>OY728157.1:2097389680-2099889680 GCA_963277665.1 Viscum album
AAGATAATAATTAACCAATTAATTGGACAACAACGAAAGGGCTCACCCTTTGTATATGTTATATTAGTCTCACCTGTGGGCTATAATGGGGCTCATCCCATCATATAAGTTGAATCAGGATCGCCCATGAGCTATAATAGGGATCAATCCATCGTATAAAATATATCAATATCACCCATGATATTTAATTCTGAAGTACCATAAATGTTTTTATTCATGCACCTTTAAATCATAAAACCATTTTAAAACAACTTTTAAACCCAAATAAAATATCATTTAGTTAACAAAATACCCTTTTCTTTTGAAATCACTTTTAACATATAAAAAATTAACAAGTAATAAAGAATCAATTTTCATTAAAAAGAATCATAGAAAATCATAAAGGAAAACTAAATTAATAGAGGCTTCATGATTGTAGGAAAATCCCATCTTGTTGTGTAAATAAAAAAATTCATTCCTTTATACTTTTGAAAAAATATTTGAAAGATGAACATTAAAAGGTGTTTTTAAAAATAAAGTCCCTTACCTTGAGTCTGAAACATCAGGTACATTCATTATCTTCATGAATAATAAAATTGTGTTAATTATTTATTTTTTGGAGAACATTTTTTATAGTTTTTATTCCTTTTATATCAACTATAACCATTTTATAAAATTAAGTTAATTATTACATTAGATGTTTGGGAAATATTTTATTCATAAGTCCAAAATGACGTCCGTATTTTTATAATGGTAAAAAAGAACTCATCATACCATCCTCTATAGAATAATAATCAGGAAAAATGTTTTAATTTTATTCTTCAATAATTATTTAAAATCCATCCATGGAGTATGGGTATTAAAAATGAACTATGTTACAATCCTGGAGTCAGTTAGCTGTATATACGTGTGAGTAATGTTTCCATTTTTCAATGATCATTATAGAAAGAAGGTAAGTATTTTTTTACCTTTATTAAATTACCTATATATAATAAGTATAATATTAATTCCTTAAATATAATTATATATATCATTCTTGTGATTTGGGGATTACAAATTTATCACACCGCTTTGTGGAGGTGGTAGTCCACACAAACGCATGAACAATGTTATCATTTTTCTGTGTATGGAAAGAATATAATGTATATGGTATTTTAAATTTTAACAATGATAAATATTAAATTATTATCACATATAGAAATTACTTCCATAATTATAAATCATCCATGAGAGATGTTATTAGAAAACAAATTACATCAGTTCGTGAGGCGGTAATCCACTGTCCACACGAAGGACGAATTATTGTGCCATTTGGTGGAAGTGGAGATGGATATTGGTCATGAAACTAACATAATAACAAGTAATTATATGTTAGATAACGTATTTAATTTTTTAGTATGGTTTATGAATGGTTTATGGATGTGTAACAAGAAACAAAACAAAACCATAAGTATAACAACTTTACATATTCTTCAGAAAACCTCCTTTTATTAATGCCTTAAGACCACTAAGGATGGTGTTATTCCTAAAAAATACCTCTTTAATGAGGTTAGTGATATTATGAAGGTTTTTATTGGGAATTTCAAGAACCAAAAGGTCATTTGGGTGTGAAAAAATGATATTAATATGGTCTTTTTTATAATATAGGGAAGGGGAACTCTTTGAATTCCTCAAAATTTTAAATTTATATAAATTAACCTTCAATTACAAATGACAAAAAAATGATCGATTTTGAAGATAAGATTATTATGGGTCAAAATAAGTTAATTACATAAAAATTAAAAACTTTTTTACTAAATTTATATAATTTTCTTTTTTTAAACCATTATTTATCCTCAATAACTTTTTCCATGACAACAAAGAGTTTTATTAATTATGGGTTAATATAGTCACTATAAAATGAAAAAAAACCCCATAAATAGACCACGAATGATATTTTAAACCATATAAAACCCACATGGAAGATTTTAGGATTTTTTGGAATTTCATATCTTTTAATAAATTATTATTTTCTATAAAATATCTATTATGTCAATTTTAAGAACACTACATGACATTGACTTTTAAAATATAAGGATAATTCGTAAATTAGATACAATTATTTTCAAAAAAATCACTAAAATTTAAAATTCATCTAGAGGATTCATAGATCTCATTATTTAACTCAAATTATATTTACCCCAATATGTTTAATATAATTTATTTAATGTTTCCATTAATTAAATAATTATTACATTTGTGTTGAAAAAGAATTTAAGGGAATTATTTATTTACTAAAAAGTAAAAAAAATTACCATGATTAAGATCAATATTTTATATTTATAAATAAAATTTATAGATTCCAATATCCTCTTGATAACAGTATTTTAAAAATATTACAATTATTAAAAACATGACTCTTATGTGTTTGAATTTTGATTAATTAAAATTTCATAAAGGTCATAATCCCATCTATGTGTCCCCAAAAGTACTTATATTATACCATTAGACAAATATGGTCAATATATACTCATTTAATAAGATTTATGTATTTTTTGGTTTAATAGTTCATATCTTTTTAATTTTAACCTAAATTAGACGATTTAACCATTACTATGGTAATAAACCTTACTACGGTTACTATTTATCCAGTCTAAAAAATGGATCTATTTAGTAAAACTAGATCAAATTATTCCCAATATAGAATCCATTTTTCATAATTCAAAACAAAAATGATTCATGATTTAAATTAAAATTAAACCCGAAAAGTGCCAAGGGAAAAAATTTCAGAAAAATGTCTTTTTTGAAGGTAAAATACTATTATAATAAATTCATGTAAAAAATATACTTCAAAAAACAAAAATTAATTATATTAAATAGAAATTATCAAATTAAAATTTTTGGTTGATCCAAAACATTATTTTACCATGTTAATAAATTAAAATAAAATAAATATTTAAATAAAATATGAGTATTTTTCACTTGTACATGTAAAACGAATATTTTCAAAAAATATAAAAAAATTCCATCCAATGATGGTGATTATTTTTTATTTTTTTGATTTTTAAATAATTTAATAGAATATTAATACCATGAAATATCATTATTTTCAATTTGGATACTATTCATTTCATTGACATTAAAAACATCAAAAAAAAACAGGTCAAATTTAATCAAATTATTTATTATATCTTAAACATGTCATTATCATATATATTATTCATATATAAAGATACATATCTCATATTATAATTATTTTAATATTTTTATTATAATGTATTAATTTTTTATTATTATTTGAATAACTACTAAATCAACCTTGAGCAACATGTTTAGGTAATTATTTCATCCCAAAAAATTAAATATAAATTATCAAGTTGAATATAATTGAATTAGCTATAAATATAGTATTTATAAATGAAAATGTAATCTATATTACAATGTATTAAAAATATTAAACTTATTAAAAACAATAGTGAGAAATGTTAGATGTTTCATTAAGTAAAATATTATAAATGTCATATTCTCATCTAGGTATCCTCAAAAGGTCCTAAATTCATCCCTTTAATTATTTTGGTCATGTTATACTCTTAAAATAATATTTAGGTATGTGTCTGTGTCATTTTTTGGTTCTTATAAATTGAATTTTTACCCAAATTACATGATTTACCTTATACCTAGGTAAAAAATGACTAAGTTTACATTTCATATTTTATAAAACTAAATGCGACAAATTTACTAAATTTAAACCAACTGATTCCGAATATGAAATAAATTTTTTCAAAATTCAAGACAAATAAATTTTAAAATTTAATTTAATGTTAAACCATAAAAACACAATGAAAAACAATATTTTTGAAAAGTACCCTTTTAAAATATAAAATGTTTTTATACTAACTTCAAGTATAAAATATATTTTAAAAACCATAATTACATAATATTCAATAAAAATGGACTAATTAAAATTAATATTTATTCTGAAATACAGTTTAACCAAATAAGATAATGTTTTCCATAAAATTTAGTATTTTGCATTATTCCGTGAAAAATAAATATTTTGAAAAAATTCTAAAAACATTAATTCTAAAATAATTTAAACATATTAAATTAAAAAATTGAACATTATTTTATCAAATAAATTTTATAAATTTTCCCCAAATTAATTTTAACAATAAAAACAAAATAAAAATAAAAAATATTATTCAAGAAAAATTATTTTTGGAAAACAAAATAAATTTAATAAACATCTAATACTTAATTTAAAATCGTTATCCTACTAGGATATAATGGTAACATTTAAATAGTTATATTTTCTTATTCATTTAGTCTTACTGTTGTGAATGTTTTACACTATCAAATTTTTTCTTTTTAAAAAACCTAGGATGTTACATGCCCTCCTCATAAGAAATTATATCATTGAAAATTAAATTTGGGGTTGGTAGCAATGTTCATTAGTTTTAAAAATATATATTTTGAAATAACAAATTATACAAAGGATTAAAAAACTAACACTTTATAATAGAGAAAATGGAAGTTTGAAGTACATGTAGTGTAACATATAATTGGTTCCCATGTTTGAAAAATTAATTTTGATGTGAAAAGATTCATATAGAAGAGAGCACTAACTCTAGAAGACTAAATGGCAGTGATATAAAACATGGTCATGGACCAGTTCACCATCACAAAATTGAAAATCTATACTTTGTATAATGGCCATTGATTTATTGGTAATAAATGTAAACAGATGACATTTTTATTTCAAGATATTTTCCCTAGATTTTAGGAATTTCATTTCTATCTATACTAAAAACGTAAGAAAATATACTTAAATAATAAGTATAATTTCATCCTTTAATCAATTTACAATAAACTATCATAATTTTATTCAAAATATGAGTATTCAAGATTAATTTTTCATGCCTCAAGAATTAGATTCAGCTTATATAGATCAAAAAATACACAAAATAGTAATTATTTATTCCTCCAATAATTTGGCATTAATAAAAACCAAATTGGTTTTTATTAATAACATAACACTACTAAATAACTAAACCTTTATATGTAGAAAACTATATTAATCTAAAAATTTCAATTTTAATACACATAGTTCAATGTAGATAATTTGGTAAATAACTGTCCATAAAATTCACCAAAAATACTCTAAACTAATATTGAAACCCAAAAATAAAAAGTACTTTATCCAATAATATTTTATGAAAAATTTTAACATTTGTATAAAAATAACATCAATAACACTTGATGTTTTATAAAAAATATTTAATTTTTTAAAACATATAATCTCTAAGATATTATAATTATTTACGTAAATAACCTGAATTTCCCTAAATCAAAAATAAAATGATATATGCTTCAAAAATATAATTCACCCCTTATTCCACAAATAAAATCACATAGTATTCTATTTACCATATTAATATTGGGATCGTAAAAGATTGAATATACTTTGAAATAAAATTAATAACTTAATAAAATAACATTCTCTAATCCTAAATTTTTCTATTTAATTAATCATATATTCTAAATTTTTCATAAACCATTACAATCTCAAAAGAAAATGTATCCAAAAATACCATCTGTCAACATTAACATTCATAAATGAATGACACAAAAGTGGTTTATAAGAAATTGAACATATGATCAACCTTTGAATTATAATCTAATGATGATATCTATAAATCTTAATAATTCACCCAAAAAACATCGTAATATCCAAGGTTTTCTAAACAGTCCCCTGATACCATCTATAAGGACTATGCCTAAAGCCTTTTATATTCTTATGTCATTGAAAAAAATTCAATTTCTTATATTCCTAGTGATATTTAATGTTTATTTATTTAGGGAATTATGAAAAAATATTACAAAGTAAACCCATAAATTAAAATTGTAAACTAATACTCATTATCATATTTTTAAAATAAATAAATTTTTAAAAAATAAATCACGATTTCCATTTAGGAAATATCTTATTAAATATTATTTTTGACGGTTTCCTTGTCCTTAATAATAATTTAATCCATGTGAAAAAAATGTAAAACCTGGGATGTGTAAAAAATCATATTATGGGACATAATGAAAGAAAACTATTAGTCTAGTGAAAAACAAGAAAACTCATGAAATGTTTACATTTATATTCAATATTCATTGAGAGTATGAAATTAAACAATTCCACTTGAAAAAGAAAAATTTTATTCTCAAATAGATCCATTAAAACCCATATAAATAAAATATGCACACTTTTTGAAACTTATAACATCACATTCACAAAACCATTTCAAAACCTTTATAATTAGTATAGTCTTACAAACAGTTTCTGATAAAATACCTTGGGGAAAATAATAATTACCTAATGAATTGGAAAAAGTTAATGGGGAAAAAACATAGTATATGATAGTTTGGTATCGATATTTTTTCTTGAGCTATAATGGGTCTCAAACCTTCTTATAAACTATTTTGGGTTCACTCATGAGCTATAACGGGTCTCAACCCTTCATATAAGTTATATCACGCTCACCAATGACCTATAATGGGGTTAAAATAATTTTATATGTTATATTAAGAACATCCATATTTCTTTTAATTCTCAAGTAAAATATCAAGAATAAAACATCATATTCTTTTACATTTTCCTCAAAAAAAACTTTTAAAAAAACTTTTTATTAAAACACATTTGAATATCAAAATATCCTATTTATTTAAATATGAATTTTAAAATAAATATATTGGGAACATCATAAGTAAATGATTTTGTATAAAATGACATATGTAAAAATATAATGGAAAATTCAAATCATTAAAGAGTCACCATTTTTTGGAAAACTTTTCGTGTCATATAAGTTAAATAAATCATTCCTTCAGTACATTTGTTGGAAAATTCACAAAATAATTCATTTGGAAATCCAAAAAATTATTCCGTTCAAACCATTTAAAAAATAAAACACTATAAAAATTAATTCATAAAATAATGTTTGAATATTACAAAAAAAATTAAAACATTTTTTGATAACATGGATATGGAAGTAAAATTGTGTTTTAAGTGAAACATTAAAAAGATAAATTTTAATGAAATCCCTTTATATTGATTCTGAATCATCTTGAACGTTATTTATTTTACTGAATAATTTAAATAGGTTAATTTTATACTATATTATGAAAAACGTTTATGTTCATTATTCCTTTTATATCACTTATTACCATGTTATAATAATTACTTAAATTTTTAAATTCATATTAGATGTTTTAACTATATACGGCCAGTTAGTCAAAAATCAATTTTGTATGTTGACTATAGTATATGAGATAATTATTCCAAATATACATAATATTGATAATGAAATAATTATAATTTTTATACATCAATTGTACATTTAAATCCACCCATTAAATATGGTTTTTAAAATTAACTATGTCACGGTCCCGAAGATGTAATATCGTATGTATACATGAGTAATGCTTCCATTTTTCAATGATCATTATGGAAGGTAGGTAAATATTATTTTATATTATAATAATAATGTTAATATCATATATATAATATTAATACTCTAATTATACTTTTATGTATCATACATGTGATTTCATGATGAAAACATAATCACATTGCTTCGTGAATGATGTTTTCATTTTTCAATGCATGAGAATGTAAAAAGAAAAATTATATATTGTATTTAAATAAAGATAAATATTTCATTAATTTCATCATCATTACTAGTCTTGAGATATGGTAATTGAAAATGAATTATATCGGTTTGTAAGGTGGTAGTTCTTCATACACATGAATACCACTTTTGTTTCCAATTTTCTGGAATAGAATATAGATATAAATCATTAAACTATAATGATAACATATCATTATATGGAGGATACAAGATTTATTATTTTTTATCATGTTTGGATATGTTTTTAGTTGTATTTGAGAATGAAAAAAAATTAAAACATGCAGATAAAACTATACATATTCCTTGGAAAACCTCATTTTTAACACATTAAGTGTAATAATATTGGTTTTATTCATAAATAATATATCTATAATGTGGTGATGGATTAAAGGAATGTATTTGGGCAGTTAATGAATAAACTAAATGGGATTGAAATTGTGAATAAATTAGAAGAAGATGTGTCCTTTTATAAGAGAGGGGGAGAACTCTTGTAATTTGTCAATTTATTAAAATATATTATGAATATTCTGGACGAAAATGCATCCAAATGGACTATAAACTCACATGAGATGAAATTTTTGGCCATAAATAATCTCTTTCTCTCTTAATTATTATTTGTTCCTCATTTAAATAATTTTTTTAATATTAATACCATAAAATATCATTATTGTCAATTTTGATATTATTTATTATGTTAACTTTAATAACATCCAAACAGCAGGTGAAATTTGAAAAAATATATATTATGAAATCCTAAAATTTTCATATAATATATTGAATTCATGGATCACCTTATGTAACTCAATAAATATTTAATTTTATATTTTTAGTGCCATTTATTTTACTTTCTTCATTAGTTGAATAATTACTGTATTTGTACTATCCAAGTAGCTAATGTAATTATTTCCTCCATAGAAATTAAAAAAAATTAAAATTTTTAATATAATTCTATTATATTTCATAATAATACTTATAGTCAAACATATACTGTGGATTATTCCATATTAAAAATATTAGACTTATTAAAAATAAGAGTGTAACATGTTTGAATTTTCATTATATAAATACAATAATGGTCATCTACTCAAGAAGCAGTCCAAAAAGGTAATAAATTTTACCCTTGTATTATTATTATCGATATATACTCATAATATAATATTTAAGTAAGTTGTTGGATCATTTTGTGGTTTTAATCATAAATTTTTTTTCTTAAATTTCCTGCTTGACACTATATTATGGTAAAACAATTACTATGTTTACTCTTCATATTATCCAAAAATAAAATAGAAATATTTAATAAATTTTATACCAGTAAATAAAAATATGGAATATATTTTTCAGAACTCAAATTATTGGATTTTGAAATTTTAATTTAAAATTAAAACTTCAAAATGAAATGAGAAATGATTTTTTGAGAAAACATGATTTTAAATATAAAATATTATTATACTATATTTAATTTAAATTTTAATTTTAAAAACCATAATTAGATTAATTTAAATCCAATTGAAATAATAAATTCATAAAACTAATCCAAAAAGTAATTTTTCCTAATAAAATATATTTTTCAAAAAATAACAATATTTTCACTATTCATGAAAATTCATATTTTTTAATAAAATTTCTAAAAAATGCATCATTAGATAATTTTTACCTATTAAATTAAATAAATAAGATTAATTTTTTAAAATAAATTGTTTAAAGTTTCTATGAATTATTTATAATAATAAATAATAAAATACACAGAAAACATTTTTGAAGAAAATGTCTTTTTGGAGAAGAAAATGACTTTTCAAAAAATATAATAGTTATTTTAAAAACCAAATTAATGCATTATAAATTTTTAATTACATTATATATTAAGTAATATGGTTAATAAAATTCACTCCCCTTAATATAATGTCTAGGTTATAATAGTTTCATTTAAATAATAATATTTCCTCACTTGATTAAGCACCATGTTATGAATTTTTAATGATATCAGTTATAGTTTTTTTTTATTTTAAAAACTATAGATGAAATAACAAAACAAAATTTAACAACTATTTAATCCAATTAAATTAATAAATATTATAATCATGAATTTTACAATAATACTAATAATGTGTATAAAAATTGTTTTAGTAGTAAAATGATATTTTGAACATTACGGACTCTTAATCATAATTACATTTGGTTTCCATGTAAATGAGTTTCAATTTATTTATGTGTTTATATCATATAATATCAATTATTAAAATAATTTTATTGTAACACCATGGAAATTTTACAAGAATAGAATTTTATTCAATTCTGTATGTGACACACAACACAATGTAATTAAGAGAATATAATATCTAGATACATTAAAATATAATTACTATTTTAAATAAATTCGGTAAATGATATATCCTTTAAAACAATCAGTACTAAGTTAGCTTATGTTTCAAAAACAATGAGTTTCTTTAATATCTTGTGTTACATGCATGATAGAGTTTTATCAAAAACTATTTTTATTATTATTTTAATATAAAATTATCTTCTGGACATTAAATTGGTGTATTTAAATAGTATTAACTAAATTATAAATATATCTCATTGAATTCATTTTTTCCAATTAATAAATAATGAATATAATTCCCAATTGAATATAACGGAAATGTTTATAAAAAACTATCACTACACGCCAAACAAATTTTATCCCAATAAATTCAATAAATTTCTATTGTTGAATGATATTAATGAAAACTATTTATTATATATTCAATAAAATGGTTTTAAATTCATTCAAAAAGTTTTATATGAATAATATAAGAAAAAATCTAATTTTTCGCATAAAAGCTGTATTTTTCTAAATGTAGGGTTGTCAAATTTTAATGGTGCACATGATTTAAAAATAAATTTTCACTCTTTTATAAATTTAATTTTTAAAAAATAAACATAATTTTTATTATTTTAATTTCAAAATTATCTTAAGAATGTATTTAGTTATTTTTCTGAGAAGTTTCATTTTTTAATGAATATTGAAAAATGTAAGATATTAATTGAAAACTAAATATTCATCTAAATAATTTATAATTGTAAATTATAGTTTCAATTGTTTATAAAGTCAAAATTTCACCATTATAAATAAATTAATAAAATTTTGGTCATTTTTATCAACTTTATATTGAATTCTGATATAAAAACATTGTAAACTTTTGAACATTTTCACTTAAAAAACATGGTTTCTCATCATGTCTACGAGATTAGTTTTAGATTAATGTCTACCACATATGTGATTTGAATTGTGAAAATTGGATTACATGTTTTTAATAAGAAAATTTTTCAATTTATAACATTTTCAACCTAATTTTTTACCAAAATTATTAGTGAAAATAGTTATGATTAATTATTTTAATTAAGAGAAAAATAATTTTATTGAGGGACTAAACATTAAGCTTGGGGAGACCAGATAACTTTGAACATTGTCCAACACCCATTTTATGGACATATATTGACCTTGAAAAATTTATTATATAGTTTTTTACATTATTAAGTACTGAGGACTTGAATGAAAATTGTTTGGAATTCAATCTATCAGAAATTTACAAGTGTGTCAGTCACCCCACTTATAAAAGGACACACACTATTGTCTTATCATCACACCTTAAAAACAATTTTTTTGGCCTAACTCAACAAAAATTACATAAAAATTCAATAAACTCATCCTATAATCCTTATTTTGTTTCTAAATCAATCCCTTTAAGGTTTTATTACAAGCCTAAGGATGATACCCAAAGAGGAGGTAATGTTCTTCTAAAGGCATTTGTATTTTATTTCTTTCTCCACTGATATAAATTTCCATTATACCTTGTTTATATAATAATATATTTATCTATTATATAATTATTTATTTTTATATTAAGTTTATTACTTATAACATTTCACACTTCAATCAAATGTGTTATGAAATCATCGTTCATCTGTACAGCAAACTACCGCCTCTTGAACCAATTGTGTCTGTTTTCCCATTACCAGCTTTCATTGCTAGTAATAATGTTGTATTTATAGTTTATATTTTATTTGTATTATATTTATGATTTTTATTATTTTTATTAATTTATTATATCACACAAGCCTTCGTGATTTCTATTTTTTTGTACTATTATATCATTACTCTTGGGTATGGAGGACTACAGTCTCACAAAGAAATGTGATTATTTCACGCTTTATATAGAATGTATTAAGGATGGTTTAAAAAAATGTGTTATATATGAAATAATAATTATAATATAATTGTAATATATACAGAGAGTGATAATTTATGTTTATTTCTCTCAATAAGATAAGAAAATGAAAACAATGTTTATTTGTACATGTGGCATATTATCTTCATACATGGTGTATTAAATTTTCAATAACAACATTTTATGCATAACACTATATATATATATATATACATATATAATGAATTTTTATGGTATTTAAATCATTTTTTATATTATTGATATGAGTAAATCATGATCTAAGTAATAGGAACAAAAAAATGAACAACTCAAAACATACTCGAAATAAGGAAATTAACTCCTTCAACGATGAAACTAATGACTGATTAAAAATTAATGGTTTATAATATACTATAAAAGGATGATATATTAAATAATAAACATTAATATGGTTCTAATATAAGTTAATAACATTATCAAAATCATAATAATGTAATTTATGTACCTTTAAACCAAAATAAAGCTTAAGATATAGGATTTCATCTCAATTCACATTCCGTTGAAAATTATTTGTTTTTATTCACTAATTCCCTTTTGTGTGGTGTATATACTTCTCATTTTATAGTTAATATATTTAATACATTATACTTCATGGTATTTTATGTTTCAATTTTAATTTATTCATCCATGTGGATTTGACTTGATAATTACCAAATAGTAAATCTTATTATAAAATCACACTTCCTTTTGTGATTATAAATTTTATCTTGAAAAATAAATTTATAGTAATCATTTTTCATTAGAAATTAAATATATTATAAATATCCAAATTATTTCATAATGTACTTGATTATTTCTTAATCTGTATACCACTTTTACATTTGTTTTATACTTTGACAGTTATTTGTATGTCCAAAGAAATGTTGATAAATCCGTATTATTTAATCAATGTAGATATTTTGATTATAAAAAAATTAATAAATTGATTGTTCAATATGTGAATAATGATTAGGACTCACAGACAAAAGTGGGGCCAGGTTAATGATATCCCCTCGATGCATCAATAATCTCATGAGATGAATTAGTTGGCCAAATCATATGGGTTTTTCCTCAGTATTTTTAAATTGTCTTATGAATAGATCTTCATAGTAAAGGTATATTCTTATTGGAAAAAATAAAGTTCAATAATTAATAATTGCCTTTATTCAGAATCATTTATTATTAATATTCTGTATTAAACCCTCACCGTACATTTGAGATCACCCTTATTTTGTTTCCTTTCCTCAGGATTAAATAAATTTTACTATGACTTATATGTATGGATCTGCTAAATGGAATAAAGGTATTTTTGAAAAGAAATTATCTTTTCATTTATACATTAAAAATTTAATGTAATACTCAAGTTTGAATATAATTTACCCAGACAACTAATCTATTGGGTCATTTTGGTTACGATTTCTTTGTATCTTATGATAATGTAAAATCATCAAGCATCGACTCCGGGTTTCTAGGGATGAGGTCACCATAGTTTTTATCATAGAGGTTTTAGTAGAAACCATCTAAAATATAATTATGATAACATAGATTAGAAAAAATAACCATAAGACATACATCAAGGATAATTGTAGAAAAACATCCAAAATTTTTGTTATGTTATAGATGATGTGGTATTTCTAAGAAGTGTGTCCCTTCTTGGATTCATTAAGTGGATTCTGTTCTGGAAAAGATGTACCATGCAGTTCTAACACTAAAAGGGGTTTTTTATGGTTGACATAATCATAACATGGTATATTAAAATGAGTCTTACTACACTTATGGTTTAACACTCACTTGGGATATGCTTAGGATAATTAAAATTTTCATTAGAAACACTTATAAAGCATTTTAAAAGTTAAAGATAATGAATGAACAAGGGTAAACATAACATGTCTTATATTGAAGATAATGTGTCATGATTGAAATATCTAATTAATGCTTATATGGTTAAACCATAGATCAAAAAAGAAACTATGTGGATATAAAATGGATGAAGTATTTATGATTTGGGATTCAAGAATTTAATTGTAGAAGTATTTTTACAACCAGTATTATGGTTATAAGCATCCTGAAACATCAAAGGATTGTGTTTTTTTAGTAGAACATATGTTTTAATTAACAAATTAATTAATAATACCACAATGTGAATTTGAGAATAATTCTTATCATAAGTTTGAATTCGTTAACACCAAATTTTTTTATATGGTTGTAAGTCCAAAATATTGAGGTTATTTTTTAAGATATTTTTGGAAAGAATATGTTTTAGTATAAAATTTATTTTAGGAATAACGCCTTTATATTTTATAGACAGAATTTTAAAGGTATTGATAACCATTAGGGTTGATATGGTCATTTTTACATCGTATTAATAGTCAAATAAAATAATTATATTTTTTTAAAAAAAATAAGATGTCTTGAAAACCATAGTAAAAATGTTTTTTAATGATTAACCCCTTATCAAGGATTTCAATAATATTTTTTGAATCTTTATAAGATTCATATTGCTTATAAAAATGATTACCCACATGTAGGGTGACAACCCAAAAAATCTATAAATGTGATGGAGCATGAACACATGACTAGTGGAAGGTAAGGGATTCATGCCTACCTCTGACATACGTGATGGATTGGTTAATATGTCCTTATTTTTAGTTGAAAGACTTAATGAATAAATATTAATAATTAATCCATAGTGCTACATTAAGGATAAGATATTAATGTATTAAACATATTGGTTTTGGAAAATAGTTAGAGATAGATATAAAGGCTTCATTTATGTATCTGATACCCCATTAAAAGTAAATTATAGTGCTTTAGGCTTAAAAAAGACAAATTTTTATATTTATTTCTTAGAATATGTGGTAAAATATAAATTTATTAAATCACAACCAATGGATTATATTTTTCTTAATAAAAAAATATATCAAGAATGTATATTTCCTTACATTCTTATGCATTAAAATAACTACTCAGCATTAGGAAAATGATATTAAAAAAAATCTATCTAATTACCATCATTTTTGATGATATCAATGAACTTTTCACACCGACTATATTTAACCATTTGATCCCTTCAATTTTCCATTGGTAATTAACTTATTTGTGATCAATAACTTCAATCAATCCCAATAAATATTTATTTTATTCCTCCATGTTCATGTCTTCACTAACCACCAATTTTCTCCTACATAGAATCACGGTTATGTGTTATTCCATACTTTCATTGTACTTACAATTATCTCTTAACAAGAAAATATTTTATTAACACTTTTAATATGTCATTTTTTCAACAAAAGAATTTTCGAATATTAAACCCTAGATTATCGAGATCTATTTTACATTTGGAGGACGTAATTTATTTAAGGTGGGGAGAATGTCACACCCCAAAAATTCTAAAAGATTTTCAAATTATTCAATTTCACATGTAAGACACAACATCAAGTGTATAAGGGAATATAATATATCAAGAATTTAAAATATAATTAATATTTGATATAAATTCATTCTATGATATTTATTTTAATACACATAATATAGAGTTATCATGTGTTGCTTGAAACAATGAGTTTCGTCAATAACTTGTGTTACATGCAAGCTTGAGTTTTACTGAATACTGTTAATATGACTATTTAAAATGACAAGTCTCCACTATAAATTATATTTGAGGTTATAAATAGGATTAAATAACATATGAAAATAAATAGTTCAATTCATTTGTTATCAATTAAATAATAATAAATATAAAAACCACATGAATATAAAAGAAATCATTTTATAAAAAACATATTATTTTGTGCGAATAGGGTTTTAAAATAAATTAATTAATTAATTTTATTTAATGATATTAATTAATTTTATATATTATTTATTAAAAAATTGAAATTCATCCAATATATTTGATTAGAATTAGACAAGAACGAGTCCAATTTCATAAATAATGGTATTTTTCTAAAGGTAAGGTTGTCTCCTTTTAATGTCAGACATGTTTTAAAACTATATTTTTACACTAATATAACGTTTATTTGATAAAATAAACTTCATTTATATAATATTAATATCATAATTATCTTAGGGTGAGTTTTTTTATTTTTCTAAGAAGTTTAATTTTTCGATAAAAAGTGAAAAATACAGGATTTTAATTGAAAACTATATTTTTATATAAACAATTAAAAAATTTAATTTTTATATTTAATTTTTTATAAATTAAAAAAAATTCCATTATACATCCTTTAATTCAATTTAGTTCATACTAAACAATTTAAAATTTATTTGTGATACAAAAACATTGTAAATGATTGAACAGTTTCACTTTAAAAACCTTCTTTCTTGTCATGTCTGTGGGATTAATTTAAAATTAATTACTTTCAATTTTGTGACTGGAATATGAAAATAAGGATTAAATTTTTCAATCATAATAATTTATAATTTCTAATAAATTGAACTTAATTTTTAATCAAAATTATCAATGAAAAAAATTAAAATTAATTACCATAATTAAGAGAAAAATAAGTTTACCAATGGACTGAACTTTAAAATTAAGTAAAAAATGACCTCAAAACTATTAAAATAAATATGTTTTGTAAATATTGTGATATTTCACCGTATAATATCTATTTTGGTCCATTATTTCGTCCTACTAACCAGAAAAATTGTGATTTCAATTCACTCTTCTAAAAAATTACATGTGTGTTACTCACCAAACTAATAAAAGGTTATCCCCTATCCTTGTATCTTCACACCATAAAACCATTTTTCAAAAAATATCATCAAAAATTTGCCCCAAATTACCTACCCTCATCCTAGAAGCCTTATTTTGTGCATAACTAAATTTTGTATGATTTTAGGTCAAAACTAAGGAGGATGACAGAAGGAGATTTAATGTTCTTCGAAAAGCGTTTTTATTTTATTTCCTTCTCCACATCCTTAAATTTAGATTATAATATTCCTATATAATAACCAAAATATATTATATATAATTATTTTTTATGTTAATGGAACATCCTAGAACTTAACACACCACCATCAATTGGGTTTTGAAATAATCATTCGTGTGTATGGCAGACTACCGCCTAGAGATCTGATGTCGTTCGTTTTTCCACTACCACCTTTAATGGTTGGAAATAATGAAGGATTTATAGTTTATATATTATATGTATGATATTTATGATTTTAATTTTATTATGAATTTATTATTTCAGACGTACCATTATTTTTTTCATTTTTTTATTTCGATATATTCGCTCATGTGTACGGAAGACTACCACCTCGCGATGTGATGTGATTAATTCACACGTTATATAGAATATATTAAGGATAGGTTTAATAAACAATGTGCTATATGTGAAATAATAATGATACTAAAATGATATATGTCTATATATTCATTTTCTTTCTCTCAATATGGCCATTAAATATAAATAGTGCACATGTATACGTAAGACCAACCCTCTCCATGAACAGTGTATTTCATTTCCAATAACAAAATTTTATGGATTTCCCTAAATAAATATACTATAAATATATATGATATGTATATAAGGTATTAAATTATAGATATGATGAATTCATGATCGAAGTAATAGGAATAAAAAATAACAAGAAAGAACATACTCTGAAAACAAGGATATTAACACTTGAAACGATGAAAATACTTAAATATTATTTACAAATGGGTAAAAATATAATATAAAAGGATTATATATGATATAATAAATATTAATATGGTTCTATTATAGGTTAAAAATATGACTAAATCCATTTTAAAAGAGTTTGAATAGCTTTCAACCAAAAATAAGGTGCATGGTAATGGATTTCATCTAAATTTACATTCCATTGAGACTTACATGTTATTATACACCAACTAACTTTTTTGTGTTGTATATACTACCCATTTTACATGTAATATCAATTATAATCTATACTTAATAGTATATTATGTTTAAATTTTGATTATTTCATCAAATATTATTTGATATTAAGTTACCAAATGGTAAAATTTATTATGCAAAATTTCAATCTTTTGGGATTATTAACTCTCTCTTTAAACAATAACATTACTGTAATAATTTTTTATTTAAATTAAATTAATAGTACATAAACATATTATTTTATATTGGATATTATTATTTCCTAAAATTTATACCATTTTAAATATGGTGTATCCTTTGAAAATTATTTGTATATCTTAGGAAATATTAATAAATCTATATTTTTTACTCAAAATGGATATTTGATGATAGGGAATGTTATTAAATAGATTATTAAATATATGAGGAAATATTTGGACCTGGATAAATGGGTGAGGCTCTATTAATGATATACCCTTAAAGCATCATTAGTCTCACAAGATGAATCATTTATCCAAATCAGTTTGGTTTTACCCAATAGTTTTAAACTATCTTGATAGTAGATCTTGAGGGTAAAGGATCATGTTCCTAGAAACCATGAAGTCCAATAATTAATAATTTTCTATATTCAGATATATTTATTATTATCCATTGGATTTCCACTATGAAAAAATTATAGATGTATTCCATTCATGGTTTTTTATTAAATGGCATGTGTTTAGAGTTATTTACCTTTCCATATTTATTTTTCATATCTATTCATGTTGTCAACTCATTTAAATGGAATTTATTTTTTGTAATTTACTATTAAAGATTATTTATGAACTTATTTATCATTTCACTAACTATAAGGCATGTGTGTTAAGTTATGCACCTTCCCACATTGATTATGCTCATTGATTCATTATTGCTTATATTGGATTAAACCCTTAATGGGAATTTGAGCTCACACTTATTTTTCTCTATCCCTATTATTGTAGGAAGTTTACTATGACTAATATACATGGATAAACAAGAAGAAATAATGTTATTTTTCTAAAAAATGTTGTAATTTTTCTATCACAAATGTAATGTAAGGCACATGTATGTATCTAGTTTACCAAAACTATTAGACAAGTCATTCCTTTGGGATGTGATTTTATTATATCTTATCCCATTGTAAGGGAATAATATAATGATTTTTTATTCTAGTGTTGAGTCACTAAATTTTTTTAATTGATCAAATATAAATTACATGATATTAATAAAGAAATAAATTTAAAATAAAATTTTCACTATTATCATGGTATTATTCATAAATCTTAATAATTTATAATTTATACCTAAAAATAATATTGTCCATATTAGATAATATTGAAATTATTATATCTAATAAAGGAGTCATTTTCCATAATTAACATTCTATGTGTATGGAATTGTTTCTTAATGTCATCAGGCGTATAAATCCACTTTTAAGAAAATTGTATTTTTAAGCATAAATGTTATGTATTTGAAAAAAATTCATTTTTATTAACACTAATAACACTAAAAAGAATATTATTGATCAAATAAGACTTATTTTATTGTGAAATTAATTCATAATCTAATTTTACCCATATCTAAAAATAATTTTTGAATTAAATCAAAATATTTTTCATAACAAATTACTAAATTTTATGTAATGTTATAGATTGATTTTATGAAACAAAAATGTTATTTTAAAATGAATAATTTTTCAAAATAATATATTTATTTATTAGTTTAAAAATAGTTTAAAAAACATTTATTAATGATGTCATAAAATTGAAGGTACAAAAAAATTAGAATGTTTAAATATTATCCTAAAAATCATTTATTATCAAAAAACTCAAAAAAATACTATGCTTATTTTTTATTATAATTTCAAAAATGTATTTATTATAACTAATTTATTTTATATAATTATTTGTTTAAACATTTATATAAAATAAAAAAATAAAATTATACAGTGTTTTTATAAGAAATCAACTTTTTAAAATACGAGTTGTTCTTATACTTAATTTATGAAAAACATTAATAATTATGTAATTAATTGATAAATATAAAAAAAATTAATTTCATAATTTTACAAATATATAATTATATTATATTTTAAACATTATAACACATAAAAATATAGATTCTTAAAAAAATAACAATTTTTGTAAATTTTTGTCGAACAACATTTTTATATATAAATATATAGATTAAAATATTTTATAGTTCAACTACTCTTATTTATACCTAATAATTCCATATATAGGTTTTTAATGGTATAGAAATGTTAAATATTTATTTTAGTTTAGTATTGCGTGCTAGGAAAGTTATTGAGAAAATTTAACTTAACTAGTGGAAACATCATATTAAAATATTAGGTCATTGCATTCTCCCACATAAATAAATTACTTCCTCAAAAATTTTAATTATTCCAAACTAATGAATGTGGGTTATAGAAATTATAAAATACCCATCACTTTGGATATTACCATTTAATGTGACATCAACCATACTCTATTAAGGTTGTATTATGTTACTTATCTTTCCTCAAACGACAATAATCCTTCATAAGGTCTTATACTCAATTATATAAAGGTCATAATCATATATTTTTTTGTTCCATAACTTTACCAAAACCATATTAACCCTAAAAGAATTAAAAAATAGTAAAATTATATATTATTGAAAAATTTTGCTCTAATTTTATACCACAAGTTAATAATTTCACACACTTGTTTATATAAATATATATATAATAATCCAAAAAATGTGATAAAAATTCTAAAAAATATAATGAATTGATTATAAAATCCAATGTTAATAAAACATTCTAACTCAAATTTTCAAAATCAATCAAAAATGTTTTACATCAACATAATGTAAATAACAAACTGAAGAGTTATCCATACCTTAAACATGTTTTCTTCAATAGTTATCCCAAAAAGTACAAATTATTTGTAATTTTTTTTAAGGATATTGATTCCTTTTTAAATATTTTACCATATTTTTAATTAAAGCCTACTTAATAGAAATCATCTGATGTTTCAAATATCACTGATAAAATTCACAATATTCTTTAACATATTTGAAACATATCACTTATTTATAAAAATATTTATGAGAATAAGGATTTAATTTTATTTTAGATATCATCCTCACTACCTTATGTTTGACTAAAAACTATCTTTTTTCATTCATAAGAGGAATATAGAAATATTCTAACAATTTAGGTATTCTACATTATTTAGTTATAAAATATAGTGTTTTTTAAGTACCTTACTTTCATTGATTCATTTCCTTGATCTTGTTTCAGCCAAATAATAAAAATAAAATGTATATCCATATAATAAAAGTAAATGATCAGATGAATATTAAATCAAAATCCTAATATGTATAATCAAATTAAAAGTCTATTTCCACCATTGATATAATAATTTCAGTAATGCAACTCTTGGTTTATCATATAACACCCATTGTTTTGATTTGGATATATTAAATTGGCTTGTCTTATACTATTCAACATAGTCTCATAAATTAAAAAAAAATCTATCATTTATAGTTGTTCATAATGGTAATATGATTAATCCAATAATATCACTTGGGGTATGTCTAACCATGGCTGTAATATTAAGCCACTTTTTCATGAACCAGGTCATAGTTGAGTTATAATCTTCCATCCCCTCTTTAGTTTTATTACCTCTAGGTATAACTATACTAGAGCCATACCCACATTCTAGTATCAAGATAAGAATTTATTACTTGGAAAATCAAAAAATATCAATTATAACAAAATGTTATATTATTATAAAATTATTAGTTTTATTCCTTAAACATCTTTAAAGGATTTTCACTATGGTTTTTTCATCCCTATCTGCAAAAATATAAGACTTTACTATGAATCTAACTATTTAATCCTGAGCCTTAAACACAAAATATTTCATCATTATGAACATTATTTCAAAAAAATACACACCATAGATTGAAAGGTATACTGCATTTAGAAAATTTTATACACCAATAATAAATCAAAAATGTAAAAACCATCATCATTATTTCAATCTTCAGATACATCTCCAAAGTATCATGGATCTTCTAAAACTACATATGATAACCAGGGGAAACACATAACGAAAAGGGTGAGCTAGAAATCCCATCAATCGAATTAACATGGCCATAAAGTTTATCATGAGATTTAAGAGGAGTAATCATGAAATCATAAAGAGAATGATCATAAACTTTACAATATGGAATAAGGTAACAAACACATCATAATATGAAATCATTTAAATGAGGAGATAATAAAAAATATTATATCATATGTATATGTTAAGAGATCCTCATTAGACCATCATTATACATTAGACAAAGTCTAATAGAAGATAAAGGTCACTCTATAATCTCTTACATAACATCTCATGAGATATAAATCTTTACCCAAGGAATTAGAGGTTAATATAATTCCAGGACCACCAGCCATGTAAAAATTACATATGTGGGAAATATTATGGAAATTAACCATACATAAATCAATATAATGATCGATCTAATGAGAAGGAAGTGGGTTTCATAATTCTAATTCAAGGATTTACCGTATTCTATTTCATAAGGATTCCCAAGAGAATAAGAATAATATCAATTGAACATTAATAAAATAAAAATTGATATAGTTATTGAACATAGAGAACTAATGTATTAAATTCAAGGTAAGGTAATTAAAGAAAAAATAATTCAAATGAACACATATGGTGGTTCTTTATAGAAAAAATAATGTGTCTTTTTAAAGAAGCAGAGACGTTACTATTTTAGATAAAACCATATTTGATCCATTATGGTTCCCCATAAAATAATGGGGGTTTCGAGAATATATTAGGGGTTATAAACTTTATGGAATTGATTCTCAATGTGATTTAAGAAACATGAAATGTCTCATAAATCATGTTTACATACAAGATAGAATTTCAAATGGAAATTAAAACATTTGTAGCCCTATAAATTAAAAGTATATATAACTATGTATATATGTAATGGTCATATATAAAAATATATAATAGATACATTTGAGTAATATTTTCCAAAATAAATAAATGGAAAGATAATGCCTAACAAGAATGTCAAAAATGAGGTATAAAAGATTCCTTTCAACTAGGTTTAAACTTGTGTTGAAGGACATTTGAATATAAGTACATGATTTAGCTTATAAAATTTCATTAATAAAAAAAAATTAATATGAAATATAATCATGTGATCATAATACAAATTATTACCATAAGAAAGAATCATGGTTCATAAAATGTAACATGTTTCAAAGAGACAAATTTTATATGAAAACCCTTAGCATTTAAATTTTTGATTCAAAACACCAAGAGATAATGAAAATTAATATAGAATTGAATATTATGAATTTTGAGGAAATAATGATTATAAAATATTAAGGGTAATTCAATACACCATTTCAAATAAATCATGGTGAACAATAAGAAATGTGTCTCAATAGGTGAAAATTAAGACCATAAACCCTTACCTCTTATGAACCAACATAATAAATACCCCATGACATATATTCTATTTAATTTGAATTTAAAATAAAATTATTAAAGATAAAAAATGATATTATATGTCCAAATGGAATTATGTATACTATTTAAAATAAATTCAATGATTTAAAGGAAATATGTATCAAGGAAATAAAAATTCAGGTAAAACCCTAATAGCTTTAGAGATTTTTTAATCTAAAGTAATTGGAATCTTAAAAATAATTTTGTTTTCTTAATACATTGAATTAAATATTGTATTATTCCAAAATAAATTCCTTGGAAGTATATACACCATAAAAATACAAATTTTTGAATAACATTAAAACGTGTCTCAAAGAAGATGAGTTCAGATGAAACCCCTACCACTTTCCCGATAGTGCTATGAACTTACACATAAACTAAGGTAAAATTAAGTCAATTAAATTAGATATATATCTAAGTACCATATTCATATATATTAAATATTTCAAGCATCATTGGTTAGAATATTTTATTTATTTATAATATAGTTTTCATTCTTAAATCGGTTACTTCAGGTTATTTGGTCAAATTCTTCGTTACTCCTAATATAATTGAACATGGTAGAAACATTTTTAATGTTGTTTTATAAATAATATTAAATTAATAATTTTTTACATATAATTTTTATATATTAAATATATTTTCATGACTAACCATGATGGTTCTTAATGAAAAATGAAACTCACTACTCGTAGGGGGTATAATTCACACGTATGCACGATTAACATTTCAATTTCTATAGAAATGGGAGGGAAAGAAGGTAAATGATAATGTTTACATTTCATAATCATAATTATTTTATAAATATAAAATTTATTAATCTATTATATCCTTATTATCATCCATGAATGGAAGTGAATAAAATCTAAAGACATCATTTTATAGAGGTTGTAGTCCACACAATGCACTACTGATAATTTTATTATTCATAGAAAATGAAGATGAATAAATAAATATTATTCCATTAACGAAATGAAATATCCATATAATAATTACATTTAGTTAATTGTATTTATATGGTAATAATATATTTGGAATTGAATGATGAAGGCAAAAGAGTTACAAGAAATGTAATACATACATTGGAGACACTATATTATCTTGGATATTTTCACGACTCATTCCCCGGGGCCTGTGTCGTGAATACCCCAAGCCCAGCTTCCATAGGCCAGTGGTCAGAGACTAGCACCAAAGTCGTAATTCCTTAAATAGGGAAGGCGTTGCCTTTATAACCTATAAACACAGACAACTGAGCACACCGACGTTTACAAAACACTATGTAAAACTGTATAAAAAAGGGAGTGATGAAAAGTAAAAGGGGTCGGAAATACAATCCCAACAGTAAAGTACAGGAAATTGGAATCACAGTTACAACTTAAGAAAAATGAAAAAAACTACTAGATCGTCCTCCTAGGTTCCAACCTGATGGGTTGGTACAGATCGCATCTTCATCACTCCTCACCCATCTGTCTCCTCCATGTACCGACTCATCGTAAGGTCCACCTCTGGGTACCATCTAGTCCCAGTACACTTAGCCTCGATTAGCACTATTCATCATCTACATTAAATACAACAAGGTTCGGGCATAGCGCGTGTAGGAGTGAGTATAACAATACTCAGTAGATGCCTCGAGACCCTCAAGGTCTGACCAAATTCCACCAAGGATAAACCACAAAGAATGAAATCAATAGATAACATTACTTAGGTATATTCCCATACATATACCTAAGTTACCAAGTAATCCGTCTCAATCATAAGAAAAACACAAAAAAACCGACTCAGCTCAACTAGGATTTTATTCTAGGGGTAGTATCAAGTGACATCCCCAGTCACATTGTCAAAACATCAGCTGTTGAAGAACTCCTCCTCTATCGAGTATAGTGGGCTTTCCACAACACCATGCATGCTTCCCTCTATCCTTGGACTGCTGAGTTCTCCTCATGTCGATTATTGTGGGTCTACGACGTCACATAGACACGTTCCCCACCGCGGTTCTTCCACAACACCAAGCACGCTCCCCCTCGTAGCCTGCTGAGGTACTCCTCCTATCGAGTACCATGGGTCTGCCACGACACCAAGGAACTCCCCACTATGCATCTGCTATGACACCAAGGCGCTCCCCACTAGGCTGGTAGAGTCACTCTGAGTCCAAATGGTAAGCAGTCGTCAGGACTCAACCAGTTACTAGGTCTCCGCACTCCACACTCTCATCTCCGAGAGGATCCGCTCCATAAGATACTGGTCAATACTCCAACTATCACGAAGACCCACGAAAAAGTATCTCAAAGATCTGCCACGTCATAGGGGTCTCACCGCAATAGTCGGCACATAAACCGGATGCCCGGTCTGTGAGATATTTTCCTTTTAGTCCCAGGTACCTCATTGGATTAGTGCTCGATCCAACCTAACTTTTCACCATCTTAATCCAAAACACAGCGAGGTTTCACTAAAATGGACTGTCACGCTCCATGATTTTTAGTTTCACTGATGGTTCGTCAAACCGACATCATGTTCCAAAGATATGGCTGAAGGAGCCTAAATGGGTCGTAGTGGCCCCAGGTCCGGTTCGACCCAGTCAGACTGACCCGGCCCGACCCCGTCTTGGTCAAACCGGTTCGGGTCGACCTGGCGTGACCCATTGGGCCTGGCCCGGCCTATTGGGTGGGACATCCTGTTTGGTTCGGCCCCACTCGTTGGGCCCAACCCAGCCATCCACGAGGGGCCGCGGAGACTAGTGAGGGCTCAGACCGAATGCGAGGGCGCAAACCGGCCGCGGGTCAGCATGACAATAGTTTCGCAGAGAGGGCGTCGTGTGGGTGGCTCATCATGGAGGTCACTGCGAGGCCGGCTCAGCCCAGGGCAGGGGGCCAGTTCGGCTCGAAGGGTCGTGGGGGCGCGGCTTGAGGCGGCTCGGACATGGGGTCGGGGTGGCGCGGGTGGGGCTTGTTCGGTCGGCTGATGTCCAGGCCAGGGCGGCTCGGCCTAGAGGCTGGGGTGTCCGGTGGTCGGATTGGCTGGGGTACGGCACGGCTAGTGTGCGGCATGGCCGGGGCATGGCACGACTGGTGGCAGCACCGCCGGGGCACAGTGCAACTCGGGGCCAGTGCTGACAGCGGCGGCACGAGGCTGGTTTAGCCAGGAGGCCAGAGAGTAGCGAGGGCAGCGTGGTTCGCGGAGGCCATGGGTTATGGTGTCGTTGCCTTTATCTCTTTCGTCACCATCATCGCCTTTGTCTCTTTCCTCTATTTTGAAGAACAACACAAAACAAAACAAGGTTTACAGAGAGGATGGACCATTTTAGTTTGTCCCTCACTCTCTACCTTAGAGTGATAGCAGCAGGTTCACAAGAACAATGCACATCAAACACTCCCGCAAAGATTCTTCCCAACCTGGAAAATAAAAGACAGGGTGTACATGTGAAGTGATAATCAAACGTCATTAAACCTCTACAACTTCCCGAAACTATTATTCCCAACCTACAAGGAAAAAATCCATGGATCAACTTGATAACAAGTTGATCTCGTGTTCATTGTTTTAGAAGGATTGGATCAAGGGAATAAAATCATACTTAAATAAAAATCCCTACTAGTTTGTTTTTTGTTGATATTGGTACGAAAAGGATGATGTTGATTCATTGTAGAAAAACACGTCCTAATTTGGAGGAAGTTCCGAGGAAGAAAGTCTAAGTTGAGTTCATTCTTCATAATTGAATGCGTTCCATGTCAGCGTTCTTCATCGGTGGAGTGTTCTTCATTGGGATAATTCTCCCAAGTTTCTCCCCTCTCAAATTCCACCAAATAAAAGAGATATCCAATAATAAAAGTGTTTCCCTTATTTAATTGTTGGCATAATTCAAATTTGATTAAATTAAATTGGCACAATAAAGTGGTGCGTTGGAACGATTAATGGTTTGTGTGTTGGAACCATTAAGGTGGAGGAGGTAAAGAAGCACTCCCTCATTTATTGTGGGAGTTTAGAGGTTTAGGTCTTTGGTGGTCGCCCCCACCATATCCTATCATGGGAGGTTAGGTTTCAGTGGTTCCCACCACCATAACCTCTCATGGGGGGTTAGGTTCAGGTGGTCCCTACCTCATCTTCTACTTGGAGGTTTTAAAAAACAAAATAAAAATAAATCTACACAAATTTATTGTATTTTATTCATTCATGAAAACCCCAAAAACTATCTTTCACTCTCAACCCACTATCGTCCAGATGAAAGTCTTCTTGAGCGAATACTGGCACTTTGAGTTCAATGGTGCCCTCAGAATTCAATTCCAAGCATCAGTTTAAATGTTATAAAACCCCGCTCGTACTTTCACTGAATGTACCTGCTAAAAATTTTAGAAATTAATTCTGGGAACTCTGGGCCTCGAAATCACACGCTGTCAATTTTTCAGACACATAAAATTACCATATATTTGAAAATAATTATATGGATGTTTTGGGTCTTTACATGCTCCCCACCTCAGACTTTACGTCCCCATAATCCACAACACAAACTAAGGGAACTAGTGGGGGTACAGAGCATGCATCTGAGCCTCCCGCTCCCATGTGCTCTCATGGAGGTTCTCGTGCTGCTAGAGAACACGCACCAGAGGTATCAACCATCCACGAATTACCCGCTCTTATCGATCCTCAATCTCTAATGTGACCTCCATAAAATTCTCTGCATCATTAACGTCCAACTCACCATGATCGATGATGTGAGAAGGGTCGTGCACGTATCTCTTCAGCTAGGATACGTGGAAGACGTCGTTCCCCGGAGCAAGTAAGGTGGAAGAGCTAAGCGGTATGCCACGCCACCAACTCTGATGAGGACCTGAAAAGGTCCGATGAACCTTGGAGATAACTTTTCATGTCGACCAAATCTTTGTAGACCTCGTCGTGGCAAGACCTGTAGAAATATGTGGTCACCATCCTCAAACTCTAGATGTCTTTTTCTCCAGTCGGCATATGAATTCTGCCTACTCTATGCAGTTTTCATATACTCTAGGATGATCTATACCTTCTCTTTGGTAGGCCATACCATCTTTGGTATCACTAGTGCTGACTCCCCAGGGTCAGTCTATCACAAAGGTGATGTGTAAAGTCACCCATATAATTCCTCAAAAGGTGCCATCCCTATGGTGTAGTGATAGCTGTTGTTGTGTGAAAACTCTACCAAATGTACGTGATCCTCCCGGCCGTGACCGAAGTCGAGGACAAAATCACGCAGTATGTCCTAGAGGGTTTGAATGGTCCCCTCAGTGTTGCCATACGTCTGTGGATGGAAGGCCGTGCTCAAACAAAGTTGCATCCTGAAAGCCTCATGCAACCCATTCCATTGTCGGGAAGTAAAACGTGCATCACAATCAGAGACAATCATCAAGGGTACTCCAAGTAACCGCACAATCTCCAGCACATAGATTCATCCCAAGCTCTCTACTGAACCCTGCTCTCTGGTCCGTAGGAAGTGGTCCGACTTGGTGAGTCGGTCGAAGATCACCCAGATCGAGTCCTGGCCTCTGGATGTACTTGGAAGTCCTATCACAAAGACCAGGGATATCCCATACCACATCCTCTATAGGACCTCTAAAGGATGAACCAAGCCTGACGGTACCTGATTCTCCACCTTCACTTACTGGCAAGTGAGGCACTAAGAGACAAACTCTGATGCTGATTTATTCATTCCCAGCCACCAGTGCTATCGTCGGATGTCTAGGTACATCTTCTCCACTCTTTGATGTACCGTTATCGGGGATATGTGGAACTCCCTCAACACTTCCTCTTGATGTGACACTGGTACAATGGTACGTCCTTTAAAGAGGATGACGTGCTCCCCACCTTCATAAATTCCATCATGTTTCTATCCTATTGATATCTGAGCACATTGTGTCTCATAGTCAATGTCCCCACACAGTGCCTCCCAAACTCACTAAAGAAGTGGGGGAGTGACCATATGATATTGAAGGAAGGCCGCTCCATCTCTATCCATAAAGGATATCTGTAAAGAATCCATCTTCTCGATTGCCTCACTTAGAAGTTGTATACCAAACCTCTTGTTGAGTGCATCTGCTACAACTTTCCCCTTCCCAAGAGTATAGACTATCTCGAAGTCATAGTCCTAGAGGAAATCAAGCCAACGTCGCAGTCTCCGATTCTGGTCTTTCTGATAGAAGATATACCTAAGACTCTTGTGATCAGAGTTAACTGTAAAACGTTTTCCCATTAGATAGAGACGCCACATTTTCAAGGAGAGGACCACTGTTTCTAACTTTATTTCATGGGTATCATAGTTCTGCTCATTCTCTATCAACTATCGAGAACCATATGTGATCACTGCTCACTTCTACATTAGGACACATCTGAGTCCGGTCTCTGATGCGTCATAGTAGAATATGTACCCTACTCCTTCTTCTAGAAGACTCAAGATGGGGGCACTAGTCAGCCTCTTCGTCAGATCATGAAAGATCTGCTGGCATCTCTTCAACCACACAAAGGTTTTCCCCTTCTTCTTCAAGGCTAATAGTGGTGCTGCAACTCTAGAGAAGTCTGGTACAAACCTCCGGTAATAAACAGCCAAACCCAGGAAACTTCATACCTTCATCACACTCTTAGGTGGCTACCGAGCAAATACCGCCTCAATATTCACTGGATCTAATACAACTCCATCCTCTGATATGACATTTCACAGAAAGTTAACCTCTCGGATCTAGAACTGGTACATCAAGAGCTTACCATAAATCTGGTGCTCTCCAAGTGTTTCCAGTACTACCCGTAAATGATATGCATGCTCCTCCTCAGTAATCAAGTAAATCAGAATGTCATCAATGAAGAATACAAAAAAGTGATCAAGGTATGGCTAAAAGATACTGTTCATGAGCCCCATGAACACTGCTAGACCATTGGTTACACCGAATGGCATAACCAAGAACTCATATTGACCATACCAACATCTAAAGGTTGTCTTCTGCACATCCTCATTTCATACTCTGAGCTGGTGATATCTAGATCTGAGGTATATCTTCGAGAACCACTATGCTCCCTTCAGCTATTCAAATGGGTCATCAATCCTGAATTGTGGGTACATGTTCTTCACAGTCACCTTCTTCAGTCACCGATAGTCAACAAAAAGCCTCAAGTTCCCATTAACCTTCTTGGGGAATAGAATCGGGGATATCCTAGGAGAAGCACTAGGCTGAATGAATCACTTCCCCTGAATTTCCTCTAGATGTACATGCAGCTCACGAAGCTCCACAGGAGACATCTGATATGCTGGAGTAGATATCGGTGTCATCCCGTGGTACAAGTCAATGTAAATGTCCAACTCTCTATGAGGAGGTAAACCCAAAACAACATCAGGAAAGATATTCGTGTACCGGTCCATCACTATCGGATAGCTCAAACTCTCCACATCAACATCACCAGGGGTAAGGATAGCCAATTGAGGAGTGACTAGTTGTACCCTACTTTGGATAAGTCCATCTGGCGCTGAAAAGGTTCCCTTATCGTCAGTGATGGTAAACCTGATCCCATCCATGTGGACACACCACACATTGTGCCTAATACAGTCAATATGAGCATAAACTATAGATAACCAGTCCATACTCATGATAACATCATAAGGCCTCGACGCCGCTACTAGGAGATCCCAGTCAAAGCTCTTACCTCCTATAGTAAGCTCACACAGCCGACACTAGTGCATAATCATCAAATCTGCTCTTATAGGAGTCTCTAGCCATAATGATGGAGCCAATAGCTCTGTTAAAATCTCCAAACTCCAAATAAGGGCTATGGAAATAAAAGAATGACAGGCACTTGTGTCTATAAGTACTTCAGCTATGGTGGAGTAGACACATATCATACCTTGAATCATCTCGGAAGCGCCATGATCGTAAGACTCAACATCCTGGAGATGAGCTCTCCCCAGTCCACATGTTCCCTACGGCCGGGGTGGACATCCTGGTGGTTGTGGCGATAAAATCTCGAATCATCTCCCACCACCAGCTGCACAACCAACTCCTCTGCCACGTCCACCTTCTCCCTGTGGACCTCCTCAGTCAAACCTCTATCTTTGCCTCAGAGGTCCTTCGATCGTCTGCTGATCATCCGAACGACAGGTAAGATAGTCACGAACCACGTGACCCTACCTACTGCATGAAAAACACTGCCCACTACTGGCATGTTTGTCTCTGCTTTGGTTGCCCTGCACAACCGATCATGAGTCGTGTGGTCATCCACCTATAGGTCTGGTCCTCTTATACGTCTGTGACATCTATCATCTTTTAGCTATAGAAGACTCTGATACGTCTCGATTGGTGGTGGATCTCAATGCTGGAGACTACTTAGCAAGGAAAATCTCCACCACAATGGCTCTCTCTAACACCCCCTTCGGAGTTAGGATGCTATGTGATATCACTGAAGCCCTGATCTTCTGCCTGCATCCCTTCTCGAAGGTTCGAGCCCTGAAGATTGAATTCCGAACCATATCTATAGAGTTGTGTGAGAGGTTAGTGAACCTCACTAAGTACTCTGCTATTGTCATGCTGCCCTGCTGCAGATGAAGTAGCTCTTGATTGAACACTGTGCGAAGAGTCGGTGGAATAAACAATGCCTGAAACATGATCTCAAAGTATGCCTAGAAAAGGGTAACCTCATCATGGACATGGAGCATCAAGATCCAACATCTACCTGCTGATGCCTATAGAAGGTTGGCAGTAAGGAACGCCATGAGGTCTGCTAGTGTCCCTACCATTCAGAAGACCTTCACCACAACCCTCATCCAATACTCAGCCGCATGTGGGTCCGTCTCTCCCCTAAACCTAGGTGGCCTCTGGTGCTAGAACTCATACAACGCGCTCATGAATCTTCACCGTCTGTTGCTGGGGCTACTGGAATCGGTGTCCCAATGAGGAGTGGTAACGCTAGTTCCTCTGTTGGTTCCAACACTGGAAGAGGGCCTTCCACTGAGGCCTCATCGCTCGGTGGGATATCTGTGCATAAAACACTCAGAACCCTATATTTTTGTCCTTGTGGAGACATAATGAAAGGAAACATGTGTGCTACGGTTAAATGGTTATATCTGGTGAGCTGACCTAGTGAGCTAACATAAAGAAAACTTTTTAAACCACACACGCAATTAGTGCTTTCATGTATTGAGTTGCAAATCAGAAGTCAGGGTCCTGGTGTATGGATACGTCGGTCGCCGCACCAAAACTGGACTCGCTGAACTAATAACCACACTGACTACACTTAACACTATTGTGTCATAGAAAATATCAGATTCATATGTTCTTGCAGTAGAACTGACTACTTTGATAGTAATTTTTCATGACTCATTCCCTAGGTCTCGTGTCGTGACTACCCCAAGCCCGCCATACACATGCCAGGGGCTAGCGACTAGCACCGAAGGCATAATTCTATAAAGTGGGAAGGAAATGCATTTATAACCTATAAAAACACACAACTGAGCACATAGCTTGATAGAAACACTAAGTAAAACTGTATAATAAAGAGAGTGCTGAAAAATAAAAGGGGCCAATAATACAAGCCCAATAGTAAAGTACAGGAAACTGGAAGTACAGGTACAACTAAAGAAAAAGAAAAAACATCTAATGGATCGTCCTCCGAGGTTCCTACCTGAAGGGAAGGTACAGATCACCTCTTTAGCACTCCTCATTTTTCCGTCCCCTCCATGTACTGACTCATCGTATGGTCCACCTCCGGGTAACATCCAGTCCTGGTGCTCTCAACCTTGATCAGTGTTGAATGTCATCTTCATCAAACACAACATGGTACAGGCATATCCCATGCATGGGTGAGTATAACAATACTCAGTAGGGACCCTGAGACCCTCATGGTATCACAAAAACCCACCAAAGATAAAACACAAAGAATGAAATCAACAGATAACCCTACTTAGTTATATGCCCATACATATACCTAAGTTATCAAGTGATCCATCTCAATCAGGAGTAAAACCCAGAAAAAATTGAGTCAACTCAACTATGACTCTATTCTAAGGGTAGTATCAAGTGACATCCCCAGTGACATTATTGAAACCTCAACTGCTGGATAACTCCTCCTCTATCGAGTATAGTGGGCCTTCCGTGACACCAAATGCACTTCCCACTAGCCTTGGACTGCTGAGGTACTCCTCTTGTCTAGTACTGTGGGTCTGCTGCATCATGCAGAGGCATTCCCTAACACAGGTTTGCCTCGACACCAAGCATTCTCCCCCCTCATAGCCTGCTTAGGTACTCATCCTATCAAGAACTGTGGGTCTTCCATGACACCAAGGTGCTCCCCACTGTGGGTCTGTAGCAACACCACAGCTCTCCCCACTGGGCTAGTAGAGTCACTCTGAGTCAAAACAGTCAGCAGTCATCAGGTCTTAGCCAGCTACTACATCTCCACACTCCACTCCCTCATCTCTGGGAGGATCTGCTCCATGCGCCACTGGTCGATACTCCAACTATCACGAAGTTCCGTGAAGAAGTATCCCAAAGGTCTTCAATGTCATAGGGGTCTCAACGCAACAGACGACACATCTATCAAACGATCGTTCTGTGAGTTATTAGCCTTTTAGTCATAGGGGCTCGGTTGAATTTGTCCACGATCCAACCTGACCCTTCTACATCTTAATCCAAAACATAGTGGGTATCACTCAAAGGGACTGTCACTCTCCATGATTTTGAGTGTCGTTTACAGTTCGTCAAACAGATTTCTGGTGCCAATGTTATGGCTGAAGGAGTGTAAATGGGTTGTAGTAGGCACGAGTCCGGTCTGACCCGGCCTGACCCATTGAGTGTGGCCCGCCCTGTTGGGCGGGCCAGCGCATTGGGTTCGGCCCAGCCTGTTGGGCCCATCCGAACAGGCCACGAGGGGCTGAAGAGATCCATGAGGGCACCGACCGTCCGCGAGGGCGCGGACTGGCTGCGGTTCAGCATGGGGCCGGTTCGGCCCGAAGGGCACCATGTTGGTGGCTCAGCCCGAAGGGCTCTGCAAGGGTGGCTTGGCTCGGGGCGCGGCTCAAGGAGGCGTGGCCCCGAGGCTGGGGCGGCGTGGCCAGGGCCGGTTCAGCTGCCGGATGGCGCGGCCAGGGCGGCATGGCTGAGAGAACGGGGTGGCCGGGGGTCGGTGTGGCCGTGGTGCATCGCAGATCGGGGCCGGATCAGCCGGCGGCGGCATAGGGCTGGTTTGGCCAAGAGGTCGGAGCACCGCGGGGGCGGCACCGGACACGAAGGCCGCAAGTGGCAGTGTTGTTGCCTTCTTCTCCTTTGTCACCTTTCTCCATTTTCAAGAACACCGCAAAATAACACAAGGGTTACATAGAGGACGGGTCATGTTAGTTTGTCCGGCACTCTCCGCCTTAGAGCAGTAGCAAGAGGTTCACAAGAACAAATCACATCAAACCCTCCCACAACGATTCTCCCCAACCTGCAAAAGAAAATAAGGGGTGTACTTGTGAAGTGACAATCAAACAGAATTAAACCCCTACATCTTCCCACAACAATTATTTCCTACCCGAAAAGAAAAATATCCCCAGATCAATGTGATAATATTTTATCTATGTTATTTGTTTTAGAATGAAACAATCAAGGGAATAAAATCACACTTAAATAAAAATCCCAACTTCTTCATTGATGGATGATGTTGGTGCCAAAAGGCGGACGTTGATTCTTTGTAGCGAACATGTCCTACATCGGAGGTTGTTCTGAGGACGAAAGTCAATGTCGAGGTTGTTCTTTGTAATCAAAGGTTTTCCTCATCGACATTCTTCGTCGGTGGGGCGTTATTGATTGGGATCTTTCTCCCAAGTTTCTCCTCTCTCCAATTCCACCAAATAAAAGATATGTCCAATAATAAAAGTGTTTCGCCAATATAATCATTGGCAAAATTCAAATTGAATTAAATTAAATTCACTAATTAAGTGGTACGTTGGAAAGATTAATGGTATGTGCATTGGCCCTAGTAAGGTGGAGGAATTCTAGAGGCTCTCCCTCATTTATTGTGGGATTTTAGTGGTTTAGGCCCCGGGTGGTCCCCACCACCATTACCTCTCATGGGAGGTTAGGTTTTGGTGGTCCCCACCACTATAACCTCTCATGGGAGGTTTGGTTCAGGTGGTCCCCACCTCAACTTCCACTTGGATGTTTTAGAAAATAAAAATAAATATAAATCTACAGAAGTTCATTTTATTTAACTCATTAACAAAAATCAAAAAACTATCATTCACTCTCGACCTAATGTATTGGAGATGAAAGTATCCTTAAGTGAATATCGGCACTATGATTTCAACGGTTCCCTCAGATTTTAATTCTGAGAACCGGTTTAAAAGTTATAAAATCATGCTCGTACATTCACTGAACGTACCTGATAAAAAGATCATAAATTCATTCTAGGCACTCCGGGCCTCAGAATCATGCGCTTTCAATTTTTGTGGACAAGTAAAATTCCGATATATTTAAAAAATTACATGGAAATTCTGGGTCTTTACAGATATTTCATTAGATGTCTGGTACTTATGATAAATTATATATACCTTGGGATTAAGGAAGATAAAATTAATCCTAATAGATTATATTTGGTAAAATATTTAAGGAAAATGGTAGTGATATTTTTAAGATTGAAAGGGTGTAATTGACCTTGTTTTATAATAGATGAAAAGAAATCTTTTGGAAACACACATTATATTTCAATAATTCCATCAAACTATTCTAAGTTAATTGGATTAAATGTTTTTAAATAAGCGTGTTTGTGGTGTATTTGTATTTATAATGACTCTCAAATGTCTTTCTACACGTGTTTTAAACATGTTATATAGTATTTACCATTATGTGTTTACATTTAATTCATTTACTTTTGAACTGGGAAACTTGTTTTAATGAAGTGATTTTATGTTTTATTAAAAATATCACATAACCCTTATCAAAATATATTAATGTGATGGAACTAAATTTAACCTCTATTTAATTCTATTCAACTTCAAAATATTATAAAATTATCTTTTAAATTAAAATAGGTAATGTGTAGAGAAACAATTTTAGTAAGAAAATGACATTTAGACTATCATGGATTCTAATCTTAATAAATTTTGATTAAAAATTAAATTAGTATTAGTATATTTATGTTTTTATAAATGTTATATGATTAATTGTTTTAATTATATTATCTTAATTTATTTAATACAAATTCCTTAATATTAATAATTAAATAATACAAAATAATTGTTTCATTATAATCGTGGTTATTAGCATTAATCCAAATAATATAGACTTTAATGCTATGAATGAAATTTGACATTTTAAAAAAATTTAAAGTTATTATCTCAAATATAAAAATCATTTTGTAAAATTAACGTTCTATATTTTTGTAATTTAATCTTAATGTTAGCATACATAAAACAAAATTTTAAGAAAAGTGAATTTTTAGAAATAAATTTTTTGTATAATAAAAATTATGATTGTTTTTTATTATAAAAATATTTATAATATTTTTACTGATAAAAAAGAGTTATTTAATAGTTATATAAATCTAAAAAAATTAACCTTGTTGTAACTTCATTAAAGATGTAAAGAAATAGTTGTCATATGATGTTACTATATTTTCAAAAACATTGTACATTGATTTTATCAATCCAAAATTTTATTTTCCAATGAATAAATTAATTTTATAATATATATTTTTTATATTACATACTCTTTAAAAGAATATAAATTCATAATATCATAGAATTTATGATATTTGACGAAATTAGTATATTTTACTATTTACCTAACAAATATTTTAGAATAAACGAAAAAAATCATACTGAGATAATTATAATATTAAAAATTAAAAATTGAAGTTTATTTTTTCAAATAAAATTTCAATAAATTTCAGTTTTACCGTTTAAATAAAATAATAAAATATAACCAGACATTATTTTTACTATAAAATTAATTATTTAATTACTTGATTTTATTGTTCTTAAATTATATAAAATGTTAATAAATATATAATTATTCAATGATATTTATATTTTATTAATTTCATCATTTAGGAATAATATACATATCAATATTTCCTAAAAATTACTCACATTAGAAAATATATTCATAAAAAATAATTGATTAAGTACATTTGTACAAAATAACAATTATATATATATATGTGTATATATATTATTATTTTTGAAAATTTAATTGCCTCTGATCCTAACTACTACTTTATTTTCGAGGTACTTGATAGTATAAACATAAAAATGTTTCTTTTTTGTTCTTAATTTTGGGGAGGTAAATCTATCTAACGCATTTGACTTTATTGGTGGGAAAACATATTTTAAAATATTATTTTGTTACATTTCCCCTTCCCTAATAATTCCCTTATCCAAATTTACAATGTCATCGAATAAATAATTATTTTCTATTACCTTCATAACCATAACATCATTATATTTTCTACTTATCACATCATATTTTTTATTATCCTACCAAGGTTGGATGTTTATTGAGAATTCTGAATCCTTACGTATTTCTAGCAATATCATTTTCCTCAAGTTGATCACTTTTTGTAAAAATATGTTTTTCAAGTACTTATGTTTTGTATACTTCTCATATTTTTCACTATATAGATTATTCATTCAATACACCAGGGAAAAAATTAGAACATACAATTCTTGATCATTAGTTTGATAGTTCTATTCATGGATCATTAATTTTAATGATGCATAGGTAATAACTTTATCATTCAATATAAGGACACATCCGTGTCTTTTATTTTATGTGTCACTATATGTCAAAATTCCATCACCTATAGAAGGTAATTTGGACACCATATAATTAATCAACCTCCTCATTAATTCTTTAATACATTATTTATATTTCTCTATCAATAAAAACATAAATTAGGCATAAAATTGAAAAATTTGCCCACAATTAACTGTTAGTCAAAGGAAATAATATACCATAGTTTTCTTTATTTTAAAAATCCCATAATTGAGTGCCCTTAACATTTAGGGTTCAATTTATATTCCATCCATAAAGACAACATTTCAAATAACGGTAACTTCTTAAAGCTATAATTATCACTTTATAAATTTCTCACATAACTCATATTCCCTAAGAGTCTGTAGAATGATTTGTTAGTGGACCACATATTCACCATTAATTTTAGAGTATACTAAGATACGATTAATAAATAACGCTACAATATTATACATATATTCCTTGAAAATTATGTTAATCATATCCATAACAATAGATTGAACATTATTTAAATCAAAGGGTATTAATTTAAACTAATAATGTTCATACCTATTAATAAATGTTGTATTTCGAATTTCATCGTTCATTAGAAAATTTTGATGAAACCCATAATAGATATAATACATTAAAAATATTTAGATACATGAATTTAATAAAATAATGTCATTAATATGAGGGAGAATATGCATTTTCTTCAATTTAATGGCATTTATCTCCCAATATTCAATGCACAACCTCATAGTCTCATCCTTCTTTTTCAAAAATAGAATAGGATGTACCTTTAATGAAACATTTGTGTGTATGAAAACATTTTCCCAAAAATAATGAATATGAATTATGAACACCATTATTTATATAACAACGTAAGATTTTATGAAATATTTTCCCAAATAAATTTAATTTCGTCAATAGCTTATCGCATACGAAACACCGAGTTTAAAAAAAACACAACATACTATTAAAACATTATTATTGAAGGTGATATTTATAACCTATCCATTAAATATTCATGTAGGAAAATGAATATATAAATAAATAAATAATATGTTTAAAATGTGTTTAAAATAAATTATTTGGTTATCAATTGATTATAAATTTAAATAAAAATCATTTGAAAGTAAATGAAATGTTTTTTCTGAAAAATATTTCTTTGGTACATAGTTTTTTCTTTTATTAAGAAATTAAATTTGTTACTCTTCACGGTGAATTATAATTATATATATATATATTTATTTATTTATTATTAATTCAATAATTTTTTTACCATTCATCTTTTATTTTTTCTAGTCATGAGATCAGACTAAATCTAGTTTTATTCTTGAAAATTATATTTTCCTAATGGTGATTGTGTCTTGTTTTGTGCACTTATTTTAAAATAAAAAAAAATCAAATAAATAATGACAAATTGACTATATTTTTGAAAAAAAACATATCTAAATTATCAGAGTGTTAATTTTTCATAATTTTATGAATATATTAATTTTTTTATGAAAAGTGTAAAATTTAGATTTTTATTAAAAGTTGTCTTTTCATTTAAATAATTTACAAAGGTAAATAATATTTTAAAGGGTTTTAAAATTAAAATTAATTAAATTTTATATTTATTTTTCTAATTTAGGTCATTTTAGTGATTTTCAGGTTAAATAATGATAGAAAACCATTGAATAATTATGAAAATATATTCATTGGAAAATCAATTTTTCATTGTGTCTATAGGTATAATTATAAATTAAATTTGGAAAATTATGTGAATTTAACTAGGTAAAAAGGATTCAACATTTTGAATCATAATAATTAATATTATGTAGTAATTCCAACTTAAATTGTGGTGATAATGATTAGTATAAATAATAAACATTAATTACCACAATTAATGTGAAAATACGTTTACTGGGGGGTAAACTTAAATTATGTTGATTAAAATGGAATAAAATGTTGTCTAATTATTTTTTATAGGTTTACTGGGGGTTAAACATAAATTATGTGATAATGATTAGTATAAAATGTTGTCTAATTATTTATACTAATCATTATCACCACAATTTAAGATGGAGTTACTACATAATATTAATCAACAAAATTGTGGTAATTAATGTTTATTATTTATACTCATCTTCCCAACCATTTCTATCCCGTCAATTATAAATAAATTTTGAATTCATCAGAGGGAGATATAGATCCCAACCATCTCATAATGAAATCTTAAATACGTGTGCCAAAAGATCCTAAACATTCATATCATAACCCATGAAATAAAATGGGTTTCATATTCTTTTAATAATATATTAACCTATATGAAAGATATAGTTTTCATAATAATTTCAGAAAATTATAACCATTGAAAGTGAGTGGGTTTCATAAACATATAACTCATTAAATATAAATGGATTTTGAAAATATCATGACATAAAAATTAAACAATTCAATGAATTAATATGAATGGAAAAATTGAATCTCGTCCCCATAAATGCATGAGTAAAACCAACATATTTCATCTTAGATGGTAAATAATTTTTAAATATCTTTTTGAAATATTTCATGAGGAAAATAATGTTCTAATTTGAAAAAATCTTTTTAAAATATATATGCTTTTTAAAAATATTTTCATTGAAAATAAACATGAAAACATATAATGGAATCTTGAAAATATTTTTAAAACCTTTATTTGACTTATAATGAATCTTGAAATCCAATTCAAAATAGTTTTCCACGAAAACATAAAGAAGATTATTAAAAATATTCTGAAACATAAACCCTATAATAGAAAGAAAAAAATATTGATATTTATAAAAACATAAATTAAATATTAATATTCATAGAATAATATCATTATCAGTTTACAAACCACAAAAAAGAAAATAGTGGTGAACATGGCATGAACCTCATAGATATAAAAGGTGAGATGAAATTCCCTTACCTTGAGTCTGACTTGTCTCATGTGTCTTCATATTCCTAAATAATAAACTTATGTTAATTAATTACTTTAATCAGATAATTTTTCTAGTTTACTATTACTTTTAATTTACTTACTACCATTTTGTATTCAACTACTTAAATAATAAACTTTATGTTGGGTGTTTTGGCCAAATTCGGTTCATGTGTTTTAAAGGACTTTTGTTAGTTGATTTGGGTCAAAGGGTTCATTATATAAAAATATAAAAAATAATAATCATGATATAATTTTCATATTTATACATAAATTTTACTTTTAAACCCAACCACTAAATATGGTTGTGAAAAATGAATCAATGTTACAATCATGGAGATGATAGAACGTGTGTACGCATGAGTAATGCTCCCATTTCACAGTGTTCATTATGAAAATAAGGTAAGTAACATTAATACAATAAAAATGATCATTATATCATAAATAACATATTATTTTATCATATATACTTATATATAGATTTATTGTGAGGTAAAAGGAATCACATCATGTCGACGAAGTGGTATTCCTCACATCCACAAAGGACGTTATCACTTTTTAAGTGTGTGAAAGGGTAAATAAAATTGAATATATAATTTTACCAAAAGGTAATTATGTAATTACTATAATATATATGTTTTTTCAATGAAATATATTCAATTAAAACATTATTTTATACAGTTATTGTATCATGTGAACAAATCATATCACTTTGAGGGGTGGTTGTCCACACATCCACAATCGTTGTTATTGTGTTTACACATAATGGAAAGGATAAAGGAATTTGTTAAAAAATAATTATAGAATCATAAATATGTTATATATATTATATATTAATATATTGTCTATAATATTTAACAAACTTTAATGGTGGAAAGGAAAAATGAACAATTGTCATTTCGTGAGGTGGTAGCTCTCCGTTCATGAACGGTAAGTTCGTTTCCCATAAAAGGTAAAGTGAGTAAGTGTAGGTACAACCATTAATATAACAACGTATAAGTATATATAAGAAATATTTTCTGTTATATGATCATGAAATAATTATATTTGATGGGTAAGATAATGAAAATAGTAGAAAATATCTTGAGGAAAGATGTTGCCTCTTCAATGGGTGACTCATTTTTGGTTGCAATAAAGGGCTTCCTTAGATGTATTTCTACCAAAATGGAATCCTCAAGGAGAAAAGGAGAGACTATGGGGAGATATTTGGATATATTTTGGTTGAGAGAATATTTTTGGAGGGGTTTGAGGAAGTGGGAGGAGATGAGACCTTTTACAGTGGAGGAGTGACACTCTTGTAATATTTTGGAAAAAGGGAACCCCCACAAATGGTTTTTATTGAATGTGTATCCAATAATGTTAAAACATATATCCAATTGATGATAGGGTCTACATATAGCCATCCAATGTATTTCGGACAAGTGTATAGGGTGTTTTGGGCCTTAAGGTTATGGTTTAGTACCTTATTATGATTAATTTAACCTTAATTGTTGTAATTAATTGTAAATACTTTCACTAATATTTTTGGTAAAAAACTAAATTTAACTTATTAGACATTATAAATTAAAATTATTCCAAATATTTAATGAATTTATATAAATTCCCTACACATAGGTAGTCGAAATTAATTTAAATATAATCCTGCAGACGGGACGACAATGCGGGTTTTTAAAGTAAAAAAAATTCAAACATTTGTTATGATTTTATATTAATTTTAAAGATGAAATTGATTATAAATAAAAAAATTATATTTCTTAATAAAAAATTAATATAATATAATGTTAAAACCAACTTAAAATATAATTTAACTATATAAATAAATTACATGAAAAGGAAATTTTGAGTTAAATTTTAATATTGTTCACTATACATTAAAAATTGAAACTTCACAAATAAATATCAAAGATTCACCATCACCGAATTTTATAGATTTTCCTTAAAAAAAATTTATATATAAAATTTATAAAAGTTCCAAATTTATATTTAATGTTGGTTCTCCATCCAATGTTGGAAAAAGATCTAATATATAAATATATGTTTTTATGTGTAAAATTTGGTTTTTTCTTATTTTATGTCCATCAAATCTATTGGATGAATATAAACAATTTCTAATTTAATATATAATATTTTTATATTATATTTATATAATTCCATAATTTTAATTTATTTATTTTTTTAGGATAAAAAACATTCTATGTATAAAAATATTTTTCTATAAAAATATTCCCTTTATATTAAATTGGATCATTGTAACTGATGAATTCTATTTATATTTGTGTAAACCATAGTTTTTCCTATGTTAGTAATTAGTATTCAAAACCAAAAAAATAATGTCTAGGTTAAGTATTAATATATAATATTGTAATAATATATTTTGTTTTTTAAAACTCGTAATTGTGTGTAATTTTCAACAATTTACTGTCATGCAGAAGTAATGATTGACTTATTACATTGAAAAACATCATTGAAAACTAATTCATTCAAAAAAGGGCCATAGAAACATAGGGTGTTACATTATTCTGACCTTAAAATGATGTTATCTCTCAAAATTCATTATTTTTTAATAAAAAAATTATGATTCTTCAACTTCATCATAACCTCAGGTTCCCACATCGCTTCCTCAAACTTTTTATTTCTCAACAAAATATTGACAAGATGATTAGTCTTCTTTCATAAAACTTTCAATGTATAACCCATAATTTCAAATAGTTTATCCTCATAATAAATTACATTCTCTATTAGTATGACATTTGAGTTCAGTACATGTGAAGGGTATGGTACGTACTACCTCATGAGAGATACAAGGAACACATCATGGACATGAGATATATTTGGTTTAAGTGCCACATGATAGGATACCATCCTGATATAATCAACAATATCGAGGGGACCATTATTCATTGGGATTAATTTACATTTCATCCTGAATATCATAACCTTCTTCCATGAATATATTTTTATAAAAACACTTTCCCAAACATCATATTCTAGTCCACGCCAATGGTTATGAGCATAACTTTTCTGTTGACTTTGAGCTGCCATGATATTCTACCGAATGGATCTAAACTTCTCTGTATTTTCTTCAGTGATCTCAAATCCCAAAATCATTATTCCTCCAAATTAAACACAACACATTGGATATTTATATTTCTTCCCTTATAGGGATTCATAATGTTCCAAATGAATTCTTGAGTGAAATATATTATCGTAAGAAAACTAAACTTGAGGAAGGTGTAGATACCAACTAACTATGAAGTCTAATGAACAAGATCTCAACATATCTTCTAGGGTTTAAATTTTTTAATCAGATTGACCATCCTTATGAGGATAATAAGTTGTGCTAAAAATCAATTATGTATCATGTTCTTGTTAAATAAATCATCAATATTTTGACGTAAACATTATATCTCAAATAGATAAAATGGAATGTGGTTCCATTTAGCCTCACCACTTCCTTAATGTATATCTTGGAAATATAATCAATATATATATCTTCAATAATATAAATGAAGTGTTCTAACTTAGTAATTTGGTTAAATAACACCCATATATAATTAATCCCTTTTGAGGTATTGGGTAGTCCAATAATGAAATCCAAATGGATGTTCTACCATTTCTATTATGGTATGGGTAATGGATGTCTCATCCCTTTAGAATTTTTTCTTTCATCCATAACTTGGTGGCATACCAAGAACCTAAATACAAACCCTGTGATATCATTCCTCATTCCATCCTAGTAGAAATATTCTTTCAAATCCCTATACATATTTTAACTTCTCGTATGATAGAGAATAAAGAACAATGATATTCCTCTAACAGCTTATTCTTCAAATATGGTATAAAAGGAACTTATACACGATTCCATAACCTTATCATTCCATCTGAATCAAGGTTATACTGAGGAAAAATTATGACTTTCATTTTCATCTCAACAGTTTCCTTATGTTCATCCTTAATCTTCACCTGGATAGAGGGAAGAATATTCATTTATGAAAGATATGATTTTCCCCATTAGTTTAGGATTTAAAGATCCACCCTTTGAAAATTCAGAAATATTGGATCTTTTTTATCCTCATCATGGATATGCATGGATGAACCTTTTGTCTTAATTCAATGGCCATCTTGTTTTCTTCCCATGATGGTAATATATCGAGCAGTGGTTATCCTTTATCATCTCTAACCATCTTCTCTTACACATGTTCAAATTATTCTATATGAATATATTTTTAGAATTTTATGATCACTATAGATGTCGCATTTTCCGCAATAAAAATAATTCCCCATTATATTTAATGAAGAAATTACCATTTCTAACTCAAAATTCGGAGTTGGGTAATTTTTCTCATGAATCATAAACTATTTTTAGGTATAGGATATAACCATGTTATTCTTCATAAGAAAATATCTCATTCCCTTATTCGATGCATCAATATAGATTAAAAACCCTTCTCCACTTCTGGGTAATATAAGAATGGGTGCACTGAAAACCCTTTTCATTAGTTCCTTGAATGTTTCCCTACATTCTTCTGTCTAGAAGAAATTGACACATTTCTAAGTTTTCTTGGTCATAGGATTATATTTTCATGAGAAATTATTCAAAAACCATTGCTAATATCAATATAAACACAAAAATTTATAGATCTCTATCATCGTGGTTGGTCTCGGATAGAATTTAATAGGCTCTGTCTTAGGTGGATCTACTATAACGCCATCTCTTGAGATTATGTGGCATAAAAATGAATCCTTTTACTTAAAAAATTCAAAAATCTCAATTTTAACATTCATCTTATCTTTACTTAGGGTCTTTAGTACAATTTTCAGTCGATATTCATGCTCTTAATTTCTATTTGAATAACTAATAATATCATCTGTAAAGACTACCACAAACATATCTACGTAATTTAAAATTACACAATTCATTAAATCTATACAGATAGTAAGGTAATTAGAAAGACCAAATGACCTTACTATTTTTTCATAGTGTTCATACCTTTTACACAATGTCATATTTGGTATATAATCCTTCTTGACCCTTAGTTGATGATATCCAGAATAGAGGTCAATCTTGGAATAGTATTGTTCTCTACACATTTGATCAAAAAATTCATCAATATGGGGAATATGATACTTGTTATTTATCTTGAACTTGTTGAAATATTAATAATCAACACATATTCACATTGGTCCATCTTTATTTTTTGAAAAAAGGATAGGTGAACCTTATGGTTACACAATTGGATGAATGAATCCCTTGTCAATGTTTTCTTGAATGTTCTTCATCAATTCCTACAACTCAATTGGGTCCATTCTATAAGGAGTCTTTGAAATTGGTGTGGAATAAGGTAAGAGTTCTATTGAAAAATCAACTTCATGTTTTGGTGGATGTTCGGGATACTCTTATAGAAATATATCGAAATTGTTTGAACAATGGGAATATCACTAATGTTTATTTTCTCTATAACCATTAGATATACACAACCCTTTTGAATGGGAATTAAGTCCCATATACTAGATGTATTATACACAAGAAGTTCATACATATTGTCACATTGTTGGATGGCAATATGAGGTTATAAAATATCAAACGTAAAATCCGATCCCCAATAGTTGATGTGAGATTTAGGTAGATAAATCCCACCCATGCTACGATTGTATCAAATTCATCCAATGTAAGAATGAAAATATTTTCAATAATAACATTCCCACAAAATTTATGTGAAGAGGAATCAAAGACATCAGATGTAATCATTGTACCATTAAGGGTTTGGACTTCTAATTCCACATCAAATAATTTTTATTGAATCATAACACCCTTATAAAATTTATTAGATATGAAAGATTGGGTATATCCAGAATCAAATAAGACATTTTCAGTTCTAGAGTGGATGGTATGTGTACCTTTCATCATATTGTTATCAAACCCCTCATCTGAAATAACGATTTCATGAGATTTTCTCTTGTACCTCTTCTTATTTGGTTCTTTGCATCAATGATCTTCACCAGCCATTGGTTTTGGGAACCTGTTAGAATAATTCTCATTCTCCTTAAACTTGTAGAATTGAATTATGGGAGGTTCATTCTTTGCAACATTCTATCTATTATAATTTTGAGTTAAATTATTTCCATCACATATACAATCAATTACTCAGTGACCTTACTTTCCATGCTTAAATCATTTAATGTACCCTTTAAGATAAATTACTCCACGCTTCTTTACACATTTAGTGCATAATAGAAAACTAATCTTCTTTTGTCCATGGTTTTTAGAGTTTCATTTGAACATTGTATTCATTTTCTTGTCAAACCCATGATGTTATTACTTGACCCCAACCTCCATTTCATCCTTGATTGCACAATGCACAATATTTATAGCTAATTATATCACTTATAGTTAATTCCTTTCATTGACTAAGAATTAATCCACTAAAGAACCTATCAAATTTATATTAGGGTTCGATGATAATTCTTGAGGCATACCTTCCAAGTATCATAATAGTTTTCTCATATATACCAACAAACCCATCATCCCTTGGCTTAAAATAGAGGAACCCTTTCTATATCTTCTTATAAAGAATCCATGGAAATCACTTAAAGAAAAAAATGTTCTTTAGCTCATACCATTCCATGGATTAAAATTCATATTGATTTCTAATATTCTTGACAGAATTATACCACTAGTTTGCTTCACCTTCTAAATGATAAACAGACAGAATACAATTATCATGTTCCTAACACTGAAGGAAAAAAATATCATTTCATTGGTATTGATCCATTTTTCAAGAAAAATTTTATTGGAAGACTCACTTAAAGAATTTGTTTCTTGCCTCATAAAAAGACTCAACATATTATTGTTCCCTCCTTTTATCATTTGGAAGTCCACCATGATTCATATCATGTGAATGTTGTGTGAGAATAGCAACAAGATTTTTCATTCCAAATCCCCTAGAATTCAGTTTCTCAGGAGGAAAATCAGTCCATTTTCTACTACAATCACCATTAATGTGGTTCTTTTGGGTTCTCGCCATTTACAAAAACACAAATCAAAGATTAAGAAACAATTATCATAATGAGGAACCACATAATCATTAAAAGACACTTCTAGGATGTATAAATTATGTCATGTTCTTTAATATATGACACCTTAGGTCTATCCTAAGTTATTTATATCCAAATTATATCTAAATAATTTATGATTCCGCATGAAGGGTTTGTGAATTCCAAAATAATATACCGAGAGAGTGTCAAACTAGGTGTACATCAAGGCTCGTATTGTGTACAAAATTTCCCCAAGCCAATCTCAAAACATCCTGTTATATTTTTACTCCTAGGTCCATTTGTGACAGATCCTCATCCAATTATAGTATCCATATAAATTTTATCTCTAGGAAACCACTCACTCTATCCTTTACACAAATTCCAAGACATTTTCCTATTCATTTCTTCATCCTTATACTTATTCTTAGACATGTTTTTAGGGTTCTAAATAAGGATATCTCATCCCATATTAAAATGATTAACTAAATAATTACTCTGATTCCAAATATAAAAAAACATTTTTGACATACATTATCATTAAATGACATTTGTAGAATACTTGAAACATAATACAAATAGACTCCCAAAGACTATATTATTCTAGTGCCTTTGGAAACATGGAAACATGAACATTGGTATATAAGGGAGATACATTATCTCCCAATAGGATCTACATGAATTAATCACTTCTTAGACACATCATTATAAATATATATCTTAATAACCAATATAAGGAAACATAAAAATGGGTGAGCTCATATTTTTAGTAAGGGTAAACAAGGGTGACATGTAAGCATAAACACGAGAATAAAAGTATGAGAATGTGATAAAAACAATTGAATATTTTACACTACATATAAATGATCATAAACATAATATTGGAATAAATATTGACAATTCATAAGACTTGAATCATATGGAAATAAAGTACACAATCCATGAAATTATAACATCGGAATAAAACATAGAATTCTGGTAGACACATAAGTATATATAATGATTTCCATAGAAGACAAGGAATCACTACTAAGGCCATTTTAGTAGAAAATGTCTTTTATAGATCTAGGTCCACTCTCAATTACACCCTATTATTACTAACCTATGTTCACTCCCCTTTCTAGACCTATAATACTGAACTATATTCACTGCTCATTCCAGCCATGTCTATCTAATGAGATACAAATCATTACCTAATTCATTGGAGGGAGATATATTTCCCACCCATCTCATAATGAAATCATACATACATGAACCAAAATATCATAAACATTTATATCAAAATATATGAAATAAAATGGGTTTCATAAACATGTAATCATATAATAACATGTTGGAATGAGATAGGTTTCATATTCATTTCATCAAAGCACAACCTGTGAAAATAAGCAGGTTTCATAACTATATAACCGGTGAATGAGAAACAAATTTATCAAAAATCATGACATAAAACATAAACCATTTAGTGAAATAATATGAATGGAAACAGTAAATAATTTTACCATAAATTCATTAGGAACACTATCTGATTTCATCTTAGATTGGAAATAATTTTAAAATGTATTTTTGAAACATATCATGAAGGAAAATCATTCTTCTTTAAAATTTGATTTTAAAACCCAAACACTTTGGAAATATATTTTATTGGAAATTGAACATTAAAATTTATAATAGATTCTTGGAAACACTTTAAAAACGTTTTTCCTTGAATATTATAAAGAATCATTAAATTAATTTCAAAACTTTTTTCCATGAAAACATACAAATGACTCTTAAAAACCTTGTGAAACATAATCCCTACAAAATAAGGAATATTGGATGGATGTGTAAATACCCATAAATTAAGAAATATGAATCATATAATACATTCATTATAATTTTATACACCACACAAAAAGAATAATTTTAAACATGGCAGGTATCTCAAGGATATAAAAAGTGAGATGAAATTCCCTTACCTTGAGCCCAACTTGACTCGTGTATCTTTATATTCTTAAATATTAAATATGTATTAATTAATTACTTGATTCAGAAAAAATTTAAAGTATATTATTACTTTTAATTCACTTTTTAATATTTTTTATACAAATACTTAAATAATTAATTTAATGTTGGATGTTTTGATCAAATTTGGTTCATCTGTTAAAAAAACATTGGTTAGTCGACTGTCGTCAAAGGGGTCATTATATAAAAATATATAGATTAATAATACTATGATAATTATCATATTTATAAATTAATTATACCATTAAAACCAATAATTATATTTGGTTTTGAGAAATGAATCAATGTTAAAATCATTGGATATGGTTGGTCGTACGTACACATAGGTAAAGTTCTTAATTCCCAATTGTCATTATGGAAAGAATGAAAGTAAGATTAATCTTTAAAAATGATAATTATATAATAAATAACATTTTATTTAATAATATATAAATATATATGATTATTGTGATCTAAAAAGAATCACATCGTTTTGGGGAGGTGGTAGTCCACACATCCACCAAATATGTTATCACTTTTTATGTGTGTGAAAGGGTAAACAAAATAAAATATTTTAGATTTTCCAAAATGTGCTTATGTAAAGAATATGATATTGAAGTTTTTTATGTAAAATATGTTTAATTAAATCCTTCTTTTATACATTTCATGTATCATGGGAACTAATCACACCACTTTGAAGGGGCAGTAGTCAACACTTCCACAAGCGATGTTATTGTGTTTACACATAATGGAATGAATAATGGAATTTTTTATAAAAGTATTAAATAATAATATGGTAATTATATATATTATATACATCACATATATATAATTTCTCCATCATAATTCCCATCCTTGAAAGGTGGTAAATAAAAAAAATAATTGACATTTTGCGAGGTTGTAGTTCTCCATACACGAACGGTAAGTTCGTCACCCATTAGGTGGTTGTGTGTGTAAGTATAGGTTGAATAATTAACATAACAACATATCAGTATATTTATTCTACTTAAATTATTATAAAATCATGAAATACAAATAATTTAGGGGGCGGAGAAAAAAATATAAGAAATGATCTTGAGGATGGATGTTACCTATTTTTTGGGTAACTCCTTTTTTTGCACAAAAGGGCTTCCTTGGATGGATTTATTATCAAACAATGGTTTAAAGGATAAATAGAGGGATTTGGGGAGATATATGGGTCAATTATTCTTGAGATAAATTTTATTTATAGTTTTGAGGAAGTGTGAGGAGATGAGGCCTCTTATAGTGTATGATGAGTGATACTCTTGTAATATTTTGGAAAAAGGTAAACCCCACCAACGTTTTTTTATTCAATGTGGATCCAATAATGGTCTTAAGTATATCATTGTTAATATAAGTACATAATTTTTATAGAAAATGGATTTTAGACAAGTTTATAGGTCTTTTGGGGCCTTACGGTTGTGGTTTAGTCTCTTATTAATATTAATTTAACCTTAATCATTGTAATTAATTGTAATTTCATTCACGAATCTTTCGGTAAAAATACTAAGTTGACCTTATTAGGTATTATATTTTATGCATATTAGAAATATGGAATCCATTATTCCAAATTCAAAACACATAATTGGAATAAATTATGTTGAACATAATCTCACAGACGGGACGACAATATATGTTTTTAAAGTAAAAAAACGTTCAAAAGTTTGCTATGTTATTACAGTCAATTGATGAATAAAATTGCGTCCAATGACCTAGATTAGATTGATTGATTAAAATTTAATATAATTAAAAATTAAAACCAACTTATAATACAATTTAATTATATAAATAAATTAGAAGAAAAGGAAAGTTTGAGTTAAAATATATTATTTTTCACTATATGTTAAAAAATGAAACTTCCCAGAAAAAATACACAAAAAACTCCTTAAATAAATTTTTTTGTTTTTATTTCAAAATAGAATTTTTTAAAATATAAAATTTATAGAGTTTTTAAAATTTATATTTAAATTAGATTCTCCATCAAAATGTGGTGACATTACCTTTATAAAAATATCGTTTTTATGTGTAAAATTAGGTTTGTTATTATCTTATGCTTATCAAATATATTAGATGAATATAAAAAATATATTATTTAATGTTAAATATATATATTACATTAATATTACTCAATAATTTTAATTAACTTAATTTATTTGGATAAAAAATCTCCATGATCATAAAAATAGTTTTCTATAAATAATTTACCGTTAAATTATATTGGTTAAATATAACTAATGAATTCATTTTATATTTTTGTAAACCATAGGTTTTAATATGTTCATAATTACTATTCATGACCTCTAACTTAAATTCATGGTTAAGTCTTAATATATAATATTTTTATAATATTGTTTTGTAAAACTCAGTGTTGTGTGTAATGTACACCAAGTTGGTGTCACGTGAAAAAGAATGTTTGACATACTGAATTGAAAAGCATCAATGAAAATTAATTCGTTCAAAAAAAGATCCATAAAAACTGAGGGTGTTATAAATTTTCATAATGAATTCTAAACAAATTGGTGATAATGGGTATAATTAAATCATATATTGTTTGATATACATGATTTTAAAATTTAGAATATATTTCTAAAAACTGTATATTTATTATATAGGATTTGTTAACATATATGAAGAGGTATAGGCTTCAGGTAAGGGATTTACCTATCACTTTTATATTGATTAGACATATTCTATGTTCACTACTAATTTCTTATATGTGGATTATATTCTATATGGGAATTTTTTTATAATGTTTCTCATGAAAATTATGGGGATATTTATATCCATATAGATTTCTATATTTCATGAGGTTTATATTTGAATGATACCAATATGGTATGTGTTTTATGATACAATCTCATTGTTTATCATGATATTATATTATTATGATTCCAATTATGAAAACATTTGTTTTATCTCTCTTTAAACGAATGAATATTATTTTACTCTAGTCATTTCATGAAATTAGATGTTTTACTTTAAATTTCATTTCATTATGTGCACAAGAGTCCAAAACAAGGTTTTTACAGAAAACTAACTTTATTTTCCTCTTTAGTAAAAAAATAAAATTAATTCCATATCCAGGTTTTCTAAAAGTGTTTTCAGAAATTTTTTTAATACCCATCTATTATTTTTTAAATTTATTTCTACCCATGATTTATGTTTTACAATTTTTTTCAAAATTACTACTCTTTTCACTTAATATTCATGTTAATTTTGATATTGTACTAAAAATATGAAATGAAAAATTCATGAAAAGTGTAAAACATGAATGATATATCCCACCATCATTACCCCTAAATGATTAAAATATTCATTGACATATTTCTGAAGATATTTTCAAATAAAATATTTTCTTTAATATCTGTGAATGTTTTATATTTTGAAGAAGTGATTTCAAAATGGAAATTATAATTTCCAAAAGTATTTTAAGTGACATTTTAATGGAATATACATTCATTAATGATGAAATCCTCATAATTTAATTTGGATTTACTGGGTATAAAATCTAATGATTCCATTCATATCCTTTCTATGGATGATTTATGATTATTTTGAAAAAAAATTATGAAACCAAAATTTTTCCCATGGGATATGCTATAATGAAATTTTTGTGAATGTTGTTTTCTTTCTCAGAGTATAATGAATGATTTTGTGGGAAAATATGTATTATTTACATTATATTATTGTTGGTACTTGAGTTATATATAAACCCTACACATTGAGAAATTATTAATGTTCTATCAGATAAATGAGGGTGCATGATATATTCTCTCATTCCGAAAATATGGTACAACTTAGGTTATACCAAGCCTAAAAGAGGTTAAATGGGAGGTTATCCCAAACTCAATGTGGGTAAATGAGTTCTTAGCCTATGAATGACATGTTATGAATGTTTTTTTTAGTTTCTTTAAAAAAATATTTTCAATGATTATGTTAATTCCAAAAATCATAGTCTTATGATAATGTTATACTCTCATGACATATGTTCTTTCATTACTTCATAATTGATGTATTATGAACTACAATGATTATTTCCATGACTCTTGTTTTTGATCTATGATATGTATGGTATGTTTTTTAAATTTTATTATCATGTTTTCATACCTTTAGGTGCATGTAATATTGATATCACCATGTTTTTCCCTTGATGAGCATCTGATATCACCCATTCTTTTGTTTTATCTCCCCAGTACATAAAGAAAGATATTATATATGATATTTCTAATAAAGTTTCTCGATTTAAGAACATAGTGGGAGATAATTTATTCCACATAGAAACCATTTATTTATGTATCCATGTTTATAAATATACTAGATGTCTATTATTAGAGTGTTAATAGTTGTGATATATAATAAATATTCATTTATTATGATGTGATATATATGTATGAAAAGTATGGGTCTCTAGAGATGGTACCAAATCCATGTTTAGTTTACATTTAAAAACTAGGTTAATATAACTATAGTGACAACCATATGGATAAGTCACAGTATAGGAAATTGTTATGGAATGTTGGTGAAGTATTGATTGAGTGTTTTCCATGAAATTTCATCCATTTCTAGACACTAAAAGTGGATATGGATCTAGAATAATTATACCTATGGAAAATAACTCTAAAATGGATGCATTATTATGTGACATAATGGTCAGTTTGTGTACAAAAAGTGTCTTTTAGCACATCTTGTTTGACCCTCTTGGTTGATATGTTTTAGAAATTTACAAACTCTATACAAACCATCACGAAGGATTTGATTAGATGATGTACATGAACGGACTTGGCTAAAATAAGTATACCTTCATTGAAAATATGGTATCATTATTTATATACCCTAATCATGATTTTTCTGGATTATATAGTTCCCCCCTATGATTACTGTTCCTCACACTATGATTTTTCGTTTTAGTAAATGGATAGAACATAAAGGATCCTTGTTAATATTGAATGTGAAGGACAATTTAATGTTTTCCCCTTTGAAAAAAAATATTATGGGAGTTAGAATAAAAAATATCATTGCTAAGAAAATATTTCTTGATTTTTAAATCATGTAAAACTTGCAAATGAGGAAAGGAGGGGACAACATTCAATTAAGTCCTTAATGATTCAATATCCCCCTTATTTTAATTATTTTTTTGATCCATTAATTTCATAGAAATGGATCAGTACCATTTAGATTACATTTTCCATCCTCCGGTACTTGTATAATAATTAATTCGTTTTGGTAATGTATCACTTTTATGGAGAAGAAGATCAATGGTGGAATCTTATCAAGAATATAATAAAATAAGAAGATATTTTAATCAATGGAGTGGGATGAGTTTAAACTATTATTTTTATATAATTATTTTTCTCATATTATTTATAAAAAATGAGATTGAATTCCTTGGGATAAATAAGAAGGATGATCAATATGTTGGTAAAAAAGAGGAAAATTTTACATTAATTATAAGGTATGCTTCTAGTATTACCATCTAAACTGAATATAGATATTGTGAAATTTTTAGATGTGACATCAAGGTGAAAATGGATATTGGATTTACCCATAAATATAATGGTCTTTAAAATAATATAAATAAGGAATTAATTGAAAACTCTAAAAATCATAGAGAGAAGAATATGATATTTTTGTCATGTTCGAAGTGTTGAAGGAAACATGGAGATATTGTCTTAACATTAATTGTAAATGTTTTAAGTGTCGTAGGGAAGTTTATTGAGTTTTTTAATTCCAGAGTTATATAAAGATAATAGTTAATGATGTGAATAAAGATATAGATCCAAAGAATGCTCCACCCACAATCAAAATTTTTAAATGTAAGTAGTATGGAGATTAGGCTAACTATTACTCAAATACAAAGGTTTTTTATGATGATTGAAATTAGAAACCTCATAATAATAATAAAAATTTAAAGTCTAAAATGATCACAATTAATAATGAGGGTTTTAGTAATGACATGGTGAAAAGTACACTTAGCCACCAATCTAGAACAACGAATTTCATAATTAAATCTAGATCACCCTCTCTTTTATATCTATTGAATTTTTCAATGGTATCACAATTCCTATTCAATAGTTATATATTGAATCATCAGTGAAAATTTATAAAATAATTATGATCACATTTCATGTCTATTATTCCACTCATGTTAATGTTTTTGGGATTCTGCATCTAGAAAATATCATTATTCTTCAACTAGTTGAATTTCAAGATTTTTTAGGCACAGTTTGGATTTAAACAAATAAATCACTCCTTTATTTACATTGAATGGAAGTCGCATTTTATATTACAAACCAAAATATAATTTTCTATTAGTCCGATGATAAATATAAACTTATGATTTGAATAATGCTCATTTTATGGTTCTTGATTCCTATTCAAAAGTGATGTTTATCTTATATGGTTAGGGAGAAAGTCAAAATCAGTTATATTTCTATTGTGAAAGAGTTTTTTGATGTATTTATATAAGAGATCCATATTCTTCTACTGAATCCCAATGTTGTGTTTTCAATAGTACTCAAAAATAGGGTTTATTCCTATTTAATGGACTTAGTAAAGAATAGCCTGGATTGAGATGTAGGAATTGTAGAAGAAAGTTCAAGAGAATCTTGACAACTAATTAACTTTACCAAATGTGTCACTGTGTAGTCCATCTATCCTTTTTGTAAAAAATAGAGATTGATTTATGGGACTCTATTATTTCTTAGGAATATAGAAATACCCCAATCAATAAAAACTATACCCTACCCCATAATGATGAATTTTTTAACAAATCAAAGGGATAAATAATTTTCTAATATAGAAATTTATTATGCATATCATCAATTTATGGTTAATAAGGATGATATACCCAAGAGAACATTTTGCACATGGTATGAACATTATAAATATATTGTGACTAAATTGGGTCATATTAATTCTCATATATATTGATGGATGTAATCAATACAGTCTATAGATAATACCATGATCTATTTGTTGTAGTCTTTACAAATTATATTCTTATATATTCGAAGACTAAGTCATATAAGGATTATTTTGTGAGAATTTATTTGAAAATCATGAGCATGGATATGTTATATAAAAAATTTATCATGTTTTACTCTTATCTGCAAAATGTTCCATTTTTTCATATAATCTCAACCAATGTTAGATCAGTGGATCCATCAATAATGAAGGATATTGAACATTGGCCTAGACTGACCATACTGATTGGGATCTATATGTTTTTTAGTTTTCCTTGATATTATTAGTTCTTTATGGAAATTTTCTCATGTTTTTCAAATCCACTCAATATGTTAACATGGAAGTGGGCCAAATTCCTTTAGAAAGATAAAGGTAACAAAAATTTCTAGAACTTTTAGAGAATGTTAGTTAGTTAACCTATGGTTACGTTAGACTACAATGGAAAATAGATTTGAATTTATAGTGATCCATTGAATAAAAAATTGGGATCATTTCTTATAAATAATGATATGGTAATAGATTATGTCTCATGAAAATTGATGGTTCTTGAGAAAAATTATACAACTCATGATTTGAAGCTGGATCCATTACTATTTTCAATAAAAATATCGAGGCCTTATATTTATGGACAAAGGTGTGATATATATACTTAACATAAATTTTTACTGAGTGTATCCACATAGAAAGAGTTGAATATGTTCCGGAGAAGATGGTTGGTGTAGATTAAAAATTACGACTTCTCTATGAATTACCACCTAGGGAAAGCAAATAAGATAGATAACGTTTTAGGACAAAAGGATCATGCTAGATTATCCATGATAAGGATTATAATAGATAAAATATTTCTATATTTGCAAAAATGGATCTCAAAATCATGATCGAAGGGGGGAAATCATATCCTAAACAAATGAGTATTCACCCATCTATCCAAGTGTAGATTAAAGAGCCTCAAAAGGAAGATATAGAGTTGAAGAAGAACATCAAGAATTTTCATGAGTTTATCCCTAATTATGGTGGAGTGAAGAGGTTCAAATATAATTTATTTTTTCTTTCCATACCTAGTTTAGATAATTAGAATATTGATGAGGATAACAGTTCTTCATTCTCTAATAATCATGGATTTACAAAGATGTATAGAGATCTGAAGTAGTATTTATGGTTGGAAAACATGAATAGAGTTATTGCAGAGTATATATATTTTTGTTTATTATGTAAAAATTTTGATGTGTTTAGAAAAAATTATAATGGGATTTTACAAACATTACCCATACAATAAAGGAAATGTGAAAACATCACCGAGTATTTTATTGACAGACTCCAAAAAATGTCTAAAAAATATAATGCTATTTAGGGCGTAGTAGAAAAACTTACAAAGTCATCACCCTGAATATCATTTAAATTATATTTATATTTGTATAATATTTCTTGGATATATATTAAGTTAGTGGTAAGTTTTCATAGCATGTCACATTCTATTGTATCTAATCAGGATCTGATGTTTACCATAATGTTTGGGTGCAGCCTTCAAAAAGCTCTAGATACAGAGTTAAAAATTAACACAAAATATAATCCTTAGATATATGATGAGACTGATATAACAAAAAAACCATATAAGATATTATAAGGTCTTATTATATGGATTTAAATGGTGTTTGGGATCAACAACTTTCTCTACTCCATTTTTCTTAAAAATATAACTTTCCCTCGAGAATTTTGATGGATCCTTCAGAATCCCCCTACTATAAGAAGTTTATAACTCCAACATGATGGATAAATTTGGAGAAAAAATATATATTGGGACCTGATCTGGCTATTGATGTTTAAATAGGGTTAGTGACATTCTATGACACATAAGGGGAAAAAGTTGACATAATAGTTATGCTGAGAATTTTTTATGAGTTATGGAGTTAAAAGATAGTGGGAAGGTGTTTCTGTGAATTTATCCATGAAATAAGATTTTGAGATTATGAAGTATATTAAATCTAATCCCTAGTTAGGTTTTCCCTTTTGAGATTCCTCATAGAATAGGGATGGTAGTTAATTACATGGCGCTTCCACCGAGACTTTCAATATGGGTTCCATGTATCTCTCATGGGGAAGTACATATTTGATCCAACACATGTAATGAACTTATAGGCCTAAATAGTGGGGAAATATATTTCTTATTAACATAAAATACTAGATATTATGGTTCATACAAACAAAGTTCTATAAAAAAAGATCAATCACCATGTCAATGTTTTGTGGTGAAACCACCAATTTTAGGAAGATATGTGTGAACTTGAGGACATGATAAGGTATACTTGTCTTTAGTTGTTTGTATTGGAATAATTAACATTCAAGGAAAAAATTAATTTTAATGGGGGTATAATGTAATAGCCCAATATTAAATTAAATATTATTTTCATGTAAATTTAGTTTCATCGATAGACCATGTTACACCCAAAACTAAGTTAAAACGATTTATGATTTACTGTTAAATTATTATTATTTAAGGTGATAGTAATAACCTGGATGTAAAACTGTTGGTTATGAATATTATAAAATAAATTATAAAAATTTCATGGTTTATTCATGTATAAATTAAATTCATCAGTTTCCAATTTATTAGAAGTTAATATAAAAATCATTTAAAATTAAAAGACATTTTTTGTGTTAGATTTTTTATTATAGAATTGTATTTTTATCTTAAAAAATGTAGTTATTAAATATTATAAAATAATTTTAGTGAATTTTTTATATTAATAATTCAATAAAATTTTTAATAATTCATTTAATATATTTTTTCTAAGCATGGGTTATTAATTACTAAAGTTTTATGATTAAAACAAGAATATTAAAAAAATTATTTCATTATGTTTTTCCCTTATTTTAAAATGAATTTTTAATAATTTTGGAAACAAATTGAGAAATTAACTTTATTTTTAGGAAATTATTTCCTAATTATCTTAAATATAAATTTATTCAATTTTTTTGAATGGATTAACTTTTCGATAAATACTGGAAAAATACCTACTTTCACAAAACACTACCTTTTGATTTAAATAATTTCCAATGTTCTATAATATTATAAAAAGTTTTAAAAATAAAATTATCCTAGTTATATTATTATTATTTTATTTTAGTTCATTTTATTAAACATCATATTTAATTTTGATATAAAATAATTTATACTTATGAATCTTTTTTCATTTGAAAACCAGTTTTTCATCGCATCAGCAGGTTCGATTTTAAATTAAAATTTTAAATTCTATGAATTTATTTTTTTAACACAGATAACTTATTTGAAATACATATAATTGATATTATTTAATAATATCAGCAAAATATTTGGTAATAATGAATATCATAAACAATAAAAATTAATTACCATGGTTAAAACAGGTTTACTGAGGGATATAATAATAATATAGGTTTTAAAATGACATAAAAACATGTCTACTTCCCATTTTATGGCCATATTTCAACCTTATATGATCGAATATTCAAGAATTTTCCATTGTTAAGCCTTGGTTATATGAAGGTGTCATGGAATTATTGTAAAACATTGAAAACATTAATGTTTTTTACTCACCTTAATTAAAAAAGGGTTCTCCTCTCCTCTCATATTCAAACATCAAAATCATTTTTGTTAAGACAATACATACCCAAATAAATTACATATATCCCACAAAATGATTTATATTTGATATTTTGAACATAAAACCATTATATAAAGGCTTTTAGTATAAATCTATACATTCCCTAGTTTGGTTTAAAGTGAATGTGCTTCTCCAAAAAAGAGGAACAGTTTTTAACCATGCGTGTTCATTTCATTTCTTCTTACACCTACTTAAAATATTCTAAAAATTTTCCGAAATAAAAAAAACCTAAATAAAAAATATATTTTTATTTTATTATGATAATTTTATAACTTATATACAAGAAATGGGAAATGAAACCATTTATCATGTGTATGTTGGATTTCAGACTCGTGAAATGATGTAATTCATTTTCAGACTCGTGAAATGAATTACATCATTTCTCTTCTCCTCCCATAATTTGATTATTGAGAGATACTAGGGGGATCCTAGATTGTGTCAGATGATGAAGTGATTATTTTAAAGACATTTAATGTAACACTCCGAGCTTCCACGATACGCTTCTCATTCAATAATGCAATAGCTTGCATTGTACGCAACTTCGAGTTCTAAAACACCGCGACTAATCAAAGTAGCCGCTATGAATAGTAATAACCACTTTTCAAAATTATAGAAATTTTATATTTCAAAATGGACTTCATTTTTGTATTCTTAATATCGAAATTATCCAAAGTTGAATTTTTCGTAATTTTCTGAGAACTTCCAATTTTTTATGAATAGTTAAAATTACTTAAATACAACTTTTTTAATCAAAATAATTTATAGTGATAAATTATACTATTTAGTGGTTTTAAGGTATAATTAGAATATATTTTTACCATTTTATCCAAAGTTGGTCATTAGAGTTAATTTAACATTGAAATTGGACATAAACAATTGCCAATCTTTTGATATAAATTGTTTCTTAAAAACACGCTATTTGTTGTAACTGCGGGAATTAATTATAAAATTAATTAATGCAACTTATATGTTTGGAATTTTTTAAAATATACATAATTTTTGAATTCGGAATATCAATTATAGCTTAGGGTGAAATTTTGGCATTGTTCTGAAAAACATCAATTTTTGATGAATAGTGAAACCACTAAGTGGTAGTTAAATAACTGATTTTTCGTTTAAATGAAATATTACCACTTCTGTGATTTGATTTTCAAAAATCTGACATACATGGTTGTCATTAAGAAGTAAAATGTGGTTCAATGAGATCAAAATAATTTTTTGGTGATTAGTAACTTTTAAGTTCTTAATCGCGATTAGAGGTAATTAGTGTAGTTTAAGGTAAAAATAATTTTTTAATAATATGAGATGATCTTGACACTTGTCCTACTACTATTTGATGAGTCATGGCCGACCAAGACAACCCATGGGTCAAATTGGGGACCCCAGGGAGCCACTTTGTTTGGAAAATGACATTAATATAAATATATTTAATGTTAAAATTAAATTGACACAAACATGAGTTGTTTTACTAAAATAGTTTTTAATTGGGGTTACAGAAGTCTGAATTTTGATTATAAATATTCATTAGAAAGCTAAAACGATTTCCTACATCACATTATTTTTTTTATAATTTTTAGACATTAAATAAATTAAATTATTTATGACATCATGATGATGCAGCAAAGACCTCATTATTTAACGATTTAAATAAAATGGAAGGATAATGTAAAATCCAAAGCGTACACTTGTCAAAAACCTATTGGATGAGTAGATTTCTAACCCTTATCATCTTATCCTCGAATTATATACGTGTGGGACCTCTAAAATCCGAAACTCATTTTATAATAAAGTGACTTTTCTTTACTTTCCAAGAGTGCCCCTCCTCTCCACTTATAGAAGGCCCCCAACTCTCCCACCTCATTTACACTTTCAAGCCATTTGGCTCGGCCAAACTCTGCCCAAATACTCTACCAACTTCTCCCTATTACTCCTAGAAGCCTAACTTTGGGCAGAAATCTTCCCAAGGAAGCCTTTGGCTCAAATCAAAAAGAGTTACCCGATTTTGAGATAATGTCTTCTCTAATGTTGTTTTGTTTTATTTTTCTTCTCCAACCCCCTAAAATCTTTTTATTCATTTCTTTTGTAACAACACCAGTATCATCAATATACTAGGATGTTGGTATAAGAAGTATTCGAGCTACACTTACACACACCTACATCTAATGGTTATAGAACATACGGTTTCTGTGGATGGCGAATTTCTGCCTCACGAAACGATGATTGTTCAACACTCATATAACACCTTCAAAGGTGGCCATTAAGATGTCACTATTTTTATATATGATATATAATATGTTTAGGTTTTACTTATTCTTATGTATTTCTCATTTATGGCATATTTTATGATTTCCATTATGGGTAAAACACAATAATTTCATTTTAGGAAGTGCGGACTATCGCCCCCTCAAAGTGATTTGAATCGTTAATGCCATATGTGGGATATATAAAGGATGGAGTAAATGGTATTATACACTATATTATACTGGAATTATTTTATACATTTATATAATTATTATTTCGTTCCATTAAATATGAAATTGAAATGAAAGTAGCGTTCATGCGTACGTACGGCTTACCGTCTCCATGAACGGTGCATTTCATTTCTTACCTATAAATGTTACGTAATATTATAAATGAATGTATATAATGGATATATATGATATATATGACATCTAAATCATGAATATAATTCTTGAGATAATGGATATTCTACCACATAAACAACTTGTAATTATAAGAAGTTTATTGTTGACTCAAGTACCAAAGATCGACAAAACGACCGTTATTAACTTAAATAATTACATAATGTTCATATCATTGTAATAAGTGATATAATAAGGATAATAAAATTTAAAATTGTTCTTAATAAGGTATATATTAACTCTAGTTTATTATTCAGGAGGTTAAAGAATGGTTGAGTCAAGTCAGACACGAGGTAAGGGAACTTCTTAAGCCAATTTCCATTCTTTGGGTTAATCTCCTACTTTAAAATTATGTCATGATATTATTATGTATTATTTTGTATTTTTAATTTCTTTATGTGTACCTCTAGTGAATACACATAATAGATCTATTTTATTTTAAAATTGATATTTTTAAGGACTTCGTCTCAATCTCCTTTCATTGAGGCATATTTGGGTTTATACACAACTTTCTTTTATACGGTGTATAAACCCCTTTGACTTGTACGTTTATTCAAAAGGAATCTTTTTATATGAAGCGTTTTACTAAACGACAAAAAGGGAATGTTTTTCTTTCCGTACTTATGCGGCGACAATGACTTCTCAGCCGCCGTGACCATTATTTGAGTTTCGTCTTCCTCTACAAGCCATCATTTTTGTTAATGAAAAATAAAAACAAAGTTTTAACTTTCTTTTATTTTGGTATTGAAAATGGTTTTGAAAGTGTTTTTATTATATCAATGTGTTGTATTGATATCTTGTGATTGAAATGTGGAAATGTTATGTTTCCTTTATGCATGTTTTATGTGATACGATTATGTTGTGGTTTTTGATATGTTTAAACATATTCATATGAGGAATTCATTGGACTTAATAAGTGACGGGTGGAGCCCGCTATAGCTCCTCGATGCATCGGCAGGTCTCATGAGACAAACTAGTGTCTTGGCACGCGGCCTTGACAAAATCTTATTTGTGGTCTTGGCACGAGGCTTTGACTAAGTGGTTATGATAGTCTGGCATTATGCATTCCATCATTATGAAAGTGGTTAATGATATTTCATGTGATTATTCAACCAGTAGAATATCCATGTGAAAAAATAAATAGCATTATCTCATTTTACTTTTGCAATATTATGTTGATGTTCAAGTTTTAAAGGCTTTTGTTTTAGTTATACATTGCCTTAAATTTTTATGTTTATTTATGAAAGCTTCCACAATATTGTTATCCTTACTGAGCATCTGAGCTCACCCCTTTCAATGTTTTAATATTTTCCAGGATGTGAAGAAGTATTTTATGAATGACCAGCAGGGATTGTCAGAAGAGGATATGAGTGTGGACTATGGAGACTTTGTTATTGTAGTTTTTACTTTATGATGTAATGTAACGTTTACGAATGTATCTAGTGTTTCCAAAGCTACTAAACTAATCGGTCTTTCGAGACTTGATCTTTTGTGATCATGCCAATATTACGAAGTAATGCACCGACTCTGGGTAGCTGGGGTCGGGGCGTTACAGTTGGTATCAGAGGAAGTTTAGTACAAACCTTGGAATCTAGATTTAGACAAATTCTGATTAGAGCACGTAGACCTAAGATGAACTTTGAGGATTAGTATAGAAGAACTTCCTAAAAATTTTGGTATTGTAGAGATTTTGTGATTTTTCCGAGCAATACATCCCTGTCTAGATACGAGCAAGTAGAGGCGGCTCTGGCACAGATGTACCTAGGGGTAAAACCCGAAAACACCGCTTTGAGCTAGACTTGATCGGGAACTGGTGCACGACAACGGGACTTGCTGCACTCTTGGTTACGACACTCCTGGGGGATATCCTTAGGATAATTCCCATTTTCTTTACAAACCACTATGAAGGGTTACGAGTATATACTTCCTCAAAGAATTTTTTTTATAATTATGGATTATATCCATAATTAGTTCAATTTATGTTAAGTGTTTTACAAGTATGGAATTATGTATTTTGATTCATAAAATAATCTAGTTTATGCCATTATTTAGAAATGGCGCCTAGTGGAAGGAATGGAAATCGTATCAATGCACGCACTCCGTGTAGGGATTTCACTCCTGCTCAAGATAATTATGGTGGAGCTAGTGATACAACTGGTGCTGATCAGCTTCTCACCGTACTGGGACAACTCACGCAGGTTATGAATAATAAACTTACTCGTATGGATCACCCTGATCCGCAACGTGGAGGATCAATGCTAGACCGTTTCATGAGGCAACAACCACCAACCTTCAATGGGAGTAAAAATCCTATAGTAGCTGAGCAATGGATAAATTCCTTAGAGAAAATATTCCATGCGTTGGGGAGTAGTGAAAGGGAGAAAGTTGTCATGGCAGTTTACCGCCTCACTGGAGATGCCGATCAATGGTGGTCACTAATTCAAAACACAAAGGAACATGATGAATTAACAAACATGGAATGGCAGGAGTTCAAAGAGCTGTTCTTAGAAAAATACTTTCCTCGAGACCATCGAGCAGATATGGAAGGGCAAATTCTGAGTCTGAGGTAGAAGGAGGATGAGAATGTCACAAAGTATGAGGATAACTTTACAAAGTTAGTGAGGTATGCTGCAGATTATATAGGTAACCCAAGAGGTAAGATTGATCGTTTCTTTGATGGGTTAAAACCATTTCTCCTTCGAGCTTTAGTATCACAATCCTTCTCATCATACGAAGATATTGTCTCGTGTGCTATCAAGATAGAAAAGGAATTCTCTAAGTCTTATGACAACAAAGTAGAGTAAGAGAAGAAGAGAACGGTGGAACAAGAGACAGATAAAGGGAAAAAGGGAAAGAAGGATTTTCCATTATGTGATAATTGTGGGAAGAATCACCCTGGTACGTGCCTAAAAGGAATGGGAGTTTGTTATAAATGTGGAGAAAAGGGTCACCAGGCTCGTGATTGTAAGGGAAAGATAGAGGCTATCAATGTTGAATGCTACAATTGTAGGGAAATGGGGCATTATGCAAATGAATTTCCTAAGCGTCAAGGAAACTTACCCCAGAAAAGGCCAAGGGATCAAGGCCAATCTTATGCTGTGACTACAGTTGAAGCGGAATAATTAATGTATTGGTGCTTTTGGACTCATGGATTATATTCTGGTTATAAGAATAATGTGATATATATAAAGATTGTACTGCAGTACTTTTTGATTTCAGTAAGGTTTTAATATGAAGAAGGTAATTATATTTTTAGTATGTGACAATAAGAGAAAATTTACATTGTTTGGGGAATATGATAAATTGATTTTGGAATTAAGAGACCTTTTATAGAAAGTCTGGACAGAGGTATATTGGATAATTATAAAGGTTGGAGTGGATTAAGTTGATCATTGGATAGTATTGTTTAAGGTTAAAAAATTTATGAAGATTATTTTTGGAATATTATGATACTATAGTTTTAGGAAAAGGACAACCTGTAGGGTGGGGCATAACCCGTCGCGTCGGACAAAGCTGCAGGAATCGAACCCACAATCATAGTGCGACAGGCCTTTTCCTACCACTAGCCTACAGGAAGTCCCTGGTTATTACAAAATAATTTTACTAATCTAAATTGCATGTGTTAACATTTGGAACCTTATACAATTAGGATAAATAGAATATTTTTGAGTTCCGTTACCATTTGGAGTAAAAGTTGGGTTTGTGGTAAAAATTTATTAACAAATGAAAGTATACATAACAAGTATGTATATTCCCTTAAGTTCTTAGTAAATCTCCTAAATAAATTCCTCAACATTATAAAAGGTAACTTAAAAAAAATGTTGTTGGTTAGCTTTTCCAATTGGGGATTCAATGACTGTTTAACCAATCACAAGTTTGTGATTTTCTTGTAGTTAAACTTTCCCCTAATCCTGTTTTCTATAACTCTCCATCAGACCTTGATGGTTTGTTTCTCCTCCATATCCATATTTTCATAGAATCCTAGAATGGGCTATATCGGGTGACCTTTGTACTTTTCTTGCTTTCTTTTAATGTTATATATTTATTAACCTTATTTCTGATGTGGGTTTTCCTCAAAGGTATTTTCTCTTTTCAACCTTTTATTTTTGAAGAAAAATTTCAAATTGCGAGGACGCAATTTATTGAAGGAGGGGAGATTGTAACACCCCGAGCTTCCACGATACGCTTCTCATTCAATAATACAATAGCTTGCATTGTACGCAACTTCGAGTTCTAAAACACCGCGACTAATCAAAGTAGCCGCTATGAATAGTAATAACCACTTTTTAAAATTATAGAAATTTTATATTTCAAAATGGACTTCATTTTTGTATTCGTAATATCTAAATTATCCAAAGTTGAATTTTTCGTAATTTTCTGAGGACTTCCAATTTTTTATGAATAGTTAAAATTACTTAAAAACAAATTTTTTAATCAAAATAATTTATAGTGATAAATATACTATTTAGTGGTTTTAAGGTATAATTAGAATATATTTTTACCATTTTATCCAAAGGTGGTCATTAGAATTAATTTAACATTGAAATTGGACATAAACAATTGTCAATCTTTTGATATAAATTGTTTCTTAAAAACACGCTATTTGTTGTAATAGTGGGAATTAATTATAAAATTAATTAATGCAACTTATATGTTTGGAATTTTGTAAAATAGATATCATTTTTTAATTCAGAATATCAATTATAGCTTAGGGTGAAATTTTGGCATTGTTCTGAAAAACTTCAATTTTTGATGAATAGTGAAACCACTAAGTGGTAGTTAAATAACTGATTTTTCGTTTAAATGAAATATTACCACTTCTGTGATTTGATTTTCAAAAATCCGACATACATGGTTGTCATTATGAAGTAAAATGTGGTTCAATGAGATCAAAATAATTTTTTGGTGAGTAGTAACTTTTAAGTTCTTAATCGCGATTAGAGGTAATTAGTGTAGTTTAAGGTAAAAATAATGTTTTAATAATATGAGATGAGCTTGACACTTGTCCTACTCCTATTGTATGATTCATTGACGACCAAGACAACCCATGGGTCAACTTGGGGACCCCATGGAGCCACTTTGGTTGGAAAATGACATTAATATATATATATTTAATGTTAAAATTAAATTGACACAAACATGAGTTGTTTTACTAAAATAGTTTTTAATTGGGGTTACAGAAGTCCAAATTTTGATTATAAGTATTCATTAGAAATCTAAAAGGATTTCCTACATCATAGTATTTTTTTATAATTTTTAGACATTAAATAAATTAAATTATTTATGACATCATGATGATGCAGCGATGACCTCATTATTTAACGATTTAAATAAAATGGAAAGATAATGTAAAATACAAAGGCTACACTTGTCAAAAACCTATTGGATGAGTATATTTCGAACCCTTATCATCTTATCCTCGAATTATATAAGTGTGGGACCTCTAAAATCCTAAACTCATTTTATAATAAAGTGACTTTTCTTTACTTTCCAAGAGTGCCCCTCCTCTCCACTTATAAAAGGCCCCCACCTCTCCCACCTCATTTACACATTCAAGCCATTTGGCTCGGCCAACCTCTTCCCAAATACTCTCCAAACTTCTCCCTCTTACTCCTAGAGGCCTCACTTTGGGCAGAACACTTCCCAAGGAAGCCTTTGGCTCAAATCAAAAAGAGTTAGCCGATTTTGAGGTAATGTCTTCTCTAATGTTGTTTTATTTTATTTTTCTTCTCCAACCCCCTAAACTCTTTTTATTCATTTCTTTTGTAACAACACCAGTATCTTCAATATACTAGGATGTTTTTATAAGAAGGATTCGATCTACACTTACACACACCTACATCTAATGGTTAAATAACATACGGTTTCTGTGGATGGCGAATTTCTGCCTCACGAAACGATGATTGTTCAACACTCATATAACACCTTCAAAGGAGGCCATTAAGATGTCACTATTTTTATATATGATATATAATATGTTTATGTTTTACTTATTCTAATGTATTTCTCATTTATGGCATACTTTATGATTTCTATTATGGGTAAAACGCGATAATTTCATTTTAGGAAGTGCGGACTACCGCCCCCTCAAAGTGATTTGAATCGTTAATGCCATATGTGAGATGTATAAAGGATAGAGTAAATGGTATTATACACTATATTATACTGGAATTATATTATACATTTATATCATTATGATTTCGTTCCATTAAATATGAAATTGAAATGAAAGTAGCGTTCATGCGTACGTACGGCTTACCGTCTCCATGACCGGTGCATTTCATTTCTTACCTCTAAATGTTACGTAATATTATAAATGAATGTATATACTGGATATATATGATATATATGACATCTAAATCATGAATATAATTCTGTAGATAATGGATATTCTACCACATAAACAACTTGTAATTATAAGAAGTTTATTGTTGACTCAAGTACCAAAGATCGACAAAACGACCGTTATTAACTTAAATAATTACATAATTTTCATATCATTGTAATAAGTGATATAATAAGGATAATAAAATTGAAAATGGTTCTTGATAAGGTATATATTAACTCTAGTTTATTATTCAGGAGGTTAAAGAAAGGTTGAGTCAAGTCAAACACGAGGTAAGGGAACTTCTTAACCCAATTTCCATTCTTTGGGTTAATCTCCTAATTTCAAATTATGTCATGATATTATTATGTATTATTTTGTATTTTTATTTTCTATATGTGTACCTATAGTTAATACACATAATAGATCTATTTTATTTTAAAAATGATATTTTTAAGGACTTCGTCTCAATCTCCTTTCATTGAGGCATATTTGGTTTTATACACAACATTCTTTTATACGGTGTATAAACCCCTTTGAATTTTACGTTTATTCAAAAGGAATCTTTTTATATGAAGTATTTTACTAAATGAAAAAAAGGGAATGTTTTTATTTCCGTACTTATGCGGCGACAAAGACTTCTCTGCCGCCGTGACCATTATTTGAGTTTCGGCTTCCTCTACAAGCCATCATTTTTGTTAATGAAAAATAAATACAAAGTTTTAAATTTATTTTATTTTGGTATTAAAAATGGTTTTGAAAGTGTTTTTATTATATCAATGTGTTTTATTGATATCTTTTGATTGAAATGTGGAAATGTTATGTTTCCTTTATGCATGTTTTATGTGATACGATTATGTTGTGGTTTATGATATGTTTAAACCTATTCATATGAGGAATGCATTGGACTTAATAAGTGACGGGTGGAGCCCGCTATAGCTCCTCGATGCATCGGCAGGTCTCATGAGACAAACTAGTGTCTTGTCATGAGGCCTTGACAAAATCTTATTTGTGGTCTTGGCACGAGGCTTTGACTACGTGGTTATGATAGTCTGGCATTATGCATTCCATCATTATGATAGTGGTTAATGATATTTCATGTGATTATTCGACCAGTAGAATATCCATGTGATGAAGTAAATGGCATTATCTCATTTTACTTTTTCAATATTATGTTTATGTTCAAGTTTAAAAGGCTTTTGTTTAGTTATACATTGCCTTAAATTTTTATGTTTATTTATGAAAGCTTCCGCAATATTGTTATCCTTACTGAGCATCTGAGCTCACCCCTTTCAATGTTTTAATATTTTCCAGGATGTGAAGAAGTATTTTATGAATGACCTGCAGGGATTGTCAGAATAGGATATGAGTGTGGACTATGGAGACTTTGTTATTGTAGTTTTTCACTTTATGATGTAATGTAACGTTTACGAATGTATCTAGTGTTTCCAAGGCTACTAAACTAATCGGTCTTTCGAGACTTGATCTTTTGTGATCATGCCAATGTTACGAAGTAATGCAACGACTCTGGGTAGCTGGGGTTGGGGCGTTACAGTTGGTATCAGAGGAAGTTTAGTACAAACCATGGAAGCTAGATTTAGACAAACTCTGATTAGAGCACGTAGACCTAAGATGAAATTTGAGGATTATTATAGAAGAACTTCCTAAAAATTTTGGTATTGTAGAGATTTTGTGAGTTTTCCGAGCAATACATCCCTGTCTGGATACGAGCAGGTAGAGGCGGCTCTGGCACAGATGTACATAGGGGTAAAACCCGAAAACACCGCTTTGAGCTAGACTCGAACGGGAACTGGTGCACGACAATGGGCCTTGCTGCACTCTTGGTTACGACACTCCCGGGGGATATTCTTAGGATAATTCCCATTTTCTTTACAAACCACTATGAAGGGTTACGAGTATATACTTCCTCAAAGAATTTTTTTATAATTATGGATTATATCCATAATTAGTTCAATTTATGTTAAGTGTTTTACAAGTATGGAATTATGTATTTTGATTCATAAACTAATCTAGTTTATGCCATTATTTAGAAATGGCGCCTAGTGGAAGGAATGGAAACCGTATCAATGCACGCACTCCGTGTAGGGATTGCCCTCCTGCTCAAGATAATTATGGTGGAGCTAGTGATACAACTGGTGCTGATTAACTTCTCACCGTACTGGGACAACTCACGCAGGTTATGAATAATAACCTTACTCGTATGGATCACCCTGATCCGCAACGTGGAGGATCAATGATAGACCATTTCATGAGGCAACAACCACCAACCTTCAATGGGAGTACAAATCCTATAGTAGCTGAGCAATGGATAAATTCTTTAGAGAAAATATTCCATGCCTTGGGGAGTAGTGAAAGGGAGAAAGTTGTCATGGCAGTTTACCGCCTCACTGGAGATGCTGATCAATGGTGGTCACTAATTCAAAACACAAAGAAAGATGATGAATTAACAAACATGGAATGGCAGGAGTTCAAAGAGCTGTTCTTAGAAAAATACTTTCCTCGAGACCATCGAGCAGATATGGAAAGGCAATTTCTGAGTCTGAGGCAGAAGGAGGATGAGAATGTCGCAAAGTATGAAGCTAACTTTACAAGGTTAGCGAGGTATGCTGCGGATTATATACGTAACCCAAGAGGTAAGATTGATCGTTTCTTTGATGGGTTAAAACCATTTCTCCTTCGAGCTTTAGTATCACAATCCTTCTCATCATATGAAGATATTGTCTCGTGTGCTATCAAGAGAGAAAAGGAATTCTCTAAGTCTTATGACAACAAAGTGAAGCAAGAGAAGAAGAGAAAGGTGGAACAAGAGATAGATAAAGGGAAAAAAGGGAATGAAGGATTTTCCATTATGTGATAATTGTGGGAAGAATCACCCTGGTACGTGCCTAAAAGGAATGGGAGTTTGTTATAAATGTGGAGAAAAGGGTCACCAGGCTCGTGATTGCAAGGGAAAGAAAGAGGCTATCAATGTTGAATGATACAATTGTAGGGAAATGGTGCATTATGCAAATGAATGTCCTAAGCATCAAGGAAAATTACCTCAGAAAAGGCCAAGGGATCAAGGCCAATCTTATGCTGTGACTACAGTTGAAGCGGAATAATTAATGTATTGGTGCTTTTGGACTCAAGGATTATATTCTGGTTATAAGAATAATGTGATATATATAAAGATTGTACTGCAGTACTTTTTGATTTCAGTAAGGTTTTAATATGATGAAGGTAATTATATTTTTAGTATGTGACAATAAGAGAAAATTTACTTTGTTTGGGGAATATGATAAATTGATTTTGGAATTAAGAGACCTTTTAGAGAAAGTCTGGACAGAGGTATATTGGATAATTATAATGGTTGGAGTGGATTAAGTTGATCTTTGGATAGTATTGTTTAAGGTTAAAAAATTTATGAAGATTATTTTTGGAATATTATGATACTATAGTTTTAGGAAAAGGACAACCTGCAGGGTGGGGCATAACCCGTCGCGTCGGACAGAGCTGCAGGAATCGAACCCACAATCATAGTGCGACAGGCCTTTATTTCCTACCACTAGCCTACAAGAAGTCCCTGGTTATTACAAAATAATTTTACTAATCTAAATGGCATGTGTTAACATTTGGAACCTTATACAATTAGGATAAATAGAATATTTTTGAGTTCTGTTACCATTTGCAGTAAAAGTTGGGTTTGTGGTAAAAATTTATTAACAAATGAAAGTATACATAACAAGTATTTATATTCCCTTACGTTCTTAGTAAATCTCCTAAATAAATTCCTCAACATTATAAAAGGTAACTTAAAACAAAAATGTTGTTGGTTAACTTTTCCAACTGGGGATTCAATGACCTTTTAACCAATCACAAGTTTGTGATTTTCTTGTAGCTAAACTTTCTCCTAATCCTGTTTTCTATAACTCTCCATCAGACCTTGATGGTTTGTTTCTCCTCCATATCCATATTTTCATAGAATCCTGGAATGGGCTATATCGGTTGACCTTTGTACTTATCTTTCTTTCTTTGAATGTTATATATTTATTAACCTTATTTCCGATGTGGGTTTTCCTCAAAGGTATTTTCTCTTTTCAACCTTTTGTTTTCAAAGAAAAAATTCAAATTGCGAGGATGAAATTTATTGAAGGAGGGGAGAATGTAACACCCCGAGCTTCCACGATACGCTTCTCATTCAATAATGCAATAGCTTGCATTGTACGCAACTTCGAGTTCAAAAACACCGCGACTAATAAAAGTAGCCGCTATTAATAGTAATAACCACTTTTTAAAATTATAGAAATTTTATATTTCAAAATGGACTTCATTTTTGTATTCGTAATATCGAAATTATCCAAAGTTGAATTTTTTGTAATTTTCTGAGAACTTCCAATTTTTTATGAATAGTTAAAATTACTTAAAAACAACTTTTTTAATCAAAATAAATTATAGTGATAAATTATACTATTTAGTGGTTTTAAGGTATAATTATAATATATTTTTACCATTTTATCCAAAGGTGATCATTAGAATTAATTTAACATTGAAATTGGACATAAACAATTGCCAATCTTTTGATATAAATTGTTTCTTAAAAACACGCTATTTGTTGTAACAGTGGGAATTAATTATAAAATTAATTAATGCAACTTATATGTTTTGAATTTTGTAAAATAGGCATCATTTTTGAATTCAGAATATCAATTGTAGCTTAGGGTGAAATTTTGGCATTGTTCTGAAAAACGTCAATTTTTGATGAATAGTGAAACCACTAAGTGGTAGTTAAATAACTGATTTTTCGTTTAAATGAAATTTTACCACTTCTGTTATTTGATTTTCAAAAATCCGACATACATGGTTGTCATTAAGAAGTAAAATTTGGTTCAATGAGATCAAAATAATTTTTTGGTGAGTAGTAACTTTTAAGTTCTTAATCGCGATTAGAGATAATTAGTGTAGTTTAAGGTAAAAATAATGTTTTAATAATATGAGATGAGCTTGACACTTGTACTACTCCTATTGGATGAGTCATGGACGACCAAGAAAACCCCTGGGTCAACTTGGGGACCCCATGGAGCCACTTTGGTTGGAAAATGACATTAATATATATATATTTAATGTTAAAATTAAATTGACACAAACATGAGTTGTTTTACTAAAACAGTTTTTAATTGGGGATAAAGAAGTCCAAAATTTGATTATAAATATTCCTTAGAAAGATAAAACGATTTCCTACATCATAGTATTTTTTTTATAATTTTTGGACATTAAATAAATTAAATTATTTATGACATCATGATGACGCAGCGATGACCTCATTATTTAATGATTTAAATAAAATGGAAAGATAATGTAACATCCAAAGCGTGCACTTGTCAAAAACCTATTGGATGAGTATATTTCAAACCCTTATCATCTTATCCTCGAATTATATAAGTGTGGGACCTCTAAAATCCGAAACTCGTTTTATAATAAAGTGACTTTTCTTTACTTTCCAAGAGTGCCCCTCCTCTCCACTTATAAAAGGCCCCCACCTCTCCCACCTCATTTACACTTTCAAGCCATTTGGCTCGGCCAAACTCTGCCCAAATACTCTCCCAACTTCTCCCTCTTACTCCTAGAAGCCTCACTTTGGGCATAACTCTTCCCAAGGAAGCCTTTGGCTCAAATCAAAAAGAGGTACCCGATTTTGAGGTAATGTCTTCTCTAATGTTGTTTTGTTTTATTTTTCTTCTCCAACCCCCTAAACTCTTTTTATTCATTTATTTTGTAACAACACCAGTATCCTCAATATACTAGGATGTTTTTATAAGAAGTATTCGATCTACACTTACACACACCTACATCTAATGGTTAATGAACATACGGTTTCTGTGGATGGAGAATTTCTGCCTCACGAAACGATGATTGTTCAACACTCATATAACACCTTCAAAGGTGGCCATTAAGATGTCACTATTTTTATATATGATATATAATATGTTTATGTTTTATTTATTCTTATTTATTTCTCATTTATGGCATACTTTATGATTTCCATTGTGGGTAAAACGCGATAATTTCATTTTAGGAAGTGCGGACTACCGCCCCCTCCAAGTGATTTGAATCGTTAATGCCATATGTGGGATGTATAAAGGATAGAGTAAATGGTATTATACAATATATTATACTGGAATTATATTATACATTTATATCATTATGATTTCATTCCATTAAATATGAAATTGAAATGAAAGTAGCGTTCATCCGTACGTACGGCTTACCGTCTCCATGAACGGTGCATTTCATTTCTTACCTCTAAATGTTACGTAATATTATAAATGAATGTATATACTGGATATATATGATATATATGACATCTAAATCATGAATATAATTCTGGAGATAATGGATATTCTACCACATAAACAACTTGTAATTATAAGAAGTTTATTGTTGACTCAAGTACCAAAGATCGACAAAACGACCGTTATTAACTTAAATAATTATATAATTTTCATATCATTGTAATAAGTGATATAATAAGGATAATAAAATTGAAAATGGTTCTTAATAAGGTATATATTTACTCTAGTTTATTATTCCGGAGGTTAAAGAACAGTTGAGTCAAGTCAGACACGAGGTAAGGGAACTTCTTAACCCCATTTCCATTCTTTGGGTTAATCTCCTACTTTCAAATTATGTCATGATATTATTATGTATTATTTTTTATTCTTACTTTCTTTATGTGTACCTCTAGTGAATACACATAATAGATCTATTTTATTTTAAAAATGATATTTTTAAGGACTTCGTCTCAATCTCCTTTCATTGAGGCATATTTGGTTTTATACACAACTTTCTTTTATACGGTGTATAAACCCCTTTGACTTTTACGTTTATTCAAAATGAATCTTTTTATATGAAGCGTTTTACTAAATGAAAAAAAGGGAATGTTTTTCTTTCCATAATTATGCGGCGACAAAGACTTCTCCGCCGCCGTGACCATTATTTGAGTTTCTGCTTCCTCTAAAAGCCATCATTTTTGTTAATGAAAAATAAATACAAAGTTTTAACTTTCTTTTATTTTGGTATTGAAAATGGTTTTGAAAGTGTTTTTATTATATCAATGTGTTGTATTGATATCTTGTGATTGAAATGTGGAAATGTTATGTTTCCTTTATGCATGTTTTATGTGATACGATTATGTTGTGGTTTATGATATGTTTAAACCTATTCATATGAGGAATGCATTGGACTTAATAAGTGACAGGTGGAGCCCGCTATAGCACCTCGATGCATCGGCAGGTCTCATGAGACAAACTAGTGTCTTGGCACGAGGCCTTGACAAAATCTTATTTGTGGTCTTGGCACGAGGCTTTGACTACGTGGTTATGATAGTCTGGCATTATGCATTCCATCATTATGAAAGTGGTTAATGATATTTCATGTGATTATTCGACCAGTAGAATATCCATGTGATGAAGTAAATGTCATTATCTCATTTTACTTTTTCAATATTATGTTGATGTTCACGTTTAAAAGGCTTTTGTTTAGTTATACATTGCCATAAATTTTTATGTTTATTTATGAAAGCTTCTGCAATATTGTTATCCTTACTGAGCATCTGAGCTCACCCCTTTCAATGTTTTAATATTTTCCAGGATGTGAAGAAGTATTTTATGAATGACCTGTAGGGATTTCCAGAAGAGGATATGAGTGTGGACTATGGAGACTTTGTTATTGTAGTTTTTCACTTTATGATGTAATGTAACGTTTACGAATGTATCTAGTGTTTCCAAGGCTACTAAACTAATCGGTCTTTCGAGACTTGATCTTTTGTGATCATGCCAATGTTACGAAGTAATGCACCGACTCTGGGTAGCTGGGGTCAGGGCGTTACAGTTGGTATCAGAGGAAGTTTAGTACAAACCTTGGAAGCTAGATTTAGACAAACTCTGATTAGAGCACGTAGACCTAAGATGAACTTTGAGGATTAGTATAGAAGAACTTCCTAAAAATTTTGGTATTGTAGAGATTTTGTGAGTTTTCCGAGCAATACATCCCTATCTGGATACGAGCAGGTAGAGGCGGCTCTGGCATAGATGTACCTAGGGTTAAAACCCGAAAACACCGCTTTGAGCTAGACTAGAACGGGAACTGGTGCACGAAAATGGGCCTTGCTGCACTCTTGGTTACGACACTCCCGGGGGATATGCTTAGGATAATTCCCATTTTCTTTACAAACCACTATGAAGGGTTACGAGTATATACTTACTCAAAGAATTTTTTTTTATAATTATGGATTATATCCATATTTAGTTCAATTTATGTTAAGTGTTTTACAAGTATGGAATTATGTATTTTGATTCATAAACTAATCTAGTTTATGCCATTATTTAGAAATGGCGCCTAGTGGAGGGAATGGAAACCGTATCAATGCACGCACTCCGTGTAGGGATTTCCCTCCTTCTCAAGATAATTATGGTGGAGCTAGTGATACAACTGGTGCTGATCAGCTTCTCACCGTACTGGGACAACTCACGTAGATTATGAATAATAACCTTACTCGTATGGAGCACCCTGATCCGCAACGTGGAGGATCAATTCTAGACTGTTTCATGAGGCAACAACCACCAACCTTCAATGGGAGTACAAATCCTATAGTAGCTGAGCAATGGATAAATTGCTTAGAGAAAATATTCCATGCCTTGGGGAGTAGTGAAAGGGAGAAAGTTGTCATGGCAGTTTACCACCTCACTGGAGATGCCGATCAATGGTGGTCACTAATTCAAAACACAAAGGAAGATGATGAATTAACAAACATGGAATGGCAGGAGTTCAAAGAGCTGTTCTTAGAAAAATACTTTCCTCGAGACCATCGAGCAGATATGGAAAGGCAATTTCTGAGTCTGAGGCAGAAGGAGGATGAGAATGTCGCAAAGTATGAGGCTAACTTTGCAAGGTTAGCGAGGTATACTGCGGATTATATACATAACCCAAGAGGTAAGATTGATTGTTTCTTTGATGGGTTAAAACCATTTCTCCTTCGAGCTTTAGTATCACAATCCTTCTCATCATATGAAGATATTGTCTCGTGTGCTATCAAGAGAGAAAATGAATTCTCTAAGTCTTATGACAACAAAGTAAAGCAAGAGAAGAAGAGAACGGTAGAACAAGAGACATATAAAGGGAAAAAAGGGAAAGAAGGATTTTCCATTATGTGATAATTGTGGGAAGAATCACCCTGGTACATGCCTAAAAGGAATGGGAGTTTGTTATAAATGTGGAGAAAAGGGTCACCAGGCTCGTGATTGCAAGGGAAAGAAAGAGGCTATCAATGTTGAATGCTACAATTGTAGGGAAATGGTGCATTATGCAAATGAATATCCTAAGCGTCAATGAAACTTACCTCAGAAAAGGCCAAGGGATCAAGGCCAATCTTATGCTGTGACTACAGTTGAAGCGGAATAATTAATGTATTGGTGCTTTTGGACTCAAAGATTATATTCTGGTTATAAGAATAATGTGATATATATAAAGTTTGTACTGCAGTACATTTTTATTTCAGTACGGTTTTAATATGATGAAGGTAATTATATTTTTAGTATGTGACAATAAGAGAAAATTTACTTTGTTTGGGGAATATGATAAATTGATTTTGGAATTAAGAGACCTTTTAGAGAAAGTCTGGACAGAGGTATATTGGATAATTATAAAGGTTGGAGTGGAATAAGTTGATCTTTAGATAGTATTGTTTAAGGTTAAAAAATTTATGAAGATTATTTTTGGAATATTATGATACTATAGTTTTAGGAAAAGGACAACCTGCAGGGTGGGGCATAACCCGTCGCGTCGGACAAAGCTGCAGGAATCGAACCCACAATCGTAGTGCGACAGGACTTTATTTCCTACCACTAGCCTACAAGAAGTCCCTAGTTATTACAAAATAATTTTACTAATCTAAATGGCATGTGTTAACATTTGGAACCTTATACAATTAGGATAAATAGAATATTTTTGAGTTCTGTTACCATTTGGAGTAAAAGTTGGGTTTGTGGTAAAAATTTAATAACAAATGAAAGTATACATAACAAGTATGTATATTCCCTTACATTCTTAGTAAATCTCCTAAATAAATTCCTCAACATTATAAAAGGTAACTTAAAACAAAAATGTTGTTAGTTAACTTTTCCAACTGGGGATTCAATGACATTTTAACCAATCACAAGTTTGTGATTTTCTTGTAGTTAAACTTTCTCCTAATCCTGTTTTCTATAACTCTCCATCAGACCTTGATGGTTTGTTTCTCCTCCATATCCATATTTTTATAGAATCCTGGAATGGGCTATATCGGGTGACCTTTGTACTTATCTTGCTTTCTTTTAATGTTATATATTTATTAACCTTATTTCCGATGTGGGTTTTCCTCAAAGGTATTTTCTCTTTTCAACCTTTTATTTTCAAAGAAAAATTTCAAATTGCGAGGATGCAATTTATTGAAGGAGGGGAGAATGTAACACCCCTAGCTTCCACGATACGCTTCTCATTCAATAATGCAATAGCTTGCATTGTACGCAACTTCGAGTTCAAAAACACCGCGACTAATCAAAGTAGCCGCTATGAATAGTAATAACCACTTTTTAAAATTATAGAAATTTTATATTTCAAAATGGACTTCATTTTTGTATTCGTAATATCGAAATTATCCAAAGTTGAATTTTTCGTAATTTTCTGAGAACTTCCAATTTTTTATGAATAGTGAAAATTACTTAAAAACAAATTTTTTAATCAAAATAATTTATAGTGATAGATTATACTATTTAGTGGTTTTAAGGTATAATTAGAATATATTTTTACCATTTTATCCAAAGGTGGTCATTAGAATTAATTTAACATTGAAATTGGACATAAACAATTGCCAATCTTTTGATATAAATTGTTTCTTAAAAACACGCTATTTGTTGTAACAGCGGGAATTAATTATAAAATTAATTAATGCAACTTATATGTTTGGAATTTTTTAAAATAGACATCATTTTTGAATTCAGAATATCAATTATAGCTTAGGGTGAAATTTTGGCATTGTTCTGAAAAACTTCAATTTTTGATGAATAGTGAATCCACTAAGTGGTAGTTAAATAACTGATTTTTCGTTTAAATGAAATATTACCACTTCTGTGATTTGATTTTCAAAAATCCTACATACATGGTTGTGATTAAGAAGTAAAATATGGTTCAATGTGATCAAAATAATTTTTTGGTGAATAGTAACTTTTAAGTTCTTAATCGCAATTAGAGGTAATTAGTGTAGTTTAAGGTAAAAATAATGTTTTAATAATATGAGATGAGCATGACACTTGACCTACTCCTATTTGATGAGTCATGGCCGACAAAGACAACCCATGGGTCAACTTGGGGACCCCATGGAGCCACTTTGGTTGGAAAATGACATTAATATATATATATATTTAATGTTAAAATTAAATTGACACAAACATGAGTTGTTTTACTAAAACAGTTTTTAATTGGGGTTACAAAAGTCCAAATTTTGATTATAAATATTCATTAGAAAGATAAAAATATTTCCTACATCATAGTATTTTTTTAGAAAATTTTTAGACATTAAGTAAATTAAATTATTTATGACATCATGATGATGCAGCGATGACCTCATTATTTAACGATTTAAATAAAATGGAAAGATAATGTAAACTCCAAAGCGTACACTTGTCAAAAAACAATTGGATGAGTATATTTAGAACCCTTATCATCTTATCCTAGAATTATATAAGTGTGGGACCTCTAAAATCCGAAACTCGTTTTATAATAAAGTGTCTTTTCTTTACTTTCCAAGAGTGCCCCTCCTCTCCACTTATAAAAGGCCCCCACCTCTCCCACCTCATTTACACTTTCAATCCATTTGGCTCGGCCAACCTCTGCCCAAATACTCTCCCAACTTCTCCCTCTTACTCCTAGAAGCCTCACTTTGGGCAGAACTCTTCCCAAGGAAGACTTTTTCTCAAATCAAAAAGAGTTACCCGATTTTGAGATAATGTCTTCTCTAATGTTGTTTTGTTTTATTTTTCTTCTCCAACCCCTTAACTCTTTTTATTCATTTCTTTTGTAACAACACCATTATCCTCAATATACTAGGATGTTGTTATAAGAAGTATTCGAGCTACACTTACACACACCTACATCTAATGGTTAAAGAACATACGGTTTCTGTGGATGGCGAATTTCTGCCTCACGAAACGATGATTGTTCAACACTCATATAACACCTTAAAAGGTGGCCATTTAGATGTCACTATTTTTATATATGATATATAATATGTTTATGTTTTACTTATTTTTCTTTATTTCTCATTTATTGCATACTTTATGATTTCCACTATGGGTAAATTGCGATAATTTCATTTTAGGAAGTGCGGACTACCGCCCCCTCAAAGTGATTTGAATCGTTAATGCCATATGTGGTATGTATAAAGGATGGAGTAAATGGTATTATACACTATATTATATTGTAATTATATTATACATTTATATCATTATGATTTCGTTCCATTAAATATGAAATTGAAATGAAAGTAGCGTTCATGCGTACGTACGGCTTACCGTCTCCATGAACGGTGCATTTCATTTCTTACCTCTAAATGTTACGTAATATTATAAATGAATGTATATACTGGATATATATGATATATATGACATCTAAATCATGAATATAATTCTGGAGATAATGGATATTCTACCACATAAACAACTTGTAATTATAAGAAGTTGATTGTTGACTAAAGTACCAAAGATCGACAAAACGACCGTTATTAATTTAAATAATTACATAATGTTCATATAATTGTAATAAGTGTAATAATAAGGATAATAAAATTGAAAATGGTTCTTAATAAGGTATATATTATCTCTAGTTTATTATTCAGGAGGTTAATGAACAGTTGAGTCAAGTCAGACACGAGGTAAGGGAACTTCTTAACCCAATTTCCATTCTTTGGGTTAATCTCCTACTTTCAAATTATGTCATGATATTATTATGTATTATTTTGTATTTTTACTTTCCTTATGTGTACCTCTAGTGAATACACATAATAGATCTATTTTATTTTAAAAATGATATTTTTAAGGACTTCGTCTCAATCTCCTTTCATTGAGGCATATTTGGTTTTATACACAACTTTCTTTTATACGGTGTATAAACCCCTTTGACTTTTACGTTTATTCAAAAGGAATCTTTTTATATGAAGCGTTTTACTAAACGACAAAAAGGGAATGTTTTTCTTTCCGTACTTATACGGCGACAACGATTTCTCCGCCGCCGTGACAATTATTTGAGTTTCGGCTTCCTCTAGAAGCCATCATTTTTGTTAATGAAAAATAAATACAAAGTTTTAACTTTCTTTTATTTTGGTATTGAAAATGGTTTTGAAAGTGTTTTTATTATATCAATGTGTTGTATTGATATCTTGTGATTGAAATGTGGAAATGTTATGTTTCCTTTATGCATGTTTTATGTGATACGATTATGTTGTGGTTTATGATATGTTTAAACCTATTCATATGAGGAATGCATTGGACTTAATAAGTGACGGGTGGAGCCCGCTATAGCTCCTCGATGCATCGGCAGGTCTCATGAGACAAACTAGTGTCTTGGAACGAGGCCTTGACAAAATCTTATTTGTGGTCTTGGCACGAGGCTTTGACTACGTGGTTATGATAGTCTGGCATTATGCATTCCATCATTATGAAAGTGGTTAATGATATTTCATGTGATTATTCGACCAGTAGAATATCCATGTGAAGAAGTAAATGGCATTATCTCATTTTACTTTTGCAATATTATGTTGATGTTCAAGTTTAAAAGGCTTTTGTTTTATTTATAAATTGCCTTAAATTTTTATGTTTATTTATGAATGCTTCCGCAATATTGTTATCCTTACTAAGCATCTGAGCTCACCCCTTTCAATGTTTTAATATTTTCCAGGATGTGAAGAAGTATTTTATGAATGACCTGCAGGGATTGTCAGAAGAGGATATGAGTGTGGACTATGGAGACTTTGTTATTGTAGTTTTTCACTTTATGATGTAATGTAACGTTTACGAATGTATCTAGTGTTTCCAAGTCTACTAAACTAATCGGTCTTTCAAGACTTGATCTTTTGTGATCATGCCAATGTTACGAAGTAATGCACCGACTCTGGGTAGCTGGGGTCGGGGCGTTACATTTAATTCCATATATTTATCTCAAATTAGGATCACATTATATTGTAAATAAAATTTTTAAATAAATTATCATTTAAAATGCACACAAATGATTATATCAAATTATAAAAATTGTATAATAACTAAAATAAAAAATATGGTACATCCACAAATTAAAATGAGGATTGATTGATATATCTCAATTATAGTAATGTTCTGATAGGTCTATTCATTTATTACTCCATTCATAGTGAGCTAGAAAAATAATGATGTTTCATGGAAAATAGAAAAGACATAAATGAATTCTAGCATACATAATTGAATAAATCAACATGCCTTCCACTGCATTGATTGGAACATAATCTTTAGTTGTAGTGATATTAAATGCGTGTACTTCCCTCATTGGACTCTTATGTGGCATGTTCCCTTGATGTTTTGGGAATTGGTTGAAATAATTTCCCTTATCCTTACAATTAAAGAACATAACTTTAATGGATTCTCCATTACCCATTCCGTTGTGAGAATATTGGACTTTTTGTCCACACAAGGGGAAATATAATCTTTCTTTTAAATATGTAACACATTCTTTACCTTAATAAGTATCACATGTTGTAAATTCCACCCTAACCATTTTACCCTTATAAATTGTTTGATTCATGAGGTGTTTAACCATCATCTTATTCTCTTCATTTACTTCATGGTGATTAGGCTTTGAGAATTATTTATCTCTCTTCGTATCATATGATACTATATCCTCATTTGATTAGAATTTTTGGGAGACTATCACCCTTCAAAAAATTGTATTTAACCCATAAAAATATTGATCAATCTTATTCTTTGGATTACGTATGTCCTCTAAAAAATCCCTTTCTATCCTTTTAATGTTATCTTTGTATTTAGAAACCCATATATATTCCTTTTTTATTTAACATAGGAATTTTCTATCTATATCCACTCATTGTTCATGAACAAAATATTTTTCAATGAAAAGTACTTTAAAATCCTTCAATTTTATTTTTTCTATTTTCTTCAAATCATTTTTTTAATCAATGAACACCATTGATAATCATCTAATAGAATATGATAAAAAATGATAACCTTATCTCTTTTATAACATCATAATGTGATAAATGCATTTTCTATGAAACATATCTATTCATATTCAACTAAGGGTTTTTTTCTTACATTGAATGATGGACATTGTTGTCACATTAACTTTTAAAAAAATTCACCGTATTATATATCATCGAACTTTTATATATGGGAATGGTTATTGGTCATAACCTGTGTTATCTCCCCCAATACAGTTATAATTTTTTCAGATCCAACTCTATCCCCAGCTCTACGTTCATTATCTTTTTTAGTAGGGAAATCCCTAAATAGATTATGTGCCTTGATATAGTTTCCATTCCTTCCACTAGGGTTCATTTATAAACAATTAAATACAATATATTACATAGAAACATTATAAATCAAAATATATAATAACAAAATTGGTGAAACAAATAACAGAAATTGAAATCAAAATTCATAGATAATCTCAAAATTATAAGTTTATTATAACTGGGAATGTCTTAAAATCATATGAATATTGTAAATTTTTTAAAATGGTTTGTAAAGTGCACTTGAATCAACCAAATAATATCCCTCATGAGTGTCTACTCAGGTGTGTTTACTTTGGCTAGCTAATCATGATCTAGCTAAGATCGTGTTAATAACCATTCCACCATATTAATAGTTGTTACTCCTAGGTGCATCTATGCCATAACCAAATCCACATACTAGTATCCAGACAGGGGTTCAATTTATTATAAACCCATAGAGTTTTTATATTTCTTAAACATTTTGTTATTGTCATGTACATAGAATTCTCCTCAAATTCTATAAAAGGGTTATGTTCTCTAGTATATGTTTTCCAAGATAATATTCCCAATGTTTATACTAAACAATCTATGATACAAATTGTAATAGACCCAACCAAAGTAGGGAAAGTGGGTGGTTTCATTATTATATTGGTACTAGATAGAATAAAATATGTCCTAATGTAATTAAAGAGATTAGTAGTCTTGGAAAACTAGATACATTCTAGGATATCAAATTATAAATGAAAATATAAAAAACACCATATAATTTTCCTTGGAAAAATTGTTATTCAATTTAGAATAACCATTCATATCAATCATACTACACTTCCATGAATCTTGAAGAAATGAAACAAAATAAAATGATGTAAATAGATTCTCTATAAGTGAATGAATACGGTGGAATCAATCATAGAATAAATATGTCATGATAAATATGGCAATAATTAATAATAAATAAATAATTCAATTTAAATAGTCATGTTATATTGAAACTTATTCATAGATAACATAACTGTTCATATAATCACAGGGACATCAATAACATATTTTGTAATAATTGAATGCATAATTCTTGGTATTTAAAATTGACATTGAAGCCTTATATGAAGTCATCCTTCATAAAAAACTGTAAGGTATATTCTAAATATGTATCCTATTATATCTCATGATACTTATAAATTATTAGAGGGACTATGTAGTTATTGACCCCACTCATCACTTAATAAGTCAAATGCATTCTTCATATTAATAAAAAATAATACTTAATCAACATTACTTAAAAATCAATAACTATATGTTTTTGAATAAACAAAATACAAAATTTTAATACATCCACTAATAAGAATTATCCGAAGTAATCTAGAGAAATTTGGTGGATGATATCAATATATTATATACTCAGACAAGCATAAAATTAGATAAAATATTTTGACATAGTTGTGAATATTTTGAAAAGATAACTAGAACATTTCTTGATGAAAATACTATTTTGATTTTGAAATTAGTTATTTAAAGTGTAAAAATTTTAAAAATAATATAAAAACATTTCCATTGAGAAAACCATGTAATCATTTATAGTACATTATAAAACAATGTGTAGTCATGATGGTTGCAAAAACCATTCATCTCTAAAGTGTTAAAAGAAAAAAAATCACACGTTTAATAAAAAGTGATTCATTCAGAAAATGACATGAAGATTCTAGTTAAACACATTTATATAAAGTAGGAAATATATTAAAATAAATTTTACAAATAATTGAATAATATAAAATACAGACATGAACGAATTTTAAATAAAACATTGAAATGGAAGAAAAAAAACAAAATAGAATTGAAAAACAATGTCAGATTTCCTTAAAAGTATTCATTCAGAAATTTGAATACATAGAGGGAAGAAAATTACATTAAAACTTTTAATTCATTTTAATAACCATATTATAGTTAAATATATTGGTTTTAGGATTGAAAAACTGTATAATTCCCCAAATGTAAATATAAACATAAAAACCCTGTATAATGATGAGATTCTAAAATAAAATCATACCTAAGGTCCAACCTTCTTCGATATTGATTTTGTAATATAGATAATAAAAATAAATTGATTATAATTATATAAGAAAACCATATACAAAATGATCCACTTATAATATTTCAACACTAGTTTATTCATAATTATTTATTAAAATCTTCATTTCCATGTATTAACAATTCGTTTCATGATTTTTTTTGTTGTATTAGTCCTCAAATATTTTACATGGTTTGTCATATGTATAATTTTAATCATTATATAAATATCATAATTATTAATTGTATAAGTATTTATAGTTATACATTAATTGTGGACATGAATAATTAATCATGTTGCTTCATTTTGGTGGTGGTCCACACATCCTCTTGAGTGACATTATCATTTTTAAACAGGTGGAATGTTAAAAATGTAATTGTTATGGTATATTTAATGAACCATAATTATTTCATAATTATAATATATATTTATCAGTTATATATTTATAACGAACTATGAAATGTGGTGATGGAAAATGAATTAAAATACTATGTGGAGAGTGAAGGTCATACGTACACAAAACTGATGTATTCCCTTTCCATATGATGGAAAAAAGTATGAGAATGTTATTACCATAATAAAAATAATATATTAATATATTTATGATATTTAATTAATTATTTTATTATGTTGAAAACATGTTTAGAATTTTCAAAAGATGAAATAATGGTGAAAGGGTCAGTAAAGATAATTACCTCTTCTTTGAGAGACATCTATTGGATTATACCTTCAACCCTAAAATATTGGTTTTAAGAGACTTATAGGTGATATAATATGAAGGGAATGAATCAATATATTAATTGGGGTATTTATTTTCCAATATATATGTATAAAAAAATTTAATGGAAGAGAGGAGGTTCCATTTTATCTGTAATGGAGAGGACACACATAGAATTACCTAAAAACATTCAATATAATTAATGTATTTATAAAGTGTATTGATTAAAAATTCTGATTAATTATATTTAAGATAGTATATGGTTAAAATATAGTCAAACAATAATAATTGGAATATAATTTTTGGCGTTACTACCCTTATATATTAGTATATCTTTTGATAAACCTATTTGAACATAAACTGTGGTAAAATAATTTAATTTTCGTACTATTAATTATGTTGAAAAATTAATTATCCATAATTAAGTAATATTTATTATGATTATTATAAATATGGTATACATTTTTAAATATTCAAATCAAATAATTGATGGAAATCAACATTGATATAACTTCACAAAGTAAAATGAAAACTATTTTTAGAGAAATGTTTGTTTAAAGTTTATAAATGATATTACATCAAAATAAAGTAGAATTTTGGTTAAAATACAATTAATTTGATTTTTTGAAATAAAATTATACATATTTCCCTTTTATACTAATTCATAAAAGACCACTTTTATACTTTACTAAGAGAAAATAACATAAAATATTTTTTATTTGAAAAAAACATTGTTTATTTGTCCAAAATATTAAGAATATATTTCTACATTAAAATTTATTTTATTTTGTTAATTAGTTTACATATTATATATATTTATATATTCATGGAAAATGTTTCATTAACTATAATTTTATTCTACTCTCATAATAACAACATTAATGTGACAGTCCGGAGAAATCAGTATCTCGTCACTATTCACCTAAAATCCATTATCTCTAAAAAATTATACAAATTCATACTAATAAAAATTTCCCATGTTGAATTCAAAAAAAATTAAGTAATTTAAATTTAATTTATATAAACGTATAATTTATATTTCATTTGTATTCTTTAATAAATATATTTGTATTATAGTATTTTTGTTTAAGATAAAAATCGTACATTCTATAATTGAATCTCAAGTGTTACAAGCAAAATATTATGTTACTATTATACTATTTATGTGAAATATTAAATTAATATTATCAATGGTTATTTAAATATTTCAATGATCGGGTTTTCAATGGTCATATTGGTTTTATTCTCTATAAATACTACCTAATTTATTCATACATATGATTCTGACACTTTTTGTCAGGGTCACGTGTTGTGCAAGCTTCAATCCCACATACCCAATTTACATAGGCAAGTATCTTTTATCACATTAATTGGTGATGTTGTCTCCTCTATAAAAAATCTATTATGGAATTTCGGTTAATCATTACGTGAATTTATCCATTGAGCACATCACCTTGTCTAGGTCTCCCTCAAATATATAAGTCGTGTTCAAGAAACTCTTTATTGGTGTTGTATTTAAGTGTACATTAGTATATTAAATTTCTTATATATCAATAGGGATTCAAAATTTAATCTAAGGAGGTAGTAATGTTGGTTATGTATGGGTTTTTTTATATAATGGGTTTTTTGGGCACCTATAAAGTCCTCAATTTTGATTTCATAGGGATCTCATGTGTGAGGGGTCTTATGTGTAGACCCTATGGACTCTCATGCTAGCCACAAGGTAGTTGAAGCTAGGGGTGTAATTATTCTATGGATTTTTACCTCCAGAATCCCATTTTTATTATATTTGGTAGATATTTTGGACCATATCACAAGTATAAAATCTTAAGGAGATGGTTTGGTCGTATGTTTAATGAATTGTGGGAAAATATGGATCACGGGTTTAACATCTTGTAGGGATAGATAGATCATGGTTCTATTGTTTTGTGGCGATATATGGGTTGAACGTTTAACATATTTTAATGATAGATGGGTTATATGTTTAACATCCTACTAGGATAAATGGTTTGAATCTTTAATATCTTGCATGGATAGATGGGTCACAGGTTTAATGTCTAATGGGGACAGATGGTTCATAAGTATAATGTCTTATATGGATAGATATTTGGTTAATTGTGTCCTTACAGGAAAATATTCCACAATTATTATTTGGTTAAGTGTGTCCCCATGGATAATATTTCACACCTCATGCTTTGTTGTGAAATTGGGTTGTCATGATTGAACCCTATGGAGGTGTCCCTCATACCATGTTTATGGGAAATGGATCAAAACATTTTTAGTTCTTTGCCATAGATTTTGGATTCGTGACATGACATGTCCATGTGGCATTCCACAATGATCAGACATGGTGAATATCATGCTCATCATATGAGGTAAGAATACATTTTAATGTCATGTGATAATGTTGTTGTTGTGGAGTTTCACATCATTTGACATGCATGTGGAGATAATCGGTTTTAATTTAGGTATCTTGGATGAGGTTGAGGCTTACATATAGTGGGGGGTCCATGTCAAGGAGATAGGAAGATCTAGAAAAAATTAATCTTTATTGAGATAGGTATGATGTTTCCCTTATTGATGTCACCTTTAGAGACTACATGTTCACTGTTCAAGCACCTCTAGGCAGGGCACAAAATAAATACTTCCATAGAATAGTGGAAATCAGGAGGCATGACAATAAAATATCTATTCATAGGAGAAAATTGAATTACGATACCAATGATTAGGATAAACAAATAGTTTATACGTCCAAGATGAAGTATAATTAAAGTGGATGGACACATGGGTAGGTGGTATTGGTTTCACGAAGATTTGGTGTGCGGTTTTACAAGTCTTGGGCATGTACAACGACCTTGGGCACTCAAATTTTTTGAAAGGGGAATGACTGAAAGAAGTCACCACAGGCAGTCATGGTAACATGGTTTCCCAAAACATGGTATTTACAAAGGATATAGGATTCATGAAGGTTAGGGGTATTATGAAGGTCAAAGGTCTCAGTAAATTCAAGAATCTCATGGAAGAGTATGTTTGTGAAACAGGGTAACCCTAACTCAAAGTAAAGTCTTGGTTACCATGAGTTTAGTTTCATGAAGGATAATTTTATCTAAAACCCAAATATCTAAAAATGTATTTATTCTTATGAAAATTACATGGAACATACTAAAAGGCATATACACTCTGGGTTTAGGTTCTTAAAAACCCATGGGAGCTTGTTTCATAAAAAGTTACTTCATTTAGAGATCAATATTCTCTCTCACTGACAAGGACACATAGTTTTCTGAATTCAGATCATTTCATATAATTAGATTTGTCACCTCCTACTAAAATTTAGACAATGGGGGGGGTTTATAGGCCCAGTGGAAGTAAGGGTATTAGTTTCATGAAAGATAAGGCTATAATGGAAGATTATGAGATTTATAAAATAATGGGGATTTGTGAACTCGCGTTTCATTATGATAATTCTTCCACCTCAAAATTGATGTGCCTGAGTAATTATATGAATTGGATTTATTTATTACTATGTTTACCACCTCAAGAATCACATGGTTGGGGACTTCTGGGAACTATATCCATTTATAAAAGCTTCAGACCTACACAAACCAATCTCTAATATGAATTTTTTGGGTCGTTTTGAACCAATTTGGTTTCAAACCAATTTTACCTTTCTCATCCAATCCCATTACAGTTTTATTTCATCATCAATAAAGTCCCCCCCCAAACACACACAATTTTATTTGATGAGTGGTCATATTCTAAGGGAAAACCACATAAAATTTGTGATTGGAAATCCCGATTTTTGAAAATGATTCTGAAACTATGCATAGAAATAGAGGTGGAGATCCCTTATGGGACCATAATATTTTAAATAAATATAATACAATGATCACTTTTCATGAAACTCAAAACTTTTTGGAGATTTTTGTGATTTTGATCCTCACTGCTTGTGAAACCTACCTCCTCTTTGAGGTGAATATCTATGAGAATACTTTTGTAATCCTAAAACATCTATGAAATTAACCTTTGGAAACCAACCATTATGAAGGGACCATCACAAAAAAGTTATATAATTTTTTTGACTATAACAAAATGTTCACTGAAGGTGTTGGAGATTCTTTTGATCGATGAAGGAAGATGGCTAGAAACCACATGATCAGGGAGAGCTTTCAGACTGATTCAAATCATGACACACTCTTTTCATTTCTTATGGAGGCTCGATATGAATACTAATTGGAAGGAGGAAAACATGGTATAGATTCAATATTATGGATAATTTTTTCATTCCCATTTTCAATCAGGATGAGTCCAATTATTGGTTTAGGATCATGGCTGGACAACACTAGTGACACGGTGCTATTAGAGGCAACATTATCAAGTACCATGCATCCCTTTTTGTGCACACCCTATATAACCATGTTAAAAAATTAAATATTTATGTGTTATAGGTAGAGGAATATCCCCCTTAGTATTATAATATTCTCAAGGTGGGTCTGACCGACAATATCAAAAGCTAAACCAATGATTGGGACCTATGTCATGGTGGAAAATTAATGGGAAAATGGCCTAGTCATACTGGTAATGTCAATCCAATCATGAATTTTAGGTGTAGATGACGTGGGTCAGGCTTTCTGAGAATTCATTGTGCTCATAGTTCTACATATACCATCACCTGGACATCATGTTGGAGTTATTGTGTGGGTGGTCACCAGGGACCAACACATTTCATCCACACTAGGGGGTGTTCAGAATCAACATGTGGTATCTCTTCTTGATTTCTCGGAACCTGATCCAAGGGTCCATTATTGATGAATTCCTCCCCATAGTAAATTTTTGGGTGGACCAGTAAGAGATGTGCTCCATATAAATGATGTTACTACATTTACTGTAGGGAAATAGTGACAAAAATTTTGGGATAAAAATCATACCTTTCAAGAAATGGTTTGTGTACTTCTTGAATGAACCAGTGGACAGACTGCTAAGACAACTGTTTCAATGTCCAAAGGAAGACCAATTAAGAAAGGAGACCTCTTATTGTGGAATCATGGATGGTATATAATGGTAGTTTTTGGGATGAAGTATGAAGCTTGAGGATCTTTTGGTAATGCTGGGGGGATTCATTTCATCCCTTATCTACAGATGGATACCCCCAATGCGAGACACACACCTGGTTGTGAAGAATATCCTCATCATCATGGCGGTGATGATGCCAAAGGGGAAACACATCAATCTAGTGGTCCTGATATTGGAGAATTTTTATAACATGTTCCTACATATCTGATTTGGGAAGACTACCTTACATGTGTGTTGGGCCTTCCAATTCCTATATATTTGTGTCACCTCACACATGTGAGGATATGAATATCTAAACCCAATCTCCCCTCCCAACACACACGCACACACACATCAATCCATCAATCATGAACATAATTGGGTGTTTCCCTCTCAACATAGGCATAGTGGACTTCATAAAAACGAATGGGATGGTGACTACATTATTTTTTATATATATCCTCCACTTATAAGAAAGGTGATTGAAGATGGTGGAGGGACCATTGAACAACAATCATACATCCTAGCCATTGAGGTAGGGTACTGGCTGTGATGGTGTAATTAATTGTAATTTGTGAGTCATACATCCAAAAATTCTTCGTGAGGTAGTTTTCATGCCACCAATGATTGAACCTGAGGGTGTACACAATATTAAAAAGCAACCTTAACCACTCAGTCCTTAGATACATATGGATCATGTTTTCTCGTGAAGATAATAGTAGTCAAAATGGGATTCCACTGCCCACTACATCTTATGGGCACATACATAAATACGATCAAAGGTGGGAGGATGCATATAATGATGATATACTAATGTTTTTAACCACTCATCCAATAATAGAAGGGGATGTCCCACAACCATGGGGCTGGGGGTGAGCGAAGAGTAGGTCATGTTATAATGGCATAGTTATACTAGTGGGAAGAGTAGTGGCTATAGAGATGACAATTCCTTGTCCTTCATTGGAGGAAATCATAGATATAGAATCATAAAATGTATTAAAGATTCATGGTAAGAAGCATTAGGAGGAATTTAAACCCTCTAGGGTAGTTTGGAGGGTGATTGTCTAATGTTCATGGAAGTGACTATGTTGCTCGGATGCCCCCAATGTTGTTATTATTCTTTTTTCCTGGGAGAGTTGGGGGGTCAAAAAATAGATTACTTATCTCTGTGGGATAAAGAAACTTCTCCACATAGAGGGGAAATTCCTTGCTATATTGGGTCTTATGAGGGAATGATTACATTTTTTCCATGCTAAGGTGATGCAATAAATAGTGCATCTTGAAGACCAGAGCTACTCTTGTAGCATCATTAGTACCCTAACCATCCAAGTGAATGTGATTATATGAATGACTTCTTATATGAATCATCCAATGGTTCATATGTCTACTGGTATGACTAAGGTGTAATGATCAAATGAGTCCTTGGAGAGAAGTTATTATCAAGGATCCATAAGGGATGAAAATTCAACCATTGATCAAGTAAATCTTCTTATCATGTGTTCCTTGGATATTACCCACCCCCTAAGATTGCTACATGAAACCTATTTTACATGCACAGAAATTATTTAGCATAGTGGATAGAGATTTTATTGATGAACCTATGTAATAGTATGAGAGAGCCTCAAATCTAGAATGGTTGAGTGCAGTGCCTACCCCTTATCTTTTAGTCACAGGTGTCCAACTAACGGTCAAAGTGGCACATGTAACCAAGGTGATGACAACTGGGGAAACACCGTATTTAGGGGGATACCCATGATACATTCCCAACTACACTTTAGGTTATACCATTATTATAAAACCAATCCCATTTTCACTTTCTCCTTCATGTTTTACCTCCTTATGTGACACTTGAATGACCCATACTTAAATTCTAGTTGAATCCATGTTTAGAGATAATCCATCTTTGATAAGACTCGAGTTTAGGGAAGTGATGAAAGACAAGGTTTTTCCTTCAATTAAGGTGGTTGGGAAGGATTGAAAAGCTAATACTTCCCTAGACATGCCAAATGAGCCGGTTATTAGATTTTAATCCAAAATATAGGAGGCAAAAATCGTTCTATTAACCGAGATTATTGGGGAGGCCATGTTGATAGTATTTGTATCAGATGTGTCATTAGCGGCAGCTTCTATAGTTGAAACCTCAAAAATTGTGGTCATGATCATTACACCAAGGTAGGTATTTGAGGAAGTTGTGGTGGCTAAGACTACCTCACGATCACCATTAGAGGTTGTTAGGGATTTCATAACCAAGGTCTCAGTCCTCATAATGACCTAGTTGAATATGACCATGACACTAAAGTGTTAGTGGTATTCCCTCGGTACAAGACTATTCCATCAAATGATTTTTTGGATTCTAGATTGGTTTTTTAGGATAACTGAGTTGCCTGATTGGAGTAATGGAGGAGTCTATGTAATTTAATCACTCAAACTCTACTCGTTGATGTACCAACAATGTGGGATTTCATATATATTGTCTAGTCATCCTAGTTACTGGAGGGGTGGAATCTACTGACCATTTGGTATTATCTTGGGACAACCTCATTGAATTCCCAGAGGATAAGTGGTTAGAGTATGACATCAACTAGCATTTGAAGAAGGTTGTGGACACTGAATCTCTCTATGAGGATAAGAGGATATCACTCACCTAGAAGGGAAGGAATATGAGTATGTAGTCATTATCACTTCTTAGGAACATATAATTTGAAAACTAAGGGATATGTTTGTGGAGGATTTGAATAAGGCTACATAATTGGCATCACATGTTGATGAGTTCCAAATCAAGTAGAATCGAGTGTAACTTAGGGAAGAATATGTTCATCTTATTGTAAAATATGAGGAAACTAATATGAAGTAGAGATAGTGAACACTACAGGTTACTCAATAATAGACGTAATGATATTGAGTTCTTAGTCACTTGGGATGAGAGCTATGTAATTCTAACTTATCCTGGAATAATGGAGAGGCTCCAACAAGTGGTTGACCATCCCATAATGTTGATGGTCTTTTAAGCTCTCTATGTGCCTTAATATGTTTTTTTGGAATTACTAATGATATAACAAGGAAACCAACAAAGAATCCCTAATCCCTACTGATTCATTATTGGTAAAGGAAACAATAAAAAAATTGATCATTGATCATTTATATGAGAGTACCAAAAAAGTGTCTAACACATGGTGTGTGGACTCATTTTTTAACAACCATTTGTGTCCTAAATGATAATTTTTTGGTTGGAAAATCATACTTACACAAAACCAACATCTTTTCTCAATGTGAGCTAGTTTAGGGATGGGGAAACTCTAGGGGAGTTGAATTATTATTGAACAAAGGAGGATTGAGAAGAATGAATCATGATACCTAGGATCTAGAACACAAAGGGGGTTGTGTGAAGATGGAGGATAACTATTTTCACGTTCAAAACACAAAATCTATTTTTTATGGATGGGGGAATAATGAGTATTTATCGGAGACAATTTTTGAAACCTGGGACCTATTAGAAAATTCCCTTAGATGAATTTTAGGGATTGTGTCTAAGACGGTTGTTGAACCAATGTGTCCATCCAAAATTTCCATTAGGAGTTACTTTTCGATGTACAAGGTGATGGGAATACTTATCAAGTTAGATTTGAATCATTTGGATGAACTAATGGAATATTAAAATGGATTCCAACACTATTATAATTATGCCATTGTGGCTTTCATCACAATGAGTAGGTGTATCAGTATAAACAAGGGTTTTACCTGTATTCCAAGGGTAGATTTATCACGAATGATGACTGGTGGTTGAGGAATTTCAATGATGTGGTATGTTACCAACACTGAAGGGGGGAATTAGATTTATAATAGAGGGCCTAAGATGCTACATTGGGTTAAATCTTGCAATGAGGATGGTGGAAATGATGTTTTAACATTATATGGTGAGGATTATGTACATATAGTTTATAATAATATTATGATGATGATATATATTAATTTTATCATAATATGGTGATAAATATGAATCATATAGTTTAATTTCATTTCCATAGAATATTCATAGCACAGTTTAGTATAATGTTCCCAGGATGTTCAAACTAACATGAGAAACACACATCCATCCAGGGTGATAGGTGGAATAATAGGGTAACACAATTGAGGTACCCCCAAGAGGATATCATTAGAAAAAGGTAAATTGTTATTTGGATCTAATGTTTTATTTAAATTATGGGTTTGGTTAGAAAAACTTTTTGGGGGGGTCTATAGTGGATCCATGTGGCATTGTGCCTCTTTCTTTTTATCTACTTACTTTTTCATAGGTCATGGGAGTGACCAAGTAGGAAAAGTCAAACTCCTTCGTAGGTTTTTAATATATTTTTTTCATCCTTAAAGACACTTCTACCTCTTTCCTATATCAGTTTATGGTCATACCAATTGTCTCATTAAGTTGAAAAGAGTTTTAGGTCATGATTCTCAGACTATGACTCCTAGTTTGTGGTTATAATGTTGGGACCATGGTGATTCAAATATTTTGTAGTAGAAATTTTTGGACCAATACTGCTAGTTTTAGATGATAATGATTTTACTATTGAGAAAAAAAATATTATAGGGTCATAATTCATGGACTTGGTTGGGGATTCACTCCAGAAGGGTTGTTATGGAATTAGAGGGTTCCAACTAGATGGGGATGATGTCCCTAGGAGTCCTCAAACCCAAAAAAAGAATCTTGAATCAATTCACACACTTTTTAAGGTTATGACGATTGGATCATGAGTTTTGTGTCCTGAAGAAATGTGTATGACATAGGGGATAGGTATCCCAATGTGAATGAGGGGCCTTGAAGGCCTCTCCACACAATAAAACTCTGCGAAAACATTCACAAGTCAGGAGTTACAATGTTGGGACCAAAATGGGGAACACATGCATCTCAGCCTTGCTTAAGGAAAACATCCCCCCTCTCTTAATCATGTGTTAGCCATGGTCACTTTATGAAATGATATGTGGTATACAAGTCCCATTTTATTTAGGGTAGAACACAATAAGGATAAAAATTGACCTACATAAGTAATCCATGCGAGAGTATATCAATACCTTTAAGTCCATGATAATGAAAATAGGATTTTTGAGGTGTAGGAAATAACTATTGATATTTTTCTAAACATAGGTTCTACAGCTACTCCGGTCATGTATGGGGTAAAAAAAATTTGTATTTATCATAGACTATGTTTGAAACACTAGAGACACTATTTTTTACTATGTTCCCTTTGTGGTGTGATCCTAGGATGATAGTTGAGCTAGTGTGGCCAGAAACTATTTTGATTAGTGAGCTAGTTATGATCAAGAGGATGATGATCATCCAAATATAATAAATCAGGAATAATTAAGGTGTAACTATGAAATGTATTAGATGTAATTATGAGTGTGTGTTGAGTTATCCCACCATGTCTACAATTATGTTTTATGAACATGTCAGTGTGTGAGGATCACGCCTGGATCATAAGGGTGGGGGCCGAAAAATGAGTTGATGTCAATGTTGGAACTAAGATATGAGATCTAGTAATCACTGCATATCCCATGGGAATGAGAATCAAGCAACATGTAGTTATGAAATGAGGAAGATAGAAGAAAAACACCGGAGGGGCGGTGTCCTCTCTGGAGAGGACATTGAAACATCTCATTTCAGTCATATAAAGCATTATATGTTTATTCCATAGGGAAATACATTAGTTTAACATCATTCACTAAAGTTGTTGAATTTGGTCATTCCGTACTATTCATATGATGCATCACAACTTTATTTGTGTTATGGAAATAGTTTAACATCATGTTCTGACGATTTTAGTTGGGTTCATCTCCTATTTCTCACATAAGGATTCATGTTTTTATACTATGAAAGGATTACTGTTTATCATCATGTGATATGGAATTCAAGTTTCATAGTTTATATTCATAAAACATTGAATATTTCTATGACTAGTTTAATATCATGGATTATGAACCATAGGGGCATATTCTAGTTTAAGATTTAAGATCTTGGACCAAAGGGTGTGGGTTTTCTAAAGCGAATTTTTTGGAATAAAAGAGTGATGGACTGATGTGGAAGGAGGTATCAAGAGGTCCTTTAGACACAAAACTCATAAAACTATATAGGATTCTATGTCATGATTCTAAGGGGAGAAGAACCCCTAAAATGTTAATGATGTAAGATAGATCCAACATATGAGATCATAATGTCACTATTTATCCCATAGGAATGGGAATCAAGCAATACGTAGTTATGGAACATGATGTTATAGAAGAAAAACACTAGCACGAGGTTTTCCACTCGAGTGAAGATATTGAATCCTCACATATTTATGATAATAGGCATCATGAATTTATATGAGGTAAGGCTATAGTTTATTATATTGTGCATAGGATGTTAGCAGGTCTTACACATTGAGTAGCATGTTCCTGTTTTCCGCATGTCGGGTCATAAGGGCATCATCATTCATTGGTGAGTTGGGGGATGTGATTGGGTCATATACATAAATAGGAGGTTCCTAAGGGTATTGGTGGGAGATAAAACCAAGGGTAATGGGTGGTTTATTGGGGAATTAATGGATGGACCTATTGACAATAGGTCTATGTGACACAATGATTCCCCAGGTAATGGAAATCAATCCATACCTAGTAATATAAAGATGTGGGGAAATATGTTTACTAGAACATTATGGATAAATCAAACAATTTTTTTAAGTGGTGGATACACACAATTTAAAGTCATAATTTTTAGACCATGAGTAAGTACATAGAGGATGTTTGGTTAGTCCATAAGAGTAAAAACTAACGTAAAGAAGGGGACAACAATCCATTGCACCACATAAATAATTCTCAAAATGAGTTGTATACAGTTTAAAGTCAAAAGGTTTGGACCAGGTGGATTTAGAAAACTATTTAAATTTCATATGATAGGAATCATGAATTTTTGTTTCATAAAAACATTTTCATGGCATGAAGTAGGTAAAACTCATTGTGAAAGGAGGGAGACATAATCTTGTTTTACATATAAATATCCTATAAAAACCTAGATGTAGATTAAGGTTGTAATTCTTTCACCATAAGTTTGGTTATGTGGTGAAAATTTTGGTGAACATAATCCCCCTAGGAATGGTTTATGATTAATTGATGGATGTTCCCAAATACAGGGGGTCTAGGAAACAATACATATCCTATGGGAATAGGAATCGAGCCACCCGTAGTTGTGGAGCTTAGTGTGGTAGAAGACTAATTCCAAAAATGGGGTGGTGTGCTCTCTAGAAATGGAATTAAGGAATCCCAATGTTTACATGGGGCATCCAATGATTATGACATAGGGTGAGGATAGAATTTATCACTGTATTATGAGAATGTTTTTTTGGTCATCCCAGACATGGTATGTGACACATCCTATGATTATGTCATAGGGTAAGGTTGTAGCTTAACATCATGCACTAAGTATTTTGGGATTTGTAGTTTAAAGTCAAACATATCATATTATTGTTGATACTTTTTTATGGTCGAGCTAGGAAAAAACAGGTTTCCATAAGTTTATGTTCATAGATCATAGATAGTGGTTTTCATAGTTTATGTATTCATAGTTTAGACCATGGTTTCTACAGTTTGAGGTTGCATGGAATTGACCAAGACTCCTTGCTTATGGTGGTATATTTTGGACCATGGTTTCACACAATGTAATACTTGAGAAATGAAGTTTTGTTGGGGATGATACACAATTTACCCATGGATATTAAAGAGTATGTTTTATTGGAGTTTACCTTATGCATAATTTATGTTCCTTTCCATTCAAGATCCAACATTGGTAGTTTTATTCTGGGTATCATTGGTGTTCTGAGATCTTGTACCATGTCACTTTAGAGGAATTATCTGAGGTGAAACTTCTTGTCGAATGCTCATTTTATCCTATTATGGTTCCTCTATAAGTTATACACTATCTGAATCCTATTTTCTTAGAGGTATTCCAACACATCTAGATGAAATTCTTCCATTATTTCTAGCATTTTCAGGTCATAAACATATATTTTGAGTGATTAGAACAGAATATAAAAAGTTACAACTACCAATATTCGACACACTTGGGAGTATGGGGTCTTTTGGGGGGAATTTAAAGTCTTTATATGACAATCTCAAAGGGCATTAGAGATCTTGTTGGGATAGCTCTTTTTTCATCTAGAACACCATTTTCTACAAGATATTAGAGTGTTTATCTTTGAATACCTTAATCTTCTTATTTTTGTATGAATATTCGTGGGAAGTATGTTTGGATAGTATATTTCAATAGGAATATTTGTTTCCCCATCATAGAGGGGGAGCTGGTTCCATTGTCCATGATTATAGTGTTATGAACCTTGAATTGATGGATGCTTTGGAACCTCACAAACTACATCATGGACTGGGTTTTGACTTCATAGAGGGGAACTACTTGATCCCATTTCAAAAATATGGATTTTTAATTTAAAATGAAACTGAACTATCATGTTTTCTATATATGTTATGGCCATATAAAGTTAAGTCCCTCTTCCAAAAAGGGATAAGATTATTTTTTAATGTGGTGAATATTTAGAGGTTTATATGAAAATTTAGTGTGTATCTAACTTGTATGACGACTCTTAGTGAAATCAACGCAACCGGGAACCATTGTGGGCCCAAAGAGTCCCAACCTATGAATTTGGTAGGAATGCTTCAATCATGCTTAATGGGTTCCACAAGATCTGGCATTGTCCTCTTGTATAACCTACGTTATCTCAATTCCATGGATGAAATGGTGGATGATTCCCTCAAACCCACACTATTAAAGGGTTTACTCTAGGATAGGCCCACTATAGAGTATAATGGTGATGCATTCTAGTAGATTCACTCACACTCATCTCAGTATGGTGAGAAAATTCTACGATATAGATAATCGAAAAAGGTTGTCGTCTTATTGGGTGTTTTGATTCACCTGGGTGGATCTGAGGTTCTTGGCATTGAAGTACCAGCAACCACCTAATATGAATGTTTGTTTCCATAATCTAGGATAAAAAGGGAGATTATCCTCCGGTGTTCCACATGAATAACCAAGTCATCCGGTTGGGTTTTGTAAGGGATGTATCGAGGCTTTCAAAATTTTTGGCTCAACCATTATGCATGGAGGAACATTATTCATCTTTATCTAGGAAGGGAACTGGGCCAAATGAAGATAAGTACATTCTAGTAGGGGCACAAAATATTTGTTTTTGATGAGTTTGTAACCATTGATCTATTTTATAACTAGATCAGTGTCTCATTTTACTAGTAAATAAGGTACATAAGTCTCAAGGGAAAACGCAAAATTGGTAATGAGAGCATGATTCACTACCTCATTATTGTTGTATTCTTATAAAAATAGGAATGAGTATAGAATATTTTTTTGATGGAGTGATGAAGACAATACCCAGGCATACCTTATTAATATTTGGGTCATTGGGACCTCCATAGGTCTGACACCATGAAGAAACATGAAAATTCATATTCTAATATGGGACAACCCTCTGTTCATAGTGAATAGTTTTATATACGAAATTAGCATTTGGGGAATTTCATTAGGTTCTAGATGTGTGTCCATAAATTCTTCCAGTGTTTCTCCATTAATGACCTTCTTTGGGAAAACCCTAATGTCGAACTACTAGAAGATTACTTCCCATCAGTAAAATCATCCTGATATCATGGGGGATGATTATATAATTTAGTGGGTATACTGAAGAACCAATTAGTATCTCATGGTGCTTCAAATAATTTCATAGGTTCTGCACTACAAATACCATTGTGTGGGAACTCTTCTTGATGGGGGTATAAGTTCTCCATGTGGATGATCATGCAGTTGAGATAATATAGGCTATTTTTTAATCCCTTTTTTTTTGTTATGGAAGGGTTCTGGGGGACTATTCTAGAGCCGTCACATAGAGTACCAAAGTACGTACTAATATAGGTGTCATTAGAACTAGAGGATGCAGTAGGTACAACTTGATATCCAAAAAGGCACATTTTCACTCCTCATCCCACTAGAAAAAACACCTTTTTCTTGATCCTTAAAAAAGGATTACACATTCCATCCATATTTCTGATAAATCATCATATTTAGGGTATGTTTCCATAGAGGCGTCACAACTCCCAAACATTCATCAATAAGGAAATTTTAACGATGCCTATATTTTTTTATGTTTAATCTTGATACCTCGATATCTGATGACAAAGACAAGAAATTTTCAAATCATATCTCTAAATGTGTATTTTAGGGGGTTCATCTTTATGTTTCAGGACTAGAGGAAGTCAAACTCCTTCTCAATATCATTGAGATGGTCTTTAAGCTTTAATGATTTCACCACCTGGTCATCTATATAACGATACCCATATTTCCATGTAATTAGCTTAAATGTGTGGTTCTTGTGCCACTAGTAAGTTGATTTGACATTTCTCAAGCTAAATGGAATCGCTTTATAGAAAAAAGTCTCATAGGGTTCCTTGAAGGAGGTGCATTCCTCATCCTTGGGTTCCATATGGATTTAATTATACATATTGTATCCTTACATGAAGGAGTGGACATAGATCATTGTTTTAGCCTCAATTAATATCTCAAACATTGGAATGGGAAATTCATCCTTTAGACAATGGTGGTTGTGGTCTTAGATGTTGATGTAGAGGCAGATATCCCCATTCTTCTTGGTGAATGGTACAATGTTGTCTAGACACCTAGGATACAATACCTCAATACCAATGATGGATTTAATAAATGTTTCAACTTCATCTTCAACGATATCACCATGAGAGGGTTTCATCTTTTTTGAAGGTTTTCTAGACCCTAGTTTACTCACTTGGATGCTAAGGTGATGAATGAAAACTTAAGGGTTTATCCCTAACATCTTGTCATAGATCACGGAAAATACATTATGGTGTATTTTTAAGAAGACCCCATACTACATCTTCTCCTTTGAGGACATTGTAGTGATGATCAGTGTAAGTCTTAGATTTTACCCCGTACCAAGGTTTAATTGTGTTAACTCATCAATAGTGGTGGAGAAACCCTCTTAAAATATAGGAGGATCATATTCTAAGTCATCTTCATCATTAGAAACATGGGGATCAGAGGTAGGAGGCCACTCTTCCGGGACGACTACCCATTGAGAGCACTCATGACTACTCTAGTTGATAAAGAATCCTCAACATGGGGTCCATGTACTACAGAGACAATGTAAACATATGGTTTTAGTCCAATTCCATTCAATATCTAGTTGTGAGGTCCACTCTTGATATTTAAGAAATGATGATGAGTCATCCTTCATCACTTTTTCCATGTTTTTTAGAATATTTGGGAATGTTTTGGATTCATGTCCATGGGGTGAACTTCTCATTACTTCATATGAGTTGGGTCTTCTGATATTTGATAGCTTCTCCTCTATAAGAGTATGAGATAATCTATAATTCCTCATTTTTATTTGATTCAATGAAATAACCCTCGTGTCTGGAAGTTTGGACTATAACTAATGAAATGGGATGAAAAATATATCTTTCAAGTCTATAAATGAATCATATGTAGTGACTATTAGATTGATAGGGGAATTTATGTGCTCAACCACATCTATATGGACCTTCTTTACACCCCTTTTCTAGTATCCAGTTTCCTAATAGCTTTCCTTATAAGAGTCAAAAGGAGACGCTTCACCTTAGAGTACCCCTACTCGACCACCAAGGAAGTATTTGATGCACATGTGGTTTGTAGAGGGGGATGTTTCAAGAAAATAGGGCTAGGAAGTTCTCATCAATAAGTTATATGTATTATCCAATAAGAATTCCATAAATTTAGTTCTTCATATCAAGCCACTAAACTAATTCTTTAGAAAAATATTTTTGCTATGATTTTTCTCACTCTTATCATCCCTTGAATTGTTAGGTTGGACAGACTCAAATATGCTTCTATAATTCCCAGATTTTGAAGCATCCAGTTAAGGGGGATTTTGAACCCTGATCTAGTGTCTTCATTGCAGCGTCATATTTCCTTTCCATTAAACTGACCTGTGATAAAGAGTGAGAATATGTTCCCACGAATAGAAACACCATAGTATTCTCTATAAAATAATATAGTTGCTCGACATTCGCCATAATCGGCCTCCTATAAGTAGTACCCCTCACCCATAGATACCTTAACCTAAAATATAATGGGGGTTCTCAAAACATCAACAAGATCCATATGAATTTCCTTTGATAGGAGGGGTTCCTCAATAATTGAGATTATCATTGGGATTCCTGTGGGGTGCTTTATTATATATTACAACCATGCTATGAGTATATTGTTTCATGTAGAGGGTCGCTAGGAAAAGGGTATCATGGATACTATTTACTAAGGTGTTGAAACCTAGCTACTAACTATGATATTATTTTTGTGGCTACATGGTTTTGTTTAAAAAAATGGATGTCTCGATGTCATTTAGTTGAGTTTGGGCTTTGTATGTACATGGATGATCAGATGAACCCATAGATAAGTTATACGGTCAACTAATACATTTGACAATGAAGGAATTCTAATGTAACAGGCTATAAGTATAGCGACTCTCACTTTTCATACATTAACATTACATCACTTTTGTTTAATACATAATACAATACAAAAATTGATTCCCAAAGACTGTATAATCCTAATGATTTTGTAAACAATGAATCTTGAACACTAGTACATATTTGAGATAAATTACATCCCACTAGGATCTTCATGACTATCACCCATCTTAGATACATAATACTTAATACATATCTTCATAACCTAGGTAAGGAGACATAAAAAGTGGTGAACATAGATGTTCATTTAAGGAAAAAAATGGAGATATCTAAGAATAAATATGACAATAAGGGTATGATAATGTGTTAATAACATTAGAAAATAATGACTTACATATCAAATAACATAAACAAAAATAATTTTGTAAATATTAGAAGTTCATAATATATTAATCGTAATGGAATCTAGAGAATAATTTCTGAAAGCACAACAATTTATAAGACATGGAATTGTGGCATACCGATATACATGTAATATCATTTCCTATATATCAAGATACATTTCCAGAATATATCAGGGAAATTCAAGGGTACTACACCTACTAGGTGTGACACACCACCATCCAAGGTCACAGTCCATTCCTTGTAATGTATCAGGTTTCCCCATCTTCCAAATATATATCGGGTTTCCCTATCTTCCCTTAGTGGATCTGGTTTCCCCATCTTCCCATAGTGGATTAGGATTCTCCATACTCTTATAGTGGATCAGGTTTCCACATATTCCCATAGTGAACCAATCTCTTCAACTTCAATCCCATCATTATCTCAAGATATATAAATTTTTACCCATTACATTTGAGGGAGATATAGGTCCCCCCATTTCATAATTAAAAGAAAACATACTTGAACCAAAAATTAATAAACAATCATATCATAACCCATGAAATTAAATTGGTATCTTGAAGATGTAATCATATCATATCCTTTGGAAATAATAGATAGCTTTCATAATAATTTCCCCAAATTAATAACCTATGAAATGATATGATAATCAAGACATATAACTTGTAAAGAAGAAATGGGTTTCAAAAAAATGTATCCCAAGAAATAAAAATAGGTTTCATAAAAACTATTCCATCAAAACAAAAACAATTGAGAGAAAAAATATGAATAGAACCTTTGGATCATTTACCTAGAAAGGCATGAATAACACCAATAGATGTCATTTAGAAGGAACATAATTTTGAAATATTCTTTGAAAAATTTTCATGAGGAAAATATCCTTTCTCCTTTGAAAAAATATTCTGAAAACATAAAACCTATAAAAACCATTTTCTATAAAATAAACAAGAAAAAGTATCATGAAATCTTCATAAAATTTTGAAGACCATTTCATTAAAAAAATTGAAAACCTTTGAATAAATCCAAAAAATGTTTTGAAAACGATTTAATTGAGAAAACATTGAGAAATTATAAATAAATTGTGAAAAAGTTTAGAAAAACATTTGTTTCAAAACATATCTGAAACATATAAATGATTCTTTAAAAAAATAAATAATTTTTTAAATAAATTTCCCTTGAAAATGATCTTAACACATAAATTTTAAAAAAAATTGAAAACATTTTTGAAAATAGTTTTTTTAAAATTCCTCGCATGTTTCTCAAAGAAGGAAAATAAATAACTAACTATGTTGCTTGTTTGGTAGCATTTGAATCATAAACACCATGAACGGGAGATCATCAAATGGATCTATATATAACAATATATTTAAGGATAATAATAATACAATATATTCATGGGATGTATATACATGACACAAAATAATATAGTGGTGAATAATGCATAAATATCATAAAAAAATTGAGACCATAAATCCCCTTACCTTATGTCTTGACCCTTATTATACTCATTCATAAATTCTCTTATTTAGTTTACTGTTTTTTTACACCAAAGAGCTTCATTGGTTATATTTTTTCCGAAAGGGGGGATTAATGGAGTAAGGGTGGTATGTTGGGAGATTATTTGTTTAAATGTTTTACAAGACATAGTGCTTGAGAGGTCTGAATAACTGGGAGGGATGAGTGCCTTTTTATAGTTGACGAGGAGTGTAATTCTTATAAATATTCTAAATGGAATTATACCCCTGATTTTTCTATGAAAGGTCACTCCAATAATTGTACCAATATAATAAAAGGGATAATATTTATTAAATATAGACATCAAATTCCTTTTAGAAAATTTTCTATGTCATTTTGGGCCTTCATATTAACATTTAGTCCTTTTTAAGCTAATATTTCTCTTAATCGCTTTAATTAATTTTAATTACAATTCATAATATATTTTTTCAAAAAAAATAACATGACCTTTTTATACATTAAAAATTATTCTTATCGAAAATATGCAATCCATTTTCCCAAATTCCAATTTCAGAAGTGATAGAAATTTATTTAAAATTAATCTCATAGACGTGCCACGACAACGACATTTTTTTAGCGAAAAAGTATAAATGTTTGGAATGTTTTGATATCTAATTTCAATGTGAAATTAATTTCAATGACATAAATTTTAATAATTAATGTAAAATTAATCTAATTACACTTTGAAACGAAATTAAAAAGCAATTTAACAAAACAAATAATTAATATGAAAAACGGATTTTGAATTACAATTCAAAATTTTCACTATTCATAAAAAATGATGTTTTTAGAAACATATTTAAAATCCAGGATAAGATAATTTATAAATTAAAAATCAAAAATTATTATTATTTTACCAAATTCATTTTTTGAAATTTTCTAATTTTTTTTATTACTGTTCACATAATGAAAAAAATGCAACTCATTTGAGAATATAGTATTTTCAAACGTATAAAAACTTTACTAATACAACATGTTTTATTATAACTATTCTTTATTTATATAAACCCATCATAACTACTATCTACAAATTACTTATTAATATTTATATTACTAAGTGTAATGGATAGTTTATAACTATCCCATTTAAATAATTATTATAATAAAATTATGTTTTGTAGAAACTCAGTGTTGTGTGTAATGGAAACTAAGTCAATGTAGTGAAGGCTTCTATTGGTGTAACATATAATGAATGTTCAAATTATAGTATCATCATATGAATGATATAAAAGAAAATTAATTTATTCAAAAACAATGTTCTCAAAAAACTCAGGGTGTTATATTCTACCACCCTTAAAATGAATTTTCCCTCGAAATTCATTTTTCTAATATAAAAAATGAGGATATTTTTTCCTCATCAAATAATAAATTTCCCATATAGATTTCTATAACTGGTGATTTATCCTAAAAAATTGACCAAGTGAGTTTCCTTCTTTCATTGAACTTTATATGTAAGATCCTGAATTGTAACTTGTTGTTCTTCGTATGAATGATCCTACTCGACAGGTATGACTTTTAGTTTAGTAAATCTGAAGTTTTTTATATGTACTTCTTCTAGATATATACATGTAACACACCATGGACATGTGAAATATGTGGATGATGTTCCAATAAATAGGCTACCATTCTGATATGAACAATAATATCAAATGGAATGATATACCTAGAGCTTAGATTCCATTTCATCATGAACCTTATAACCTTATTCCATGAATAAATTCATAGAAAAAACTTCTCACAAAAATCATATTATTGGTCATGCCAATGGTAATTAGCATAAAAAAGTTTCTGACGTTGAGATACCTGGATATGATGTTGGATGGTTCTATATCTCTGCTATTTCTTCTACTCTCTCAAGTCCCAAAAGCTATATTTCTTCAAAATCTTCCCATCAAGTTGAATCTTTTCATTTATTACCATGGATGGCTTCATAAGGATCCATTTTAATGATTTTATGATAACTATTTTTGTAATAAAACTCAACCATATGAAGGCGATGATCTGAACCACATTTGAAATCCAACAAAAAAGATCTCAACAAATATTCTAGAGTTTTAATTGTTATTTTTAACTTACCGTCTTTATGTGGATGATTTGCAGGGATGAAACTAAATTCTATATCATGTTATTGAAAAAGACTTCACCAGAATGTTGAGGTAAACCTCAGATCCTGATCAAATAGAATATAATGTGATACTCTATGAAACCTTACGACTTCCTTAATGTATATCGAAGAAAAATTATCTAGATAGAATTATTATATAATAGTGATTATGTATTATGACTTAGTAAGGTTACTGTCTACCACAAATATAAAATTATACCCTTTAATGGTTTTGGGGATTCCAATAAAAACATCCATGTTGATGTTCTCACATTTATACTCTCGTATGGATAATGGATTAAACATCCCCTTGGAATTTTGTTATTCAACTTTAACAGACTTGTATACCAAGATCCATGAGACAAAATTAGTAAAATCCCCTCTCATTCCTTCCCACAAAAATTATTCTTTCATGTCTATATATATCTTCATACTTCTTGGGAAAGTAGATAATGAGAAACTATTATATTCCTCTAATAGATCCTTCTTTAAATATGGTATATAGGGAACAATTACACAGTTCCTAAGCCTTATCATTCCATCTTGATTATGGATAAACTCTGGAACATATCTAACCTTCTTTTTCATCTTTATATCTTCCTGAATCACCTCTTTTATCTACACTGGGATGGAGGATTGAATATTCAATTAATCAAGATAACATGTTTACCATTCCTTCAATATTTCCAAATCCATCCTTTTAAAATCCATAAATATCAGGTCTTTTGTAATCCTCCTCATGGATTAGATTGCGTTATCCTTTTAACTAAAATCATCGGTCACCTTGATCGATTTCTCGTGGTGATAATATATTGAGCAGTTATAATCCTTTATCAGCTCAAACTATCTTCTCTAGCACATGTTCAAATCATTATATGTGAATATATATTTTATACATTTATGATAAGTATATATATCACACTTTTATCCATAAATATAATTCCTCCACCTCTTTAATGAAAAAGTTACCGCTACATACTCCAAATCATGAGTTGGGTAATTTTTCTAATGGAACTTCAACTATCGCAAGGCATAAGTGATAACCATGACATTATGAATAATGAAAACAATGAATACCTTATTGGATGCATCACCATATATTATAATACACTCTACAGTACAAGGTATTGTTTTTATAGGTGCTTTAATTAACCATTTTTTCAGTTCTATGAAATTTTCCCCACATTCATCTGTCTATAAGAACTTGGCACCATTTCGAGTAAACATGGTCATAGGATTAGATATTTGTGAGAATTTATCCAAAAACCATCGATAATATGCATCTTGTCTAAGAATATTATAGATCTCAGTCAAAGTGGTTGGTCTAGTACTACATTCAAAAGCATATTCTTTTGATGGATCTACTCTTATACCATCTACTGATATTATGTGACCCAAAAAATAATGAATTTTCACTCGAAATTCACACATTGAAAATTTTACATACATTTTCTCCTTCCTCAGGGTCATTAGTAAAATTATAAAGTGTTCATCATTCTCATCCATTCACTTTTAATAGAAATTAAATATCATCTATAAATACTACAACAACAGGATCAATGTAATCTCTGAAAAATTTAGTCATCAAATTAATAAATATATGAGTAGAATTGGTTAGAGAAAATGAATAATTATATATTCATAATTTACAAACCATATACGAAATGAAATCTTGGGTGTATCCCCTTTCTTGACCTTCAATTTATGGTATCCAGAATGAATTTCAATCTCAAAAAAGTATTGAACTATGTGTTTATATCAAACAAGACATCAATAAGAGGGAGAGGATACTTTTTCTTGATCATGATATTGTCCAACTCCCAGTAATCAATACAATGTAACATTAACCTATCATTATTTTTTAGGAGGATAATAGGTGCACCAAAAGGTGACATACTTGGATGAATGAATCCATTATTAATGTTGTCTTAGAGTTTTTTCATTAATTCTTACAACTCAATTAGAGATATTCTACATGGATTATTGGAAATTTTTGTGGAACTAGGTATAATTTATATAGAGAAACCATCTTCGGGTTTTGATTAAAGAATAATAAACTCTTCTTGAAATACATCTATAAATTAAGGGAATATATGCATATCATAGATGTCAAGATATTTTTCCAACTGTTTGAGATAAAAATGACTTATAAATGGGAATTTAGAACCATACAGTAGTTTTAATCTTCATATCATGGTCATAATTATCATCACATTGATTAAAGATCATAGTTTGGATTGAAATATCAAAAGTAGCTTATTTTAGTCACTAATATATGTGGTATTTTTGTATAGAAAACAAATCCATGCCTATGATGACATCAAATTCTACCAGGGGAAGAATAAAAAGATTTTCAAGAAGTACACTACCAAAAATATCAATCGGAGAAAATTCATGGACTTGAGATGAAATCAGCATACCATTAGTGTTCTTTATTACTAATCCCACATATAATCAAATGGGTGTAATCATAATACCCTTATAAAATTCATTATATATGAAAGAGTCAGTATATCCAAAATCAAATAATATATTAGTTGTTCTAGAGTGGATGGTAAGTGTACTTTTCACCACATTGCTATCACACACCACATCTTAAGTAGTGATTACTTGAGATTTCACCTGGTACATTGGTCTAAGAGTTTTCTAACCCTGGTCATCATCACCAACCCTTGGGTTTGGTCACCAATTAGCAAAATTTCCATCCTCTTTACTCTTGAATTACTAAAGTGGGGAGGATCATTTTTGGTAGCTTTCACTCTATATGAATCATTTTCCAACTTCTTCCCATCAGGGTGGAAATCAATTGCTTGAAGGCTATCCCTTATTCACATAAAACACATATTATACACCATAAGACAATCCCCTCCATGATTACTTCGATACATAGATCATAAATGAAGGATCTTCTAATTCTATTTATGGTTTTTAAACATTCATTTGAACTAAATCATCCTTTTCTTGTTAAAACCAAGAGATTGATATGTAACTCAAACCCCTTTTTAAATATTAATTCCATAATGAACAATTTATTCAAAGATGTTATCCTTTATTATGGATAGAAACTTTCTATGACTTGTCTTTAATTCAATTAAGAACCTAATAACTTTACATTCAAGTTGGCTGATAATTCCATAAGCATACCTCACAAGTCATGTCAAAAAGCATCGTAGGTATCGACATAGTCATGTTACTTTTTATTAAACTCAAGGAAATCATTTTACAAATTCATTTGAAGAACATGTGGAATGTAATTATTTAATAATAATTTCTTCAAATCATCTCAATCCTTGGATTAAATTATATCTTTCTTCCTCGAATTCATGATTAGTGTCAACCATTTGTCTGCTTCACATTCTACCTTATAAACAGTCGCAATGACTTTATCCTGATCTGAACACTATGGAACAAACAATATATTTTTAGTGGTACACCTATAGGGTTCAGCAACAAGTGTATCAGAAGACCTGCTAAAATTAGGTGGACTTTACCTCAGGAAGTACTTGATAGAATGTTGTTCCCCCTTTTCTCGTTTGAAAACTATGTACGATTCATATCAAGAGAAAGTGTGTGATCATAGAAATGAGGTTATTCATTATAGATCCCATATAAATAGGGTTCTCTAGACAAAAATCATTGAATTATACTTTAAAATAACCATTAATTTTGTTCTTTTGAGTTCCATCCATTGGCTAAAAATAAAAATCACAGAGTAAGAAATATTTTTCATAGTGAGGAACCATATAATCATGAAAAACCACTTATAGGATGTATAAATTATGAAATCTTAAATAATATATCGCACCTTGTGTTTATCCTATATTTTTTATAGTAATCATATTTTTAAATACTACATGATTGTTTTTGAAGAGATTTTAAATTTTCGAATCTTATCCCCCAGGAGTGTCCAACCAGGTTTGCAGTAAGGCCATTTTTTGTGTACCAATTTATGTTCAAGTCAGAACTGATTTACCTTGTCCTATTTGTTACTCCTAGGTACATATATCCCATATTATTTTATACATGTAGTATCAAAAAATGGATTTATTTCTATGAAACAACTTCATATATCCTTTTCTATGAATTCTATGAAAGTTTACAATATTTTTTCTTATCCTTAGACATATCCTTAAACTTGTTCTTAGAGTTCTCACTATGTTTTTCTCATCCCAGTTACCAAATGTTGACTAACATTTTTATTTTATACCGACTATAGTGAACATATCTTCTCATTCATTAACATCACATCACCTTTTCAAAATACTTAATACATAACACAAATATATTCCCAAAGATTTTATTGGAAAAGTTCCTTTGGAAACATGAAACCATAAACACTAGTGTATAAGTGAGCTACATTACCTCCCACTATATTCTTAATGACTAAAACCCTTCTTAGACACATCATAAATAATATATATCTTCATTATATGTGGAGGGAAACATAAAAATGGGTGATATCAGATGCCCAGTATTGTTAAAATAAGGATATTTTTAAGTATTAATATTAGCATAAGGCTATGAGAACATGATCATAACATTATAAGATAACACCATGCATATAAAAGATCCTAAATTTAAATCAGGACATAAATATTTTCAGTTTATAAAAATTAATCATTAAGGTATTCAAGAGAATAAAATATCAAATCAAAATATAGGAATAATACATAGAATTGTTCCATACACATAAACATGTAATATAATTACATATAAGTCAAGAGTAATTTCTATAACATATTAGGGAACATAATGGGGACTGCACAAACTATGTGGGAAACACTACCATCCCTAATCACATTAAATTACCTTTTAAGGATCATATTTCTCTATACTCTAATATTGGATCATATTTTCCCATATTATTATTGTGGATCAGGTTTCCCCATCTTCCCATGGTGTATTAGGTTTCCCAATCTTCCCATAGTGGATCGGGTTTCGCTATATTCCTATAGTGTATCAAACCCAACAACTAGAATCATATCATTATCTCATGAGATATAAATCATTAACCAATGCATTCGAGGGAGATATAGGTCATACCCATCTCAATATAAAAATCATACATACTAGTGTCACAAATTCATAATCCATCAAATCATAACCCATGAAATGAAATGTGTATCACAAACAAGCGATCATATCAAAACTTATGGATAGGTCTTATAATAATTTCATCAAAATCATAACCCTTTAAAATAAGGGTGTTTCAAATACATATAACCCACTACGAAGAAGCTGTATTCATAAAAATCTAACCAGTGAAATATAAATGGGTTACATAAACACCATTCCCTCAAAACAAAATCCATTTAGAGAAATAATGTGAATGGGGTATTTAGAAAATTTACCTATAAAGAAATGAGTAACACCAAAAGATGTCATATTAGATGGAAAATAATTTTGAAATATCTTTTAAAAACATTTCTGGATGAAAATATCCTTCCTTCATTAAAGAAGTTTTTTTGAAACATAAAACATTTTAAAAACACAATTTTTTAATATAAACATGAAAAAAAAAATCTTGAAAACCACTTGAAAACCATTTCTTGGAATACAATTAAAACATATAGATAAATAATGAAAATACTTTTAAAACCATTTCATTGAAATCACTTTTAAAAATTATAAATAACTATCAAAAAATATTTTAAAACAATTTCCTTAAAATCAATTTGAAAACATATAAATGATTATCTGAAATCCATATAACTTTTTTAAAATAATTTTTACTTGAAAATGAGCTTAAATATCATATTTAAAAAAAAATTAAAACATTTTTTTTAATTCATGGCATGTTCCTCAAAGAAGTAAAATTGAGACAAAACTACTTTACCGATTTTGTAACATATGAAACATAAACCCCGTGAAAGAGTGATCATAAAATGTATATGTAAATACCCATATATTAAAGGATAATAATTATATAATATATTAATGGATATTATATACACCACAAAAAATAAATGGGTGGTAATAAGGCATAAATATCACAAAAATAATAGTGAGACTAGAAATCTCCTTACCATATGTCATGACTCATATCGTACATGTTCAAACTTCCTCTTATTTGGGTAACTCCTTTTGGTTTTTACCTAAAGGCTTAATTAGGTGGATTTTTACCAGATTTAGTATTCAAGGAGAAAGGGAGGGGTTTTGGGATCATATTTGAGCCTGGTTTGGGTGATCCAAAGGGCTTGAGAGGTGTAAATAAGTGGGAGAGGTTAGTGCCACACTACTACAAAAACGGCCTATATCAGTGCTAAAAAGGGCTTTAGCAGTGCTAAAAAGTGTTGTAAAGCACAACGCTAATATGGGGGGGTCCCGTTTATCAGCACTCCGAAAATATCTGATAAAGGCCCCCTTTATCAGTGCTAAAAAAATCGCTGATAAACGACCCCTTTTTCAGCGCTTTTTTTTAACGCAGATAAAATGGGCCTTTATCAGCACTTTTTTTAGCGCTGATAAAGGTCAAAAAAAATTAAAAAAAAACGCGGGCACTGATTTTATCAGCACTCACACCCCCTTTATCAGTGCTAGGAGGTCTCTCACGCACTACCCTTCCCGCGCATCCTCATACGCACGCACCCCCTTTGCTTCCACCCGAACTCGAACCTGTGACCTCCCCCCTTTCGCGGCTGCACCTTTACCACTAAGCCATTTTTTGTTCTCTATTTAATTATATATGTATATATATATATATAGTTATATTTGTTCCTATATTGATATAGATTCATATTAATATAAATATATTTGTTCATATATTTGTATATATATATTAATTAGTATATTAATATATTTATATATATATATTTATTTACTTATAATTTTTTTACGTATATTTATTTGTATGTTTATATATAATTATAAGGTTAGTTTTAAATACATTTATGAAAAAAGAAATTTATGTGTGTTTATAAATAAATAAATACATACATACATACATAGATATATACAACACACAGACACACACATACACACACATACACAAACACATATATATTTATGAATAAATACATATATATGTGTATTTGAAAAGCCATAGAATGTACTTATAAAATTAGTTTTAAATACATTTATGAAAAAATATTTTTTTATGTGTGTTTGTAAGTAAATAAATTAATACATACATATATACATATATAAAACACATAGACACACACATAGACACCCACACACACACAGACACACATATATTTATGAATAAATATATATGTGTGTGTAATTGAAAATCCAGAGAATGTTAAAACAACCATAACATATAATCTTCAATTCTATTTCAATGCCACAACCAATCAAATAGAAGAAAATGAAACAATATTCGATATGATATGTGGTACAGGCGTAACGGACATCCGGATAAGAAGTTATACTTGTTTGAATGTTAACAAATCAGGGTATCCCAACTAAAAACTCAATTTTGGAGGCCTTCTGGGCCTTTTGGGGCTCAAAAAATGCGACATAGGCTTCGCCTCGGTCGCCAGTGCATAGAGCTCATCGTAGGCTTCGATTTGATATGATGTACAGCTCAAACACTCCTGGATTAAAATTTATGGTCATTTGAAGTTTGAGTTATATTTTCAACTTATTTTAGATCTTTTATTAATTGTTTTGATTTTTTGTGTTCTCAAATTGTTATTAAATGATTTTTAATCAATAATAATTAGACAATTATTGATTATTAATGTTTTTTAAAAATATTTTAAATCCATTTTCACTAAATTTCTTTTATATTAAATGTAATAGTTTTTTTATATGTTTCTATAACATATTTAAAAAATATATATTGTATTTATATCAATATAAATATACTTATAAATCAATATATTATTTTTCATGAAAAAATATTTTTTTTCAAACATAACATTTATCAGCGCTCAAGAAAAGTGCTGAAAAATCCCCCATTTTTCAGCGCTACTAAAAGAAGCGCTGATATAGGGGGGGGGGGCCTTTATCACTGCTAAAAAAGCACTGATAAAGGGGGCCTTTATCAGTGGTTTTTTTAGCACTGATAAAATTGAAGCGCATCCCTTACCTATTTTTGTAGTAGAGCTATTCAATTGTGGAGGAGTGGAATTCTTGTAAATTATTTGAAAAAAAAATTCCAACAATGCTTTTCTAAGAAGCATTTCACTGATATTTTTCCAATTCTGATCTAACAGGTAATAGGATCAAAATATGGATAGCTAGTGAATTTTGGAAAAGTTTCTTGTCCATTTTGGGCCTTATGTTTAAGGTTTAGTCTTTTGTTAAGCTATTATTTCTCTTAATAACTGTAATTAATTCTAATAAATTTCACTAATATTTTGGGCCAGAAATTATGTTTACCTTATTAGATATTATAAATTAATTTTATTCCCAATATGGAATCTGTTCTCCCCCAATTACAATCACATAAGTGGTAGAACGTAATTGAAAATTAAACCCATGGACATTTCACAAGAGTAGGGTTTTTTAGAAAAAAAAGTTTAAAATATAGGTATGTTTTCATATCCAATTTCAATTTAAAATTAGTTAAAATTCACAAAATTGGGTTAATTTATATAAAATTAATCTCATTTCACTTTAAAAAAAAATTAAAATATAATTTAAATATATAAATAAATTAGATGAAAAAAAATAATTAAAATTTATTATTCTTCCCTATTTGTACAAAAATGATGTTTTTTATCAAAATCCATAAAATTAACCCTCATATAATTTTGAAGATATGAATCTAAAAATATTTTTTATTTTAAAAAATTCAATTTATAAAAGTTTCTAAAATTAATTTTATTATTGATCACATAAGGACATAAAAAGTAGTTCATTTGAGAAAATAGTAGTTTCAATCAAATAAAGACTTTACCAATATTATAAATGTTATATCAATATGTGTTATTTATATAAATCCATTATGAATAAATATTAATAATTAATTATTTTTATTAATATTACTATGTTTAATAATTAGGTTATAACTATATCTTATAAATAATTATAACAATAAAATGATGTTTCAATGAATCTATGTTTTTTATGTAACGCAATACTTGTTGAGGTTTTACATTATTATCTTTGTGTAGCATATAATGGATGTGTTACTTAGTGTCAAATTAGATGGATGAAATCATATAAAATTAATTTATCTGAAAAAAAGGATCGTAAAAAAATTTGTGGTCTTACAGGGTGGGTATTTCTAACTAAGGCCTATAAAATTATTATTGCCTAATCGTAGTGTCATAAAGAATATTGTTTGAATTACTGACATGAAAATTATATATTATGGTGATTCCTCTACCTATCATTTGAAGATGTCTCCTAAAGGCACCCCATAGGTCCTCATATCACTCCTCGTTATTGGGTGATGTGAATTGGTCTATTAATTCAATAGAATTCATGGTGGTTTATTCTTGATCATTTATATTGGAACTATCTAGGGGTGGGGGTACCCTATGAGAATCTCCCAATTCAAGAGTAATGAACTTACCAAGGGTTAAAATATAAGGTTCTATGTAGATGTAAAGTCAACAGTTAGAGGAGACACAGTAACCATAGAAGGTTCTAGATTGATCAAACAGTCATGGATGATACAATGGATGCGAGTGACTGTGTTATGAGCCTACCAATTATTTTACTTCTCTATCCCATGGTTGGGTCACTTGAGACTTTACTTTAATGGTATAGGTTAGAAGAGATATGTTTCACATGTGCTGGAACATCTTCCCAAATGAGAAAACCACGATCTACTTAGTCTTAGATAAAATATTTGAATGAAAATAAATATTTTTTGGTATTTTTGATGATCCAATGATATAGGTAGTGATTGGTGGGGAAAGTGTGTTGGGCCTCCTAGGGTCTCATGAATTCTAGAAACATTATGATTCCCTTCATCAGGGTGAAGATGAAATATCTTGGGACCTATGAATCCTTGATAGAATTATTTTTGTTCCTATTTTTTGTGAAAGGAATCCTCAAATCCTTTCCTTAATAGGGGTGGGATCCACACTATCCCAATAAAAAATGTTTTTCCTAGTGAGGTTTCTCCTAGTAGGGTCAAACGTGGAGAGGCTCATCTGGTAAAGAGGCCAGTAGGTGTACCACCTCAGGGACCTCTACATGCACAATGACTATTATCACTACTTTTATTGACCTTTTCATGGGAGATGGAATGGAAAATTAGTGTGACTGATGTCTTGTATGAAAAAATTATTCTTCCAGATGTTGATCATTTTGGGAGAAGTGCTGATGAATTCCTAGGTAGTTCAAGGTGATAAGGGTATATACCAACAAATTTGTTCAATTATCTATGAAAATCATAAGTACACATTCATGGTAAAGTTTCATGTCATGTAAATATATGTGTCCAATCCAACACGGGGAAATTTCAGGCACTCAGTCATCAGGACTCTACTTTCATTTGAAATGGTCATTGATGATCATATTGTTCAAGGTGGAAATAAATTGGTAAAGTAGATTTCTATATGGGTCCTCCTAATCAGAAACCAACCCTATTGGGTACTGGTTATACCATAAGAACATTTTTTCTTCTAGAGTTATGGAAAAATATCAAATATTGGAAGCCTCATTGTGTTTTGTAGTCTTTAACATTAAACCAGACCATGAGGTAATGTGGGATAGATATTGTAACAGATCACTCATCCCATTAAATATGGTGAATTTGGGATTACCAATCTATGTTCGTGCTTGAACATAGTTTTCCCATGCTAGGTACAACTTTTTCTATGTGTAACTACTAACATTTATGATTCCAGATCCATGATATTGGTGATGAGAGAAACTATTACATAATCATTAAGAGTATTTTTTATCACCAATGTGTTGGTGGGATCATCGACTAGGTTAGTAGTTTGACCTTGGTACCAAGGAGTATAATCTTTTTTCTTAGGAAGGGTGGTCAACTCATATTCTGATCATTTTCCATAACCCATGGCTTCTACCATGACCACATACATGGGGCCACCATGTAAAAATATGTCCATCTGACCAAGGTGGATTGGGCCCCCCACTAGAAGAGATAAGGGGTCCCTTATAATTTTATCAATATGGGGTGCTAATCGACAATAAAATAGATAATTATCTTGTTATTTTCTTTAATCTATAGGAGAAACATTGATATACTTGGTTCTGGCTCAACTTTTGGCATGACCTCAGGTGAGTTGATGATCTTAAAAAGTCCCCTTGACATCGTCTATGTATCTATGAGAAAATAGAAAAAAAATAATTGGAGGCTCTTAAGGCCTAGTTCATGTCTCTACTAAAGAGTTAGGATGCCAATTTTGGGAGTCTTAATGTTTTTTTTCTACACCTTAAGGTGGGTTTTCCCTATCATGCCCAATGTTGGCATTCCTATTTCTATAATCCTCGAATGGGTTCATATTCAATAAATTAACAATGGTGTTAGTCAGAGTGGAACCTTTATTGATGTTGGATGGGCCAAATTAATGGACTTGTCAATGCAATATGACAGGGAAGAAATGGAGGGAATTATTCAACCCCCCATCCCCTGATATTCATAAATTTGGTTGCCTCTTTCATGACTTGATGGAGCATAGTGAGTCTCTTAATAAATTTGTTTGGATATAATGGTGGGAGTTGTATGATCCAAGACACTTAGCTAATGGGATCACTATAATCTTTAACCTCTTACACTACTAGTGGATAGTATTTAGGTTTTAATGGATACCTGGGTAGGTTAACTGATGGTCCAAAATGAAGTATAAAGTTTTCTAGATACCCTAAAAAAGACTTCCTAGTCCTTGGTGAGGGACTCTGAGAAGACAAAATCTGGAGCTACAAGTTGCCAAAACAAGGATTATTGTTGGTCGATTCCCAAATACTCTCATTATTCCTCCTGCTCAATTCCATTGGATGGTCCTGCTCCTGGTTGGCCCAAACCCTGATTGGATTAAGACAAGGTAAGGGTGTTGGAACCAACACATACCCTCTTTACTGCTGATCTACCATTAGAGGGGGCTCCTCATGGGTCAAATATCTACTATATATATGAGTCTCCCTTATAGGTAGATCTAAAATTGGGATCATGTCTTTTTAGGAAGGGTTTTTTTCCACCTATTTCTTCTCAAGGGTGGAAGCATCCATTTGTGGCTCAATGGAGTTCACACTATCATCATATAGGTAAAACCTATATCATAAAATCTATCCAATAACTTTTGTGGTTTTATAAAGGAGGGATACTTATGGTGATGCATATGGTTGAACTGTGAGTCTTTGGAATGAGGTTATAATATCCTCCATATACAGGTATATGCAGAGGTATTTAGTGAAATTTCGGACTTCAGTATCTTGGATCGTAGGCTTCAATTTATGGGATCCTTTACCAAACTATAGAAATGGTGGTGAAATATCTTTTATAAATTCTTGAATCACATTGGACTCTAATATATTGATGATGAAATGGCACTTCCTATGGTTCTTCCATTTATTGGGTGGAAGTTCTCCCACCGTAATCATTTGAGAGTCTCTCAAGTTACCCCCATGTAAATTATGACCTATGTCATGGGAAACACACCCATTAAGGGTGTTCACCCTCCTACCCCGGGATGGTTCTTTATAGTTGGTCATGTTTTTTTCAGGTTGAGGACCTCCATTCTAGTTGGTATTTTGCGAGGAGGGACTCTGTACTATTATTTCTCTATATGGAATGACCCGTAATGGCTATTGGTGGACCGAGTAACTAAGAGAGTTAGCCCGAACTACATGAGTGGAGGAAGTGGCCTCAATCCCATGTGTAAAATGTTGAATCCCAATTAAATGGTATGAGGGGTATGATGGGATATGCTGGTTGTGGATGGGGCCACTACATTTATATAAGATGTGTCCTTTCATAAAATGTTCTGGGTTTACACCCACTGTTGGTGCCATGTGTTTTGGATGAGGGATGGTAGAGTAGGGATGGAGCTAACCTACTCATTGACCAGTGGGACAGGTTGATGATAATGCTCATGTGACCTATTGGGAGACCTCTTGGGTAGCTCCCTAGTGGTGGTTGCAATGAGTATGGTTTGAGCGTCCCATACTTCATTAACATTGGGAAGTGAGATATTAGAGTTCTCTGTGGAGAGGCTCCTAAAGTAGTGTTCCTTTAGCATGGGGTTGATTTTCCCCTATATGGTCATTGGGGTGGAAATGTGTATGAGTAACTGATTCCTTAAGATCTTGGAAATCCATGTACCTAATGGGAATGACCCCTTCCTACTCATATCGATGAACAAGGGAGTTGTTCAACCTCTTATGAATGGGCTCTGTGGGTGAAATGGGGCATGGGATCCTAGCAGATGAATACGTGGTGGATTTCATGGTAGTAATATATTCTTGGGGGGTTTTTGCACCATTGTTTTTACATCCCCTATGCATATTTGTTCTATATCTTTAGTTTCCTAATTTGAGACCTTTAAAGAACATGGAGACAGCCACTAATATAGACACAATGAAGGAAATTCTTAATGCATCAACATCATCCATTCTTCCAGAAGTAGAGAATGATTATGTACTGACAATGTCACAAACCGAGGATGCCCAACATTATCATCCCCAAGTCACATAGTAGTTTCATGATTATACCACCACTTTCTTGGACGGAATGACTGTAAATTACTTTTTTATTAAAGATAAGACACTTTTTAGGAGAACGCAAGAAACCACAATAGTTAACAGAACAACCAAAAACATCCACATAAATCAAACAGTCCTTCCCCACCCAAGAAACTGTGTCATGATGAAAATCCTCCCATGATGCAGACCCTCAGCAGACAGTCTCGTGTAGATGCATAGGCACAGAACTGATGGCAACGCCATACCCTCTTAGCATCCCAATCCAAAGGTCTGCCTCGGTGAAGACTTATTGCTCTGATCCTCATCTGGAGTAGGTCCAAGCTGAATGCGGGAATGAGAAAAACTATACAGAAAATCCAAACAACAAGGGAACCCAGAAATGTAAAGATCACAAATATCTTGATCTGGTGACATGAAAATTTAATAGTTCCACAATGAAACTCGTCCTCATAGTTGAAGGATAAGATCTTCAAATTGGGTTCACCAGTTTTTTCAATTCCTTTCATTAATCCTACATATCGTGCATGGTTCTACCCCACATTCCCACTTTCTAATATTTGTTGGCTTCCATTAATTTAATCAGAAAAAGTTTTACCCTTGATCGAAATGTGTTGATGGGATGTCGGTTCCTCCTTCCATGGATTCTTACATTCAACTCAATGCCTAATATGAGTCTCCCATATATATTTAATTTATTTCCATGGAACTCATTCATGGTGATATATTGAGGTTGATTATAATTAATTACACTACTTTTTTTCAATAGGGTAGAAAACATTGGTCAGAGGGGATAGTAAGAATGGGAATGTTTGTGAGTTTGTAGAAATTGGGTGTTATGGGAACCTATAAAACCATATCCTTTCTTAGTTAAAGGAATATCATGTGTGAGGCATCTTAGGCATGGAACCTAAGTTATATCGTGTTGTCCATGAGGTAGTTGACACTATGGGAGTAATTATTTTGAGTATTATTACTTCAGGAATCCAATGTATATTTTATTGGGTAGAGATTATGGATTATTTCACTACTGTAACATATTTTGGAGACAGTTGTATTTCAGGTTTAATATCTTTTGGATACATAGGGATTATAGGTTTAACATATCTCAGAGACAGATGTGTTGTATTGTTAACGTCATATGGGGACATATGGATCGTAAGTTTAACATCATTAGGGGACATATGGGTCACATGTTTAATGTATTGTATGGATAGAGGTATCATGGGTTTAATGTAATATGGGGAAATATGTGTCACATGTTTAATGTATTATCGGATAGATGAGTTGAAAGTTTACTGTCTCGTAGTGATAGTTTAGTAGTTATGTGCTTCCCCTATGGTGAATATTTCAAACATGGGGATTTTTTAAGTGTTTCCCTATGGGAAAGATATTAAACATGGGGTTTGTTTGTGATCTTTGGGTATCATGATTGAACCACATAGATGTGTACTACATACCTTGTTTAATAAATAGTGACAAAAACACTTATAGTTCAATGTCTTATTTTAATGTTGTCTGACAAGACTTATCCATGTTGTCTAACATCATGTTATAAGGATGATCATTTCATGGAAATATCATTAAAGGGAGATGATGCAGCACACAACCATAGAATATTACCAAAGGAGGAGGGTTGTCACGTAGAGAGGTTTATGGTGGAATTCCATGATGATTTTATAAGGGGGATCCCATGCTCATCAAAAGAGGTTAGACTGGAGTTCAATTTCATGTACATAGGACATTATTCTATAGTTTAGCATTTCATGAAAAAGACATGGTGAGAGGATGTTTTAAATAAAGTATCTCAAATAATTATGGTGGTTACACCCCAAGGAGGATCATGTCAAGGAGAGAGAAAGATCCATTGAAAAAATATCTATCATTATAGGTTATCTGTTTCGCTTAGTGATTCCCCATTTAGTGCTTATGTGTTCACATCCCATGTTCCTATGGGGTAATTGTGTAAACACTACTATGTAGGATTAGAAATTTTGAGGCCCAATGATAGGGTGCCTATTCCTGGGAGGAAAATAAATTAGGCTTCCAATTCTTAGGAGAAACATGTAGGCCAATATCCTAGGCAACACTTGAGGTAAACTGGTTGGAAACAAGGGTAGGGAGTACTGATCGCATGAAGATTTGTGGTGAATTTGAACCAGTTTTGGGAGAGTATAGGGGTCCATGGAACTCCACATTATAAAAAATGAATTTTATTAAGGGATGATTCATTTAGAGTCTTAGTAGGTTTTCTTTGAGATATTTGGGGTTTCAGGAATATTATGAGATTCTTGAGGGTCATGTGTCTCAAAAAGGTTAGGGGTATCATGAAGGTTAGGGATATCATGGGTGAATATTTTTAATGTAATAGGGTGACCCTAACTCATAGTAAAGTATTGGTTCCCCCGGGGTTAGTTTCATTAAGGATAACAATATCATGAAATCCCAATATTCACAATGGGATTTCCATGGTTCTCGAATTTGGAGCTAAGATGAAAGGTATCATCCTCCAGAAAGTTGGGAAATGAGGTATTTATTGTCCAAGTAGAGGCAAGGGAATCAGTTTCATAAAAGATGGATGAATTAATATAATATAATAATCATCAAAAAAATGATTTGGCTCTGAAAACTAGAGTTACATTACATTATGATTCCCATATCAATCATCACATGGTCAGGTACTTCTATGAATCAGAGTTATGATGTGTAATGATTACTGCCTCAATCTGCTTGTGTCTTAGGATTTCCTTGAACCAAATCCATTATTGCTGTTTCTAAACAACATGCATTGATCACTTAAAGGTATTTTTGTCCCCTTTTAGTTCAAATTTGATTTGAGCAGGTTGTTCCTTCTATGAAAAATTCTCTGAAAAGTTTATTTCAACATAAAAAACATCATCAAATTAAATTATTGTCACGTTTATATATTCATAATGTAACGCCTTAAGCTTCCATGGTACGCTTCTCTTTGAATAATACAATAGTGTGTGTTCTACGCAACTTTGAGTTCTAACACACCACAACCTATCAAACTAACGATTATGAATAGTAATTCCCACTTTTTAAAATTTTATAAATTTTATCTTTCAAATTGGACTTCATTTTTGGATTCGGAATATCGAAGTTAGAATTGGTAAATTTTTGGTATTTTTCTGAAAAAAATATCATTTTTGATGAATAATGAAAGACACTGAGTTATAGTTTAAAACCGAATTTTTATTTAAATAATTATTTATTTTATTTACATTAATTTTAGGTCAAAATAGATACATAATACCTATATGAGTTCAATGTAATTCATTGGAGTTAGTTTATAATAATTTTTTATATATAAAAATTTTATTGAACGTTTCACCGTCTTTTACCCACCTCCTAGGAGAATTTGAAAATTCACATAAAACATAATTTTACTGCTTCTGTGTGAGGAATTTAAAAAATCCGAGACACACAGTTGATATCAGTAAGAAAAATCTTGTTTAATAAGATGAAAATAATTTTTGGTGAATAGTAACTTTTTAAGTTTTTTTACCACGGTTAAAAGTAAATAGGGTGTGTAAGGGTAAAAATGATATTATTATTACCCTAACACATGTCCTAATTCTATTGGATATGCATAGTTCGAAAAAAAAACGAACTTATGAATAAAATATGAACCTCTTTGGTCCACTTGGACTAGATTAGAACACTTATTATTTTTTTATTTAAAGAATATTTAAAAGAGTTAAAATCCAAGTTTAGTAACTAAATTTTTTTTCATATAGGGTTATACAACACATAAACTCGACTATAAATATTCATTAGAAAGATAAAAATATTTCCTACATAGTGGTATTTTATTTATATTTTTTATACATTAAATAATTTAATTTATTTATGACACAATGATGATGCAATAATTACTTAATTAATGAAATATTAAAATAATTGATATTATAAATATCCAAATAAATCTAATTTGAGACTTTTTATGAATTATAATAATTTTATAGGATAATATGACATATTAGGGTTGGTAAAGAATTTTTTTCTATGTAATAATGATATTATGAATTTAGAAAAAAACAATATACCAAATAGTTTCAAAATTGACAAAAAAGAGTATTTAAAACAAATATTATATTATTAATTGATATTCTATTCCTCAAATTCTAAGGTTCATCCAAATGACTTATATAATGATAGGTGTATCATTAATGAACCACTTGGGGTTCAGTTTTATGTATATATTATGTTTATTAACCAAATAATATAAATATACAAAGAGACATGGTAAATGTCAAACTTTATAACTAAGAGTTAAATCTAAAAGATAAGGTTAATATAGAAACCCAAACCTGTCTAAAACATATTGGTTGAGTGGTTTTCAACCACTCCCCACCTTATACTTTAAATAATTAAATTTTGATCAACTATAAACCAAAAATTATTTTATAATAAAATAATATTTCTAGCTTTTCCTAAGGTGACCCTCACCCATCTTATAAATGGGAACTCCCCCTTATCTCTAATTCACACCTTAGAAGACATTTGGCTTTGCCAAATCATGCCCAAATACCCTCTCAACTTCCATCCCTTCATTATAATGTCCTATCTTTAGTCATAAATCAGACCTATGGAGCCCTTTTAATCAAATCAAAAGGAAGAACCCGAATAAGAGGTAAATATTTCATCACCTCTTTCAAGTTCCTTTCTACATCCACTTCCTCTTTCATTGATGTTTCCATTATAAAAAAATTACTCCAGTATCTTCAATATACTATGATTTTATTATAAATATTGTACATCCATATTCATTATTCTATCCATCCTTTGAATGACATGTCAACATATGTGTGTACGTACGGCTTACCGTCTCCACGTCATGGTGTAATTGTTATTCAATACATTATTATTTAGATGTGTATAATAATGACGTGTAATTGCTATAAATAATAAATTTAACATGATAATAATTTTTTATATATGATATACCATCCGATTATATATTATTTTAATATCAAAATAATGATATTGTCACTCGTGCGTACGTACAGATTACTATCTCCACAAACGCGATGAGATTAATTCCCCATCGTATCCATTCAATGATAATTTTCATTTAATGATTAAAAATAATTTTTAAATACTTAATATCATCATGAATATGAATAATATACATATATTCATAACAAATATTACTAAATTGACAAATCATATAAAAGAAAACGAATCAGTTAACACCCGAAACGACAATAATACTAAGATATTAATAACAAATCAATGTTAAAAGATCATATGTGATAACATATTAATTAATATGATTCTTATATAATTTAATAACAATTATTTAACCATTATACAGGAGGGTAACCTACCCTTGACCAAGGAAAAGAACATGGTAATGGTTAATTTCGCAATCTCTTTATTATCCAAGGTTGTTTTTACGTAAATATCTACTGGGACCTCTTTATCATCTATATCCATGATTCATAAAAATGTATTCCAAATTTTTTTAAATATTTACTATAAAATGGGTTAAAGTCATTTATATCCTTATTTGACCTAATATTTTTGTGAAAGGAATCTTTCCGTCATTTTCCAAACAAGGTACATTATAACCTTATCGACAAAATTAAGGTAAAAATGTATTTTTTTAGCTTATACGGTGGGTGTGGATATTTTCCAACATTATGACATCATCAAAGCTTACCTTACAAGCTTATAAGAATATTTTCAAATATAAATGTTTTCCTTTATAATTACGTTACATTTAAATGATTTCAAAATAGAAAGGGATATATCTATAAAAAGGTTTTGATTTCATCTATGTCCACATACTTTGATGGATATTAAGTTTGTTTGAAGTTGATTTATAACGATACAAAACTTCCATATTGTATTGAAGGTTTTGTGATATGTTTGAAAGTGTATATTTTATTACATACCATTCATGGTTTATGGATAAAGTATTGACATTTCATATGCCAGTTTTAATATGAATTTTTATGTTATGTTTAAACCTTTTCATTTGAGGAATTCATTGGACTTAGTAAGAGATGGGTAGAGCCCGTTATAGCTCACTGATGTATCGGTAGGTCTCATGAGACAAACTAGTGTCTTTGCACAAGGCCTTGACAAAATCTTATTTGATGTCTTGGCGGAGGGTTGTGACTATGTAGTTATGAAAGATTGGCATTATGCATTCTATCATTATAAAAGTGGCTATTGATATTGCATGTGATTATTTGACTAGTAGAATATCTATGTGAATATGTAAGTGGAATTATTTGATTTTTATCTTTTACATATTATTTTTAAGTTCAATTTTGAAAGGCTTTTGTTTTAGTCTTATACATATCCTTAAATGTTTATACTTATCTATGACAGCTTCCGATATATTGTTATCCTTACTAAGCATCTGAGTTCACCCCTTTCAATGTTTTATTTTTCCCAGGATATGAAGAAGTATATTATGACTGACCTGCAAGGATATTCTATGGGATCTTAGTGTAATATATGGAAACAATGTTGTTGTAGTTTTCTATTTAATGATGTCATGTAAACCTTATGAATGTATCTAGTACTTCCCAGGCTACTAAACTATTCAGTCTTTCGAGTCATGATCTTTTGTGATCATGCCAATGTTATGTAATAATGCACCGACCCTGGGTAACAAGGTTCAGGGTTTTACAGTTGGTATCAAAGTAATTTTAGTACAAACCTTGGAAACCAGATTTACATAAACTCTAATTAGAGAACATAACCCTACAATAGACTTTGAGGATTAGTATAGAAGAACTTCCTAAAATTTTGGTATTATAGATATTTTGTGAGTTTTCCAAGAAATAGATCCCTATCTGGATACGAGCAGGTAGAGGAGGCTCTGGCGTAGATGTACATAGGGGAAAACCAGAAAACACCGCTTTGAGCTAGACTCAAATGAGAATTGGTGCATGACAACGGGCCTTGCTGCACTCTTAGTTACGACACTCTCGAGGGATATGCTTAGGATAATTCTCATTTTCTTTACAAATAATTATGAGGCGTTTATGAGTATATAATTCCTCAAAGAAAATATTTTTATTATTATGGATTATATACATAAACTGTTCAATTTATGTTAAGTTTGGAATTATGTATTTCGATTCACAAACTAATCTAGTTTATGAAATTGTTTTGAAATGACACCTAGTGGAAGGTATAGAAACTGTATCAATGCACTCGCTACATGTAGGTTTTTCCCTAATACTCAATATAATTATAGTGGAGCTGGTGATACAACTAGTGTTGATCTGCTTATCACCATACTGGGACAACTCACTCAGGTTATGAATAATAACCTTACCCGTATGGAGCACCCTGATCCACGACGTGGAGGATCAATGTTAGAGCGCTTCATGAGGAAACAACCACCAAAGTTTAATGGGAGTGCAAATCCACTAGTATTTGATAAATGGATAAATTCTTTAGAGAAAATATTCCATGCCTTGGGGAGTAGTGAAAGGGATAAAGTTGTCATGGAATTTTACGGCCTCACTGGAGATGCTGATCAATGGTGGTCATTGATTCAAAACACAAAGGAGGATGATGAACTATCAAATATGGAATGAATGGAGTTTAAAGAGATTTTCTTAGAAAAATAATTTCCTCGTGACCATCTATCATATATGGAAAGGAAATTTCTGAGTCTGAGGCAAAAGAAAGATGATAATGTTTCAAAGTATGAAGCTAACTTTACAAGGTTATCAAGGCATGTTGTAGAATATATACGTAACCCAAGAAGTAAGATTGATCATTTCTTTGATGGGTTAAAACCATTTCTCCATCGACCATTGGTCTCACAATCCTTCTCATCATATGAATATATTTTCTCATGTGCTATCAAGACAGAAGAAGAATTCTCTATGTCGTACGACTTAAAAGCAAAGAAATAAAAGAAGAGATCTGTTAAACACTCTGGAAATGGAAATAAGGGAAATAATGGCAAAGGTAAATATCCATCCTACAACAAATGTGGGAAGAAACACACGGGTACTTTCCTGAAGGGAATTGCAGTCTGTTACATGTTTTTTGAAAAAGGCCACCAAGCTCGTGATTGAAAGGGGAAGAAAGAGGCTGTCGATGTTGAATTCTACAATTGTAGAGAAAGGGGGAATTATGCAAATGAATTTCCTAAGAGTTTGGGGAACATACCTTAGAAAAGGACAAGGGATCAAGGCTAAGCTTATGTTATCACTAAGGTTGAGTTTGATGCTCCGAAAGGCGTAGTGGTTAGTAAGTTAATGGTTTCCTCATGTTTAGAAAATTCTTTATTTGATTTTGGATAATTGCATTTCTTCATATCTTCGCAGTTTTCTAAGAGAATTAGATATTTCCAATTTGATTAAACATTGTATCTGTTAGTCAAAACTCATAAGGGTAGTATCATTGCAACACATTTTTGTGAATCAGTCCTCATTAGGGCATATAAATGTCCTTTATCCGGTAATCTCATCGTCATACCCATGATTGAATTTTATATAATCCTAGGTATGGAATGGATTTCATACCATGATGAAAAATTTATTGTAAGAAGAAGGAGTTTACTATTTTTTGATGATGATGATAAAGAACACCTTATCTTTAGAGAATAATCATCACCACCTAATTATTATCTAGATCCACCACTAGTAGCTCAACTAAATTCAATTATTGGGGATGAAGAGAATGAAATAAATGTAGGTGAGGAATGGAATGTTCAAATAGATGATGTTCCTATTGTGAAAGAATATGTTGATGTGTTTCCAATAGATTTACCTGGACATCCTCCAGAACGATAAATTGAGTTTTCCATTGATTTAATTCCTAGATCAAGTCCCATATCGAAGACCCCTTATAGAATGGCCATTGTGGAATTAGTGGAACTAAAGAAAAAACTAAAGGAATTGAGTAATAATGGATTTATTCTCCCTAGTGTTTCTCTATGGGGGTCCCCTATCCTTTTTGTTAAGAAGAATGATTGATCTATGAGGTTATGCATTGACTACAGGGAGACCAATGATATAACAACAAAGAACAAGTATCCCTTACCTCGCATTGATGGTTTATTTGACCAACTTCATCGCGCTCAATACTTTTCAAAGATTGACCTTCGATCTGGATACCATCAGTTGTGCATAAAGAAGGAAGACATTCTGAAGATAGCATTTCAAACTAGGTATGGGCATTATGAGTTTACAGTAATGTCTTTTGGATTGACTAATACACCATTTGTCTTCATGGATCTTATGAATAGAGTTTTCAAGGAATATCTTGATGACTTTGTAGTGGTATTTATTGATGATATCATGGTATAATCCAAAAGCTACGAACATCATGAAAATCACTTGCGCATTTTCTTGAAGACTCTGAATAGACATGAATTATATAGGAAGTAAAGGAAGTGTGAATTCTAGCTTCAGGAGATTTCTTTTCTTGGCCATATTGTCTCCAACGATGGAATCTCTGTTGATCCTTCTAAGACCAAGGCAATCAAAGAATGGCCAGCACCGACTAGTATAACTGAGGTACGCAGATTTATTGGTTTAGCAGGTTATTATTGGAATTTTGTCTATAATTTTTCCCGATTATCTAACCCATTAATAAAGCTCACACATAAAGGGGTTCAAATTTTTTGGACAAGAGTGTGAAGAATGTTTTGAAGAACTGAAGAGAAGATTAGTCAATGCTCTTATATTGACTCTACTATCGGGGAATGATGGGTTGGTTATTTATAGTGATGCTTCAATGAAAGAAATTTGTTGTGTCCTTATGTAGAATGATAGGGTTATTGCCTATGCATCACGACAACTAAAATTTCATGAGAAAAACTATCCTACTCATGATCTTTAGTTGGTAGCTGTAATATTTTCTTTGAAGATTTGGAGACACTATATCTATGGTGAAAAATATGAGATATATACCGATCGCAAGAGTTTGAAGTACATTTTCTCACAAAATGAACTCAACATGAGGCAATGGTGATGGATTTAACTACTCAAGGATTATTATTTCACTATACACTACCACCCGGGGAAGGAAAATAAGGTAGAAAATGCATTGAGTAGAAAGGATCATGGATTTTTGAACAAGATGGTAGTTGAAAAGGATCCTATATACATGGATCAAGTAAAGATGGATATGGGAATCACCATAGAAGGTGAAACATCAATACTTTTTCAAATGGTTTCCAAAACATCTCTACTAGAAAGGATAAAGAGTTCTCAGAATTATGATGAAGAGTTTCAAAAGAAGATTAAAGCTCTGAATGATGGAAGATTGAGTGACTTTGTGTATGAAGATGGAATTTTAAAATTTGGGAAGAGACTTTGTTTTCCCGATATACCTGATCTAAAAAGGGGATTGTTGGATGATGCTCATAGTTCTAATTTCTCTATACACGCTAGGAGCACCAAAATGTATTGATATTTGAGGGAACATTTTTCGTGGAACTACATGAAGAGGGAGATTGCTGATTTTGTGTCAATATGTATGGTTTTTCAATAAGTGAAAGCTGTAAGGAAACATCCTGGAGGAGTCTTGAAACCTCTTCCCATACCAGATTGGAAATGGGATAATATTATGATAGACATTTTCATGGGACATCCGAAAACTCCTAGAAGGAATGATGCAATATGGGTCATTGTTGATCATCTTTCCAAGTCAGCATATTTTCTTGCTATAAGAGAAGATTTAACTTGTGAACATATACCAAGACTATATATTAATGAAGTTGTGATAATTCATGGAGTACCCCTATTGATTATTTTTTATCGTGATCCCGTTTTACATCAAGATTCTGGAAAAGTCTCCAGAAATGGCCGGATACTGAACTTCGTTCGAGCACTGCCTACCATGCCCAAACTGATGGAAAATCCGAGAGGACTATTAAAACCTTAGAAGACATGTTGAGATCATTCTCACTTGACTTTCAAGGTATCTGGGATCAATATTTACCTTTGGTAGAATTTTCCCATAACAATAGCTTCTATTGAATTATTCGGATGGAACCATATAACGCATTATCTGGAAAGAGATATCGCACAACAACCTGTTGGGATGATGTTTGTTAAAGAAAACTCGAAGGCCCAGAACTGGTGGAGGAAAAAATGGAAAAGGTGAAGGTAATCCAAAACCACATCAAAGCAGCTCAAAGTAGGCAGAAGATCTATGCCGATAACTGGAGAAAGGATTTGGAATTTCAGGTAGGAGATCATGTCTTATTGAAGGTATCTCCATGTAAGGGTGTTATATGTTCTGGTAATAAGGTAAAATTGATTCCAGGTACATCGGACCTTTTGAAATTCTAGAACGAATTGGGTTGTAGCTTACTGTTTCGAAATACCGCCAAGTCTCTACAAAGTTCATGATGTATTCCATGTATCACGGTTGAGAAAATACATGCCTTACCCAACGCATGTACTCACCTATGAGAAATTAGAACTAGAACCCATTCTATCTTATTTCGAAGAGCCTTTCATGATTCATGATATAATAGAACAAGTGCTAAGAAACCAGACGGCTCGTCTGGTAAAAGTTTTATGGAGAAACCATAAGATGGAAGAGGCAATGTGGGAACTAGAGGAACTTATGACGAAGAACTACCTGAGTATTTTTATGTAGTAATATTATATAAATTTAGAGGATGAAATTAATTGAATGAGGAGAGAATGTAACACCCCATGTTTCAACGATACGCTTCTCTTTGAATAATACAATAGCGTGTGTTTTACGTAACTTCGAGTTCTAACACATCACAACCAATCAAATAGCCGTTATGAATAGTAACACCCACTTTTTGAAATTTTATAAATTTTATCTATCAAAATATACTTCATTTTGGGATTTCGAATACCGAATTAGCTTATTGTGAATTTTTGGTATTTATCCAAAAAAAATTAATTTTTTATGAATAATGAAAAACACTTAGTTATAGTTTAAAACTGATTTTTTATTTAAATAATTATTTATTTTATTTAAATTTTTTTTAGGTCAAAATATATACATAATACCTATATAATTTTAATTTAATTCATTAGAGTAAGTTTATAATAATTTTAGATATAAATTTTTTTTTGAACTTTTCACCATCTTTAACCCACCTACTAAGAGAATTTGAAAATTCACATAAAACATAATTTTACTACTTTTGTATGAGTAATTTTAGAAATCTGACACATATGGTTGATATCAGTAATAAAAATGTGGTTCAATAAGATTAAAATAATTTTTTGGGAATAGTAACTTTTTACATTTATTTACCACTGTTAAAAGTGAATAGGGTATTTAAGGGTAAAAATGATATTATTATTACCCTAAGACATGTTCTAATTCTATTGGATATGTATAGTTATACCAAAAACAAACTTAGGAATAAAATATGAACTTCTCTGGTCCACTTGGATTACATAAGGACGATTATTATTATTTTATTTAAAGAAGAGTTAAAAGAGTTAAAATCAATGTTTAGTAACTATAAATTTTTAAAATAGATTTATACATAAGATAAATTCAACTATAAATATTCATTATAAAGATAAAAATATTTCATACATAATAGTATTTTATTTACATTTTTTAGATATTATATAATTTAATTTATTTATGACACAATGATGATGTAGTAATTACCTAATTAATGAAATATTAAAATAAGTGATATTTAAAATATCCAAATAAATGTAAGTTGAGACTTTTTATTAATTAAAAAAAATTTATAGATTAATAATACATATTAGGGTTAGTTATATGAATTTTTTTCAAATTAATAATGTTGTTATGAATTTTGAAAAAACAAAATACCAAATAGTGTCAAAATTGACATAAAAAAGATTTTAAAACAAATATTATATTATTAATTGATATTATATTCCCAAAAATATAAGGTTACTCCAAAGGAATTATATAACAATAGGTGTTTCATTAATGGACCACTTGGGGTTTTCTTAGAATTATATAGTAATTTTATTAACCATATAATATAAAAATACAAAGAGACGTGGTAAATGTCAAACTATTTAACTAAGAGTTAAATCTAAAAGATAAGGTTAATATTGTGACCCAAACCTGTTTAAAACATATTAGTTGAGTGGTTTTCGACCCATCCCTACCATAGACTATAAATAATTCATTTTTTTCCACTAGAAACCTAAAATTATTTTATTATAAAATAATATTTCTAGCTTTTCCAAAGGTGTCCCTCACCCCTCTTATAAAAGGGAACGCCCCCTTCTCCCTAATTCACTCTTTCAAAGCCATTTGGCTCACCCAAAACCTGCCCATGTAGCCTCTCAATTGTCCTCTATTAATCCTAGAGGTCTTCCTTTAGTCCTAAATCCATCCTAATGAGCCCTTTGGATCAAATCAAAAGGAAGAACCTGAGTGGTATATATTTCATCACCTCTTTCAAGTTCAATTATTCTTCCACTTCCTCTTTCATTGTTGTTTCCATTATAAAATAATAACTCCAGTATTTCTATATACTATGATGTTACTTTAAATATAGTAAAACCATATTCATTATTCTATCTGTCCTTTGAATGACATTTCAACCTACATACGTATGTATGACTTACCGTCTCCACGTCATGGTGTAATTGTCATTAAATACATTATTATTTATATGGGTATAATAATGATGTGTAATTGACGTAAATAATAAATATAACATGATAATGATTCAGCATATTTGATATACCATCCAATTATATATTATTTTTATATCAAAATAATGATATTGTCACTCATGCGTACATGTGGATTACTGTCTCCACAAACGCGATGAGATTAATTCCTCATTGTATCTATTCAAGGATAATTTTCATTTGATGATTAAAAATAATTTTTAAATACTTAATATCATTCTGAATATGAATAAGATACATCCTATCCAAAACAAACGTTACATACGTAACAAATCATATAAAGTAAAACAAATCTGTTAACAGCTGAAACGACGATAATACTAAGACATTGTTAACAAAGCAATGTTAAAAGATCATATATGATATGTTATTAATGTAAATGATTATTTTATAATTTAATAACAATTATTTCATGATTATACAGGAGTTTAACCTAAATTTGACCAAGTAAAAGTACAAGTTAAGGGTTAATTTCATAATATCTTTATTATCCAAGGTTGGTTTTACGTAAGTATCTGCTGGGACCACTTTATCATCCACATCCATGTTTCATAAAAAAAATATTCCAAAACATTTTTACTATTTAGTATAAAATGGTTTAAATTCATTTATAATATTATTTTACCTTATATTGTTTTTAAAGGAATCTTTCCGTCGTTTTCCAAACAATGTACTTTATATCATTTTCGACAAAATTAAGGTAAAATTGACCTTTTTTAACTTATATGGAGGGTGCGGCTATTTTACGCTTTTATAACATCATTGAAGCTTCCCTTACAAGCTTATAAGAATATTTTCAAATATAAATTTTTTCTTTTATAATTATGTGACTTTTAAATGATTTCAAAATAGAAAGAGATATTTCTCTAAAAAGGTTTTGATTTCATCTATGTCAACATCCTTTGATGGATTTGAGGTTTTTTTGAAGATGATTTATTATGATAAAAAACATCTATATTGTGTTGAATGTTTTGTGATATGTTTTACTGTGGATGTTTTATTTCATACCATTTATGGTTTATGGATAAAATATTGACATTTCATATGCCAGTTTTAACACGAATGTTTCTGTTTTGTTTAAACCTTTTCATATGAGAAATGCATTGGACTTAGTAAGTGACGGGTGGAGCATGCTATAGCTCCTCGATGAATCAGTAGGTCTCATGAGACAAACTTGTGTCTTGGAACAAGGCCTTGAAAAATCTTATTTGTAGTCTTGGAACAAGGCCTTGACTCTGTGGTTATAAAAGTCTGACATTTTTCATTCCATCATTAGGAAAGTGGCTATTGATATTACATGTGATTGTTCAACTAGTATAATATCCATGTGAATAATTAAATAACATTATTTTATTTTTATAATTCCCATATTATGTTGAAGGTCAAGTTTAAAAGGCCTTTGTTTTAGTCTTATACATTGCCTTAAATATTAATACATATCTATGAAAGTTTCTGCAATATTGTTGTCCTTACTGATCATATGAGGTCACCCCTTTCTATGTTTTATTTATTCCAAGATGTAAAGAAATATATTATAACTGACGTGAAGGGATAGTCTATGGGATCTTAGTGTTGTATATGGAATCAATGTTGGCGTAGTTTTCCATTTTATGATGTAATGTAAACCTTATAAATGAATCTAGTACTTCCAAGGCTACTAAACTATTTGGTCTTTCGAGTCTTGTTCTTTTGTGATCATGCCAATGTTATGTAATAATACACTGACTCTAGGTAACTAGGGTCGGGGTGTTACACATAATTTTAAAAATATAAATTTCATTAAACAAATTATTATTTTTACAATAGTATTCATGAGTTTGATTATTCTAGGAGATTAAAGTGACTTAAAATTTTCCAATTACATCTTTTTTATTATCCTATTGTAAAACTATAAATTTTATTTGGTTTATTTGTACTTTAAATGAAATATTCTATAATGTTTTTTATCTGTGTCATGAGTTTTATAGTATACTATATTTCTAAATACGACACATGTTTTTTAAGAAGAAAAATTACAAATATAGATCTTATGGTTGTTACATTCTTCATCCATTTATAAATTTCAATCTAAAATCCCATTTCACAAACTAAGATTAAAATATTTGAGAGTAATTGAATTTAATTTATTATTCATGTTACCATGTATATTTTACCAACATATGGTTTTAAAAAAGTACAACCTCAAGGGGAGTGGTATTTTTTTCATAGAACATCATCTCTATACTGTAATATATTCAATAATTACTCCTCATAAGAGAGATCATGATTTAATAGTTCCACCAATATAATTTTTAAATGTGATTGATCTATTGTGTACTTACTTAACAAGGAAATATATAACACTTAATCTTATGAAGACATGTTTTGTGGGAGTTATAGTCGGTAGTCAAAATTTTTATTTGAGGAGGAATCTTAAGGGGGTGGATGTATTTTGGAATCTAATTTCCGTTATTACCAAAACCCATGAATCTATTTTATTAGGATATGCAAAGGGAAAAATTATCTCTAACCCTAAACTCTATCTCTCAATTTTTTTTATTGTCATCACAACTCTCCAATCAACTCGTTGTTCCTCTAATGTGTTTCTAAATTAAATCGACCTTATATTCAATTTCATCAACCATTTTCGGTCCCAATATCTCCTTGTCTCCATATTTATCCCAATTGTTTTTAATTTTTACACGTATTTATGCATAGTAATTCTTAAAGAGAAATATGGATTCTTGAATGGAAGCTATTGTTTTATGATATCTTGACTAGAGGAATATATTGATCCCATTCAATTTTAATGTATATTGATCATGCTCAAATAATATCATCATGTTTCTAAATAATCCTATAAAATTAAAAATTGATCTAGGGGTGATAAACCATATTAAATTTTGACTATGTGTTCAAGTAATGATAAATATTTTTCTATAATTTTATGGTGAACATGGTATCCTGATCAAATAAAATTAATAGTGGGTTTACACATAGTCTCACCACATCAATAATTTATATCCTTGAATTTTGATCTAGTGATAAGTACAATAAAATTATAATGAATTCAGAATTAATTATATGATAGTCCACTAAAACCCATATGGTATTAGTTCCTTTGGAAGTCTTATGAAGACTAGTGGGAAATTCCATTGGGATACTCTCCTATTTTTCTGTAGTTATGGGTAACAGTTTCATAATACCCTTAGACACGTTAATTTTTTCCCTCACCTATTGGAAATACACGAAGATTAATGTATATTTAGAAGTATTATTATATATAGTATTCCACCTTTACTTATCTTGGTAATTTATATATATCTTTGCGCTCACTAGGTGGATGGAGAATGTTAAGCAATGGTAATAATTCAATGTCTCATTTTTTATCTTAGGCTCTAATTTTATGCATAGTTGAGTCCCAAATATCACAACTCTTTTATTATCAATGTTGAATTATTAGGATTTCCCATTTTTTATAGAATCCAAATATATTTTTATATAAACAACCTTTAATTCAACTTTATATTTCTTCTCCACAATATATGGATGATCAATCATTTTATTTGGGTAGTATGTGGTTCCTTTATTTTTCAAATTTCCATCTATAACAAGACTAAGATGATTATATCCTTCTCAATCCTCATCATGGATATGGTTATAGAATCGTTTTTACATAGAGAATATTACACCTTATTCTCAATCCTATGATGGTAAAGAATTGAGAACTCATAGTCCTTTCTTAGCTCTAGCCATCTTTTTTTTGGAATATTGAGAACTTTTTGTGTGAATATATAATTTAAGATCATATGAATTGTATATATATATCACACGCCACATTATATATATAATGACACCAAATATTTACTCAAAATTTTACTGTAGTAAAATCTCAGTCATACATGAGATATTTTTTCTCTTGAAACATCAACTATCTTGAGGAATTGGCTATCAATATCTCATTTTGCATGTGCACAAAACCAAATACCTTCTTTTCATCATATCTATATATATCAAAATTCCATTACGAATTCAAGGTAGTGTTATTACAAGTTCAATAATTATCCCTATGTTCAATTCCATTAATCAATCTTTCCATTCACTAGTCTATAAAAAATTACTATTTTCATGTCATCTTTTTTATTAGGTTTTAAGATATTTCATTTTTTTATCTCAAATTATAGATATCAGTCCTCTAATTTGAGGAATCTTTGGACTTCAATTATATAATTCATTATCATACATTCCTCAATCATCTTTTTCTTCTTTGGATAAACACATATCTCTTTTCTTGTGATAACAATCCCCAAAAATGACACTTGATCCATCTAAAAGTCACATTTAATTTATTTTTCATATATATTCTCCTATATAAAAGTCTTTATCATTTTACTAAAATTATCAATATTTTTATCCTTTATTTTGGAGTATATTAGGAAATCATCTATAAAGACAATAAATATATTGTTGATTTAATCAGTAAAGTCTTTATTAATTATTTCTAGGAAAATTACTGAGGAATTCATGAGTCCGAATGGAATCAGTTTGTACTCAAAGTTTTCAAAAAATTAGTGAAAGGAATTATTGGTAATGTCCACATTATTCACTATAAACTAATGATATCAAAAAATAGTTCCACATTAAAGATGTAATAAGATACACAAATCTAAGAGAATAATTTATCAATCCCCAGTAGGGGTATATTTATCCATTATTATCTTAATGGGTGCTTGATAATAATTGTATAGGCATATTGACCCATCATTCGTATTGAAAAAGTGGACTGATTCTCTTGTAGTGAAGCCATTGGGAATATAAAATGATTTTATAGATTCTGTTGATGATTCATAATTAGTTATTCCAGTTCAATGATATCCATTATATAGGTACTCTTATATGTAGATAGAGCTCTCGGTATAAGATCAACTTAGAATATAACCTATATATTAGAAGGATGAAAAATAAACATTCTAAGGAATATATTAGTATATTCCCTTATAATAGGTATGTATTGAATAATGATAATATCCTTTTCATTAATAATTTGATCTATATATTCATACTCATAATGAAATGATATCCGTTACTAAGACGGATATCCTAATGTAGATCAATTGTCAACCTATCACTTTTGTAGAATTAGTGGATTATTTTGGATATAAAAAGTATTTTCCTTCTCCCAATAGTTTATTTTGGATTTAAATAAAGATAGAAAAACCATACCCAGTATAGCATAAACTTCTTATTAATAGAGTATTATAATGTTTTCTTATATATTCATCAAAAAAATAAATTGGGGAAGAGTTATATACTTGAGTTGCAACGGTTTCACCACTAGGTGTTTTAACTAACAAACAGACCTCCTCATCTTAAGGTGATGTATGTATATTTATATTAAAATTATTTGATCCGAAATATTGAATACTGGTAGTGTCAATTAATAAATTTATTTATATTGAATTTTTAAAAAGTTTACCTATCAACAATTCATTTTCATGGTCCATCATATAAGTAGTGAAAACCAAATTTCATCCTTACTCTTTTCACCATTAAGTGTGTTTTCTCTAGTTTTACTCAAAGAAAAATGTATTAGTGATTTGAAATTAATCATTTCCATGATCCTTGAATTTAAAACATTATATCATTAGTGGGGGATTAATTGGATCTTTCCTTTTATCAATAATTTTTTTGGCTTCTTCATATCCCTTGGAAAATCATTAGCTTGATACCCATCATTTCCACACCTAAAATATTTGGTTTTTAACATGAACTAATTTAATAAACTCTTATTCCCACCCTTATTACATATGGATAATTTTATTCTTCTACATCTAGGGGATTTATTTATTTTTACCCAAAAACTAAACATGATTATTTAAATTTTATCATTATGTCCCATGAGACAGTTAAGAATCACAAATCTCCATATCAAATTTAAGGTGAAATTAGATTATTTCTTCTTAGATTTAAAAACATTTAGGTTATAATTTTTTATGAATCAAATTTAGTACATAAAAGAATTATTTTACAATAATTTATTGGTCAATTAAAAATAAAAACTCTTTCCAATAAATCCTTGTGATTTTTTCCTCATAAGTCCCAATTAATGTTTCATCTTTTTCAAAGTCCCCAATAAATACCCTATATATTTAGAGTAAGAGAGTAATAGGAAAATACATATAAATTCATCCAACTAAATTAACGCAATGTATTACTAGGGTTTCATATTCATTATTAGTTTTTGAAAACTTATTATATTCCCCATCAGAATGATAAATGAACAAAGATACATTCTCTTTCTCAAAGAATTGCAGGATAGTGAATATTTTATACATGGAATTAATCAATTTTTCTATAATTAGAGGATTAAAATATCATCTCAATGTCATAAGAACATATCACATAAAAAATTAAACTTCAATTTATTATATATTGGGATAATTATGGTGTCCTTCATTATTCATGTTATTATTCACATATTGAGACTATTGTGAAAGTACATCCATGTGGTTATCAACTTCCATTCCCATAATATTAGGCATCTAATTTAGAAAAAAAATACAGTAGACATTACATTTTTTATATGATTTCTACTATTTCAATACAATTATTAATACAAAGGAATATTAGAAATGAAAATACTAAAATTAAAAAACATATAATGGGAAAACTCTTATTATAGAAGGAATAACACACAAATGACTTGTATGTACTAACATATTAATTTTTATTTTTAAATCTAGGTTATTCCTGGTATATTTGTTATAATGTTATCAAAAATAAAACAGATAAATATCTATAACATTATATGATACCTACTATATCCACATGAATTTTATGAACATATTAATATAAGATTAAAAAAATAAGATTCTATAAAACACAATATAGAAATCCAGAGGCTTGGTGTTTTTGGGAGATTATATTAATATTACATCAAAAAAATATACTAATTTATCCTTATATTGATATCAATAATGTCATTATATGTTTCATTTTTATTTTATTAAGACAAAAGATACATTGGGTTTCATACATAAAGAAAACATTTAGCTACAAATCCAATTAAATGAAAAACATGAAGGTGGAATTTAACATATGATCCAAGTCGCATAACATGATATCATAAAAGAGAATGTTAATATATAGTATATGGAAAAATAGAATAGAAAAATAATATATTATAAGATTATGGAATCATAAAAATTATTTAATTATATAAAATATGAAATTATAAGTGTTAGACAAGGATCACTCCCATGACAAAAAATCATTGTGCACTAAGATTATTACCCATGAAACATACATGGAATCCTCTAAGTTGAAAAAATTTCCCAATGTATTGGGGGTATATAATTATGGTAAAAACCATAAAACCATTATATTTAAATGTATATTTGTTCCACATAAGAAAAAAATTAATAAAAAATAACAATAAGAAAACCCCATGAAAAATAAATGGGTTATAAAATCTTGACATAAAAAATAACAAAATGATATATCATAAAAATTCCCCCCAGAAAAATATATTAATGATTTATATATGTTCATATTTTAATAAAGAATTTAATTTCTTAAATATGGTGTTCTTGTAGATAAAAATTTATAATGAAATTGTGGAGAAGTAGTTATAGAACGGAATCTCCTAAGCATTGTTTTAAGAGATTAGTAAAATGCCATTAGAGAAGGTAGGAAGATAATGATTTTCAAAAAAAAACATTAAATTTAATAGAATATTTTTCCATATAATGATAACTCTTTTAGAAATAATAGAATATTAAACATTTAATCGAATGGTACATAAAATGAAATAATAAAAAGTGAATATTTATTTAATTAGGTTTTATTAAATGATTAAATTGAAATTGAATATTGAAATGATATGTACACTCATCAAAGAAATGGAGAATAAAATATTTATATACGTAAGGATTATATTTATATAAGTAATATATATATATATATTGAAAAATTAAATTACAAAACAATATAGTTAAATAGGATTAAAAGGTGAGAAATAACAACTCAAAACAAAATTTAACTGTTTGATAATTCACATATCCCAAGTTCTGACCAACTTCGTATGTGCATATAACAACATGAATAACCAAATTTGGTATATTAAATACTAGATTCAAACCATTTTTTGAATATTATAATTATATTAATGATTTATGTTAATCTAATATAAATTTATTAATATATTATTTCCATGTTCGTTCTCCTGAGAATTTTTATTTCATCGCTCCAATGTCTCATTGGTTTATTGACAATGATGAAAATTATTATCCAATGAGAAAATTACTCTATAAGTGTGATTATATGATGTTAATTTCCTTTAAAAAATAATGGAGTTCCAAATAACCATAAGTTTTTTTACAAAGGCATTGTTTATTGTGAATAAAAATTATTATTTAATGGTTTGTGCATTTTAGTTGTTTTACCATACATTATGAACATAAGTTTTATTTAAATTTATGATTATTTCTCCCTTAAAAATTTTGAATCATGATATAATATCATTATTAAGATTAAATTTAATTATAATTTTTTTTATCATAACCAACCATGAAGGTCGTAATAGCCATTAATAACTACATCCTTATAGGTTGTTCACCATCCATGAGTTGATTTTTATTTATAAAACCAAATATTGTGCCACTATATGGTCTTAATATTAATTCTATTATAGAATAATATAATATATTTTGTTAAATAGATCCATGATTTCAGATTTATATGTTAAAAGAAGGATATTTAAAGGTAAAGAAAATTAAAGGAGTGATTTGGTGTTCTTACGTGACTCAATAGGGAAACTCCTTAACTAATTGAATTATTCCTTGAAATGGTTATTTTTTATTATAAAAATCCTATAAAATGAGGATAAGATAGTTAATGAGGTGTTTTGGTATATTTTAGACAATCTAAAATTTTAAGGGAGTGAGTAAAAGTTGGTGGTATTTATAAGGTGAGAAGGGGGCTATTTTTGAATAAAATATTCATTAACATTTTATTTTTTAAAACATTAACATTAATGGATATTATTATTAAAATAAATAGTAATTGGTGCATGTGTGGTGGAGAAAATGGTTTCATACATCATTCGATATGAAATTAATCATGAATTTAACATATAATGTTAAATGATATATTTTTTTATTTCACTATTCACCAAAAATTAAAATTTTAAAAAAATATATGAAAAATCACCAGAGCATAATTTCCACATGATGGTTCAAAAAATGACATTCTTTCATTAAATCAATTTAATAAAATATGAGAAATATATTTTTGATACAAAATATTTATTTTAAGAAAATTCATAATTTCTTTATGATATGATCAAATTTATCATCAATGGAAAAATTAATTATGAATAAAAAATTATTCTTTTATTTATATATATTATTTTTTAAAAAATATTTTTTGAAAATAAAATTTGGTTTCAAATTTCGTAATTTATCAAAAAAAATTATGAAAAAAAATTATAATTATTTTTTCAAAAACGTAGTTATGTTTTTTTTGAATATTTATTTTAAAATATATTATATTTTTATATTATTTTTATTATTTTTATGTCATATGATACAAAAATATTGTTTTATTATTCCAATGGATGTTAAAAATGAGGCAACCTAAGAATTTTAGTAATTAATATTACATAATATTACCAGAATATTCATTTCATTTCACAATAAATAACACCTTGAAACCATAAGGATTGGTGTTTTTGGAGACTGGATATATAATAAACCACTTATTTTAAAAAAATTGGACATCTCTATCAAAAAATCTTCTCAATTGATACCCTATTTGACATGTCAAATTTAATACTCATCTATATATCCTACTAAATGGAAACATAAGAAAGGGTGAGCTTATATTCCCAATAAGGGTAAAAATAAGAGTCGTCCATTGAATATCATAAGTGATAATAAAATGATCATAAGGTTACGGGAATATAATCAAGGTGTGTGGAATAACATGATATAATCATAAATAATAGAGAATATATCATATGTCATAAGTCATGGAATAAGGCTTTGAGAATATTATAAAACTTGAGTAATGACAATTCCAAAACATGTTTTGATGGCCTGGAGCTTTGAAAAAATAACATGGAATAATAATGAGGCCCAAACATGTGTAAAATACATAATCATAGATAAATATTTTCCTATGTTGATGCTAACTATCAAGATATTCATCGCATAGTAGACAGATTCCCATCTGGGATTGGGTACAATCCCAACTCCAAAAAACATATAATCTCAAAAGATATATATATTTACCCAATTAATTGGAGGGATATAGAGGAATGTCTCCTTTAAATTACAAAATTTTATTTTAGAATAGAACCACAAAAATATAATAAAAAGTTAAACATAGCATACTGAATTTTTTTATTGTAAAATCTCTATCCAATGACTTCATCTGGTATCTGTATCCATTGAAAATTATTACTTCATCAAGTATACTCTCTCTAGTTCACCTCAGAAAAAAATTCCTATTATCAGTTCTTTTTCTCATGAAGAAAACTATACCTCAAAATCTATTCACTATATCTGTTTGGGGAAATTTTTTCTAGTATCATTAACTAATAACTCATTCTAATGTTTCTAATCTATAACTATCTCTAGTTCCTCTAATCAAATCCTCAATTCAATGAATATGAATCATATTCTCTCTTCTTCAACCAACTAGGTTGTATACCCAAACTTTTTAAAAGACTTAAACACATCAACTCTTTCATATGGGTGAATAGTGATAGTATGAGTTGTACTTGTACCGCATTTTAATAGGTTATATCATAAGACAAAAAGTGGAAACAGAAATTTATTTACCCACTTTAATGAAAATTCAAATATTAAAGAATCACATTCAACCAATGTTTTTAATTATTCCTAAACCATCAAGAATATTATTGAATCTCTATGGAAACATTCAATTTCTACAACCTTAATTGAACATCCTTAACCTTAGTGTTAATGAAATTCTTTAAAAATTCTTATTTTATCTAAAAATTCTTTTAAATATCATCTCATCTTCCTGACATTTAAGTCTATAAAATGAATATATATATAGTTTCTTAAAACTCTATTTTGTGAAATTTCATCTGATGGATTATCGATGAACAATTATGATTGGTGAATTTTTTTGACTTCTCCACTTTTAGTATTGATTGACTAAACCTATATAATGAATTCAAATTCTCTTCAATTATTTCACTATTTATCCATCCAGTGAACATTTTATAATTCTCTAAATAGGGATCCACACTTTTTGAATTTGCTTTATCTAATAATATTTTATTGACTGACTTGGTCTGATGATTTAAGAATCTCCTAAATCAAGTTTTTTTATGAAACATATATAAAATAGATGATATATCCTCTATAGATCAACCTATGTGTTGGAAATATTAATCCTTGTGTATCTTACCTCTAAATAAACACTCCGAAGAACACATATGGCATAAAAATCCACCCAGTACAACCTTTGAAAATAATTAGCCAATAAACATCCTGAATGTTTTCCCAATGTTCATCCATATAATGAACTACATTAAACATTCCTATCAGATAACTGTATTCAAACATCAAATGAAATCTGTCACATAGTACTTCTCTAACATTTTTAATTTGATTAAAACATTGATATATCTCCCTTTTTCTATAAAAAACATCCATACTCCATCTAGTATTACATATTTAACTATTTATTACTACTCAAACATAATTCTTCTATAAAATTTTTAATTATTCCCCATTTTGACTTCACAAACATTACACAATCTAACTAGATAGAAATTCATTAAAACATTTTAAGGGTAATATTATGTTTAGTCTTTATGGTTATATTTTGTATTGTTCATCTTGTGACATTTAAAATTCACCATCCAATGAGATTTTACAACTTTAAATTCTTATAAATAGTCATCTAATTAATATAGCTCAAGTACATCTAGTTTGACTATTTTATTTATCTCAGCTTGTATGAATGTTTACAACTTTGTGATTGAACATGAGAATCTTCATGATGTTAGGAACTTGAAGATTGTCACAACATCATCTAACTTGAGAAATGTTTCCAAACATGGTTAAGGAGACACCCTTCACTTCTTACATAACATCACATGAAAAATATTCATAATAACATAAAAAATGATTTTGAATCTAAGGTACACAATCAATAATAGAACGATATGTTGTCATAAAATAAAAAAAACATGTCAAGAAATTCAAATGATCTTTATTCTCCCGTATTGAATTTTTTGGAAAAATCATAACTAATATTAGCACTTTTTTAAACAAATCTTTTCTAAATTTGTTTATGAAACCAAAACCATTCTCACATTTAATTTACAAAAATAGCACTTCTGAATAAAGAAATGTTTTTTAAGGAATTACAACCCTCAGGGACAAAACAATTTGTAACCATGATTAGATAAACTCATCTTACAAGATATCTTATCTCATTGTTTATAATAATAACAATAACTTAATATTAATAAAATAAATATCAATACGCCTTATTGTAAATTTGTAATTACTCTATTCATTTGAAAATGTAATCCAAATCTAGGTTGGGGAGGTAAATTCCATACAATGTTTTGGAATTATTATGAGGATGTTGAACATGTACGTGTATCATCAATTTCTCAATTAAATCCTTCATAATATATTTAGTGATAACATTAGAAATTTGATAAATTGATAAAATATACTAAATAATAACAACTCCATTATAAACATTTTTTTAGGAAATGCAAATTAAAATCAATGTTCATTGATCTTAAATTTTGTAAATGATTTTTAGAAATATCAATGGAACTATTATTTCAAAAGATAATATTCCATGGTTTTATGTCATTTACACTCAAATATTATAAATAATCATTTTTCCATAACATTTTCATAGAATAAAGGATGTGGATAATTTATTCTACATCTAATGTAATCAAAATAACAAATCATTTCTTTTTACTATTCTAGATTTCAAAAAATTCTCCCATGAATATATTTTCCTCCTGGTGTTTTCTTTATACCATTACAATATCTTTACCAAAATGCATTAGTGTATACGTGAAAGTTCAAGTCACAACTTATATTGTACAACATTATATAAAATCGAGTTCTTTTAACATACCCATGTATGGTTTTTATGACTAGCATATTTGATTTCATTGGATTACTCTGATATCATACACATAGTGTAAAAATATATAAAAAAATTAATTAAAGATATATTATAGTGAAATAATTGAAAAAAAAAAGTGAATGTCATTATGATGCACACTTCTCTGAGCTCCATATTTAGTCAACTTTATGGCAATAGAGATTGGTGTAAAATGTTCATTTGATTCAACTATTATAAAATATTGTGGAAACTCTTTGAAATTGTTTTTCGATAATAGAAAGATATATATTTTCTTAGATGGGACTTATAATACTAAAAATAATATAAACTCTATAATAATCGACATTTCTATGTTTTTCTTAATTATTTTTTAAAAATATTTACATTTTATATCTATTACCCAAAAAAATTATGTCATCAACATAAGTAATAAAAATAATTATACTTGAGTTCATCTCCTTCGCATATGAGATTCTATCAACATTACCTTTAGAAAATTTCAATTATTTCATGAAACTGTCTAGTTTTAAAAACCCCCCATGAGGACTTTATTTCAATCCATTAAAATATTTTTTTAACTTACACACCATAGATCTATATTTTGAAATTAAGAAGTAACTAGGTTTCTCAATATAAAATAATATTCAGTTTATCTATATAATAATGATGACTTAACATCTATAAAATAAAATTTGTAAATAAAATGTGTAAAAACTACAATGGACATTATTATAGTTTCATGTCTCATAACATTAGAAATTTATTCTTCTTAAAAACACTCTCCACCAATGAGTAACCTTATAGAACAAGTCATGATTCATTTTATGAAACATTTTCCTTCTGTATTCACCTTATTTTGGAAAACCAACATTGCAATATATATAATTAATTCCTGATTCATGTGGAGCATGTTCCTAGGTTTTATTTTTCTCAATATGACATAACTTTTAATTTATATATTGTTCCAACTCTTTTTGATAAACTTTATATGAATTGTTTTTGCATCTATCAAATATATAAGTGATATATGATTTTATAGCCTTAGTTTTCCTCTCATCTTTGGTATGTTTTCTATTATAATAATTATCCATTTCATTATATTCTCAAAAAATATTCAATAAAACTTCTGTAACAACATCAAAAACATTTTATGAGGAGATTGGATTCTCAAAAAAATTATCACCATAGCGATCAACATTTTTTAATGTTGTCTGTTCCAATATATTTTACTTCTTATATTACATGAGTAACCATTGAGAATTATTTCTTCTTCCTTTTTAGCAAACATTACATGATCCATATTTTTTACCTTTATTATGCATGGACACTCAATAACATTAAAGTATTTTACTAATGGATTTTCATTATATCTCATTTTTAAGGTGTAATTTAGAGTCATCCCTTAATAAAAATATCGTTTTCACATGAAATGTTGTGCTTATATCTTCCTTCCATAAAATTTATAATGTTTTTATTGTGTGAGAATTAGTTTTCTCATTTCTAATATATTTTTTTGAAACTCCTTTTTATTTTAGATTTTATGGAGAACTATATTAGTTTTTTATTATATGTTTCTTCAAATACTTTTTAAATAATTTATTGTGTACACATTTAATATTTAGATCTCAACATCAGTATATGAATACCCATAACCCATTCAACTCCCATTTTAAAACATCTAAATATCTATTAATCTAATCAATTATGTTTTTTAAAATTATATTGGTCATCCAGGTGAAATAATAAATGAAATTAAAAAAATTTAATATCACCTTTTATTGATTAATGTATTATTTGCTTACAAATATAGGGTGAATTAACTCAAGTGGTTTAGTGTATTAGATTTCAAATCTATTATGTATTCAACTATCCATCATTCCTTTAGAACGTGTTTTATAAATATCATATTCTTTCTTCTTTAATTGTTGTAATTTTATTATAGTGTATATCATAAAAAGTTTTCTCATACATTTATATCAAATATTACCAAGTATTTGTTTCCATAAAATATTTTTATCTTCAATATTTAACAAACATTATTTAAAAAGATATCTTATAAGGGAAAACTTTCTCAAGGTTCTTTATCTTCTAGTAACCACATTCCCATCTTTCATTATTCTGATGATACGAGAATCATATTTGAAAATCAATTCCTTATCATCATCATAGAGTTATCTAAAACATAGTAAGTTTTTCTTGATCCCATCAACATATTAAATTTTCATTGAGTTCATTTCCTGAGATTTAATCTCATCATTTCTGATTAATATAATTTTTAAAGAACAATCATTTCCAAAAGTAACTACTCCTATTTCATATTCTTTAATATCATTCAAAAACATTATATCACCTTTAATATGTGAGGTAAAACCCAATTTAAACAATACAAGGGTTGTCCCTTTTTTAGCAATTAATGCTATCTCAATAACAAAATATATTTCCTCAACATTCTTCTTTTTGGACTCCTTTTGTTTTCTAATTTTTGAGACATGTACTGGAAGAGTTGTCATATATTCATTATAAAAATGACCAAGTTAGTCAAAAATTCTACAAGCTTCCTTCGAGAATTAAATATAAGTTTTCATTGGAAACTTTCTATCACATGATTTTTTCCCTTTAATTATTCACCTAATATAAGAAACTAATAATCTTTTATTCCATGTTTACTTCCCTCGAAATCTGAATATTACTTTCAAGGAACTTTTTATTACAATAAATATATTTATTATTCCCTTACATACCACAACACCAATAATATCCATTGAATTATTATATTCTATATAAGAAGGATCATTCCCTATAGATATTTTACACATGTTTGGAAAATCCTTCTATATTTATCTCACCCTAGTATAAAGAATCATTATTAAAGAAATTATTTTTATATTTTGATTATTTGATGAGTTTTTTATATTCCTTTTCAATCCAATCATTCCCAATTTTATTTCCAAAACCTTCATTATTAAAAGTATTATATAAAATTTTATGTTTAGTGTGTATATATCTCACCTGATTCATTGGAAGAGTTTTCACTACAAATTAACATTATTCAGAATTTACCTATAAATTTTTATTGAAATTTTTTCTCATACATTTAGGTTTATTTCATCCTCAAGAAATATCTGTCAATTTTTTCAAACCTCAACCTCCTTAGTATAAAGTTTATTATAAATATCTCTCATCGTTATTACTTGTTTTGTGACATTCAGTTTGAGTTTCTTAATCTCCTCAATGTACACGTATTTTTTTATAATACGATATTCTGGTCATATATTCTTTTTTTACCTTCTTTATTATAATTCAAGTTCTATTATTGATTATTTTTTCTCAATGAATGCCACATTTTATTCTCTTATATGATATTCTCTATAGGTTTATTTATAATCTAATTCTTCACTATTTGGGGAATATTCATTTCTCTCAACATATTCAAATAGGGTTATAAAGATCTTAGTATTTTAGCCTTTGAAATAATTTCTTTAGTAGAGTCATATTCAACTTTCTTACTCAACATAAATATTATGTTCATTCCAGTGAACATTTTCTTACTTCTATTGGATTTATTATATTCCTTGGATGTTTTTTCACTTTTACATAGAGGTTTTTATTTATAATAATCTTCATATTACCCAATATTATTTTTAGGGAAATTCATTTAAGGATTCCCAATTCCTCCACACTTGAAACACTTATGTTATTTGTTCCTCTATATTTTTCACTAACTCTCCAATAATTTTTATAGATAAGCGATTATATTTTTTCAAGTCTTTTAATTATCTTCCATGAATTCTAAATATATAAAACCAACAATATTATGATCAGAATTTCTATAATTAAACTTTATTTTACCTTTAAAATTCATTAGATCCTTGAAAATATTTTTGAATATTTGATCGTCTCTAATCTCACATAAAACAAGACTTTTTTGTTACTCATCTAGAGATAAATCATATTTTTAAAGACCCAGACCCCAGTAAACTAGATCCATTGGTTAATTTAATAAATTGGTAATATATAAAAGATATCACACCATAGAGGACTAGATATTTTATTAATCATGGTAAATTAGAAAAATACTTGAATCTCCCAGTGAAATTAAAAAAAAAATTAAACTAATATATAGTGAATGTAAATTTTATAAATCCTTTAAATCATTTAAATATTCCTACCTCATATCATAAGGAAAGGAAAAAATAAAGGGTGAGATCAACTACTTAATAAGGGTTATATACTGCCAAATATATCATGTGTAAATAAGGAATATTCAATATGGTAAGGTAGATAAATGAAAATAAATTACATTTAATCCATAACAAAATAATAATTTAATAGATTGATAACATCAATATTATAATCTCATTGATGATAATAACAAAATTATCATTAAATAAAATTAATAATATTGGATTCCATAAATTAAAAAACAATCATATCTATAATTTGGAAGCCTTGTTCAAAGATAATTTGATTTATGTGTTTGTATACACCAAAAATAAATTTACTGTTAGATTAATGATTTTTATAATTAGACATATCGATGAATAGTGGGGCTATCTATAACTTGGACCACCCATAAATTCATGTACAATGATTCCTCAAATATTGGCAGATCAATTTAATTAATTAATAACATTAATTATCAATAAATATTTGTATCGAGTAAAGAACGTAGATTTATCAGCATGTTCAACAATCAATCAAGTGACATTAATAGTAAAAACCATATGTTAAAATGTTGTATGGTTTTGAAAATAATCATACCCATGATAAATATTTTAAGGAAATTTTAGAGAATATTAATTTTTAATGATCACTATAAAGTGAATGTTTCAAGAGAATGTTAATTACTACAAAATTAATCATATAAGTGAATATCAATGCTTTCCTTGGACAAACTGGTTATATATCATCCTGACAAAGAATACAGATAGTATCAAAAATACCTATTATCAGTGGTGTACAAGTAAAATAAATGATTTTTTTCGTTGATGAATAGAAATAACATTAAAATATCATAAAAACATTCATAATAAAAATACCCATTTCACTTTTAATATAAGCTATATAATCTAAATATTTAAATATTATAAATAATAAAATCTTTGAAAATAACTTAGTAAAATTGTAAAAAACGTTTCATAGCAATGTGTGGTCCTGATTTTGGAAAAATTTTATTTATATTGAGTATATTAAAACAAAGATTCAATTCACATTTTTTGTAAAAATTCAAAACTTATGTTGATTGTTCTTAAATAAAAATGTTATTTTGATATATTGTTTACTTAATAAGTGGAAAATGAAAGGAAATATTATAAGTTTTTTAAATATCTATAGGATGATAAATTATATTTGGTTTTAGATATAAAGGTAAAATAATATCTCAAGTAGATACTTAAACAAAAATAATCCTGAATAATGCTATGAATGTAAAATAAACCATTACGAGTTTGGTAACTTTTGAATGATAACTCCAATGAAATAAATAAATTCAAATAAAACAATAATTAACATAAATATAAAGATATCCCTGATATAATAGGTTAAATGAGTACTAGATGCACCTCATAAAAATAAATAGGTGTATAATACTAAAAAATCTCAATGGAGTGGAAATTGAGACAAATTGGCTTATAAATATCCTACCATTGAAGTGGAATGTAATAAATGAATTAATTATTTGCATAAAATTTAAATCCACATAATAATGTATAAATACCATAAGAAAAATATAATTTCATTACACATATTATAATATCATAGACAATGAAGATCTAATATAACCCAGTAATAACAAATTCAGTTACGAAACCCCTTAACACATGGTAACCTTCAATTAAAATATTTTAAAATTAAATAAATATAATTTCATATTAAATTACATTGATGTATGAAAAATTATTATATAAATTGTAAAAAGGGGAAATAGATACTCCAGAAAACAAAAATGAGGTGCATAACATTAAAATATTCATGAACTAATGAAAATTGAGAGAGAATCCCTTATCTCAGGTATGACTCATCGTGTAGGTTATTTATCATCATAAATAATAAATTTATGTTAATTTTTTACATTTTATGGAATAAATTTCACATTTATTAACCCCCTTATTTTATTTATTATAATTTAATGTTTAATTACTTAATCAATTCAGTTCATGTTAGAGAATTTGATGATATTCATTTCCTATATTGAAAATTACTTCAATAGGTTGACTATAGTAAAATTGTTAATTATAACATCACCATAAGAATAATAATATTTTCATAATAGTTATTTGTATACATCAGTTATAATTTTATGACCAAACAAGAAATATATTTATCAAATATGAACTATGTTATAGTCATGGAGATGGTAGGTTGTACGTACGCATCAGTAACGTTTTCGATTTTAGAGGATAATAATGGAAATTAGTTAAGATTAATTTTATCATTCCATAATGATAATTATTTCTTAAATATTATATTATTTATTTTAAAAAACTAATATATACCATCCATGATATGCGGTAATGAAATAATAATCACATCACTTCATGGAGGTGGTAATCCCCACGTACACATGAGAATCATTACCATTTTTAAATAAATGGAATTTTATGAAATCATATGATATTTTATCTACCCATAATGATAAATAATTACTAAATATCATAAATATTTATAAAAAATCTATAATTAAACTAGTTATGAGTGGTGGTTATGGAAAAAGAATTACATTAGTTCGGGAAGTTGTAGTCCTCCATACACACGAACAATGGTTTCTTATCACATTCGATGGAATGGGAGATGGACGTAACTTAGAACATTATCAAATTAAAAATAATTATATATGTATGATACTGATTATATAATATTTACATGGATTAAAAAAATTTGAATTAATTGAAAGAAGAAACAAAAAAACGCTTGGTTATGAATGATACCTCTTATTTGAACAACCTCTTTAGGATTACACAAAATTCCTTCATTGGAGGGTTCCCTAATAAAACCAAGGACTCTAAAACATGGTATAAAATGTTAGGAAGGTATTTAATATGTATTTTCTAAATAAAAAAATTATACTTGAAGTGTGAAGAAAAGAGGATATGATGTTCCCTTTTATAAGTAAGGGGAGGATTACTTATGTATTTCATAAGGTTGTATTAAATTAATATACTTACAAATAGTTCAGGACATGAATTTTGGATTGGATAAGGTTCTAATATTTCTATTTAATATGATTTATACATGTTTCATTGACAAATAACCCTTATCTTTGGGTTTAACCTTTAAGTAAATCTGTTTTAACATTAACTACGGTAAAAAAAAATTTAAACTAAAAGTGTTACAATGTTACTTATATTATAAAAAATGGATCATAAATGGAAGAGGTATGAGATTTTAGAACATTTTTCATAATAATTTTTACCTTTATTGGTTTTCGGTTTTTTTAGTTTAATAAAATATTTTCAGCATAAAATATCATTTTTATCATTTTTGACAATAATCGTTTAATTTTACATTAAATACAAGAACATAACTTTTAATTTAAAATATAGTAAATTTAACCAACAATAATAAATAAATATTAACTATAAATTTATTTTCAAACTATAAATCATCCCAAATAAATTTGTTTTAATGCTTTTAAAATTATTTACCTTGAGTTTTACATTGTTTTCGCATGTGTTGTGTCAGCGTTGTATAAGCATTTAAGGTAACTATATAATGACTAAAAATTAAAAATAAATTATCACACTGAAAATAATTTCATTATACTAAATAAAACATTTAATATTCATTCACCGATTAATTTTTACCCTATGTGAACATAAAATATATGTTTGAAGGAAAGATAGTGACATTTTTTCTTTTTCAATGCAAAGATTATTATATAAATCAAATTCATGGATAAGTGTCCGATAAAAAATTGTATTTTTAGACGATATTGATATGGGTAGAAATACTTTCATCCAATAAGAACTAATAAAAAAACTTATGTCCATGTCACTTAGTTTTAACATAAGTTATCCTGATTTACCCTTTTACCATTGTGATAAATTTATACTATTATTATGATTCATTGTGACTAAATATTAATTTTACCTTATTTCCAAGAATTAATTATTCTCATTTGAAATATTTAATATATTTCATTAAATTCAACTCAATGTAATGGAATAATTGAAATTTAAAATGCACCAATAAATGTGTTAAAAATTGCCTTTAATGAAATGTATTTTTAATGAATTAAATGATCTTACATTAACTGTATGACTAAAAATAATCAATATATAAATTTAAATTCATATATATGTGTGTATATAATTTATAATTTTAATTTAAATCATTCAACATTACTATTTATATTTATTACATAAAATGAGGTAACATTATACACCTAAAATTTGTTTTCAAAAAAATATGTTTTTAAACCTAAAAATAAACAAATACAAAAATCTACTATTAAGATACTTAAAATGTAATTAAGTCGATTAAATAAAACTAAATAATATTTATTTTAATTTTTCATCAAATTTAATGAATAATGGGACTTTTAAAACACTTAATTTAATGAAATGAAATGCTACTTTTACAAAAAAAATGATATTTTTCACTATTCATTGAAAAATCACTCTCTTTAGAGAAATATAAAAATTTCATCCGAATTTAATTTCAATATTCTTATTTAAAAAAATAATGTTTTACACTAAAATAAATAGAATTTTTGGAAATTAATTTTATTAATTTCTCACTAAAATTAATATAATTTTTTGATTAAAATACATTTTTAATGCATTTAAATATTTTAGTAGAAATTGTGTCCTTTTTAATAATATATTTTATTCAACTAAAATATTTTCACAAAATTAAAAAAAAATTTATTTATACCACTAATTGTAATATCTATGTTATAATGGTTGCGTTTAAATAATATTCAGCAGTTTGTTTATCCTCAGTGTTTCATGTCATATACACTATCTAACATATTGTATATTTGTTAAAATATCTACATCCTATATTATCTCCACATTTAATAAACTTCATCATTAAAATAGTTTCAGAGAAGTGATTTGTTTGTCATTTGAAAATTCCATTTTGGAAAACCCACATCGTAAAAGGGTTAATGAAACATCCTCATTAGAAGAGGGAAATGAACATTCAAAGGTCATCTTGACTATCACAGAACTATGTTTCAAAATTAAAGAACATTTTTTAGTAGTGAAAATATAGACATGGAGGATAAAAATAACTCCCTATTATTAATAGAGATTGGTATAGAGTGTGTTCATGAGAATATTACCAACCAAAAAATCATAAATCTGTGATGGGTGAAAATACCATCAATTCAAAAAAAATTATTCTAATAGGATAATTTTTTATACAATTCCATTCCTGGAGTTGAGGAATTCCATTTCCATATAGACCAAAAACCTAAGGAATTATACTTACAAAACTTGTAAAATTTCACCCCCCACACCCTAATTAATATCATCTATAATATCATCCTTTTCTCTAAGTGATGATTATTGAAGATAAATGTTTTCTGATTTAGGTAGAAAACTCAATTTCTTACGGATCAAATAATCAACAAATTAGAGACAATATATTCCTTCTATAATTAATAAAACCAAAATTATATGTATAATGTAAGATAATAACCCAAATTGATAAATTGTCATATGAATAAATAATATACTTATCTCCAAAATTCAATAGTTAACCTATGGTTTAACATATATCATTCCTTAAATAAATAACCCTATATCTCAAATAACCTCAATAACCTCAATATGAGAGAAGGTTTTCACCTCAAATATAATCTGATGCCCTTCAAATTACATCTCCAAAAATGTAATATCATTCTTCCCATATAATATATTACATTAAAAATAAAATTTATATATATCACAACCCAATAAAATAACTATCAAAATATCTTTAATCACGTCATAAAACTAAAAAATCCAAAATATTTTATCATGTAATATTTTTTCCAAAATGAAATTAAAAATTATCCATCAATATATTTAAGTAAAAACAATTTCATACTCACCCGGACAAGACGAATTCTAGTGGTAGGTGTTTCACCCTTATCTCTCTGTGGTTGTAGGTTAAAGCCTCATGGCCTTAAGAGATGAGACAAGTTTTATCTCGTGACACATATTATTATTTTTCATAAATTATATTAACATAATTCATATAAAATGTCGAATTAAATTAGGAACATCCATAAATATAAATCAATCAAAAAATCACTTTTCAATCCTATGGTTATCTATACAATAAAATATATGCTCCAAAATTTTAATAAACAATCCTGAAAAATCATATAGATCCAAAAGTATATCGATACCTTTAAACATATCCTTATAAAATAAAAAAATAAATTCCTCACTAACTTCTCAAAAAGACATATAGTAAACTAAGGGGTTGTAATCCATTAAATGTCTCCCAAAATATCCTTAATTATGATAAATTCTCATCACATGAAATTCCAAAAAGGGTATTTATTCCTTTAAAAATACAATCATACTTAGACTAATTAATGAATAATGTTACCTAAAGATATTAGACTATCCTCTTCTATATTATCAATATAGTGTCATTGGGGAATGTCTTCTATGTGTTTCATAGTGTTATATTCCTTAATCTATGTGTTTTTAAATTTTGTCCCCAAGGTCTCTACTAAACATGGCTTCCAAACCAACAATAATGAACATGACCCCAATAACCTATATCCAGTTGTTACTTTAATACATTGGATCTATATTTAGGAGACTATATTCCAAAAAACTTAATAGATTAGTAGTATTCATAAATTAGATAAATACTTTAATAACACATTAATATTACAAACATAAAAAATATAGGGAAAGTAAATATTTTTCATCCTTTAACTCATTTAAAGATTCCTTCTACATATCATGGAAAAAGGAACCAAAATAAAGGGTGATACAAATTTCTTAGTAAGGGTTATGTAAAGTATAATCTATCATGAGTAAATAATACATAATCAATATTGGAATAGAAAAAACTAAAAACAAATTCTATTTAATCAATAACACAATAAAAAATGTATCCATGGATAATATCAATGCATTAATCTAATGGATAATAATAAATTAATTCCCAATGATGGAAATTTGTAATATTGAAAATCATAATTTTAGATATCACAATATCTATAAGGTTAAATAATTGTATAAAGACGATTTCAATTATGGGTTGGTATATAACAAAAACACATTTAATGATAGCTTACTAATTTTTCTCATGATACATGTTGATAAATTAAGAAGATATATATAATCAGGCCCATCCCTCACTAAATTTCCAATTCATTATTCATATATTGAACAATCAATTTAATTCATGAACAATATGATGTATCAATTAATATCTTTACTGAGTAATAAGAATAGATTTATCAATATTTTCTCATGTCAATAAATAAATTTCATAGTAACAAACCATATATGGAAATAGTTTATATTTTATCCTATAATAACATCATTATACAATATATATATATATATATACATATTAGTGAAATTTAATTTCCATTTATAATAAGAAACTAAAGTTTTTGAGAGAAATTTAATAACCAAACAATCAGTCAAGAAAGTTAATGTCAATACTTCACTAGTTAAACTATCCTAATACATCTACATAAATAATAAATATGCGATCATTACACCATATACCATGTGTATTATAAGAATAAAATATTTTCTTCAATGATAAAAAGAAATACCATGAAAATGTGGTTAAAATATTCTTAAGGAAAATACCCATTTTGGTTTGAAAATCACTTTTAAAATATAAAAACCTATAGAATATAAGGACTAAATTCGTGGAAAATAAACATGTATACATTTAAAAGATGTTTAAAAACAATTAACAACCATAATTATAAGGCCCCAGCCTAAAACCTTACTTAATCTTGAGTTATTACAAGATTACACATTGAGGATATTTTCAGGTTTAGAGTTTTAGAGAATTAGATCATGAAACTTGCATTACATTCCACATTTAAACAAAGTGGTTACATAAAAGACAGTATTCATTCTTCCCATCAACGGAAACATATTTAAAATAAAAAATGGATTCTTTCTTGACACATCCTTGACACTATCATCACATCATGTACCTTTCCCTTGACCTGTGAAAAACATTTCAAAAACTTGGGATGAGCATAAAAAGCTCAGTAAGGGTTATAAAAATATGGAAAGGAAACATGAGTTCATATATACATATGAATGAAATCATACTTTACCCATAAAACATAGGCACTTTAACATACCTCATCAAATCTTGAATAAATCATAGAAATCATAAGACATAAAATGTAACTTGAGGCATTCATAACATTCTTACGTAGGGAGTAACCCTCTTGGTTACGTTTGGAATACCCATCATAGTATATTCCCTAAATCTCTTCGGATAAACCTTAATGTTTCAATCCTTTGCGTTACCCAATGCATTGGAGAGCTAGATCGGGCTCACCCACCCATATTTTATCACGGAACCACCCGTCTTCATAATAATGCCCAAGAACCTCAACATAATCGTATCACATAAAACATGCATAAAGGAAATATAACATTTCCACCTTTCAATCACAAGATATCAATACAACAGATTGATATACAAACATTATGAAAAACATTTTCAATACCAAAATAAAAGAAAATTAAAACATGGTATTTATTTTTCTTTTAAAAAGAATGTATGGCTTGTAGAGGAAGCCGAAACTCAAATAACGGTCACGGCGGCGGAGAAGTCGTTGTCGCCGCATACGTACGACAAAAACATTCCCTTTTGTCGTTTAGTAAAACACTTTGTATAAAAAAGATTCCTTTTGGATAAAAGTAAAAGTCAAAGGTGTTTATACACCATATAAAATAAGGTTGTGTATAAAACAAAATATGCCTCAATGAAAGGAGATTGAGACGAAGTCCCATACAAAGACGGTATCCTTGGATTAAGGATAAATCAGTTACATAACTATGTGTGACAAGTGAATACACAAAATATAAGTGGGTATTAAGTGTAAAACAATCAGAGGAAATTCACACATAGTCATAAAACGACATATTCAATGTGTACAAGTTTATCCCAAAGAATTGAAATTGGGTTAAGAAGTTCCCTTGCAAAAATTAGACAGCCTAACGGCGTCACTTCAAAATTCAGAAAAAGAGTTGATGAGAGATAAAAAGGGGATCTCATCACTTGGACATAAAATTTAAATCAATAATGATATATAAGAACATAACCAAAATAAAATTATTTGAATTAATAGACATAACAAAATATGTATTTTAAAAAGTGGAGGGTGAAAGGTTCCCTTACAGACATGGGTATCTTTCGAAACATATGCCCCGTGAAAGAAGGACAATACAACATTGATGTAAATACTCATAAATGAATGAATATTACACAATGAGTAAAATAATGGTCAGTACATACACATCTCAAATTAAATTGTGGAAAATGTAGCATGAATCTCACGAGAATAAAAGTGAGATGAAAAATCCCTTACGAAAACTCGGCAGCCTAACGGCGCCACTTAAAACTTTAAAAAAATGGATTTATGAGATCAAATAGGGTATCTCAACACATTAAAATAAAATGTACAGCAATAGGAATATAAAATAACATCCCCCATCATAACAAAGAGGAGATTAAAAGAAGTGACATAAAGGAGAGTACTTAAAGAGAAAGAGAGAGGTTAGATCTCTTACGAAAATTCGGCAGTCTAACGGCACCACTCAAAACATCCAAAATGGATTGATGAGAGAGAATAGGGTCTCTCATCATATGAACATAAAAATTACAGTAAGAGTAATATAAAATAACATCCCAATAACGAGGAAGATGATCTTCGAAGGAATGACATAAAAGAGTGTACTTAAAAAGAAAGAGAGGAGTAGGATCCCTTACCTCAAGTCCATCTTGTCTTGTTCATTTCTTTATATTTATGAATAATAAACTTTGGTCAATTAATAATTTCCTAAGTAACTCCTTTAGAGATTATTATTCAGTTCATATCACATATTATAATTTTATAATAATTGTTTAATAATGTTAGTTCATATCAGACATTTTTGCCGATGTTTGGTACATGAGTCAAAAATGAACTTGTTTGAAAAACTATTTCACATGTTGTTATAAGTAAATAACTTCCAGAATAGTATTAATGATTAAAATATCATATATATCCAGTAAATATTCATTTCATTCTATTCCATATCATTTGGAGATAAAAAACGAAAAGCACCGTTCATGGAGACGGTAGGCCGTACGTACGCATGAACGCTACTTTCATTTTTTGTCATATTAATGGAATTAAAACAAAATGAGAGAGATATATATATGTTATAATTCCTGAATGATATCCATAATTTATATTTAATATATTACATATATATCGATTATATATATGTACTTATAATATTACATAACATTTTGAGATAAGAAATGAAATGTATCGTTCATGGAGACGGTAAGCCGTACGTACGTATGAATGCTACTTCCATTTCTATTTCATATTTAATGGAATTAAAACATAATGATACATAATATTATTTTAATTCCAGTATGGTATCATATATAATATCATTAAATATATCCTTTATACGTACCACATATGGTATTAACGAATCAAATCACTTTGAGGGGGCGGTAGTCCGCACTTCCTTAAATGAAGATATCGCGTTTAACCATAATGGAAACCATAAAGGTACACCCTAAATGAAAAATACAGAAGCTTAAGTAAAATATAAACATATTCTATATCATATATAAATATATTTTCATCTTAATGGCCACATTTTATGGTGTTAGAATAATGTTGAACAATCATCGTTTCGGGAGGCAGAAATTCTCCATCCACGGAAACAGTATGTTCTTTAACCATTAGATGTAGGTGTGTGTAAGTGTAGCTCGAATCCTTCTTGTAAAAACATCCTAGTATATTGAATATACTTGATTTGTTACAAAATAAATTAATAAAAAGAGTTTAGGTGGTTGTAGAAGCAAAATAAAACAAAAGGACACAAGTGAAGACATTACCTTAAAATCGGGTAACTCCCTTTGGTTTGAGCTCAAAGACATCCTTGGGAAGCCTTATGCCCAAAGTGAGCCTTCAAGGAGTAAGAGAGGAAAGTGGAGAGACAAAATGGGCTGGGGATGGCCGAGCCAATGTCTTTGGGAGTGTGGGTAAGGAGGTATAGGTGGGGGCTTTTTATAAGAGGAGAGGAGGGGCACTCTTGTAAAGTTACAAAATGTTACTTTATTTTCAAAATATATTCGGATTTCAAAGTTCCCACATTGATGTATTTAGAGTTTAAGGTGATAAGGGTTCTAAATCAACTCATTCCATAGGTTTTGGACATGTGTAGGTCTTATATATTACATTATCTTCCCATTTTATTTAAATCGTTAAATAATGAGGTCATCGATGTACCATCATGATGTCATAGATAATTTAATTTATTTAATGTCTAAAAATTATAAAAAAACAACTATGATGTAGGAAATATTTTTAGCTTTCTAATTAATATTTATAGTCAAAAATAGGATTTGTATAACCCCATGTAAAAATTGTTTTAGTAAAACATTTCATGTTTGTCTCATTTTTACTTTAACATTAAATAAAAAGATATTAATGTCATTTTCCAACCAAAGTGGCTTCATGGGGTCCCCAAGTTGACCCATGGGTTATCTTGGTCTTTCATGACACATCCAATGAGGTTAGGACATGTTTCAAGTTCATTTCATATTATTGAAACATTATTTTTACCTTAAACTACACTAATTACCTCTAATCGTGATTAAAAACTTAATAAGTTACTATTCACCAAAAAATTATTTTTATCCCATTGAACCACATTTTACTTCTTAATGACAACCATGTATGTTGGATTTTTGAAATTCAAAACACAAAGATGGAAAATTTTCATTTAAAAGGAAAAAATCAGTTTTTATAAGTACCACTTAGTGGTTTCACTATTCATCAAAAATTGAAGTTTTTCAGAAAAATCCCAAAAATTCACCCTAAGCTATATTTGATATTCCGAATTCAAAAATGAAGTATATTTTACAAAATTAAAAACATATAAGTCACATTAATTAATTTAATAATTAATTCCCGCTGTCAGAGCAAATAGCGTGTTTTTATGAAATAATAAGTATCAAAAGATTGACACTAGTTTAAGTCTGATTTCAAAGTGAAATTAATTCCAACGACCACTATTGGATTTAATGGTAAAAATATATTCTAATTTCACTTTAAAAACAATTCAAAAGATAATATAATCATATAAATAAATTAGATTAAAAAGAGGTTTTGAATTAAAATACAACATTTTACACTATTCATTAAAAAAATGAACTTTATCGGAAAGATACCAAAAATTTACAAAAAGTAAATTTTGAGGTCCCAATTCTTAAGAAGAGTTTTATTTGGTCCAATAGAATGTATAAGAGTGAACAAAACTATATTTAATGACGGTTCTCCATCAAAAGGGGATAAGTGAACCTTTAGTGAAAACTAGGGCATATACGCCTAAAATTGAATTCTTTCCATATTTTAAGCCTTTATCTTTAATTGGATAAATGTAATAACATTTAAAAACATATATAATCATATTTTAGTTATTTCTATCCATTCCCGCCAATAAAACGGCTACATGTTAACTACCATTTAAAATAATATTATTTTATTATTAGAGTGCAACGTAAGATTCCCAAGAAACTCGTTGTTGCGTATTGGGTACGCCATCTAGCATAGAGTCCCCTTTAAAGTAATATTAATATTTTATTCACAAATATGGATAAATATGAAAATGTCATATTATTTATTTACCTGTGGTGTTACATCCTTCCCCCCTTTTGGGAATTGCATCCTCGCAATTTTTAAAATTATGCTTGGAAACATCCTTGAAAGTCCCACATCGGAACAAGAGTCGGTAAAACAATCACTTTAAAATAAAGGAAGATAAGTACAGAGGTCACCCGAGTTAACCCATCTGTAGAAAATCATGGAAATGGAAGAAAAAGAAAAGGGTCATGTTCTTGAGGGAGAGTGATAGTAAACATGTCTAGGAGAAAGTTAACCATAAGAAAATCACAAACTTGTGATGGGTTAAACGGTATTCGATTCCCCAGTAGGAAAAGATAATAGACAACATTTTTGTTTTAAGTTACTTTTTATTGAGGAATTTATTCATATGGAAACATAATCACTTATCATGTTGACTTTGAACTTTTACTATATTCCTTAATCAAACTCATATTTTTTTCCAAAAGACGAGTATTTAGGGAGACTTGTTCGCATTAAGATTACTATAATCAACTTCTAGAGAATCACCTAATCCACCAAAGAGAACTATATACATCCCATGTCTTTAGGCTTTAACCAAAACCAAAACCAAAAAGGTTTGTACAAGGTCAGATAATCCAGAAAAGGATAACACATTAAATATAAAATCTATGCTTAATCTCAAAAATTTGTCCAACAAAACCCAAAGTTCAACAAGGACCACCCGATAAACAATTTGTCCATAAAATTCTTCAAAGTAAACCAATATAATATTGAAACCCAAATATTTGAAGGATTTAGTCACATAGTCTTCCAAGTTAAATCGTAACATTTATCTCCAAACAACATCAGTTGCTCCTAAAGTCTTGTATTGAAAAGTAATTAACGTAATCACATATCCTCCATGATAGGTTAATCATTTTCATAAATAACCCAAAATCAACTTACTCTTAATTCATAAAATCATTTAACTAAAAATAATCAGTCAAACTAACCAGGGACTTCACGTAGTCCAGTGGTAGGCGATAAATACCCGTCGCACTTTGGTTGTGGGTTCAATTCACGCAGCTTTGTCCGACGTGACGGGTTGTCACATGGTCTGCATGTTGTCATTTTTTCAAAACAATATAATTCTTAAATCATTCCCCAAAAAGAGATAAAATCATCAAAAATGATCATAACATATTTTAACCTCAAGTTTATCTCATGCCTTTCATTTTCCAGCATATCATATAATAACCCATAATTACCTCAAAAGTAAGGATCATATAAACTCTAATGGTTACCTTTATAATTATTACCTGAACTTCCACATCGATTGGTCATTTCTTTCATGATGAATTACAGAACATACCAAGGTTCAAGTGGCTGATCACGACTCCTTGATATTTGGTTTACAACAACCACGAGTCTCCTCATTGAATCCTCTATTTTATCTAGTATCTTAATCAGAGAACCACCACAGTTTCCTTCAAGCCCGTTGTCTCTTTGGTGCCTGCTAGATCCATCCATTCACTAAAAACAGAAATGTCAGTGTGAGTATATCAACAAAACCATCTTGTACTAATGAGGAAGGTAAACAAAAAGATATACTTACTCATTCACTTTATCTAAAACTAGGACTCTTTCTGAAATCCTAACCATTATGGTAATGTCACTTATGCTTAAAGAATACCCTAACCTCTAAAGTTATCTAAACCGACCTCGGATACCAACTATAAGGCCTCAGCCTTAAACATTACTTAATCTTGAGTAATTACAAGATTACACATTGAGGATCTTTTCAGGTTTAGAGTTTTAGAGAATTAGATCATGAAAATTGCATTACATTCCACATTTAAACAAAGTGGTTACATAAAAGACAGTATTCATTCTTCCCATCAACGGAAAAATATTTAAAATAAAACATGGACTCTTTCTTGACACATCCTTGACACTATCATCACATCATGTACCTTTCCCTTGACCTGTGAAAAACATTTCAAAAACATGGGATAAGCATAAAAAGCTCAGTAAGGGTTATAAAAATATGTAAAGGAAACATGAGTTCATATATACATAAGAATGAAATCATACTTTACCCATAAAACATAGGCACTTTAACATACCTCATCAAATCATAAATAAATCATAGAAATCATAAGACATAATAGGTAACTTGAGGCATTCATAACATTCTTACGTAGGGAGTAACCCTCTTGGTTACGTTTGGAATACCCATCACAGTATATTCTCTAAATCTCTTCGGAGAAACCTTAACGTTTCACTCCTTCGCGTTACCCAATGCATTAGAGAGATATATCGGGCTCAACCGCCCCTAGGTTATCACGGAACCACCCGTCTTCATAATAATTCCCAAGAACCTCAACATAATCGTATCACATAAAACATGCATAAAGGAAACATAACATTTCCACCCTTCAATCACAAGATATAAATACAACACATTGATATAAAAACATTTTGAAAACCATTTTCAATACCAAAATAAAAGAAAATTAAAACATGGTATTTATTTTTCTTTTAAAAAGAAGGTATGGATTGTAGAGGAAGCCGATACTCAAATAACGGTCACGGCGGCGGAGAAGTCATTGTCGCCGCATACGTATGACAAAAACATTCCCTTTTGTCATTTAGTAAAACGCTTCGTATAAAAAAGATTCAATTTGGATAAACGTAAAATTCAAATGGGTTTATACACCGTATAAAATAAGGTTGTGTATATAACAAAATATGCCTCAATGAAAGGAGATTGAGACGAAGTCCCATACAAAGATGGTATCCTTGGATTAAGGATAAATCAATTACATAACTATGTGTGACAAATGAATAAACGAAATATAAGTGGGTATTAAGTGTAAAAAAATCATAGGACATCACACATAATTATAGAACGACATATTCAAGGTGTACAAGTTTATCCCAAACAATCGAAATTGGGTTAAGAAGTTCCCTTGCAAAAATTAGACAGCCTAACGACGTCACATCAAAATTTAGAAAAAGAGTTGATGAGATATAAAAAGGGGATCTCATCACTTGGACATAAAATTTACATAAATATGGATATATAAGAACATATCCCAAAATAATATTATGTGAATTAAAAGAAATAACAAAATAAGTCTTTTAAAAAGAGGAGGGTGAAAGGTTCCCTTACCGACATGGGTATCTTTGGAAACATACGCCCCGTGAAAGAAGGAAAATAAAATATTGATGTAAATACTAATAAATGAAATAATATTACACAATGAGTAATATAATGGTCAGTACATACACCACTCAAAGGAAATTGTGGAAAATGTAGCATGAATCTCACGGGAATAAAAGTGAGATGAAAAATCCCTTACGAAAACTCGGCAGCCTAACGACGCCACTTAAAACTTAAAAAAATGGATTGATGAGATCAAATAGGGTATCTCATAACATTAAAATAAAATGTACAGCAATAGGAATATAAAAGAACATCCCCAATCACAACAAAGAGGATCTTTAAATAAGTGACATAAAGGAGAGTACTTAAAGAGAAAGAGAGAGGTTAGATCTCTTACGAAAATTCGGCTGCCTAACGGCGCCACTCAAAACATCCAAAATTGATTGATGAGAGAGAATATGGTCTCTCATCATATGAACATATAAATAATAGTAAGAGAAATATAAAAGAACATCCCAATAATGAGAAAGATGAGCTTAGAAAGAATGACATAAAAGATTGTACTTAAAAAGAAAGAGAGGAGTAGGATCCCTTACCTCAAGTCCAACTTGTCTTGTTCGTTTCTTTATATTCCTGAATAATAAACTTTGGTAAATTAATAATTTCCTAAGTACCTCCTTTAGAGATTATTATTCAGTTCATATCACATATTATAATTTTATAATAATTGTTTAATAATGTTAGTTCATATCAGACGTTTTTGCCGATGTTTGGTACATGAGTCAAAAATGAACTTGTTTGAAAAAATATTGCCCATGTAGTTACAAGTAAATAATTTCCAGAATAGTATTAATGATTAAAATATCATATATATCCATTAAATATTCAGTTTATTCTATTCCATATCATTTGGAGATAAAAAATGAAAAGCACCATTCATGGAGATGGTATGTCTTACGTACGCATGAACGCTACTTTCATTTTTTGTCATATTAATAGAATTAAAACAAAATGAGAGATATATATATATGTTATAATTCCAGAATGATATCAATAATTTAGATTTAATATATTAAATATATATCCATTATATATATGTATTTATAATATTACATAACATTTTGAGATAAGAAATGAAATGTACCGTTCATGGAGACGGTAAGCCGTACGTACGTATGAACGCTACTTCCATTTCTATTTCATATTTAATGGAATTAAAACATAATGATACATAATAATATTTTAATTCCAGTATGTTATCATATATAATATCATTAAATATATCCTTTATACGTACCACATATGGTATTAACGAATCAAATCACTTTGAGGGGGCGGTAGTCCGCACTTCCTTAAATAAAGATATCGCGTTTACCCATAATGGAAACCATAAAGGTACGCCTTAAATGAAAAATACATAAGATTAAGTAAAACATAAACATATTATATATCATATATAAATATAGTGTCATCTTAATGGCCACATTTTAAGGTGTTAGAAGAATGTTGAATAATCATCGTTTCGGGAGGCAGAAATTCGCCATCCACAGAAACAATATGTTCTTTAACCATTAGATGTAGGTGTGTGTAAGTGTAGCTCGAATCCTTCTTGTAACAAAATACTAGTATATTTAAGATACTGGATTTTTTACAAAATAAATGAATAAAAATAGTTTAGGGGGTTGGAGAAGCAAAATAAAACAAAAGGACACAATTGAAGACATTACCTTAAAATCACGTAACTCCCTTTGGTTTGAGCTCAAAGACTTCCTTGGGAAGACTTCTGCCCAAAGTGAGGCTTCAAGTAGTAATAGAGGTAAGTGGAGAGAAACAATTGGCAGGGTTTGGTCGAGCCAAAGGCATTGGGTGTGTGGGTAAGGAGGTAGAGGTGGGGGCCTTTTATAAGAGGAGAGGAGGGGCACTCTTGTAAAGTTACAAAATGTTACTTTATTTTCAAAAGCTTTTCCGATTTTAAAAGTCCCACATTGATGTATTTAGATTATAAGGTGATAAGGGTTCTAAATCAACTCATCCAATATGTTTTGGACATGTTTAGGTCTTAGATATTACATTATCTTTCCATTTTATTTAAATCGTTAAATAATGAGGTCATCGTTGTATCATCATGATGTCATAAATAATTTAATTTATTTAATGTCTAAAAATTATAAAAAAAACTACTATGATGTAGGAAATATTTTTAGATTTCTAATGAATATTTATAGTCAAAAACATGATTTGTTTAACCCCATGTAAAAATTGTTTTAGTAAAACATTTCATGTTTGTCTCATTTTTACTTTAACTTTAAATAAAAAGATATTAATGTCGTTTTCCAAACAAAGTGGCTTCATGGGGTCCCCAAGTTGACCCATGGGTTTTCTTGGTCGGCCATGACACATCCAATGAGGTTATGACATGTGTCAAGTTCATTTCAGATTATTAAAACATTATTTTTACCTTAAACTACACTAATTACCTCTAATCGCGATTAAAAACTTAATAAGTTACTATTCACCAAAAAATTATTTTTATCCCATTGAACCACATTTTAATTCTTAATGACAACCATGTATGTTGGGTTTTTGAAATTCAAAACACAAATATGGAAAAATTTCATTTAAAGAGAAAAAATCAGTTTTTATAAGTACCACTTAGTGGTTTCACTATTCATCAAAAATTGAAGTTTTTTAGAAAAATCCCAAAAATTCACCCTAAGCTATATTTGATATTCCGAATTCAAAAATGAAGTCTATTTTACAAAATTCAAAACATATAAGTCACATTATTTAATTTAATAATTAATTCCCACTGTCAGAGCAAATAGCGTGTTTTTATGAAATAATAAGTATCAAAAGATTGACAGTAGTTTAAGTCTGATTTCAAAGTGAAATTAATTCCAATGACCACTATTTGATTTAATGGTAAAAATATATTCTAATTTCACTTTAAAAAAATTCAAAATATAATGTAATCAAATAAATAAATTAGATTAATAAGAGGTTTTGAATTAAAATACAACATTTTACACTATTCATTAAAAAATGAACTTTATCGGAAAGATACCAAAAATTTACACAAAGAAAATTTTTATGTCCCAATTATTAAGAAGAGTTTTATTTGGTCCAATAGAATGTATAATATTGAACAAAACTATATTTAATGACGGTTCGCCATCAAAAGGCGATAAGTGAATCTTTAGTGAAAACTAGGGCATATATGCCTAAAATTGAATTCTTTCCGTATTTTAAGCCTTTATCTTTTATTGGATAAATGTAAAGAAATTTAAAAACATATATAATCATATTTTAGTTATTTCTATCCATTCCCGCAAATACAACGGCTACATGTTAACTACCATTTAAAATAATATTATTTTATTATTAGAGTGCAACGTAAGATTCCCAAGAAACTCGTTGTTGCGTGTTGGGTACGCCATCGAGAATAGCGTCCCCTTTAAAGTCATATTAATATTTTATTCACAAATATGGATAAATATGAAAATGTCATATTCTTTATTTACCTGGGGTGTTACAATAATGGTTGTAAAATTCCATTTATGTTGAGTATTTTAAAACAAAGATTCCATTCATATTTTAAGTAAAACTTTAAAAGGTACTGTGTTTGAAAAATGATAAGAATATTATACTTAAAAAACATGTAAATGGTAAAAAATAAGTAAATTTTTTATTAATAAATCATTATATAATATTAAAAATATTATTTAATACTTTTTAAGGAAGATATTAATATGGTAAAAAACTTAATTGAGTAGAAAAACGAGTTGGTTTTCCTAAAAAACATTATCTCAGTATCTTGAGTACTTAGTGTAAGATGAATTGAAGAAAATTAATTTATATAAATTACTATATGAGAATAACTCAAATTTTATTTATGATACAGAGGTCAAATAATTTCCTAAATAGATTCTTAAACATAAATAATCTAAAATATTGATGTAGTGTTGAAATAAACTCTTACCACTTTGGTATATTTTGAATCATAACCACTATTAAATAAATAACATCAAATGAAATAATAAATATAATTAATATAAATATATTATTGATATAAAATATATTTAGAGTAGTGGATATAACTCAAAAGTATAAATTGTTACCTAATACCAAATATGTCTTAATTGAGTAGAAATTGAGTGGAAATTTTTTATAAAGATCAAACTGTTGGTGTGAGAATTAAACAATGAATTGTTATTTGTATCAAATTTAAATACCAATAAAACAAGTGTAAACATATTATAAAATAGTAAAATTTATTTACAGATACAATATTTGAATATCAAATATGATGAAGAAGTAATATAACCCTATTAAAATAAATTGAGTTCTAGGACCCCACACCAATTAGTAAAATTAAATTCAAATCAATCTAGTTGAAATAAATTGAATTGTAACTTAATACCATTATATATGATGTTTTAATTATATAACATTTAATAAGGAAAAATTGACAATATATAAACATAATTAGGTGTATAATATAAAATACTCGTCAATGAAAGGAACTATAATAGAATCCCTTACCTAAGATCTAACTCATCACCTGCGTTCATTATCATCCTAAATAATAAATTTCTATCAAATAGAAAGAATATTCGGGAAGAGCCCTCTTATTAAAATAAAAAAGAGGTACAGTAAGGAGATGGAAGGGGTCATAAAAGCATCATTCCCTCATGCCAAAATAAACAAGAAAACATCACAAGTCATACTCAAAATGGCACGCATCATAATAGTCATCAAACCAATCAGAGTCATAAAGAACTTTTTCAGGTTTATTATTTATTTTATTTTAATTATTACTATGTTATTTTTAATTACTTAATCAAATATTTTCATATTGGACGTTTTGATGATATTCGGTTCATATATCCAAAATTTCATAAATATGTTGAATATGGTAAATGAGTTAACTATTACATATTATATTGAATAATAATCGGGATATAATTATCATTTTTACAAATAAATAATAATTTTAAAACAAACCATGAATAAGTTTTATGAAAAATGAAGTACATTATATTCATGAAGATTGTAGGTCGTACGTAGACAAGAGTAATGTTTACATTTTTCAAATATCATGATGGAAAGAAAGTAAATATAAATTTATATTTATTGAATTTTAATTATATCTTAAATATCGGATTATTTCTTTAAATATAATTTTAAATTCCATCAATGTGATGGGTTAATGAAAAATTTATTACATGGCTTCATGGAGGTGGTAATCCACATTTACGCTTGAGTGACGTTATCATTTTTTAATTAATAAAAACTAAATAAGATATATATTATGATATATTTTTAGAATTATAAATATTTCATGAATAATATATATATATATATATATTAAATCAATCATTAAAACCAATTGTGAGCATTGGTTATGGAAAATAAATTACATAAATTTGTGAGGTAGTTGTCCACTGTACATATGAATGATGGTCGCATTTCCCTTTTTATAAAAGAGGATATAGATATAGGTTACTACATTAACATAATAAAATATCATTATATGGTAAGTAATTATTATATTATATCAAAATGGTAGAATCATATTTTATTTTGTTGGAAGAATAAATAAAATAAAAACAGTTGGTTAAGAACGGTACCTCTTCTTTTGAAAACAACATTCTGATTAACCCAAAATCCTTCTTTTGAGAGTTCTATAATTAAACCAAGGCCTCTAAGACATATTAAATGTATAAAGTAGGGTATTTGGAAAAATATTATATAAAAAAAATTATTCAAAGTCTGAATGAAAGATTATCAGAGGAACCCTATTATAAGTTAGGGTTGGGGTACTTTTGGAATTTCCTAAAATAATAATTTCTAATAACGTCATATTCAATGAAAATACTTTCTAATTTATAAGTATTAAATTTTGGGATATGATAAGGTAAATGTTTTTCCATCCAATAGTATTTTGATATGTTTAATTATAAATTAACCATTATCTCTTGGTTAACCTCGTGGTAAACCTATTTTAACCTACACCCTGCTAACAATTTTGTCAAACAGGAAGTGTTATAATTTAACTTATAAGATAGAAATTTTATTTTAAATGGAAAAGGGGTCACATATTAGACCATTTATAATAATAATTTTAATATTTCATGTTTTTTATGATTTTTAAATAATTTAATATCAAATTATTTAACATAAAATTTTATTATAGTAATTTTTTGACACTACTCATTTAATTGTATTTTAATGGCATTATGATAATAATTAATTTAGAATATAATCCACATAACCATCATAAATATAAAATAATTATCTATTAAATTCTTTGTAACCCATAAATCATCCCAAATTTAGTACTTTTAACGTTTTAAAATTTATTTACCTTGAGTTTTCCACTTTTTTCATAAGCATTTGGCCAACATTATATAAAAATATTAGATAATTGTGTAATCACTAAAAACTAAAAATAAATTACCATCATGAAATTAATAGAATTATACACAAAATATAAATATAAATTAGTTCTAAACATATTTCTACCCCTATGTGAACAATTAATTGATATTTAATAGAACAACAGTTGTATTTTGGCTTTTCATTTACATAAAGAATTATATTCAAAACATTCATGGAAAAGTGTCTTGTAAATAATTTAATATCAATCCTAAGTTGATGATAATAGAAATACATTTATCCAATAAAATTTATGTTTAAAAATGGAAGCCTTATCACTTAGTCGTATATTTAGTTAACATGATTTACCCTTTTACCATAGAGATAATGTAATCTTATTTTACTATTCATTATGAACAAAAATTAATATAAACATATTACCTAATTTTAATTAGGCCTATTATAGATGTTAAATAAATTTTATGAGATTCTATTCATGTATTTAGTATACTTTAGTTTAAAAACTAACTTGCAAAACATGTCAATAAAGATTTTTCAATAAATGTGTTTTTCAAGTATAGATGATCCTATATTAAATCTATGTTTTTTAATAATCATTATACAAATTTAAATTCATATATGTAGATATATAATATATATTTAAATTAAATAATTCCTCATTAGGGTGAATTTTATTTAATTAAAATGGAGAATACATAGGCAATTAATAACACTTTTTAGAAAAATGTGCTTTTAAGAATAAAAATAATCTTATAACCAAATCCAGTATATTGATAATTCAAATGTTATTAATTTGATTAAATAAAAATAAATAATAATTATTTTATATTAAAATAAAATTCAAATCATGTTGAGACATTAAAATTACTAATTTATTGATGAGAAATGATTGTTTTATGAAACAAATTATTTTCCATTATTCACAAAAAATCACCCTTTTAGAAAAAAACCCAAAATTTCACCCTAAGTTATTTTTAACCTGCAAATTTAAAAACAATTATTGTTAAATTTATAAATCAAGTAGAAGTTATTTATATTACATTCTTATGAAAAACTATAAAAAATTAATGAATAATATAATTCTGAAGAATGTAAAGGATTTACTAAAACATTATTCCTTATTTACCAATATATTTTTTTCAACAAAATATTTATACATAATTTTACAAAATTGGTTATTCGTATTCATAAAAAAATGAACAATTAAGTAATAATGGTAATGTTTAAGTAGTATATCATAGTTCATTTAAGCTTCATGTTTCATGTCATATACGCTATCGAACATAATGTTCTTTTATTAAAATCGTGAGGTGTTACAGTATTTATACTATAAGGGAGAAATTTTAGATTTAAAATTATCTAGAATGTTTCTCATGAAATTATAAATAATAATAGAATATTTCAATACATCTCTAAATCCGTTGATGTTGAAAAAAATTTCATTTACATTATCAAAGTACTCATTAATAGTTTCTTCATCTGTTATTCATGTTTCTTAAAACCTTCTATTCAAAAAAAATACATTCCATTAATTAGATAATTCCATTGATGATAATTTTGATTTTTTCTCAAGAATTAGTATCATTATTAATACCCATAAACATCATAAAAATGTTTTCTAAAAAAGACAATAAAACTTAATTTATAGCCTTCTATATCCACTTCATGTTATATTTTATTAGTGAATGTCAGAGGGGTATATTTCTGAAGGGGTTGAAACCCAAATGTAGTAGCATCAATTACCTCGAAGAAAAGAAATAAAATATATGGTATCATTGTATTTTTTTAACCATGATATTTTTTCCATTAAAGGTATGAATACCTCTACTATTTAATGAGTTATGATTTCCTATGTTAAGGATATGATAGTACAAACCTACCTTTTATTACACATTATGTTCTTTAGGATCATGAGAACCACTAAGAAAGGGGTTCAATTCAGTGGTGATCTTTTAAAAATTCCATTTCATGTAAATTAACCCCTAAAACATATTATAGTTTTTATCCTTATCATCATTAAATAATAACCTCATAATAAATAAATTTTAATAATATAAAACAAGTAACACAAGATTTAAATGGTTCCCCCTGTGTGAGTGACTATATTTGTGACATAGAAATTACTATTTGTCCATGGAAATTCATTAAAATATAAAACTGAGTAAAATAATCCAAAACATGTTATAATCCTTTTATCTCCTTGTAGGTAAGATTATACTAACTCACACATGTTACAAAATGTTACTTATAAAATCGAGTGATAAAAATATAAAACAATTATTCATAACTCACAGAAATTTCATCTGGTACATTCCATATCTTAAGGAACCTTTATATTATCTCTACACAGTGTTCCTTCTATCTTCATCCAGTGTACTCCATATGGTTCCACTCACAAAAAAACTCATGTTATTTGTGCTCTGTCTTATAAATAAAATAACTCTACCTCATAATTTATTTAGAATGTTTATATAAAATAATATATATATTGTATCATTGAATTGTGACCTTATCTACTATTTTTCATCTATACCTATATCCATTATGTCATAGTGAAGTCCATGTTTGATCACTCTATGTTGTATTCTCTCTTCTTCAACAAATATGGTAAGAAACTTTATGTACTCAAAAAAAACATTAGTGTATAAACACTTTTATATGGATTAAAAGTGATATAATGTGTTTTACTTGTAACCCACTTTTTAGGTGATCTCATGTAAGAATAGGTGGGAAATAAAATATATTTTACCACTTTAAAAAAAGCATAAATATCAAAAACACCCATAAAACAAATTTTCCTTGAATTCTTCTCTGGCCATCTAGAATATTCTAGATGATGCCTGAAAATTTCCTGCATCCAGAACCTTATTCAAACTTCCTTTCCCTTAGTATTGAGTGACTTATTTGAACTTACTTATATAAAATATGTAAAATACATTGAAATATATTCTTATTATTGTTATGATCTAGTTCTTACAATGATTAGGTAAATCTTGTTAAAAGTCAATCTGGTGGAAGGTTGTTCAATGGATTCTATAGGATCTCCTCTGACCATTGACTTTTATCGGAATCTCTACTATTTTCTTCAATAGATTTATTCGGTCTAGTGAACTCAACTTCATATTGACTATTGTACTATTTTTTATTTGGTGAACATTTTTTATTACTATGACTAGTGATCCACCTTGTTCGACTCCTCTTCACCAGATCATCTTCGACCAATTAACTCTTACTAATGAACTAAAAATTTCTTCACGCAGGTTTTGTCTTATGAAATATCCCTCTTATGGATGAATTATGTGATCTTTTACAACCAATTTTTTATAAATATTTTATCTGTTTGATCCCTTATATTCATAAACATAATGAATAACATGGATTACAAAAAAACCACCTAGTACGGCCTCTAAAAATTTTCTATCTGATGAAATCATAACTTTTCATCTGATGTTCATTCATCTAATTCAATTCCAAAAAAAAAATATCTAATAAAATTGTAGAAACCTATAACGTTTTTTTTCTAAAAAAATTCTTCATCAGGTTACATTGGACTCAAAATTTCATATCTCCACCATTATATTGTTATAATGTTCCTAATACTTCTATGATTGTAGGTTCAAATTTTTGCAAATTCTCAAACAACAAATATTCTTACATATTTTTTATTCTTCTAATTTTTTACTTATTACACATTATAAAAAATCACATGTAATGACTTCATGATAATTTTTGACTGGTAACAGTGTCCTTGGTCTACATGGTGAAATTGTGCATGATCTATTTAATGACATTGAGCATTTTATGTCTGATGATATTTTTAAACTTTAACATCTTTCAAAATTTCATAATATTAATTTATCCACGGTCCATTTTTTGTAAATATTTTCTTTCTATTACCTTGTATGAAAGTTTACAACTTCATCTTCGATCAGGAGAATATTCATGACGTAATGAACACGGAAATTGACACAACATCATATGGCATGTGGAAATATTCCTAACATGATTAAAGAAACATCCTTTTATTACTCCACCATATATTAATAAATAAAATTCTTATAAACTTCAAAAACTATTTATAACCTACGATATAAAAATATTAAAAACAATATATGTTGTTAAAAAATACAAATCATGTCTCCAAAATATCAAATGACATTCAATATGAATGTGAATTAACATGAAGAATAATAAATATAAAAATATAAATAACTTATTTCAAAACATTATTAAAGTCTATTACATTTTCTATTCATTTATTATAATAGTTAACTAAACATTCCTTGATAAGCTAATGTTTATTTTCACCACTAAATGTTATTATTTAAAGTTGTTTCACACATGTTTACTAATGATGGAATTGAACCCCACTATTTGATATAAATATCATTGCTACAATATTAAGAAATATAAAAAAACAATTATTTATTCATCCCCATGTTTATTTTATAGAAACTATATGCATGGTTCACAAGAATTGGATCCATGGGGAACTTCTTTTAGGTGATGTTTGGATATCAACTAATTAACTCATAATAATTTTTTAGCATTATATCATAAATATATTAATGAAATATATTTATCCTTAATATAATATTCCTTAATAAAATATATTTTAGAACCAACCATATAAGGTGGTGTGGAAAAATAAAATACATCAATCATGGATACAGTAGTCTACATATAATATGTTTCGTGTTTTAATTTTTCAAATGGTTAAAAAATGAAGAAAAAATTTATTCCATCAAGATAATAATATTTTAGTATAGTTATTATATATATATATTTATTTAGTCTTGGTTATAACTGATTTATATGAAGTAGAAAAAGAATCAAAGGAATGTAAATAAAAATGGAGGTATTTTTAGTTTTTACATTACTCCTCGGGACAAATCCTTGAGAAATATTAGAATGAAATTTTAGTTAGACCATTTCCTATAGAAATTGGGTGAGATATTGAGATAGATAGAGGGGGTTTGATATATATAAATATATATTTGTGTGTGGGGGGGAGTTATTTGAATAGAATTTGGCTGAGGAAAAATGATTGTGGTAGGAGAATAAGTGGGGTGGTGAAGGGGTCCAATTATTAGTGAGTGGGGTGGTACTTTTATATATACTAATAAAATTATATTAATGTCGTTCCAAATTCATATAAAATTTGAATTTAAGTAGAAATAATGGATACATAATTAATCTTAATTCATCTACCTCTCTGACATAGAAATAAGGGATATGTTTTGTGATATTTAAGGCCATTTTAACCTAATTAAATATTTTACCATAATTTTATTTTACCACTGCAACTCATATTTTTAATTCCGAAAACTTATTTTTAAGTCTAAAAATGATATTTATCTTATTAAATATACTTAACATGTTTATAATAAATATGGAAAAATTTGTAATTTGAAATTTCTAAAATTTAAAAAAAATTAATTCTAAAATAAATTCAATAACGCATAAAAATATATTGAGAAAAAATATAACATGGGTCCCAAAATGTCAATCAATTGTATATAAATTAAATTTAATATTTTTAATATATACTTTAACTTATAAAATAAAAATTTCATAAGAAAAATGTTGGATACTTTTTTATGTCATATTTATATCATGATGATGTCATAAAGTTTACAATATCTGAAAAACCTGTATTTTATATTATTCACCTAAAAGACAATATTTCTTGAAAAATATCAACAATTCATAATATTATAATTTTTCATTCTCTATCAAAAAATGGAATTTATTTTTACAAAATAAAATTCTAAAATTTATCAATTTAGCTTTTTACTGCAAACATAATATATATGAGAAAATTTTTTTTATAGAAAATTTATTTTTCAAATATTTATTATTATTATTATTACATAAAATGAATTAATATTTATATTAGTGTTAACATATTATTTTTATGAAAGATATGTTATATCATAATTTAAAAATATTCTTTTTATAATCTTAAAATAACTTTCATTGTGCATGGAAAATAAAATTTAAAAAAATAAATTTTTATTCATAAAATGCTCTTATTATATATTTAGCTACACTATTTTATAAATGAAATGATATAAATTATTAATTCTTTAATGTGGTTACCTATATTTACACCCACCAATTTAACTGATACACTATAATGGCCAGAATTAGTAATTAAATATTTATCCAAATAAAATTTATCACATATTATTTTGGTTAGTTGTACAAATGAAACAAGTCATTCAATGAAATATTTAATAGAAAAAATAGTTAATAAAATAGTGAGAAGTTACATTATACCCACTTTAAATAATTTATTCACTAATATTTTATTACTATGAATGAAATAAGTGAGGATTCTCTTGTCTGATTATATATTCATGTTCCCACATGGTTTCCAATCATTATTGATTTCTCTATAGAGCTCAGAGTTGGAAAGTGGTCTTATTATAAAATAGCTTGCCACTTAAATAAAAAAAATATCTATTATATGTTTTTTATAAGATGGGTTATTTTCAAATTACACACATTATGTGTATAGTAAATATGAAAAATATCATATGTAATTCCTCAAAAGTGGTACATGGAACACATCAGGAATCGGAAATTTGTTTTCGATAGCACTAAGCGATAAGATATATCCCTAACACAGTAAAAACATATCAAGTGGACATATGTATCTAATGATCATATTTACTTTACAAAATATGTCGTAATCCTATTTTAGTAAGATTTATAAAGGAATATTATATCACCCACATTAAACTCTAAATCTCATCGATTATTATTATCATAAATCTTATGTCTACTTTTCACTACTCTTATACATCATCAAATTACATGAACCTTATCCATTATTCCATTGGAAATATAAAGTCCCAATTGTTTCCTTTATCAAAATTACACCCATATTATTATATTTCTACTTCTCTTCCTTTATAGTGATTCATGTGGTTCTATTTCAATCATATAATGTAAAATGTTATTATATTTTAATTCACCCAGGGGAATATGTTGATCCAAAATTCCACTGATTTTCTTTGAGAACCAACATAGAATAACCTCTCATAGTTTAAAGGTCCTTTTAGATTTAACATAAAATTGAGTATGAAAAGTTTTCCTAAATTCCAATTCAGTATTCAATTATTGTTGAATACTTCTGAAAAACCATGAGGTAAACCTACGATCATGATCAGATTCAACAGATATTGGTACTCAATGTTGCCATAAAACATCCTTCATTTATATCCTAGTGATTTTATCAAGCATAAAATATTATATTATTTTAATAAAAATATGTCTAAAATATAAGGATAATGATAGCAACCCAAATAAAATTATTACAGTTATATATAATGTGGATTCATAAGACTAAATCATGGGTGATGTTCTCCCATTTCAATATCAGTATGTGTAATGGTTTTCTCATCCCCTTAGAGGTCATTCATATTTACCTTACTAGTATACCAAGTATAGATATATGTACTATAAAATCTCATATTCATGTTTTTAAACTAGAGGTTCTACCTATGATCTATATACATCGTTGTGCTTCCACTATGAAAATGGGCTAATGATCTATGTGCATTATCCCATAAACATTTCATTAATTTTTTTTAAGGGATACATATATTCTTCTCAAATATTTTATGTTCACTATTTCCAATGATGAACTCTAGATTACTTCATTCCTTCTTCAATAATTACTTATTATCATTTTGGGCTTCAATGGTTTTCACATTGATAAATACATGAGAAATAATTTGTGGAATGATGGGTTTCATCCAATAACTTGTAATTTCTATTTCATTATGATTAATATCAAGGAACATTAGGTCCCTTTAAGACCTCATTATAGATAGGTTATCATGATCTATTATACTAAGGATATTTACCAACTTATTTTCCTTTACTAGATAGTAATTTATTGAGAGATAATATTATTTGATGAGCTCTAAAAATATCATTTCATGCATGTTCATGTCCTTTACTGTAAATATATGAATTTTTATTATTTGATCAGTATATATATCAAATATTTCCACATAAATATACAAATGTAAAATAGGTAACACAAAGATACTAGAATCCATATCCAAATCCTATTTTCAATAATGTTTCTCATGGTTCATTAATTGGTGGAATGCATAAGACATTATCTATTCATTTTTCATCAAGACACTTCCAGATCCCTTCATCAAAGTATCAAAGTTTAGGACAACATATTCTAAACTGAAGAGTAATGTGACTACTTGTGATGTAATGAACTATTCACACTCTCCTTAAAGAATTCTTCAGATTCATTTATCAAGTGTAATTTTATCTCTTTTAGTGTGAACAAAGATAGTAGATTTTAATGTTATGAGAAATTCCTCACAATGTGTTTATAGTATCAAGATAAACGAAGAAAAAAAATCTCTATCACAGTGGTTCATATAGTCCATTCTTAAATTACCTAGTTCTTTAAAGGATCAATAGATATACCATAAGTTATTTTTATATGACTTAAGAAGGATTCGTTTTCAAAGAAAAAATGAACACTTACTAATCATGGCTTACCATTTCTCTTTTGTTAAGATATTAACCAAAATCATAAAATACTATTAATTATTCTCATTTCTCTTACAATATATGATAACATTGTTAATAAAAAATATGAGGAATATTTTAAGGTAATATCTAAAAAAACTATTCATTAGATCCATAAATAGTTTTTGGTGAATTTCTAAGTCTATAAGGAATTATAATGTTTTAAAAGTCTTTATATCTTATAGAGAAATCATTATTGGGTATATCATCTCTATTTACTCATAATTAATCATATATATATATATGATGGGCCTTTTATAGTATTTAAGACCTCTAAGTTGACCAACCAAATCATTAATATGTGTTAGATGAAACTTTTCTTCATTATTGTTTTTTTAATTTCATGAAAGTAAATTCCATGGGGATATGATATATCATTCTTCTTCATAATAGGTACTATTTTACCCCATAGTGAAGCACTTGGTTGTATAAATCAATTATATAGGTTCTACTAAGACTAATTCATTAATTGTTCTAAATGGATGAGGGACATTCTATAAGGTCTCTTAGATATGGGCATAAAACAGGGTGTGGGGTTAAATGAAAACCCAACCTTCTATTCTCAAGGAATACTAGGTTGTTCCATAGGAAATCTATCAATATACTCGTGTATTATTGGCATGTCTCCAATTTTGAGTTCCTAAATAAGTAGTTTATCTTAGATTCCCTCATTATTTGCCATCAAGACACGTATTATTGAATTTTATTGTAAAGTGGGTTCATAATCAACCTTATTCTAATTTTTGATAATGGGGTGATTTGGGATTTGAGGATAGAACATGTTATACAAAAAAACAATAAGGTTTTCTATGAAAGGGCAGCTAATATATGATTATTTTTATATCTAATCCTACTAAGGGAAGAAGAACCATATCTATAGGAAGTATATTCCCATATATCTTTATTGGAGAAGAGTTGTATAATTTCGATGCAATAATAAGAGAACCTGATTTTTCCCAATAATTCCATATTAATGGATTGATGTGATGACTAATAATTCATTGAAAAATTTCATGATATGAAAGAATGTAAATAACATGAATCAAATAAGACATTCAAAATTCTGAATTTGATAATATGTGTACCTTTAACCACTCGGTTCTAATGGTTTTCTTCAGTTGATGTAATTTCATAGGATCTTCCTTGTTCCCTTGTTCAAGGTGGTTATTGAGGCCAATTTTCTTTGTTAGACATTGGATTGGGGAATTCATTTTCATAAATTTTGAACTAACTTCATTTAAATTATTTAAGTATGTGTGCTATATTAGTTAGTACCTTCTTTCCATATTCATATTGACAAGAAACTTCATACCACTTCTATAATAATGACCATGATATAAAAATTTCTAACATATGAGGGACTTTTTATTCCCTTGAATCAAGTTTACATGGCTATTCTTCCAAATGTTTCACATGTTGTTGGTTGAGTATTCCTTCCTCAATGAGATTTATCATTTCAGTAACTGAGAAACTCCATATTAATTTTATTTTCATTAAATCCCTGAGAATTATGATAGTATACATTGTATACTTCATCATTTTATTCAAATAAAACAATTTCCTCATAGTTATTGAAGACTCTTATGGTTAATTAACTTTGAGTATATGGTTTTAGGAAACTGGATAATTGATCAATAAAAATTTATTTTCAATAATATAACATCAGGAATACCTTATGATTCTTGTGAATTTAATCTATAAGATCATATGGATTCATCTTCATTTTGTTTCAGTTCTAATAACTCTCACACCAGTTTCATGTAAAGAGTTTAGGGAAAATATTTCCAGAAGAATATTTTCTTTAACTCCTACCAACTCAGAGACTCGTATTTCTTCCTTTTCCATCTGTTGATTCCCACCAAATGAGATTCCTAAAATTCACTAAGAAATAAATTCCTTAATTTGGGATTTGATTTCCCTATATAAAATGAATAATAACTTGTTCATGTTCACACTAATCATGTGATCTTTCAAGAGACATGTGATCGCATGACCTGGGGATGGTCGCACACAGCATATAGCCTAGGGAATAGCCCATGTAACCCCTTATACATTCCTTCTTCTCTTGATAAGGAACCCCATACAATCAATGATTGTGCTGAGGGTTCTAGAAGAGAATCTGTGGGTCGCAATAATTTTAAATAGGCAAAAATATAACAATCCATCCAAAAAACCTTTGAAAATGGGATGGAAATATCCAACTATAATGATCCTATTTTAGTCATAAAAATAACTGAACACATAACCAATAGAAATATTAATCTTATTTGAAAATACGCATACAACCTCAAGATATACCCAACCTTTGTAAAAAAGGGAAATAAAAGGAGAATGGAGGTCATAAAACTCACATGATAACCCTATGTATCTCATGAGACCCCACAGAATCCCTGAGGACTTGTCTTCATAGTTACACAAAAGCCCATTGGAATGTTACCTTGTCAAGAGAAAGGCTTTGGACTTGTACTGGTAGTCTCATTCACCCCCTTAGGCTCTAGAAATAAGTAAAAGGGATTATCCTTGAGGTGATCGTGTATCACCATAAGACCTGTTGTTAGTAAAGTGATATATCATTGATGGGTCAAGTGACTATATTTGAAAACACTCATGCAATCTCATATGATCCCTAAGGCTTTTAAAAATAAATTGAGGAAAAAATAGAATAGGTGGGAGCCTCTTGCGGTTTTAAAAATCATGAGATACATCAGAAAAGTCTCTATTAACCCCTTGAAAAGATAGTTTGATCTCATAAAATCCCCATGTTAATTTATACTTTTCTCATGGAATATCCTATATAAGGCATCAATTATCTCATGAAATCCTTTCAGTATGCATCCTGGTCTCACAAAAGTTCCTAGACATGCCAATATAACCATATGGAAGAAAATAATATTGTCAATATGATTCGGAAAGACCCCATTAATTGGCTATAATCCAATAAATGGGGTGTTGATGGGATGGTCTCATGATCACTAAAAATCATGAGAAATCCCTAGTATAACCTACTAAAGGACTATGAATATGTATGATTCTAAAGCCCTCCACCAACTCCAACCCAGATTTTCATGATACATGCCACGCATAATGGTGAATAATTTGGGTGTATAGGCCTATAAATCCCCCACCCCAAAATAAAAAATGATCCTTACACAAAATAATGTTCCTTTGAACCTCAAATCAGTGTACCCGTGAATCAGAGTGGATTTTTTGGTGTAGATGATCTTGCAATCAGAAATGTTTTCCATCATGTATGATCTTGTGAGCATCTTGAGCGATCATGGAACATGGATAGGCACTTCATGTGATTTCTCATAAATCATGTGAATGAATACTTTTGGGTCACACTAAGAACATAATAAATATATTTTATGTGACGTGAGACTTAAAATAAGATAACATAGAACAAATTTAAGGAATTTAAAATAAAAGGATAAAATAAATATTAAAAAATATGGGAGACTTGTGCAAATAACATACACCTTGATCCTTAGGTGCTTCTCATTAACAACCTTTTTCACATGATAGAAACACGACATGTCTACCAGATGATGTGATTCTTCTTTGGTATACTATTTGGAGTAGGAAAATTCCCTCATACATGTCAAATCAAGTCACATGGATCCCCCCAAGGAATGACACTGATGTTTTGTGAAACCCTATGGGCTTCCCATCCAGGCCTTGAAATGTCTTCTAGACAAGTCACCCAGATCATATAGTGACACCAATACATGTCAGATGAGTATCAAGGTAGCCCCAAGGTATGTTAGTAGGATTTTGCGATATTCCCCAGACATGTGTTCCAAATTTTGAGATAATATCCAGACATTTTAGTGTGGTTCATGCATCACCCTCTAGAAATTTTTCATTGACTCTCGTGAGTCCCTCCAAGCATTTAGGTTAGATTTTGTGATGACACCAGGTCATGTCAGCTAGACCATGTGAATCTTTCTTTGAATGTAATGTGTGATCTTGTGATGGATTCCAAGATAATTCGGCTAGGACTCATGATGTCCTCTGGAAAAGTCATCCTTGATCATAAAAAAACCCTCAGAAATTCCATAGAGGTTGTGTTACATCCCTTGAACAATTAAAATAGATCATTTTATTTTCTTTGTACATATTAGGTAAAAAACCTCAAATATATCAAGAAAACAACCAAGTTATTTCGAGCAAACAATCAGTGCTTGTTGGGAAAACAAGCAGGGTGGGTCAATCAAGCATCTCATGACTTCATAACCTTGTCCATCCTCCACAAAGGGATATGTCAATGTGTAATCCTAGGACAATTGGAATAAATTGACTATGATTCATTATATTACGAGGATACTTAGTAATACTTTATAACTTCTAATCTCCATGTCAAATAAACAAAGGGTAGTCCTAGAGAATAAGTCCCACATCTACAAGAAGTGAGACTTCTCGTTATCTATCCCTTGTTCTCACACCAAGAATAGATCACGTGGGATTATAGATTTAAAATGGTTATATCATTATCATCATAAAATTATATTAAAACAAAGGAAAAAATATTCTGTAAGCCTGATCAGTAGCATGATATGATATGTACCATATATAAGGGAAACCATAGTGTTTAATCCCCAATCCACTGAACTATGAGAACACTAATTGTGATAGTAGCCACGATATGTAGTATTATTTCTTAAGGATCGAGCTCAAATAGTAATCCACTACAACATAAATCCCTTCATGTATCCAACATTTCAACCATCGGGACCCAATCATTCCCATGGGTTGATCATTGAACCTCATCCATCAGTGGACTGATAAATCGGTTGAACTATGATGACTCTAATTCCTATAATAAACTGGATATATAGGATGACTTATTAAATCCTGAGCTTCCTAATAAACATCCCATGGATTTTCCTAGTATAAAAGTCCTGAATCTATATATACTAAGATTTATTACTTGTTATCCCTTGTTTCTCACATTGAACATAGATCATGTGGGCTTAGGGAATTGAAATGGTTGTATAATTCACATTATGAATCTCTATAATCAAGGGAATCCTCATTGTATAATCCTCGATGAGTTAAATGATATGATTTTCCCCATATAAGGGAATCTTCCTTGGGGCTAGTCCCATGGGCATGAATGAACTACGAAAACTATGATCCCTACCATAATTGGGATATGTAGGATGTATCATTGATTTGAGATCTTGGATACCCATTATACAAGTTCCCACACATATTTTCTTTCTTTATGATGTTAAAATATATGAGATTTAATGAACTATGTGGGTTTTTATTCCTGCTATAATCAACATGCGTAGTATTCCTCTCAATGGCTCAATCCTTTCCACAAAATATTACCTAAATCCTTGTATAGAATCAAATTTTGAAGTGACTGGTTATTTGGATCCAAAATATAAGTTGCTAATCCTTACTAGGAAATTGAAGAATAACCTCAGATACATACATATGGATTCACAAATGTGATCCGCTTCTCCAATGCATAAAAGGTGTTAACATATGATCAATTTTTAGGGTAACTAGGCCCATATAAGTAATAGGAATAGATTCATGAACTTATCTTAAATTTATATGAGAGCCCCAGAGTAAGCAACAATACCTCCCAAAATGGTGTGACTAGCCTGACCTTCCATCCTCTCGACCAATGTGAGTTCTTAAGAGTCATTAGGTCTCATCCTCCAAATTAACACCATCCTTTTGAAAGCTGCTCTGTTACCAGTTAAGTATATGGGTACCATTGGTAGTTACCCTTAAGAATAAAAATGGTGATGTGAGATAAATTATTGTGCAAGAAATTAAACACCTCACAATCAACAATCATGCTAAACCAAATTCACATCCATGAGGGTTTCTGATCGCCTCTTTTCTATCAAAAAAATGGTTAACCTAATTTGAATCACTCGGATAATATAATGATTAGTTAATCATGTGTTCTTCCATTTTTCATTTCATGTTCTAAAAAATGATGAGTTGGGCAAAAAACCCTCATATAGCAGGATGGTCGGTTTTCCATGTGTTGGTCCAATTTTTTGGAATATTTAACAAAGTTGATAAGCCTAACATAAATATTATAGATAGTCCTATATAAATAGGGTTCCAATGAAAAAATTTCAACCTCTCTTTGACACATCCATGTGAGTAGAATGGTCGGATTGGGAATAAAAGGAAAATTGTGTTAACCATGCATATCTAATTGAGCACACATCATGCCTGTGATATTAAAATAATCAGTGACCTTTTTCATTCTTGTCTATATGACTGTAGATAATACTCTCATCTGCACCATCCTAATATAGGGTAATTTCTTCATCTAGTAATTTCTATGAAAAATCCATTCTGGTTACAACACTCAAGAGTCACAAAATAGCCTCACAAGCATGACAACTTCAATTTTAGGTGGATAACACAATGTCTTGGGAATACCATCGATGTGGTACAATCCTAGCCCTTGAATATACTCAAAAGGGTCTCTATTTACTGAATAAAACATGTCCATGGTGACACCATGAAATGTATTTCATGCACTTTTCTACAATTGAAGAGGTATTTCCATCTGCCGCCACTCAAAATGACCTCATCCAGGCATGAAAAGTTCACAGGGTGACTCTACATTTTTCATGGGGTTCAGGGATGGTAGCGAAGGCACTGCCCAAAGGTCCAGGATAGTAGCCTCACACTAATACCAAGCAGGGGTGCGGGGGAGCATCCCCCATGGTATAGAACAATAAGTTTGGATAAGTCTCTAAAGCATTTTCCAAGGTAGCTACACACAAATACCTATGCACCACCATGATAGATTAGAATGAAGAAATAATTTTCTCTAAGTCCCCAAGGTGTTTCCCTGGTCTAAAAAAAATCACCAGTGCTGCCCACATATACTTGGGCACCACCCGTCCAGTGCGTAGCCACTTGCGCACCAGAAAATGTCGCGCATCCTACTTGAGTAGCCAAACCCCTTTTTCCCAAGGTCTTATTTTTTCCTATAAATAGACATTTGGGGTCTTCATTTGTACAGACTAATTTCCATGAAGCTCAATTACTACTTCGGTCACCCTAGATCTTCACCCAAGTCTTATAGAATATTTAATGTAGTTATTCAATGCATTGAGCGGAGGATTTAAATGAGGATCATTGGAATCATGTCCTTTTACTGATTGAAAACCATATAACATGTGCACCTAAAAAACTCAACTTCCATAAATCAGAAACACTAGCGTGCCACCTATTCCTTTCATAGGAACTTGATCACCCCACTTCTAAGATTACCTGTGAATACTCTTGAAGGATTGTAGCCAAGTCTCACCAAAGTATTACCATACAGGTTGTATGTCGCTTAAGTGAATATCAAGTTGTTCGAGTCTATTGGTGTTCCCATACTTGTGTGCCCTTATCAACATGATCACCCCTTTTTGATTCACTTAATCTCTTCAGTTTTATATCCATCAAGCCTTCATCAAATCCATTCAGGGAAAAGCTTCTTCTTCCTTTTCTCCCATGTCTGAAAGGGATTCTATTGAGACCTCCACCAAAACCTCCCAACTTATCAAACCTTTGGGAAAGTCACCTCAGTGTGTATCCTATTTGGGTTTGTATTTCCACAGTTATAGTTTTCCCAAATTTTTTTATAATAGAGTTAGGATACATGGAATGTCTGTGGGTTTGTATATCAATACTCACATGGAACTTTCTCCTAGGAACAGTGTCGGGAAGTTCCCTGTTTGGAGGTGTGTTTGGGTCCAAACCTCTCTCTTCTCAAATAGACGACCTGGAATCTTAGGTATCTGGAAGGGAAGGTGTGGTTCACACTTGATTTTCCATTTATGTAAAGAGGAAGTCTCCCTCCTCTCTCAGGATCAATTTTAGTTAAACCATCCTAGCGTAATCCCCAGGCTTTTCTAGCATGAGGTAGCATCATTTCTCCTTCTCTATTCTTCAGTGCCAAATATCAGAGGGGAGATGGGCACAAGGGCTTTTGTTACCCTTCCCCTCTCTCGTTGGGATTTTTCACAATTGGTAGCCCTCCTGGTGTAAGCCCCTAACCTTCATTCCTTCCTTCTTGCATTGCAACCTTGTCCAATGTAAATAGAATAGAGGGAAGGCTCATCACCTCTCCCTCTTCCATTTTCACCTCACCCTCGTTCACTCTCACTGCTATAGGGGCTCCCCCTTCCATCATCGTAAGAGGATTAGTGTGGAAGATTTTTTTGTGTCTTTAACGTTTTCTTGTTTCTCACACCGAGTAGAACTCACGTGTGCTTAGAAATTTGTCATGGTCACAACATTTTCATAATTCAATGAACTACGAGAACCCTGATTCTCACAATAATCGGGAAACGTAGAAAGCCTTCTCGGTGCCCGATCTCACTGGATGTCCTCTTCAAGAATAAAACCCCAATTACCATAATTTGGGCATTCTCCTTAGGAATAATACCCAAATTAAATCTTCAAATCACCAAGGCATCCATTTTACGATGTAATCCCAAACTCATTTCTCTCAAAAGACTATGCTCTACTATGAGACTTATCAAAATATGTTGTCTTTGATTCCCATCTACATGTGATATGTACGAATCCTCCTTGAGTTTCAAACCCAATACATTAATTCAACAATGTCCTCCTTGGGCCATATTCCTAATAGGGTCTGATCCTACATGGAAACTCATAACCATTCTATGTTCCTTGGGCTGATTCAGCTTAAGTCCCATGCTATATTTTGGGTAAGAACATTCTTCTTAGATGTCCATACCACATGCCATTAAAATTTATGGCTAGGTCCATATCACGTGACCATAAATGGTATGATGTGTCTCATTCAGTGGAACCTAACTATGAGGGTATTGATTCCTTTTAAAAGGGTACATAGGTATCCCATTTTATGGGCACGATCCCAAGATCAAACCAAACCTTCATCTCCCTGGATGACAATAAATTCCAGAGTGCACCACTAAGTGGCATAAAAACCAGTGTCATCATAACAATGATTAAATGAACCTATAAGTAGTATATGAGGAGATACCATTTATGGAGAACCTCAAATACATACAGATATCTCCATTAATGAAGAACCTAGAATACATACAAATGGTTTTAAACATTTCACATGCTAAATAATTGATTGAAAATTCCAAGGGATATTTATGATATACTTGGTAAATTAATAATGATTCATGAAAATATCATAAATTATAAAGAGAGTCCCAATGTAGACAATAATTCCCCCCAAAAGGTTGTGATGGGTCTTACCTACCATCCTCTCGACCAATGCACATTCTTAACTATCGTGATGTTAAAACATAATGAATTCCTACCTTTGGAAAGTAGGTCTCCTTTGGATAAATAACTATTGGATGTTTCTGGTTCCATAAATAAATCTAATGGAAACTTTTTGGAAGAAGTGATTCTTAAAATCATAATATATGTTTCAAGGAACTACGAAACAAAAATGGTGAACCCGATGTGAATCCTTAAACAATTTAATAATGTTACCCACTTGTTAGGACCCGATCAATCGATAAAGTAAGGCCAGAAAAACGAATCAACCACACATGTATCCATCTAAAAATATGTTTCTTTAATGGAATTTGTTGTTGTTTCAAGTTTTTCTCAGAATTCCCTTCACTCCAAAATGGATTTCTTCAAGACAACATCTTTGAACTTCCCAACCGCTAATAAAGCTAGATCCCCATCCATGGGAAGGATGTTATCACTAACACATTGTCTTCAATGTTGGGTGTCTAATGTCCTAGTAAAGGAATATTTCCATAATGGTACAATACTGAATTTGGAGCCTTCTCAACAGGCCCACCATGTCAATAACAATCCTCCACCATTCGGACAATGATGACTAATGACCAAGAAGCATATGGTGCCAACCACCATCTTAAACCATTTAAGGTCCTTATCCCTGAAACAAAACAATAAGTACCTCCCATATTATACGGAGGTGGATCCAGAGTCCACTAAAGGCCTAAATTTAGGAATGCAGGAGTCTTTACTGAGGACACCCACCAGCAATCGCCGCCAACAAAATCGGGCAGTAGTGAACCCTCAACATGATAGGGGTGTTGCCTTTAAACGTTCATCTCAGGTCTCTTAGATCGGGAAACCAATACGAACCTCTAGGGACAACGTCTAGTCAATTGGGAGAAGGTTATTACCTCTACCCCTTCTGAAGAGGCCCATCAACCTAAACTGATGGCAAACAAATAACGAGAACATACACCCATCCGTTCTAATTTTTATGTCCAGCAAACCCGTCTGGCGCAACCCTCCAATACCACCAGATAAATCCTATGGAGTACCATGAATAGGAACATACACTTGCTTAAAAGTTATTAGCTATTCAGTAGCCTCGTCTGAGTGCTTTAAAATAATCCCTCTAATCTTATGTGGTGGGAACTAGTAAATAAGAACATACATCTTTTTACAATCACCAATTTTGTGATCATTCTCATTTTCCAATATATAAGGAAGTCTTTAAACCATACATTATGGGAAACAACCATCTATCACATACACATGCTAATATTCATCAGGTCTTCCAATAGTCCTGTTTGGTAGAACATGGATATGTCATTTAGAAAGCTCTGAAGAAAAATTTGGGGCATACCCAATTCTCTCCCCCCATACATGAGTATTGTCAATACCCATTGAATGGAAAAGGATGAAAGGAGTAGGCACATACACCTACTCCAAATATGTAATGGATTTATATTCTTCTTCCCACCACTGAAGTCATCAAACTCATATTATCAATGGAGAAAGGGAAAACAAAAATCCATGCCCATATTCTGGAAGCATGCCAATATATTATAACAACCACTTCAGTTGTATCGGGGAAATAGATACATAAATATGTCCCCACACATGGGATGAAACATCAGCATTCCATCCTTGAATAGATACACACCTCTATTTCAGTCCAGGAGGGTCATGGTGCATACTCCACCATATCATACGGAAAACAAGATCGGGAAAATACACCCTTTCCCATTAAAGGTAATTGGGAATTTTCGATAACCAATCTAAGGCAAGTACATACACCTAACCATGATAACCTATTTTCTCAGAAACTGTCCCCAACTAAGTATAATTGAACGTCCAAGAAGATGTCTCACCAATCACTATTGGAAAACCATGATTCATGTTTCCATTTAGATCCTCTTAATGCGATACTTCTTGAATCCCTCAAACATTTATATATTGCAACTCAGGATCATGTCCTATCATTACCAAATTATGGGAGTGGTAGTAGTAATTCTTAATTTATTCATTGGAAAGTTCATCATGAAGTATTTATTCAGGAAAATTTGGTCAATCTAGAGTTCCTATCTCTGGATAAGAGCCACAGAAACCCTCCATGTGGCCAGAAGGCCAAGGAGAAAAAAGATTTATCCCTTACTTTAATCCATTATGGTGATCCTCTCCCTTAGGGAAATCGCCGCGAAAGTCCTCTCCATAGTAGTATTTATCATTGTCAAAAAAATTCTATAATTGACAATGTAGAAATGATAAATACCTCCTATCTTGAGGAACTTTCTAACACAATGCTAGTCATATATGATGCCTTTTCATTGAAAGGTGAAACATTTTCTCAATAAGAAGACATTTTAAGGGAACAGTCATTCTCTAAACCTACCTTGGGTTTTTTTTCATCTAATACAGAGCATCCACTTTGGTCAGACCAACTATAGATACCTCTAGTGAAATATGATGAAGATGTGTAAAACATAAGGAAACAATTGTCTAAGGGAGAAGTATCAATCATGTTCTGACCTTTGGATAATTCTTAGTATCACATTACAAAATTGATTGAAGAAGATTACATTCATGATATCCACCTCAACCAATGGAAGACTCTTCATCATTTGAAAACAAAAGTATTACCATCTGTTGAATATAAAAATCATGTAAAGGTAATAGAAGGGTTGCAATTCCAAATTGACTTGGTGTCCCTCTCAGTTTCCCAACATACAAAGGTTGAAAAATAGTAGAGAATACTTCAGCATGCATGCCACATTTCTCTAACGAGGCTATTCTAGTTAATTTATGATTCCCCATCAAGTTTTCGTATCATAGGATGGGGTGCACAAGGAGCATTGCATTTCACTGCACTCCAAAATCAGAAAAGTCTGTGAAAAGTGGTCTCATTCAATGTTATTGAGCATGATCAGCCACAATCAATAGATTTTGTATGAAGTAGAATGTACGCTCTAGAACAGGCCTTAACCATCTCTCATCAGAGTCAGGCCTAAAGAAAAGAAGTTATCGATTTAAATTAGCATCAAGCATCTGATAATCTTGAGCAGGCATCCCTCTTAGAAGGTGTCAGCCGTTAGAGAATGAAAATATCTGAAATTCCAAATACATCTACCGAAAAGGGTGATTTGAGTGGTGGTTAGATAATGCACCTAGATAATGTCCAATCCAGACTTTTCCAAATTAAAAGAGGAGTTGCACGAATTCCAGCCATAACAGTTCATGAATAACCCTAGCTAGCAAGGTTGGGGGCTCATTTAATTCAACCTTCAAATTCATTAATCAAAGTTCAAATTTTTTAAGAAGAAGAAGAATAGGAACATCCCTAGCCTATAGGGCTAGGGGATTTTTCACATCTGAAATCCCCTCCTCAATGGAAGTCAGTTTTCTCTCGATTAGGGATGAAGCCATAAGGAGAGCATATAACTGAACTATCTGAGGATTCCCTTCAGGATACTATTTGAAAAACAGTTCCTGGGAATTAATAATATAGAAGAATAGAGTCTCATTGAAGATACAGAGGGAGATAATCTTACAAAAATACTGGCAGAATGCCATCGATGCATTATGCGTCAGTGAATGTCCTTAACACCACTGTAGATGATCCTCTAGAAAATGAGTCCTATTTACGGGAATCGAAAGATTATGTTCTTGTCCATAATATGGTACACACTAAGGAAAATGAAGAAGGTATGCATACCAAAAATCAAAGGCTTACCCAAAATCTAGGAATGCCTTCAAATAACCAACTTCCACCCCTCTTAAAGTTATCTAACAAGGGGAAAGGAAAAAAAATCATATTGCATCTCACTTTTCCACTGGGGGAAGGTCAATATTTTTCACTTGAAGAAGTATTTTCATGGCTAGAGGAGGAAATGAAGGAGTTGAAAAGACTCAATATAGAGTTACTTCAAAGCATCATTTTTTCTAGACGTACTCCGTCAGCAGGTCCTCAACTTGAAAATCTTGTTGGAGATCCTCAGTAAATATAATTTATTGTAAATACATATGCGAATAATGATTTCCCTCCACTGGGTTCACAATCAAGGAAGGATTAGAGACACTCTGATAGGCATGTTCCTATGGGTTATCCAAGGAAAATATTAGCACCACCATCAGTGGTATTTCTAGTCATTGCACTAGCTCAAGCCCCAATTTCTATACATGCACAAGTTATAGATCATATAGATATTCCCCAAATTCTTATGAACAATATTGAGGAATTAACGACTTGATTGGAAGCTATAGAGGAATGGAATGCACTATTTCTTCCACAAAATGGATCTTACCCTGAATGGGTGGATGCAATTCCCCCCCCCACACTAAATTTTGTGAATACCACATTCCAAATATTTAATGGTCCAATAGATCCGAAACAACAATTAACACATTTTTCTTCTCATTGTGATCATTTGATGTGAACTCTTAAACAATAAGAAGCAGTAAATCTATGGTGTTTTGTGCAGTCATTATAGGGACCAACTTTTGTCTGGTATACAAGTTTACAATCTCAATCAATTACTAGATGGGAATATCTCCGTCAGAAATTCATTTTTAAATTTATCTCAATGTTACCAAAGAATAATGTATTTGATATTACCAATTGTAAACAAAGGGATAATGAAATAGTTTCATATCTCATTGCAAAATGGAATGAATTAACATATTCCTTAAGTCAATCACTCCTTTAATAATTATTAATGCCAATTTGTTTGAAAAATCTACATGATGAGTTACGCAAACCATTGATCCCAGTGAAATACATAGGACGGATTCAAAACCTTACTTCAATTGATCAACTGAAAGAAGACTCTATTATAGAAACTAAGGCTAAAACTCTTGTTATTCCATCAGCTCTAGGGTGGAGGATAGGAAATGCAAAATCTTCTATAGTTACACTCAAGCAAGCACGTGTACCTTCTTCTTCTTTAATACCTTCATCATACCAAAGGGATCTACCTCATGATCATCAGCAGCATTGACCACCTCATCCACATGATCAAAGATATCAGAGGAAACAATTTGAGTAATTAAATAATAATGTTTATTCTTTCTGAAATAAACAATTTCCTGGTTACTATAACTCTGCTCTGGAAAAAAAATTCAATTTCCATGGGAGAATAATCCAAATAAATAAGGAGATGATGATCTTCCCAATTATTGTCCCTTTCACTAGATTTTATGGCATCCCATCCAAGAATTTTTTGTTTTCAAGGACCTCTTGCAAAAGATGGTAGATTCTAGAAAAGTGAAACTGAAAATTTCATCATCTCAAGTAGCATGTGTTACCACTACAGATCTAAAGGAAGAAGGAGAATGGAAGGAAGTCAAAATTGAAAATGTGTAGAAATATGATGATTGGATGATCATGAAAATGATCAACTGGAATCATTCCATTTTAAGAACATAGTTAAAACAACTGATTGTGTCTTCTTCCACTCCAGCCATAGAAAAACCACCTTCATCAAAAGGTCATTCCTCCAAGAAGTGAACTGATCATAAGTAAAAAAAGAGAAATCAAAAGAAGATGAGCTCACATTAATGCCAAAGTTTTCCTTGACCCTGGTAGATTCTATTCCATCTGTTTCAAAAGAAAATTACACCGCCCTGCAAAACGATACAATCAGAATTAACCAGTCAGGACGAATCTCTATCAGATGAACAATTGATATTTGTTTCTATCAACATTATACATTTAATATATCCTTATGCCTATGATGATTCTGATTATAAAGTTTTGGAATTCCTAATACTTAATTGGGGAACTAGAGGAAGAGACCAGGGTCCAGGATACAAGGGAAGACATGGGAATTCTAGAAACCATCATTTTAACTCTACCCCTGCTCGAAACATATATGCAGCAAAAACTCGTGGAAGAGACCTTCTACGGTCTCAAAAAGAAAGCATAGTTTCTTCCCTGAAAGGCATTTTTAGTTCTGACATGATTATTTTGGAGGACTGATTAGAAGTCAAACCATCTTCCTCTCATTAAGTAAACAGACCTAGTCAGTCTAATCTACCAAATATAGAAGTATTTCCAACTTCTTCTCTGACATATGGTACATCTACATCAGAAGAATGAACTTCCAAAACAGCTACAAAACCGCATCTTCATGCTAGAAAACACAGACTTTTGGACAAAAAGTATGATGTCTTGAAAAAATTGGCCCAAGTACCTACCAATTTATCAATTATAGATGCTTTTAATCTGTCAAAATATCTTCAAGAAGCACTCATTGAGGCTTTATTAAGTCCTCAAGAGTGTGAAACCGAAGTTTCTACTGCTGAGTTTTACCGTATAGAGAATGATTCGGTAGAATGTCATGGAATCAAATATTTTATAGATAAGATGAAGATGATTTTGTACAAGGACATATTAGACCCTTGAATTCTTCTGGAAAAGTTAATGATGTAGACATTTGACAAGCCATCATTGATAATGGCTTTAGAGTCAACCTCATTCATATTCTTACACTTCATCTATTAGCCTAACTGAATCTGAAATATCTTCTTTGAATTTAATGTTGTAAGGATATGACCATAATGAACAAGAACCTCTGAGCAAGATTACACATAGAAGTCCGTTTGAAGATCTTGTTTCTAATTCAGATTTCATGGTTGTTCGTTAGGACACATCATTCAATATTCTTGTTCGAAGGCCTTGGTTTCATCAACATGTATCCATACCTTTGTCTTACCACCAATGTCTTACATACAGTTTCAATGGTCAAATTAGGACATTGTTTGGTGAAAATCCTCCATTCAAGACAAGTGAATCACAAAAAATTGAGTTATAGTTTTATCACACAAAAGGAACAAGGTCTATGAAAAAAGAAATAACCAGAGTTAATACATTGAATGGACTGAAAAAGATCCCAGAAAATCCATTCATACATTTGAGTACAGATTTTCTGCTACCCATCAATCAAAATGAAATGGTAAAAACAAATTCAATCACTAGTCCTATAACTTCCATAATGTCAATTATGGCAACTGAGCTTGACAATGTGGGAGAGATTAGTGATTCACCAAGTAGTTATGGAATCCTAAATGGAGATGTTTTCATTTCATATGTTGAACTAAAACAACCCTCTACATCTTAAATCAGAGTAGAAGAAATTGTAGAAATTATAGAGGAAGACAAATATGTTGATTCTCAATCCACCATCTCCTCTTTATTACCACAGGACGAACCTTCGTCGTCCGTTTGGTCAGATATGGTGTCTTCTTCTTCAGGATGTTCAAATACTGACTCCCCCTCTAACTTTGGGAGTTTTTCCTCGTCATCTACTATGAGAGTAGAAACAGAAAAGGTAACACATAACAAAGATGAAACCGAAGATCTTGGGGATGCTCCTCCAACATTTGAGGAAGTTGTCTCTACCACCATGGATTAGCTTAGAGAAATAAATCTTGGTACATAAGAATATCCACTCCCCACTCTAATTAGTGTGGCTATGACCTCTAAAGAGAAAGACATGTATACATCATTTATAAAGAAACATTGGGATATATATTAGTGGAATTATATAGAAATAGTATGATTTAATCCTGATGTAGCCACCCATCATTTGGGTTTTCCATAAGAACATCGTGATTTCAAACAGACAACAAGAAGAACACACCCAACTCATGGCTCTAAAATTAAAGCTGATGTTGAAAATCTTACAAAGGCTACATTTTTTAGGGAAGTTCAATATCCCAAATGGCTAGCCAATATTGTGTCAGTGAAAAATAAGAATGAGAAAATTAGAGTTTGCATTGATTTTAGAGATCTTAACCAGTGTTGTCATAAAGATGATTTTCTAGTTCCAATTACAAAGCTTTTAATTGATGCAACTGCTGGATTTGAATCTCTTTCTTTCATGAATGGTTAATATGGTTATAATAAAATACTTATGGCCTTAGAAAATAAAGAATATACCTCCTTCATATCCCCACAAGGTGTGTATTTCTATCGGGTATTTCCCTTTGGTTTAAGGAATGCAGGCGCAACATACCAACATGCCATGCACCATATTTTCAAATCCATTCTAAAGAATTTTTTTTGAATTTTATGTGGATGATTTTTTGGTCAAATCTAGACAATTTTCCAATCACTTGGATGATTTGGATACCATATTACATAAACTTTGGCTACATAGTTTAAATATGAACCCCTTGAAATGTGATTTCAGGTTAACGTTATGAAAGATTCTTGGCTTTGTTGTATGCCATCATGGTATTGAAGTTGATCATGAGAAAGAAAAATCAATCTTTTGTAGGTCACCTCTGAAAATTTTCAAATAATTAAGAAGAATCTAAGGACACTTGGCATATATTTGGCACTATTTTTCTAGTTTGGAAGGAAATTTTTTACCCTCCACTAGATTAATGAAGAATGGAGTCACCTCCCAATGGAATGATGACTGTCAATAATTATATAATAACCTCGAGAAATATCTCTTGAGTGCACCAAAATTAATGCCACCTATTGAAGGAAGTCCACTTATTATTTATGTTACAGCTTTAGAGTGATCACTGGGTGCGTCCTTTTCTCAAAAGAATGATGCTTGGAATGAAAATAGACTTTACTATCTTAGTCGACCTATCCTTGATACAGAAACTCAATATTCAAGTATTATAATGTCCCTCCTAGAATTAAACTTTGTATTTTAGAAATTGAGGCACTACATGAAACATTATGAGGTCCAATTGGTATCTCACAATAACCCACTCAAATTTATCCTTAGTCGTCCTATGCATAAAAGGCGTATGGCACAGTGGGAAGTAATTTTTCAACAGTTTGATATCCAGTTTGTGCCTCAAAAGGTAAAAAAAGGCCAAGCTATGACTGAATCCCTTACTGAGAATCCATCTGTAGAAGATAAATTATTAAATACTCAACGTCCTGATAAAGAGGTATTCTTTATTCAGGATAATTCCCAAACATGGGAAATATACTTTGATGTTACTTCTAGAAGGACAATAGGGAAGATAATGGAAAAGCATAAACTCAACAATGTTGGGTTAGGAATTTTCTGTATCTCCTTAGAAAATGAAGTATTTCCTTATTCCTTCCTTTTATCTGAAGTTGGAACTAACAATGAGGCAGAGTATGAAGCTCTCATTATAGGTTTGTAATTGGCACTTCAGGTAAAAATGAATCACTTCAAGGTAAAAGGTGATTCAGAATTGGTAATCAAGAAAAACAGTGGAGAATATTCTACAAGAAAAAAGATTTAATTCCTTTGTGTGATTATGTAACAGGTTTAATGGATGAATTTCCCTCTGATCTGACATTGTTTTATGTTTAGCTATTAGAAAATGCCTAAGAATATGCACTGGATTTTGCAGATACAGCTTTGGCGGGTCCAAATTAGGATGAGACAGTTATTTTCATAGCCCATTGTCATGTAGTATCTTATTTTGTTCAAACCAGAATGGGGGAATTAATGAAATTATCCTTATTTATAAGCCACATGGTCATACCACGAGATGGAGAATATTCATCATGGAATATTTTCAAAATGGATTACTTTCACTAAATAGGGAAAAAAGAACAGATGTGGAGACGATCAGCCAATTTTACTCTATATGATAGTCCAGACCACCAAAAGAAACATTACAAGAAAGGATTTGATGGAATCCTCTTGAGATGTATTTATGGAGAAGAGATTTTATCTTTCATTAAAGAAGTACATTCAAGAGATTCGGGTGCCCACCAGTCTAGGCATAGACTCTCTGATCAGATCTGAAGGGTTGGATACTTTTGGCCTTCAATGACATAAGATTGCACAGATTTCACTATGATATTTCAACCCTGCCAAGTGAATTCCAACTTCATTCATCAACCCCCATATATTCTACATACATCTAAATACTCTTGGACTTTTTCCACAAGTAGAATGGATATAGTAGGGCCTTATCTTCCAACTACAACTAACCAGTTCAAGTATATCCTTACTGCTTCTAACTTATTTTCTAAATGGGCAAAGGCAATACCTCTCAAAGAGGTCGGAGCCAAAATCGTTGTTATTTTTTAAAAAACAGATATCATCACCAAGTTTGGTGTCCATCATACTATATCGATAGACAATAGAACCATTTTTTGTTTTATTTAGGTAATGATGTTATATCTATAGCATAATATTAAATCCAACCATTCATCTCGCAATAATGCGGTGGCTAAGGGATAGATAGAGGCCTTCAAAAAGACCCTATCAAATATACTCTAGAAGATCATTGATAAAGATAAAAAAATCATGGCCTGAAAAAAAATTAATGCTTTATGGGATTATCGGACAACTACTTGCACTGCCACCCAAGAAACTCTTTATTCATAGGTATATGGAACCAAAGAAGTTTTTCTAATTGAAATGAAATTTCCTTCACACAAAGTTTCAATTTTTCATCAGTTGTCTCCAGATGATAGGTCTTGGAAACGGTTCAATGAGTTGGATCAATTATATGAGAAAATATTTCATACTTTGCATCATTTATAAGTATATCAGAATTGAATATCACATGCTTTTAATAAGAACGTTTACCTCCATTAATTTATTCAAGGAGAATTGGTATTGTTCCTTAAGACTCTAATGATACCAGGGAAGAACGCTCCAGATCTTGAGCCAATGTGGGAAGGTCCTTATTATATACATATGGTCTATTAAAATGGAGATTATGCCTTAATATCAATGGATGGAGAGCTTGTTATAACTCCAACCAATGCGGGATTCTTAAATAAATACTTTTTGTACTTGTACATATTCATCATCACTACAAGACTTAAAACTGCCTAGTACTATGTCCTCATTGCAAGAATAAAAACTACACAGCCCTCATGTCCTTGCTAGAAGACTGAAAACTACATAGTACAATGTCCTAGTTTCATGAAATTAAACTGCATAACAACCATAATCATCTATGATACATGATGTTAAAATGTGTAGTATCTTCATCCTTATCGAATGACATTAAATCGCATGACATAATTTTTCCTCATTGCATGACATTAAATTGTACGACTAATGTTTTCTCTATTTGATGATAGAAGATTCCACAAGCAAACATCATTGACATCATCACTACTGCTTAGTAGCTCATGAGTCTCTCTCTTTCCTATGTCTAAGTCAGATCTTCATAGAGACCTTATTTCATGAACTATGTATGGCTTGATTCTTATATTCAATTAGGTACGTAGAGACACCTAAATCACCAATTTTAGGCCCAACTGCAATCACAAAATATTATTATTTTCATTTTTCCTCCTATATATTAATTAGATCTATACAAAGTGTTTCCTTAAGATACATGACTTGGTCCTTATACCATCTTTTTTCTTATGATCTACCATTCTCTCAGAACATGTAAAAATCCCCAATTCAACATGCCAAAATCATTTGGCGTGAGGAATGATTGTTTAAATTACTATGTATGGATTTATTCTAATCTATTTGAGATATTTAGAGATGCCTAGATCTCAAATATTGGTCCCAGTCACGATAAAAAACCCTTTATTCCTTGTATAAGAATCAAACCTGCATATTTAATGTTGTAAGAACTATGTATGAGATGATTCTTGCCTTCAGCAAGACACGTAGTGACACTTGGGTCTTATCCCTAGTCTAGTTATAATATTTATTTCTTTTTCACATCAGTTCATCTTCTTCCTTACCATATGATGTAAAAACTTCATGGAAATTTAACACTATCATTATTCACCTTTGGAGCCTTTATATTATAGAATAAACCCTTACTACTCCTTGTTTCTCACACCGAGCATAGCTCAAGTGGGCTTAGAAATTCGGTAAAAGGGTTATTTATATAAATGAGGTGTTTGAATTCTTTATGGGGCTGCAAATGTCCTCACTGGATGACTTAAAACTACACATCATAATATTAATTCAAAACAAACAAAGAAAGTGTCCATTTTACATATGAGTCCGATATTTTTGAAGGACGTCAAACTCATGGCCAATATTGATTCAAATATTTCTCATGTGCATTGGGAAAAGCCTCCTTCCATATTTCACACTCTAAATATTGAATATTTCCATATCTTCATAATCATTCTTATGATTTCTGGTGATAGATTTTCTAATATTTAAGAACTCTTATTCAAAACAATACAACACATTCCCTTATGTGGTCTTGCATAAGTTTCCTACATAATGGGCTTGTAAGTTAGAAGATTCCACTATTTGGCTTTTCAGTATATTCCCCAATTGGCCCTGCATAATACATCCCCTATAGTAGTTTTTTCAAATAATGGTAATTTCATTCTTGGTTATAGTTTCTTTGTCCCATTCAAACTTTGATGGAAACATACAACAATCTGTATTAAAATAGTCATTCAGTATAATTTTCCTACTATCTTTCTCTCGATCTGAAGTTTTTCAAGACTATGGTTTACACATTTTTCTATACATGTGTTCAATGCAATATAAAATAACCTTGGAACCACATTTCCACATATCACATACTATTTTGATTTATGGTCTTAGTTGTATGACCTAAAACAATAGACACAACACCTCTTACATTTGGTTCATACCTTTGTAGAAGTATTTTTCCTCTGATTATTTAGAAATCTTGGTTGGAATTACCCTTTACATATTTAGGTACCTTTCTCCATAAACCAGACTCTGTACTTTCGAAAAGCTGAATATCTATAAATTTTCTTCAGCTTTTAGCAGTATAATGTAATATTTTCCAGATCTCTTTTTCCTAACTATCCAGCACATGCCCTTTTGTGGCCTTGAAACAGTTACCTACATAACACGTCTGCCAGTAAAAAGATGTCACTATTTGGCTATGCAGCCTATTCCCTAGTTAGACTTTCATAATACAACCCCCATAATGGGTTTTTCAGATATTGGTAACATCGCTCTTGGAAAATAAGTATTCCTCTAATTATTTTATCCCTTTTCCCATATCATCCATTAGATTCCGAAATTATTAAAGCACTATTTACAATTTTCCATTTTATTCCTGGTCTACGAGTTGTTCTCACTATGAGGATGGATCAATGCTTGTCTGGGGAAAGCAATTTTCTGGGGAGGCCTCGTGCTTGAGACTGTTTTAAAGGGAGGTGGGTAAAATATAAACCTCCTTCCAGCGGACTCAAGTTAAATGTGGATGGATCTTGCATATATGGGACTATGAGAGGTGGTGGGGTGTTATGTGACTTAGGAGGCTCGTTTTACCTAGACTTTAGTGATACCTTTGGTGTGGGTAATTCGTTGGGAGCGGAGGCTCGATCCCTCCTTATAGGACTGAGGGTATGCAAGAGCAGGGGATTATAGTTGTTAGAGGTGGATTCGGACTCAGAAGTCTTGATTAGATAGGTTCGGCGATGGTCGGACGTGCCTTGGGAGCTGGATTATATCATCAGGAGGTGTGACTTGGAGATCAACCAAGGACAGTTCATGCATCAAAGTTGGAGGGAGGGAAATTTTTTTGAAGATGTGCTAGAAAAGGATGGAAGTCCTGGTGATGAGGTCGTTATTTGTTGAAGCTTGGGATCTCTTCCAATTGAGTGTAGGTCTTTTATGATGAGGTATTCCTTAGGGTTACATTACTTTTGGCCTCCTAGAGTGTCTGGGAAGTAAGTTTCTTGTCCTAGGAATTTTATCATTTATATAAAAATAATTTTATAGTTATTCCATACCTATATATAGTAGTATATTTCATAAAAAAATTATCAAGAAATTGGGGGATTCTCATACATTTGGTCAAAGATAAAGACCTTAAATTAAATCCACACAATGTCCTCATTGCATGACTTAAAAATGCATAGTACTAATGTCCTCACTGCATGACTTAAAACTTCACAATACCAAAGTCCTCACTTCATGACATAAAACTGCACAATAACAATGTCCTCACTACATGACTTAAAACTGCGTAGTACCAATGTCCTCACTGCATGACAAAAAATTGGACAATATGATATCAGAAATTCCCCTTTCTGAAAAATTTTAACCATTCATCATACACCAAATATATATAGAAATGGTTTTCCTATTCATGACATATGTCTGTATAAAATAGCCCATTTATTATTAAAATTCCTTTCCTTGTAAATACCACCCATTGTGGTCTTGAGTCACCCAAATATTATTTTCTCCTATCTATCTGCAGCAAAATGTTAAATTCCTAAATAGCTATTTTCTTGACTATGCAGTACATGCCCTTAGGTGGCCTTGCATAAGTTTCCTACATAACGTGATTGTCAATCAGAAGAGGCCACTATTTTGATATGCAACATATTCTCCAATTGGCCCTATATAATACAACCCCCATGATGGGTTTTTCAAAATAATGGTAACTTCTTTCTTGGAGGGGACTCCCCTTATGTTAATAAAAAAAATTATTTGGTGACCATAAAAATCATGACTCAAGATTCCCCTTGGAAATATTTTAAGAATATTAAAGCCATTCTTTTCCATAGAGTCTTGTTTTGGATCTAATTTAAAAATTTATAGTCAAAGTTGTTCGACCATAAAAACTAGCCCTTTATAGTCCAACACACTTGACTCTATAATGCTAGCAACAAGAGACGTGGTACTCACCAGATTGAGAACCCGCAAAGGGAACTATGAAAAAAAAATCAAGTCCCTACTCACTAAACATAAATTTTGTATGGTTTAGGTAATATTGAGTAATAAAAAGTCAAAATATATAAAGTTTGTGGGGATGTCCATATAACCCTATAAAAAATAAAACTATGCTCTCTATTCCCCAAGGATTAGGAAAACAATTAGAGCATCCTTCCATGCATGAATTAGATCTAAATCCAACCAAATGATGTAATAATGAGTCAAAGTTCCCTACTTTTACATTAGAATGAGATTATTTTTATTCTAAATGAATACATTTCTTAGGGGATGCTTTTGTAGACACCATGAAATGTGTTTCATGCACTTCTCCGCAATTTAAGATTTATTTCCATGTGCCTACGACTCAAAATGACCTCAACTAGGCTCGAAACGATTGCGGGGTGACTCTATATTTTTTTGGGGTTCAAGGACGGTAGCGAAGGCACCAGCCCGAAAGGGCAAGACAGTAGCTCGACCCTGATCCCAAGTAGGGGAGAGGGGGATCAGCTCCCATGGTATGCAATAATAAATTTCGATAAGTCCCTAAAGTGGTGCCCAAGGTATCCACACACAAATATTTGTGTACCTCCATGCTAGAGTTTAATGAAGAAATAATTTTCATTAAGTCCTCAAGGTGTCTCCCTAGTCTAGACAAATCACCGATGGTGTGCAAGTATACTTGGGCGCCACCCATTTGACACGCATCCACTTGCGCGCCACAAAATGTCACCCGCCCTACTTGAGAGACCAAACTCCTTTCACTTGAGGTCTTACTTTTTCCTATAAATATACCTTTGGGGTCTTCATTTGTATGGACTAATTTCCTTGAATCCCAATAGCTAATCTGGTCACCCTAGTGTTTTTCCCAAGTCCTCCTAAACATTGAAGGTAGTTCTTCAAAAACTAGACAGGAGGATTTAAATGAGGATCATTGGACTCAAGTTCTTTTAGTCGTTGAAAACAATAAGACTTGCGCAAATAAATATCCCAACCTATGTAAATAAGAAACACTTTCCCGCCACCTATTCCTTTCATAGTAACTTGAGCACCCCACTTCCGGGATTACCCATGAATAATCCTGAAGGCTTAGGCCAAGTCTCCCCCAAGTAATACCATACATGTTGTTCATCGCTTCCTTGAATATCAAGTCACTCGAGTCTACTTTCACACCCATACTTGTGATCCCTTGTCTTCTTGAGCCCCCCTTTTAGATTAAATTACTCTTTTTAGTTTACAAACCATCAAGACTTCATCAAACACATTCATGAAAAGGCTTATTATTCCTTGGATCCCTTGACTAAAAGGGATCTGCTGAGACCTCTACCAAAAACTCTTGACTTATCAAACCATTGGGAAAGGTACATCAGTGTGTCTCCTTTTTGGGTTTGTATTTCCACAGTCATAGGTTCCCAAATTTGTTTTATAAGAGAGTTCAGATACGTGAAAATATGTGTGGGTTTGTATATCCATAGTCCCATGGACCTTTCTCCTAGGAATAGTGTTGGGAAGTTCCCAGGTTGGAGGAGGGTTTGGGTAAAAACCTCTCCCTTCTCAAAGAGACGACCCAAAACCTTAGGTATTTGGTAGGGAAGGTATGGTTCACACTTGCTTTTCCATTTAAGCAAATGAGATGTCTCCCTTCCCTACCAGGATCAATTTTAAGGAAACCATCCAAGCATAATCCCTTTGCTTTTCTTGAAAGAGGTAGCATCACTGCTCCTCCTTTCTTCTTCGGTGCCAAAGATCATAGGGAAGATGGGCACATGGGACTTTTGTTACCATTTCCCTCTCCTGTTGGGCTTTTTCACCCTCATAATCACTCTTGGTATAATACCATAACATTCATCCCTTCCTCATTACGTTGGATTCTTGTCCAACATAAATAGAATAGAGGGAAGGCTCATTGCCTCACCCTCTTCCCTCGTCGCCTCACCCTCATCCACTCTCACCGCTATAGGTATACCCCTTCTATTAAAGGAAGATGAAAAGTGTGGAAGATTTTGTTGAATCTGTAACATTCTCTTGTTTCTCACACCAATAATGACTCACATGGGCTATGAGACTTTTCATGGTCACAACATTTTCACAATTCAATGAACTACGAGAAGTATAATTCCCACCATAATCAAGATACGTAGGAATACTTATTAGGGCTCGATCTCACTGGATGTCCTATTCCAGAATCCAATGAAAAGTATTCCTAATTTAGGAATCCTCCTTAAGAATAAGCCCAAAAAATCCTCAAATCACCAAGGCATCCTTTTTAGGAAGTAAGTCCAAACTCATTTCTCTCAAAGGACTATAGTCTCCTATGAGACTAATCGAACTACATGGGCTTTGATTTTCATATATATGGGACACGTAGGAGGCCTCTTTAAGGTTCAAACCCAATACCTTAAATCAACCCTGTTCTCCTTGGGTCATATTCCCAACAGGGTCTGATCCTACTTGGAATCCAATATTCATTCCAAGTTCCTTGGGCTGCTTCAACATGAGTGCCATGCTATGTTTTGACTAATCATCTTCCACTTAGATGTCCATACCACATGACATTAAATTGTAAGTCTAGGACCTTATTAAATGACCTTAAAAGGTATGAGGTTTCCCATTTAGTGGAACCGAAGTACGAGGTTTTTGATTCCTTTTATAAGGATATGTAGGTAGACCATTTTATGGGAAGGATCCCAAGATCAAACCTTACCTTTGTCTCCCTGGATGACAATAAATTCAAGATTGCTTCACTGAGTGGGTTAAAAACCAGTATTATCATAATGATGATTAAAAGAATGTATAACTAGTATATGAGAGGATACCATTGATGGAGAACCTCGAATAAGTATATATATCTCCATTAATTAAGAACCTAAAATACATATGGATGGTTTTAAACTTTTCACATGATAAATAAGTGATTGAAAATTCCAAGGAATACTTATGATATACTTGGTGAATTGATCAGGATTTATGGAAATATCTTAAATTATAAAGAGAGTCTCAGAGTAGACAATAATTCCCCCCAAAATGGTGTGATGAGTCTGGCCTCCCATCCTCATGACCAATGAATGTTCTTAAGTATTGGGAAGTTCAAACTTAATGAATTCCTACCTTTGGAATGTAGTTCCCCTTTGTATAAAAAACTAGTGGAATTTTTCAGTTCCATAAATAAATCCAATGGAATCTTCCAGGAAGCAGTGATTCGTAAAACTAGAATGCATGTTTCAAGGAACTAAGAAACAATCCACATCACACAAAGTAAGATACCACTAATAAGGTTTCCCCCATTATCATAGACAACCACATTGGGAGATTATCCCAGGAGTTGGACAATCACCACCATCGGTTTCTAATGAAGGTAGAACAAGGAGTCAAATATGGCTCTCTTTCGATTCATAGGACACTAAGGATGGATCATGTCAACCTTCATCTCTAGAACCATCCTACTAAAAACTATTAGTCACCCACTAAGGGTACCACCTGACACACTACCACCTCAAATACCCATGCATGGTTTATAAGGAAGACACATCTAGAAAGGAAGGATATAGAAAACTGTGGGTGGGATCAAATCTCCACTCTTACTGATGATGTATACTAGTATATTCTGGTACTAACCAATGATTTGGATCATATCCCTTCTCACTCAGAGAAAGTATTAGGACATATTATTATAGTAGTAATGGGGTAGGCGCATATCTCTACCACCATTCATGAATCCCCTCAGAATATTCTAGTGGGACAAGGTAGCCTGATGTGGGCCAATATCACTACTTAAATTGAAGATATCTATCAAATTGTAGTGCAGATAGAAAATTTATAATCATATATCCCTACAAACACTTTTCTAAAATTCCATTCAATATTAGAAAAACTAAATAACTATGCATGCATATTTCAGAATTGGTGCAGATATAGGGTTGGGAACATATTCTCATCCCTATAGCCATATCAACTCAACACAATGATCATTATAATCAACTGGTATCTTCAAGGAATGTGAACATTATTGCTCCCATCCAGGAGGATTATCATAATATTCCAAAAATGTTTGAGGTTTCAAACTAGGGGCATATTTTTATTCCAATCAAGGCTCACTAGGTGAGAGCATCAAATTCCTCAGGATTGCGGCACATTCCAATTGAAAAAGTCTAGTGGTATGTTCCAAAGGCCCAATATCGGTATCATATTTATGTTCTGGATGGAGATCACCAAGTGAGAGGGGAACATACCACTATACAGGATTATATTTATATAAATAATACCATCATTATACTCAAAAGGCCTAGCATTGGGATCATATACCCATTCTGGCCAAGGCTCACCAAGTGATAATAGCCATTCCATGGGATATGCTCATATTCGTATTAGTGAATCTTCCATGAATACTCCATCACATCATGGATGTTAGCTGCATATTCCTATTTCCACTGATGAACAATTTCATCAGTGTCCTTTCATGAAAATATAGGAGGATTCTCATATATCTTATCCCATTTTGAAGGTATGTCAAAATATTTTGTTAGATAATGTATATTTATATTGGACCAATATTCATCTTTTCATTGGTTCTCACTAAGTGAGAGATGAAAATTCCTTGGGGTAGGCTCAAATCCCTACGACAAAAGATGAGCGTCATATTCCCAATGCTTAGGATTGGGCTCATAGTCATATTTTTAGCAAGGCTCCCCATATGATTATGGAACATGCCTTGAAAGAGTATCATATTACTATCAATAATTATGAATATCATTGGAATATTCCAGTAGCTTCTCAATAGTGGGTTCATACACCCACATCACCATATGGTTATAAAAAAGTTCCAAAACCATTATACAGTGGGTTCATATCCCTTCACAATTCTAGAATTTATGTTAGAATATTCATGCCACAATTCTGAACAAGGCCCGTATCCATAATCTCCTCAATGAAAATGTCCTCAGGGTCATTTGAGACACATTCTCACCACCTCAAGAGTTCTTAAAATATTCAACTAAATTAGGACATGATCATTATTGTGATAGTCATCCTCAGGTAGTGTAAAGGTGGATCACATGGACTCTACTCCTAACATCTACCATGGTCACCCTCCCCATGACGATATCTCCCATTGACAAGGAAATCATTCCCATTACTAGAAACATTTTTTTATAGATGGTTCCCAAAGTCATACTCATTCATATCGAGAGGTTCTAGAAATATCTGGGTCAACTTCATATAGTTCCCCATCAACATCCAGCAGCACTCTAATCTAGTTAGCAGGAGACCCCAAGAATCATCTTCTATGGTATGACCGAATGGAATCATGTATATCTGATGAGTTGGAATCCTACATCGACATATGAAAATATTTATTTGGAAACAACCTCCCCATCATGTTCTGCATACTCGCCACTTATGACTATGAGGTCTCAGATGAACTAGAAAAGGATTATATTCCTTATCTATGCCAAAATATATGGGAAACTAATAAGAAAATAAGGGATAGACATATCCTATATTCAGGATATGAGTATCACATTTATCTCATCAATACACTGTATTTTCAGTTGTATATGGCTGCCTTTTACAAGGACTGGAACCCAGGAGAAGAATATCATGACAAATTCCTACACATTATTTTTCTACACACCATAAAAACTCTTCGTCAAAGGAATTCCAAAGAATTACAAGATTTTATTATTGTGGGATAGGAGAAATATGATGCATTTCACATCACTACGTCCTTAGAATAATATAACCCTCTAGATAAGGTTCCTGTTAATATCTCATCGTCCAGTGAAATTAGAGGACCGGGTAACGCTCGGGATAGTTGGTCACTAAATAAGAATGATCATGCTTCAATGATGCTCAGACATCATGAGTGGAGGGACAGGATATCTATAAGATCTTTGAACATGGCACCTAAAATCAATGAGATTGAATTTTCGACACAGAATCCAATGTTATGATAAAATCGACATCTTCCTATAGAAACTGACTCCCATCGTGGGTTTTCATTGCACCCATCTCCTACATGAGAATAACTATGCTATATCAAATAATACTTTGTAGCATATGTCATAGTATCCGTCTAGGAGATGACCCATCTCACTGAGATGGGGGAATATCTACCACCTCCTATACCTCTCAGATTGACAATTATTGAGAGGATTTAAGACATATCATCAAAAACTACTATCAAACCAATCTAAATAGACTGGCGGAATTTATATCTCTATCATCATCACCAGGCTAATCATCTCCGGATAGTGACCAGGGAAAATCAATGATGCTTCTGAATCAACACCATCGTACTTGGCTAGGGGAATTTATTTCTCAATGTTTTTACCAGGAGTCATCAATTCCCCAACTAGAATCCCTGGATTCCCAACAAAAGTATCAATCATTGCCAGTTTTTCATTTAATAACCCCTATCTAGAAGAGCTATGGGAATTTTCATCTTTATCACCACCACATAGAGAATTAGTATTCTCCATGTTGGGAGGTAAAAATTGATCTTTGAAAACCAATTTCTTCTTCCCACTATATGAAAAACCTCTACTATTCAGGGTCCATTCAGAAATCACTACTAAAAACCCCCTCAAGGTCATTACTCCTATACGAAGACAGGATGAGTGTACAGTGAAGGCAATCAGACCCTCTCAAGGTCACAAGACAAAAATACCCAATATGTATATGGGTATGAGAAACAACCCTGATGAAGGTAGTGCATAATCATTTTGTGGCATTAAACATAATGAAATAACCACTATTTCACAATACACCTCTATAAATTTTTTCATTGTCAACATAACATATATTCTGGATCAAGACAAAAATTCAAATGGTCATGTCACATAAAACCTACCCAGATAGAAGTGTGATTTGGATTTCCCAACTGAGGATGCGCACACCTAGAAATAGAGGAGTATATAAAACCTATCACCTCTCAATATCTATTTTCAACCTATATAGTGAAACTCCTATAAAGAAAAAGTAAAATGTGTGGCTACATCCCAACCACCACCCTGAATAATCAAAATTCCTTCCATGGAGGAATAGCTATTGCAGTATGTGAAGGATATACAAACTCCCGGGAACTCAATGTGGAGACACTCAATGGAAATATTCTCGATGGGTATCGTCTTCAGGGAGTGATGAATATTCATACTCACATAACTGGTCATTCGGAAAAATTGGTATCTGAGTGTTAGACCTGATATGGATCTTGGTATCCAGTCTACATATATAAAGAAGTTAAAAATAATTGTGGCATCCCTCCATTGTGCTAACATCCTCTCAATCACTAGGGAAATCATTCAGTCTTAGAATAAATCAAGGATTCACTTGACATAAAAGAGGAAATCCTCATCAACACCCACCTGATCCATTTTTACGGGAGTTGGATCAGACAGTTGTACTCCTAAAGCATATTAACATCAATGAGTATCTAGATACTCTAATGGAATCCCTGGAATGGAGATGCTCACATATTCACCATGAGAGTAAGTTATATCCCTATTGGATGGATGAAACTTTTACCCCACCCAATTTATACAACACTACCTTATCCACCTTTGATGGTGTAGGTTTCTCCAAACATCATCTAACACACTTCATATCATAATATGGGCCAATTATGGGCCCTTGAGATCCATAAGAGGCAAAACAATATGAGGTGTTTTGTAAATAATTTGATAGGTCTAGCCTATATTTAGTACACCGGTCTGCTAGCAGGATCCACTGCTGGATTGGAAAACCATTGTCTTCAATTCTATTATCAGATTAGCACCACACTGAGGAAAATTAAAATCATCAGACAAAAGAACTAAAAACAAAATGAATATGTGATTTTTTCTGAATTCATAGCTCTATGGAATGATTTAACCCATTGATTCAGCATCACTATCTCATAAGATAAATTTTTGGAATTTTTTGCTGAAAATATTTTGGTTGAGTTGTAGAAGCCTCTGATCCCAATGAGATAACTAGGTGGTTTACTTTAGTTTGCATAAACTGAAAAATGATTGGAATATTCCATTTAGTGAATCTAATCCAAAGAAAAACTCATTCCATCCTCACAAGGGAAAAGGCTAGATAGATTAGAAGGTGAGTCATTCACTCTTGGGCAAGAAGAAATTCCAATCAAATCACCTAGGGAATTACTGGACCACCAAAAACATCTTATCAAGAGAAAACAACCACAAAATATTCCTCATCAAAAAGAACAGATAAATCTAGGTCATCTTGGATTTTAGAAAAGGATTAATAAATCGTACTCCTTCTGAAATGAACAATTCCTTATTATTTCTTCACAACCATTGATAATAACCTACTCAACCTACCACAGTCTTGGAATCCCAATGAGGTTAACCTCACTGACTATTCTGACTACTTACCTTTCCAAAGAATGTTGGTTTAGAATATCTAGGATTGCTCTATCTTCAAAGGAATCCTTTGAGGCATGGATGACTTTGGATAGGTGGTGTTACATAACTCCTTAGAGAAAGTGGCCTACATAAGCACATCCTATTTATAAGAAGAGAGTGATTGGAAAAGAGTTATGGCTATGTGAGGATAAAATGTCAACAACCAAGTGACATAGAAAATAGTTGACCGAACTTATACCACCCTGAGAGCACAGCTGCATGGACTCTCAATAGCTCCACTACCCAAGAAGTTGACATCAAATGGGCCTTCTGAAGGTGGACATGACCATCACAAGGAGGAAGAAATAGATGAGGAGGAGACCTATCCTGGTCCAATATAATATCTACCTATTATAAATATATATATTCCCTACAACAGTAAGATAACGGGGAACACCATGCCAAATGGATCCCTCATCATACGAAGAGCTCATCTCTAGTCTTGTCAATGTGATGCACTTGGAATACCTCTTCTCTGATGATGAATATGGATCTTGGTGTGAGTTTCCTTCCAAAAACTGGTTAACAGGAGGACACATGTGTAGGAATTGAGGATACATGGGACATTACAGGCATGGTCAGACCCAATAATTCATTCATGTCCCCACAAGGGACATATATTCAATTTCGACCCATGGAAAATCACTCCAACAAGACCAAAAAAGACATGGAGATGGATTGGAACCCTCCAACAGTCGTTTATGCCCGTTTTTCTTGCGTAGATGCCTAGTAGGTGCGCACTTATCAGATAATCCCAGAAAACAGGGAAGCCTAGCATGGCCTGCACCACTATCATTAGATACTCCCACAACCTCTATATAAGCCTTCGGCCCATATACCTCGTATTTCTCAGTTCCTATGAAACATGTCCAGGAGAAACACCACCTCAAGACACATCGAACTATATAAAAAAAGTACACCATTTTGAAATACTTGGTGTTTATCCTAGGCAAGCTCACAATTTAGGATGATCTACATCTTTCAAAACAACTCTTGGCATCACACATTGATTCCCTATAAATCCCACAGGAATTTGAGAAACAATTCATTGCAACTGAGGTCTATCGATTGTATACCATGCCAGCATAATCCCATGATTCCATCTCATTCATATAATAGTGTCAGGAAGAGTTCATATAAAGGCACATCAGGCCCCTTAATGTTTTAGGTATACTTGATAGTGTCGATATCTGATGGGATCTTATTGAAAATGGTTTCGGGATCAATCACATCCGGATTAAAACCCTCCAATGTTGGGTATATATCGAAGAGGATTTTCCTCCAACAAAGAAGAACATTCAATGGTATGATAAGGGTGAGAAATTACCTCTTAGGAAGATCAAACTCAAAGATCAGTTTAGGTATCACACATATAATTTCGAGTTTAGAGTTACCCAAAAAGACACCACATACAATGTACTTATTGGAATGCCCATGCTCTATTTCCACATGGTAGTACCATCAAGATTCAATCAATGTCTAAAATCCACCCTCAATGGAAAATTCAGAATACTTCATGGTGTTGGTACCCCTTCAATACATGTAAATCCACATATACTGAATCATGTTTCTATGAATGGAGAGTGAAAAAACTAATGGTGGATGATGATATCTAGGTTTTAACCCTCAACAAGTTTGGGACCACCCTAGAAAATCCTTGGAAGAGGATCGATAATGACTATGTGCTCCCCATATATCTAGTTGAGGTGATAGACTTGGTCCCATAGATCCAGTCCAATTATTTTCCCAATGACAATGCAAAATACATCATGCTTCATCATATCCCTACAATGGCTCTAGTGGTAAGGGATGATAATGTCTCTTCACATGGCCTCTCTAGCCTTGATAGTGAGAGAGATTCCCTATATTTCAATCTCCATCTTAGAATTCCACCAGAGATTTATAAGTGGAAGAATAATAGGATAAAATCACGAAATTCCCTCTCACATTCAAGGAACATTTCACCAAAACCATTGATAAACTCATAAAGGTAAATCTGGAAACAAAAGAGGACATGTGGCCTTCATGGACTAGTTACTCCATTCCCCTTGAAGAGAAATTGATTTATATTTCATTTCTAAAGAAACACCGATATGAGTTCACTTATAGCTTTACAAAAAAATCCCAAACTAAATCTATATGTAGCTATACACCATCACGTATTACATGAAGAAAATCAAGGCTTCAAGAAGACATTAGGGAGGATGTACCCCTCTCATTACACCAATGTGGAGGCCAAAGTTGAAAAATTTATAAAAACCAACATTTTATGAGATGTATAACACCTAATATGGCTTTCCAATAACAACCCCATCAAGAAAATTAATAGACTGATTAGGGAATACATTGATTTCGGAGATCATAATCGGAATTTCCCAAAGGATGATTTCCCATTTCTGATCCCAAAACTCTTTATGGATGAATCTTCTAGCTACCAAGATCATTAATTTATTAATGGGTATTCAGGGTACATTCAAATAAAGATGTCCAATGATGATGAGGATTTTACAACCTTTAGATCATCTCAAGGGATCTTTTTTTATGAGGTCCTTCACTTTGGGATAAAAAAACACTAGCACTACATATCAACACATCATGCATCATATCTTTAATCCATTTTTGGGAAGAATAAAGTGATGTTATGTTGAAAACCTAAAGTATCAATTATTATAGTGATGTGATCACTTCACATATCATCAAACAATCTTTGATAAGATGCAACCGCACAGTCTGAAGATAAATCTTATGAAATGCGCTTTTGGGGTAACATCAGGGAAGTTACTCGGTTTTTTGGTATGCCATCATAGTATTGATGTCGACCCAGAGAATACTATTCCTATATTATCACATTCACCTCCCATAAAACTCAAATAACCATGTGGGCTCTAAGGGAACCTCACCTACACTCGATGTTTCAAATCCAACCTAGCCTGTAAAACTCTCCCCTTCATCAAGCTAATGAAGAAGGTAATATCTTAGCAATGGTTTGATGAATTATAAGGATCCTTCATAAATATATAGTAGTATCTATTTCACCAACATATTTTGATACCTCTACTAGAAGAAAGGCCACTCATCATGTATTTCTCCTCCATGAAATGCTTATTTGGTTCCCTCATCATACAAAAACAAATGATGCAGGGAGTGCAAGCAGTCTTTATTACCTCAGCAGAATAATGATAGGTACTAAGACCCATTACGCATATTTCATGAATAACTACCATACAATCATATTTTAAGTGTAGAAGCTGAGGGATTACCTTCAACACCATGAAGTCTATATGGTATTTTTATTGATCTTACCAGGTGCATACATTGAAGCAACATGATTACTGGGTGTCTGGCACGATTGGAAGTCATTCTACAACAACATGAAAACCATGTTATATCACATAAGGTGGTGAAAGGTATTGACTTGTATTATTTCTTTATAGAACATCCCACCCTAGATAATACATTGGTGGGCATCGAGCCCACCAATGAGGGGGTCTTTTTTCCCATGAAACTCCTTGGGCATGGGAGATGTATTTAAATAGTGCCTACCAAATCCTTCTCAAAAAAAGAATGGAAAATGTGAAACTCAATCAGATCGATATAGGGATTTTAGTTTTATATCTAGAAAAAAATTGGTTTTCCCTACTCATTATCACTATCCCAAGGCTTCCTGAATAATGAGTGTGAATAACAATCCATCATCACTAGATTGGAACTAGACCTATAGCTACAAATTTCATACCTAGATATAAATGGGGAATTAGAACTACTAAAAATATGATCAATGGTGAATATTCCATCAAAAAAAGTCTAATTGGATCCTCTTTCTAGCTTCATTAGGAGATTTATGGTCGATTTCCCTTTTTGATACCACATTACATAATGTTCTGCAATCATAGAATACTCAAGAAAATGTAAGGACTAATACAACCACAGTATTGTCCAACCCTTTTCAGGAGGAAGTAATCATTCACATCATGAAATAATGAATGGTCTCATAGATCATTATATGTGATATGGAAGAAATAAATTAGGTTAAAGCCAACTTAGATTGTGATGAACAAATATCCATCCTTGGATAGATGGATCCCATAATATGTTATCTTCAAAATGGAGATTCCCTGATAAACCGAGACAAAAGGGAAAATATTCGGAGATATGTAGTGAACATTACACTCCAAGATGGTCCAAATGAGCATAAATCCCTATAAAATCATGTATTTTATTGGTTCCTCCTCAAATGTGTATAAGAAAGATAGATTATCTCCATCATGGAAGAAGTCCATGCATCCCCCTATAGCGCTCATCATTATGGGACCAGACACTCGCACCAAATTAGGAGGCTAGGTTACTAATAAAAAACTATGATATAAGAATTTGTGGGATTCATCATGAAATTTCATTCATTCTAGATCCATGAAAACTCTATCCATCAACTCCCAAAATTTCTACGTGCAACTAAATATTCCTGGTCATTTTTCTTTTGGAGAATAGATGTTGTGGGGCCATATTCTCCAGCCAAAAATAATCAATTCAAGTACATCCTTACTCTTACTGACTTCTTTTACCAATGGGGTGAGTAAATACCACTCTAGGAATTCATTATATAGAATAACATTATTTTTGTAAAGTCCCATATCATCTCTATGTTCGAAGTCCCTCACACAATATTGACGGACAACGACACCAACTTATGATATATGGATTTGAATCAAGTATACATAGAATAAAAAATCAAGACCAATCACACATCTCACTATCATGAAACAGCAAATTTAAAGATAGAGTCCTTCAATTCGACTCATTAAAATTTACTCTAAAAGATAGTGAATGAGGATAAGAAGTTTAGGCCGGAAAATCTCATCAATTCTTTTGGGGCCTACTATGCCACCACAAGTACTGTTACACAAGAACAAATATACTCATTGGTGTATGGGATCCAGGAAGTGTTACCCATAGAATTCTAATTCTCTTCATTTTGAATAGGAATTTGTCTAAAACTATCCGATGATGAGAACTCACAAAAGAAACTGGATGAATTGGAGCATCTCTATGAGAACAGGTTGTGTACAATTCACAACCTTCAAGTCTATCATAATCAAATCACATGAGCCTATAATAAAAAATTTCACCACTTTTCATTGCTTCATGTATAATTGGTGTTGGTTCTTAGAACCCCAATTATACTTGGGAAGAATCATCAAAAACTAGAAACTTAATGGGATGGTTCTTACATAATACATAAGGTCTATCATAATGGATATCACTCACTATCCAAAATGGATAGAAATCATTTCACACACCCCACCAATGCGAGATTTCTGATGAATTACTTTGTGTAGTTATCATCAAGCACCTTTCATACAAGAAGAAATATGTTAAACTACACTATATTTAAAGTCCTAGAGGAAAGTTACACAGTGTATCATGTCCTAACCACATGATGCTAAAATGTATGGAAAACATCCTAATCACAAGATGTTAAATTCCATGAATCCCCCAATGGTTTATCTCACTCATATTATATGTCCCACTTCCTCACCACAAGACGTTAAATTACACAGCTAATGTCCACTCTACATGACACTAAACTGTCCAGTTCTCTAGAACTATGTGCATCTTGACTTCTACAATCACAGGATACATAGTGATGTGCATAACTATATTTTTGGTCCATCCATAGGATTACTTTCCCCTAAAATCCGGTGATAATTTTCCATACCATAGGATTTTAAAATGCATGGAAAATTTTCTCATCGCGTGTCATAAAACTACATGGATCCATTACATTCTCCATCATTCATGTTAGGTGACCTACATCCTTACCATGTGATTTTAAACTACATAGATAAAGTCTATGTTGTGTGATGCTAAACTCCATTGGTTTTTTAGAACTACGTATGACTTTATTATCATTTCAATAAGATAATTAGGCACACCTTGAACCTATATCTACGTCTAGTCACCACATGATACAAAATAACCATGTCTTATCCTTAATCACCTCTGTATAATGATAGGAACCCTTTCTATTCCATATTTGTCACATAAATCATAGATCACATGAGATTGGGAATTTCATTAAGGGATTACCTACACAAATAAGGCATAATATCTCACGACAAGCTCAACATGGTTCTGAAAGAAATACCTTAAAAGGCATACCATGATTTATTAATGGATGATGTTAAACAGCGAGATTGATATCCCTTTCTTGACATGACTCTACACATTCCTACCGACCATTCCCTATAAGACCGCTATTGATGGTGTTATTCTCCCACCACACCTCCATTCAAGAACTACATGTGAATTGATTCCTAAAATAATAGGATATGTAGTGAAACCCAAATCTCCAACCCTTGGTCTAGTCTCAACAAATAAGCCTTGAAATGACCCATCCCTGAATATAGGTTAGAATTTTAATGAAAATCCTTCATCAAGAACTATGTGTGGCCTTATTACTATTATCACATGATATGTAGTGAAATTGGGATCTCTAATCATGGGTCTAACTACAAAAATCAATGGAGAAATTTCCTACCTGTACGTATGGGTCTAATATGTGTAGAGAGTTTCCCATTCATGAAAAATATTTGGATTGATTCCTGTCATTACAGGATACATAGTGAAACCCACGTCGTTAACCATGGGACTGGATACAACAACTGATAAAACAATCTACCCCAACTACATAGGGGGATAGTATATACAATACCATATTATCTACATATTAGTATGATCTATGTGTGTCATGATTATTCATGTAATATATCTTCCATAGTATTTCACATCAGTCCCCAAATCCTTACTACATGAAATTAAACTATAATTAAAATGTACTTACTATATGATGTTAAATTGTATGGAAACAAATATGCCCTTATCGCATGACAATAAACTGTAGGGAAAATTTATTATCACATTATGTTGAAAAAATGGAAAAATATCTCCCTAATAAACCACATTAAACTATGAAGGACATCATACATTATAATGAATTATCAAAGGACCATAAGCTCCCTGCCACAATCATACATATTATGATGTTCTTTCGTCATCTTTTAAGTATCTCAATCCATAACTCACACATCATGTCTTGAGCACCTTAAGATTCCAAAAATCATTCATAGACCTTGTAAAAAGATACATTGCTTAAATGGACCCTTTTTTTTCTAAGTATGTATGTATATGGATCCTATATAATCACCTATGGTCATCAAAAAAATGTGTCACTCTACAAAAACGGATTTCCACTCCTTATGAGACCTGACATCACTATGGCCAAACTCAGCACCTTAATGTGTTCTGAACCATTCCTGGTATGATTGAACCATGTCATTACTCATGACCAGAGAACCTCGAACTGTGATTTTTTTAAAAAAATCTCCCACTTATAAGGATGATGGAGTGCTACGGGACATGGGTATCCTAATTGGAATCTTATGTATCATCCCCCATATCAGGACCAATTATATCCTGACATTAATTAGCCTACACTTTGGTCAATGCGATAAAACCTTAAAATGTATCTTATAATTCTCCTATCCTAAGAGCATAAACTAATTGGGAAAGATATAGAAAACCACTTTTCCAGTTGAAAGCCCACAAAGGATGGCCTCAGAAAAATTTAAGTCTTCACTAGAAAAACACTTCATATCTAGAGTTTAGGGGAAAAAATTAGTGTATATAAATAAGGAATAAATATCATCTGGCTTACTCTCATGCCCTAGTAAAATCGAGTCTTTGCTATCCAGACCCCCCTTATTGAGGAAAAAGTTAAAATTGTGATTTTTTTACATATCCTCACTGAGAAAATATGTTCTCTAGTTGGTGACACAAATTTTATGGTGCTCAAACCCTTCTTCGATGTTACACTTACCACAAATCAAACTTCAATATTTTAGCACCTCAGATCCCTGTAAACTTCCATGGACCATGGGAAAAGATATATGGATTCAAGGGACCCTTTTTTGACTATGAATTTATTCTTATGGATCCTACATTTGTGCCTATGGTTGTCAACAAAATGCATCCCTCTGCAAAAGGGGTTTTTTATCCTTCTGAGCCCTAGCATCACCATGGAAGAAAAAATCACCTTACTGCATTTTGGGCCATTACCGGTGCTCTTTTCCCATATCATCCTCTTAATTTGAGCACTTTGGACCATGATTTACAACCCCCATACAAAATTATCCAAGAAGATTCAACTTCCTTGATGTTACATCACTTTGTTTTGTACACTTTCTCAAAGAAGTAATGTGACATTCCATTCCAAAACCATTTATAGCTCACACCCTATGATTCAAAATCATAGGGTGTAGGGATCAAGCTCCATGATCAAAATCTGAATTTCCCTAGGGTTCCAGAACCCTTCCTTGAAAGTTTTCCTCCCATACCCATCCTCATCATCTAGATGTTTCAGTCTTCCCAAATCTATCATGGACCTCCCAAGAAATTTGATATCATATTTTCTTGACAATGCTATGGAAAAATAAAGTCTCTAACCTACCAATTAACAGAATCCCCTACTTACAATAAATGATCTTCAATCCTTGGGATCCCTAGAAACACTATTGTGGAACATAGAACCTCGTGGTGTTATGGCCATTCCCTATGTGTCTTCCACATTTCAGATTCACTAACTCAAAATTTTAGGTTATGACTTATATCAACCATATTCCAACTATCTAGTTGGACCTATCATCCCTGGTATTTCGACCTCATCCAATATTACCCACATAAATCATCCAAGTCCCTTGGAAAAGACTGGAGAAACCTATTTATGACAATGCTACCAATGCATAAGGGATTTGACCTACCAACCAAAGGAACATCCTACTTGCAGGAAAGAAGATCTAATCCTCATGATCCTTAGAAACATCATGGAAGAACTCATCATCCTAGTCAATTTGGGTTCATTCCTAGAAATTTTGCACCGTATTCCATGACCATTGATCAAGTCCAGGTAGCAAGACATTAAACAACATGGCATCCTATGGTTCGAGCAAAAAGACCCTAAACTACAGAGATAGAAGGTCTGAGATAAAAGACCCTAATATAATGTGATAGAAGCCCTGAGATAAAAGAAACTAAATTATAGTGATATAAGGTCTAATCTAAAAGATTCTAAACTACATGGATAGACAGTCCTGTCTAAAAGACCATGAACTATAGTGATATAAGGTTTTAGAAAAAAGACACTAAACTATATGACAAAAGAAATTTTGTATACAAGAATGAAAAGCCTTGTAATCCAACAACACAACCTAAGTGGAATTCATGCTACGCTTGCCAATCCTATCATATTTAGAAAAAATATAGAGCACTCTCCTTCCAATATATATATTCTACCCAAATTTTCCTTCTATGAAATATATAATATCAACATAACTAAAATAGATACTTCAAAAAGGAATCTCATGTTAGTGGGAATTCATGAGAACCTATTAAGAATAATCTATTATGATTTAAATATTCAGATCCATACATCAATTTTCACTTGATATTATGAAATGGATGGGTATCATTGGTAATTTATATAGCATCAGATTATAAATATTTCATGCACATCATTAATGAAATAAATAAAACAAAATAAGAACATGAATAGTTCATAAAATCCATTCATGGATATCATGAAATAGTAGGAATATCCACATTTCGATGTCTCTCCAGGAATATAATCAAAAATAGTATCCATATCAATATTCAAAATACAATTATATTTAATTGGATGATCTGGACAAGTCAAAAACTATCTAGAAAGAAGCATCAATTGAATCCTGAAGTGCCGCTCAGCCCACCTCTTCTACTTCTTCCTTAGGACAGAGATTCTGTACTAAATTAGTCAGATCCTCACCTCTATTTTGAGATGTTTCAAATGAGGATGATTATTTTGAAAGGGCATACCGCAAAAGAGCTATGATTTCATTATATCTCCATATCTCGACATTCTATAAATTCATATAGGCTATTAATTTAGATATGAACTGGTGAATTTGGTCCAATTCCTCTAACTCCCCCTTCAACTATTCATAAATGGGATACTCGTCTTCATGATCATGTAATTCCCTCCCATTGGTGGCCAAATTTTATTGATTTAGGATATTTTGTCTCATGATTTTTTATAGTGGTTTTTGATCAAATCCATCTTTCCCCAATTAATTAAATATATTATTAAGATGTTTCCCTTGTTTATAAAATGTTTCCAAAGGATTCCAAGTAATCCTAGTGTGAATCCATTGCAATGTCTTCTTGCACCATGTATGAGATTCTATGGCTGATATTATGGTCATACAAAAATGAGGAATAGTTAGCTAATCTGGTAAGGAAAGAGGAGAGGAGTCTCCATATAAACTTACCCTCAATAGAGGAATAACATGTTTCTTATGTTTTAGGGATTTTTTACTCAATATATTTGATCCCACTGTCACGATGGTTTTCACTAGGATAAGGGTGCTTCCCCAATGTCCTTCCTAATACCCGAATCAACACCCTCTTTTCCAAGGATAGATGGGTCCATAAAGAAAATGGATTTTTTACAAGGAGAACTTGTTATTTTAGCACACCACATAGGTAGGATGATGTCCAATACCTTTAATAATCGTGAGAAATAAAGGTAGGACCATCGATAAGTGAAATAATGTTCTTACTATTGGTGTCTTCACATGCCAAAACCATCCAAAACCAACGGAAAATTTTAGGGTGTTACTCTCCACACACGCCGGCCGATGGGATAGGGGAGACCCTTTGAGTGTACATGAACTAATGATCAAATTGATAAGGTGTATATGGATCACATATGATCAAATCTCCCACCATGGATGCAAGAACTGCATTTTTAAGAGAGATGTTGTACAACCTTTTGACAAAAGACCCACTTCAATTATCAGTTATTGGCCTAGTTAGTGATGTATGGGGGAGAAATAAAATTTATTAGTTTTAATCAACACATTGGTAACCTCATAAAAACCTAGTTTCATATACCCAACCCCAGATATATGCTGAAAACATTGGATGAGATCTGGCATTAATGATCATCATGGTATTTTACTATTCGTAAAAATGGAAATGGTCCCCCATCTAGAAAAATAAATATTAAAAAGGAACGATGATTCTATAGAGTATTCTTCCCTAATAAACATGGATTATGATTTGTTAAAGGAGTTCAAGGGTAGAAACTAGTAGATTAAAGAGTCATCCCTTGACTAACTATGATGTCATCACTAGCTTATTGACCAAAATTCCTAAACATGTATCTCTAGCGGGGAAAATCCACCAATTCAGAAATATGGCCATGAACTCCACCAACCTAAGGCTCAAATAGATCTATGGATTCACTTGATAACCCCATTAAGTATGATCCTTAGAATCTAAAATGTCCCAATATGATCCAATACTATCAGAAACATATCGGGAAGGGACTTTATGGTGGTGTATAATGGTCATCCTAGATCCACTTTGATAGAGGAGAATGTTGACCCTATTATTGGAAGAGATAAGTGAGTGCATAGTAATCTCATTTCTTAAATATTTACTTCACATTGATGAAAATTTCCCTCACCAAGACTGGAGTTTGTAAGGGGTTATCCAATACATCTTTCGTAGGAAGGAACTCAATGTACATCTATCTGAGAGGGTGGATCCCACCCAGTTGTTAGATGTCCTATATGCTGAATCCCACCTCCCCATGGGATATGTGAAAAAAGTTTGTTACTCGGAACCAACAACAGACCAATTCCATCTGAATATCATGATGATTATAAATAATAAATAAGGAAATCCACACCACTTCATAAAGATGGGAACCATATAACAAGTCAATAAATTCTAGGAAGCATTGCCTAACAAATAATGGTCATTTCCATTCATCATAAAAGTTACCAATAGGATAGAGATCCCACTTTGAGCTTTATCTACATCCTAGGTTTTTCAAATAATTGAGGAATATACTCGAATAGCTCTGATCTGAGGGTTTTTTTGCATGATCACAGTTTTCTGAACCCAAGGGAGGGTTTTCCAATATATAAGACAATCCATAGGATTATGTTGTGACTAGTTGGCCATCCATGACAATTTTCATCAGAAATATTTCAAGAGAATTTGATACCCATCGAGACGGCTGATTGAAGTCCATAGAAAGAATGAAACCATCACCTAACTAGGTAAACCTGTATAGAGTAATTTGGTGTGATAAAGTAAAATTTTGAAACTCGAATGGGAGAAGTTGTTTTAGAACCTCATTATAAAAGTACACATGATAAAGAGGGTTAACATTCTAGTTTCTATAAATCATGTCCATTTGGTTTGACGAAACAGAGGAACTATGATGAGATCTAGAATACATCTAAACAAAAGTAATTGTCATATATTAGATAGATAAAATTAAATATTTTCAATAGAAAGATATAAAATTTCAGCATCTTCATGTCCATCGTATGAATCAATAGGGAATTCCTGATCACTTAAAGGATTTGATAAATATCTATCTCTCTAAAGATATTTCAGACTACATAAAACTATAACGCATCAAGATATAGATAGACCCCTCAATAGACTTGTGATTTCATTACCTTAACATGGTCACGTGATCTGAAAAAATAATTGAAAAGGAGCATGTGGTCATTCCAGAAAATCCCATTAAACATTCAAGACAATTATCCATCCACAAATATAATGTTCAAAAAATTACCGAAGATAAGATAATGGTTGATTGGAATGGGATACTGGGAAAAGAATGAATTGTGGAGGAGTTTTCGCGTAGAGGTCTCATGAATAGATCTCACAATAATTTCATGCATAAGAGTCTTGAAAAAGGATCCCATGAAGGAAAAAAGGGAATAAGAGATGTGGATAATCGTGTAATTGGGGAATGAAACTCTCTCAACACCCCTATTTATAAGGAATTTTGTAGAATACTAAACATCTATAGAAAGACAAAATGTCTCCCAAGACACCAATTAGTGACAATTCTAAAGCCTCTATTGGGATTTTACTTTCTCATAACTAAGTCCTTGTCCCTGTGGATATCGGTCCTGAGGGGATAATTTATTAATTCCCATAAAATTAGATTTAGTAAATTAAATAAGGAATAAATTAATAAATATGGGTATTATTTTCCCTATAAAAGAAAGGATGAAAAAGGTTTCCATGATCACGATGATTTTCATGAACCTTAAAAAGACATGAGATAACCTAACCTTCAGAAGTTCATATGAATGGCCATGCAAAGCATATAGCCTATGGAATATCCTATAGACCCCCTTCAGAAAGTCCTTATGCACTTGAGAAGGCACCCCAAATAGTCAGTGATCATGTGGTGGATTCCAAAATAGCACCCCTATGTCACATTAATTGTTTGGTGGTAGGTGGATGACAAGATATCCATATATCCTCATAAATTAGGAGGGAAATATCTGATTCCTGGGAGCCTCTTAAGATCATAAAAATCATGGGATGTATCATCAATAAGTAGATTGATTGTCCTTAACAACACTCATACAACCTATTGAAGTCCCAACCTATGTAAAATAAAAAAAATTAAATGAAAATGGGAATGGTGGGATCCAATTGTAGTCATAAAATTCAAATGATGTACCCCGGAAGCCTATGATACAATGCAGAAACCCTAGTGACATGTCTTCCTAGTTGTGCAAGATCCTACTAGAATTTCACCCCCATCACACGAAAGGTTTCATACAAGTCCTAGTAGTATCACTCTCTCCATTTTTCTCAAAAAATAATCCAAACATTTTTATCCATTATGTTCTCATGAATCATATCAAGACCTTTTGAGGTCACGTGGTGCATCACCGATGGGAAAAGAGGTTGTCTTGAACATCACCCATGCAAGATTCGAGGATCCCTATGTCTTTGAAAAATAAAAGTAGGAAATAAAATAGAAATGGTGTGAGCCTCTTGAGGTCATATAACTCATCTGATACACAAATATGGTCTCAAAATACCCCTTGGAAAGCCATCTTGATCTCAGAAAATCCCCCGGGAAAGCCGTCCTTGTATCGCATAACAAACGAGATAAGGCATCATAGATCATGAGAAAGCCTTTAATCAGACATCCTGATCTTTTAGATGTTCTTAGACATTTCATTTTGGAAATAGGAAAGACCATCATCATGTCTGCATGATTAGGAAAGACCCAATTAATTGGAAATAATCCAATAAATGAGGCATTGTTGGAATGGTCTCATGATCACTAAAAATAATTCTCTACCCTTGGAATAACCTACAACAACACCTCATGAAGATTCATGTTGCCAAATCCCCCCACTAAGTCCATCCTAGATTTTTGTGATAAATGTCGCACAAAGAGACGAATAACCAGAGTGATGAGGCCTATAAATCCTCCACACCAACATCAAAAAATATCCTTACTTGGGAGAATGATCCTTGGAACCTCACACCATAACACCAAGGCATTAGAAAAGATATCTTGTATAGGTTAATCTCGTGGCCAAGAAAGTTTTCCATCGAGTAAGATCCAATGAATAGATAGAGCAATCATATAGAATATATATTCACTTCATGTGATTACTCATAGAACATGTGAATGACTTCTGGAGGGTCACGCACATAACTATCCCATGTTTTCAAAATCAAGAAAGACATAAAACAATCTAAAATTAAACAAATCTATGGTGTCTGTAATAAAAAGATGGATCAAAGACTAAAAATATGGGAGACTTATAAAATGAACATATAAACTCATCCTCATATGCTTTGTGTGAACCACCCAAATCATGTGATAGCACCATGACATGTTTCCCAAATCACATAGTGATTTTTTCTGTTCAATTTGGATCATTTTAAGTACCCTAAACATGTGATTTAAAGTCACATTGAACCTATGGGATTGCCACCCATGTCTCACGAAACCCTATGGGATCGCCATACAAGCATTGTAATGTCCTTTATACAAGTCACCCATATCATATGATGACACCAGAACTTGTCAGTGAAGTCTTGTGGTAGAAAAAGGGTATGTTAGCTAGCTCTTTTGATATCCCCCAAATATGTCAGTTGGGTTTCACAATGAAATCCATACATGTCAAACTAAGTCATGCATCACCCTCAAGACAAGTCAATTTGACTCTCACGAATCTCTCCAAGAATTTCCGCTATAATTTATGATGACACTTGGGCTAGTTATATGGATTGTGTGACTCATTATAAGCATGTTATTCATGATCATTCAATGGATTGTAGGATAAGCCAGTCAGTCCTTGTGAGGTCATTCAGACAAGTGACCGTTGATCATGTGATAACCTTCAGACATGTTATCCAGATTATGGGAATTCCCTTAGATAAGTTAACTATATAATGAATTTTTTTGTACATTTTAGGTAGATATTATTCAACATGTCAACAATAAAAACAAGGCATGTGAGAAAGACAACAAACACTTGTCATATAGACTAGCAGGACATGTCAATTGAGCATCCCTGGACTGGATAAATTTTTCCAGCCTCCAAAAAGGGAAATGTCAGTGTGTAAGACCCGACCAATTGATATAAGGTTACTATAATTCATTATATAAAGAGGATATATAGGATTAATTTATATGGTCATTGATCCATATCGAATATCAAAATGGATATCCCAATGCATAAGTGTTAGATTTTCACATTTTGTGATAGTACATGTTCAATTTTTTGGTTAAACCTATTTTTTTCTAATAATGTGATTCTTGGGTGTAGACAAGCTTTTGGGGGAATCCTAGTGTTATGGATCATGAAAGAAGGAAATAAAAGGCCAAACGGTGCGCAATTCCTGTTTGGAACATAGTTATAACAATCCATGCATCTTGTATAAGAAATCATACGGTTTGGGGAACCTTTTGAACATAGGATAATGCATTATTACCATACAGTTTTAAAATCCATGTGTGTTCCCCTAGATAACCATGTGGCCTAGAACCTCTCGGAAAAAGGTATATTAATTTTTGGATCACGGTTTGGATAACTGTGTGGCCCAACCCTACAGACTTTATAGTGGTAAATTCTAGTTTATCCCTTTTTGGCATTAGATTTCTACCACAATTTTCTTCCACATTCCTCCTCCAACAACGTGGTTGATGAAAACAATCCCCCATGACTTCCTAGAGGTTAGTATCATTTTATTATGAGGTGTTTTGAGTGATTTTGGGTGTAAATAAAGGATTCGGGTGAGTTTGAAACTCATATTTTCTCTATTTACAGGATTGTGGCTTATAGAATCTCTCGTCTTATTATGAAGCCATAAAACCCTCAATTTTTCAACATAATAAATGTATTATTTTTAATGGATGTTTTTATTAGAATAAAGGGATGTTTTGGGCCTGGTAATCATCTTCAATCATGAGGTATGTGGTCATTAATCCTTCTTCCACAGTCTCAATATCTTTTATGTGTATATGGTTGTCCCAAATTTTCTACCTTACTGAGTTTATTTTCATTGATTATAGATATTGACATAGACATTAGATTAAGTTGAAAAAAATTTCACCAATCCCATTGGGTTTGTTAATATTATGTGACCAAACCTAGTGTTTCCCATGGGGTATGTCAAGCCCTTGAAATGTTGAAATTAATTATAGAACTTGAAGATAAGGGAGATGTGAGAGAAATGGGTTGTAAAATTATAATTGATTATGTGGGATTAGTTAAAGTGTAAACTAATTTATTTATACATTGTATTATTAATGTTTCCAAATGGCCCTTAAACTATTTTAATGACATGTAATGGGTTTTTGACCTGACCATGGTTTTCAAATATGGAATTGATGTTTGAAGGTGAAGAATGTATTTAAATAGAAGCATGACCCCTTCCTTGTCAAAATATTTGATAATTTATTTGTATAGTTAGAAATGGAAATATAATCCTTGGTCAATGATTTTTTTTTCTAAATATGAAAACTCATGTTTAAAGGGGTGTCTTAAAAATGATTTCAAATGGGTGTTTACATTGAATTTTATGTCGGGACATATTTTTAAAGGGTCTGATGGGACCATAGTAATCAGAAGAACATAAGGGTGAGTGAAATAGAACCCATAATGATTATTTTGGAATTTTAACATGATTATGAAATTAACTAAATTAAGTATGATCTTAGTTTATGATATAACCTAATGGGGTGTTTTCCATGATTTTAAAAAGGATTAAATGGAAAAAAGTGTCTGTTTCAAAAGGTTTGTGAGTTTTTTATTGAAATGCATAGATGGGTTAATTAAAAGGAATTGGTGAATATAGTAAAAGAGAGAAGGTAATTAAAAATGGAAATGGATAAAATGATATATTTTAATTAAATGGAAAATTTGAAAATGGGTTAAGGATTGATGATTATTAGTGTGTTGAATACAATGTCAATTCTAAATTTTATGTCAATTAATGATGTATAATTTTTGTTATGGTATGTGAGGTAATCGATAAATAAGTATGGGCACAAGGCTTTGTGGTGTGGGATAAAGGATTGAGGATCCTCCCACGAGTCCAGTTGGAATGAGGCTCTAAACCCCACTCTTGAATTCATGGGATAGGGAGTCGGACTGAGGATCTAGGACCCAAAGAGTTTCATTGGATGAGAATACCTAGACTGAGGATCCAAGGTAAGTGTGTTATGATTATTTATGAAATGTATATCCCTAATTATTTAGGAAACATGACTTAATACCTTATGCATAATGATTGACCTGGTTAGGCTATAGTGAATATGATGTAAATACATAACCCATGGAACAAATGATAAAAATGAATTTATAAATGAATGTGGTATAAATAATGAAAAATTAAATAATGATAGAAATTTTTAACATGAAAATTGATAACTAATTAGTGTAATTATTTTTGATTAGTCAATAACCCTTATGATAAAATATATGTGTACCCCTTTTTCCATGGCTTAGACCCCTAGAGTGACCTGAGTTAGTTGTGTTGATTGGTTAACTCTTAAGAACTTAATGAAGAAAATAAATATTTTGAAATTACTTAAATGATTCCCTCATTTCCTTTTTTTACTTTTTTCGCTTGATTAATTGCATAAATTTTTGTACAAACTCATTATTTATTTAGACATAGTTAGTGGTGGCCTGCTGAGTTGTACCCACAACCTTCTCATGCCTCCATGGTACCTAGTTACCTATGTATATTCTACTTATTTTCTGATACAGGTTTAGAATAGGGACCTGGTGTTTGGTTGTGCCTGGGAAGATGAGTTGGACCTTGGTAGTTCAAGACTGGATTGGGACAGTAGATTGGGTTCAATGTATTTTGGTATTATTGGTTTTGGTATTTTTTGATTTCCTGATGTGAATTGTACTCATCATTTTATTATAGAATCTACCACTTGGTTAACTTTTTGGAATTTTCGCGTGTTTTCCATTTATTTTCTTCTTCTAGTTACTGTATCTATTTGTATTATATCTTTTATGGTATAACTCCAAAAAGCATGTATATTCTCCCAAATGTTCTTATATAGACCTTGACATCTAGTTGTAATCTTTTAGCGTATGGGGAGGCACACCTGAGGTCATGTGATGACCCAGCTCCGGGCATTGGATAGTGGCCACCAGATTTGGGGGAATTAATATTTCATATCAGAGCAGTGTCTTTTTTCTTATTGTTTGGGACATGGTAGACTCATGACAGGTTTTTTCGTGAATCCCTCTCCAATAAATTAATATTACTTAAGAATAAAATATATTGTTCACCATAGGGTCAATCTCTCGTGGAGGCCAATTACACACACCTATTTTTCAATTGCCACTATTGAAAATCTAACTAATATACTATGAAACTAATATAAAAAATGGGGTGTTTGATGTGCATAACCTTAATACATATATACATATATACATATATATATATATATGCATGAAAAACACAAAGAAAATGAATACAATGGAGAATATAAGACAAAAATAAGTTAGTGAAAAATCATTTTTGTTCTTGGAATATCATGGAGATGAAGTCATTTTTCATTAAAAAGTAGTTATTATCAATATTTTACTCTATTTTGAGATTAACCCTGTCTCTAAAAATCATCACATTAATTGTTATTATCCCACACCAACCCACCACATGTAAGATATTATTCACTCACATCATCAACATTATTTCACTCCACCCTGGATGCAATATGATGAACATTAAAGAGAGGAAAAAGATTAAAATGGTAAAAATACATCAATAGCAATGAAAGTGGGATGAACCCTAAAATAAACCCATTCCACCAATATTTAAATTCTCAAAATAAAATTAAAAAAAATATTTAAGTACAAAAACTCAAGAACCACCACCCTCTCTTGAAAAATAATTAGTGTTGTTTCTCTAGTTTCATGAATATTAGAGGGATCACGGTGGGAGAATACAAAATAAAAAATCAAAGAGAAGATAATAAGATAAAAAATATACATTAAACAAGTAAAACAATAACAAAAAGTCATAAACGCTAATTCTATTGAAAATAACCATCCTAAGTTTTCATCCCTTTGGAAAGAAGGAATGCTCTTTTATAGGAAAAGGGAGTGAAAATTGGATCTAAAAAAATCCAATGATACGTTCTTCATGTTATCAATAATAAATGACTAAATTTGAAATTGATTTATTAATGAAATTTTTTCTTTGTTTTCTCCGATTTTTATTCACAAAATTTAATCATTATTGGCCACAACATGTAGGAATTAAGCTAGGATTAATGAGTTAAATTATTTATAGATAGGATACTCTTCATATTAACTTGCTCTATGATATATGGGACCAACAAAAAAATTATCCAAAACTATACACAAATTTCAAGGTGCGCCTTGTGGGATGGATTTGGCCATTCAAATGGTAGATTTAGATCTGGGTCTAGAATAAATATATGAAACCGTATATGTGTGGAATCCTATAAAAAATAATTTCACAATTAGGATTAGTGTAGAAAATATTATGTCTAAAATAATTAAATAAATAAAAATATATACAATTTAAAAAAATACATTTTTTCAATTAAGATAAAAATAATTCAAAAAACATAAAATTTTACAATTTACCTTAAAATAAAACAATGGTGGGATTGAAAAAATAAAAATAAAATTAAAATAATTTAAAATATTTGCTCTATCATATATAGGATAGTAGGATCATGTTGGAGCCTATTAATTAGCTCGTGCCTAGGTTCCTACATCCCCATGTACAAGAGAAAATCCTAATTCTATGGGTGTCCATAGATGTTCTATTTTGTGAATTTATGGTTGATTTTTATTTCTACCTCAAGTGGAACACTTTGATGTGTTGTTATTTATTATTGATATTTATCCCTTAGCCTGTTGTGAAAAGAGAGAGTGTATAAGATCAAGAATCGTGTTTGGAACATTGGATTCCTAATATGATTTATCTGAACAAGATCATGTAATAAATACTATTGTTTAATTCTGTATTCCATATTTCTCAAAAAAATATAAAATAAAAAAAATTATGAATAATTTGAAATAAGAATAAGACCACCAAAAAAGTATAGAGAATTAAAAATTATAGTACTTGTAAATATTATGAATTTAATCTATTTACCGCTGATTTTTACTAACTACCACTGATTTTTAATAATTACATTTATTTTTACTAATTATAGATATTTGATGTTTATTTTTACTAATCTTTGTAAATTATCACTAATAATTTTTATTTATCACTATTTTTTATTAATTAATGATATTTTTAACTATAATTTAATATAAAGTTAAAAATATATATATTATAAATTATTTAAAATGTGTAATTCATTGAATTTTTTATTTTTAGATCACGATAAATGATAAATTTGGTAAGTCATATCCAAACGTTCTATTACTCATGACCTGAAAATGCATGCCTTATTTCATTTTAACTTTTCTAGTAATTAATAAAAATTTATATTATTTTATTGTAATTTCAAATAAATGATACTAATTTATATCAATTATTGATAAATTATATCATGTTTATCTAATTTTTACAAATTTTTAATATTTTGTAGTATTTATTACTAAGCTTAACTAACTTTTACAAAATATTACTAATTTTTAATAATTACAGCTAATTTTTATAATTTTTACTAATTACCACAAATTTTTACTAATTATTAAAAATAATATCAAATTATTACTGTTTTTGCTAATTACTACTAAATTTTATGACTTATTTCAAATTATTATAAATTATTATATAATTATTACTAATTTTTAATAATTTATACTAAAAATGATTAATTTTTCTATTTTTTTTAAATTTACAACAATTTATTTCTAATTTTTATAATTTTATAATAATTTACTACTAATTATTATGATTTTATAATAATTTATTTCTAAACATTATAATTTATTACTATTTCTTACTAATTTCCACAAATTTTTACTAATTACCCCTAATAATTAATAATTACCACTAATTATTAGGAATTACCCCCTAATTATTACAAAATACCACTAATTATTATCAATTACCACTAATAATTACTAATTATGACTAATTAAAAAAAAATTCTAATTACCATAAATTATAACTAATTTCAACTAATTATTACTAATTATTACAAATTATTGCTAAATATTATGAATTATTTTGAATTTTTACTAATAATTACTAATTGTTACAAAATATTACTATTTTTTACTAATTATTATTAATTTTTATAATTTATTTCGAATTATTAGCAGTTTTTGCTACTGTTTACTATTTTATAACAATTTATTTTTAATTATTAGTAATTGCCTCTAATTTTAATAATAATAATTATTATTAACTAATTATTACTAATTACCACTAATTGTTACTAATTTTTATTAGTTTATAAAAATTTAATAAATATTATTACTAATTATGAGAAATTTTCACTAATTATTATGAATCATTACTAATTAGTAGGAATAATTACTAAATATTACTGGTTTTTACAACTTATTAACTATTATTGTGAATTATAATTAATTATTACTAATTATTTCAAATTACTGCTAATTTTCACTAATTGTTATCAATTATTAATAATTATTATCAATTATTACTAATTTTTAATAATTATTACTACTTTATGCTAGTTATTGCTAGTTACCACTAATTTTTTCTAATTCTCATTAGTTTATAACAATTTATTAGTGATTTTTGAAATTTATTATTAATAATTACTAATTACAACTAATTATTACTAATTACTAGCAATTATTATTTATTATCACTAATTATTAGGAATATCTAATAATTACCACTAATTATTACAAATTACTATGAATTATTACGAATTATTTTCAATTATTTCTAATCATTACAAATTATAAAAAAAAATTCCAAAATATTACTAATTTTAACTAATATTTACTAATTATTATTAATTTTTACTTATTTCAACTAATTTTTACAAATTTTTATTAGTTTATAACAATTTATTAATAATTTTTACAATTTATTACTAATTATTACTAATAAAAACTAATTGTTACTAGAAATAAAATTATTACTAATGATCTCTAGTTTTTACTAATTTTTACAAATTACAACTAATTATTACTAGTAATTTTGAATTATAACTATTTATTGTGATTTTTTATAAATATTTACTAATTTTTACTAATTTTAACTAATTATCACTAATTTTTACTCATTTTAATTCATTTATTACAGTTTATTACTCATTATTACTAATTACCACTAATTTTTACTAATTATTACAAATTTTTATTAATTGCTACGAATCATTACTAACTTTTACTAATTATTTCTATTTTTTACAACGTATTACAAACTATTAATAATTACGAATTCTTACTAATTATTTTAAATTATTACTAATTTTTAATAGTTATTAATAATGCTTACTAAATATTACTAATTTTTAATCATTATTTCTATTTTAATTAATTATTAGTAACTACCCCTAATTTTTACAAATTATTATTAATTTTTAAAAAATATTATTAATTGTTGCTAACTTTTACTATTTTTTATTATTTTATAACAATTTATTACTTATTATTACTAATTATGATAATTTTTTAGTAATTATTATGAATTGTTACGAATTATTACTAATTTTTTAATAATTATTACTAATTTTTAAGAATTATTAGTAATTCCCACTAAATTTTATTAATTATTTATTAATTTTTACTAATTACAGAAAAATATTGCTAATTTCTAATAATTAACATTAAATATTATTATTTTTTAGGATTTACAACAAATTTTTACTAATCACCGCTAATTATTATTTTTTATAGCTAATTATTAGTAGTTACTGCTAATTATTACTAATTATTGATAATTAAAACAAACTATTGGAAATTACCACTAATCACCGCTGATAATTATTATTTTTACTAGTCACTACTAATTATTATTTTTTATATCTAATTGATAGTAATTACTACTAATTATTACTAATTGATGATAATTAAATCAAACTATTGGAAATTAAAACTATTTACTTTTAATTAAAAACATTACTACAATTAAAACTAAATATTTATAAAACCAACTATTTCTAATTAAATCTAATTACATAACATTATAAATAAATTTTAATAATTTAAAATAAATTAAATAAAATAAAAAATGATAGCATTCAATAGATACTTTAAAATTGAAACTTTCAGTGGAGGTAAAGCTTGAAAGTTGCACCCCAATAAAGATTAAAACGTGAAAAAATTAAACTAAATAATCTGAGATTTGCAAAGGAGAGAGAAATTCATATCGGAATTAAAATGAAAAAAATTTAAGTGGGGGTATATTAAGGATAGATTATTTGGCGATGGGATTCTTGCGAAAAAATATTATTTGTCACGGGACCTATCGCAAAAACTACACATGTTATTAATTATGGTAGTAGTAAAAAAGTGTATTAGTGAGGGACCCCGCCACAAATACACGTTGGTGAAACTTTATTTGCGACAAGTGGATTTCTAGTCGCAAATAACATAAAATTATGGGAAAGTATTTTCCATGGGACTCATCACAAATAAAATCCTGCAGTTAGATTTTTTTGCGAAGGAATTAAACCCCCATCACAAATATCAAAGGCATGTTATAACATTTTCGACGAATATATATCCCCATCGCCAATACTCCTCTCGTGGTTTGGTGCACATTACACGTCACAGGTATTTGAGACGAGAATATATTCCCATCATACATTCTCTTTTTAAATCAACTATTTGTAATGTGATATAATTCTCATCACAAATAGTCTGTTTTGATAGGTCATTTGCAATGTGTCAGCCACCCGTAGAAAATAACCCGTCGCAAAAAGTCATTTTTTTCGTAGTGGACAATCAAGAAATAATATAACCCAATAAAAAATTTGAGTTAGGAAATTATTTATTGGTTGGTAATTTTTATGTAAAATACCTTGGATAAAATAATTCAAATTGAAATTTAAAATACCATGAACTGTGAAGGATTCCGGATATTACGTGTAATAGGGGCAGTATAAACACCATATAAAATAAGATGATTCATAACATTTAAATGTACCTCAGTGAAATTAAATTGATACATAATCTCATACCTAAAACTTCCTTTTAGATTAAATCACCTTAGTCTTCGATATTGTTTTTTTAAACATGTTATTAACTTATTCCAGAAAAAAATTAATATTTATAATATCATATATGATACTTTTATGACCTCCAATTAACCATTCGTTAATATTAATTAATTAATACCATTGCTTCGAGTGTTAATTACAATGTTTTCTAATGTGTGATTTGTCCAAAATGTTCTAGTTCTTGTGCATGTTGTATAGTTCCATAATCTCTTGAATTAAGTGAATATTATCTAAAATTTTTTCATTATATACATTTTTAGAATCAGTATTGAAATTTGAACATGGGGAATGGATCACAACACTTCATGGATATGGTAGGTCGTACGTACGCATGAGAAACGTTATCATTTTCGTAATAGGTAAAAGGGTAAGGAAGTAGATGAAAAATTTCTTATACCATATAAATATAATTTCATATATATATAATATATATTCTTTAAATTTATCCCAATTACCATCCATAAAATGCATTAGTGAAAAAATGAATCACTTCATTTCTTGATGTGGTAGTTTGTTGTACACATGAGCAACGCGGCCATATTTTAAACATAATAAAAAGTAAGGAAGTATATGTGATATTAAAAATATATAATTATCAATATATCATAAATATTATATATATATATATAATCCTTCATTATATCCAACTGTGAGAGGTGTTGATGGAAAACAAGTTACATCTGTTCATGAGGTTGGAGTATTCCATACACATGATCGATGACTTCGTTTCCCATTTGATGGAAGAGGAGATATATATAGGTTATTCCACTAATATAATAACATCAAATTATATGTGAGATACAGGTGTTATAATATTGTAAGTGTTAAGTCATAATAGAATGTTGTAAAATAAGAAATAAAAATAAAGATCTTTGGTAAGACGATTAGCTCCTCTTAGAGAAAAATCATTTGGATATTTTCTTAAGGAGTATATAGTTAATTTTTGGGGAATCCTATAACCTATAGAATGTCGATAAGGGTATTAGATATATATTTTGGAAGGTTTTGGTTGAGTTAAATGTCTTGAGTGTGTGATGAATTGAGGGCAGTGTGTTCCCTTTTATAAGAAAGGAGAAGTGGTGTTCTTGTAAATAGAAAAACCTATTTAATAATGGTAAGTCACTATCACCCCATGTTCCTCCAAAATTATCAATTTAGGTAGTAGAGGGATGATATAGGGGATCCACACCTCCAAAAAACAAAACAAAATCACATTCTTTAAATATTGTGTTCCATAGATTCTAGTTTTTCTTACTTTTACCATTTTAGATTATATTACTGAAACAAGTATTTTTAAATAGGTCAATGGTAATTTTATGAATAAATTAATGAGAATAATTAGATATTTTTTACCAACTAGTTATAAATATTATACGCAATTTATAAAATAAAAAAACCTATGTGTGGGGAAATTAATTTTAACACAAACACATGAAACGTGCAGAACTCAGATTTACCCATTACCATGGTAACAATATTTTTACTATAATGGTAAATATAATTATTATAAAAAGAAAATTAGTATATTAATGTACTATTTATGATATCTTAAAAAATATACCAATAAAAATTAAGAGCATCAGTTTTTTAGGAATTTTAAATAATTTAATGTAATATGGTTTTTAAAAAAATAATATTAATGTCAATTTTGACACAATTAATTTAATTTGACATTAAAATCATCATGAAAATGGTATAATTTGAATATATTATTTTCAAACCAGTATATCATGTTAAATTTATTTTAAATAATTGGGTAATACAATAATTCGTTGAAATCATATTACTTTTAATATTTTTTGTATCATTTATTTATATTTCTATTACTAAAATTATTACTAAATTTGCATTTATTAAGCATTTAATGTAATTATATAATTTTGAAAAATTAATAATAAATTACTCTAATGAAATTTGTTTAATTATTCTTAAAATAAAAATCAAATTTATTTAACATCTTTCTTTTCTCCCTATGTGAAAATATAATTGAAATTTAAAAGCTAGAGGGTGACATTTTGTCTTTTTTCATTTCCAAAATTATTATATTGGTCCATTTCATGGAAAAATGTCCCAAAATAAAATTAAAAAAAAACATATTGTAATAAAGGTCTAAATATGTCCATAAAATATAATTTTAGAAAGTTTTTGTGACATTTTAACCATTATCATTTTAGTTTAACACCCTAGGAAACATGTTTTAACTTTTACCCTGATAATTATTTTTTAATGTTCTAACTATTCCTTATAACCAAAAAATATGGTGAACTTGTTCAATAATATTAATTATTTTTTTAAAATATATGGAATAAATTTTATGAAATTTAGTTAATTGAAGTCGTATAATTTAATATAAAAACTCAAAATTCATGTCAAATATCATTTCTTTAGGAAATGCATTTTTCAAACATACGATGATATTAATATAACTGAATGGTCTGTAACCAACATCATATGAATTTAAATTCATATATTTATAAATATAATCTATAAATATTATTTAAAACATTACTTATTGGTGGCTATTTTAATTAGTTAAAATGGAAGAATATTATACACCAAAAAAGTGATTTCATAAAATTGTGTTGTAAGCCTAAAAATAAAATTATACCAAAATTGGGTATAAATATTATTCAGATATAATTAATTATTTTATGTAAAACTATATTATACTTGTGTTACTTTGAAATAAAATTTATATCATAATGTAACTTTTAAATTACTTAATTTATTAAAATGAAATGGCAGTTTTTCCAAAAATTGGCATCTTTCACTGTTCACTGAATAATCAGTATTTTCTAAAAAATCCAAATAAAATCATCATATATTTATATCAATAAGTGTATTTGAAAATTATTTTTATTTTATAAAATAAAATTTCTAAAATATTAAAAAATTATTTATAATATTTTTTCACAAAAAGAAATAAAAATCATTTTACTATGGAAACATTTTTTTGTAGAATAAAATATCCTTATTAAAAGTTGGGTAATTATTTTTTAATAATATATCCAAAAAATTATATTTGGTAGGACCATAATATATTTCATAAATTAGTTAATCATATTCATTCCCACTAATTCAACTGTTAGGTTATAATAATCATGTTTAAATAATATATTGTTTGGGTTGTTTAAGCTCAATATTGCACATCGTATACACTACAGAATATAAGGTTATGCTTTTAAAATAACTAGTTTGTTTGTGTTAAAGGATATTTAAGAGTTTAATTTTATTTAAAATAAATATAATTATAAATCATAGGGTGTCATAGTGTGAAAACATGAGTTCGTAATTATAAGCTATGAAAACATAACAATGAATACAAATGAGGTATATAATTTTGGGTCTTATATATGTATATAAAAATCATTTCCTATATCAATTATCACTACCAAGAACTTCTTCAATTTGTGTAAATATTCCCATATGGGATTGGGTCTAGTCCATATTCCAATAAACAAGTAATATCAGGATATATAATGATTTACTTAATGTATTTTAGGGATATATGAGGCCCACCCATCACATTATGATAAATCTTATATATGTATTCAACTAGAAAATAAAAAAACCATAATTCTTCATTAATTGATTCACCCCTGAAAAATATATTGTGTTCACACACACAATATATTAGTCATATTCATCAAACATCCATTGAAATAAAGTTGATAGAATCTTCAGAAAATTTTCTCATTAAAGTATGAGAAACATTAAAATATATTCACATAAATTAAAACCACATTTATTCGATATTTAATATTTATATATATAAATAAGACTGAATTATCTTTAAATTTTTATTCTATTTCAAGATAAAATTTATAAAAAAAGGGAATAGAACTTTATTTTGAAAGAAACATAAAAAATTGAGAGGATTTTTCTTAAAGATATTATATGAAGGAAGTGAAAAAAATATGTTAGTATAAAAACATTAAAAGTGTATTCTTTTCACACCATTTTAAATAAAGTCAATGCTAATAAAAAATAAATACACAAGTCACCATTAAATATAGTTTTCATGGAGATTAAAAGAATACTTTCTAAGCAATTATTTCATAAAAGAAACAACAATAGTGCGATACTAGAAATAAATAAAGGCGATACCAATAAATGTGGAGTTTAAAATAAAATATAGAAACACAAATAATATATCAAAACATTTTTATTGATCCACCTCTCATGTTGAAAAATATTGGATAATTTTTTAGATATTTTAGTCCTTTTTACCATAGTTTAACTTCATAACAAAGTTTACTTTTACCATTGTATTTCATTTTTTATTCTCAGTAAATTATTTTTAATAATAAAAACAAAATTTTCCATGTAATATAATTTTGATATTATAATTAATAATAAAAAAACCATTATACTATATTAAATTTATGAAACAGAAGAAAATTAATTATAAAATAATTAATATATACAACAAAAAATAGTATAAGAAGAAATATAACTTAGGATCCAAAATTTCAAACATAGGTTTATAAATTAAAATAATTATTTAAATTTTTTTAATTTTACTTATTAAGTTCATATTTTATAGTGAAAATGATTTAAATTTTTTTTTATGTGACAATTATGTCATGACGATTATCTAAATTATACAGTATTTTAAAAATGTATATTTTTTCTTATTCATCTAAAATTTTCCACACAAAAAAATCTCAAATCGTTATCATAATAAAATATTTTTATAATTAGTCAAAAAGTGATATTCATTTTTTAAAATTAAAATTCAAAAATTTATGTATTTAATTTTCAAATGGGAATATAACATTTAATGGAAAAAAATTATCATCGAAAAATTTCTTTCAAAATATAAAATATTCATATTTTTTACTCCAATAAAATAATAATTAAATTAGTTTTATTCTATCAAATATAATAACCATGTATTTTACAATCATTTAAACATATTATATTTTTGTTTCTTAAAATAAAATTCATATAACATAATAAGGAAATTTTTTAGAAAAAAAACATTTTTAATAATAATATGTTCTTATTAATTATTTATCTACAGTAGTTGAATTTTATCAACGAATTAGTATTGAAAATAGATCATAATGTGGTTACTAAAATTTATATCTATGAATTTGAAAATTAAATTATAATTGTTATACATAATATATAAAATTTTATCTTAATAAAATGAGTCATTGTTATTTTTGGGTTGGATAGCATGTGAAACAATTTATTCAGTGTAATATTAAAAATGAAGTACATATTAAAATCAAGGTATATTATACTAAATGTTACATTATTTTTCTTAAAATCTAGGTTTCAATTAAAACACTCCTATTTCTAGTAGCCATATTTAAACAATCATTTTTGTTTTATAGTCACTATAAATACCTCATAATTCTTTTATTCATTAATCATTTTTTCTGCTTAATATATTATATTCATCATTTTGAAAATTTATTTTACTTTAGTAATTTTTTATTCTTTTTTTCCTTTATTTTCACAAGTGAAACTAAATACAAAGATGATCCAAATTTTCATATTCTAGTTATTTTATTACAGTATGTTTATTTTCCCATTGAAATAATTTTAATTTTATTATATATATTTATTCTCAAAATATAGTGTTCTATAAAGTGTTGTAGGGTTTTTTGGTGTGGTAGGGATTTTTTACTGAAATGCATTACTAAACATGACACATATTTATTTCAATCTAAAATTACATATCTAATAGTTTGGGACATTACAACCATGGAATTGGATCAAGTTGGGAACATATAAACCTATTGGGTTTGTTCTATATTGTATGTGGGTAATTTCATTCTTTCTTATATATGTGCATTGAAAGGATTATAGGATCATGGTGATTCAACACAAGATTTTGGAGCTTAGTTCCCTCACTCGGACCTCCAAGTTTGGTGATTCTAGTTCTAAAACATTCTACATTATTCTAAAAGTGACGTTACTAAAATTGTTCTATAATTTGGGTTATTGGAATATAATGTGGGATCTGAGCCTGGTTATAGACTTTTGGAGGTTCTAGACTCCAAATTTTGAATTAAATTCAAATCATTCTAATTGTGAACGAATGGTTTTGTAAGATGGAAATGTTCATACTAATAATTTTAACAGATTAGAATTTAATTTATGTATAATGTAGATTTAATATTTTCTACATTGTAAGGATCTTGATATTATATAGATTCTATAAATCTCAATGAAATGGAAAAAAGTTGAATTGTAAAGACTTGATCTGAATTAAATAGGATTGTTTTTAATTACATTGGCCCAAAAAATAACCTTCAACATGAAATAAGTAAATATAATTGTGAAAATTATAATAAAACTTGGAAATATGTATTAAAATACTTCCAAAAAGAATAAATTATTCCTTTTTTGGTGACTTTACTATATGTGGATTTAAGAATTATTATTGGGAGACCATATTAATAACTTAAAAACTATTCAACATCAAATATTAGTAGTGTTTTTGGATTTTTTTTAATTTAATGTTACGTGATACTTCGTTAATCATTCTAAAAATATTAATATTCTATTTTTGATCATGTTAGTAAATTGATCCACTAGAACAACATCTAATTTGACAGGGTCTAAAATTTGAAGATGAAGGTTGTGATTCAGAATAAGGATATCCATAGATCTACCAAAAAATATTTAGTGCAGAAGGTGGGGAATGTTCTGGTCAAATAGAATAGAGAGATCAAAAGTATGGGAGAGAAGAATAATAAGATCTAAGTAAATTTGATTCTTTCCATATCAAATGATGGAATCAAGAGATGAAAAGGAATATGAAAAAACATTTTGGAAAATGAGGCTGAATTCTAGAGAGTTTGATTCTATTTTCTCCTCCCCAAATACCATGGTGGAGGAAGAAAATATTTTATTTCTATGTGTCACATATCAATTGTAGTAATGTATCATTGATTCTATGTATTAATTTCGGTCATATTTTGAGTAAGAGAGTTGAAAAAATTAAGACTCTATAAGGTTCAAAATGAAACATATTTCAGATGATGAAATTATTGAGATGTTTGAAAAGGTGATATGAATGGTTGAATAAAGAGTAAATTATAATTACAGCTACATGGGGGTGACACATAATGAGTTTAAATAAAAAATATAATATCCATTAGTCATCTATATGTTGTGGGTTTATATAAGATTTTTATATATGGATCTTGGAAGATATATTGTGGTTCTATCGTGGTTCACAAATAAGAGAAATATGGAATGTTATATCATACTAAGAGTTCAAAAGATATAATACTTTACAAAACATAGGGTCTTGGAATGTTGAAGTTATGGATTTCCTATATTGGACAATTGTGTGAGAAAGGGATGAATTTCATGGTGGAAAATAAATTGATGAAAATTGACTATTTGGTGTATGAATCATTTAAATAGTTCATCATAAAAAATTAGTGGATGTTGTCTTTTAATATAAAAGGAAATATTCCAAACAAAAAAAAGCTAGAGGTATTGTATATGTATGTATGGGGTCTATCTATGGTTCAATCTGGTCTATTTTCAATGTATTATCTTACCATCATCGATGATATAACATCAATATTTTAGGTATTCATTATTAGGAATATTTCTAAGGAACTCTAAACCATTATTCGATATAGATCCGTGGTGGAAATATAGTTTGGTTTAAATCATATTTTCTTGAGGTTTGATAATGGTTTCAAAAATAGAAGAAGAGTGTTCTAGATGTTTTTATGGAAGAAAGAAATTCTATTTGATAATATGGTTCCTAGAAATTAAAAAATAGTAATTGATTAGATGAATGAGATGTTATGTGAAAGATCTAGAATCCTAATAATTCACTACTCGTTTCCAAATATGTTTTGGGTGGAATAATTATAGTATATGATGTACCCATTAGTAATAATTCCTTCTCCACTACTTGTGAAATAAATATTTGAAGCATTTTGGACCATATAAAAGGTAATTTTATAACACCTCCAAGTATTTTATTTTATTTCCCAGGTCCATGTTCACTCTCATAAATGTAATAAATTATAATCAAAGTCCCAAAAATATTTCATTATTGGTTATGATATTGAAGACTTTAGATTTCAACTATTGGATAATTCCCTTTGGAGAGCCATTATAAGATTAAATTTTCACCTAAATAAAGGGATTAATTTGAAGGATAAGATCCAAGTAAAAGATTTGGATGATAATAATAATAATTATATGATGAGGTTTATCTGAACAAAAGTCTTGAATTTATGGTTAGATATAAAAGTACTTTTGTTTTAGAAGAACCTGATAGTCGTGAAGGAATATTTTTTATAGAGGTTGGATTCTAAATGTTATACCATGACCATGTTTACTATAAATATTTTAGATATGTATTATCATGGAAGAGTATCACAGTATTAAATATCAAAAGAAGCAAAACATTATTAGTTGAGGTGGTCTACCAGACTCTGAAGACCAGTGAAAAGGTGTGGGTATGACTAATATTACCTTTTTCTTATGGATAATTAAATAACCAAATTCCTAAAGTATTTGGAAACTGTAATATTTAAAAAATGATATTTAATAATGAGAATATAGATAAACCCATTTAATTCTTCCTAAACATATATGATTTCAAAAATTCAAGAGGGAGAGATGGTGTTATATAATAAGTGATTCTATTATTTGAGGGGAGAAGTGGATGGTGGGAAGTGATATAAGGAAATATTTTTTTTGGTGGGTTTTAAAAAAATAAGTATTTAACATCTATGAATTTTTAACTCTAGTTTTTAAACACATAATAATACATGTGGTTCTTAGAATAGTTGTGGAAAATCATTCAATGTTGAACTGTTATATGTGAATATAATCATTCTAAAAGGGGAATTAGCTGATAAAATATTCATTGAGAAACTATAACAATCTATTAAATATATAAGTAATAATATTTGAAAACTTAAATATTATATTTATAGTTTGAAGAAATCACCAAGTTAGTAGAATCATAAAATTTGTGCCATTATGGAGGAATGGATGTCCAATATAGTGTAATGTGTAACATTTCCTCTTCAAAAAGGTCTTTGATGATGGGAGATTAATAATGAATCACTAGTATAGAGATGATAACCTATTTTTGGATTATAAATGAAATATATTTAAGATATAATGATTGAGTTATCCATAAGTTTTGAGATAAATAATCTTAGAGAATTAAAATTCATATTGGAAATCATGATCTAGAGTGATTGTAAGAATCAAACATTGATGTTATCCTAGTTAGAGTACATCCAAAATATATTGGATAGGTTTGGAATATTGAAATAAAATCCTTTCTCTACCAAATGAGATAAAATTTTATAATTATCCAATGGTAATTTAACAAGAATATATTATGAGTCAAACTACATGGAAAATATTCTATATGAATCAATTCTTAGTTGTTTTATGCAATTGATATTTTATAAATTTATAGACATTTCTCAAGTAGTGAGTGTAGTTATAATATTATTGGATAATATTGGGAAGGGGCATGTGGATGTGGTTACATAATGTTTCTATTATATCAATTGTTCAGAAGTGTTAACTATGGGTTTCAAAAAAGATTATTCATAGAAACTGTATGTTGATTCATACTTTGAAGGAGATTCGAACAGATAAATAAGAACTATGGTATTTTATTAAAAATGAAGGAAATTATTTATGTTGAATTCATATACTCAAATTAGTAGTTTCATGATCAATCATAGAATTAGAGTACATTTCGACAACAATTATTGGGAAGAAGATAATAAAGTTGAAGGGTTTGTTAGATGATCTTATAAAGAACCAATAATATTAGTGTTATTTAACGATAGAAAAGTGCAATTAATCTTGAGAAAAATATATTTGTTAATTAATGAAATTTTTTTTTATAAATATAAATTAATCTAGATGATTTTTATGGAAGGAGTAATAGTGATATGAAATATAGAAAGATGTTGGAATCTGGATGACATGAAAACAATTGTTTTAGTCCCGGAATGTCTATGGTAGTTTTGTGAATTATTGGAACTTGGGTGATTAAATTAAAATAAATGAGACTCTATAAAAGTTATAGTAGAATAAATAAGGAATAAATAATGAAATACTTAATTGAACCAAAGGATTGGTGGTGAAGCTGATAAAATAATTCTCATGTTGAAGATTTTTAGGCTTCTGTGAAATGTTTTTTCTAGATATGTAAACATAGCTTCTAGAAATAATGATATTAGAAATTTTTAATGAGAATTTAAGAATTTCTGGGTAGTGTAACTAGAGATTCCAAAAGTGGAATATGAAGCTAGTAGTAATAACATCCCAAATCCAGAGGATGAAGTGAAAATGGAGCTCTTAATCATGTATAATTAACTCTAATATGTAAGGATTTTAATGAAGTTTAAAATTTCTATATAAGTTTCTTTGAGAGGACTATGTGAGGTTTTTAGTAATATTTCACTAATCTATAAATTTGGAAATTTTAGTCTTTGTAACATCCAGATGCTTTGATTATGTGGAGGATCACCCACTTATATCATAAGGTTGTAGAGCTTTGTCTAATATAGAAAATCCACTATAAATTTAAGGGGTGGTATAAATTATTATTTTTTGAAGTATTTTAATAGTTCTAAACTATTAGTAATAAATATTATAACTATCTCTCCCATGTAATTGGATTATGTTTTGAACCATGTAAACCCCTTGTTTTAGTTCTTTGTGTTTTCCAAGCACTTTCATTACATTAATTTTGTGTGTTATGAGTGGTATTTGTGATCATAGTGACTAGGTGAATGATGTTAGGGTTTAGTTCCTTCGTATAGACCCTGTAATTTTGTTTCATTAGTTCTAGAACATTTTTTATGTTCTATAGATGGGGTTTTAGATGGAATTTTGGAATTTGGGTTCTCGGCAGAACATGCATAACAAGGCTTCCATTATGGATAGATTGGACAAAGGAGAATGAATTCTCCAAAATACTATTAGGGTTTTATGAAACTATAGAAAGGGTAAATTTAATCTATTATTGTTATAGAAATAAATTCTTATCCTCTTAATTATATATTATACTATTTATATGTAGCATGTTTATTCTGAATATGTATATATGTTCAGAATTTAAGATGAATTTATTTAGTTTTATGTTATCAGTCATGTGATGAAATAAAGGGTTGTTATTTAAAGGAAGTGAATTTAATTGATCAATTTAAATATCAATTGGATCTAGAAAAATATTGTGTAAATTCAACTTATTTTCTCTTATATGGTAAGATAAATTTTAGGAAAACAATTTTATATATGAATTTAATGAGATGAATTATGTTAACATCATTAGTTTATTATTGGTCCAATTTTATAACATATTTGAGAAGAAGATAATGATAAAAATGATTTTATCCTAGACTATCATGTTTTTCTATTATATTTGATAAAATATGTGGTAATGAGTTCTAAATTCCCAAAATGGTGTATTTTAATGAATAAAATTTTATTTGTAAAATATCTACCAGTACATAAATAATACCCTATAATATATGGTAATTAATTGTTTATTTGATAAAAACTAATATAAAGGAAATCAGTGTTATTTCATAACAATAATGATTTTATATCATAGAAATATATTTTGGAGTAAAAATAAAAACCAAGGGGCTAGTGAAGTTTGATTAATCATGGAAATTTTAAATTTTAACAAATGAATGATCATATCAGTCTAATTGAATGTGAAAGTTATTTTTTATTTTATTTTATTTTAGGATATGTTGGTAACGAATGATAAAAATATAAAAATATACATTTAATTTTTTTATCAAATGATCTAGAATAATTATTTTAATGGATATATGCTAAAAATAATGATGAAATTAAAAGGAGTTATAGGTTTTCAAAATAATATAACATATTGACATCATGATGTTGGATGTAGTGATGTAACAAAGATTGAATATTTTCTTCGAAGTGGTTATCATGAGGACTATGAATCCTAATCTAACCATTATGGATTTTTCCTTAAATTTACATATTTTTATTTTATAATTAGTTGATAAAATAAACAATAATATTATTATTAATGGGAATTCACTATAGCTTCTAAAGTTTGGAATAATTTGGATTTGGATATGAAAATTACATAAAATCATGAAATTAAAAAATAAATTATTTTTTTTGTTTTACATCAATAATCATAACATATAGAAAGTGTTTTTAATGATTATAAAGTTGAAGGAACTGAGGAATCTAGGAGGATATGTAAGAATCAAATGGGATATCGATAACCGTATAATATATCTTCTCAACCCACCAAATAATGAAACACATAGTAATTGTGTAATGATGATAATGAAATCTCACAGAGGAACCTCACATGTAGTCACAACGTTGAAAAAATTTATTGATATCACTTGAAAAATAATAGACTCACTAATCCTAAATTATTCATAAAAATAATGATATGTCATCCTCTAGTTGTTTCTCATATAGTACCCTCACATAAAATTTTCTTCCACACCCAATATTTTGGTCCCACAAAAAAATAAATCATGCTCTATAATTATCTAGAGTCCCACTACTACATACATAATTATTGAAATTTAATTATAATTGTGATTATTTATTTATTGAATAAATTTAGTGCCTTAGTGTTGAAATATAAAACATGTATTACAAACAAATAGAGTCAAACCACAACACCAACATTAATTATCCATTAAATTATCCCTCATAAACTTTTATGGTGTAATTTCATCCCAAATAAATGACTTCCCACACTTGATATTATTTTTTCACCTTGAGATATGCTCATTAGAAACTAGATGACGACATTGGATAGAGAATTATTTCTCTCCATCACTACCTCTTTATGTTTTAATATTCAATCCAAAGGGTATAATATATCCATCCTTAGTAAAACAAATCAATGAAAAATGTATTCCACATGGACGGTATGAATTTAATTAAGGGACCATTTATGATCTCTATATAAATTTTCAAGTTGAATCATATAATAATAAATGATATTTCCATGTGGAAAACATCCAAGGCAAGGGAATTTTTGGTCATGGGATTTAAAACCCTAGATGTTCAATACATGAGGGGGAATAAAGTGCGTGTGATTTTATATAAATTCCATGGGATATTAACTATTCAAAGTGGTCCTTTATAGAAGATTTCTATAGGATTTTAACATTTTTTTATTGTAATACCACTTCCATTATATTCATCTCCATTTTTTCATTTTTTCATTTTCAATCACCTCCATTGAATTGTGATATCTAAAATCCGTTATGCTGGAGAACTAACTCAAGTGGATTTATAGGGTAATGATACTATGATTACTCATATTATTTTATCAATTAATTTTATAAGTTTCATATCTATTTTATTGATGGATTAAGTATTCAGTGGTGTGAGTTTAGTGGAAGTTCACATACTATGGTTTCTCATAGATTTTCTTCTTCCTGTGAAAATTTATCTTCCACCCTTCATATAGTTTTTATGGCATATGATGGAACTACATTATTTGATAATGGAATGGGATTGATTTTACACTTGGTAGGTGAGTGAATTAGTTATCCTAATTGGGTAATTTCTTTTCATACTAACATTGGAGGAGTTGGATGTGTAGTGTACTTGTTGATTTTTTAGTGCACTGAGCATTGAAAATTTCAATAAATTAAGGGATAATTTAACATATGATTGATAATTATCATTGACTGTAAGTGAGACTAATAAAGGTGGAAATGAAAAAAATATATATGAGAGTCTCTTAGGAAGTGTTTCTGTTATTCCCTAAATTAATTTTATTGCATCTTCAGGTTTTGTTTTATACCTTGTATTTTTTCACAAAACAACCACCATATTTCCTTTTTCGTGAATTTTTAAAACACCAAAAATAATAATATTTCAAGTGGGAAGTGAGTGATTAGAATTAGTATCCATGCGATGTGACCCTGAGGTTATTACTCTTAATGTATTTATAGGAGTTTGAAAATTATATTGGTTTACTAAACCCTTTAATAGTATTCAACCCATCAATAATTTAAATAATTAATATTTATAGATGATATATTATTAAAAACATTAGTGTTATAATTTATTTTATAGTCACTTATATTTGTGTTCATAATTACATTGTGAGAAAAAAAACCCAAAAAATATAGCATACATAAGGCCTATCATTGGTAATATCATATGTGACATGATTAAATGGGTACAATATCTAGTTTTTTTATAATATTATTAATTTATTTTAAGAATTTATAGAATTCATCATTTTATACAAAAGTAATTATTCTTTATATCATTTTTTTGGTTTTCCACATATATAACATACAGTGAAATAAAAATTGATAACTAAAATTATTACATTAAGATATCTCTAATACATGGTCTTCATGGAGTATTATAGGTTTTGATTACTTCTGAGCATCATCATAGGTTAGATTTTATTATAGTTATAAAAATTTCCAGAAGTGGTAAAATTGGAACTTCATTTAATGGATTCCCCACTATATATATTATAAAAAGTTTCATACACTCTGTATTTCATATTCCAAGGGTTCCTGTTTATATTGAAATCATATTACCAATGTTTAAAGCAATAACTATCCTATGGATCATCATACTTTTCTGCCTTTATTATGACAACATTAATGGTGAGCTAGTGATGTTGTTGTTGGGTATGTTTCTGATCAAGTTTTCAGTTTAGGATTTTCCAAGACATGATTTTTTCTATCATATTATGAGTATGACATCTCATCCCTATATTTTTATATATTTGGGAAGTGTATGACCATACCTATATAAGATACATATGATGTGCTTATCATTTTGGGTAAGGGTAATGTAATTTTCTCACCCATCATGGAAAATGAAATTTGATTTATCCAACCATTTATTTAGTATAATCACTATTATATAACCTTTGAGTTATCTTTATGAGCCTTTCATAGACCATATATCAAGGTTATATAATTTTCGACAAAAATTTATTATATGTTATTAAAATGTTTTGTGATATAGTGGGGAAAAACAAGCATCGTGATATATGTGTTTGATAGAGATCATAATAAATATATTTTTATCTTATATACCGTTGATATTTTACTAGATTAAACTCTTTTCATACTATTACGTATTAGAGAATTCCTAATTATTTTGAATGATATAAAGCCCCATGGGGTTATAATTTGAGGTTTAATGACTATAGATTATGTTTGGCTGAAAATATCATATATAAAACCTTGAGAGAAATTACAATTTTTTAGGATACCCAAATGGCGTTTTTATAGACTTTTTGAATATGTTACATATGATTTATCATCAAGTTAAAATAAATGATAACTTCTCTAAAAATAGTTTTTGTGGATATCCAAAAAAAGTTTTGGATTGTTTTTATGAAGTATTTATATTTTATGAGATATGAGGTGATGGTTTAAAAATTATATAATGATTCATCATAAGTAAGAAAGGGATATAAGTATTAATAAAAGATAAAACCATGATGTGGTATTGTTAACCAAGTTATAAGTTTTTATAAGGTAATTTACATAGTAGTAAAGGTTATCACACAACAGTTTTATGAATGGGAGTCTATGATTTATATGATAACAAATTAATAAAAATCCTTATTCCAAATTAGTGGTCATGATCAAAAGAAAATACCATATAATAATATAAAAATGATATTAAACATAAATATCAATTATTTAAATGTTATCAAAATAAACATAATGATTATCTTAAAGTTAAAAAAATTGTAACATTTTGTAACATTTATGAAACATTTCATTCATAGATGATAATTTTAGAAACATTCAGGATCCACAGAGTGCACTTATAGTTTTATATAATTTGGTTCATGTCTTGTTAAATTGATATTCCTAAGACCAAGAGTAATTTATTATGGAAATAAATTAATTGAATATCTAATTATTTATTTATCTTTTACTAATGTTTCCATAGACATTGAAGAACAGTTAATACTTCCCAAACATTATGATATTTATACAAACCCATAGAATACACTTAAATGGTGAATAGTTTTTCCCTCTTATTGATATGAGTAAATCTTGTGTGAAAATAGAGAAATTAATTCAATAATATAGATATATATTTTCAAAATATGTTATAGTCAATTCAAATAAGTGGATGCATCTTTTATAAAATAGTAATTGGTAGTTTGTGTCACATTCCACCCCAGATCACTCTATACACTATAACCACACAAGTTGGTTAGAAGGTCTCAAGTGCATGTCCCCATACAGTAGAGTCTATTTACTAGAATTTTGGGCCTAAGCTGTGTATATGGGGACACTATTACCCATATCAACGTTTTAAAATAGTGTAGACAACTAAACATCTACCATAAAAGTAAATAATCATAGTGTCGAAGAAATAAATATAAACATAAATAAAATTCACTAAAGCCCCAAATATCCATGTCATATATATAACACTGATCTCCCAATGGTATAATCACTTGTATATATGAATTAATGAAATAAAATTTAAATTACATGTCTCTTTTTATCCTCTTAGATAAACCACATACTTAGTCTCTATATTTTTATAGAGCTACACCATCTTGATCAAAATAATATAAAAAAGTTACTTTATTCGATTATGTAACCCCAGTGGTTTCTCTATCCATCCTGAGTCTATTATCAACCTAAAATAATACATAAGGTATGTATTCACACCATGGTGCACATCCATGGGGTGAGAAATAATAGTTGCAGTCCACCCTCAATGGTGACCCTATAACTTCCTATTAGAAATAAATGCTCATGAAATATTCCCAATATACCAGAGACACAACTAGAATAAAAAATAATAATAAATCCATAGATTTACCTTAGGTACCTTATCCCAATCAACTATAAATAATGTAAATAACAAATTGAGATGGATTTTATTCCACTCAAACCATGTATAATTCAATATATCCTTAGGTTTGTGATCCTAATCGATCATACCTACTACGGCCAGCACCGAAAATGTATCTAAATGAGATACCTCACTAAAGGTGGATACAAGACCAAGCCTTAGGATCACACGTAATCGCCTCCACTATATAAATGAAGGATTAAAGCTATCAACTAGACAAACTACAAGTAATCCATTGAGATAGATTTTATACCACTCTAGCCATGTGTAATCCAGCCGAATGCATGATTCTTAAGTCCCTCTCTATAGAAAATCATGACATGAGATCTCAAATAATCTCTAAGGGTAATGAATCTAATCTGATATTTAAGGAATAATAACTATATACAAGATAATAACTTGACATCATTCAATAAATGGATCAACATTCCATTCAAAAATATGCCTATGAATTACAATAACAGTGAGACCTCCCGATCTTAGGTAGTGTACTAGGCCATGAGTGAGGAGATCATCCTCAATCCTTGGGAATGATGTAATCATATCTTTCTTGGAGGAAATGTTCCCACTTAAAAACATTAGGAATAACCTAGATAATAGTGAATTAAAAAGGGATTTAATATAAAAAAAATAACCTATTATGTAATCCATATGCAGGGAGGAATCCATTTGAATAATTTGGCTTCTAATAATAGTTGAATTTGAAAAAATATATCATGTTAGCTGAATCCTATAAACTTCTTTTGGGGACCCTCACCATATCATCACATAGAATTATGCTTATAGGATCTGTTTTAGTATGAAATTATAAAATCATAAATACATTAAAAGTAACTGAGTGAAGGAATAAATAATGGTGAGGTTATCCAAACACCTAGACCCATCCATTTGGTCATAGCCCCTCATAATCACATAATCGGTAATAGTTTTAAGTGACACCTGGTACCATATCTATCCCAACCCAAGATAAACTTTCTCATCATTTGGCAACTAGTAGAAAAACTACTTTTGTCCCCTAGGTATGTACATGGGAGAGTAATACCTTCCATGATCCTTGAAGTCCACATATAAAGGGAGGCATCCCTCATGGATTCCTCAGTCATGGTCATTATCTCATACTGACACCCAATTCACTAGGATGTCACATCCCACAACATTGAGAACATGAAACATGACCTTGAAGAATATATAGGATTCTTACATTAAAAACACTATTACAATATTGGTTATATACAAATTTCAGGGCCCAAGGTCGCTCTGGGACAACCTATACAACTAACCCCATCCTGATCTACCTATGGACTATCCACCTAGGCCTATGCATGGGATGAAATGTATCAGAAGGTGTAGAATCGCCTTCTAAGTGATATGGAGGCCAATAATTGATACAAGTGTCTCAGTATTGACTACTTGGTTCCAAGGTATGAGTCTAGAACACATGGGTTTTTCATGAAATTTGACTTCCATCCATTTTAACAAATTGAATTAATTTGTTAACATATTATTGGGATATAAGTATACATGGGTGTTTTCCTCATGGGTGATCCCAAGAATACCCAAAATAATATAAAACTAAATAAATTCCAAATGGTAAATATGGAATTAAACCTAACTTATAAGATTATTTTCAATTATTTTTAGTGGGTTGATAGTAGTCACTAAGTCCCATCCATGTGGATATGAGACATGAAAGGTATAACTGAACTTACATCACTAAAATTCCAACATAAGTCTCTCTAAAAACCCATGAAACATCCTTTACCTTGAACAAAGAATAATATCTAAGGAATTTTTTCAAACACACACCCAAGAAAATTAATCCAAGATTTAATGCTTTATAAATTCACTGTACAAACATACCTCAATGAAACAACATGTGGTAAAGATAAAATGTACTTCTAGTCATTCTATTCAATGGTTGAGAAGAATCCCCAACATCAGTATCAAATTCCACCATGATCCAATAGAAATAAAAATTCAAAACCTAACTGTGGAAACCAAAAGTTAGTAGAAGTATAATAAAAGAAAAATAGAGTCCAATATATTCATTTTTATACCACTAAACTTTATAAAATGTCTTGAATCCTCAATAAGGACACCCCATTTAAGGGACATGAAGAAGGGAAGGAGTGGATGGGGATTCATGGGCCACATGTGAGATAGGGTGGTGGAAATAGGTGGTTTCCCTCTTAACACACCTAGGGAAAAAGGAAAAATCACCATATTTAATGGGTTATATGGTTTACTTTCTTGATTTGAAAAATTGTGCACCAACCATGCACCCCTACTTTCTAACAAAAAGTCACCATCTATGGTTAGGGAACATGATTTATCATACCATACATGAATTTTGAAACATGTAAGAAATATATTGGTGGGGGTGCATGGTTTTACTAGTCTATAGCATGGTTCCCCCAACATGTGTGCCTATAAATACTGGAACACATTTTAGGTTTCAGGATTAGCACTAACCATGTATCAACCATGCTCCTGAAGTTGAACTTTTCCAAAACATTTAATTCGGGTCTTGAACACCTCGTGGTGCTACCAAAACCTTTGAGATAACATATTAATCTCATTCTAGATATAAAAACTTCATTTTAATCTTTATAAAGCTCATAATTCTATTCCCAAGTTCCCATCAAAATTAAAACTCTATAGTAATAGAAAATTCAATTTCCCTCTAGATATCTATCTTGTACAGAAAACAGATCCTCCAACCCCCCCCCCCCACCATATCAATTCACATCCCCCAGAATTCTTGGTGGGAATAAAATAGAGAAACCCAACCTTATTTTGTTTTTAACACTATTCAAATGGACACATTTCATTTTTTGAACTCCCAACACGTTTCCAAGAACCAATTTGAACACAATGCACATAACCGGATAAATATTGTGATAATTCACATCATTGAAGCATCAAGACAAAGCTTACTTGTGACAATATAACTCGATACATGACCACATCATCATCCCATCCATTAACCGGCCTATGCAATTCCACACCATAAGTTATTTCTATAATGTCCAATTCTAATCCACGATACTTCAACCATTAAAATTACTTAATGAAACATGCCACATGAATCCTAAATATTTTCTTGACAAGATTCTAAACATTCTATATCTGATCAAACATGAGGATGCTACTCTTGGCCCTTGATTTGATCTAGATAGTAAAATCCTAATTGGTCAAGATTAACCAAGTCATGCCAGTTTTTCTATGAAAATCCATAAAAACCATTGAATAACACATTTATCTTCCCAATGGAATTTACGATGTGGTTTCCTCACAAAAAATATCTAACTACATGGTATAACAAAATTCCAAAAACATCTAGTCAACTATTCTAAAAAATTATTAGCTTTATCAACTAGTGCATCACTAAAACCCAATTTTGATGCCTTCATTACAGGGCACGCAAAAGATATTATGAGATTGATCACCAAAGTCTATAACTAAATTTTGGTGACATTTACTTTCTAAACCACACCCTTTCCATTTATGATTCAATCCCACAACATTAACATCGACAGATTTGGAATCCAATAACTATGAGTCATCATAAGTTCTCCTAGGTTTAGTGCCTATACTCAGACTCCACCCAAATCTATATTTGAACATGTTCCAAGAATTAATTAATAAATTTAATTGTACATGGATCCATTTATACAACATCATCTAAAATCCAAAACTATAATCCAGTGATTGATCTCATACTCACTTAAAATCTTCTCACGGGAGGGTTATAGACAATCAACCCAGATCCTACTCTATAGCTTTTAGAGAATCCTTTTTTTCACTAACAAAATTAGTTATGATCACCAAAGACAATTCCCCATTAATTTTTGGACATAATTTTTAGAATCTATTGAAACATTCTAATTCCTAAGTACCATCATAAACACCACTTATTTCTAGTTCCCAACCCATGGAAATTGAATTCATAATATTCTCTACATTCCAACCCATAATACGGGTCACCAATCTAAAATAGCTAATGTTTCACTCCATAACATATGAATTAAATTATTACACTCCTTTAATGAAATGTTATATTGTTACACCACTTCAAGTGTTTCGCTCCTCCTAAGTCCTGATCTCTATCATATAAATACATGTCTAGGATTTTGATAGACCAATTATTTCCCCACACTTGATCTATTGTTGTTGTCTTATCTACCATGGAGAGAAATTTCTATTTAACTATAACTCATATAAACCATGACCACATGATTTATTTAAAACCATTGTTCCCCGTCTTTCAAAAGACCATTCATCTATTAAATATTTAAATAGAATCATTTAGAACAAGGGTGTACTGTTTCTATCTATCCCAACAAATATGTTTATTATCCCATACAACCCAAACATCATTTAAATCACACTATAACAAGATATAAATCACCAAAATAAGATAATCTTGTTACATGGAAGATCAAAATCATTAATCTAGAATCTCCCTAGGAACTCCACTTCAAAATAATGAAATCCACCTACACCATGATTTATTCCAAAACCACCCTTCACATGGCTTCATCCTAGACTGTAGATTTGAATACTTAGTATAAATAATCACAACCCCATCCACACACCAAGACACTACCTTGTTCCATTCCCATCATGATCATATTCCCACACTCTAACAATGTTACTAACTTTAAAACCATTGGTTAATAGGGAAAGGAACCAAAAACATTCTATCCATCTATTCTAGTCTCAATATATAAGATACCTAAGAACTTTCTTAAACGCTAAAGGAGTCATTATTCCTGTGATTAAAAATATGATAAACACTCATTCATCGATCTCTACATGAGTGTACTATCAAGATCACTACCTCTATAATCATTTATAAATTTAATCAAAAAACTCTAGTAGGTTTCCCTGATCAAATCGAATATTTATTCACTAGGGTTTGAATAACAACTAAGGGCCTCTAGGTATCCCACAAATAACTAATGATCAAGTCTCATGATGGATCACTAGGTCAAACCACCAATACCTTAAGATAAAACTCTTTAAATTATTTAAATATGTCATTGACCTATGAGGTTCAAAACCTATTTACACAGGCTCAATAAAAAAGGTTTTTAATTTCATGTTAAAGAGTAAAATAAAATTTAAATTGTAATTAGAAACCTATTTAATTAAAAACCATTTATAAATCATACTCAAAGATAATTATAGTTTCTTAAACATTTAAGTTGTAACCTACCATGAATTATCCTAACATCCCTAATCCTCTATAAAAATCCTTATAGCGGAGTGCTACATTGAGCATAACAATATAAAACAGAAGAAAAAGAAAGAACCATTCCTCATTAAGAATCTATATTTGTAATATCCCCTCAAGATTCCAGTTCACTAAAAATATTTAGGAACTTATATACATTACACTCAATGATCTAACTAGATAATAATAAATGTAGGCCAATTAGCTAAAATATCACAACAAGATAGATTTGTAAACTCCATGTAGATTTTTATGATTATATAGTTAATTTCACCTGGGGCAGATAAACCCCAAAATGGTCTACTAGAATGGAACTAACTTCATATGTCAACCTAGTTCTCCTAAAATTCCCTATAAAAGGCATCACATACCCCTATAAACCAATAAAATATATTAAAAATATGATAAGAACATATTCAAACATTCATAGTGTCATTATACCTCCTCTTCAAGAGATTGTTCCAATGTCATCATCAAAAAGTCACCTAACCACATAGTCCATATAGATTCAAATAAATAAATGCACAAAAGTTAGTCCTACTAAGTATAATAACACCATGAACCTATATGGGAAGAAATAATTTTGGGTATTTTGACTCCTTCAACAGTTTACCTCAATCATTAGCAATATAATTCAAACACCAGTTGGCCTATAACATCTAGAACCAACATGAAAAATATAGTGTATGAATGAATACAACCTTCCTCTACTAGCCAAGATTTAAAATCAATCATTGTCCTCTCTCTAATGGTCTAAGATCCAAAAATACATAATAAATCACGAAATCCAAGCCAAAAGTGTGCCTATTAAAAAAATATAATTATAACATCAAAAATAAAAAAGCAAATCCCATGTCCCTAGAATATTGGACTTCATACCAAACCAAGTGTTCTCAATGAAACAGTCTGATATATAACACACGTTTCAACACATTCCTAATACTCCTATTCAACCAATCCCGATGTTTAAATCAATTATAAAGGAACTCATCTTGTACCACATTATCATGGACCAGTTCGGATCACTCTTTAAAGAGTAACTAGACCACTTGGATACAAGTCCTCATGTTCAACTCCCCCCCCCCAACAATCCAAATTCTACTAACTAGTAGTGACAACCTAGGGTGTGTCTATGAGAATACTATGCCCTTGTATTAGAGTATTAAGATAGTATAAATAAATAAACATCATCTATAGTATTAAATAGTCTATTTGGAAATTTAATATATATAAACAAGGTTATAATTAATGAACTATATTAAAGTCTCCGACAACCATATCATACATACAAAAATATTTACCCACTAGGCTAATAACATATATATATGAGTAAATGAAAAAATAATAATTACCGGTCTCCCCAAATCATTTGATCTGAACCAAATATATGGTATCCAAAGACTATACATATCTACACCAGTATAATCTAAAAAATTCACACAAGTTGCTCGATCTAATCATATAACACTAGGCCTCAACCTATCAAATGTGCATTTATGCTTAACCAGAAAGATGGAATATTTTCTAAACACACATAGAGGATCATATACTGTGCATGAAAAAGAAATTCTAGTAGCTCACCCCTAACTATGAATCTATAAACAGCTATCAATAATACATTCTTATTTAATAAACCCATCATATCTTATACACAACTAGAACAAATTATAAAAATCCATAGATGATCCAAGGTTATGGGATCCCAAATGAATGGATATCTTGTGAATAAGCAATTGATATGGATGTCATACCACTAAAGTAGTTTATAATCTCCACTATTGGGGGTACAAGTCTTATCCTTGGTATCCCATATACTAGTCTCTACAAAATAATTTAAGGATTCAATGTATCAACTAGACATCCTATAAGTAAGGTAATGATTTGAATGTCATCTCATTCAAGTGTTGTGTAATACAATTCGATGTCTAATTTATGGGTCTTGTCTTACAGGATATCATGGAATTGTATATTGGATAATACGTAAGAGGGATGACCCTTAGTAAATATGTAATGATTACTAACTAAATCCAAGATAATAACTCAGTATCATTCAACAATAGGATAAACAGTTTATTCCCAAACAATTTTGGGCAATGCATTGATGGTACATCCACCCAGTCTTAAGGTTTACCCTAGCCATGAATTTAGGATATCATCATCAATCCATGGGAATAATATTAAAATACCATGGTCAATGGAAATTTACCCATCTAGGAACCATTGTAATCACAATGATCCTAGATAGATATGTATCCACTAGTAGAAACCAAAATATATAGTATTTGAAATGAACTTAACAACCTCCTTTTTAATCCTTGTGTAGGGAGGAATCCTAGTGAAAATGGGATCTCTTATAAAGATGGAATTAAAAAATATATATATCAAAAGACATATCCCAAAATGTATATCTAATAATAACCACCATAACATCACATTACATTTGTACCATAGGTGGGTTTCCAAGAAGTTTGACTATAATAATCGCTTCATCAATAGTAATTGAGTGAATAAATAATTAAGATAGTGATGTTGGTTGAAAATCTTAACCCATACCTTCATTCTCATCCTCTCAAGCTCACATGTATGGTGTGGGTTCTAGGTGGCACCCACTACAATCTCAACTCAAACCCAAGACACACTACCTTAGGGTCATTCAACCATAAGGACACCCACTCGGGTCCCCTAAGTCACTACATAAGAGTGGAATTCCATTCAATATAATTAAAGTTTATACATATATAAAGGAATCCATCAAGTATTCCTTGGTAATGGTTATATTCTCTAGTTGACACCAGACTTACCAGGATGTCTAGTCCCATAGCATTGAGAACAGACATCATGACCTTATCAACACCAAAAGGTATTTCCACTATAACCACCATCAAGAGAACTTTTATGACATAATCTTGGTTACCAGTTTCGTTTTGGGATGTTCTACACACCAAACCCAATAATGGTTAGCCTAAGGTCTATCCACCTAGGCATGTACAGGGGCCAACATGTCTTACCTATTCTATCCTCACCTCTTCGGGGTTTGGGAGGCCACTCATTAACTCACGGTTCTCGATTTCATCCACTACGGGACAAGGTGTAAGTTTAGCACAAAGTTGTTCTTTTTACCCCTATAATCTAACCATTTTAATGAATCAAATTATCTTGATAATAAATCCTTGTAATATATGTAATAAGGGGGTGTTTACTTTCTGGGTGAGCCTGATCATCCGTATTATATCGTAAACCTGAATAAATTCCATATGAAAAATGTAAAAAAACACTAACATTATAAGAATATTGTAACACATTTTACAAGGTCTGATTATAGTTAATAAGTCCCATCCAATAGCATACAAGTTATAAGAAGTCCATTCAAACTCATTACACTATAAAAATAACCTGATGATCACCAAAAACTTGAATAAGATCATTAAAATTGAACTAGAAAAATACCTAAGCAATGACATAAAATAAAAAAATAAATGAAATTAATACAAGTTATAAAGAATTATAAATTAATAATTTAAACATAACTCAATGAAAAAATAAGTGATTAAATGAAAATTTCCATCCAGGTGATCCTATTCCTAGCCAAATAAAAAACCCTCATCACTTCAATCCAATTCAACCATGTTCCAGGGGAATGAGAATTCAAAAACATATTCTGGGAAAAAATATAGTGGAATAAGAAGAAAATAAAAAATATGGCCAAAAGATTCAATGAAATACAACTAAACTCTATAAATTTGCGTCAATATCCACTAAGAACACCTCCATTATGGTACTTGAGGAAATATAAGTGATGAGGGGTCTACCAGGGTTGCATGTGAGATGGGGATGAAGAAAATATGGTGTTTTTCACCTAAAGAACATATGGGGAAAAGGTTATATTCCCCCTTCTTAATGAGCTTCATAGTTTGGTTTCACATTTGGACAAAGAAATCATATTAAATGCATCCCTAATATCTAAAGAACACCCACTATGAACTATCTAGGAATCTAATTTAAATGATCTTGTTTTTGCTGTGTGAAATTTCTAAAATTTATTATAGAGGCTCGCATGGTTTTATAGTCCTAAAAAATGTTTTTACCAAGATAGTTTCCAATGTAATCTATGTTTCATGGTTAGGTATCACAACTATCCTTACCCATGTTCCAACCATACACCTTATACTACACATTTTTAAATCTTTTAATTCAGGTACAATTGCCCCAATACACTTCTAAAACCTTTTACATATCTTTCAAGCCTCATTCCATGTCTAAAAACATCAATTAGAGCACTTATAATGTCCATAATTCTATTTTTAGGTTCCCATAAAAATATTACCCATCTAATATTCCAAAATTCAATTTCCCTATGAAATTTACAACACAAAGACATAGGATCGTACAATTTTTTACTACAATGTTTTTTAATGGTTCACCCAAACAAAATAAAAACCTTTATCATTAAACACTCATATAAAATTATAGTAAATATTAATTAAAAATAACAAGAAAATTTCAATTAAAATTAGAAACATGATATATTTTCATCACCCAAAACCTCTCGTCTCATGAAATAGATTTTGGTATCCAAAAATTCTAAATAAAGGTAAGCTAGTCTGTGATATATATTACACCCAAGGAACCTAGATTCACACCATGTTTTTTCAATATTAATAATCTTTTCGACATATTATTACACTATCCTAGGAAGTAAGTTGAAAAAATTTTCATTGGATGTATAAATGATTAATATAATGATATAGTACTTTTAAAGAGTGTGTTTGGTCCTTTGGAAGGACTTTGGTTCCTTAGGGTTAATGGCAACATTGTTTTTTCACAATATAAATCTATTAGTTTTGAAATTATTGGAATCACCAAAAGTTCAGTAAATAACCTTTTAATCAAAATTGTTTCCTTTATAGCATATGATTTAATGATGTATTATAATTTAATTTTAGAATTACCCACCATGGGATATTTAGAAATATTCTGGATAATAACCACACTAGAAATGAATCCTTAGCCCTTATGAAATACTAAAAAAAATTGAATGTAAATATTGTGAGTTTAACATGGATTTTTTATCATATATTAGTTATTATTAAAGTATAAGAGTCATTGGGTTGAGTACACAACATGATTTATGAATTTAAACTTATTTTTGAAGCATAAGGAATAGGATACTTTTATTTCCATTCAATCTTTTTAGAAGTGAAATGATTCATCAAAAAACTCTAACCATATAACCATGGTAAAAAGGCTTTCTTACCATTCTAAAATCTTACAAAATCCATTATTTTGGGAGTTTAATTGATGTATTTTGAGAAATAATTTTATCTTAGTATAATGTAAACCATTTTTTATAAAAAATTAAATATTTATGATAATTGAGTTTATTTTACCTTACCTAATTAGAGTGTACATTCATTTTTGTGAGAGTATAATATGAATGTTAATTTAGATGAACTTTTTGAATAAAAAAGTAGTGATTTAAATTTTATTCAGTTTGGTTACTTATTGAATCAGTAGATTCAATCTCATATTGGATGGTTTCTAGGATATATTTCTTGAAGACATTTCTAGAATACCATGAAAGAGTGATGTGGAGGTGATTATTTACTTTATTACTTGATATATTCAAATATATTTACCTTATATCAAATGAAACATATAGATGTATTATTTTTTAAGGCTCAATTGGAATATTTAGAGGGAAAATATTTTTTTTGACAAAGTGTGCCACCTTGGGTTGCACCCATTACTTATTCAATGAAACTAGATAGTTCACTAAAAGTTTTAGTTAACTATATGATGATTAACATGTTAATAGTAAAGAATAATAATACTTTACCATGTTTTAATGATATTCATGATTTATTAAAATGGACTTTTTTATGAAGATTTAAATAACATCAATGTATTACTAATTAAGTGTGAACAGTGATGAAACTCCAGAAAAAAATTAGAAGTAGGTATATAAAATTTATATTTCTTGTAATTATTTATAGTTTTTTTAATGATCAATATTATTTTATATATATAGTGAGTTGTCTCATTCAAAAACATGTTGACTCATTAATTATGGTACTTTTGGATGATAACTTGATATACTAGGGTTTAAGGGAAGTTCATTGGAGATATATATGGATTATCTTGGAAATACTATAAAAACAATTGTTTTATTGAAATTTATCCAAATTATAGTTTTTAATAAAAGAGTAATATTTTTTTAGGATAAATTATCTCTAAGAAATTTTTCTTTGTTAACCTAGATAAAGTAGAGGCATTTAGGTCATGGTTGATTCTAGAATTTTTTTGAGTTACATAGATTTATTATTCTAATTTGATATTATAGGCACTTCATTCAAGTTTTCTCAAATTAATAAACAATGATAAAGGTATTTAATCTGAAGGATATGATGTTTCAGTGGGTCGATAAATTTTTGGATGAATTCAATGATTTGAAGAGAATGTTTCCTTCCACTCTACAGTCAATCTTACCTGAAACTAGAAAAGTGTATTCAATATATTTTTACATATCTAGTGTTTGGTTGGGATGCATATAGCAACCCATATTTTTCATACGTAAATATCACATCTTAGTAGATGAATATTAATTATATAAAATAATGATTCATCCAATAATTGTATAGTTTTCGTATATTTTGATACTTAGTTACATAAAAAACTGGTTCATAAGTTTACTACATCATCCCAAAATATGTTCTTTATAAATAAAACCCTTTATATACATATCATACATAATAAATATCTTCATAATCTAGGGAATGGAAACATAAGAAACAGTGAGCCTAGATTCTCATTAAGGGTAAATAAGGGAGATATCAATATAACTTGAGCATAAGGGTATGAGAACATGGGAATAAAATCTAAAAACCATAACTTATGTAAAAACATGAACATTTTTAAATGAAATACCCCTTTTAAATTAGGAAATTCTTTATTACGAATTTATTTTATAGAAAAAACTGTCACGAACCGAATCTGTTCGCCACTATTATCGGAACCAAACCCGGCCCGTCCCAAGGCTCGAAGTGCGTTCCCAATCCCCAAAAGCTGGTACAAGTGATCAGGTATCAAAAAATATGGTTTGGGAATGATTTACCCGAGTATGAAAGCATAAAACATAAAAAAACAAATAATAATCAGAATCTGAAATTTTCATGTTAAACAATTATTAACAAAACCTGATCTGAATAAATTTGTTTAAAGATGCTACAAGTGGTCTAAATACAAATAAATATAGAAGCAAGATAGCACCAATGACTCTACACTACTAGAACTAGTGCAGAAAATGTTATTTACATCGGTTATTTTTCATTTTTTTTAGATCGGTTTTTAGCCGACGTTAGTACGGACGACGTTATAAATAATGTGTTTTACATGCGTTATTTAAAAACAGAAGTAAAAAACATAACATCGCTGTGTTTATCATATCGGTTAATTAATAACTGATGTGAAAAAAACCAGGGGGTTTATAATGTCGGTTATTATATAACCGCTATTATAAACCCGTGCAGGGGATGTTTTTCACGTCGGTTATTTAATAACCGATGTGACAAACCCCTGGGAAAATTTTTATCAAGTCGGTTATATAATAACCGATGTGCTAAACCAGTCTGGGGGTGGGGGTTTATCACGTCAGTTATTTAATAACTGACCTGATAAACCATTTCCCGGGCCTTTTATCATGTCGGTTATTAAATAACCAACGTGATAAACCATTCCACAGGTGTTTATCATGTCGTTTATTCAAAAAACTGACTTGATAAACCCTTCCCAATTCCTTTATCATCGGTTATAAAATAACAGATGTGGAAGACAACTTTTTAAAAAAAAAATCAAATGGAGTCCTCTGATCTCGCCAGAAACAATGAGAAACCAAATCAAGAATTCATACCACAAAAACAGAAGTAGATCAAAATAATAACTAAATCCAAATTAATCATTTACATTTATAACATTTAAAACATACCCCACTGAACAGCCCTCCAACCACCCCCTAAACAACACCCCTCACCCCACTTGACAACCCCCACACTAGACAGCCCCCGCCACACCCCTGGACTGCCCCCCGGCCCCTAGACATCCCCAAACACCCCTGAACAACCCCACACCCTCATGTATACCCCCACCCACTGGACAGCACACCCACACCCCTGGACAGCCCTCCCACGCCCCTGAAACAGACCAAAAAGTTACCAAAAACAAACCAGTACTCCCTCACCCCACTAGACTGCCCCCACCACACCTCTAGACACTCCCCCCCCCCACACCCCTGGACATAACCACCACCCCTGGACATCCCCCACCCTTCTGTAGGCCCCCACCCCCTGGACAGTACTCCCATATCCTTGAAAATCCCTCCCACACCCTTGAAACAGACCAAAAAGTTACCAATACCAAACTATAACCCCCTAAAGCCACTAGACATCCCCCACCACACCCCTAGACTTCCCCACCCCCCCCCCTCCATCCCCATGGATACCCTAGACCCCCCCCCCCCCCCACCCACTAGACAGCCTCCCCCCACCCTTGGAAACCCCCCTCACACCAGAAGACACCCCACACCCCTGGACACCCCCAAAATAGCATCCGACTCCCCATAACAGCCCTTCCACCCTCCTGGAAACGCTCCCACCCCCTGGACTGCCCCCCCACTCTCATGGACACCTAGAACCCCCCCCCCCCCGCCCCACCCCATCGGACATCCCTCCCAGACCCCTGGACAACCCCCACCCCACTGAACACCCCCCACTCCCTTGGAACCCCTCCCCCCATACCAGAATCCATACCAGAAAACCCATCATAAGTTGACCAAAACAAGAAGTAGAGCAAAAAATAAACATTCACATATATAACATTCAAAATTTACACTGTCAACCTCAAAAAAAACTAAATCCAACCTAAAAGACTACAAAATATACAATTACAATGAAAATATTCAAAATTACATTTTACATTACAAACAACTAAAATTCAATCAAACCTGTAAAATAATTTGACAACTCCACTTGTAAGTGTTTGATGTCTTCCACAGTATATGATTGAGGGTCATAAAAAGCTAAAATTGAAAAGGATAGTAGTTAATGTGTATAATTAATAAATAAAATTGAAATATTATGGTAAAGTTCAAGAGGAAATCTTACCAGGTCAAAATTCACAATTGTCCCAGTTGTTATTATTTCATAAATAAATCTTCACATATAATATCCGCATTTAATGACGCCTTTTTGTTCATGAAAATTCTATTTGAATGAGTGTAAATTCAATATATTATTTTTATGTAATTAATCAAAATGTACAAATTATAAAAGGATATTTACCTTTGCATTTACATATTTGATCTTTGCACTCCTTTTCTTTGTGTTTTTTCAAAAATAGACCCATACCCTGTTAGAAAATAATACAAATGGGGTAAATTTAAAATTCATTATAATATATAAAAGTGTTGATAAATTGAAACTTACTTTTCCAATATATTCTTAAAACATTCCCGGACATCATCATGGACAGAGCATATCCAATAAAGTGTTTTCTCCCTTGGGCAATAAACCCCTATCATCCAATGATCACTAATAAAATGAAATTTAAGGTTAGTGGTTTTTTATGTTAAAAGATACTGAAATCTTTGAGAGATATGTGTTTCATACCTATCACAAAAAGGCATCACCCAACATTGTGTGACTATATTCTTTTCAAGTATTTCAACTATATAAATCATTCTTTGTTCCTCATCCAATGCACATGCTTTAGGGGAAATCAATTGCGGGTCCATGAAAAAAAAATTGCGGGTCCATGAATCCATATACATCTGTCAGCTCATTCCTCTTGAAAATTTTATAAAGATACCTAACACAAAACAGACATAAGTATACATTTTTAATAAATATAACGTAGGGAAAATGTGTTAAGACTTACATGGAAAAAATTTGCACCACGTTGATGCCCAACTTATATCCAGTAACAAGATCCATGATATCAGTTTTCATAATCCCCATATTTATTGCACGTAAACAAACATGAGCTTCCATTGGAAACTCATAATGACACACCACAAATTTGAATATCTTGAAAATATGTCAAGACAACTAGAATCTGTATCTGATTTCATAGACATTTTTCTTTGTTGTTGTCTATATAGTATTTCTTTACCTTTGAAGTATTCCTGTAAAAATAAATAGAAAAATATATTAGTTTTCAAATAATAAAACAACTTTAATAAAAAAAATAACAGATATAAAATTCATACCTCTATGGTAATGAGTCGAAGAAGTATGGATGGACAAATTAAAAAATGGCCGATACTATGTCCAACTGTCGTCACCTCATCTGTAGGTAATGTTACTCGAGCTGATCTATCTATAATATCATGTACACTAACCCACTGATTCTTTACTTCTAATTGTTGATGATGAACTATATCTTCTATACAATATACCAACACATATGCAACTATATGATATTGAGGATCATCAATATACAACTCGCAATATATAGGAAGTTGTGGCAGAGGAGTAGGATAAAAAATGTGGTCCTCATGCTGAGGTGGGGGCGTGGGAGCTACTGGAAGAGGTGGAGGATAAATAATGGGGTCTATAGGGGGAGGTGGAGGAGTGGGAGCTGCAGTCTAAAATTATCTTTGCATGTCTGCAAACATAGACTATATCGACGCTCTAATATTTTCCTCCATCGTCGCATTAATATTATGAACTTCAGCCTCCAAGGATTATATTTTTTTATAAACCCCCTGAACGTTAGAAGTTGAAGAACGTGGAAACACTTTTCTTTCTGATACACCTGTCGGATATCCTCTTACACGACCAGGATTTTTGGGCTTTCCCAATGCTATAGATAAAATATCTTGCCTCCCAGTAGCTGTAAATGGCCCCTGTGAACTCTACTCCTCAAAAGAGTCATGTATTAATTAATTGAACATTTCTATAATGATTGAAATTATATGAAGAAAATAGTTAACATAAATAAATAAAATAGATATCTTACAATAATCACAGCTACGATTCTCGATTCTTTCGAAAGATATTTCCCTTTTTCCCATCCGAGCTCTCTTCCATTTTTTATGTCTAGATATAGGGGATGGAGGGGCCACCTCTCTTGAGCTTGAAGACTCAGCTCTTAGTTGTTCAAATTTACCCGCCATCATTTGTTCTTCCAAAAAATGCATACCCTCCCCGAGATAAACTATGAGGGTATACATTTTTAGATTGGATCTCTTGATGATATTTCCTTTTTTTTCTGTAAATTAAGAATATGAAATCATTAAAAAAACATTAATAAGATCATTTATATAAGAAGGATTATAAAATTTTACATTTCCCTTACCAAAAATGAATCTTTTCATCTACTTTCAAAAAACTGTCTACATGTGTCTTCATCTATAAAAGAATATATACGACATGGATTTCCATCACTCCTATGACCATAAATGAAATCGTATGAGAGGGTTGATTTGAAATCCCTCCATCTCCTAGCATCCAACGATAGGCATTTCTTCCTGACTCCTCCAGTGTCATGAATATCAAATGTCATCTGATAAAGAAAAGGTTAAACATATTATATATACTAGAAATATTTAAATAATAGTCAAAAAATAGAAAAAGATCATACCAAAATCATCTCCCACAACTCAGTGATTATCACTTTATCCACACTTCTCCAGTCATCATACAGAATGCTTACATTGCTCTTAGCCTGAGTTGATACAAAACTCATAAAATCTTCTGCATTTGGACCTCTATGAATATCATCATCATCAAACTGAACGAGTATCCTCCAATCCTGCATACGGGCAAGTTCTAATTTTGGTAAACGTGTGCACCCACGTTTACCAAACATTGAACTCTTTTTCGTAATAGGAGCACACGAGGAAGATTGGGGAACATCAAAAGGAGCATGTGAGTGTTCCTCCCTAGAGGTATGACAAATATGCTCATCTCCAGAATCATGTGGTTGATGAACTGAATGATCTGTCATTATCCTTCAAATAAAAAAAACATTAGTTCACAAATATAAAAATTCAAATATTTTAACACTACTATAATCATAATATAGAAAAGTGTACTAAGTTAAGTAATAGTAAATATTTTTAATATGGTAAGCATGTTAAACAATTGTAAACATGGTCAAGATGGTCAAGATGGTAAACATGGTAAACAAGGTAAACATGGTAAACCTGGTAAGCATGAAAAATTAATTGTCACTAAACAAATATTATATATATATAATTCATGTAATTGTAAACATGATAAAGTAAACTAAACAAACGTAAAACATACAAAAACTTATACTTATTTTGTTTTAATACATGTTTTAATAAAGAAAAATCTTACAATATCTAGCATTTTATGAATAAAATAAATGTAAACAAGAAATAAACATATGTTACCTGTAATTTTTGGAATGTTCAAATGGATTGTTTTCCCAAATTCATTCGTCATGATCATTCCTTATGGAAAAAAACATGTCTTCAACATGCTCATCATTATGTTCTGTTAATCATTCAATAGAAGTAGGGATCTCACATAAATCAGCATCTTCATCAAGTTCATCCTCACCAACATATTGTTTTTCCCTTGTAAAACAACATCCCACTGTATGTCTGATCGATCTATTACATATAAAATTTGTTTTTCATGTGTTTCCATTATAAAAGAATCAACTGTGTCTTCCAATCTATTCAGATTAAAAAGTGTCATTCCAAATTCATCATGTCTGACACTGTTGTTACCGATAAACCATTTACAGTTAAAAATAGGAACTTTAATTTTAAAGTAATCAATTTCCCATATGTCTCCAATCACTCCAAAATATGCACTTGATGCCGAAATTGGGGTTTTTTCCTTAGTATTAGAAAAATGCATTGCTTCAGCAAACACCAATACACCACTATACTGAACTTCACTTCTGTTTTCCTGAGCTTTCATATGAAATGTATATCCATTAATGTCATAACCGGGCCATGTTATCACATTTAAACCTGGACCACCCACTATCCATTTTAATGTCTCTGATACATCTGATCTACCAAGCAAGGTCTTTTTAAACCATGACAAAAATGTTTTGTTGTGCTCATTCAAAATCCACAGTTCTTTCTTCTTTGGATGACATTGTTTCAACTCATTAATATGAAATGTGATATATGGTTGAGAATCAACTATATTATTCAATATGTATGATTATAACTTATTCATCTTTTTAGCTGACAATGATTTTACTTTCAAGACACAAATCCCCTTTCCCTCATTACTAACTCATTCATTGTGAGATGGAGGCAAACCTATGTGTTTCGTCACTGCCAAGTAGCTCGTACAAAACTCTTCTACCTCCTCAGAAATATTCCTTTCAATAATGGAGGCTTCAGGTCGATATGTATTCTTAACATACCCCTATAATATTTTCATATACCTTTCAAAAGGATTCATTCAATGAAGATATACAGGTCTACAATGATTTATTTCTCAAACTAGATGAATCATTAAATGCACCTTTATATCAAAAAAGTTGGAGGAAAATATATTTCCAATTGAAAAAGTATAAAAATTTCATACTTTTCCAAAATGTTCAAAGAATTCATATCAATCACCTTGTTACAAATTGAATTGAAAAAATAACACAACTTCATTATATTCTTTCTGAAACAAATGGGAAATATTCTACGCAATGAAACTAGTAGAATATGTTGCATCATGATGTGACAATCATGTGATTTCATACCTATCAACTTCAAGTCCTTAAATGAGACAAAAAAATTTACATTTGAAGAATAACTTTCAGGAACTTTGATATCATGAAGAAACTGACAAAAGCTAATTTTATCCCTCTTAGATAATGTATGACAAGCCGGGGGAAGAAATGTTTGTCTTCCTTTAGGAGTGGCAGCTAACTCTAAACGTATTCCCATTGATAGTAAGTCTAATCTTGCATTCCACCCATCTTTTTTCTTTCCTTTAATATCTAACATTGTTCCAATAAAAAATCACATATATTCTTCTCCACGTGCATGACATCAATATTATGTTTAACTTCATGATACCTCCAATATGGTAGCTCGAAAAATATTGACCTTTTCTTCCAAATATGTCTATGAGTACCAGATTTCTGTGTCTTTCCCAATGTCACATCAAGTTTTTTCACCCTCTCAAAATACAGATCACGGGATAACGTTTTTGGATCACTATCAGATTATTGTGAGACATTAAATTCCTTTTTTAGTCTTATATAAGGGTGATCTATAGGTAAAAACTTTCGATTACCCATGTACACTATTTTCCTCCCATGATGCAATTGACAATATGATGGCTGTTTTCGCAAATTGGACATGCTTTAGGCCCTTTAACACTATATCTAGACAAATTTCCATACGCTGGGAAGTCATTTATTGTGAACAGAAGCACTGCATGCAGTTGAAAATATTACATTTTATAAGAATCATATAACCTAATTCCATCAGCCCATAATGGTTTCAAATCATCAATCAATGGTGACAAGTAAACATAAATATCATTGCCGGGTAACTTTGGACTAGAGATCATTATACTCAACATGAAATATTTGCACTTCATACAAACTTCAGGAGAGAGGTTGTAAATTACCAATAAAACAGGCCATGAACTATGTGTGCTACTGAGGGATTGGTATGGATTTATTCCATCCATTCACAACCCTAGTCTGAGATTTCTAATTTCATTTCCAAGTGTAGAATGATGCTCATCAATTTTCATCCATTATGGACCATCAGCTAGATGATGTATTTTTCCATCACATACCCACTCATCATCATGCCATCTTAACCTTTTTTCATCATGTGAATTTGAAAATAAACATTTGAAATGATGAATTATGGGAAGATACCAAAATACCTTTGAAGGGATCTTTTTATATCTACATCATCCTGTGATTTTTCTTTCACCTTATACCGTGATGTCCCAAATTTAGGACACTCTGACGGAAATTCGTATTCCTTCCTATATATAATGCAGTCATTCTGAAATGCATGTATTTTATTGTATCCCAATCCCATCAGGCAGAATATTTTCTTGACTTTATAATGTGTTTCTGGAAGATCGTTATCTTTTGGAAGAATGTCTTTCATCAATTGTAGAAGCTCTGTAAAACTTCTGTCACTCCATCCATGTTTCGCCTTCAGGTTAATCAATCTTAACACCACCGGAAAAACCGTAAAATCTGTAAAACCAGGATATATTGGTTTTTCAGCATCACCATATATATGCAAAATTTTCGGTTCTATCTCAATTTGTTCTGCTATAATATCATGAATCATTTCTTCAATTCCATCGGGGTTACCATCTTGTGAATCATCATCATGAGTGACATTCCGTCTATTTTCACCACGCCAAATCAAAGGGATGTAACTTTGATTAAAACCATGACAAATCAGATGATCTTTTATCTCTCTACTTTTCAAGTTCTTCATATTCAAACATTTCAGGCATGGATAGAAAAAAAATGTCACTACTTGGAACATTTTGTTTAGCAAATTCCAAAAAGGCATCAACACCTTCCTCATATTCATTTCTCATTCGATGTGTCGTAATCCAACATCGAATCATTATTACCTATGAAAAATATCAAAATTATATATATTTTTAAGATAAGACAAATATTTGTTTATATGAATAAAATCATAATTTAAATGTAAAACAATTTTGAAATATAAAACAAATCTATGCGTATTTTAAATAATATTCTTGAATATTATATTAAAAACAAAATATAGTTAGATATAACAGCTTTAAATTCCATTGAATCAAAGAAAACCTTGGGGACTACAATGGTTGATAGAAAATTAGAGAAAATTGGGTAAACATGAGAATCAAATCAAATTTAAAATAAAAACTCAAATAGAGAAAATCACAATGTAAATCCAATCATCACGGCACAATCATCATGTCCTAATCTCAGAAACCATGATGCAGTTGTCAATCCCAACTAACACTTATCCCCCATCCCCTTGGACACCCCCTGGACACCACCACCCCCTTGGACTACCCCCCACCCCTTGGACACCACCCCCACCCCCTTGGACACCCCATGGACACCACCACACCCTTGGATAGCACCCCCACCCCTCCTGGACACCCCCACCCCCTGGACACCACCACCCCTCTAGACAGCACCCCCACCCCTCCTGGACACCACCACCCACCCCCTACCCCCTTGGACACCCGTTGGACATCCCCCACCCCTCTAGACAACACCCCCCCCCCCCCCACCACCCCTCTAGACAGCACCCCCCCCCCCCACCCCTCCTGGACACCACCCCCACCCCTACCCCCTTGGACACCCCCCTGGACACCCCCAACCCTCTGGAAAGCCCCCCCCCCCAACCCCTGGACAGTCCCCACCCCTCTAGACAGCACCCCCACCCCTCCTTGACACCCCCCCAACCCCCTTGGACACCCCCTGGACACCCCTCCCCCAACCCTCTAGACAGCCCCCCCCCGGACAACCCCCCAAACCCTCTGGACAGGCCCCCACCCCCTTGGACACCCCCCCCCCCCCCCACGCACCCACCCCCTTGGACACCCCCAAACCCTCTGGAAAGCCCCCCCCCCCCCCCCCCTCCCCCCCACCCCATGGACAGCCCCCATCCCTCTAGACAGCACCCCCCACCCCTCCTGGACACCACCCCTACCCCCTTGGACACCCCCTGGACAGCCCCACCCCTCCTGGACACCACCCCCACCCCCTACCCCCTTGGACACCCCCTGGACACCCCCAACCCTCTGGACAGCCACCCACCCCCTAGATAGCCCCCCACCCCTCTAAACATCACCCCCCCACCCCTCCTGGACACCCTCCCCACACCCCTACCCCTTGGACACCCCCTAGACACCCCCCAACCCTCTGGACAGCACCCCCCCCCCACCCCCGGACAACCCCCCCCCCCCCCCCAAACCATCTGGACAAGCCCCCCACCCCCTTGGATAGCCCCCCCCCCCCCCCACCCACCCACCCCCTTGGACACCCCCAACCCTCTGGACAACCCCCCCCCCCCAACCCCGGGACAGCCCCCACCCCTCTAGACATCACCTCCCCCACCCTTCCTGGACACCATCCCCTACCCCCTTGGACACCTCCCCCACCCCCTACCCCCTTGGACACCCCTTGGATAGCCCCACCCCTCTAGATATCACCCCCCCCCCCCCCCCTCCTGGAAACCACCCCCACCCCCTAATCACTTCGACACCCCCTAGACACCCCAACCCTCTGGACATCCCCCACCCTCTGGACAGCCCCCCACCCCTCTAGACAGAACCACCCACCGCACCTGGACACCACCCCCCACCCCCTACCCCCTTGGACACCCCCTGGACACCCCCAACCCTCTAAACGCCCCCCCCCCCCCACCCCCTTTGACACCACCCACCCCTTGGACCTCCCCCCCCCCCCCCCACACACACACCTAGACTGCCCCCCCCCCCCTACCTCCATAGACTCCCTGGACAGCCCACAACCCCCTGGACAGCCACTAACCCTCTTGACAGCCCCCCAGAACCATGATATTTTAACCTCAAGCTACTAGTTTTGGCATATCTAGAGATTATAACCACAAGCTACTAGTTTTGGTATCATGACATTATTCAAAATTAGAACCATGAATTGTATCTCAAGCTAGTCTAAAATGATCTATTGTGTAATGAATCAGGTTTTAATAGCATATAAAGACATATAATAGTCCACGAAAACAAGCGATGTAAATAGATTATGGAAAAACAAAAAGTGATACCCAAAATAGAAACAACCAAGGTTCCAAAACAAACATTCCACCATGAAAACCCATATATACTTATAATATAAATCACACTAGTACATGGAATGGGTGTATCACAATGGTTTACATATAAATTGTCGTAATATAGGTGAATGATATCATTAGTTGTCAATGAAAACAAAAATTACCATCAATGTCGGGCATTCGCGGAACAAAAACAAACGAAATAGAAGTAGGTGAGGATTACGTGAGTATTTCTAGTCGATCTAATAGATAGGGGGTAATAAATAAGATTATGATGGAAAAACGAGGTAAGAGGGTTCAAAATCTAAGATTCTTACCTAGTTTAAACAAACAAATCGCAAAATGTAAATATAGACTATCCTGGAAAAGAATGAACAAATTAAAGTCATGGGAGGCTTACCTGAGTGTTGCGAGTTGAGATGATAGATCCGAGGAGATTAAAGATGATAATAGATGATGGAAAAATTATTTTAATGCAACGAGATCAAATAGTCAATTAGGGTTTTCCGCATGAGAGAGACGAGTCGTCGGACTGTCGATTGAAAAATTGTAAATGACAATCCACGGGGCGTGTTAATTTTTTAAATGTTTTCTAACGTCGGTTATTTAATAACCGACGTTATAAACTATTTTTATTACATTTATAACGTCGGTTATTATAATAATCGATGTTATAAATGTATCAGATTCCACATTTTTTACGTCAGTTATTTTATAACCGACGTAAAAAAATCTGCGTGTTGGTTTTTTATGTCGGTTATAGAATAACATATGTAAAAAATACATCATAAATCACAGTTTTTTACGTCGGTTATAATATAACAGATGTAAAAAATTTTGTGGGTTGGTTTGTTACATCGGTTATCAAATAACCGATGTCAAAAAGGCCTCAAATGCCTCTTTTTTTAAATCGTTTATTTTATACCCGAAGTAACAAATTCGTATATACCTCATTTTTTTACATCCGTTATTTGATAACTGACATAAAAAACACCGCCCCTTGGTTTTTTACGTCAGTTATCAAATAACTGATGTTAAAAATTTACTCTCCACATTTTTTACGTTGGTTATAAAATAACTGACCTAAAAAACCATGTATCACAGATTATTACGTCTATTATATATAACCTAAGTAAAAAATTGTTACGTTAATAACATTTTCAGCACTACTGTAGGGTTAATCGCCCACAAGTCGTCTCTGCAACTCCGCCCCAAGGATGAGGACTAACACCCCGAACCGCCATCACCCTTAACCTTTCCTTTACCTAAGTCAAACATAACCAAGTCTACTTACACCCAAGGGGTAAAATTAGGGTGTGAGCATAAGCCCAATAAGATACCACCTGATGATTCCAAATAGAATGCAATAAAATGTGAAAAAGAAAGAAATTTTAATATGCAAAGAAAAGCAGTGATAAAATCCAAGAAATACAACTTTCAATTGATAACAGTTTTCAAGATAAAAATTTCAGAATGTTCAAACATTTAAATAGACATGTGAGATACTATAAATTACTACCAAAAACAACCCAATACAAGGGTAAATACCACAAATCCAATGATCACCAAAACCGAGAACACCCCTAGGAAACTAGATAGTCTTGGGTCCTATGTACCTCGTACCTCGGTGTAAAGTATCCAAGTCACAATCATTTCTTATGCACGAGCCACTAGTAGGGAACATACCCATAACCTAGTGGTCCCCAAATATCATCCACATAGTTTAGTTAGAGTTGTCGTTATCCATTTTCTTAGTGAAATAGGGACACAACCCATCCAGTTCACTACCCATACTAGTACATATCTGTCCACCTAAGTACCCTGGATTCCCCATTTTGTGCTTGAACAATTTTAGCAAACAAAACACATACTTTTTCATATAAAACACCACTAATGGTCAAAAAAACAATACAAAATATATACACACTTTATACCATTTAAAACACACAAAAAACATTTTGATTTGCAATAAAACAACCTCTCACAATATCCCATTGTTTTGAACCCAAAGCACATTTAAAAAACCAATTTACAGACTATGTACACACTATTAAGTCACCAAAAAAATGAGAGTTCGATAACCTTTAATGAAACAAACAATTCTGTTTTGGGGTATCCCTATGTGAACTAAGAAGTTATATCTTTTAAACCCCCCCCCCCCCCATTTTCACACAAACATGGTACTTAAAGCCCATTTTCTTCCCAAACACCATTTAAACAAACATTCGCAGCAACAAAGAAAAAGAGTAAACATTTAAAACATGATTTTCAGTCCAAATACAGTTCAATAAAATCCACTAAGTAATTTTTGGTCAGCCCCAAATGAAACAATAAAAGATTTGTATGAAAACTGCCCAATTTTACCAAAAAATGGAATTTAAAATTCATTTTCTTTATAAATGTAACTAAATCCAATTTTTGCAGAAACATTCAAATGAAATAAATATTAAAATACCATGAAAAAAATCATGCTAAGTCACAAAAATTTCATGCACAATGTAATCACCTACCAAATTAAGAAAAACCCTTGAATCACCGTGTGAAAATTAATTCACACCACCGCCACACCAATAAGGACCAAGAAAAACTCTAAAAACACAAGAATTGGAAAATAAAACCCAATGTTAAACCTTAGGTTTGAAACCCTACCCCCTGGTCATTTGGTACTTCAAGGAAGAAGGAATAAACCCTAATAAAAAATGAAACCCTAAGAAATTTGAAAGAGGAAAGAAAGGAACTCACTTACTTGAAGTATTCCGAAGTAATCACTGCAAAATAATAGTATCTGAAATTTAAAATATCCAAAATTAAGGGGTTCTTGAACAATGTTTAGGAGGTCATTTAGGAACTGGAATGGACATAAAAGAATAAGAATTGAGAAAGTTAAGATGGTATGAAGTTGCCTATTCAATTCTGGCTGATTTGAGACACCCTATGAAGTTTCACCCTAATTAGAAATTTCAAAGAGCTCCAAGGAGTGGGGGGGGGGGGGGTAAATTCAATGGGAGCGCGCCCGGGGTTCTTAGGGTTGAGAGGGAGGTGGAATCACCAAAACAATCATTATAATGAATAATATATTAAAAAAAATAAAAAAACAATTTAAAACTGGAAAATGGGCTTTCGGGTTGGCCCGATTCTTAAATAAAAATCCAAATACCACATTGTTATGGATTCTTAAGGGGACAAAAATGCATTTTTGGTGTTAAAAGTTCATTAGAGGATATTTTAGAATTTGAATGGGTAAAAAATATTTAAAGTTTTAATTGTTATAAAATAATCAAATTTGGATTTTAAATCTGGAAATGGGATCTAGATTTGGCCCAAATCATGAAAACTCACCCTTTCCTCTAGAAATGAAGTGGAAACCCCTAAAACAAAGAATTAATAGATATTAAATGAAATTTCACTTTAAGTAAGTTCTGTATGTAACAATTCTCCCCAAAATGAAAGACTTTTTGCCCCAGAAAGTCAACATGAATCTTGATTTGAAAACAGGAATGGGTACTCTTCCTCAACCCATGACTTCTGCTCCCATGTCTCATGAGTATCCCTATCATGCTGCCAACGAACCCGTACCATCAGAATGGACTTCCCTCAAAGAACTTTGTGTTGGGAGTCCACTATTTCCACCAACTCTTCTATAATAGACAAGTTAGGATCTGTCTCCAGTTCGTCCCAACTCATCACATGGGACGGATTCGTGTTGTATTTATTTAACTGAGAGATGTGGAAGACATCATGGATGGACGTCAACTGAGAAGGTAAGGACAACTTGTATTCTACCTTTCCAATATGCTCGGTGATCTCAAACGGCCCGACATACCACGGCAACAACTTACCTTGCTTCCCCAATTGACGATTGCCCAGACGAGGGGCTACTTTCAAGAATACCCTGTCACCCATAGAAAACTCTAGGTCTCAATGCCTCTGGTCATCATATGTTTTATGATGACTTTGAGCTATCAATAAACATTTCCTGATTAATTTTACCTTCTCAGATGTCTCCTGCACCAGACTCGGCCCCAGTAGTGAGGTCTCACCTACCTCAGCCCAATACAGGGGGGACCAACAAGGCCGACCATAGAGCGCCTCAAAAGGAGCCATTCGAATCAAGGATTGGTAACTATTATTATAAGAAAACTCAACCAATCCCAAATAGGTATCCCAGGAACCTCCAATGTCTAGGACACATGTACGGAGCTTGTCCTACAAAATCTGATTCGCCTTCTTTGTCTGACCATCCTTCTGAGGATGGTATATTGTGCTCATCTTAATCTGGGACCCCAAGGCCTTCTGAAGGCCTTCCCAAAATCGAGAAGTGATGCAGGGGTCTCTATCTGAGAAAACTTCTGATGGTACGCCATGGAGTCTCACCACTTATTGAAGATACAAATGGCCTAACTCTTCCACATTAGTTGAATATTTTATTGGAATGAAGTGGGCTGATTTGGTCAGACAATCAATCACAACCCAAATGGTATTATTAGCCTGAGGTGTACGAGTTTAGCCAACAATGAAGTCCATAGTGACCTCATTTCACTTCTAGGTAGGAATGGGTAGTGGTTGGAGCAAACCAGAGGATCTTTGGTGCTCTTCTTTTACCTGCTATCATGTGTAGCATCTAGACACAAAGTCTGTTATGTCTCGTCTCATACTAGGCCACCAAAAATGTCGACGGACATCATAATACATCTTAGTGTCACCCGGATGGACAGCCCACTAAGACCGGTGGCTATCCTACATCACCACCTTCCACAGATATAACGGCACTACTAATGGCCCTTGAAGCACAAGATGCCATCGGGAGATGACAACCAATCATAGGATGTCTCCCCACCATGAAGAAACTGCTTCGACCGCTGACAAAGCTCATCACTGGGCTGTTCCCGCTTAATAAACTCCAACAGAGAAGGAGTCAACTAGATGATCGCCAAGAATTCCCCTCCACTATGTTCCCTAGTCTCCACATGCATCTGAGAAAAAAGACCCATCAAAGTCCACTCATCACTGGAATTCATTAAAGCCTGCACTAGAACTCTTATGCTCAAAGCGTCAGCCACCACATTACCCTTTCCTGGGGTATAGATAATGTCAAAGTCAAACCCCTACAAGTACTCTATCCAACGACGTTTCCTCAAGTTGAGGTCCTTCTGCGAGAAGATATAGGATAAGATTTTGTGATCATAGTAGACCACAAACTTCTCTCCAAAGAGGTAGTAACTCCAAGCCTTCAAAGCATGAATCACCGCTGCCAACTCTAAGTCATGGGTTGGGTAGTTCTTTTCATGTGGTCAGAGTTGGCGAGAGCCATACGCCACCACGTGATCATCCTGCATAAGAACGCACCCAAGACCCATACCTGAAGCATCACAATAGACCACATATCCCATTCCATCCTCTAGAAAAAATTAGCATGGGGGGTAGTCAAATGCCTCTTCAGCTCCTTGAATGATGCCTGACATTCTGGACCCCCTATAAACTTCACCCCTTTCTGGGTGAGCACTGTCATCGGTGAAGCAAGATGAGAGAAATCCTGAACAAATCACCTGTAATAACCAACTTGGCCAAGGAGACTCCTAATCTCAAACACATTGTTTGGATGCTCCCATGACATAACCGCACTAATTATTTTGGGGTACACTGAAACTCCATGTTCTGAGATCACATGCCCCATAAATCTCACCTCTATGATCCAGAAACTGAACTTTGACAACTTTTCATAGAGTTGATGATCCCACAATGTACCCAAAATGATCCTCAAGTGATGTTCGTATTCCTCCTCAAAGCGAGAGTATACCTGAATTTCATCCATGAACACCACAATAAAGGAATCGAGATACTAATGGAACACCCTATTGAAAATTTCCATAAAGACCGCTAGGGAATTGGTCAATCTGAAGGGCATGACAAAATACTCAAAGTGGTCGTACCTGCTTTGAAAGGCTGTCTTCGGGATATCTGACTCCTTCACCCTGAGTTGATGATACCCTGAACGTAGGTCTATATTTGAGAACCACTTTTCCCCCTTCAACTGATAAAACAAATCATTTGTTCTGGGAAAAGAGTATTTTTTTTAATTGTTTCCTTATTTTGCTTCCGGTAGTCAATGCACAACTGAAGGGATCCCTCAGCCTTTTTCGTGAACGACACAGGAGCATCCCAAGGAGAGATGCTCAGGAGAATGAATCCTTTCTAATCTATGTAGTCCAGATGTATCTTAAATTCCCTCAGCTTGGTGGGGGCTATGTGATAAGAGGGAAGAGTTATCGGCTGTGTTCCCGGTGCCAAATCAATCGAAAACTCCACATCCCGCTCCGGGGGAAAACCTGAAAAATCATCTAGGAATAATTCTGGAAACTCATTCACTACATGAGGCAGTGCACCTTCATGGGAAAGACCATCCTCTAGCAAGAGAAAAGATAACTGGAAGATAAAACTTCCCAACACTGGGAGTGGAGGCCCTGCGCACCTGACCGAGGATCCCATTCTCCACGAAAAACCTGAGGACTCCCATCAGGTTCCTTGAAACTCTCACATCGTCTATAGAAATCGAAGTGTGATTGGAAGTGTACTAGCCAATCCATTCCAAGTATTAGGTCAAAGAGTTCCATATCTAGAACTAGGAGGTCCCACTCCATCTCAACCCCTGACACGAAAAGCACACATGAAGGGCACCTGAGGCCATGCTCCTTCTTCTTTTCCAGCGGTGTCACCAACTTCATTGTGAAAGACATCAACATAGTTGGTAAATTCAGCATGTACACAAAATGGGTAGAAATAAATGAAACATAGGCACCAGTATCAAAAAGAGCAGTAGCTATAGAAGATGTGATCAGAACGGTACCTCGAACTGTAGACGGTCCCGCATCTAATCCTACTGGGGTCTGATCCACTGCATGGAGATGTCCAGGATCTGCCTGAGGACGACTGCTAGTCTGTGGCTATTCCCTAAACTGGATCTGGCCAAAAGATGATCCATCCCTACCACCACGACCACCAAATCAAGATCCCCCAGTCCTCAATGGCTCGGACTGTGCTGGCGCTCCTCTTGAAGCCATTGACCCTGCCCCACTTGGGAGTGGACGTGCCACACCGTAGAAGCGCTGGAAATGCCCCATACCACTACACTGGTAACAAGGCTTCAGAATAGGTGGACATGCTATTCAGATATGCCCGGGATTCCCACATTGGTGGCACATGACCGATCTTGCATCAGATGTCGTAGAAGAAAACATCCTAGATGAGTTACCTAAATTGCCACCTACTTTCTTCACATAATCCTCCTCCTTCCTTTTCTTCTATGAGGAGCTACTACTATCCACTGCTGATACTGAACCATAGAAACCATCCCTACCTTTCCTATCAATCTCCACCATGCACGACCGATCAACAACCTCAACATAGGTCCTCATCTTAAATAAGAACACCTGGTAGTAAATCTCTGGTCGCAAGCCTTTCTCAAACCTCTGGGCCTTCGGTTTCTCATTAGAAACAATTTCTGGAGCATACCGAACCAACTCAATGAAACAATTTCCATACTCCGTCACAGATAGATTCCCATGAACAAGTTCCATGAACTCTCTAGACCTAAAATAATCCAACACCTCAGGTCAGTACTGTACATTGAAGACAGCCTTGAAATCTCACCAACGCATCTGCTCATTCTTCCAAGTCTGAAGCACTGACTCCCACCACTTGAGGTTGTGACCCTCCAACAAAAAGGAGGCACACGTCACCCTGATCTACTTGGGTGTTTCTATGAACTCAAACATATGCTCGATCTTCTTGATCCATTCCTATACTTCCTAGGGTTATGAGCTGCCTCAGAAGGTAGAAGGCTTGTTTTTCAGAAACTATTATGCGTTATCTATTTTAGGAACCATCTTTTCTACCCTAATAAGAATAGGAGAAAGAGCTGGTCCCTGTCCAAAATCTTGGATAGCCCAAACCACAGCCTCCACGAGCCTCTGATCAATCAGTGTGGGAGAACTCTCTCCAGATTCCTCATGTGGGTGCGTGGGAGCTTTCCAAGGAGGCATGTCGCTAAAAAATGTAACAGTCACAAAAAAATCAATAGCACAATTCTGAAAATTTTAATCAAATACAAAAAATATATATAATCTAAACACATTCAACTAATAAAAGAAACAACTACTCCACCTCCGCCCGATGTCCACCTGTGGTCTGCAGCCCACACGTCTCACCTGGAAGTGAAGTCAATCCATAAATTCCAACATCCCTTTGTGACTCATGGTCTGCCATAAGAGGTGCGGTCCAGGCACCCTACTCACAAACAAAACCACGAGCCCTGATATTCCTAGTTCTTGTCTATCCCGACTCATCCCAAAATAGCAATATACCTAAAAACATTAACCTCCTCTGATACCATTTTTTCACGAACCGAATCTAGTCTCCACTATTACCGGCACCAGACCTGGACCATTCCAATGCCCGAAGGGCATTCCCTATCCCCACGGGCTGGAAAAAGTGCCTGGGTACCAAAAAATCTTGTTTGGGAATGATTTACCGAGTATGAAAGTAGAAAACATAAAAAAACAAATATTAATTAGAATCTGAACTTTTCATGATAAACAATTATTAACAAAACAAGATCTGAATACATATGTTTAAAGACACGACAAGTGGTCCAAATACAAATAAATATAGCATCAATATAGAACCAAGAACTAAACATGACTAGGGTTCATTTCCCACAAGTCATCTCTACAACTCCACCCCAAGGATGAGGAATAACACGCCGAACCACCGTCACCCTTAGCCTTTCCTTTACCCGAGTCAAAAAAAACCAAGTCTACTTACACCCAAGGGGTGTAATTAGGGTGTGAGACTGAACCCAATAGAATACCACCCAATGATTCCAAATATAATTCAATATAATGTGAAAAATCAAGAAGTTTTAATACACAAAGAAATGCAGTGACAAAATCCATCAAATGCAACTTTCAATTGATAACAGTTTTCAAGCTAAAAATTTCAGAATGGTCACACGTTTAAATAGACATGTGAGATACTGTAAATTACTTCAAAACACCCCAATACCAGGGTAAATACCACAAATCCAATGAGCACCAAACCCTAGAACACCCCTAGGAAACTAGATAGTATTGTGCCTTATATACCTCGTACCTCGGTGTAGAGTATCCAAGTCACAATCATTTCCCATGCACGAGCCACTAGTAGGGAACATACCCATAACATATTGGTCCCCAAATATCATCCACATAGTTTAGTTAGAGTTTTCTTCATCCATTTGCTCAGTGAAATAGGGACACAACCCATCTGGTTCACTAGCCGTACTAGTACATATCTGCCCACCTAAGTACCGAGAATTCCCCTTTTTGTGCTCAAACAATTTCAGCACACAAAACAAATCCATTTTCATATAAAACACCAATAATGTTCAAAAACAAACAATATAGTAGCTATACACACTTTACACCATTTAAAACACTCAATAAAATATTTTGATTTTCCATTAAACAACCTCTCAAAATATCCCATTGTTTTGCACCCAAAGCTCTTTTAAATATCCACTTTGCACACTATGTGCACACTTTTAAGTCACCAAAACAAAATGGAAGTTCAATAACCTTTAATGAAACCAAAAATTCAGTTTTTTGGTTGCCCCATGAGAACCAAAAAGTTATATCTTTTAAAACCCCCCATTTTCAAACAAACATGGCAATTAAAGCCCATTTGCTTCCCAAACACCATTTAAACAAACTTTCACAACAACAAAACAAAAAGAATAAACATTAAAAACAATATTTTCATTCCTAATATAGTTCAACAAATTCCACTAAGTAATTATTGGTCAGACCCAAATGAACCAATAAAATATTTGTATGAAAACTGCCCAATTTTACCAAAAATTGGAACTTAAAATTCATTTTCTTTATAAATACAACTAAAAACAATTTTTTCAGAAACATTCAAATGCAATAATCATGAAAATACCATGAACACAGAAAGCTAAGTCAGAAAAATTTCATTCACAATGGAATCACCTACCAAATTAAGAAAAACCCTTGAATCACCGTGCAAAAATTAATTCGCACCACTGCCGCACCAATAAGGACCTAGAACAAACATAAAACCACAAGAATTAGAAACTAAAACCCAAGGTTAAACCTTAGGTTCGCAACCCTACCCCCTGGTAATTTGGGACTTCATGGAAGAGTTAATAAACCCTAATAAAAAATGAAACCCTAAGCAATTTGAAAGAGGAAAGAAAGGGACTCACTTACTTGAAGTATTCTGAAGTAATCACTCCAAATCAACAGTAGCTGAAATTAAAAACAGCCAAAATTAAGGGGTTGTTCGACAAATATTTATGAGATAATATAGGAACTATAATGGAGGAAAAATAGTAACAATTGAGAGAGATAAGAAGGGATGAAGTTACCTATTCAATTATTTCCGATTTGAGACACCTTATGAAGTTTCTCCCTAATTCACAATTTCAAAGAGCTCCAAGGAGGGGGGAAAAGGCAATGGGATCGTGCCTGTGCTTATTAGGGTCGATAGGGAGGTATAATCACCGAAAAATTGATTATAATGAATAAGATATTAAAAAATTAAAAATACAATTTAAAATTGGAAAATGTTCTTTCGGGTTGGCCCTATTCTTAAATAAAAATCCAAATACCAAATTGTTGTTGATTCCTAACTGGACCAAAATGCATTTTTGGTGTAAAAAGGTTTGTGGAGGATATTTTAGAAGTATAATGGGTAAAAAATATTTAAAAATTAAATAGTTATAAAATAATCAATATCAGTTTTTAAATCCTGAAATGGGCTCTCGATTTGGATCAAATCATGAAAACTCACCCTTTCCTACAGAAATGAATGACAAACCCCGAAAACAAAGAATGAATAGATGTTAAATGAAATTTTCCTTTAAAATAAGTTATGTATGTGACAAACATGTTCATTACATTAGGTATTTTTGATAATTATATGGCCCTATGGATTAAAAATAACAATACTCATTGTAACCATTGATCATATATCCATTATATCATGATCATATTTCTAGTATATATAATGGGCTATGATAAAGTCCAATTGACATAGATAAAATAAGTGATTCCCCAAAATGCAGGATCATACCCTATGAAGCCCATTTATCAATGCTTTAGAGGGACATAACATCACTTGGATTTGACCTTTACCGCTCCCAATCTATGATTAAATAACTAAAGTTTGAATGAACCCATTTATGGTATACTTTCAAGATCATTGAGATCACACCATAAACTTTGTACACTGGACCACTATAAGAAAATCTCACCATTTCACACCTTACCCCTACAGAGTTTTAGGAAATAATAATGGACTGTGTATCAAAAAACATAATAGTATGAATTCATATATTTTTATAAAAAAAATATTTGATTTATCATTTTTTATTATTATTAATTTTTTAAATGATTAGATAATGAGTTTAATAAAAATTATATTTTGATACGATGAAATAGGAATGGTATTTTTAAAAAATTTATCATTCCAATTAAGACAATCTATTTTAAGGAATTAAATAATTACTAAAATAAGTGATAATTTAATGAAATATTATTATTAAATGTTTTTTATTAAATATAAATTACAATAAAATTTTATGAAGTTATAAAAAATAATAAGGATTCCAAAATTGTTATTTAAAAAATCTATTTTTTCAATAAATGAGAATTTTTTACTTAAAATTATATATTACAATTAGTATATAATTTATTTTGATGAAATAAATATTATTTTAATGAGAATTTATAAATTATACATTGGTTACTTTTTCATAATTCTTGGAGATAGTCGAATTTTTTGGTCAAAATTAAATAATGTATAAATATATAGTGTGTGTTATGAAATCATAATGACCCAATGTTATTGTAATATATTACATAAAATGTATCCAAGAAGAAATATATACTTAACCTTTAAAATAATAGGTTTTTAGGTTATTTTAACAATTTTATAAATCCTTAATGAAACCTCTAAAAACTAAATTGTATTTTATGGTTTTAAAATTAATTCTTTATAAACACAGCTCACTTCCACATCACCAATGGTATTATTTTACTGATATCAGTTCTCAAAAATGTAAAATTTTAAAATCTACTCCACATTTTTTGAAACAATGGGAATAAACCATGTGATGGTTTGTGTTTTCAATTAATTTATCGTATAGTGTCCAAATCCCTAAATAAAGAATCATCCTCTCGTTTTCTAAATAAATCCACCCAACCTTTAATTTATCCTGTCTAAAAACTATTGGAGCACTAAATTATCCTATAATTACCTCTCTCTATCCCTACTAATGTTCCACCAAGCTCCCAATAAACTCCTCACAAGATTTTAGAGTGCCTTTTATGGACATCACCTTGTCCTATTTATTCAAACACCTCCTTTATGATAAGCCTTTTATTTCCATTTCTTATTATTGGGATATGTTTTAAAACATCCATTTTAATTAATTTATTACTTCTAAGTAATTATAGTCACCTTTATCTCTCATTATTCCCCCCTATATATCAATATGTACCCTCGTTATGTTGCCAAAAGTTTCTAGTAATTTTTCCCAGCCAAACTTTTCAATTGTCAATATCTGTCAACATTTAAACTAAAGGACATTCATTTAGATGTACCTATAATTATTGAATTTGGAAATAATTTTTTGAAATCCAAACTCCTTGATATTGGGATTAAATGGGATGAAATATTTCCTTATGTTGAGTCATCTGTGCGGTTCCCATGATCATCTACATATTATTATGGGTCCGTCGAGATAGTACTACATTGCATTGGGTAATCTTTTAGTCACATTAGATTTCATGTATAGGATTTATTTTTAAAACTAATACATTATGGGACTCATTCCACCATGTCATTTTGTCTTGTTAGTTGTCTTTGACATATGTTTATGAAATTATTTATGTTGTCACCACATTACCATGTTTCCTTTATGCTATCATGTTATATCATACTAAATTGTTCATGATTTTTATTCTCAAACATTTTATGTTTCCTTGATATGACTATTGTATCACATGTACTACTTTAACTTATAATATGATTTTCTTATTCCATTACTTATCTTTATAGATAACATATTTCTTGTGTACTCCCCCAGGTTTTTCACTGTAGTTTTAGAAAAGCGTTGGAATTTTATAGAATGTTATGCAAGATTTCAATAATTTTATTTCATCCGTGTTTCAAGTACATTTTTTATGCACCTAATTTCCCATATAAACTAGGATTCATGATATTCTAGGATTTTTTTACATATACCGTAATGTAATATATCTTTAAATAATGTGTATTAAAATAATGGTCATTATAGTTGGTATCAGAGGAATGTCTAGTTATTTTTTGTGATTAAAACTAGAAAACTCTTGTGAAAGCATTATAAATAAGACTAAACAAATGAAAGGATCCCTAAATTTTAGTAAAGTATAAAGTAAGTGGTTCCATGAAAATATATCCTTGTTTGGATAGTACATGTGGATGTGGCTATGACATAGAGGTACCTAGGGGTAATAACCCCAAGAATGGTGCATTGTGCTAGACTCGATCATCACCTGGTGCACATCAATGAGATTGTTTGACACCTAATTTTACACTCCTAGTAGATATGCATTGGTAACTTCAAAATCTCCATATGAACCATTATTATGGGAAAAAATGAACTTTAGAGTTTACATTAAGAAATAGATTATGAATTACATAGACTAAAGCCAAAAAAATTATATGTTAATGAATATATGTCATTTATTAGTTATCCCTTTAATTATTATGGTTACCTATTTATGTATTTAATAGTTTGAAAATTATCATCACTGTGTTTACTTTGGTTGAATTAAATGATTAAAACTATAATCAAATTGTGAACAGAAGGCTTATTTTCTGTCCATGAACATAAAATGTCATATGTGACTGTGTTCTATGAATTATTTTATCTCACGAAATTTTAGTTAGTCTATTAAAACCCCATTTCTAATCATGAAAGTAGAGATATTGGTGGAAATGGAAAATTGGTTAGTTATTGGGTTCCATGTATATAACCCCACCCCTATTTAAATTTATTAACTGAACTTCCTAGATAACCTTGTGATACTTTCTTTAATATAATTTGATGAAATTCTAGGTATTTATTTTCATTCCATATTTTGATCCATCAAAAATTGCTGAGATAAGAAAATAACTCTCTGTATCATGAATTTTCCTCCAATTCTATACATCTGAAAATGAGAGGATGCGTCACATTTAGTATCTCCATCTCAGACATGTATATTAATGACCTATAGCTAAGAATATCTAGCTCCAATGATTGAGACTGGATAAAAAAACATCATTGATGTCATGACCATTATAAGGGAATCCATTGATTTATTTCCCAAAGAATTTCTTGCTCTTCCTCCTAGACATGATGCTTATTTTTTAATCTGTCTTATACCTATAGCTTCACCAATATCAAAGAATCCATAGATAATGGTTTTTGTTGAACTTGAAATGATAAATAAGTAACTAGAGGAGAAGCTGGATAAGGGGTTCATATGCCCAGTTTCTTCACCATAGGGGGAATTAATCCTCTTCATTAAGAATATTTATTAGTCAATGTACCTATATAATGATTATCATGACGTTAACAATATCATGATAATGAATAAGTATCATCTTCCATATATTGATGAATTGTTCAATCAAATATGTGGATCCTAGTATTTCTTAAAGGTGGACATTCAGTTAGGATACTATCAAATAAATGTGAATAAGGGGGTATCTTGAAGAATATTTTTCATACATGTTATGGGAAATATGAGGATATAGTGATTTTATTTTGACTCAATAATGCTCCAAAAATATTCATGGACATGCAAAATAGAGTAATTATAGATTCCCAAAAAAAATTGGTAGACTTTATAGATGATATTCTCATATAATACAAAATAAATAAGGAACATGATGAGAATATGAATACTAAACTTAAGACCTTGTGTAAGAAATATGTCTGTGAAATATAATATATATGAATTCATATTGGAGAATGTAAGATTCCATGAGAATTTTTTCGGAAAAAAGGTCTATATGCGGACCCTTAAAAATAATGGAAATTGAAATATTGAAAAATATAACCTCTATGATGGATATCTATAGTTTCCTTAGAATATATTTTAATTATAGATGATTAATGAGAAACTTATCACAATTATAAATACCATCAACTAAGAAAAATTAGATGAGGTAAAATTTGTCTCAAATAAAAAAATGTGTGGACGTTTTAAAAGAGATAAAGAAAAGGTGTAACACTACACCTATTCTCGCATTACCTACTAGAAGGGAGGGAATTTTGATCTATATTAATGCATTCAAAGTTTTTTTGAGTTTTATACTTATGAAATATTAAAGATTGTTAGCATATTCCTCTCACCAACAAAATATCTATGAGTATAAATTCCAAACTTATGATATAGAATTGGTTATGGTGATCTTCTCATTAGTGATTTAGTGGTATTTTCTATATAGGGGGAAGTGTGAAATATATACAGATCATAAGAGACAGGTGTATATATTCACACAAAAGGAGTATAATATGTGATAAATAAGGTGGTTAGAGATGATCAATTATTATTTTTTTTCAATTTATTTCCATCCTGGGAAGGAAAACAATGCGTAATTTTCTATGAGTAGGAAAGACCCTAAAACCCTATCCATGTTGAGGTTTTTAAGGGATCTAATATTCATGTACATGAAAAGGATAGATATGGGAACAATAAATATTATGACCAAGATGATGATAATGGTGATCATATTCAGGAATTGCCTTTTATTGTAAAGGAAGTTTTAAAAAAATCATGTAAGTTTTAGAAGAAAGGTAAATCACCTCAATTTTTATGGAAATATTTGTTTTTACCATTGTATTAAAAATAATTGGAATCACACTTGTTGAAAATTTCCATTCTATTCATTATAATCTGGATAGAAGAAAATTCTCATCAGAATCACACTAAATACTGAATGAAAAACTAAATCGTTCTGATAAAGAATCTTGGTGGGAGTAAAGACTAATCATATTCATTGTAGATCTAGTACAGAAGATGTGATCATATAGAAGTAGAATTAGAGTTGACCTGACTAGGATAAATTAAATTTAATGATGCTTTCTAATTATCTAATTCTCATAAATCATGAGTTGGTGGTAAAACATGTGATGCAAGACTAATAAATGAAATTGAGAGTGAAAGATATATTTTATGTCACATTCAGATTGATCAGATATGGATGAAGAGTGAAAGAGATACTTCAAATCATATTCATATTGATTGGATCTTGATAATGAGTGAAAGGGATGCTACAAATTATATTCATTCCAATTTTATTCTAAATAATCATATTCAAGATGCATTGGAAAAGGAATCTAGTTGATAGAAAGGATGGGAAGCTTCAATACATTCCACTTCAATTCGTATGATGAAAAAGCTAATCCTTAAAGAATTCAATGTCATGATAGATGTTATGATACAAGATAAAGGTTGTGAACGAATAAAGATGTAGAATTCAATATATTTCAGTCTTAATAACATCATAATGGGGTCACTATATTTATAAAGTCTTATCGAACTCAATGTGTCATCATAATTAGAGGAAAAATTACATGAAATTGATGGTTGAAAGGAAGAGAGAAGAATATAATAAACAGTATAGTCAAACATTTAAAAGGGTTTGAATTAATTTTTTTATCAATTAAGTGGTTCAAGATACAGAAATGAAGAAGAAGATGTGTATTACAAGTGGATCAATAAAATATTTGAAGAAAATAGATGGATTTTTTGTCAAGGGGGGAATGAAATTAAAATACTGTTTCTTTTAAATTGGTATAGAACATCATATTTAAGATATAATAATGAAAAATTGGATATGAACTGAAAATTGAAAATAAATTCTAAAGAAGATATGATGATTGAAGAATATTCTAGAAGCATCGATGAAGTCATAAATTCACCTAAAAATCAAGGTAAATTGATAATTTGGGTAATTTGGTTTAGTGACAAATGTTTTTTGGATTTATGACAAAACAAATCATGGGTGACCTATAAAATGTGAAAAGTAATTTTAAATTTTGATTGATTGAAGTAGTATTCAAAGAGTAATATAGAGAATATTCAAATTTTTAGGGAGAGAAATATGTTTCTTTATTATGCTATGTTGATGAAGTTTCAATAGATTGAAGTGAAAAGAGAAGTGAAAATATCACAATATTATTCATGTGATCAGTATTTTCAATGATCATTATATTCAACACACTATAATATTCTTCTTGACATAATATTCGTCTAGTCACCATATCAGGCTATATAATTGGATCAGGATTTCTATATTGGGATTCCCAAACTGATTATAAAATTTTTCTGGATTGTATTGATCATTTTCTAACAGATTCATATCTATTATAATGGTAAATCAGATTTAAATAATTGAACTATGGGAATCAATTTAGGATAATCAGACATGGAAATCAGATTTGAATTCAATATCAAATTTATGTAAGTTCATACCATCTTGTAGGTAAGAAATTGAAGAATATTTCTCCAAATAATACATTTTTTGAAGTTGAAAAGAAGAAAAAATAACATGAGTTCTTACACAAACAATATTTTACCCAATATTCCTAAGAGGGTGCACACAAACTTTTGGATTGTTTTCAAAGTGCTACATGATAGAAATGGTACATATTACTCATTATATTCCTCCAAAAGGATTTATTTCTTGTGTATAGTTTGTTATTGGATCATTTCCCAACCATACCAAGGACAGATCTATTCTTATTGAATACTGAACCTTGTAAATTCTTATAATTCTATGGATGTGTATTTGAGTTGTTTTAGTAGGGAATTAATTATTTAAAACGAGGAAAACATTTTTTTCATTTGTAGGGAAACATAAAAGAAAAGTTATCATGTATTCAACCACTCCCCCTCTTAGTGATATAATAATTCTGACTGGGCACTTTCAACTAGTATGAGAGTATAGGTTCCCTTCGCTTTTTCTTTGCTGATGGAGAATTTGAATTGTGTGAATAGTAAAGGTATTATAGTTTTTGAAGTAAATAATTATCATATGTGGATACATAGAATGTTTCCTTATCTTATTTCTATTGGATATGATGTTATTAAAGCTGTAATATAAGGGTTTCCTTTGATTATAAATTCCCTCTTGTGCCTGCTAATAATATGAATCTTGAGAATAATGGAAGGGATAAGATTTCTTTATTATCATCACTTTCTAATAGTGAATTCCTAAAAGAGAAAGGTGTTTCCACATCCAGAGTTATATGGGAAACTTTAAAAAATATATATGAAGAAAATATAAAAGTAAAGAAGGAAAAAATTACATATCTAGAGACTAAGGTATGAATATTTTAAGATGCGTGAATATGAATCTATTGGAGACTTCTTTACCATGATTAATTATATTGTCATCACTATCAGATATCTTGGTGAAATGTAATATGATTCTAATGTTGTTGAAAATATTTTGAAAATATTTACCAATAAGTTTGATGCCAATGTTTCTTCGCTGGAAGATAGAGATCCTAAAACATTATCTCTAGATGATTTTCACAACACTCTCATTACTTATGAAATTAGAAGTGAGAAATCTCTAAGAACCCAAAAAAGATTTTATAGAGAATTGTATTTCTGGGATTCTAATAAAGAACTCAAAGAATAATCTTATTGATGATGAAACTAGTAAATGATTTTGAAAATGAGATATATAAATATTTTGAAGAAATTTTATGCTTGTTTTTTAAAATTTTGAAAATATGTATAAGAAAATACAAATGGAAACTTCCATTGAAATGTTTTGAATGTGGATCTATTGGTAATTTTGCGGCTAATTTCCCTCAAAGAAAGAAATAATATAATTATGGTTAAGAAGAAAGAAGGCCAATTTTTTGGGCGAAACAAGTAGATAAAGGAAAATAATATTCCACAGGGAATGATAGAAAAATTTTCCAATCTGAAAGAAGAATTTTCTTATCTAAATATGAATATGAAGAAGGAAGTGATGCTAAAACCAAAAAAAATTCCAATTATGGTATTGTGATTAATTTTATTTCAATAGTGAATGATGAATAATTCATAACCCAAAGTTCTAAAGAAGAACAAAATCCAATTGAATTTCATTTCAAAGAATAGTTAAAAAATGTCTCAAAAAGACTAGAAGGCTTCAAAATCAAAACAATAAAGTTGGAAGATTAATATTACTCAACAATAAATAAATAATGTTTTGATGATGAGAAGGTGAAACTGGTAAAATAAATTGATGATTTGAAGAAAAATATCTTGAGGAAAAAGTAATCATAATGAGAATCTGGAAGTAAAGAAGAAATAAAAAGAATAAGATTTGTAATTTGTCCAAAAAAACATTCTTAAGAAAAAGAGAAAGGTAAAATTTAAAAAAAAATATATCTCTACAGATAGGGAAAGTTCACATATTGAGATACCTAATTAGGATCAAAAAATTACCTTCAATGATTAAGATGAAAAATGGATTATTTTCTAAAAAGAATAATGTAGGTAAAGTTATGTTTACGGTCAAGGCCAACAATGTTTGGAATTCCAAAATTTCAAAATACCCTATGTTAGAAAATTTTTTATCTAGATCCGGAAAAGTTTCAAACACTTCTGATTCAATTATGTATGAAAATAAAAAATAAGACTATGATTGATACTGGAAAGGATGGTGGCTCAAAAAATAAAGAAAAGAAGGTTTCTAAGAAACATATTTACAATTCCAATTAGTATGGAAGTTTCCGAGAAAAATACTCTATCAATAGATACTACTAGTATTTTGGTGGATTTTTACACATGTATAATATGTGTTAGTTCAACGAAAAACATTGCTATTATTCCATAAGTTATGAAAGTCAATATTTGAGTGGGAGTCAATATCCTCAAAGAAAGAAGTCTGAAAGGGATAGTTTAAAGACACCTAAGAAGGTTAGAGTAAAAGTTGAAAATAGATTCCAACCATTGGAAACTATTTTTTAAAGATGTGAAAAATATAGGACACTTTCAAAAGGATTCCTTTTTTTCTACTAGTCTAATAAAATTTCATAACTCTCAGAAGTTGAAGGTGAAGAAATAAAAGTAAGAAGAAAAATCTATTTTGATTGAAAATTCTTTGAGAGAATGACCTTTTATTCTTGATAGTGGGTGTTCTTTTCATATTATATGATATTTGAAATTATTGAAGAGTTTTAATGATTTTCTAGTTGGAACCATGATATTTAGAAATGATTATTCACTGAGAATCAAAGTTGTTGGATCAACAGTCATTGGAAAAGAAAAGATAAAATACAATAATGATTTGTATGTTGATTATTTGAAACATTATTTTATAAGTGTTTCACAATTGTGTGATGAGGGTAAAAAAATTTCTTCAAAAAAGATAGATTTCTTATAAAAAGTAAAGAAGATATAAAGAAAGTTAAAAGAGGCCAATGTAAAAAAAGAAATTTTTTTCAAGATGCTGAAATACAAAACTCTTGTTACTTGTGTATAGTGGACTAGAATCAAATGTTTCATAAAAGGCTAGGATACATGTGTTAAATAAACAAGAGAAATTTTTCAAATCAAGATAGTGTTTGAGAAATTTCTGATTTTTCACAAAAAAAATTGGTTTTTCTCTATTTTCATGAAAGGAAATATTACAATTTTGTGCACAAGAAAGTTAAGATTTTTTCAAGACAACCCTTAGAGCTTATTCATTCTGATATCCATGGGATAACAAGAAATCAATAAAGAAATGGATATCAGTATTTCATCACTTTCATTGATGATTTAACTTGCATTGCTTGTGTTATGTGTATGAAACATAAATTAGATTATTTGAAAATGTTTAAAATTTTTAGAATGAAAGATAAAAAGGAATGTTACTATTATTTGAAGAATTTAGGAACTGAAAATGGAGGTGAATACAAACGTGATGAGTTTTAAAGTTATCTATAGAATCATGGAATTTTACATGAGTATAGTTCCTCATATACTCCTCAATAAAATGGAGTTTCTGAAAGAAAGAATAGAATTTTGTTGTAAATGTGAAGAACTATATGACCTGAACAAAGTTTATTCATTACTATAGGCGGAAAGACATGTATACTATTGTTTATATTCAAACCTGATGTTTCTATTATCCTGGTTCAGATTTGACTCCTTATTAATTTTTTATGGAAAACTACATGTTTAAAACACTTAAGGGTTTTTGGGAGTCTGTGTGTTTTAAAAATAGAATGTGGAAACTTTTAAAAGATTGAGCAAGGGGTGAAGATAAAATTTCACTAGGATATTCTCTATAAGTAATAGGATATAGATGTTTCAACAAAGAAATAGGGAAAAATTATATTTATTTTAATGTAATTGAAAGACCTATGGAAGACAAGTGTATTCCGATAAATAAGGATGTCTGTTAGGATCAGGAATGTTTTGGAAATAATTTTGATAATAATACATATAATATTAATCCTCCTCAAGACTAATAATCAAATTTAGCTATTTTGGATGATGAAAAAGATACTCAAAAATATCATCCTAGGCTATGGAAGAATGTGTAAGACAATAATATTTATGGGGATCAACATCATATGGTTCAAAAAATAAGATGAAAATGATATTATAATTACTTATTTGTATTCAAAAGTGAAGCCTAATGATGTGAAAGAAGATTTTGAGTACCTAGAATGGGTTCAATCCATGAATAAAGAGTTGGATCAGATTTAAAAGAATGATACATGGGAACTCATACCCAATCCAGAAAATAAAACCATTATTTGCATAAACTAGGTCTTCTGGAACAAGCTAAATGAAGAAGGTGTAGTGATAAGAAACAAAGAATGATTTATGTGTAAAGGGTATTCACAAATTGAAGGTATTAATTTTGATGGAACCTTTTATCTAATTGAAAGATTAGAAATAATCGTATTTTTCTTCTACACAATAACGTTTCAAGATTTTTCATATGGATGTTAAATCCATATTCTTGAATAGTGATCTTGATGAGGAAGTTTACATTGAATAGCCTTGTGGAATTATTTTTGGGAAAGATGAATGTTATGTATTCATATTGAAGAAGGCATTTGTGGGATAAAACAATCTACAAAAGCATGGTATTCCAAATTGGATACCTTCTTAAGGAATTTGAGTTTTAAGAAAGTAATAGTTGATATAAATCATTATATTAGAGAAAATAAAGAGAATTACCTCATTGTAATTTTTTATCTTGATGACATTATATTAATAGGGAATGATGAGAGATGTTGTGAAATATTTGTTAAATAGACGAAAAAGGGGTTTGACATTTTCATACAGGGGGAAATTAAATACTTTATTATGTTGAACATTTTATAAAAGTGGAAACATATATTTCTTTCCAAATCCATGTATATTAAGGATCCTCTAAAGAGGTTCAACATGGAAAACTCAAAACCTGTCTCCACACAGATTTCAAGGAGAATAAAGTTGAAAATATATTGAGAAGGAAAATAAGTTTATTTGAAAGAATTTAAAAAGCTGATTGGATGTTTATTTCATTTTACTACCTCAAGACCCAACATTGTTTATGCAATTACCATATGTGCAATATTTCAGAGTGCTCCAAAAATCACATTTAATTTCTAGGAAAATAACTCTAAGATGCATCAGTGGCACAATAGACTTACGAATCAGGTATGATATCACATAAAGTATTGATTTTTAGGGTTTTTATACGTTGATTATGTAGGAAATGTTGATGGTATAAGATCCATGTTTGGTGGAGTATTCCCTTTAGGAGAGAACTGTGAGTTGGAATTCAATGAAACATAATTTAGTAACTCTAGGTATGAATGAAGGTTAGTATGTTGTTTCCACTCAATCAACTTCTCAACTTAAGTGGACGAAATCCTTATTATGACACTTACTTGTTGAAGGGATGTTACCCTTTCTCTTAGGTTGTGAAAATCAATGGACAATCAATTTCACGAGGAATCGAATTCAATATTCACATTCAAAACATATTGATATCAAATATAATTTTATCAAATAGAATATCAGGAAGAATGAATTTAATATGGATTAAGTTCAAACATCATAACATGTTGCTAATATTTTTAAAAAACCATTACCAAAATAATTCTTTTCTAAATTGAGGATGAACATGGGTGTCCAACCTATTTTTCTTCATGGTTAAGGAATGTGTTTATGTCCGCTCTCTCAAGTTACCATTGGATAATGTTTTGAAGAGGGAAAATTTAATTATTTTATAAATATATCCTTAAAAGGCATGTAAAAAGGGGGAATTTTGGGTATTCTTTGAATTCATCATTGTAATATGTGTGAACTATTCTAACTATTTTTTGGAGTAGTTGTAGGAAAAAAAAATAATTGTTTTACAATAATGCTTAAGAAAGAAAGAAAAGATTGAGAATAAAAGTTGGGAAGGTATTCATAATCACTACTCTTGTATGACATGGCTTTACTATCAATAATTCTTGTTTCCCACAATGAGTTAGCTCACGTAGACTAAGAATTATTGATAAGTGATCCATTTCCTGAAAATAAAATGTTCTATGACTTGAAAAACATGGTTGACAAAAAATCCCAAAGTGAGAGACTATTAGAATCAATCTTATGTTAAAGGTAAAAATATTTAAGTATTTTCTTTTGTTGTCAAGAATGTTTTATAAAATCAAGTAATTTTGAGAATAAAAAAATCAACTCAATATTTTGGTGGAAATTGTTATTACCACCATATTCAAAATAATAAGAATCACATTTCTTGAAAAGTTCCATCATTTTCAAGAGAATAAAACTGGATGAAAATTCTCATCAGATTCACATTAAATATGGGATGAAAAAGTTTATCTTTTTTAGGAATAATCATGCTAGAAATAATGGTTTATCAGATTCATTATGGATCAGGTATGGAAGATGTGGTCTTATTGAAGGAGAATCAGAGTCGGAATGACTATGATAAATTAAATGACATGATGATTTGTTGTTTTGGAATAATCATAAATCATGAGTTTTTTGTGAAACTTGTGATGAAATATTGATAAAAAATGGGAGATATAGTTATTTCAAATTTTATTCAAATTGATCGTATTAGGATGAAAAGTGAAAGACATACTAAAAATTGTATTCAAATTGATCAGATCTGGGTGAAGAGTGAAAGAGATGTTGCAGATCGCTTTCAGGACAAATGTATTCTGAAAAATCATATTCAATATGAATTAGAAAATAAATATATTTTATGTAATTGATGATAAGTTACATTACATTCCATTGTAATTCAGATGATGCTAAACCAGATCCTCAAAGCATTCAAACTCATAGAGGAAGTCATGATACAAGTTGATGGTTTTGATAAAAGATATTTGGGGATGTCAATGTATTCTAGTATTTATGTAATCATAATTGTTTCATCAGATTCATAAAGGCTGATTGGACTCGGTATGTCATCGTAATTAGAGGAATAATTTATTGAGGCCGATTATTGAAAATAAAAAATAATAATGTGATCAATAATGTATTTATCCATTTAAAAGGGGTTGAATTACTTTATATATTGATCATATGGGTTAAGAAGAAGAAATGAAGAATACTGTGTGTATTATAAGTTGATAAATAAAATAGATGAAGAAAAGAGATGGATGTGTTGTTTAGGGGGAGATTGAAATTCAAATAATGATTCTTTTCAATTGGTATAGAGAATCGTATTGAATAAATGTGAATGATAAATCAGATCTGAACTTGTATTTTAACAGAAAGCCCGAAGAAGATGTGAAGTTTGATGAATATTAAAGAATTGTGGAAAAATTCATAAATGCACCCAAAATTCATGAAAAAAATGATATTTAGGGTAATTTGGTTGAGAGGAAACTTTTTGGGATTTCTACCAAAACCACTCATGGGTAACCTACAAAATTAAAAAAGTACATGGTACATTTAACTGATTGATGTACTATTTTTAAAGGAGGATAAAGAATATCCATGTTTCTAGGGAGAGAAAGTAGATTCCATATTATGTTGTGTAAAAGTTGTTTCGATGGATTGAAGTGAAAATGTAAGAGACAATATCTCTAAATTATTCTGTTGATCATTGTATTCAATTATAATCATATTCAACTGACTATCATATTCTTCATATCATTATATTCATATGGTCACTATATCGGGTTGGGTAATCAGATCATGATTTCCTTATTGGGATTTCCAGACTAAGGAAGGAAGTGTTCCACATTTTCTTGATCAGTTTCTTTCAGAGTAAAATATATTGTATTGGGAATTAAGATATGAAGAATCGTATAGGGAGAATTAAATTGTTATAATCAGACGTAGTAATTGGAATTTAATTGTATATCAATTTCCATGAAGTTCTTACAATATTTTGGTTAACAAATTGAATATTTATTTTCTAAAGAATTTATTTGTGGAAGTTTAAAAGAAGCATAGGTAACATGAGTTATTACAAAAATATTATTTTTCCATATTTTTTCTAAGAGGGTCAATAAGCACTTTTGGATTTTTTTTCAATGTTCTATATGAGAGAAAGGGTATATCCTACTCATTATATACAACCTAAAAGATTGATTTCTAGTGGAATGTGTGGTATTGGATCATTTCTAAACCATACCAAGGATGTTTTTATTCTTATTGAATATTGAAACTTATAAATTCTTATGTATATGTGGATGTATTTTTTAGATAATTCGGTAGGGAATGAAATTTTTATTAGGAGGAAAAGGTTGTTTAATTTTCAAGGAAACATAAATGAGAATCTATCACTAATTCTCCCCCTCCCCCTATCAGTGAAACAATTATTCTGAATGGTAACTTCAAATAAATGGATATTTATCCTACCGTGATCAAATAACTTCTCATCTATGCATTCAAGTGAAAATCAAAGAGGCTTAGAAATATTATGAGGTTCTATTGAAGATGATAAAAAACATTACGATGTTCAACTTTGCTGAAGATATAGTTATAAGGTTTGTAAACTGGATATGTGTCCCAAAAAACCCATAACTAAAGAGTGAACTTTTGGATAATGAACAAATCTCATCCATATATATTCATCAAAGAAGCACTAAGATGTATAGATATTTATGGTGGGATAACATGAGGAGAGATATTTTCTAATTTGAATCTTGATTCATGGGATTCTAAGAAGAGAAAAAAGTATAAGGATATGATAAAACCATTTCCAATTCTAGTATAGAAATTTTAAAACATAATTATGGGTTTGATCCTATGAATCCCAAGGAAATAAAAAGGTAGTAATCCCTTCTAGTTGGATGTCTATTCCCTTAAAAAGATAGTTCTTTTCATCACTATCAAGTAATATTTCTCTATTGACCCACCAACCAAGATATACATAACATAATTTCTAATACTTATTAGATATTCACTCTCTATAATATCTGATTGAGTTATAAGGCTTAACTCATGGTTATAGATGACCCTTTAACAAGCATTGAATATAGAACTAGTCGTTAACACTACTTATAAACCTCAGATGGATGGTTAGTCTAAAAGGATCATTAAAACGTTGTAAGATATGAAAACATTGTGTTCAATATAATTCCAAGGATGTTAGGATCGACACCTTACCCTAGTGGAGTTCTCATATAATATTATTTTCCATTTTATAATTTATAAAGAACCTTATGAGGCCATGTATAGGAAGAGGTGTCATACTTTGATATGTTGGGATGATGATAGAGATAGGAATCTGGTGTCTTTTAATCATATACATGAGTTCCTGAAGATGGTTCAAATCATTAAACATCATATGAAATTCACAAAAAAATATAAAATATCTACAGGTAATCGTCGATAAGACCTAGAATTTAAGATTAGAGATAAAGTGCCCCTTCACACAACGTCAAGAATGAAAATCATGAGGGTTAGGATGAATAGAAAGTGTATTCCAATATACATTATCCTCTTTTAGATTCTTAATCACATAGTAGTGGTGACCTATCGACTAGTTCTCCCACCTAACCTATCTCAAGTACATTATGTGTTCCATGTATCCCACTTTGTGATGTACATACAAGAACCCTAACATTTACTTAATCCAAAGGTAGTACCTTTAGAAAATTATCATTCATAGGAGCAGTAGCTGGTGAAGATATTATATTGTAGATAAAGGGTTCTATAAAATCAGACAACTCACCTGGTCAAAGTATTATGGCAGAACCACATGTTTCAGGAAGCAACCAGAGAACTAGAAGAGGTGGTGAAATAAAAGTATCCTCATCTATTTTAGTTTATGAAATAAAACTTTTGATTATGAAATTTAGGATGGGGGGATAATGTGATTACCTGAACTATTGTAAATGAAATTCCCTTTTTTAAGGAGTAAATTACTTAATAAGAAATGAATTTATTGTAAACAAATGCACTACTTTAGCTATTTCAGGCCATTATATGGTATGTTGGATTTAAAATACCATTAATAATCAAAACCAATTATAGTATATCTTTTATATAGAAATTGTATCCACATTATATATAAAGGGTTTGAAAATTTTCAATTGAAACAGATGGAAGAAGTGATGTTCTCGACCAGTAGGACCATACCCTATAAATCTCATTTATCAATTCAGTTCAGGGAGAAAACATTAATGGGATTTTCACTTTACCAAGCCAAAACTAAGATTCAATAACTAAATCACAAATTAAACTATTTTTGGGAGAAGTTCAATCTCATTGAGATAATATCCCATACAATGTATGGTGAACCACCCTAATAAAATATCAAAATTGCATAGCTTACTCTTAGGGGATTTTCATGTGTAATAGGGGTAGTGTATCTAGACCTCAATAGTATGGATTTATATATTTTAAAAAAAATATTATATTTATTCTTTTTTATTATTATATTTATTAATTTTATAAATTATTGAATAATGGGGTCGTTAAGAATTTGATTTTAACACATTGAAACACAAATTGTATTTTTTTGAAATGTACAGTTTCAATCAAGACACTCTATTTAATGAATTAAATAATTTTGGAAATAAATGATATTGTAATAAAAAGTTATTATTAAACACCTTTTGTTAAATTTAATTTATAATATAATTTTATGAATTCTAATATAATTTTTTAAGGGTTAAAAAACTTTTATTTCCAAGAAAACCAATATTTTACAATAATTGATGATTTTTATTTTAAATTGAACATTAACATACATAGAAAATTATCTAGTTAAAATAAATATTATTTTTGAAATCATCATGTTAAAATTATCATATCGCCAACCATCCAGGTTCCACCCTTAACCGATCACTCGAGCTGGACTATAACATAGCCCGACAAGCGTTCTCCATCCCCACGTGCTGGAAACTAGTGTCAGAAATCAACATAGAAAAAGGAATAAATTATTTATATAAATATAAATATATAAAATATTCAGAAAATATAGTATCCCAAAATAGTTTAATTATAATAACTTGACATCATTTATACATAAACTGAAAATACAAAAAATTTCTCAACAAAACCCCAACTGAACCTGACAACCACAATGTCTCTATGTGACCCTGAAGGTCACTCTCAAATAAAAAACCAACTATCGCTCACAGTGATTAAAACCTGGCTTAAGCCTGCACCACAAGATAAAAACAAGAAATAACTACAGCCATGTGTATTGAAACTCATTAGGTCTGCCAGAAAAAGTCTATTCTCGATGAAATTCGTTTAAGATAAAGGGAACATCAACTTCAACATTAAAATACAATATATATAATTAATATTTTTCTACACATTTTCTTCTAATGAAAACCAAGGAAGGACCATATCACTTTTACCATTTAAAGTCACACACTTTTACAATGAGGAACCATATCCATTTTAAAATGGAATGGTTGAATTTCATTTATAAAAGATAAAAAAGTGTAAATTATTTCCTAAACCCTTTTTCCATAACACATGAAAACATTTATTTATCCATGTAACAAAATCCACACTGCTTGAGGAATCAAGCACAATAATCATATAACAAGGTCAATGAGAAATATCACACAATGTAAACTAAGCAATAATGAGTCATAATCATTTGAAACAGACAACTAAGTGCCAACATATATGGGTGAACATAGGAGATCAGGAATAATCTGGAACATAGTAATACATATTATCTAATCTTGGAAATTATGCATCACTTGATGAAAATAATCACACCCACACATTCCCGACCACACCCTACTTAGTACAGACCAACGGGCACTATCATATAGCAAAAAAACTCAATATATCTCTGTGTTATGGCCCACAAGATAGTAAAATGATAATTATTTAAAAAATTAATCACTATTTCTGGTTCTAATTTCAAGATGTAAAGAGAGTGAGATAATTGATGGTAGCCGAGAATCCAATCACATAAACATTTAAAATAATAATTCACACAATATGTATCACCCAAGTGACCCCAATTATCAATCTCTTTCCTTAAAACTCATAGATCAAAAATGATTCCACACCAAGGATATATCTTTCTTCACTAAGTAAATGAGTCATAAAGAGTCCATAGTGAGGACATCCCACTAATTCACATAAATGGATTATGAGGAATCCATATTGAGGATATCCCATCCATTAAATATAAATAATGCTAGAGGATTGTCCAAGGGGGAATTTCTTGATAATCATCTTCACAAATTTCACCAAACTAAAAATGGTCCTCAAGCATCCTTTTCAAAGAATCAAAACTACAACAAACCATGAGCGCTTTAAAATAACACACCTAAATGAACCTCCCCAAGGTTCCAAGATCCAAGAACTAAAAATAAAAACATCAAACAAGAAAAACCACCAACATAAAACAAGGGGATACATTAACCCAAGTTTTAAAAGACCTTATGGGAAGAATAACTAAAATGAAATGGAAGGATAATGAAGAGGGGGAATATGAGAGGATAATAACATGAGAAATATTGCCCAAAAAATGATGAAATATCTAGATCCACACCAAAGTAGGAAGGGGAGGATTGAGGAACTAAGGAGGGGCTCTCCTAGGGCTATACGAACCTGAGGGTGGGAGAAATGGGTGGATTGGTGTTAAAATATAGAGAGGGAAAAAGAGATATTTCACATTTTAAATGATCTGGTAAGATCGTAGGGTTTGGCAACATGGTTTACCAAACTATGCACTAACAATGCACCCATTACTGGACACACCTGGGCACTCGAATGGTTTGGACTCATGGTTTCCAAATAGTGTTCCAAATATGGAAAATGCCTTTGTTCAGAACTAGAACATCAATGCATGCCTTCTACATAGTTTCCCTAACCTTCCACAAGTTTTGAACCATGCCACTTACACCCAACCTCAACCCACATGATTTCCTAGGGTATTTCACATAGTTTACTCTAACTATATGCTATCCTAAAACATGATAAAAACTCCAAAACTCAAAATTAAAGCTCTTTAAACTTGAAACTCAGGATCAAAACCCAAGTCCAAAAGGTAAACCAGAAAAAACTAATGAAAATGAAAATTTTGGGGTGTGAAAATTATCTCCACCATAATGCATTCTACCCCCATAAAGGAACAACATATTCCAATTAATTGTTAAAAAACAAAGGGTTTCCAAAACCACAGGATCCAGCCTCTCAAACCAAAAACACCTCAAACACCACCACAATGAAACTGAAACCTCTTACCCAAAGAAAACTGAGAAGCCAAAACAACTTTATGGGAATCAATGGGACCTAAACCCACAACCTTTAATAAAATTGGACCATTAGGAACTCTTTAGAAATATCCCAACATTCAACTAAATCGAAAGGAACTCAAAATCAAAAACCTCAAAAGAAATTCACCTCTTATCGGACCTCAACTGAAATTAAACAACATTATCAACATAAGAGGTTAAAATAGACTCCTCTCCCCATTAATAACTAACCATATTGAACTGATATCATGGGAAAACACAAAAAACCCAACAATATCCAATACAATATTTCCCCACACTGACCATCCATCTCCACTATAAGGGGGCCTACAGAAATAAACTCATACCAAATGGTACCCAAGCCATATTAATAAATAATACAATAAGAGCAAAAATACAACCTATTCCCTGATAGAGGAGACAAGAACCAATAAAAATAATCCCACTCCACTAGTTGTTTCTAAATGTACAAAAATATTGACTTTGAGACCTATTTCTAGAGACTTGATGTTTGAAGCATCAGTTGCTCTATAATATGGAGCTAAAGATCCCTGATTGGGAATCCATATTTTGGAGACACAAGAATCCACATTGCACCTAAGAGAAAAAAAAGATCATAGAACACCATGAAAACCGCCTTTCATAAAAAATAATTTAAATTATTATAGTGGTTTATAGGGTACACACATCCAGTAATAATGGAAGAAAAAAATTCTAATGGGAAAACACACTTCCAATGATATAAGAGTTCTCAAGAGATCCACAACATCCACTAACATCTCAAAAAGAGAGAACATCAGCGGAAAAAACAACCACAATAGAAGGAAAAATTACAACTGAAATATTAAAAACAATATAAAGAGACTTTAATCCAGTCCCAAATAGTAATCTACATCTACACATTAGTAGGGGTGTATTTTGAAGAGGTGGACCTTGCTCCATGCCTTTTCCTGGAAACACCCTGACAGAACTATTGCAGGTGACCAAGCCACCCACAATCATGGAAGGTCTCCATATAACTCAGACACAATGGATTATTACAATATATATTTTCACACTGATGAGAAAAAACAATCCCACACTTAGAGGAAGTTGAATAAATATCATGATGCCTTTTAATTCTGTGACCATACTGACAGCATTAAGCTACACTCTCACTTCCTTACTGAAATTCCCCTCACTATTTCTAAGAATTGAAGGAATAATGAATACCTCAATAACACATGGTATCATAACCTCAACATGAATAGATTTCCTCTCCACATCAACAAGAGTGGATAATTGATCTTTAACACCTTCAAATGCATAGTATTATAAAGTCGAGATCCAAAAGTTTGAGCCTTCGAGGAATCATATGTGGCCGAATACATAGTGTTAGGAACAATGTCCATGAAATTATTTAATTAATCCAACACAGATCCCTCACATTTATTCAAAAATAACATTTACATCCCTTTCTCACGTTCACTACCTTAGAGAAATAATGTCAGATGAACGAAGCCTTAATGACCTCATAGGGGAGATCTTTCTAAGGCTTGTTTCGAGAGACTAACTTCCACCACATCCATGTCAGTCCTCCGTGCATGAAGGTAGTTGAATTGGGCATTGATTAATTAGTCAACTTAATGAGATTGAAGATCCCTTAAATTTTTTTCATCCACTCTTCCACTTCGAGAGGATCTTCTTGACCATAAAAGAGAGGTGGATTCAACTTTCAAAACCCAATAACGAAATCCTTATTTTGATCAAATAAAAATCCTAAGAATGCCGAACCACCCATATATTCACCATGAATATCCATAAAATCATTGTGGGGTCCCACACTAGACAACAAAAGAGATAAGAGATCAATCAAAACCAACCCATTTATGAGTGTTCTCAAACTCAAAAAAAACAAAAAATACTTTCAAATCATAAGATAAATCACCACACAACCACTAGTTTTCAAAAAATCACAAATTTCCTCAAGAAATCACCATTGAATGAATATAGACTTTTTATATTTAACACTCACCAATGGTATTACATTGATCCTCACACAATCACATTTTGTGCTACCGTAGGCACCCATAAAATCATTCCAATCCAATAACTCATCCACATTTCAACACATAACCATTAAAGTGAGTACCCATGACAATTCCAAAGGCCAAAAAAATCATTCCCATTTGAAATTTCATTATACTTTTCAAAATATCATAGGACAACAAGTCAAAATAACATTTTTAAATTCCATGTTTCAATCAATTTCATCATTCCCAAAATTAAAATCCAATTCATTTCCATCCAAAAATCCATTTCACCTCATTCAAAACATTTTTCATCACCTCAACAAATTCCATTCCATAAAAGGAATTTCAAAAAAATCTAATTTCTAATGCTTTCTTCAAAAAAATACTAAAAAATAATTTTCAATTTTCACAAAAACAAACCATTTCCAATTCAAAATTTAGTTCATACAATTAAAATGAAGGAGTTCCCAAAATAATTTCAAAATAATGAGAAACTCAAAGCAACTCATAAGGGTAAAATAGATTTGACGGGTGGCTTGGTCATATTTTTGGCATTCATACCACAATTACTCAACCATTATGGTTAGTATTGTAAGACCATGTCTCCAGCTACACATGGCTTTCTATTCTCTACAAGCTTACTGAGACCAGTTTCCCAACATGCATTTTTTATCACAAATACTAAAAAAACAAGATCTGAAGAAACCAAAAGAAACCAAGCTTCCCATGGTAACACAAGGTTCGGTCCAGAAAATGTTGGCAAGAAACTTTCTCAAGCTTACACCCCAAGCTCCTGCAGTCCTACTCTGTCTACATTGACATCAAAAATAACAAATGGTGCTCTAAAAGTTAGGTATTTCAAAGAACTAACCTCCACAGATACAATTTTGTCATAAACCATACTAGGCCCATCCTAAACTGGTCACCCAATCTGCCCTGCAACAATGCCAGAATGGTGTTCTCAATCCCCACGAGCTAGAAACAACTGTCAAGAATCAATATAAAAATAAGAGGGAATGATTTCTCCCAATAGAAATAAATAAAATAGAGAAAAAAATAGGGCATTCCAAAATAATTTAATTATCCAAAATAAAATCTTTTATACACAAACTATAAATAAAACAGATTACAATACAAAACCCCAACTGAACCTAAAGACCACAACATCTCCACGTGACCCTGAAGGCCACTCTCTGATACCACACTAACTATCACCCCTGAAAATCAAAACAAGGCTGGAACCTTCACCACAAGCTAAAAATGAAATAATTTTAGGGATGAGTAGTACAACTCAATAGTCATGCCTGAATAAGATTATTCCTAATGCACATCCTTTGAAATAAAAGAAACATAAACTTCAAGTTTGAAATAAAATATATAAAATTAATATATTTCTACACATTTTCTTCTAAAGAAAACCAAGAATAGTCTATTTCCCCTTTTACTATTCAAATACAAACTCTTTTACAAGTTTAAACCTTATGCATTTGAAACGAAAAGGGTGAAATTTCATTTATAAAGGAGAGAAAGAGTGTAAAATATTTCCAAAACCTTTTTCCCATTACACTTGAAAAACTGTATTCATCCTTGGAAAAAAGCCACAATGATTAAGGAAGAAAGAACAAAATCATATAACAAGGGAAATAGAAAATATCAAACTAGTGCAACTAACAAAAAAAATATCACCATCATTCACCACATAAAACTATGTTCAAATAGACATGGGTGAACTGAGGATCTCATGAATGATCAAGAACATACTAACACATGTTTACTCATCCCAGAAATCATACCTCACTCAATGACATAAATAAATCCCACGCATTTTCATCCACACCCTACCATGTATATACCAAGTTGAGCTATCCCAAAGAAAAAAAAACTCAATATATCCTCATGCTATGGGCCACTAGACAGAGCATAATCCTAGATAGCCCAACAATCGTTATAAGAAAATTATCTCACTATGTCAGGTTTCCATTGAATATGTAAAGAGGGTGATCCAACTGATTCCAACAACTAATCCAATCACATACACATATATAATAATAATTCACACAACAAGAATCACACGAGCCACCGCTAAAGATCTATCTCTTCCCTTAAAATTCATAGATCACAAAGAATTCCACACTGAGGATCTACTATTCCACTATAAATAAATAAGTCATGATGAGTCTATGTCGAGGAAGTCCCACCCATTCACATAAATGGATCATGAGGATTTAATAGTGAGGGCATCATATACATTAAATATAAACAATGAAATAAGATTATCTAAAGAGGTTCTTCATAATAATCATTTTCACAAATTTCATGAAAGTGCTAAACATGCCTCAAACATCATTTTTCAAGGATTCAACAATACTTATTAAAAGACGTGGAAAACAAAATTTTATATTTCACAGTCATTTAGAAAATCCCATTTAAAAAATTGCATCACATTTTCAAGTTGAAGCCACTTTCATAAAAATTTCCAAATAGGCTACCCATCACCATCATATGGAAAACCATTTTAAAAATCCAAATACATAATTCCTTCCAATTAAAAAACACTTAGAAAACTTATTCAAGAAATCCAAACCATCATTTAATATTTAAAAATACATTTAAAAATATAAACAATGGTTTACATACTCCAACTTACTCACATAAGACAATCGGTCATTTCATCAGACACTTGGTGTGAAACAATTAACCAAATAATTCCATTTATCACAAGAAAAGGAATAAATCACCACTTTGAACACTAAATAAATATTCCAAATAACACACATCTCTATTTAACATAAATGGAAGGTGTGAAATGTTTAAAACCAATGAATCATAAATTATATAGGCATTTTCAATGGGAAATCTGCCTCAAACCACAATCACTTCAATAATGCACACCTGAAACAACCACACCAAGGTTCCCAGATCCATGACCTACCAAGAGGAATCATAAAAAAGAAACCCCACCCCCCAAATAAATGAAGGGGAGACATCAAACATAGGACCAAAATATCGTAGGAGAAGAAGAAGTCAGAATAAAATGGAAGAACAAGGAACAGAGAGAAGAAGAGAGGAGAATGCCCTGAGAAATCTATCCCCAAAATTGATGAAATCACAATATCTACAAAAATGTAGAAAGGAGGAGGCTTGAAGAACCAAGGAGGGTCACTCCTAGGTATGTAATAACTAGAGTAAGGGAGAAATTGGTGGATTGGGGTGAAAATCCCAAGAGGAAAAAAATATACATTTCACATTTTTAATGATCTGGGCAGCTTGCACGGTTTGGCCACATGGTTTACCAAACCATTCACTAACCATACACCCCTTACTAGACACACCTGGGAACCCATAAATTTTGAACACACGGTTTCCAAACCATGCAACAACCATAGAAATTACCACTTTCCAAAACTATGACCTCACTGAATAGTTTCTTTACGATTTTCATAACCATGTGTCATGCTGATGCCACACAACCTCAAGACACATGGTTTCCTTGGGGGTTCCGCAAGGGTTATTCTAATTGTGAGCTAATACTAAAACTGTAGAAAATACTCCAAAACTCAAATTTCAAACCCAACACACTAGAAACACAAGAAAAAACCCTAAGAAAACAATATAAACTAGAATAATTGATGAAAAAAATATGGGTTTGACATATCCAATAGTGATTGTTTCATAATTTTCAGATACAAAAACAAATTTGTCAGAATTAAATTCAATATAAATATAAGGTGTACATTATGACGTCATAATGACCAAAAAGTGATGTAATATATGATATATAAAGTTTCCAAGACCAAATATTTAATTCTTCTTGAAAATAATATTTTTGAGGTTATTTTATTAATTTTATAAATCCTTAATGAATCCTCCGAAATAAATATTATATTTTAATGTTTTCAAATCAATTATTTATAAACATGGTTCACTTATATGTCACCAAGGGTATTAATTTAATAATATATGTTCTTAATCAAGTAAAATAATGAAATCCAATCAAATTTAGTAAAACACATGGTTGAAAAATATGGGTGGTCAGTTATTTTGGTTACATTATCATATCAATTCTGATACCTATGTTTTTACATTAATAAAGAACACTTCTATATTTTTCAGTATAAAGCCACAAAGCCTCTAATTCCTCTTAACATAAAGATCTTGGAGAATGAAATCAATCTACTCTTCTCTATATAGGTCCCCCCCAAGGTTCCCTCAAGATCTCAGGAAACTCCTCCTAAACTTTTACAACCACACTCTCAATGTAAGTGATCCTCTCCTTCTCCACTTTATTCAAGAACAACACTTACGTTATTCATTTTGTTTTAAATTTTTTAAATTTTGGATATTTTCCCAAAAATCCATATTACTACTATTATGATTTATATGTGATGAGAGACCAATTTATATCTCATTTTTTGCTCCCTTGAATAATTTTGTACCCCCATTTTTCTACTTAAATTATCCTGTGATTTTTCCATTCCATATTGTTTTATTGTTAATAACCATTTCCATTTCCTCTCAATGTTATTTGTTTTGATTTAACTATACATCATTTAATTTTTAATCCTATGTGTGTGACCCAAACTATAATACCCCAAGATATTCTAAAAATAAATATAAATGAATGGAACATTGTTTCAAATAGATATTTATAACTAGCCTTTAAACATAATTTTCCCACTTCTATGTTTTGAATTTCAAGAAACTGTCATCTAAAATTTTGTTCAGTATGTTATATGGAGTCCGATGAAAACAATTTTTTTGTAAATAGTAACATACCCTTAGTAATAGTAATATGACCCTAATAAACAGTACATTTTATTATTATTTCTTCCTTAAGGATTTAAAATAATAACATCTTGGTTAACTTTGCCTCGTGGTATAGAAGTATTTATAGAATTAGAATTGTTAATTTTTGAATTAAGTATGATTTTATTTAAAAACTAAATTAATATTATTTAGAAAATTGTTTTCAAAAAATGGACTTCATTTTTTAAATCTACATGTCAAAATATGGTTAGGGTAATGTTTTGGGATTTTTCCTGAAATTCTTGAATATTTTATGAATAGTGAAATACGATAAAATACAGTATAATCAAATTATCAGTAAAATACACTATTTATGACATCATAAGTGATTCAAGGCCCCTTGGATCGAAATAAAAAGCCATTATTACAGTTTTAGGTGATATGAACTAATACTATTCATAATCTTGGGCCAAAATATTATAATAATGATTAAAATAATGAAAAATACCCCCTCTCCTCCACTAAAAATACCACCCTCACTCCCCTCTTCTTCCCACACCTCTCAAGCCTCGATTCATGCCTAAGTTCTACCCAATACTCTTCCCAAGGCACTTACCCACGTCCTAGAGCTTCTGGTCTCACCAAAAGACCAAAACCAAAGCCCTTACGAAGGATCTCAAGGAGATGATATCAAGAGATAAACATCCTCTAATTTTATTTATTTTCTTTCATTTTATGTTATTATATCCATTTTCCTTTGGAATATGTTGAGATATTTTATTGTAAATACCCCTTTACTATCCATATTATGTAAGACTGATGAGATATCCCCTTTCTCTCATTAAACTATTTTTATGAAATTTTAAGAGACGTCGTTAGGCTGCCGAATTTTCGTCAGAAATTTCTCATGTTTTCTTTTATTTAAAGATTCCTTTCTTTTATTCTTCTTTCTCAACTAATATTAACCAAGGGGCAAGAAAGATCCATAATCTTGTATATTCTAGATTTTATCATTTTCATGGAGAATTCATCATCATTCTTTTTCGCCTCTCCCACATGTTCAAGGAATTAAAATCATTGCATGTGATATGTCGAATTACCAACATCGTGGATGATGTGATTTAAATTTGATTTAATTCCTTAATGTCCGGAAATGAAACCATTTTTATGGTTGAACCAAGTTATAATATATTTATTATGTCTCATCAATGGTTCTGGAATTCTTTTGTACACATGATTTTAATTTATAAAACAAAATGAGGTCATTATTATCAAAGAACCACTAAAATGATCTAAACGAACATCATTAATGTTTTAACTTATGAATCATCCTCATGTAATAATTAAAAATGATAAATGGTATAATTTATGTTACTGTATATATGTAAATACTACTCCATTAAAATTCTATATTTTTACTTCCAATCAACAAAAAAAATACATCGTGAACCAATCTTGGAATTCATGTAAAGAACTCACCCAAAAACAGTACAAGAAGCAAAATACTAACAATTAAAGTGTGAAATGATGTTTTGAAATGATCATATAAGATGTTATAAACATAAAAATGTTTCTATAAAAAACTAATAACACTCTTTTAACCATTATACATAATGTTTAAACAAGTTTTAAGTAAGACAAACCCAACGTAATGTAATTCTTAACCCGATTTCCATTCTTTGGGTTAACCTACTACTTCATTTTTTTGTGGTATTAAAAATTGATTGTGTGATGGGTTTTTCTTATATTATGTTTAATTATGTTTATTTACAGTTTTTATACATATTCCATCCACTATATTATGTTTTACTTTAATTATATGATATTTATAATAGACTCTTCTTTTAAAATCCTCTTTTAAAGTTATGTTTTACAAAGTTCAAAAAAGAAATGATTTTATGGTATTCATCATGTTGTATGATTATGTTTTGGTTCATGGGAATTTTTTATGTTTAATGGTGGGACATATATTTCTTTCTAATACATTTGTTATGTGTATGTTGGAGGTCAGACGTATGGTTACTCCATGTGTAACTGTGATAGTTACACAAATTGTAAGGTAGTCATGATGGTTACAAGTTATAAGGTACCTGTGAGGGTTACAATGTTAGGTAAGTAATTACCTAATATACCTTTATGATTATATTTATTTTCTCATATTTTTTGTGTATCTTTAATAAATCTCTTGTTACACAAAGTAAGTATATATGGGTGACAAGTATTTCTTTTGAAAATGCTTTCATACATTATGAGTATTCATGGACTAATGTGCTCTTTCCTTCTTTTTCATACCTTACTGATCCCTTTGTGACCATCCCATGTTTTCAAATGATTTTCACATGTTAATGTATGTGCAAGAAAAAGAACGAATCTATGTTAAATTTTGAAGAATTATCATGGATTCGTGTTTAAGTTTTAATGTTTTATACTTTGAAATAAAATGGAAACTATCTTTATGGTATCCACTATGTAATAATGTGTAATGTTATGAATGTATTGTCTCAATTCTCTAATGCTCTGAACTTGAAAAATCCTCAATGTAAGATGAAGTTTTTTCTTTACTAAATTCAAAATTATGTATGTAATAAGGTTGGGTCCTTATACACACTCCTTGATATTGGAATTAAATGTGAAGAATTGTGTACTTATGTTGAATGATCTATGTTGAACACATTATCATGTACATATTATGATGGGTGCACATTGATTTCAATTTAATGCATTGGGAAATTTTTTAGTCTCGGGAGTTGTCATGTATGGGATAAGGGATTAAACCTAATCCATTATGTATATTTTTACACCATGTGATGTTGTCTGGGTGGTTATCCTTGACATATGTTTATGACATGATCTATGTTCTCTGTAGAGACCCCAATCTTGACGTACATGGACATTACATTACTTTTGAGGAATACTTAATACATAATTAGAACAAACACACAAGGACTGTAATAGTTTAGTGTCTTTGGAAACTTGGAACATAATATTCTAATCGTGGTGAAAGATCTTCAACATCTCCCATAAAGATCTTCCCCTTTTGTTTTCTTACCTAAAACCTTTCATTATATCCTGGGGAAAAGAAAACATATAAAGGGTGATCTAAAATTCTCAGTATGGGTAAGCATGGAGAAAATAAAACAAACCATATACATTTGAACATAAAAACATGAACATAATGTTTAAACATTGAAATCTTGAGTAATGACATAAAACATGGCAGTACGTAAGGCATAGATCATAATGGAACATCAATCATAATAAAATATCTTGGAAATAAAACTTGTATATGTGGAAAAACATTAATCGCATGATATTATTTCCATAGTAGCCAAGGCATTGCTGCCAAGACCATCTTAGTGGATGAAGTCCCATACTGAACCAAGTTCACTCTTTGTTCCAGTCCTGTATCACTGGACCGGATTAACTTGTCATTCCATCCATGTCTATCTCATGAGATATAAATCTTTACACAATTAATTGGAGGGAGATATAGGCCCCACCCATCTCATAATGAAATCATTCTTTCATGTGCCACAAAATCATAGATAATACATCATAGCATAACACATGTAATAGAATGGGATTCTTAAACATCATGCCATTATAAAAAAATCCATATAAAATAAATGGACATCATAAAAACAATCCATCATAACATAATAAAATCAATGTAAAAATAGGGATAGAAACAAAACCCCATATTATCTTATATGGAAAATAATTTTGATAAAACACTTGAACTCCATTATTGAGGAAAATATACTTTCTACTTCAAAAACCTTTTTCCTTTCATAAAATGTCATAAAATTTTAAACTAAAAGAGGTTGATTAAAAATAAACATTAAAACTTGTAAAGTAAGCATCATGGAAATAATATTCTTAAAATCCATTCAGGCTGTATAAGTTAAAAAAAACATTCGTCTCGTACTTTTGCCGGAAAAGTCAAAAAATCCCTCGTAACATAACCAAAGAATGATTCCTTACATACCATGTTGTACAAGTAAAAAATGGGTAAAAAGGACTTTAATAATACATGAAAAAAATTTATAAAATATGAACATGGATGATAACAATAACCCCAGTAAATACTTACGAATGAGCAATCTCGGATAAAAATGAGATTGGAAAAGTTATCCCTTACCTTAGGTCTGATATGCTTCGTACGTATCCAAACCTCCTGTATAATGATTTAAATATTGTCATTGAATTATTACAAAATCATATTCATTGTTATGATATCATATATGGTTAACTTATGACTTTATATTACATGTTCTTTTGTAAATCCATGTTAAAGAGCATTTTGGGTAAAATCGTTTCATTTGTTGTCCATGTTTTGACTTGTAATTATTCATATGATTACATAAATAATGATTACTTAATTCCATAATATAAAACATGATTTATATATAATATATATTCAGAATATACATATATATAATATATTGATAAATGGAACGAAATACACCGTTCATTGAGATGGTAGGTCGTACGTACGCATGAACGTTGTTTTCGTTTCCTTATTGAATTGAATGAAATTAAGTAGATGACATAAATATATATATACATAAATCAAGTAGAATTATTATTTCATATATTTCACGATTACTTATTATATATACACTATAATCATTCTTGAATTGTTAACATGGAAAATGAATCTCATCGCGTCGTGGAGATGGTAATCCGTACGTACACACGAGCGATGATATCATTCCCATATTTATTGAATGGAATTGGAGTGAATGATATAATATCTTATAATTAGTATCATGTTATAATAATAATATGTAGTTATTATTTACACCATTGTACCCATCCAAGTAAGGTGGTGGTGGAAAAACAGATTACACTATGGCGTGGAGACGGTATTCCGTACGTACGCACGCGCGGTGATTTCGTTTTCCTTAGGATGGATAGAAGGTGAAATAGGGTTGTTTCATATTTATAATAACATATCAGTATATTAGTGATACTTATGTTCTTAAAATATAATGAAACAACTAAATAAGGGGAGGTATAAGAAGAAATAAAGTTTAAAGAATCGGTAATGGATATTACCTCTTCTTCGACACACCTCTTTGAAACCACCACTTAGGGCACTAAAATTGGTCATTAAAGAAGACCCGGACCTCTGGAATATTTCTAGTGAAGTTGATCAGGGAAATGGGTAGGGTTTGGCCGATATTTAAGGCTCTAAATTGTGTAAATATGAGAAGGAGGAGGTTCCCTTTTATAAGGGAGGAGAGGGGCACCTTTGGAATCCTCAAAAATATTAGTTTAATATAAATTCAAAACCCATATAAAAACCTCCAAAAATGACTCAATTCTAAGATTAAGCGATATAGGTTTGTAATCTCATCAACCAATAAAATTTAAACATGTTTTGATCTTATTTTAAACCTTATCATTTTTATTTATCCTTGATTAATCTATTTAATTTTCTTTGTGGTAATAAAATTCTAAATTCTATATGGTTATAAATTATCACTTATCTGTTGTTATTTTTCTGTAATTGGATACTTTATGATATTATAGACTATATAAATTACAATTTATAATTTTTAAATATTTTTTTTGATTTCTAAACAATTTAATAATATGTTATTTTTATAAAATAACAATAGTGTCAATTTTGACACTATTCATTTATTTGAATTTAAATAAAATCCACATAGAATATATATTCAAAATAATATATTTAATAGGTTTCTAAAATGTCATATATATCTAGAAAATTAGTTGAGAACATTAAATAGTTCATATAATATTTATTTTACTATTTGTAAACCATTTATTTGATACTTCTCTTAATAAAATAATTTCTATAACATTTTTGTATAATTATTAAATATACTTATTTGTTGAATAAAAATAAAAAATAAAATACTAGGATGAAGATACATATTATATATTTCATAATAATACTTTTAGTTTGATTTATATTCTAAAACACCCGACTTTTAAAATGTTATATTTATTAAATTATGAAGGTGACATCTTTGACATCATTTAAAATAAAATAATATAAGTGTCATAATCAATTTTATAAGACTCCAAATGGTCATATATTTAGTAATTGGATGATTATAGTGTATATATACAGTACCAATAAGTTTTTTTCAGGTTTGTGAGCATCTTAATGGGTATTATTATTTCAATAAAAACCATATTACTTATTTTTCACTAAATAAATAATTTCTGCATCATTAATGCATAAGCTATTAAGGTAATTAAATATCTCTTAAAAATTATAAATAAATTACCATTATAAAGAAAAACATTTTATCTTTAAAATTAGTATTTATAACCTATTTTATATTCTTTATAAACTTATATTAAAAATAATTTAATTATTAAAGTTGAGTGAGACATGTTTCACTTTCCTTAAAATAAAATAAACTAAAAGTCTTAATCACCTCCAAGTTGGTTCCGATGGATTCCATTTAGACCCAAATATGCCTTAGGACAAAATATAAGCATACAATTATATTAAGTCAAGTTTTAGGGTAATTTTATAATATTAAATTTACCCTTAATTACCCGATTTACCTTTTACTATGGTAAATAAAATTTACCGCAGTTACTATTCATAATGACCAAAAATAAAAAGTAGCCTATTAACATAATTTGAACCCAATGATTCCAAATATGGAATCCATTATTATAAATTAAATACACAAAAGTTTCAGATATTAATTTAAAATTAATCTCGTTTTTAATAAAATGAGTTTTAAAAGTTAAAACATTGCAAAAGATTGAAATGATTTTACCAATGAATTCAATGTAAAAACAATGATAATAACATAAATTATATTAAATGGTAAAAATATATTCTATTTATACTTTAAAACCACTAAATATTATTATATAACCATATAAATTATTGCGATAAAAAAAGTTTTTTTTATTTAAAATATGGCATGTTTTTACAATTCATTAAAATATGAAAGTTATCAGAATAATATGGAAAATTTATCCAAAGTAAATTTTTATATCCTGATTCCAAAGAATATTTTTATTTTGTCAAATTTAACTTATAAACCCATCAAAAATTAGATTTAAAGTGGGTGTTCTATCAAAAGGCGGTAAAAATACATTTTTTGAAAAATACTTATTTTACCTGAAAAATTTATCTTGTTCTCATACAATGTTCTAGAAAATGTTTAAGATGAATAATAATGTTATAAAATTAAAAATTTATTTAATACTATTAATATCATCTAGTCCATAATAATATTATAACAATATATCGTTGTTTAGTGAAACTCAGAATTGCGTATTACACACGCTATCGAGGAAGGTCGTGATTGTTTGTAATGCAAGCCAAGTCAGGGTTGCGTCTAGTGAAAGACTCTATTATTGTTGAATGTAACAGAATCCAACCATATTTAATTTATACATTGAATATATATATATATATATACATATATACACACTCAATGTTTCTTAGAATAACTACTATCAAATGAACTTGAAATTGTGTGTAACACAATCCAAGAATAGTGTTGTGTATACTGCAAGCTAATATGGTGTTGCATATAGCACAATATAATCTTTGTGTAGCGTACAACGAAAGATATGAAAGAAATTAAAAATAATATATCTTATAAAATCTCAGGGTGTTACATTCTCGCAACATTCCCTTGTTGCCTTTAAGAAATCATTTTATATCATGATTCATTGTTCAATATTATGATTCTCACCCCTCTTTATTACCTTTATATTAATATATTTCTAACATATATTACACTTAATAAACTTTTTATTTTTTTATTCCAATACTGGGCATTATAGATCACCCCTTTATTATGTATTCCCCCCGGTTATCCCATGTAGTTCTATAAGAATTATGGGTTTTTTGAGAATTTTAATAACGTTTTCAATAATGTTTTTATATCTATGATTCAAGTTGATGTTCTATGTACCAAATTTTTAAATGACACTAGGATTCAAAATATTTAGGGATTGACTTATGTGTACCATTACGTAATAAATAATGAAATAAAGTGTTGTAAAATATGGTTTTTAAGACCCTAGATAATATAGAAAATAAACATGATGCACGATATAAATCATGGAAATTTAGAGGACATGATTCATCATAAAATCAAATTATGAAATCTATAATAGAATAACATTGGTATAAGACATATATTTTTGGTAAAAATTAATCATAGAAAAATTTATGTCAAGTCTATAAAACAAGAAATTAATAGCTTCTTAGGATTAGGATACCAAACCATATACCTGTATAATGTTTGGATAAACTCCCATGTACCCACTTTTAAGAATTGGATAACCTCATTTGTACCATCTTTTGTCCTTGGGATAACCTCTTGATTTATCTTTACCCATTTCATTAGAGGAATATATAATTTAGGACCCAAAAATAACATAAATAAAATCGTAGATATGTTTTTTACAAGATTATATAACATTAATTATATCATAACCCGTGAAAATGAAATGGTAATTACAAGCATTTCATTATTTAATCATTGAATAACCAATTGGAAAATTTTGGGTCACATAAAAATCATGTCAACATAATCATAAATTGTCCAAATAAATAATAAGTATGGTATCATTAGATCCTATCCATAGTATATAAAAAATTGAATCACAGTCGGTTGTCATTGATGATAAGAAATTCCAGTAATAGATCTTTAAAAACATTCTAGGGGATAATATCCGTTTCACTTTGAAATTAATTATTGAAAATATGAAAATTTCCTAAATACTAAAGATAAAATTTTGTTTGAAAAATAACCTCTGAAACATGTAAATGAAGCTTAAAATAATATAGTGGTCATTCCAGTGGAAAATTATGTTCATGTGTTGTACACTTAAATAATGATTCATTTCACAGTTTTAGTAAAAATTCAAAAGTACCTTATTTATAAAATTAAAATTATATAGCTTTTAAACAATTTTTTAAAATATTAATCATGGGTAAAAATGAAATTAAATGATCTTTTATTAATATTAAAAAACATTCTTGAAGTCATTTTTAGAAAATATGGATACAAAAGAAAAATTATTTTCAACCAAATAGAGAAACAAATTTAGTTTTCCTCAAAAAATATTTTTTGTATCTTGGGTTATTAAGGAAGGTAAAAGATATGAAAAATATGAGTCCTCAAAAGATAACTATTGGATAATAAAATTCATGAGTTTATTTAGATGTAGATCATAATTTTTCATCATTGGAAGTATATTTATAATCTATTTTGGTGATCATTGATTCTATATCACAAAACAATTACATCTTTGGTAACTTTAGAATTTTAATTACCATGAAATAAAAAACCTAATATTATATTTATGTCCCTTAATTATCATAATAATCATCATAAAATAAATTCACGGGTAGTATATAAATCACAGATCAGAAACAAGTGGTGAATATGACATATGTCCCACAAAAATAAAAGTGAAATGAATATCATGTATCAAGTCTTGACATCCTTCGTACTATTTCAATACTTCGATATAATAAATAATGGTTTATTATGAATATATTTCAGAACATTACTCATATATATCTTGTCATATATGATTTAATTATATCCTTTTATCACCTATTTGTTAACAAATCTTTATTAAAATCAATGTTACATGTGATAATTGCTTTGTTTTTCATGTAAGTTTCTATTTTTTAATTTTATTAATTTTACATTGATTATCATTAAAAAATATAAAAAATTGTAATCCTTATATAAATATCATATATTATTATATTTATAGAAACTAATTATGTGTTTCATGGAGATGATGGGTTGTACGTACGCTTGAACACCATTTCGATTTTTTAATAGACGGAAAGAATGAAAGGTATGTAATAATTAAACATTAAATAATAATTTATATATCATAGATAAATTATATATTAATTAAATATTTCATTAATACCATAATTTTCTAAATAAAATAAAAAACTTATCACATCACTACGTGGAGGCGGTAGTCCGCACGTATATTTGAGCGAAGTTATTGTTTTCCAACAAATTGGAAGGTGAAAAGGTAGATTTGATATAAAAATTACATTAGTATAATATATAAATAAATATCATGTATATAAATTAAATACATCAATATACCTAGTTGTGAGATGTGGTGATGGAAAATGAATCATATTGATTTCTGAGATGGTAGTCTACTGCTCACATGATCGACGGTTTCATTTCTCATTTTATGGAAGAGGAGAGGGGTATATGTTATTAAATTAACATAATAAAATCTAATTATATGGAATATAATTTTATATTTTTTTATCATAGATTATAATTATTTGGAATAGGTAGAAGAATAAATAAAATGAAAATTCATGGTTACAAACTATACATGTTCTTTAGAGAACCTCTTCAGGTTTATACCTAAATCATTCTTTAGTTGGTTTTATGATATCACTAGGGACTCATGCTAGTTTGGAGGATTTACGTAAGTTATTTATTCAGGTATTTTATGATACAAAAGTATTTCTATGTGTGAAGAGGAGATGATATGAGGTTCCAATTTATAATTGTGGTGAGTCGTACACTTGAAATTAATTGATGTTTTACAATAATATTGTGTCATTTCCATTGAAACAAGGCTCAAAAATGGATAAATCTAAATTATTAGATGATACACGGTCTAAATAAGTCCATAAAATATAAATTATACATGTTTATAAGTCATTTTAATGCTAATATATTTATTTTAACACAAGGTAAACTAATTCTTACCTTAACCATAGTAATTAATTTTTTCTATTTTTACAATTAATTATGAAAAAAATTACATTATTAACTAATATTAGTTATGATGATTATAAATTTATAATACATTTTAATAAATTCAATCCATATAATTTTCATAATTAAATTCAAGATTAAACCCACAAATGTGAGGAAAATGTGTTTTCTAAAGAAATATGTTTCATAATTACAAAAAACATTTATATAAAAATTAAACATTAAATAGATTACTATGATATAAATTGGATTGATAATAATATATTTAAACTAATATTATTTTCCAAAAATTTTAATGCAAGATAGATCTTTTTATGTTAATTAAACGTAAAGATAGTGTTTAGTAAAAATCTATATTTTTCATTATTCATCAAAAACTTAATCTTTTCTGAAAATTCCCAAAAAAAATTAAGAGATTATTTTGATATGTTTCCTATGAAAATATTATAATATGTCAATTTTTACAAAAATCCAAAAAATAATTTTTCAAAATGTGACAAAAACATTTTTAGAATAATACAGTTTTTGAGCATAAAAATAGATTTATTCCTATCCCATTCATAGAAGAAAATACTTAATGAGTAAAGAAAAAATTTATTGAATATATAATGTATAAATATAATTAAAATAATTCACCATTAGTTGTTAAATTATATAATTAAGATAAATACATAATAAAAATAGTTTTTTCATAAAAATATTTCTCTTACATTCAAATGATTTTTATTTTCATTTCTAATCAATTGATATCAAATAAATTTATTTTATATATTTTTAATTTACATAATTTTCAAAAATGTATTTTTTCCTATTTATACCTTCCAATTTAGTGGCTATATTATTAACATCACCTTAAATAATAATATTTTAATAATATATCGCAATTATTTTAAACTCAGTGTTTCATGTAACATAAGATTTTGAAGAAATTACATTTTTTTCAAAAAAAATTATCTCATAAAATATTGGGGTGTTAAATTTTATCCCCCTTAAAATTATTTTGTTCATCTAAATTCCATCACTATAATACAAAAATTTTAGGATAATTTTTCATCATCATATCCTTAGGTTCTCATGTTGCTTCCTTAAATTGTGGGTTTCACCCCAAGACTTTCACTAGTTGAATAGTTTTGTTTCATTTCACTATATCTCAATAATCCAGAATATCCAATAGTTTTTCCTTATAGGAAATATCTTTCTCTAATGGAATGATCTTTGAGTTTAGTACATGATTAGGATTTGTTGTGTACTTCCTCGGGAGAGATACATAGAATACATCATGAATTTGGGAGAGGTTTAGTGGGGTCACCAGGTGATAAGAAACCATCCATACTCAATCAAGAATATCAAAAGTAAAAACATACCTAAGGATCATATTTCAATTATTTATAAATCTTATAGAAATCTTCCATGGGTAAAATCATAGAAAATACTTCTTAGAGGCTTCAAATTCTATATCTTGCAAATGATTATTAGCATCACTTCTCTATTGAATCTTATCTATGAGGATGTGTTGTAGAATAACATTAACATTATTTTCCATTTCCTCATTCAGATCATATCCCAATATCCTTCTTTATCCCAATTTATATCAATATATTGGATTCATTCACTTCTTTATATAGAGTGATTCATAATGAGAATTATTAATGATCGAGTGAAAGATATTGACGTGAGAAAATTAAACTAGGGGAAGGTGTTTGTCCTAAACAGCTTTGAAATCCATAGAACAAGATATATGAATATTCTATATAGTTTGAATGGTTCTCTAAGATTGACCATTTGTTTGAGTATGATACATAGTGTTGAAACAAAACTCTATATCCCCATCATGACAGAAAGTTATATGATGCTTTGAATTAAACATAGGATCTTGATAAAAACAATAGAATGTGGTACTCCTTGAGACATTACTATTTCCGTAATACAAATTCTATAATTTTTATCATAATATTGGTATTCATTGATGGCATTAGATTGTGATAAATTCATTCGGAGATCAACTATACCACATATAACATTATGTACTTTAGACATTTTGAGGTATTAGATTAAAAAATCAATGGTGAAGCTTTCCCATTACCATTATTGTATTGGTAATGGTGGTAAAATACCTTAATACATTTTTCTCTCAACACTAACTTTCTGGAATACCAAGAACTGAGATAAAAAATTCTTAAATATCTATATTTATTCCATCCCACCAGAAATACTCATTAAAATCGCTATAAATATTTGTACTATCAGGATGAATAGAGATTGAAGAACTATGAGCTTATTATAACGGGTCCTTCTTTGCATATCGTATAGACAGAATAATGGAAAAGTTCCTGAACCATATCATTCCATCATAATCAAGGTTAAACTCAAGAACATTTTCGGCCTTATTTTGATGCTCTATATCATCCTTTTATACCTCTTTAATCTTCACCAAGATATATGGTTGAAAAGTTATTTGAGAAAGATAATAGTTGTCCCCTTCCTTCTTGATTTCCAGATCCATACTTTGTAAGTCTTAAAATATTGTATCTTTTGAGATCCTCATCATAGATAATATATAATGATCCTTTTGATTCAATGCACCATCCACCTTGTTTTCTTTCCCACAGTGGTCATATATTGAGAATCCATAATATTTAATCAGATCAAACTATATTCTTTGGTTCATATTCATAAATTTATTTTTCAATATATACTTTAAATTTCTATTATCATTATATATATAACACATTTATCTATAAAGATAATGCCTCTATATCATTAATGAAAAAATACCACAGGTGAGTCCAAATAATGAGCTGGTTAATTTATCTCTCGAACCATAAATTTTTTTGAGGCATAAACTATTACCATATCATTTTAAATTAGAATTATTTCCAATCACTTATTTGATGCATAAATTTATATTACAAACCCTTATCTACTATAGGGTTATGTAATCACGAGCCCACTGACTAACCTTGATCTCAATTTCTTGATCTTTTAGTCATTTTCATCTATATAATGTAATTTGGATCCCTTTGGAGTTAACATAGTGATTTGATTGAATAACATTGATAATGTTTTTGAAAATATCAAATAATATCCATCAAAACCCGGAAAACTATATATCTCAATCAATTTTGTTGGTCTATACTAATGTTCAATAGACTTTATCTCTGATGAATATATTGATATACCCTTTTTGGGATTATATGACCAAAAAATGAAACCTTTTATAGACAAAATTCACATTTCGTAAATTTTTCAAAAAAAAATATCCTTCATTAGGGTCTTCAGCAGAATTCTTAAGTGATTTTCATGATGTTCATTACTATTTTAATATAAATTAATATCATCCATAAAGACTACCAAAAACTGATCAAGGTAAACTATAAAGTCTCTATTCATTAAACCCATAAATATTTTAGGGGAATTATTACTACCAAATGGAATCACCATAAATTCATAGTGTCCATACATTATACAAAATGAATTTTGGGGTATAAACATATTCATAACCCTGAATTGATGATATCCAAAATGGATTGAAATCATGGAAATGTATTCATCTATGCACTATTGATCAATGAAATCATCAATTTAGGGTATATGATACTTTTTCCTGATTATGATCTTGTTTAGTTCCTGATAATCAATGCATTGTCACATCTGTCTATTTTATTCTTAATAAAAAGAATAGGTGCATCCCAAGGTGATCTACATGGATGAATAAATCCATTTTCAGTCTTCTCCTATAATTTCTTCTCAAATTCCTAAAATTCAATCACATAAATTAAAAATATAGTATTTTAAATAGGCATATCACCTGTTACAAGTTAAATTAAGAACTCAACTTCATTATTTAGTGAATGAATTGGAAATTCCTCTAGAAAAAATAAACAAACTCCCATATAGGAACATAATTGATGATGACTTTTTTCCCAACCATCAGATACAAACACCCATTTTTAATAGGAATAAAAACCTATACAATGTACATGTTTTCCATTATAAGTTCACATTTATCATTGTAGTGATAGATAGTCATAGGAAGGTTTGGAATATCAAAAATGACATCCCTTACTTAGAAATTGATGTGGGGTTTATATAGATAATGAAAATCCATTCCCAAGATTATAACACCCTAGGGTTTATAAAAATAAATTTAAATGCATGTAACTTTGTGTTAAATATATAGTTATAACTATCCTTTACGGATAAATTTTCCACTTCTATTATTTGAATTTAAAAAAAATGGTCATCTACAGTTTTGATCAGTAAGTTATTTAGAGTCTGATAGAACCAACTTTTTTTGGTGAATAGTAACATACCTTTATGAATAATAATAGGAATATTAATATGACCCTTATGAATAGTAAATCATATTATTATTTTATTTTCATAATGTTATAAAATAATGAGATGTTGATTAATTTTTTAAATTGTTAAAAATGAGTTATAGATTTAAAATTGTTATCTTTGAATTAATTATGATTTCATTTAAAAATTAAATTAATAATATTTAGAAAATTATTTTTAAAAAATGGATTTCATTTTTTAATTATACATGTTGATAAATAGTTAGGGTGTATTTTTCTGATTTTTATGTAATTCTAGAATTTTCTATGAATAGTAAAATATGATAAATTACAATAAATGATAAATACATGTTTTACTTCATCATAGATGATTAGAGGACTATGTAAGCCTACATGGTTCAAACTCAAATGTAATTATCACTATTTTGGGTCACATTAATCAAGACTATTCACAGTCTTGAGAAATAAATTTATAATAAGGATTAAAATAATTTAAAATCCCTCCTCTCCTCCACTATAAATACCACCCTCATTCCCCTCTTCCCCTCACACCTCACAAGCCTTGATAATTGTCTAAGTTATGCCAAATCCCCTCCCCAAGGCTCTTCCGCACATCCAACACTTTGGGGTCACACCAAAAGAACAAAACCAAAGGCCTTAATGAGGATCTCAAGGAGAACAGATTAAGAGTTTAGAATCCTCTTCCTTTTTCATGTGTTTTCTTTTCAATTCCTTTATTTTATTACACTCTCTTCCCATCTACTTATACAATAGTTATTAAATCTCAAGAATCTTAAATATTCGTTATTTTATCATGTTCATGTAAAATATTCATCCTCATTCCTCCTCTCCTCTCCCTCTTATTCTAAAAATTAAAACATCATCTGCAATGTGTCGATTTACCAAAATTGTGGACAATGTGTTTTAATTTTACCTTACTTCCTTTAAATATTATCATAAAACCTTTTTAATGGGTGAAAAATAATATGAAGTGTATTATTTAACCTATTTTATTTTCTAGAAAGAACTTATATTCATGAAATTAAATTATGTAATGAAACAAGTTCATGATTATCGTGGAACCGCCAAAAATAATCTAAACAAATTTCATTAATGTTTTATCTAACGATACATCATCATATATGATAAAAAATTGATTTATGGTATCATTATATTTTGTGGAAACAAATTAATACCATTTAATTCCACTTACGTATGTTCATTTCCATACGACAAGAAAATCAAAAACAAACAGGACATAGAAATCATGTAAAGAACACACCCAAAACAATGGACGGAACAAAATACTATTAATTAATTGATGAAATTATGTTATGAAATAATAATATAAGGTGTTATAAAAATGAATAATTTTATTTAAGATATTAATAACACTCTTTTAACCATTATACAAGAGGTTTAGAAAAATAAGTATGAAAAACCTGAGGTAAGGGAATTATTTACCCAATTTCCATTCTTTAAGTTAACCTTATACTTAATTATTTATGTGGTATTAAAATTGTTTGTGTGATGATTTTTGTTTACTTTATGTGGGATTATGTTTATTTAAAGTGTATATACATATTTATCCACCCTATTTAGTATCACTTCAATTATATGATATTAGGGAGTTTCTTCTCTTTTAAAATCTTCTTTTAAAATTTTATTTTACATAATTCAAAAGCAATATTTTTATGAAATTATTCATGTTGTATTATTATGTTATAGTTATTGGGAATTGATTATAACTATTGATAATACCTATAACTACCTTCAATTCATTTCATATGTATAATTTGGACGTCGATCGTATGGTTACTCCAAGTGTAATTGTGATGGTTACACGCTAAGGTAGTTGTGAGGGTTACATTGTAATGTAGTCATGAGGGAAACAAATCGTAAGGTAGCCAAGAGGGTTAAAATATTATGTAATTAATTCCTATATAAAACATTATGGTTATATTTAATTTCTATATGTTTTTTGGAAATCTCATGGAAATCTCAAGTTTCACTAAGTAAGATTATATAGGTGACAAGTATGTCTTTTTGAAAATGATTCCATACGTAACAAGTATTCATGGACTAATGTTTTTTATCCCTTAGTTATATTTTTCTGGTCATCCAAATTATTTTAATGATTTTAATAGGTTATAAGGATGTGTATGGAAAACAAGAATGCTAAGTTTAATGTTAAGAATATTTTTCAAAGAATACATGTTTTATATGGAATGTTTTATATTTCAGAGGAAATGGATATTGTTTTTGTGATATTTGATCTATATGAATGTGGAATTTTATGTATGTATTATATCACAATTATCCAAAACCCTAAACCTAACAATATCCAAAATATTAAAGGAAGTGATTTCATGACTAAAATTCAAGAAAATGTAATGTAATAGGGATGGGTCCTTATAGTTAGTATCATAGGATGGTTTAGATAACTTTAGGGGTTAAGATGATATTAATAGAATACCATAAATTATTTTTACTCTATGTTTAATTAAAAATGAAATAGAATTTAATCATTACCATGTTGCTTCTACTAAGATATGTTTGTTCAGAATGGTTTTCCGTAGAAGAAACAGGGAAGTAGAAGAGGAGAGGTACCGACAGAACGATATCCTTCTGAATATGCCTCCTGGAATGGTAGGGATTGAAACCAAGTAGTTTGTGGTGTTAATGGCTCAGTTAACACATGAAATAAATGGTGGTGTAATTTATGCAATGTAACAACCAGAAGAAACAAAATGGAACACTAATATAGTGTAACATTTTATGTGACAACAACAACCTGCATTTAGTGGCTCTTTCAAGACGATAGCGGCTGAAGGATGGACTAAATCCCTTAAAAAGATATTCGATGTTATGGTATGTTTAGATAATCAAATGGTAAGTCTTTACATTTATTTTTTTGAAGGTGAAGCTAATCAGTAGTGGTAAATAGTCAAAAATATTAGGGATATATAGGATATTGACGACTTAGAGTGGGATGAATTTGAAAGACTTTTCCTTGAAAAATATTTTTCTATAGTGGTGTGACTTAGGATTGAGAAGAAATTCCATGAATTGATGTAAAAAGAGGAAGATTCAGTGGCTTTGTATGAAGAAAACATAAACCAACTAGAAAGGTTTTCTCCAAATCTTATTCTGGATCTTGATAGAAAAATCAACCACTTTTACTAAGGATAAAATCCAATGTATCAAAGGTAATTTTACTACCGTGAATTAAAAAGTTATGAGAAAATTGTATGATGTGCTCAGATGGTAGATATGGAGTTTTTTTATGATCACATGCACTTTTAAATCAAGGAGAATAAGAGATCCAGATAGAAATTGATGGGTGAGAATCAAACAATGAAATTTGATAGTAATAGATTTTAGTTCCCAGTTTCTGAGAAGTGTTGAAAAAAGAACCCTGGGGAATGCCTTACCAAAACTGTAATGTGTTTTCAATTTGAAAGTTTGGACATATGGCCCAAAATTTTAATGAAAATGATCCTACAATTAATCCTGATAAGAAAAATGTTAAGTGTTTTAAATGTGGAGAGAGGGGTCTTTATTAAAATTTCTTCCCAAAGAGAGATCAGAATGATGTAAAGATGCAAGAAGATTAGCGGAAAGGTGTAGTGGGATCCTTTGTGACTGTGTCCCCAGACATCGGGTCGTCTAGTGAATTATATCAGGAACCTTTTTTTCACATATTTTTCTAATGTTTTGTTTGTTATGCTCTCTACACATCCCTTTAGTTCTAATGAATTTTTTGGTAAATTTTAAATATCACCTCAATAAATGAGACTAGAACTTATTGTTAAAACATAAGGGGGAAATATTTTATAATAGAGGAATTATAATATCCTTTATATTGTGGCCTGTGGAAAGACATTTCCTAAAAACCATTGTTTTCCATAGAGGAGATTTAGGTCATTCAGAGAATGGGTTATCTTTCTGTTTATCATACTTAGATTGACTATAGAGATAAAGAAGATGTTTTTCAAAAAAATATTCAGTTTGTCTAAAATAATGAACCCATACTATTGATAACATATAAGGATTATTATAAACCGTTGAAATATGCAAATGAAAGATATCTTGATCATATTGGTGAAAACAAGGGAGTTGTTCATATTAATGATTTTCTTGTGGAAAATTAATACCTTGATGTTTTTACTGATGACTTACTCGGCATCATACCTAATTGGGAAGTCGAATTCTCAATTGACATAGTTACTGATGCTAAGACAATTTAAAAATCCCTATATCAAAATTATAAAATGGAACTTATTGAATTGAATAATCAGTTGAAAAAGTTTATTGAGAAAGGCTTCATTCATCCTAGAACTTCATCATGGGGTGTAGCTATTTAGTTCATTTAAAAGAAATATGGTTCAATGAGACATTTCATTGAATACATAGCCTTGAATAACTTCACTATTAAAAAAATTATCATTTTCTTCATAATGTTGATTTTTTTATCAGATTCAGGGATCACAGTACTTTTCCAATATTGACTTGAGATCCGAATACCATCATCTAAAAGTGTAGGAGGATAAAACCCCCAAAACTGCTTTTAAGACTAAATATGGGCATTATGAATTTTTTGTTATGCCTTTTTGGTTAACTATTTCACCTTATCTATTCATGGATCTTATGAAAAGAATATTTCATGATTTCTTGTATATGTTTTTGGTTGTGTTTATGGATGAAATTCTGGTATTTTTTAAGAGTTTACATGATCATGAAAAACATCTAAGGGTTGTTTTGAAAACCTTAAAGGAAAAGAAACTGTATGGAAAATTCAAAAAGTGTGGTTTTTTGTTGCAGCATATTTTTTTTCATGGGAAAATTGTAAATAATTATGGAATAACAGTTGATCTAGCCAAAACAAAAGTGGTTGATGAATGGCCAAAACCTAAAAATGTTATAGAGATTTGTATTTTTATTGGATTAACAGGATATTACCGATGGGTTTTTAAAAACATTGCATGGTTATCTAGCCTGATAACTTAGATAACCAAAAAGGGTTTAAATATATTTAAATATAAGAATGTGATGTTTATTTTTAGGAACTGAAGATGAGATTGGTGAATGCTCCAGTTTTGGGCTTGCCTTCTCGAAATAGTGATTTTTTCATCTACAATGATGCTTTATTGATGGGACTTGGTAGTGTTTTGATTCCGAATTTTCGGGTAATTTCTTATTCTTCAAGAAAACTAAAACCTCATTAGTTAAAGTATACCAAACATGATTTGGAATTTGAATCTATGGTTTTCTATTTGAAAATTTTGAGGCATAATTTATATGGAGCCAAATGTCAAATATATACTGACCATAAAATTATGAAGTATATATTCACTCAAAAGCAATTAAATATGAGGTAGATAATATGGCTCGAACTGATAATGGATTAAGATTTCAAGATCAATTACCATCCAAGAAAAGAAAAAAAATTAGAGGATGCATTGAGTCGAAAACATCATGCATCATTAACCATATTGCATTTGGAACATAATCCCTCGATTAATGAATTGATTAATTTTGGATTAGAAGTTAATAGTGATGGAAATACCTCTATTTTTTTCATGTTGTAGTTCATTTTTTTATCAGACAGAATTAATCAAGCACATAAGGAAGACAATGAGCTACATGAAAAGGTATAATTGGTTAAAATGGGTAATTTTCAAAAAATTAACCACGATAAAGATTGTGTTTTAATATTTTGTAAAAGGTTTTGTGTGACTTATGATTCACAATTGAATAAATAATTATTGTTTGAATCTCATTGTTCTCAATTTTCTATTCATCCTAGTAGTACCATGTTTTACATAGACCTTTGGGACTATTACTAGTATAATAGAATGAAAATGTATATTGTAAAATTTAATGTGAAATGTTTGACAAGTCAAGAGGTCAAAGCATATTGGCAGTTATCGAAGGGGATGCTTCATCCTTTTTCAGTTCCAGAGTGGAAATGGGAGAATATATCTAAGGACCTAATTGTAGGACTACCAAATACTCCTCGAGGTAACAATGCAATATGGGTTATTATTGACTAGCTGTCTAAATCTTCTCATTTTTCCCTATTTGAGATACAATGTCTTTGGATCAGCATTCCTGGTTGTAACTCAAAGAGGTTATTAGGTTACATAAATTTACTCTTTCCATTATATCAGACCAAGATCGTAGGTTCACTTCTAACTTCTACAAGGACCTTCAGAAGTCGTTTGGAAAAAAATTAAGTTCCAGTACAAATTTTCATCCTCAATCAAATGGGAAGTCAGAATGAACGATTTAGAATTTAGAGGAAATGCTTTGATCTTGTTCAATGGACTACGAGGGATGTTGGGATCAATATCATTATTTATTTGAGTTTTATTATGATAATAGTTTTATTCTAGTATACAGATGGCATCTTTCAAGGAATTGTATGGGAAGTGGGGTAGAACTCCAGATTTTTGTGATGATATCTAGGAAAGTAAGTTGATGGGAGGAAAATTAGCAGGGGAAGTGGCTGAGAAAGTGAAGATGATACAAAAACACATTAGGATAGCTTAGATATGGAATAAAAGTTATTTATAAAACAAGAGGAAAGACTTTTCTTTTATGGTAGGTGATCATGTTTTTCTTAGAATCTTATGAAGGAAAAGTGGTATGCATTTTGGTAAGAATGGAATGTTAAGTCCACAGTTCATTGGACCTTATTAAATCCTAGAAAAAGTTGGAACAGTCGCCTATCGAGTATATTTTATTATAAATTTGTCTTAGGTATATAACTTTTTCATGCTTCTATGTTGAGAAATTATGTGCTAGATTCTTCTCATGTATTGAGTCCAGGAGTAGTTCATCTAGAGGAGAACCTTTATTATGAAGAGAAATTAGTAAAAATTATTGATCGAAGGGAACAGGTATTGAAGAATAAGGTAATTCACCAGGTAATGGTTTTCTAGATAAACCACAAGGTTGAAGATACAACATGAGAATCTGAAAATGCAGTGAGGGAAAGGTACCCTCACTTGTTTAATAAGTAAATAAAACTATGAGGACGCAATTTCTAAAAGGTGGGGATAATTTAACACCCAAAGGTTTTAAAAATAAATTTAAATTCAATAAATATTGTTTCATGTAGATAGTTATAACTATACTTTGTACATAATTTGTTCAATTCTGTGATTTGAATTAAAAATGGTCATCTAAGGTTGTGATGAGTATGTTATTTGCAGTTTGATATAACCAAATTATTTTTTTGGTGAATAGTAACATACCCTTAAGAATAGTAATATAACCCATATTAATATTAAATCATATTATTATTTTATTCTGTTAAGGTTATAAGACAATGAGATGTTGATTAATTTTTGAATGTGTTAAAAAAAGACTTATTGATTTAAAATGTTTACTTTTGAATAAACTATGATTTTATTTTTAAAGTAAATTAATAATATTTCAAAAAGTATTTTCAAAAATGGAGTTTATTTTTGAATTCTAATTGTCAAAAAATAGTTAGGGTAAATTTTTTGGATTTTAATAAAATTCTGTAATTTTTTATGAATAGTAAAATACAATAAATTACGACAAATGATAAATAGTTGTTTTATTGAATCATAGGTGATGCAATAATGATTTAATACCACTTGGTTTAAACTCAAAATAAATTATTAATATTTGGGGTCACATGAATCAATACTATTCATAGTGTTGAGAAAAAATATTATAATAATGATTAAAATAATGTAAAATCCCTCTTCTCCTCCACTATAAATACCACCCTCATTCCCCTCTTACCCTCACACTTATCAATCCTTGATAATTACCTATGTTATAGAAAATATCCTCCTCAAGGATCTTCCCAATGTCCAATACCTTTTGGTCTCACCCAAAGGACAAAACTGAATTCCTTAAGGAGGATCTCAAGGAGAAGATATCAAGAGGTAAGAATCCTCTTCCTTTTTGATGTGTTTTCTTTTTAATTCCTTCCATTTCTTTTACTCTCTTCCCCTTCAGTTAAACAGGAGGTATGAAATCTCTATAATCATATATATTTTTTATTTTATCATGTTCATGTAAAATATTCATCATCTTTCTTCCCCTCATCTCCCTCTTATTCTAAAAATAAAAACATCGTCTGCGATGTGCCAATTTACAAAAATCATAGAAAATGTGATTCCAATTTCCACTAATTCCTTAAAAGATGATCATAAAACCATTTTAGTGGTTTTAAAATAATTTAAAGTATATTCTGTAACCTATATTATGTGCTATAATGAACTTCTACACAAGAAATTAAATTATGTATTGAAATAAGTTCATGATTGTTGAGGAACCTCCAAAAATGATCTAAACATATATCATTAATGTTTTATCTAATAATCCCAAATCATATATGATAGAAAAAAGATATGTGGTCTCATTATATTTTCTGGAAACATATGAATACCATTTCATTCCACTTTTGTAATTTCATTTCCATTAGACAAAAAATCAAATGCAAACAAACTATGGAAATTTTCTAAAGAATGCACCAAAATCAATGGAAGAAACAAAATACTAATAATTAAATGGTGAAATTATGTAATGAAAAGATCATATAAGGTGTAATAAAAATGAATAGGTTTTTTCATATATTAATAACACTGTTTTAACAATTATACTTCATTTTGTAAACATGTTTGAACTAATAAAAACCCAAGGTAAGGGAAATCTTAACCCAATATCCCTTCTTTGGGTTAACCTTAAACTTCATTATTTATGTGGTATTAAAATTGTTTGTGTGATTATTTTGTTTATATTATATTGATTTATTTTTATGTATAGTGTATATACCAATTTCATCCACTCTATCACATCTCACTTAAATTATATGATATTAGTGAGGGGATTCTCTTTTAAAATTCACTTTTAAAATTCTGTTTTAGAAAATTCATAAGCAATGTACTTTTATAATTATTCATGTTCTATTATTATGTTATAGTTCTTGAAAAATGTTTATGATGAAGATTTGTACAAATATCTCTCAAAAATTCATTGGGTTTGTGTATGTTGGAGGTGGAACGTATGGTTACTCCATGTGTAACTGAAATTGTTACACAATAAAGTAGTCGTGAGTGTTACACATTAAGGTAGCCGTGAGGGTTACCAATTATAAGGTAGCGAAGAGGATTGAAATAGTATTTAAGTAATTACCAAAGATACCATTATGGTTACATTTAATTTCAATATGTTTTTTTATATATCATTGAAATATCATTTTTCACAAAGTAAGTTTATATGGGTGACAAGTATTACTTTTTGAAAATAATTTCATATGTTACAAGTATCCATAGACTAATGTTTTTTTCTCTTACTAAGCTTTTCGTGATCATCCCATGTTTCTAAATGATTTTCACGGGTTATAGGGATTAATAATAAAAATCAGGAATCCATGTTAAATGTTAGGAATATTTTTCAAAGAATACATGTTTTATTTGAAATTTTTTATATTTTAAAATAAATAAATACTATTTTTATGGAATTTTATCTGTATGAATGTGGAATGTTATGTATGAATTATATCCCAATTCTCTAAAACTCTAAACTTGAAAGTATCCTTAATATTAAAATAAGTGAGTTCTTTCCTAAAATTTATAATTTTGTAATGTAATATGGTTGGGTCCTTATAAAGGTAATATCAAATTCATCCACATGGAGAATAACAAGATTTATAGGAATCATATTACAAAAAATTTAAATTAGAGAAGAATCATATACTTGGGATGTGATCATCACATTATTATGGGTTTTTAATACTAATTAAACATCTAATCATTTAAGATATATATTTTAATTCATTGATAATTTTGCTGATATATAAGAATTCATATAACTATGATCATACAGGGAACTTCAATATTTAAGAATAAATATTATGAACTCAACTTCATCATTGTATCATAAAACAATAATAAAACTGAAATGGATTGAATGACCATATACATCATTAATTACAGTGATAAGTCATGAAAAATCAGTTATAGTATTTCTAAACCATTACTCCTTCTTTTCAATCTACGTCACCATATGTCTAACATAGATCATTCATGGTCATTATATATTTAACACCTTCATAATTTTATGTAATGATTTTGTGAATATCTAACACATATCCCTAGAGAGAGTAAAACTAGTCATAGATTAAGGCCTATTATAGTGTACAAGGTGACAATCAAGTTAGTTTCCAATGATCCATTGTTAGATTAAATACCCCTAGGTAATAAAATTATATAGCCATAACCACTTTCTATATCTAGACTGGGATGTAATTTCTTGGAAACCAATCACTCCATCCTTCAACACATTCCTTGAAATTTTTCAATACTTTGATTTATTCATAGGTGTCCTACTAATGTTTTCTCATCCATGTGTCCCAATTTTAGATAACCATTTATTTAACACCAACATTAATGACCCATACTTTATATACATAGATATCACATTATAATACATGAATATTATTTACATAACATAAATATCCATTCTATAATAATATAGCTTTAGTGTCTTTGGTGACTTGGTAACATAAAAAACTCGTTTGTAAGTGAACTACAGCATCTCCCACTTTGGTCTTCCAAACTAGTAACCTTATTATACATGTCATATGTAGTAACATTATTCATAAATAGAGGGAATTAAAAATATAAAATGTTGAGCTCAGATTCTTTGTAAGGGTATAAAAGTGATATATCAAACTAACATGAGAAAAATGGTATGATAACAATAGAATAAAATTTTAAAACCATACCCAACAAATCATAGAACATAAAATTGATTCATGGACTTAATATTAGTATTTCATAAGTCATGAATCAAAATAGAATCCATCAACTTGATCCATGAGATCATAATATTGGTATAAGGCATAGATTTCTGGCATATGCAAATGTGTAAAAACTATTATGTCAACAAGGCCCACCAAGACATTCTTTACATGTTAGCCTTGGGCTAACAACCCATGTACCTAATTTGTGCTAGGCATAACCACTAGTATACCCTCTTTTGAGATTTTTATTACATCATATGTACCATCTTTTGGACATAGGATAGCCTCCAATATACCACATTAGGTCATAGAGCATTAATCTTTTCCCAATTTAATGGTGGGATATATAATTCCAATACCCCACATCACATAATTAAAATAATAAATATGTGATCCATGATAACATCATATATTCATCATATCTTGAAATAGGAAAAATAAATCGGTTTCATAATAATTTTATCATATCATAACCCATGAAAAGAAATGAGTTTCAAAATAATTTCAGGTTTTCATAATAGTATAACCGATGGAAAAGAATAAATTTTATTAAGAATATTATTAACATAATCATAATCCATATAGAGAAAGAATAAGGATTTTATAATTGGATAGTATCCCAAATAAATAATTATTAGAATTGGGTTTTGTTGTCATTGATGAATATAAATACTATTAAAATATCATTAAAACATTCTTCAGTAAAATATAATTTTCACTATGAAATCACATCTTTAAAATTTATAAATTTCCAAAATAATATATAATTTTTTTCAATGAAATTGTCCTTGGAACATTATAAAGTAATCTTCAAATAATTTAGTGTTCATGTTGGTAGAAATTTGTTTTCATGTAATGCATATTAAAACAAATATAGATTTAACATTTTTAATAAAAATTCAAAAGTAACACATTTATAAATTTTAAATAATGTTTACTTTAAAAGATTCATTAAATAGTATGAAATGGGTAAAAAATAATTTAAAAAATATTGATATAATAGAATCGTTCTTGGAAATTTTTTTAGAAAATAGGGATATGGATGAAAATTTATTTTCAAATGAAGAGAGAAATAAAGTTAATTTTCCTTAAAAACATATTTTTAGTATCTTGATTACATAAGGTGAGGAAAGTAAAAGAAAAAATGAATTGTATTTTAATATAAATAATATATGAAATTTCAAGTGATTCTTGAGATATAGATCCTATGATTTCATCATCTAAATAATAATTATATACAATCCTAATAAAAATGATAAAATATTATAAAAACATTAAAAAATATGTAAAACTTGTATCATAATACACATGAAATGAAAAACCTAATATGATATTTACATTCCATAATTTTCATGATAATACTAATAAAATACATTCATGGGTATTATATACACAATATAAAATAAATAGGTGGTGAATATGACCTATGTCCCACATAAATAATAGTAATATGAAAATCCCTTACCTATAGTATTAACTTCCTTCATACACACTCAAACCTACTGTATAATACATATAATTATATTATAAATTTATTCCTGAACCATAATAATATATATAGTAACTTATATGATTTACTTATAACATTTTAGCACACATTTATTAATTATTTTCTATTAAAATCATTGTTCTGGGTGACAACTGGTTTGTTTTTCATGTATGTTTTTGTTCAACAGATTTGGTCCTTGTACATTGATTATAGTTCATAATATCAATAATTTTAATAATTATTTAAATTTAGTATATTTTAATTTTCCACATATTTATATTCATACATATATTTCAAATATTGGAAAGTGAATTACATCATTCCTATAGATGGTTGGTCGTACGTACACATACATGTTGTTTCCATTTTTCACCAGATGGAATGAATGAAAGATGTATAACAATTCACCTTTAAGAATAATTTTTATGTCATATATATAATATATATTCATTAATTTTATCTTTATTATAGTCCATGTCAAAATAAAATGAAAAAAACAAATCATTTTGTGGAGGTAGTAGTTCACACATATACACGAGCGACATTGTCATTTTCTAAAAAATTTAAAGGTAAGAAGGTAGATGTGATATTATAATTATAGAAGTATATTTATGCCATAAGTATCATATATAATTATCAAATACCTAATTATATCTTTTCTTGATAGGCGATGATGGAAAACAAATTATGTCGATTCGTGAGGCTGTAGCCCACCATACACATGATTGAAAATTTCCTTTCCCATTAGATAGAAGAGGATTTGTATATAGTTTATTCCATTAACATAATAAAATTTTATTTAATTTAATTTACAGTTTTTATTATATCATATTTTTTAAAAATATTTTGAGGATGTTGAAGATCAATTAAAATAGAAACACATGGTTAAGAACAATACCTCTTTGTTGGAGAACCTCTTTAGGTTTATACCTAAATCCTTCTTTGGATGATTTTATGATTAATTAATAGAATCTATGTATTGATTATGGATTAAAGTAAGTAATAGTGGTATTTATTTCTCAAAACAAATTAATTTTGAAGTGTAAAGAGGAAATTAGAGGGGGTTCTCTTTTATAATATAGGTGAGTGCCACATTTGTAATTTTTCAATGTTTTACAATAATTACATATAACATTATTAGACAAAAATATCATAAATGGTATGTTATTGAAACTTATATGATATAATATCTAAATATAGAAATAATAAAGTAATTATATAAGTTTTTAGGTTATTTTAACCATGGTATTTTTAGTTTAACTCGCAAGCAAACTTGTTTTTAACTTAACTGTGGAATTTAATATTTATGTTTTTTATTATTCATTGTGACAAAAAATTAAGTTGGGATTATTATATTATATTAATTTTATTATTACAAATATTTAATCCATTTTAGTAAATTCAATTCATTAATGTGAAGTAATTTAATTTAAAAATAAAACTCAAAGACCCAATAAATTACCAGTTTTCTAAAGAAAAAGTTTTCGTAAGTGTAAAATGTTTTTATATACATTTTCTACAGAAAATTGATTCCAATGAACTAAGTTTGATTAATAAATATCTAATTGAATTAATTTTATTTTAAAAAATATAAAACAATATGTAACATTATAAATATTGTAAACGAAAAGAAAGTTTTTAATAAAAATAAATATTTTTTCACTTTTCTACAAAAACATAATCTTCTAAGAAAATTTACAAAAATTTAACTGAATAAAATTTTCTCATTTTAAAAAAAACTCTATTTCATTTGTCAATTTTTTTCAAAAAATTTAAAATTTTAATTTTTAAATAATTTCCCAAAATACAACATTGTTGTTTTTAATTACAACAGTTCAATGAGAGGGATTACAAAGAAATAAAGTAATATATCATGCTTACAAGTAACCAGAGTGACTACATCCTAACACCTCCAACAAGACCCACATATATTCAAGAATAGGTTTACACCCCTAGGGGCCAATGAAATCATTTTTAGAACAATCAATTTTGTAAGAATAAAACTGGATTTATTCTTATCCAATTCCTTGTAAAAAAGTAGTTGAATGATAAAATATTTTATTGAATATATAATATATAAATATAATTAAAATCATCCAATAATATTGACTTATTTTATTTATTAATATAAAAACACAATGTGATCAGAAATAATGTTTCTCATAAACAGGTTTCTTCTAATTTCAAATGATTTTTATTTTAAGTTCAAATCAATTGATAACTAATGAATTCATTTTATATATGTTTAAACCATATAATTTTAATAATTCAGTTTTTCGTATTGAAACCTACTAATTTAATTGATATATACTGAATTTATAATTATATAATAATATTCTAATAGTATATCATGGTTTTCTTAAACATGGTGTTGTGTGTAACGCAAGCTGTTGATGAAATTTGATTTGTTTAAAAACAATATTTCATAAAATATTGTGTTGTTAAAATTAAATCTTATTTCTAGGAAAATATAGTGGTCTACTAATTGATAAAATTAAAAAAAAAATGAACTATTTAATTCATGTCTTAGAGTAGATATCATTTTTTCATGTATTGAAGATGAAGACGCTTTACTTTTTGTGTTAGATTTGTTATGAATTTATCTTATAAAATGTTTAAGTGTATCTTTTTCTCAATGATATATAAGTATGATAAAGTGAAATTGATGGAGTATATTTATACTATTTACCTAGAGTAATCCAAAACATTAGTAATTTTTTTATAGGGGATTCATTTGGAATGGAAAATTAAGTTGTAAATAAGTTTATATGAAGGTGACATATAATGATTTTGAATGTAGGATGTCATATGGGGTCTTATACAGATAAATAATGTGTGTTACTAAATCAGATTATGGCCTTTCCCATTCTTATAAGTCGAGTAAATTTTGATAACACAATCAATAAAAAATATAATAGGATTAGTGACACTTTAAATTGTGATGAGGCTTGTGATGAGTGGTCTCTAGATATTAATTTTATCATTAATTTAAATTATAGGTTTTTTCCCATAATGTTTAAGAGAATGCATTATTAATACATTTTAAAACACTAGTTGTTTGTTGTAACATCTTAACCTGAGATCCACTAATATAGTTTTATGAGATGGTCGGTCACATGGCCTTAAAGATGCCTACTGGCAGTGAGGATCCAGTGATGGTACGGTTAGGAGAATATAAACTCATGATCATATCAGAACAATGTTATTGAATAATGAATCAATCAACAAAAGAATTAGAATAAATTAAATCCAATTGAAGACAATAATAATTTATAAAATTTCCAATTCCAAATACCCAACCATGCATGTTTATGTGAATATATAATATGCAAGAAATAGTCATATATCTGGTAAAGTATTAAAAATATTAAAATAAATAAGAAAAGCCTCAAATTATATCTCCATGAGAATCCTTTGATCTATATCACTCCAAAGATTCTAAGAACCCATGTGTAATATAATATTACAAGCATAATCCATGAACCTGATCCTAAAATCATGAGGTCTATTTAGGTACCCCTATGTATTGGTTTCTCATACTAGGTGTGATATAAACTCAATAAGATACCACATATGATTTTTAAAGATATCTACTCTATGAGGTTAAAATACAGAAGTGTGTAGGAATATCAATAAGGTAGTAAATAAATAAAGGTAAACATGTTAGGATCAAGTTACCAAAGGACACCAGGCTGACCATACCTACTCTGTCCTAAACTGGAATATCTCTAAACATTCCCATATGTAAATATTAGAATATATATAAACAGATATGATAATATAAATACATACACTATAGATGATCTAAGGTGTAATACTAAGACATGAACATTATAGAAAGGGTGGGGGTAATAAGCCGGTCCTAGGACCTCTGGCTACAAGCCCAGGTGTCGAAGAATGAGTGTCTCTAAAACCATAGAGAATTTCTAGGTATTCACATGTATCTAAACACAACACAATTAGCTGGTCGAGGACTAGACGTACATATCCAATGTTTCCTAATAAAATAATCATCATTAATATATTACATTATTCATGTGTAATAAACAAGCTTGATATATTTAGTTTTTCCTATAAACCCATCCAAGGTGTTCCAAAATAAATAACCAGGTATCACGCATTGAGTAACATGGTCTTTTTAATTATAAGATCCCTTCCATGGAATTCAATAATAATGAAAACCCAAGAATCTCTTGTAACATTAATTTTCCATTCGAGGATTTCTAAGGTATACTGTAAAATGGAAACCAAAGAAACACTTATAGAATGATGAAAACCATCTAGATAGTGAGAACATCCAAGGCATTTTTAATAAATAATCCCAATTATTTCTCATGGATTAATGTAATTCAGGGATTCTATGAACCATCCATTTTATTTTGAAATAAGTAAACCATTATTGGTCATTTTATATATAATCTCTAACAGCCTATGATCCTGAACAAGAAATTCATTAAAAAAGAACCCAAGTTTTTCTCTAGGTGTACATAATTCATTTAAACATTTAAAATTAATTAAAATATATTTCCATGTCCAAAAGTAGGCCATATAACAACTCGAGTATACATTGTGTGTCAATCCACTTATTAGTGACTTAGAAGTCCATGGGAAATTCCATCCCACTTATCATTTAAAACAACTCCAATTGATTTCCCCGTTCTAAAAAAATCAAATACGTCTTTTTAGCACTTCACTTATAAGTGAAGTTGGTATGAAATTTGATCTTATAATTTGGTTATGGACAAGGGTTAATCCGTGAATTAAGAATCCCACTCAATTATAACTATTTATTTATTCAATGAAGTTTGGAAATAACATTTTTTTAATTAATGATCATAAGATAAGTGATCCATCCACTCCACTTATAGTTCATTTGAGTCCATTAAACAATTTCTTTTGATGAAAATCAAGTTAAAATTTTTAGGAGATGAAATAAATTTCAAATATAATGTTTAAGGCTCAAGTAATATAATAGTCACACCCCAAGGTGGTTTTTCAATTTGATGTGAACAAACAGCAATGGTTTAATAAGATTCATAGGGGTTAATCAAATTATGGTGTTATGTTCTACATAAATAATATCACATTAAAGGGGGAAATAATAGATAATATAGTGCATGGTTAAATTTTTTAATTCAAAAAAAGAATACAATTTAATAGAAAAGTATGACACCACCTACCTTATACATAAGACACTTTACTTGTCCATTCTTATGAATTTCTTCAATACTGTTCGAGGGAAATCAAAGAAATATAGGAACACCATGAAAATATGGAAAAAGAGACCACATTGATTTATCATTCCATAAGGTGAGGGAATATTATGTATGAAGAAAGACTAATAAATAACATACCAATATAGATCCAACGAGGCTGTTGGATCGTGATTCTGATGTCGAACGAGGGAGATCCATGGATTCCTAGAGGAGAGCCCAAGGAAGTAGTTAGTAGACGCCATGAATAAGAGAAATAAGGGAATACAGGGAAAAAAACTATTAAGGAAGATAGGGTAAAAGGGTAAAATCAATCTCTTTAAAGAACCATGTGGTTTGAATACATGGTTGGCTAACTATCTCCCAACCATGTGGCGCCCTACCTATGTGCTACTAAGGGTGCAGGCTAGCGCAACCCATGCATCACCTGTGCAATTTTATTGTAGACCCCTCACATGGTCATAAAACTCCTATTTCATGATTAGAATAAGTTATTTGACACCCACTTGTCCCCTCAACTATGACACATGGATTCTCTCAGAGGGCCACACATATTAAAATAACCATGTACCCCTTCCTACTTCTCCCTAAAATTGATTCATTAGAGATCAACACTCCCCAAACACATCAAAACATCTGGGACACATCTAGATCCATAAAATACATCTAAAAATACAATTTTAAGTGCACTAATTCATGTATTTACATTCCTCATCATGGTTTAATGATTAGGACATCCACCAAATGAAAATTTCAATATCCATTGTAAATTCTAATTAGTCTAAAACATGAGACATTACAACCTCCGCACTTTAGAACTTCTCATCCTCAATAAAGATTGGGGAAATAATAAAATATTATCCAACCTGCTTGGGTCAATAAAATTACACTAAAATATCCAAATTTATTTTAATCACCTAACGCACTTGTAAGATTCACCTTTAAATGTACAGTGCATAAGCTACTAAAACATGACCCAATAGTCAGCTCTAAAACTGAACCATTGATAAAGATCATACCCAAGACTATCTATATTGAAACATGATCATTTAATCATATATTTCACCATTTATCTTATGAAAATACTAACCACAGGCTTCATCTTGAATGGATAATTCCATGTTATGGAACCTCCGCTATTGGAATTGTTTTTTTTAATCACACCCTTAATGTTATAATGATGTACTAGGAATTTTTATGAGCTTGATCAAATAATAATTTCCCAGTTGAACTTATTTATCCTATTCAATACTTGGAAATCATTATATATAATTTTTATTACACTCTCCTAATCATGAATACATTCTAGAAGTGGTTCCTCTATAACTTCAACAAACAAAACAAGAGGAAATAAATTCCATCCACTCTCAGCCGACTATCTTTTGAAACACTCAGTTTTAACAAATGATATATCTAAAACTAGTTTATGATGCCTTTATTTCAGGCAATACCATGTTTATTTGGAACATGCTCATTGAATCCCATAACCAGCTTCCAGTAACGTCTCTTACCTAAGGAGCACACCCAAGGAATTCCATTGTCAAGTGTTTACAAGTGATACATTTCTAAAAATATGATACATCCTATTATCAAGAACACGAACGAAGACTAATTGTGGTATCTCTCATGGATATCAATTCCAAGAAGCATACGGTGTCCATGAGTATGTCCAAGGCCTTCTTACTTAGGAATCCCAGTATTAATTTGGAAATTCTAGGCCACTATGATTTTTCCACACTTTTGGACCGAAATCCTAAAGAATTCTATTTATAACTAATAATTTAATTAATTATTTTATTTAGTTCTGCAAATGAACAATGCTTTCCCGGTGTACCACGGAAGATTTCAAGATAAGGGGCATGATTTTCTCTAAGATAAGGAAAAACTAGGATAAAATCATCCATTTCTAATATCACTTAAGACACTCCCATTATATCCCTAATGAAGTGTCTTTCATCGTTTCCAATCAACCATATTCAACTATGCATATAGAAGAATAGTCAAACCACCACAGGATGACTTATTTTAATGATCTTGGATACACCTTCAATAGTTCCATCATTAACATACCATGATTCTTTCATTGTATATTAATTCAGATATCATTCATGAATAAAATCTAAAGATTAACATGAACTACAATGTCTAAAAATGTTGTTCACCCAATGAACCACTTTATTATATTCATCCTTGCAGGAAATAACATATATCTAAAGCATTAGGCTCTCTAGATCATTCACACAACTCAATCCTAGATCTAGATTCAAGACACCATAAAAACCCATAACCTAGTTTTATCTCACTAATCATCTCAAGGACTAGATAACCCAGCTACCAACCTTAAAGGATTTCAAAAACTATTTTGACCATATGATGATGGACTTATTTTTATTGTTCTCTCTCTACTTGGAAGGACACACTAAAACACGTTAATATTCATCATTAACTAAGAATGGGAACTCATTATATCACACACACTCCATCTAATACTGATCATGTTTTACCGATGTGGATGACATGCTTTTACCATTTTCAAAACCAAAATAGAGGAAAACTATCCACTTAAAAGAATGCTAGATCAAATTTAATCTAGTCATACAAGTGAATATCTCTCAGTATTCTCCCATGAACTTCATTATTATCGGGAATATAAGCTGAGACTAAACTAAATCACAGTGTTTCAACACCTAATTATCTTAAAACATCACCATGAATCACTATAAAACTAAGTTTATGATTAAGATCTTCAAGTTTCAACTTTCAAAATGTGCTCACAATGCCCTGGTCACTCTACTCTGAAGACAACCACTAAATATATCATAACTTCTCAATGCCTTATCAATTACACCGAGCGTATATGGTTCACTACAAAAAATATTCACAACTTGATGGTTAGAAAATTTATCAAGTTTTACTACCTTGAGTTTTTATCAAAATAATAACATAGCGTATAAAACTACCCATAGGCCTATAGACACTATGTATCCCATTATCTGGTGGTTCTTCGAAAAATTTATCCCAGAGTTTTATTGTCCCATATGATTGTAAATTCAGATTATTCCTTACTAATTATTACATCACTAAAGAAGAAGAAAATGGTCACTAGATATACTAAGAGGCTGACCATGCCCTAGGAATTTCTGACTTAATAAAATAGATCACTATCCAATACTCTCACCATTAACATGTGTCGACCCACCACACACCACCCATCCAACCTAGTTTTAATTTTATAAACTAAGAGTCCTACATGAAATCAACTAATCCAAAATAACACCTCACATTAAAACTCATCACAAGAACTTATAAATGACTTGATGTTTTTAGTGTACTACCTCCATTGGGATTTCTCATACTAAACCTGAAAGTGGTGAACTTGTGATGAGTTCATTCGGAAATGATCACTATGCTTACCTACCTAACCTCTATGAAAATCATATAATAAAATGTTAACAGATACCTATGAAAAATGTACTCATTCCCATCTAAGGAAAAAGTCAGAGGAATATTTAAACTACCCTAACATGAGGGTTAAACTAAAAACACACCACTTTACAGTTTCGTTAAATCCAGTACACTAATTCACATTTGATTTTTAAACATAGTAAAGAAAAAAATTTGAAGAACGTATTGTACGAATTATAAAATACAATTATAGAAGGTGCTTTATTAGCTAGCAGCACAAGACATCATAAGTAAGTTATATCAAAAATCCTTTCATGTATTAATTATTTTTATCACAAACTGTCAAAATTTTAGCCTTTTATCTAATAAATCCATTTTATTCATTTCAAACATTTAGTCAAAAGTCCTCAAGTTTTGGATTAGTTAAATAGAATTTTAATTACAAGCTATATAGGAAAACACACTTTAGGTTTTTATTGGAATTTTAATTAACAAATTCCTCATATAATTACAAATACAAAGAAGCTAATATGTTTTTATTAATTAAATTTGATCTGTTCATTAATATTTCTCAATACATTTATACGTATCCCGTATATGTGGTTGTTGAAACTTTAAATAACCAACCCAAAGAAGAATGAATATACTCTCAGGGACTTTAGTATTAAGTCATAAAATAAAAATAAAGGAGACCTACAAGGCTCCCATCATGTCAAACAGAATTGAATTATTTGGGAAGATATTCCAAATTTATGGAGTCACCACACTATAAATTCCTTTTGGAATCCCATATAAGTAAAACCCAATAATATTTCATATAATAAATATTAATCCCACCCTTAATAGTTTTATCTCATAAGAATCATTACCCAACTAGACTACTTAAGTCTAGTTTTGCATTTAAGAATTTAGTCATATGGTTCTTCATTTCCATGTAATATAGGTACAAGCCATTGTAAGGAAACCATTTCCTGAAGGAATTATAATTAAGCCTACATATATATGCACAATGGTTTAGTTAGATGAATTATCATTCCCATGTTATATATATATGCTACTTTACAAATTAAAATTGGCATTCATGTACATAAAAAAAATTTCTTTGATTTTAGAATATAGGAAGTTAATTTTTAATGGTCCGATTATATGGGCAATCCATTCCAATTGATAACATCCCATACGCATTAAATATTGTTATTGCACTAATTTTATCATAGCCATACATGTTTCTTCCCATGTGACCAATGATCCAGGGATGAAACATATATTTTATTGTTAGTTAATGTGCCACCATCATGCTATATAAGAAAATACCATTTAGGTTGATGTAGACAATTTAATAACTAATCATTTATCACATTTATATCAAATATTTCTATCACAATTAAATAAGTTCCTGTAAGAATGGAAATTTATCACACAACATGATGTAAGAGTGAGAATGTAAAATAATGACCTAACATCACATAAAGATAGTCAATCTACTAGATCACACAAAGAACAACTAGAATGTATCACATAGTTGATAAATGAAACATATATAGAATGGAATTCACATGGAATGTGAATCTATATGTTCCTATAATGATGTATGTATCAATAATTTCATTCCATGTTGATAAAATGGTAAAATACCATAAATATCATAAATCAAAAAACAAAGAAAGGCACATAAATCACTCAAGTTGAAATAATAATAAATTGTAATAACAAATAGTATAAATAGTAGTCCCACCCTAGCCACAAGGCCTTTTCCATGTGAGTGGGTTGATCACTCACAAACATAGATATTTATCATGTGTCGATGTAAACATTATTATCCTATCTACCATCCCAAAATATTAATACAAAGAAAAATATTCTCTGATACCACATTGTAGTGTCCCAACCCAGTAGCCATGTAAATGGTGACCTGATCCAGTCAATCACATGGACTCAAGCATCCCTTCGTATATAAAAGTGGTTTTCAACAAGCAGTGAGGGTCCAATGATGGTACGATGGAAAGACTACACCCTCATGATCAGATTAGAACAGTGGTATAACCTAATAAATCAATCAACATTGGAAGTAGTATAAATGAATAATAGTGAAACTCGATGATAACTAAAAAATGGCCAATGCCAAATACACTACCATGCCTATCTATAAGGCCCCAGACTTAATCCTTACTTAATCTTGAGTTAATAAAAGATTACACATTGAGGATCTTTTCAGGTTTAGAGTTTTAGAGAATTAGATCATAAAACTTGCATTACATTCCACATTTAAACAAAGTGGTTACATAAAAGATAGGATTAATTCTTCCCATCAATGGAAACATATTTAAAATAAAACATGGTTTCTTTCTTGACACATCCTTGACACTATCATCACATCACGTACCTTTCCCTTGACCTGTGAAAAACATTTTAAAAACATGTGATGAGCATAAAAAAGATCAGTAAGGGATATAAAAATATGGAAAGGAAACATGAGTTCATATATACATAAGAATGAAATCATACTTTACCCATAAAACTTAGGCACTTTAACATACCTCATCAAACCATGAATAAATCATAGAAATCATAAGACATAAAGGTAACTTGAGGCATTCATAACATTCTTACGTAGGGAGTAACCCTCTTGGTTACATTTGGAATACCCATCATAGTATATTCCCTAAATCTCTTCGGAGAAACCTTAACGTTTCACTCCTTCACATTACCCAATTCATTAGAGAGCTATATCAGGCTCACCCACCCTTAGTCTATCACGGAACCACCCGTCTTCATAATAATGCCCAAGAATATCAACATAATCGTATCACATAAAACATGCACAAAGGAAACATAACATTTCCACCTTTCAATCAAAAGATATCAATACAACACATTGATATAAAAACATTATGAAAACCATTTCCAATACCAAAATAAAATAAAAGTAAAACATGGTATTTATTTTTCATTAAAAAAAAGGTATGTCTTGTAGAGGAAGCTGAAACTCAAATAATGGCCACGACGGCGGAGAAGTCATTGTCGTCGCATACGTACGAAAAAAACATTCCCTTTTGTCATTTAGTAAACGCTTTTTATAAAAAAGATTCATTTTGAATAAATGTAAAAGTCAAAGGGGTTTATACACCGTATAAATGAAGGTTGTGTATAAAACAAAATATGCCTCAATTAAAGGAGATTGAGACGAAGTCCCATACAAAGACGGTATCCTTGGATTAAGGATAAATCAATCACATAATTATGTGTGACAAACGAACACAACAAATATAAGTGGATATTAAGTATAAAATAATCAAAGGTCATTCAAACATATTCAAAGGATGACATATTAAATAACTACATGTTTAACCCAAAGAAATCGAAATTGGGTTAAGAAGTTCCCTTGACAGCCTAACGGCGTCACATCAAAATGAGTTGATGAGAGATAAAAAAAAAGGGTATCTCATCACTTGGACATAAAATTTACATCAATAAGGATATATGAAAACATATTCCTATATAACAATATGTAAATTAAAAGACCCAACAAAAGAAGTCTTTTAAAAAGAGGAGGGTGAAAGGTTCCCTTACCGACATGGGTGTCTTTCGAAACATACACCTCGTGAAAGAAGGACAATACAACATTGATGTAAATACTAATAAAAGAAAGTATATTACACAATGAGTAAAATAATGGGCAGTACATACACCACTCAAAGGCAATTGTGGAAAATGTAGAATAAATCTCACGGGAATAAAAGTGAGATGAAAAATCCCTTACGAAAACTCGGCAGCCTAACGGCGCCACATAAAACTTACAAAAATGGGTTGATGAGATCAAATAGGGTATCTCATCATATTAAAATAAAGTTTATATAAAGAGAAATATAAAATAACATCCCCCAACATAACAAATAGGAGCTTAAAAGAAGTGACATAAAGGAGAGTACTTAAAAAGAAAGAGAGAGGTTAGATCTCTTACGAAAATTCGGCAGCCTAACGGCGCCACTTAAAACTTCCAAAATGGATTGATGAGATAGAATAGGGTCTATCATAACATGAACATAAAAATTACAGTAATATTAATATAAAATAACTTCCCAATAACAAGAAATATGAGCTTTAAAAGGAATGACATAAAAGAGTGTACTTAAAAAGAAAGAGTGGAGTAGGATCCCTTACCTCGGGTCCGACTTGACTCGATCGTTCTTTAACGTCCTGAATAATAAACTTGAGTTAATTTCAACTTTATTAAGAACCTTTTTCTAGTTCATTATTCCTTTTATATCACTTATTGCAATGTTATAAACATTATTTAATCATTTAAGTTAATAATGTTTGTTTTGTCGATATTTGGTTCTTAAGTCGAAAGTGGACTTCTTACAATTACATGTTGTTCGTGTGGTCAAATGTTAATTATATCCAGAATTATATTCATGATTTGGATATCATATATATCATATATATCCCTAATATACATGTATTTATAATATTACATAACCATTTAGAGGTAAGAAATGAAATGCACCGTTCATGGAGACGGTAAGTCGTACGTATGCATGAACGCTACTTTCATTTATATTTCATATTTTTATGGAATGGAATAATAATTATATAGAGGTATATTATAATTATAGTATAAAATCATATATAATAACTTTAAATCCATCCTTTATACATCCCACATATGGAATTAACGAATCACATCACTTTGAGGGGGCAGTAGTCCGCACTTCCTTAAATGAAGATACCGCGTTTACCCATAATGGAAACCATAAAGGTATGCCCAAAAAGAAAAATACATAAGCTTAAGTAAAACATAAACATATTATATATCATATATAAATATAGTTTCATCTTAATGTCCACCTTTGAAGGTGTTAAAAGAATGTTGAACAATCATCGTTTCGGGAGGCATAAATTCGCCATCCACGGAAACAGTATGTTATTTAACCATTAGATGTAGGTGTGTGTAAGTGTAGCTCGAATACTTCTTATAACAACATCCTAGTATATTTAATATATTGTATTTGTTACAAAATAAATGAATAAAAAGATTTTAGGGGGTTGGAGAGGCAAAATAAAACAAAAGGACTCAAGTGAAGACATTACCTTAAAATCGGGTAACTCCCTTTGGTTTGAGCTAAAAGGCTTCCTTGGAAAGACTTCTGCCCAAATTTAGTCCTAAAAGAGTTAGAGAGGGAAGTTTAGAGACAAATGGGTATGTTTTGGCCGAGCCAAAGGCTTTGGGAGTGAGGGTAAGGAGGTAGAGGTGGGGGCCTTTTATAAGAGGAGAGGAGGGGCACTCTTGGAAAGTAAGCAAATGTTACTTTATTTGAAAATGGTATTCGGATTTAAGAGGCCCCACATTGATGTGTTTCAAGGATACGGTGATAAGGGTTCTAAATCCACTCATACAATTGGTTTTGGACATGTTTAGGTCTTAGATATTACATTATCTTTCCATTTTATTTAAATCGTTAAATAATGAGGTCATCGCTGCATCATCATGATGTCATAAATAATTTAATTTATTTAATGTATAAAAATTATAAAAAAAAATACTATTATATAGGAAATATTTTTAGCTTTCAAATGAATATTTATAGTCAAAAATATTTTTTTTATAACCCCATGTAAAAATTATTTTAGTAAAATATTTCATGTTTGTCTCATTTTTACTTTAACTTTAAATAAAAAGATATTAATGTCATTTTCCAACCAAAGTGGCTTCATGGGGTCCCCAAGTTGACCCATGGGTTTTCTTGGTCGTCCATGACACATAAAATGAGGTTAGTACATGTGTCAAATTTATTTCATATTATTAAAACATTATTTTTACCTTAAACTACACTAATTACCTCTAATCGCGATTAAAAACTTAATAAGTTACTATTCACCAAAAAATTGTTTTTATCCCATTTAACCACATTTTACTTCATAATGACAACCATGTATGTTGGATTTTTTGAAATTAAAAACACAAAGATGGAAAATTTTCATTTAAACGGAAAAATCAGTTTTTATAAGTACCACTTAGTGGTTTCACTATTCATCAAAAATTGAAGTTTTTCAGAAAAATCCCAAAAATTCACCCTAAGCTATATTTGATATTCTGAATTCAAAAATGAAGTCTATTTTACAAAATTAAAATCATATAAGTCACATTAATTTATTTAATAATTAATTCCCGCTGTCAGAGCAAATAGCGTGTTTTTATGAAATAATAAGTATCAAAAGATTGACACTAGTTTAAGTCTGATTTCAAAGTGAAATTAATTCCAACGACCACTATTGGATTTCATGGTAAAAATATATTATAATTTCTCTTTAAAACCAATTCAAAAGATAATCTAATCATATAAATAAATTAGATTAAAAAGAGGTTTCGAATTAAAATACAATATTTTACACTATTCATTAAAAAAATTGAACTTTATCAGAAAGATACCAAAAAATTACACAAAGTAAATTTTGATGTCCCAATTCTTAAGAAGAGTTTTATTTGGTCCAAAAGGATGTATAAGAGTGAACAAAACTATATTTAATGATGGTTCTCCATCAAAAGGTGATAAGTGAACCTTTAGTGAAAACTAGGGCATATACGCCTAAAATTGAATTATTTCCGTATTTTATGTCTTTATCCTTTATTGGATAAATGTAAAAACATTTAAAAATGTATATAATCATATTTTAGTTATTTCTATCAATTCCTGCCAATACAACGGCTACATGTTAACTACGATTTAAAATAATATTATTTTATTATTAGAGTGCAACGTAAGATTGCCAAGAAACTCGTTGTTGCGTGTTGCGTACGCCATCGAGCATAGCGTCCCCTTTAAAGTCATATTAATATTTTACTCACAAATATGGATAAATCTGAAAATGTCATATTCTTTATTTACCTGGGGTGTTACATCCTTCCCCCCTTTTGGGAATTGCGTCCTCGCAATTTTTAAAATTGAGCTTGGAAACATCCTTGAAAGTCCCACATCGGAACAAGAGTCAGTAAAACAATCACTTTAAAAGAATGGGAGAGAAGTACAAATGTCACCTGAGTGAACCCATTCTAGGATTACAAGTATGAAAATATGGATATGGAGGAGAAAACAAAGGGTCATGTTCTGATGGAGAGTGATAGTAAACATGTCTAAGAGAAATTTAACCATAAGAAAATCACAAACTTGTGATGGGTTAAACGGTATTAGATTCCCTAGTAGGAAAAGTTAATAGACAACATTTTTGTTTTAAGTTACTTTTTATTGAGGAATTTATTCATAGGGAAACATAATCACTTATCATGTTGACTTTCAACTTTTATTAGATTCCTTAATCAAACTCATATTTTTTTCCAAAAGATGAGTATTTAGGGAGACTTGTTCGCATTAAGAGTACTATAATAAACTTCTAGAGAATCACCTAATCCACAATAGAGAACTATATACTTCCCATGTCTTTAGACTCTAACAAAAACCAAAACCAAAAATGTTAGTACATGATCATATAATCCAGAAAAGGATAACCCTTTATAAAAAGAAAATCTATTCTTAATCTCCAAAATTTGTCCAACAAAACCCAAAGTTCAACGAAGACCATTTGATAAACAATTTGTCCATAAAATTATTCAAAGAAAACCAAACTAAGATTGAAACCCAAATTTTTTGAAGGATTTAGTCACATAGTCTACCAAGTTAAATCTTATCATTTATCTCCAAACCACATCAGTTGCTCTTAATGTCTCGTATTGAAAAGTAATTAATCCTAATCACTTATCCTCCATGATAGGTTAATAAATTTCCATAGATAACCAAAAATCAACTTACTCTTAATTAATAAAATCATCTAACTAAAAAATAAATAGTCAAACTCACCAGGGACTTTACGTATTCCAGTGGTAGGCGATAAATACCAGTCGCACTTTGGTTGTGGGTTCGATTCCCGCATCTTTGTCCGACGCGACGGGTTGTCACACGGTCCACGTGTTATCCTTTTTCCAAAACTATATAATTCTCAAATCATTCCCCAAAAAGGGATAAAATTGTTAAAAATAACCATAACATAATTTGACCTCAATTTTATCTCATGCATTTCACTTCAATCATAACATATAGTAACCCATAATTACCTCAAAATTAAGGATCATATAAACCCAAATGGTTCTTTATAACTATGTCCACAAAAGAAAAGATAAGTATTCCTTGAATAAAGTTTTCCTATATTAAACATCAGGGTTACACATAATATAAAAAGTCTTCTAATGTAACCCCATCATCAAAAGAGACTTAATACTCTTAAGAATTTCACCATAACTCTTGAATCCCTTATATGTTGACATCTTACTCATTCAACATTCTTCATGATCCATGAACCATTCCTTTCCAACTTATTCTGAAATACCTCTTTCCTACAAACAAAATCATGAATCATATCCTAAGATTCCAAAATACGAAAACAATAGTCATGAAATAATACATACCTTTGATTGGTCATTGTCAGTTTCTTCATCCTCAATCGGAATGGCATTAGGTATTGGTAAACGAACATTTGTATGCTCTTGGTGACCCCATTCATGAAACTTCTTCATAGGACATGTGTTTGCATAATGACCATGCACACCACATTTAAAACATTCAATTGATCCCTCAGAAAGAACTTCATTCCCTTTCCTCGAGTCAACTGGATGCTTCCTTTTTCCATGGCAGGTTATTGCTTTATGACCTTCATTTCCACATCTATATCATATTTCTGTCCCTTTGAAACATTTTCCTAGGTGTTTCTTTCCACATCTTTGACACATAGGTTTTTGAACACACTTACCTTTATGATTATTACCTGTACTTTCGTAGGGATTTGTTTCTTGCATATATGATGCCTTAGAGAAATCACCAAGGTTTAGGTGGTCAATCATGACTCTAGATAGTTGGTTGAGTATAATCACGAGAGTTATCAGTGTAGCTCTCATATCATTCAGTTTCTTGCTCAAAAAACTGTCACAGTTTCCTTCACATCCACTGTTACGTTGGTGCCTGCTAGATCCATCCATTTACTAAAACCAAAAAGGTCAGTGTGAGTATATCAAAAAAACATCATGTACTAATGAGGAAGATAAAAACTAAGATATACTTACTCATTCACTTTATCTAAAACTAGGACTCTTTCTGAAATCCTAACCATTATGGTAATGCCACTTATGCTTAAAGAATACCCTAACCTCTAAAGTTATCTAAACCAACCTCTGATACCAACTATAAGGCCTCAACCTTAAACCTTACTTAATATTGAGTTAATACAAGATTACACATTGAGGATCTTTTCAGGTTTATATTTTTAGAGAATTAGATCATAAAACATGCATTACATTCCACATTTAAACAAAGTGGTTACATAAAAGACTGGATTCATTCTTCCCATCAACGGAAACATATTTAAAATAAAACTTGGATTCTTTCTTTACACATCCTTGAAACTATCATCACATAACTTACCTTTCCTTGGACCTGTGAAAAACATTTTAAAAACTTGGGATGAGCATAAAAAATCTCAGTAAGGGATATAAAAATGTGGAAAGAAAACATGAGTTCATATATACATAAGAATGAAATCATACTTTACCCATAAAACTTAGGCACTTTAACATACCTCATAAAACCATGAATAAATCATAGAAATCATAAGACATAAAGGTAACTTAAGGCATTCATAACATTATTACGTAGGGAGTAACCCTCTTGGTTACGTTTGGAATACCCATCACAGTATATTCCCTAAATCTCTTCGGAGAAACCTTAACGTTTCACTCCATCACGTTACCCAATGCATTAGAGAGCTATATCGGGCTCACACGCCCTTAGTCTATCACGAAACCACCCGTCTTCATAATAATTCCCAAGAATCTCAACATAATCATATCACATAAAACATGCATAAAGGAAACATAACATTTCCACCTTTCAATCACAAGATATCAATACAACACATTGATATAAAAACATTATGAAAACCATTTCCAATACCAAAATAAAAGAAAAGTAAAACATGGAATTTATTTTTCTTTAAAAAAAGGTATGGCTTGTGGAGGAAGCTGAAACTCAAATAATGGTCACGGTGGCGGAGAAGTCGTTGTCGCCGCATACGTACGACAAAAACATTCACTTTTTTCGTTTACTAAATGCTTTGTATAAAAAAGATTCCTTTTTAATAAACGTAAAAGTCAAAGGGGTTTATACACCGTATAAAAGAAGTTTGTGTACAAAAAAATATGCCTCAATGAATGGAGATTGAGACGAAGTCCCATACAAAGACGGTATCCTTGGTTTAAGGATAAATCAATCACATAATTATGTGTGACAAACGAATACACAAAATATAAGTGGATATTAAGTGTAAAATAATCAAAGTTCATTCACACATATTCAAAGGATGACATATTCAATAACTACATGTTGAACCCAAAGAAATCGAAATTGGGTTAAGAAGTTCCCTTGACAGCCTAACGGCGTCACATCAAAATGAGTTGATGAGAGATAAAAAAGGGTATCTCATCACTTGGACATAAAATTTACATCAATAAAGATATATGAAAACATATTCTAACATAACAATATGTAAATTAAAAGACCCAACAAAAGAAGTCCTTTAAAAAGAGGAGGGTGAAAGGTTCCCTTACCGACATGGGTATCTTTCGAAACATACACCTCGTGAAAGAAGGACAATAAAACATTGATGTAAATAATCATAAAAGAAATTATATTACACAATGAGTAAAATAATGGTCAGTACATACACCACTCAAAGGAAATTGTGGAAAATGTAGCATAAATCTCATGGGAATAAAAGTGAGATGAAAAGCCCTTATGAAAACTCGGCAGCCTAACGGCGCCACATAAAACATACAAAAATGGGTTGATGACATCAAATTGGTTATCTCATCATATTAACATAAAGTTTATAGAAAGAGTAATATAAAAGAACATCCCCCAACATAACAAATAGGAGCATAAAAGAAGTGACATAAAGGAGAGTACTTAAAAAGAAAGAGAGAGGTTAGATCTCTTACAAAAATTCGGCAGCCTAACGGCGCCACTTAAAACTTCCAAAATGGATTGATGAGAGAGAATAGGGTCTCTAATCACATGAACATAAAAATTACAGTAATATTAATATAAAATAACATCCCAATAACAAGAAATATGAGCTTTAAAAGTAATGACATAAAAGAGTGTACTTAAAAAGAAAGAGTGGAGTAGGATCCCTTACCTCGGGTCTGACTTCACTCGATCGTTCTTTAAGGTCCTGAATAATAAACTTGAGTTAATTTACACTTTATTAAGAACATTTCTCTAGTTCATTATTCCTTTTGTATCACTTATTGCAATGTTATAAACATTATTTAATCATTTAAGTTAATAATGTTTGTTTTGTCGATATTTGGTTCTTAAGTCGAAAGTGGACTTCTTACAATTACATGTTGTTCATGTGGTAAAATGTTCATTATATACATAATTATATTCATGATTTTGATATCATATATATCATATATATCCATAATATACATGTATTTATAATATTACATAATCATTTAGAGGTAAGAAATGAAATGCACCGTTCATGGAGACGGTAAGCCGTATGTACGCATGAACGCTACTTTCATTTCTATTTAATATTTTTATGGAATGGAATAATAATTATATAGAAGTATATTATAATTCTAGTATAACATCATATATAATAACTTTAAATCCATCCTTTATATGTCCCAGATATGTCATTAACGAATCACATCACTTTGAGGGGGCGGTAGTCCGCACTTCCTTAAATGAAGATACCGTGTTTACCCATAATGGAAACCATAAAGGTATGCCCAAAAATAAAAATACAGAAGCTTAAGTAAAACATAAACATATTATATATCATATATAAATATAGTGACATATTAATGGCCACCTTTTAAGGTGTTAAAAGAATGTTGAACAATCATCGTTTCGGGAGGCATAAATTCGCCATCCACAGAAACAGTATGTTTTTAACCATTAGATGTAGGTGTGTGTAAGTGTAGCTAGAATAATTCTTATAAAAACATCCTAGTATATTGAAGATACTGTATTTGTTACAAAATAAATTAATAAAAAGAGTTTAGGGGGTTGGAGAGGCAAGATAAAACAAAAGGACTCAAGTGAAGACATTACCTTAAAATCGGGTAACTCCCTTTGGTTTGAGCTAAAAGGCTTCCTTATGAAGACTTCTGCCCAAAGTGAGTCCTAAAGGAGTTATATAGGGAAGTGGAGAGACAAAATGGGTAGGGTTAATCCAAGCCAAAGACTTTGGGAGTGTGGGTAAGGAGGTAGAGGTGGGGGCTTTTTTAAGAGGAGAGGAGGGGCACTCTTGGAAAGTAAGAAAATTTTACTTTATTTGAAAATGGTATTCGGATTTAAGAGGTCCCACATTGAGTTTTTTAGAGGATAAGGTGATAATGGTTATAAATCCACTCATCCAATAGGTTTTGGACATGTTTAGGTCTTAGATATTACATTATCCTTCCATTTTATTTAAATCGTTAAATAATGAGGTCATCACTGCATCATCATGATGTCATAAATAATTTAATTTATTTAATATCTAAAAATTATGAAACAAATACTATGATGTATGAAATCTTGTTATCTTTCCAATGAATATTTATAGTCAAAAATCCTATTTGTATAACCCCATGTAAAAATTGTTTTAGAAAAACATTTCATGTTTGTCTCATTTTTTACTTTAACTTTAAATAAAAAGATATTAATGTGATTTTCCAACCAAAGTGGCTTCATGGGGTCCCCAAGTTGACCCGTGGGTTGTCTTGGTCGGACATGACACATCCAATGAGGTTAGGACATGTTTCAAGTTCATTTCATATTATTAAAACATTATTTTTACCTTAAACTACACTAATTACCTCTAATCGCGATTAAAAACTTAATAAGTTACTATTCACAAAAAAATTATTTTTATCCCATTGAACCACCTTTTACTTATTAATGACAACCATGTATGTCGGATTTTTTGAAATTCAAAACACAAATATGGCAAAATTTCATTTAAACGGAAAAATCAGTTTTTATAAGTACCACTTAGTGGTTTCACTATTCATCAAAAATTGAAGTTTTTCAGAAAAATCCCAAAAATTCACCCTAAGCTATATTTGATATTCCGAATTCAAAAATGAAGTCTATTTTAAAAAATTAAAATCATATAAGTCACATTTTTTTATTTAATAATTAATTCCCGCTGTCAGAGCAAATAGCGTGTTTTTATGAAACAATAAGTATCAAAAGATTGACACTAGTTTAAGTCTGATTTCAAAGTGAAATTAATTTCAACGACCACTATTGGATTTCATGTTAAAAATATATTATAATTTCACTTTAAAACCAATTCAAAAGATAATCTAATCATATAAATAAATTAGATTAAAAAGAGGTTTCGAATTAAAATACAACATTTTACACTATTCATTAAAAAATGAACTTTATCAGAAAGATACCAAAAATAAACACAAAGTAAATTATGATGTCCCAATTCTTAAGAAGAGTTTTATTTGGTCCAAAAGGATTTATAAGAGTTAACAAAACTATATTTAATGATGGTTCTCCATCAAAAGGCAATAAGTGAACCTTTAGTGAAAACTAGGGCATATACGCCTAAAATTGAATTATTTCCGTATTTTATGCCTTTATCCTTTATTGGATAAATGTAAAAACATTTAAAAACATATATAATCATATTTTAGTTATTTATATCCATTCCCGCCAATACAACGGCTACATGTTAACAACAATTTAAAATAATATTATTTTATTATTAGAGTGCAACGTAAGATTCCCAAGAAACTCGTTGTTGCGTGTTGGGTAAGCCATCGAGCATAGCGTCCCCTTTAAAGTCATATTAATATTTTATTCACAAATATGGATAAATATGAAAATGTCATATTCTTTATTTACTTGGGGTGTTACACTATCCATATGAATTTACAATATGAAATCAATAGTCATACAATAAGTAAAGAATAAACAATATAAAACGAAATGAAAATAGACTCCAAGAATATATCCTTGAGAATCCTGAGATCAGGCTAAGTCATGTGCCCTTAAGATTCCATGTATAATGTAACAACACAAGGATAGTCAATGTACCTAATCCATTAATCATGAGATCTATTCAGGTATCTTATTATAAGGGAAACCCGGACAATGTGTGAGATAAAAATCAACAAGCCACAACTAATGGTGTCTAATTAAATCCATTCAATTAGTTTAAAAAATATCAATTTGATGTAATATTAATAAGTAAATAAATAAATAGATATGAAAAATTCGGGCTCAGGTTTCATAAGGATACCAGGAAACCATACATGCTTTGACCTATGATGAAATATCTATAAACATTCAAATATGTATATAAGAATATATGTGAACAGATATGAGTATATTACACAAGAACTAGTGAGGGTCCAAGGAGTAAGACCAAAAATTCTATATAATATAAAAGGGTGATGGTAATATGGTAGTCCTATGACACATGTATACAAGAATTGGGGTCCTAGAATGAGTCTCACTAAAACCGTGGAGAAATTATGTGTATTCAAATATATCTGAACATAATACTATTATATAATCAAGGAACCATTGTACATAGAAAAGGAACCATTGTAAACTAATAATTATAAAGAGATACCCCTAGTTATATATAATAAATAATAATAATATATTTCATTTTTCCTTTGAGCCTATCCAAGGAGTTCCATAATTAGGAACCCATGTATCACTCAAGGAGTAACATGATTCTATTTATTATATGAAAACATTCATGGCATTCAATAATGTGGAAACCTAGTGTATCCCTCATAACATGCACATTACCTATGATCTTGTCTAAGGAATTTCATAAAAAGGAATCCCAAATTTCACCTATAGCATGGGGAAAATAATATATCTTATGATCCCATCCAAGGAATTATGTAATAAAGAAACCAAATTATCTCTCAAGAAAAAATTTATTTCAAGGAACCTATAAGCCCATCCATGATATAGATAAATGTGGAAACCAGTAACAATCATGGTACATATAATATCTAACAGTATATGATCTAGTCTAAAAAGTTTCATAAAAAGGAACCCACGTATCACTCAAGGCATAAATAATTCATTAAACCACTTAAAATTTTGTGAATGAAAACTATATACCCAAATGAAATCCATAAAACAAATCAAGTATACAACGCAGTTTATTCCAATTATAATACATTAATAAGGCCATGGTATATTCCATTCCATTAATTATTTCAAATAACCATTCTACACTTTCCACTTCCAAATAAATTCAAATAATTCTATTTATCAGTTCACTTATGAGTGATGGGGGGTCAAGAATTTTATCTAAGAATTTGGGCACGACCAATGGTAAATTCTTCCATTAAGAATCCTACTCATTTGTTATTAGATATTTTCATAATAACGGATGGAACTTGAATTATATAAATAATACTCATAGCCTAATTGATCCATCTGCTCCACATATAGTTCATTTGATTCTATTAATCCATTTATTTTGAATAAAATAAAGTTAATATGCTCAAGATGTGGATTTAATTTCAAATATAAGTCTTAAGGTTCATGAAATATAAGTGTCAAATCCCAAGGGGGTGGTTCAATTTTATGGAACAAACTTCAATGGTTCAATTAGATTCATAAGGGAAATTTAATTTAAGGAATTATGTTATACATAAATAATTTCTCATTAAAGGGGAGTTACATGGAGAATCTGGAACATAGTGGAGTAACTTATTTTAAAAAAATTATATAAATTAAGGAAAAATAATGAGATCACCTACCTTATTATTAAGATTATTTACTCATCATTTATTAGTATTTGATTCAATCTGGTTTAAGAGAAATCAATGAAATAGAAGAATGCCCTAAAATAGGGATAAAGATCCCACATGGATTTAGTATTCCATATAGATTGGGAAAACGAAATATGAAGAAAGAGGAATCAAGAGCTAGTTGATAGGAATTGAAAGGAAAATTATGGATTGTTGATAGATAAAATAATTTATTGAGAGGAATATTTATCCAGTTCGTTCCAGACTCTTGTTCACTTTTCATTCGGGTCGACACCCACAACCATCAATTTTTTCATCTGCATTCTTCTATACTATCTAAATTTAATACTTTGATCATTAAAAATTCTATCCTAGTAGGAAGTATTTTTTGGTTGGGATAACGGTAACATCCATTATTTTTTTGTTTAATTAATGTATTTTGAAGTATTTCTAACTTTATTTATAAAAACATGTTTCCATCAGAAAATGGGTATATCCTTAAAATTATTATAATATTTATCTAAAATATAGAGTTGAATATTTTTAATTAAAGAATATGTGTTTTTGAAAATATGAATAATCAATAATTTATTAGTTCTTTTTGTTTTATTTTTGTGGTAACATGATTTGTATTAGAATTTGGGTTTTAAAATTAGATGAGTAATTAACTTAGAGGTTATGATTGGAAATAATGACTTGGGGATTATTGTGATCAATTATCATATTATAATTTTATGTATGGTTGATATAAATTTTAATATTTATTAATTGAATTATATATAGCAATCATAAATGTTAATAATTCAATATAATTTTAGTGTTAATGGATGGAATAATGAAAATTTTAACATGGGAATATTGGTCGAGAGGGATAGAGATATAAAAATAAATTATTACATAATTAAATTAAATTAATGTGACTCAATTAAAAATGAGCTTACACAAGGAGAATTTATAATTTAAATAAGTATTAAATGGTATATAAATATAAAGAGGTTGCATCATTTTATCTATTTCAATCTCTCTCTATTTATATTCTTTATTCATGGAAATAGAATTCATTTCTTGAGGTGATAAATGGATTATAGGTTGGATGGATTATCAATGGATTATTATGGAATATTCTAAAATGATTTCAGATTAGAACATGATAAACATACCAACCTAGTTTTGACATTATATAAATATATGGATTGATGTTTTGGTTTTTTAATTGTGGTTTTTAGGACATAGAGAGTGATTAAATTTTATTATTTATTTATGGGATACTATATTTTTTGTTACATGATTATCATAAGATAGAAAATTAGGATAATTAAAAAATTAATTCAAATGAAATATTTCAGATATCTATAATGTTGAAATGGTTGACATAATGATAATTAAGTTCAACAATGGTTATAATTATGAAATTAGTGTAAATTTGATTTGGTGGGTCAGGGTAGTTCTTGATGAGAATTTTAATAAAATAAAAAATCGAATATTGAGTGGGTGAATGGATTAGTGAGGGGTAATAAAAGGTTAAAGCAATTATTAGGGAGTTAATACATGGAGTGTTGATTATATGGAGATATTAGATGGGGATTATAATAGATAATGGTATATCTTTATTTTTTGACACACCTCTAATATATTTTCTCCATAACCTTTTATGCTATATAATAACATCTTAGTATTTTTTAAGTATTTATATGTGATGAAAATAAATAATTCTTCAAAATTTAAATCATATTAAATAACTATTTTCTGAAATAATATAGTAAATATGATATAATAACATCTCTCCCCAACATAGAAATATTCCTCTAATCAAATATTTGGAAATATTAAACTTGAAACTATAATAAAAAATATAAGAAGAAAAAATATGATAAACATGATAACTCAAAGATTGTGTCCCACATCTATATGATCATCCGTGAGTACAAATACACTAAATATGATAATGTTAAGATTATAGATAAATGGAAAAAAAGAACTGTCATTAAAAGAAAAGGAAAACTGAAGTTCAAAGAGTTTGTTTTATTAAAATTTCATTTATGTTATATATATATAGGATAAATTATATAGACATTGATAAATAGTTTATACACCCTTTTCTTAATAAATATAATAGAAAAGAAGAAAAATATTTGATATAATCTTTTTGATAAAATGGTTTATGAGGATTTTTTTGTAAGAAGTGTGTTAATAATTTAATAATCTACTTATATTAAATTATAAGCATTTTTTAATAATAATAAAATTATGATTAATAAAATATCATTACTAAAGTATTAATTTTAGAAAGGGAACAATGAGTAATACAATAAATATAATTTTGGAATAAAAATGATGAAATAAAGAATATATGAATATATAATTAATATTATTTTTCAATATAGATAATAATATTTTTAATAATTAAAACATTGTTATGTAAAAAAATTGGTTATCCTTTAAAACATACCTAGGAAACTGAACCATTCCATGTTTGAAAACAGGATTTACCACACATATTAGAAGTCCAGGAAAACACACAATGCAGTATGGTTAGTGAGAGAACCGGTAAGTTATTGGGAATACCTCCCACACGGTGATCCCATAGGCAACCATGGGGTTAGGCGGGTAGATCTATCATCATTGGTGTTTGCATAGTGTTATGAGTGTTGAACCCCACTTCCAGCATGACTATTTAGTGACATGGGTTGATCTATTAATCCCACCTAGAATATTTGAAACTTTTATGTGGGATAAATTAAATAGGATTATTGTATCTCCATATTAATAATTCCCATTTATAGCATAGATTTATGGTCACTTTAATCATAGTTATCCAATCAGTCTGAGTGTCTTATTCCTGGCAGCCAAACACATCTATTTCTTTTTAACAACCTGAACTATTATAAATAAAATTTCCCTTGCAACTTAATTAAATGTATTACTATGTATTTTGGTTTAATAAAACATGTTCACTAATTTTTCTATATACTATTGTATTTATAAGACAATTAATAATCACATCTATTCATAATATAGTAATTTAATAGTGATCATAAAATTAGTATAAATAGAGGGTTTTAACAAATCCTATTGACACATACAATGAAAGTGATGGAATTAACCAATAGGATCAAACCCTAGGATGCCAATTTACCAGAGATTATGAGTGAGATATCATCACTACGATTTTCCCATGATTAATACCAATATTAGATCCAACAACTTAAGTTAAGGTGAAACTTTTAATGGGAGAAGTTTAAGCTCATCGAGATCATGACCCAAACCATGCACGTCGAACCACCCCATGAAACTCTCACTATCATACGCCTTACCCTTAGGGTGTGTTCTGGTGTGTTAAAGGTATATGTATCAATACGTTATAAATATTAGTATGTATATTATTTTTTATAAAATAATTAATATCTTTTCATCCTATTATTGTTACATTATAAATGATCTTCATTTTGATTTAATAAATCACAAATTTAATTTTTTGGTAACATTCAAATTCAATTAAGAAATTTATTTTGATGAATTATTCTATTTATGAAATATTTTTTTTTAATAAAATTCTATTACTAAGTATTGTTTATTAAATTTAAATTATCATATAATTTTTAGGAATTGAAATGTAATTTTTATAGGTGTTCAAAAAATATTATTTTCCAAAAACCCATCATTTCTTAAAAAATGTAATTTTTATTTTAAAAGATAAAATTCACATAATTAGAAAATTATTTGGTTAAAATAAATATTATTATTGTATTCATAACATCTAAACTATCCAATGTATAATTTTCCATAATTTTTTAAGACAGTTGAACTTTCGGGTAAATAATAAATACTGTATAAATATACATTGTGTATTATGACATCCTAATGACCCAAAATGATGTAATAAGTACTATAAATGGTTTCCAAGACCAAATATATGTTTTCCCTCTAAAATTATGTTATTTTATGTTTATTTAATTAATTTTATACATCCTTTATGAATCCTAAAAACCCATTAATATATTTTTTGGTTTTAAAATCATTTCCTTAAGAGTATGGCTCACATACACATAATAAAGGGAATTATTTTATTAATTTCACCCCTTGAAATTATAAAATATTTAAAACACTACCATTTTGTTTAAAACATGGTAAAACCCATGGTCATGTTTGTGGTTTTGGATATTTTATTGTATAGATTCCAAAACCTATGTTTGATAGATGATAAAGAATTATGCATTCAATTCCAACATAAACCCACCCAAGATCTCATTTATCTTCACTAAAAATCCTTTTATCATGTCCTTGCACCTTCCTCCTTTATTTTAAGTCCTCCTAAAGAACCCTAAAGCACTCAATAAGACCCTCCCAAGAATTTGGATTCACACACTCGAGTAAGGGATCACTTCTATCTCTTCTTTTTTAAAGTTTCATTATCATCTTATGCCTTCTATTTCAAATTCATAATTTTTGGATATGTCTTTAAATGTCCCTATTACTTCACATTTTATGTCCAAATTATGAGATACCTCTTTCACTCTCATCAACCCATTTTATGAATTTTTATGTTGCATTCTTATGCTACCGAAATTTCACCGCGTTTTTCCATGCCAAAACAATTTTGTTGTGAATACCATGCCCATTTCTTATCAAGGGTATTCACATTTATAAACATATACATATTTGACTTCAGATATACATGTATATATTACACACTCTCTAATAATGGAGTAAATTATTATGATAAATGAATCCATGTCGTATGATCTATGTGGTACACATAAGCATGAGAATGAAATGAAAGTGACAGGCATGCCCAGAATTATATTGCGCTACAATGCACTGGGTAATGTTTAGTCTCATGAGACGTCATTTTGGGATTAGGAGTGAACCCAATTCTTTTATATGAATTTTTTCATCATGAATTCTTGTTATTTTTCCTTGACCTATGATTATGATGCAGTGTTTTAAGATTTTTCCACATTTCACATGTCATCATGTTATATCATATCTCATTATTCATGTTTATGATACCCAACCCTTTTATACTCCATTAATATGCCTATTGTCTAAAAATTATTTTTATCTTCATGTTATGACATGTTTATTCCCTAAATGGTCCCTATATATCACCCATTTCTTATTCATCTCCCCAGGTTATCACAAGCATTTCTATGTTTTATGGAATATTATGATCATGTTAAAGAAGTATTTAATAAAGATGATATTTTCCTTTTTTTTAAGTTGTTATGTAATGTCTCTATATCCTAAATTCACTATTATGATCTATTTAATGGTTTGTATTAAGGGAAATATTATGTAATAAATCAGGTATAAATGTGTAGAAAAGGGAAAGGTTTATAATATCCTTCTCCTTCCTCAGAAAACTAGATCTGATCTTCGTCTTTTTCTCTATCTCCTTCCACCATAAAATATCACTAGTATGAATGACCTACACATAATCAAACTCAAAACCCCTACACCCATGATCGTTCTAATTCATAAATAAGTCTGTTACCCCAAACATATCAACTAAATTCCGTCAATGTTCCCATAGACACATAAATCATCGATGTTGATATCACTGGAAAGGATTTAGCATATTCAAAAGAGCCTTCTAATGTATCTTGCCAATACTGAAGCAGATGTGTTGAATTAAACTTTTATAAACAAAAAAAATCATATTTTCATTTTCCATTTAATTATCCTTGGATTTTAAAATTGGTTGAAATGATATCCGCATATATCAAAATAGATATGTAACCATCATAATAATGACATTTCCATTATTGTTTTTGTAACATCCCAGTTCCGGAATTCACCCAGAGGTACCCCGTACCCAGTTGGTCAAATGGCCTCAAGCGCATTTCCCTAAACACCAGAGGCAGCCGACTAGCAATGAGGGCCTTGGGAGTGATGGTGGGGAAACTATACCCTCATTGGTAAGTAAACAAAACATGCAATAGCGGATACAATGAATATCCAAGAACAATAAACAGCGGAAGACTGAAAAAATAAACAGATGGAGCACACATGTATATGTGAAATGATGTATGATACATATGTTTAGGAAATAATCCAAACAAGTCACAATGCTGAATACAATACTAAACCAAAGTATAAGGAAAAATAAACAAATAAGAAACTCCTTAGCATCGCAAGCCTCATCTTGGTCCCACGATCTCCTGCTCTAAAGAAATCAAGTATCAGAAGTCGAAGGGTTCTTCCCTTGTCTATACCTACAACAACATAGTCTGCTTGGGCCCAAAAGCATGGCCAAACATGGTGTGAGACTAAATCCCAATAGAAAACCACACAAAGATCTATGCCTAACAGTCAGTGAGCATATGGTATGTAATAGTACATTAAGAATTAAACAGTAACAGTAAACAGCAGGCAGTATTCAGTAAGCAGTAACAGGATGATATGAAACAGTAATCAAACCACAGAGCAATAACCAGCAGTGAAGCAAAAATCTAACCACAATAGGAACCCCTCGGGGAATTACTCACAGCCAACCCCTCTGGTCTTATCCAGGAAGTACCCACAACCCTCTAGGCAGTGCACTCAACCTAACCCCTCTGGTTTGGTCATACGAAGTTATAAGACTTTCTAGGAAATATTTCTCGTTCAATTCCCCTTATTGTCTAGTGTAGTTAGGGACTCTCTGAGGAAGATCACACGGTCTAACCCTCTTATATCCCCAAGGTCTAGAAACTCTCTTAGAAAGTTCTCTTGTTCAATTACTCATATAGTATCAGGTCTATCATAGACTCTCTAAGGAATCTCACTCATTCAATTCCTTCACTAGCTTGGAAAGTACGTAATGGAAATTCAAATAAGTAAAGACTCTCTGAGAAATCTCACTTTGTCTACCCTCCTGTAGTCTAGAATATCCAAGACTCTCTAGGAAGCTCATTCAGTCTATCCCATGTAGTCTACAATGTCCAAGACTCTATGAGGAATCTCACTCGGTCTACCCTCTTGTAGTCTATACTATCCAAGACTCTTGGGGAAGCTCAATCGGTGTATCCCTTATAGTCTATAGCACGAGGTTCTCACGGTCCCATGCATGTCAGTGCATAATAATGCTATAAGGCCAAAGTACACCTATATAGCTACTTGGATAAACAAAGTACACCTGTAGAGATACTTGGCTAAACAGTCTATAGCATAACAATCATGTCAAGAATGCCATTCCATCCTACGGTAACAAGGCATAGAAAACACGTATAACGGCCAAAAGCTAAAAAATACCCAAGGGGTCGTAAACAGAACAAGGAATGGGGAAAATATCCAAGAACAACAAATTATACACAACTATAATCAAATTACCTCTACACAAGCATAAAAGCAATGCAGAAGAACAATAGGAGAAAAAAGGTAAACATGTAATACCCTGTTCACGGGTATTGGTGGAATTTGCGCATAAAACTCAAAGACTTTGAAAGTTAAGGCACAAACCACCTACCTTGATGCTAGGAGATTAGTATACTTTGACCAGGAGGCTTGATTCTCCTTAGAACGACATAGATCTATGAAAACACACAAAACGTTCAACCCACGATATCATGAGAAAGAGGGAGAATCAGCGAATGAAACTCATGAAGAAGGAAGGTCTCACCGCTGCAGTTCCAACGCAATCGATGACATTCGATTCGGAAAACAGACGGAGGATCAGGGGATCAGAGGGTGTTTGTGGCTGTACGGGTTTCTCTCGGTCGAGGAACGTGGAGAAGAATGTGTTTTCGTCGATTAGACGGGACCCTAATCCGTTTCATGAAAAAAGAAACTACACGACATATACTTCTGGGGGACAAGGTGTGTACCTAGATTTTCTGTACTCCGCTTTAAGTGGCCTCGACATCGCCCTTACACACCGTGTGTGTGGCCTAGACATGGCCAACACATGGCCTGGCATGGCATCAAAGTACACGGTGTGTACTTATAAAGTACACGGCGTGTACTTTGAAAATTTCTAGATTTTCCTCTTTTTCACAAAAACGACCAGAAAAGGAAAACATACCTGAAACAAAGATCCGGGTTCACACAAACTTCCCCCCTTAAAGAAATTTGTCTCTGAATTTCCTAGCGAGGCATAGAAGAAGAATCCACGAACAACTCTGGCCACTGCAATCGTACATCGACCTCTCTCTCCCAAGTCTCGTCCTGTACTCGCATGTGCTGCCATAGCACTCGTACCAGAGGAACATACTGACCATGGAGAACCTTCGTACTGCGATCGAAAATCCGGATAGGATGCACCTCAAATGATACATCTTATTCAAGATCGACCTCCTTGGGTTGATAGACATGAGTCGGGTCTAAAAAGTAATGTCGGAGCTGAGAAACGTGGAAGACATCATGCATAGCTAAGTACCTCTGAGGTAACTGAAACTGATAGGAAACCGGCCCAAATCTCTCTAATACCTCAAACGGTCTGACGTACCACGGTGAAAGCTTTCCCTGTCTCTGAATCCTCTTATGTCTCAATCTCAGTGCGACACGGAGGAAAACATTATCCCCGACCTTGAACTCCAGAGGTCGTCTCTACTGATCAGCATAAGGCTTCTGTAGAGATTGTGTTGTATCCATCCTCTTCCGAATCAACTCTATCAACTTTGAGGTCTCCTGAACAAGATGAGGTCCCAACAAAGCTGCATCTCCTACCTCCAACCAGCACAATGGTGATTGGCATCGCCTACCGTACAAAGCCTCGTAAGGTGTCATCTGAATAGTCACCTGAAAAATGTTGTTATATGCAAACTCCACAAGAGGAATATGCTTTTCCCAAGAATCTCCAAAGTCTAGAATTCAAGATCGGAACATATCCTCAACCACCTGGATCATACGCTTGGACTGGCTATCTGTCTGGGGATGGTATGTAGTACTCAAAAGTACTTGTGTACCCAATGCCTTTTGAATCCCCTACTAGAACCGAGAAGTAAAACATGCATCCTTGTCTGAAAAAATGAAGTGTAGAACTCCATGCACACGTAAAATATCTCGGATGTACAACCGCCCTAGCTCATCAACACTAAATTTCTCCTTGATCAGCAAGAATTGAGAAACCTTCGTAATCTGGTTGATGACAACCCAAATAGCATCACTCCCTCAGGGTGACCTCGGTAAACCAGAGATCGTACCATGATTCACTGTTTTATTCCACCCTTACACTGCTATTTTAAACTAGTTTTGTAATGAATATTCCAAATATAATAATAAATTTCACTTTATGTTTTAATCAATTAATTAATTTTAATCAATATTATAATTGGCAATGTTACTTTTTTTATTATTTCAATGTAGGTGGAGATGATTTGGAGGGCCCTTGATGAAGTGGAAGAAAAATGGGCCAAAATTGCATGGATCCATGGACATTTCTCCACTGTTTTGAATATTATTCGAAATAAGTGCATCCAAATGTGCTGATGTTTTTGGCCGGATCCAAAATTTAATAGGCTAAATTTCATGTCAAGGAACCCAATCCTGATTCGTATTATATGGAGCCCATACAAACTGATATGTCCAAGCCACTGAATATGCACAAAGTCAAAAGTGACGTTCTGTATTTTAACAATATCTCGAGATGTAGTTGTTCAAATGGTTCCAAACATACTGTGGTGATAGATAAGATGTGGGGCTATAACTATCCAATTTTTTCAAAAGGGATATTAGACTATGTAATATATTAAAACCTTTATCTAATTGGTTTATCAAAATCTAGGTGTCCAAAACCACTTCTCATTTTGGCTATAAAAAGACACCTTGGGCACCCCATTTTCAAGTTCGACCAGGTGGCAAGGTGCTGCCATTTTGGAGTCCCCAAGAAGTCTTATCAACATCCCTAGAATTTCTGGAGGCTATGGGAAGTTCTACCCCAACATCTTTATCTTCCTCCTCTCCCATGGGTTTCTAAACCCCTTGTGATCACCCGAGGTGGAACGTGATGTAAATACCAAGCTTCATGTTTGTAATATTTGAATGATCTTTTGAATTCCAGGTTTTTGTGTTGTTTTTCATCATAATCTATTCTTATTTTATTGATTCATGTACTGGTATGTCATGCTCAACTCATATAATCAAGTTTGGGGGTACCCATTCATGTTATTTTTCACACACCGTTCACCACTTTCTTTCCCCCCTTTCAATTGCGGTGTTTGTGTGGTTAATATTGGTCAATTGAAATCACATAAGCAATATCAAGTCCATGTACATTTATTTCATGGTATCACAAAGAAATAACATACAAACCTGGATAGTACATCTAGTTCTTCGTGTGTTTCCTTGGTGAGTTTCGGTTATCAAGTCAAACACAATTCACCCAATCATCGACAGTGTTCGGCGAATCATTGTGTGTTTTCGACTGAACCCTAGGAGGTATCCTAGTATAAAATCAGAAACATTCTATTTCTAGGTGTTACAAACCTGGGATTAAAATATCATAACCCTATATCATGAAGCGATGAAGGATAAAAATCATGAGAGTACCCCGGGTTGATCACGCTTAATTAATTCTGTTAATCTCTACATTGTTTCATCGCATTCATTTTCTATTTTCATCTTTAATCATCAAACACCAAGTTTTATGAAACCTCATTCAACTTATAATTTCATAATAAAAACCCTCTTTTTAAATTAATGATCTAAGGCTCCGTCAAGAGACGGCCTAGGGTTTCTGCTATACTGTAGAAATTCTAGTCAAAATTAAACAACTAATTTGACGCGCTCAACAACGCGATCAAATTTTGGCACCATTGTCGGGGATCCAAGATCATTTTTTTATTTATTTCATGTTATTTATTTAATTTACTTCTTAATTAGTACTCCTTTAAATACCCCACCCCCATTTGATTGTTTTTGTTTTGGGTATTGTCTTTCTTTTTGTTTGTTTTTTGTGTGTTCTTTCTTTCTCTCTCTCTCTCTCTCTCTCTTATTCTTCTCCATCTACCTCTCTATAATTCTGTATTATAACATTATATTCTCTTTTCACCCTTTTTAAGCTATTTTATCCGTATTCAAAAAAACAAACAAGCTTAACATCTTATTTGAATGACCCAATCTGGTAAAGAAACACTAAATGAATTTGACCCTGAAATTGAAATGTCACTTCACACTCAAATCAAGGAATCTAGAGAAGGTCAATCAAGTAACATTGAGGAACCCCCATTGGAACCACAAGTGGTCCTAGATCAATCAAAAATTGAACCCAATCAAACCCAAGAAAACATGGCTGCAAATAACTGAACTTTAAAAGAACAGACCACCCCGGATGTGGAGTACCAACATGCATACATCTAATATCCCGAGGAAGCAGCCAACATTGAGCTGAGATCAGGTCTCATCCACCTTCTTCCTAAATTCCATGGTCTTCCTAGTGATGACCCTCATAAACACCTTAAGGAGTTTCACATAGTGTGCTCTACCATGAAACCCCAAAATGTGTCTGAGGACTTAATCTAGTTTAGAGCCTTCCCTTTCTACCTTGATGGTGTAGCCAAAGATTGGATATACTATTTTCCTACCACGATTGGGGGATATAATGACCTTAAAATAATCTTTTTAGAGAAGTTATTCCATTCAATTAGGAATGAAATTTGTGGAATAAGGCAATCACAAGGAGAGACTTTTCATGAATACTGGGAGAGATTCAAAAGACATTGCTCAAGTTTCCCCCAACACCAGATTAGTGAACAAATTTTAATCCAATAATTCTATGAGGGACTTACCCCCATGGATCATGGAATGATTGATGCTATAGCTGGTGGTTCCCTAGTTCATAAAACTCCTTCCGTCGCTCGTGACTTAATAGCCAACATGGCTCAAAATGCACAACAATTTGGTACACGGTCAATTGCACCAACCCGGGGAGTTCATGATGTATGCTATTAATCCCTAGAACAAAAGGTAGATACTAAACTTGATTAGATGCATACCATTATAAGGCAATTATCTCAAGAAAAAGGTAACTCGCACTCTACTTCTATTCCATTATATTTTGGTATTTGTTCTGATAACACTCATTTTTCTGACCAGTGCCCACAACTTCAAGATTCATCTGAGTCTTGTGCGGATGTGTTCCCAGGGTGTCCATTCCAACAAGCACCTCCCTTCAAGAATGAACAATTTAGGCCAAATCCAAATCCAGGGTGGCAAGCACAACCACAATACCAACAAGGAGGAAACTCAAGCTACCCCAAGAAGAATTGGTATCAACAAGTCCAAGGTATGCAACCTTCTTATCCATCAACATCTCAAAACAATCCTCCTCATCCCAAATCTAAACCATTCCTCGAGGATATGGTGAAGCAAATGGAAATCCAGAACCTCGAGTTTCAATAGACCACACAATCGGTAATTCAAGACCAAAGAACTCAAGTGGGAAAGTTGGCGAACACCATCGGTGAGCTTAAGATGCAAGGGTCTGGACAACTACCATCCAAACCCATTTCCAATCCGAAGGAAAACGTTAATGTATGTGAAATTACACTTCGTAGTGGTAAAGAAGCTTCTCCTTCTACTGATTCTGTGAAACAGGTATATCCCCCTCTTGAAAACACTCCTTCCCAACCCTTAAAAGATTCATGCAATGAAAAACAAAATAAAAAGGGCAATCGAATTATCGTTGATGATTCAAAAGAACAATAAATTCCTCTTCCTTTCCCTCAAGGTCTCTCTAAATCTAAGAAAAACATTGATAATGAGATTTATAATGAAATAATGGATACATTTAAAAAAGTTCAATTTAATATTCCATTGTTGGATACGGTCAAGAAAATTCCTCGTTATGCCAAATTTCTTAAATAGATTTTCACCCATAGACAAAGGCTGAAGGGGAATGAGAGAGTCAACTTGGGGAGGAATGTATCGGCCTTGATTCGACCAGCATTTCCAACCAAATGCAAGGATCTGGGCACAATCACGATACCATGTACCATAAGGGAGACCTTATTTTCTGATGATATTCTAGATTTAGGTGATTCCATTAATGTAATGCATCACTCCGTGTATACTTCTCTATCAGTTGGAGAGCTTCAACCAACACGCATTGTCATGAAACTTTCCAACCGGAGTACAATGCATCCAAAAGGAGTGATTGCGGATGTCCTTGTTAGTGTGAAGAATCTCATCTTCCCAACTGATTTCTACAGTATTGAGATGGAAGATACCTGAACCCAAGGACGTGATCCTCTCATACATGGGATTCCATTCCTAAAAATAGCAAAGATGATCATCAACGTTCATAATGGTATGATTTCCATGGAATTTGGAGGAGAAAAGGTAAGTTTTAACATCCTTTAGGCAATGAAACACCCCGTTCAAGAGCACTCCACTCTTCCTATCTATTCGATGGAAGTGCTCTCAAATAATGCACACACACAATTCTCTCCTCAACCCAAACTCTGATTTATTTTTTTCTTTACCCTTGGATGATTTGAGTTTTGATTCATGTTTTGAGTGTTGTGTGGGTTCTGAAAAGTGTAAATTCCGTGCTTTAATTGAGCATTGTGTTCATTCTGAGGTACTCATGACCGTCGATGATTCTTCAAATCTCATTTATATAGATTCTCTATCTTTAGAGAATAAACATGATCATATAGAAAATTTAATGGACCTCACCCCCCCTAAATACCCTCCCTCAATCTAGAAACCACCAGTGTTGGAACTTTAACCACATCCTTCTAATTTAAAATATGTGTATCTTAAGGGTATTATCCAACTGCACATCATTATTTCCAATAACCTCTCTCCACAATAGGAATCAAAACTGCTCAAACTTTTCAGAGAGTGTAAAAAGGAAATAGGATGGAGATTGGCTAATATTCTCAGGATTAGCCCATCTATTTGTATGCACTGTATACATTGGGATGATGAGGCTAAGCCTATAAGATAATCTCAACGCTGGTTGAATCCCACTATCCTTAAAGTAGTAAAATTGGAATTCAGTAAATTACTTGCTACGGGGATCATTTATCCTATATCTGATAGTAAATGGGTTAGCCCAGTGCAAATTGTTCCTAAAAAGGGAATAATAGTTGTGTCAAATGAAAGGAATGAATTGGTTCCAACGCGTGTGCAAAACAGTTGTTGAGTCTGTATTGACTACCATCGATTGAATCAAGCCACGCAGGAGGACCACATTCCATTATATTTCATTGACCAAATGCTAGAACAATTGTTTGGTAAGTCCCATTATTGTTTCCTTGATGACTATTCGGGTTATTTCCAAATCCATATAGCCCTAGAGGACCCAAAAAAAGACAACAATTACCTATCCATTCGGCACATTTTCATACCGAAGGATGACATTCGGTCTACGTAATGCTCCTGGTACTTTTCAGCGATGTATGTTGAGTATTTTTTCGGAGTACCTTGAGAGTTGTATGGAAGTCTTTATGGATGATTTCACGGTATATGGATCTTCTTTTGATGATTTTTTGGAACACAAGGTTATGTCCTCCACTGCTTAATTGAAAAAGATCTTGTTTTAAATTATGAGAAATGCCATTGTATGGTTGATTGGGGGATAGTTCTTGGGAATGTCATTTAAAATAAGGGAATTCAAGTTGATAAATATAAAATTGAATTAATTTCAACCCTTTCATATCCAAAATGTGTTCATGAGGTGCGATCTTTCTTGGGTCATGCTGGTTTTTACCGCTGATTGATTTAAGACTATAGTAAGATTGCACTTCCATTATCCTGGTTATTGCAAAAAGATTATGAGTTTGTGTTTGATAAAAATTGTGAGGATGCATTAAATTCACTAAAAAAGAGTCTCACATCACCTCCCATCATCCAACCACCAAGGTGGGATCTCCCCTTCGAGATTATATGTGATGTCTTTAACTTTGTAGTTGGTGCAGTTTTATCACAAAGGGTTGAGAAGGCTCTTCATGTCATTGTGTATGCCTCGTGTACCCTTGACCCTACCCAGGTAAACTATACAACCACAGAAAAATAACTCCTTTCTATTGTGTTTTCCTTGGAAAAAATTTGTTCATATCTTCTTGGGTCAAAAGTAATTGTGTTTCCTGACCATGCTGCCCTTCGATTTTTCTTAAAGAAACCAAAAGCCAAAACTCGTCTCATACGGTGGATGCTCCTCCTCTAAGAGTTTGACCTTGATATTAGAGATAATAGGGGGTGGAAAATGTTTTATTTGACCACATTAGTAGGATTTTCCCACCACTGGACCATCATGTTGACTCACCACTACCCATTGGATAATTCTTCCCTCCTGAGAACCTTTGTGATGTTGTGGACCTTACCCCATGGTATGTGGATATTATAAATTTTCTAGCAACATCTAGGGTCCCCACTGATTTCATCATTTCACAATCCTAGAGACTTAAGAATGATTCTCGTTGGTACATTTCGGATGGCCCATACTTGTGGAGAATTTGTAGTGACCAATTAGTTCATAGGTGTGTCCCTGACCATGAGTTCACCTCTGTTTTGACCTTCTGACACACCTTGGCATGTGGCAGCCACTTTGGCTCTCAACGTACAGCTCAAAAGGTCCTTGACTTAGGAATTTATTGGCCAACATTGTATAGGGATGCCCATATATTTTTTAAGTCATGCAGTCATTGGTAATTCACAGGGAATATCTCCAAGAGGAATGAAATTCCCCAACATCCCATGTTATTCTGTTAAATTTTTGATGCATGAGGCATTGACTTCATGGGGCCTTTTCCAAATTCATTTGGATTTCTGTACATCTTATTAGATTTTGACTATGTATCTAAATGGGTGGAAGCAAAGGCCACTAGGACTGATGACTCTGGAGTGGTTGTTCATTTTGTGAGGTTCCAAATTTTTAGTAGGTTTGGTTTACCAAGATTCATCATTAGTGATCAGGGTTCACATTTTTGTAATTGCAACATGAATAATTTTCTTCGTAAGTATGGGGTTGATTATAAAGTCTCCACTACATATCACCCCTAAACTAATGGACAAGCTGAAATATGAAATCGTGAAGTTAAACGAATCTTGGAAAAATGGTACAACCCAATAGGAAAGATTGGAGTTTGCGCTTGGATGATGCACTTTGGGCATACCATACAGCTATTAAAACCCCAATCGGAATGTCAGCATATAGAATTGTGTTTGGAAAGGCTTGTCACCTCCCAGTGGAGGTAGAACACCATGCATATTGGGATGTTAAACAATGTAATATAAACCTTTTAGATTCAGGTGAGCAAAGAAAGTTTCAAATTCAATAGTTGGAAGAAATTCAACATGATTCATATAAAAACTCTCGGATCTATAAAGAGAAGACAAAGGGTATTCCTGATAGCATGATTCACCAGCAGAAGTTCCATATTGGTGAGAAGGTCCCCATGTACAATTCCAGGCTTAATCTCCACCTAGGTAAGCTTTGTTCCCAACAGATGGGTCCTTATTCTATTACTAATTTTACCCTTTTGGGGTAATACATATTTTGCATGAGCAGAGTGGATGAAGTCTTACCATCAATGGGCAGCGACTTAAACACTTCTATGAGAATTTTCCGAAGAATCTGGTGGAGGAAATCCACCTTCTCAACGCATCATTCCGATAAAACACCCCAGGTTTTATCCTTCCTTATCACATTCTAAATTATTTCAGTGAGAACACTGCAAATTCTAGGAGTGGGGGTGGATACATTCTTGGTTTAGTTAGGAATTTTCATTGTTTTCTCCTTTATTCTCTTTTATCCTTCTTTATGGTATTCTCATTTTTCCCCATCAACAATTTCGAGGTTCGATGATTTGGTGACCATAAAGGGGGGAAAGTGAAAATACCATAACTAAGGCTAAAAATAATTTTTTTATGAAATTAACATCAAGGATTGATTTTTTATAGTGAATTGGTTTTCTGTCAATAATATAAATGGTCATATTTATGTGAATCCTTTAAGATGATTGATGCTCCTTGTGTGAGTAGTTTTTTGGAAAAACTCTGTCACTAATATCTCCACAAATATTTTCACCAAACCACAAAGTGTGATTATTTCTTACATAATATAAGGTAAATATATGTTGGGTTAATATTTTTCAGCTTTAAATGATATTTCCATACGTTCATTCCTTGTCTGATCTGTTTCATTACTATACAAGAATGACCTATGCATTGTAACTAATGTATGACTGTTGTACACCCTAAAAAAATGGTTGTGTCTTTGTCAGGTCAAAAACCACTCCTCCTCAACCTTTTATCTTGTTATAACTATTGCAATTAGTGTCGTGAGGATATCAAACAAGGGTTGAGAGATGAGTGTGAGATTTGTTCCAAATGCACTTATAAAAAATAAATAAATAAGGGGAGTGATGAAATGTACAACATATGGGGATATCTAGGACATGAGATTATGGTTTGACTTTTGGGAACACTTAAATAAGTGTGTCTTGAAATATGATTGGAATGGATATAGGGTAGGTTCGGTGGACAAAATCATTTAAGATGAAAAATGTTAAAATAAACTATATTTATTAGATACCAAGTGGAAAGAATATCATGGAATGGTTTTCACATACACACATGGAGAGTTAATTTCATGGTTGACTTCTAAATTCCTTGATCAATTTGGTATCATGAATCATTATGAATTTTACTATGATATGATTTATGAGACATCTTCTTCTATTTTCTCTTGGAAGAACTACTTGGTGTGGTTCGTGAATTGATCACATTAATTTAATTAAAATTTCCTCAAATATTAAATCTCCATGATTTTGGGAATATATATTCGCATCATTTTATTTGGATATGTGAATTTTCCCAAGAGTGCAAATGTTTAGGTGTGGGTGTGTGATCGTACCACGATTCACTATTTTATTCCACCCTTACACCGCTGTTTTAAACTAGTTTTGTAATGAATTTTCCAAATATAATAATAAATTTCACTTTATATTTGAATCAATTAATTAATGTTAATAAATATTATAATTCTCAATGTTACTTGTTTTTATTATTTCAATGTAGGTGGAGATGATTTGAAGGGCCCTTGATGAAGTGGAAGAAAAATGGGCCAAAATTGCATGGATCCATGGAAATCTATCTCGTGTTTTGAATAGTATGCGAAATCCGTGCATCGAAATGGGCTGATATTTTGTGGGACGATCCAGAATGGAATATTCAACATTTCATGTCAATGAACCCAATCTTGATTCAGATTATATGGGGGCCATTGAAACTAATCTGTCCAAGACACCGAATATATACAAAGTCAAAAGTTGCGTTCTGTATTTTATCAATATCTCGAGCTGTTGTTGTCAAAATGGTTCCAAACATTCTGTGGTGATAGATACGATGTGGGGATACAACTTTCCTGTTTTCTAAAAATGGAGATTTGATTTTCTAATATCTGAAAACCGTTCTCGAAGTGATTTATCAAAATCTGGGTGCCCAAAACCATTTCTCATTTTGGCTATAAAAGGACACCTTGGGCACCCCATTTGCACGTTCGGCCAGGAGGCAAGGTGCTACCATTTTGGAGTCCCCAAGGAGTCTTCTCAACATCCCTAGAAATTTTGGAGGCTTTTGTAAGTTATACCCCCCAACATCTTTCTCTTCCTCCTCTCTCATGGGTTTCTAAAACCCTTGTGATCACCCAGGGAGGAACGTGATGTAAATCCCAAGCTTCATGTTTGTAATATTTGAATAATCTTTTGAATTTCAGGTTGTTGTGTTGTTTTTCATCATCCTCTATTCTTAATTTATTGAGTTATGTACTGGTATGTCATGCTCAACTCATATGATCTAGTTTGGGGGTACCCAATCATGTGATGTTTCACACACCGTTCACCACTTTCTTTCCCCCTTTCAATTGTGGTGTTTATGTGCAAAATATTGGTCAATTGAACTCACATAAGCACTATCAAGACCATATAAATTTATTTCATGGTATCACAAAGAAATAACATACAAACCCGGATAGCGTATTGAGTTCTTCATGTGTTGACTTGGTGAGTTTCGGTTATTAAGTCAAACACAATTCACCCAATCATCGGCGGTGCCCGGTGAATCATTGTGTGTTTTCGACTGAACCCTAAGAGGTATCCTAGTATAAACTTAGTATAATTATAGTTATAAGTGTTACAAACCTAGGAATAAAATATCATAACCCTATATCATGAAGAGATGAAGGATAAACATCATGAGAGTACCCTGGGTTGATCTCTCTTAATTAATTCTGTTAATCTCTACATTGTTTTATCGCATTCATTTTATATTTTCATCTTTAATCATCAAACACCTAATTTTTACAAAACCTCATTCAACATATACTTTCATAATCAAAACCCTTTTTTTAAATTAATGATCTAAGGCTCCGTCGAGAGAAGAGACCTAGGTTTTCTACTATACTGCAGAAATTCTAGCCAAAATTAAACAACTAATTTGATGCGCTCGACAACGCGATCACCCAGTCACGAAGTCCATCGCAACATCGTTCCACTTCAAGTAGGTAAGGGTTAACTACTATGAACGCCTTTCTGGTTGCTGATGCTCCTCTTTCACCTGATGACAAGTAGAACATCTCATGATGAACCCACCAACATCTCTCTTCATACCTGACCACCAATACTGGTGGTGTAGATCACGATACATCTTGGTGAAGCCAGGATGAACTGCCCAAACTAAAGAATGAAAATACCACATCATCTCCTCACGTATGTCTACTGGAAACCATACGCATCCCTAGAAATGCAAGATATCATCCTCACCCACTGTCTATCCAGGAAGAGGTTCCTCTCCTGACACACTCTCTCGCGGGGCTAGGTCTTCTGAGTCTGATAGCTGCCTCATCCGTACTCGATCGAGAAGGGTAGAGGTAACAGCTATAGAAGATATAAAATTCTTTCCCAATCTATCGTGAACCTCCAAGTGCATCTCATAGAACAGATCCATAAGCTGTCACTCATTGCTGGCCTCCTGAACTGCCTGAATCTAAGTTCTCCTCCTCAACGCATCAGCCACTGCGTTGCCCTTTCTTGGCATATAGGCAAGCTCAAAGTCGAAGGACTGAAAATACTCGACCCACCTGTGCTATCTCAGATTTAGATCATACTGAGTGAAGATATACTTGAGACTCTTATGACCAATGAGCTTGGATAAGAATGGACAAAGTAAAGAAGAAAAAACAAAACATGTGTAGGGGTAATAGAATGATCTATTTCAAAGCTACCTATATTATTTTTGAAAACCCTTTTCAGTAAGGGGATTATAATTTTATATATAGATTTTTTATCTAAAATATATATCATTTTTTTAATGGAGTGTTTTATTTTCAATAACTTTAATCCATGTTTATTTTCAAAAACCTCTTTACATTAGAGGAATTAAATTTATGATTATTATTTTTATTCTCTTCAAAAACTATTATTTTATGAAAGGGTAATATATTTTCAAAACACTATTATATTATAGTAATGGATTTATATTTTTAAAAAATTATTAGGGAAAGTAAAATTATATTTTCATACGAGTGACTAAGGGAATTGTATTTCTAAATTATTATTATATTTAAGGGATGTTGTCTCAAATTCTATTCATTGAGGAATGTTTTAATTTTATTCAAATATTTCTTTTATATGGTTTATATATTTACTTTTATTATGTTTAATATCATGAATCCTTCATAATTAATTGTATTTTATTATGAAATTTTAATTATTTCATCTAGAAGGATTTCACATGAAAGTTATAAAGTGGTAAGGGACTTTATCTCAATTTTCTTTTATTGATGAATATTTTTATTTTATCCACCATATTACATTACTATGATGTATATGCTTCCCCTTATAAATTTAATATCCTAAATACTTGATAATTCGTGTTATTTTATTTTTTAATTTTAATTATTTTATCTAAAGGGATTTGACATGAAAGTTACCATGTTGTAATGGACTTCCTCTTAATTTTTTTTCATTGAGGCACATTTTACTATTATGCACCTAATTTATTTTATATGGTGTTTATATAACACCAATTTATTATGTTATATCATGAATTATTCATAATTCATGGTTTTATTAGTTTCAAATTGAAATATTTCCTCCAAGGGGATTTGACTTGAAAGTTACAAAATGGTAAAGGGTTTTTTAACTCAATTTCTTTTTGTTATGTTTTAAATATTCTTCATTCACCCTTTTATATTGTGACTATATATGAATTTATCTATAACTTATTTTATTCTATATTTCCACTTTTTATGGATTTTAATTTATTATACATAATATCTCCATTAATTAACTCCCAATTTTTTTATATGATCTTTGTAAGGGTTAATCATCCCAAATTTATTTCTTTGGGACATATGATTATGGCCTGAACCTATCTTCTTTTATAAAGATTCTATAATACCCTTTTAATATGTTATATCATGAATTTCATAATTTTCAAGATATTTAAAGTACCATTTTATTTAATTCTTTCATGGGGATTATGATTGAAGAGTTTCCAATGTGGAAAAGGATTTATGTTAGAATCTATATTCTTCTAAGATTGTTTTTATCAAGGTTCATTTAGAGGAAATCATATGATATTTTTTTCTGGAACCAAAATTCATTATTCTCCATTTTTTATAAATTTTGTTAAAATTTTTTATTTCCATTTCCATAATAATTAATTAATGAAACATCAAGAAATTATTTTGTAAGTGATATGATATTGTATTTTCTTTGAGATTTGATATATTTCTCTTACATATCCATGTTTTCTAAAGTTCTTTTAAAAATCATATTTTCAAAAGATAAATGATTTTCCAAATCTTTTTTACCTGATCATTAACATTTTTAAATTGGATTCAAAAGGAAATTTTTTAACATTTTCGAAATAGTTCACTTTTGACTCGCTTAAAAAAATGTTTGAAAATAATGTTTATTTTTATCATTTATGTCATGAATAGTTTTTCCTGCCATCATGACCATTATTTTCTTTGACGAATAATTTTCTAGTTTCAAAGGTTAATTTAAAATAAAATTATTTATTTAATGTTTTATAAATTTTTAGATTATCAATAATTTTTTTCAAAATTTAAAGGATGTTTTCCTTAATAAATCTTCCAAGTGATCATTAAAAATAATTTTTCATCTAAGATGACATCCATTTATGTTACTAAATGTGAAGGTATATTTTCACCATGAATATTGTTTATGATATTTTAATGGTATTTCTATTTATCAGTGTCAAAAAACCTTAATGTTACTTATTTTCTAGTTGGATATGTTGAAATGATATCATCCTTATTATTTTTATGGCTGTTTTATGATTATTTCAATGAGATTTTCATGGAAAACAATTTCAATTCTATTGGTTAATTAGGTTATGAAAGGGATAACGGTTGATTTATGATTTTTATGATGCAATGTGAGCTTCAATGTTTTATGATGATATTATGGATCTTTTTCATTGTTGATGATAATTGATGGGTCTCTTATAAACCAAGGATGTGTGGTTCCTTTATAAACCAAGTATGGGTGGTTACACTATTAAAATGGGATAAGAGATTCCATGATAAACCAATGACAGGTGTGTCTCTGATATCCATCCAATGGATTGGGTTATTTAGAGATGGATGTTGACAATATTAGTTAATCCATTTTTACGATTGATGTAAATGTGATGTTTTAGGATACCAATGCTTTTCCATTTTTCCCGTTATGGGTTTTAATGATTCCTTAGATCATGATTGGTATCATATGGCTCAATATTATTGATTCTTATTACTATGTACTTTATTATATCCTTATGTATTAATTCATGATCGATAATCCTGGTATTAATGGGTATGAATATTATTATTTTATGCTCATTCACTTCTCTTATGTCATTATACCATTATTATCTTCTTATGCTCACTGATGACATTCAATTGTTAATGCTTATGTTTACCCTTACTGAGAATTTGATCTCACATTTATTTTTTTACTCTTCTCTAAGTTATGGTGAATGGTGTGAACTGAATTATATCTATAGTGGTTTCATTTGGTGATGATGATAAATTATTGTGAAATAAGAAAATATTAGTATAGTGGGAAGGATATTATCTTGAAGTCATGGGTATTGTTTATATAATGCTTTGTTCTAACTCCCTAAAGATCTAAACCTAAAACGTCAGAGGGTATTTAATAGGTCCAATGTTAATTTTGATGATGAAACTTTTATATAACCAAATTTTTTTGTAACATTCATCAATATAAAATCTAGAAATATAACGTCTTTGATTTTTTCACAGGATCCAAGAGTGTGGGTTTGTGGCTCTTATATTTTTTATTAGTTAAATGGTATAGAGAACCTTGGATATTAGTTTTATTTTTTAAAACTATAATATTATTTTAATTTTATTTGCTTTTAGTAAATACTTTAATTAGTATCTTCTTTAGATTGAGTAAATTCATTACAGAATATAATGGGGGATCATAAACAACACTTATATATCTTCATGATGATATGATTATTATTATTATTATTATAAATTCATCCTCTTTTAATTTTCAAATTTTTTCTAATATAAAGAACACCTTAAATTATTTTAATGAAGTATAAAACACCTCCTCCATACCCCTCTATCACCATGAATCATCGATTATTTTAAATCAAATTCAAATTTCCAAAATTTATCACCTATCCTGATTGAGGATGTATCACCAAGGAATTTTCAAATATTTTACCTTACAACAAGATATTTTGGTGCATTATGATTTAATAATATATATAGATGAAGGGGATCCTCATGAATCCTACTTGTATTTAATAACAACTTATCATATTCTCAAACATGGTCTTGGAATTTTAGAAGGACCCTTGATTGAAAGATTCAAATTGGATTCAGTCATAGTTTTTCAGAAGAATCAAGTTATATTATATTTTAATACATTTTATTACAATAAAAATTAATTTCCAAAAATGTTTCTTTGTAACCATTAATACAACCCAGACTATATGATATTTCACTAGACAAAAGAAACATTGGATTTTTAGGGATCTCTGAAACAATATTGAAATTCATGGACAATTTATCTTCATGAACAATGAAATGATGAAAATAGGTGGATAATTTGATAAAGGGATGACATATTAAAACATTAATTATATTATATTTTCATAGTTTTTTCACATGTTAGTTGAAATGAAAAATTTTGGGATATATAGAACATAAAATGATAATATTTCAAGGTGAAATGAATTATGAGGGATCAATTATTATTAAGGGCAGTAGAATTTAATATACTATGATTGTTAATGTATTTATATTCTCTATAAATAAATAAGCTATATAAATTTAAAATAATATGAAGAAAATTTTATTGAAATAATATACTAAATATAATACCAAAACACCTCTCCATGGCATATAAATATACCACTTATTTAAGAGATGAAAATATTAAACATGAAACATTTATCATAAATATATGATCACAACATATTATAAATATGATAACTCCAAAATCATATACCACATCACTAGGATTATTAATGAATATAAATACACCAAATATGATGATGGAAATAAAACATAGAAATGGAAAAATAATAACCATCCTTGAATGTGAACAAAAAATGAACTAAGAAGAGTTAGGGTTATTAAATTTTCATTTAAGTTGAATATTTATAGTATAAATGATATAACCAATGATAAATATTTGATTTACCCTTTTTGGATAAATATGATAGAAAAGAATAAAAATTGGTCATTATGATATTTTTTAAAAAAATTATTTTAAGGATTTTTTAATAAGAATAATGTTAATAATTTAATAGTCAACTTATATTAAATTATTAGAAATTTGTTTTATATTATAAAAAAATATTTTATAAAAAAATATAAATAATAAAATGTTTATTTCAGAAAGGACACAACATATAATGTAATAAATATAATTTTGTAATAAAAATGAAGGAAAAAATATATAAGTACATATAAGTAATATTTTTTTACATATATATAATAATATTTTTAATATTTAAAACATAGTTATATATTAAAAAATGGTCAAACTTTACATTCCACCTTGAAAAATTAACCATACACTTATGGGAGATAAGCCTTCCCTTGAATGGGAAAAGTCCTAAAAATCTCTTAATGAGGCATGGGTAGTGTGATAACTTTCTACTACTTAGGCATACAGAACACATTGTGCACTCATTGGTGCATAAGGTGTCAAGCTTGTCAGATTATCCTCATTTGTGTGTGTAGTGCTACGGGGGCCGAAAACCACTACCAAATCTATAATTCAGTGGCATAGGTTGAGTTACTAGGCAGACTAAAAACATCAAAAACGTTGATGTTGGATGTGTTTAACTCTATTACTATATATTCTCCTTCAGAATTACTATTTAAAATATATCCTATAATCACTTTCATCCAGGCCATCTGATCACCTCAACTATAATCTTCCTTACATCTGAATGCTAATATTCATTATCATTCCTTGGTATTTTTTATCTGAGCTTTTTATTCATCTCCATATCCTCCCCCTGACATATATCACTAATATGAAATACCTACACATAGTGCACTTAGAACCCCCTACCCAAAAAATAATTTTCTATCAAAAACAGGTCTATAATGCTAGAACTATCAAAAAAAGTCCTTAAAAGTTCTATTGCACACAAAAATCATCCATATTGATATCACAGATGAGTCTTCTTCTGAATCTATGAATCCTTCCCATGGATGCTCGGTAGGATAGAAACAAATTAGACAAATGAAAACTTTATAAATGAAAGAAAATCTTGTTTTTTTATTTATTCTTCCTCAGTTTTGAATACTAGTTGAAATGATACCCATATATATCTAAATATTTATATATATGTATGTAATCATTTGAATAATTCAAATTCCATTAATTTTTCAATTTCTTCCACAAGAAAAAATATCAAAATCCACTAAGGATTATATAGATTTTTAGTTATATTGTTTTACTGTCCATGGGAGTTATAATTCTAAAAAACAAATTTTGTAATCTAAACACCTATATATATCTATATAGAGAGAAAACCCTCTTCACCCATTGAAATACCACTTCCCATATTCCCTCATTATTATTTGCTTTCTATGTTATTTTTCAAGATTGGTAGTAGCCTTTTCCATCTCACCTTGTTTTATAGTTTTGGGTAAGGTAATTTTATTTCAAAACTATGCTTATTATTTTTCAAAACCCATTTCATTAAGGGAATTATAATTTTATGTATAAATTTTTTTCACCAAAATTGATTTCAATTTAGTAATGGATAATTTTATTTTCAAGAACATAAAATCAATGTTTATTTTAAAACCATCATCATTTACAGGGAACTCACTTTTTCAAAGATATATTTATCATCATAAATTATAATTATTTTATTAAAGAAAAATCTATTATGAACATTCTATTATATTTTAATAAGGTATTTATATTTTTAAACATATATTTTTAAAATGAAAATTTCATTTTACTTCCTGGGTCTAAGGTAATTTTATTTTTAAATTATTATTTTTTGAAAGGGATTATTTCCTTTGATTGAGGCATATTTTAATGTTATGGACCAATTTTTTTATATGAAGTATATACTGCCCATTTTACATGAAATATCATTAATAATTCATGCATGATTCTATTTTATGTTGAAATTTAAATTATTTAAACCAATAGGATTTGACTTGAATGTTACCAAGTGGTAAGATAGTTGATCTCAATTCTACTTTATTGAGGCATATTTTAATATTATGAACCTAATTCCTTTTATATGGTTTATATATTGAGGATTTAATATGTAATATAATTAATCATTCATACTTAATTGTATTTTATATTTCAATTTTAATTATTTCATTAAAATGGATTTGAATTGAATATTCCCAGGTAGTAAGGGACTTTGTCTTAATTTTCCTTCATTGAGGAAAATGTTATTGTTATGAAACTAATTTATTTTATGTGGTGTATATATACTTATAATGTTTCATGTTATATCATTAATCATTCATAATTTATGGTATTCATAATTTCAACATGAAATATTTCATCAAGAAGGATTTTAAATGAAATTAATCATGTTTTAAATGTTTTAATAACATAATTTCCTTTCATTATGTTGTAAAACATCTTCATTAACTTTGTTATGATGGTATTATTTTTGAATTTATCTCTAAATTTTTTTATTATGTATTTTTTTGGGGGTATTTACATTTTTTGGACATAATATTTCTGTTGATTAACTCTCAATTCAATGTATGATCTTTGTAAGGGTTAGTCATCCAAAATTCCTCTCTTTGGGACATATTCTAATGATACGATCATATATTCTTTTATGAGGTGTATATAATACCTTTTTACCTGTTATATCCTTAATATCCATACGTTCATGATATTTATAGTATAATTTAAATTTATTCTTTCATGGTACTTACGACTGAAGAGTAACAAAGAGGGATAAGGATTTATGTTACAAGCTTTTTTCTTTCAGGATATTTTATGTTCAAGATTAATTTAGAGGAAATAATATTCACTTATTTTCCTGAACCAAGTATCCTTCTACTCCAATGGTTATGAATGTGGTTTAAATTATTTATTTTCATTTACTCTCTTATTTATTATAGAAAAATCAAGAATGTTATTCGTACGTGAAATGATCATGTATTTTATTTTAGATTGGTTATCATTATCATATATATCCTTACATTCTAAAATATTTTAAGAAATTTTATATTATAAAAATTAATGATTTAATAAAACTATTTTAATTGCTATTTGACTTTTTAAAAAAATAAATGGAAAATAATTAACATTTTCTAATTGGGTCACTTCTGACTCTCATTACAAAATTATTAAAAAGAATGTTTATTTTTATCATTTATATCATGAAATTATTTTACCTCTTTCATAAACATTATTTTATTTGAAGATTCATTTTTATATTTCAAATGATATTTTGGAAGAAATTTATTTCTTCAATTTTTGAGTAAGTATTATATTTAAAAGAAATATCAAAATAGAAAGGATATTTTCCTAAAAAAATGTTCCTATTGATCTTTCAAAATAATTTTCAATATAACATGACATCCTTCAATGTTACTCAATTTTAAATTTTTATTTTCCACAATAATTTTTTTATTGATATCTTAGTGTTATTTTCATTCATCGATTCCAACAACATTTGATTTTACATATTCTTCACTAGGATATGTTTAAATAATATTATCTGTATTATTTCGTTAAATAGATTATGACCATTTAAAAGTGACTCTCAAGGAACCAATTTATATCCCATGGTTTAATCTATATATGGCTGAAAAAATTGTTTATTTATTATTTTAATGATGAAATGTGAAATTACATTTTTTATGATTTTTTTATAGTTCCATGGAATTTTTTATGATGTTGGGTGGTTCTATTATAAACCAATGATGAGTGGTTCTTGTATAAACATGGGATGGGTGTTTATGTTATTAACCAATAATGGGTGGTTCCATGATAAACAAATGATTGGTGGGTTTTTGATAGACATGTAATTAATTAGGCTCTCTAAAGAAGGAACTATACCATATTGGTTATTCAATTTGTAAGACTGAAATCAAGATGATGTTCCAAGATTCCAACACTTTTTATTTATTATTTCTATGGTTTTTAATTATTTATTTTATAAATATTGATATAATATAGATAATGGATATTGATTCATATGACTCTTTCCTTTGTTAAATCCTTATGCAATGTTTCATGAATCATGATCCATGTATTTATGAGTATAAATATTATTATGTTATGCTCATGAACTTTGATTATCTCACCATACCCTTATTCTCTTATAATTCGTATTGATGACATTTAATTGTTAATGCTTATGTTTACGCTTAATTATAATTTGAGATCTCCCTTCTTTTGTTCTCTCTTCCCTAGGTTATCAACAATGATGATAAAATTAATTTTATCAAGAAATGTTTCATATAGATTATGATGATGAATTATTATGAAATAATAAAATGTAGGCATATTGGGAAATAAACTATCATGAATCCATAATATTGTTTATTTAATATTTTCTCCAAATTTTCTATATTTATAAACCAAAAAGTTCTATGAGTATGTATGTTATCCAATATTCCTTTCGATATTGTATGTTTTGGAAAAAAAATAGGGTCACATTCCTTGATATCAAATCCATAAATGTTGAGTTTCTGATTTTAGAACCGAATTTGAGAGTTTAGGTTCAGTGATATTATATCTATCTCTCTTTCCATTATTTTACTTCTTAAAGGTTTGGAGTAATTTTAAATAAAATGTTGAAGATTCATAAATATTATAAATGTATTTGGAAGATGAAATTTTGGATATTTCATTTGATTAATTTCTAGTGGTTGGAAACGTGTTAATTAATTAAAGCCTTAAATTTTGATGTTCTAGTGTTGGAGATGTTAAATTAGGGTTTATGAAATTTTTTATAAGCCATGAAAAAATTTCCTTTGGTCCATTCCACTATTAGTAAATTTTCCCCTCATAATATTCTTCCCTTATATATTGAGACCAAAGAGATAAATAGGGTTATTTTTAGTTTCATAGGGGTTATCCAACTCAATTGAGATTGTGAACTCATGTACATGGAGTTTCATGTGACCATGGAAATTTTTTATGGGTCATTACAATCTTCCTTTGTAGGATAAATTATTCATATGGTTTATTAATGATTATTTAAATAGAGGTATTCCTTAAAATAATTGGAATTTGTTTACCTAAAATCGTAAACTATAGACTCATAAAAATTCAAAAGAAAAAATATCTTGTTATGTGGATATAATATAATTTCAACATGGGATATTATATATGTAAATTCATTATGGGTTTTTAAATAATAATTTTATTTATAAATATTTTTGGTATATCACTATATGTGAGTTTTAAAATCATTATCTTATGAAAATCATAATTAACAATGAAATATGGTTTTGATGTCTATATTTTTTTCCAAATTGGGTGTTTGGATAAAAATGTGTTTAAATGAAATATCAATAATGGAATTATTAAATAGTTTTACAAGGGAAAAATATTTTAGGGATTTCATTTTGAATTGGGGTATGGTAAAGATATTTTCATTTGATTTTATAATAAATCCATAGATTGTTAAATTTATCTTGAAAAATAATTTTATCAGATTCTAAAAACATCCCATTTTATTTACATTGGTGGATTTTACTATTGATAAATTTTTTAGAGGTTATATTTTTTTTAAGTGAATTGTTTGTGACTGGTGTTATATAGTCAAATTCTATACTCATTCCCATATTATATATGTGGGAGACAGGTGGTGTATTATAAAGACCCATCCTTATTACATTACATAATCTTGAAGTTTAGTTAAGAACTCACATACTATAATATTGGGGATCTTTTAATGATTATTGTTTTATAGAATTTTGATACAACACATACATAAGATTCCACATTCATATAGAGCATATACTACAAAAACAGTATCCCTCTCTTCTGAAATATAATACTTTTCAAATAAAATATGTTTTCATTGAAAAATATTTATAAAATTTAACTTGGATTACTTATTTTCCTTAAACATCCTTATAAACTATGAAAATAAATTAAGAACATTGGATGACTTAGTAAGGGATATAAAAATTGGGATAGAAAACATTATCCCTTGAATACTTGTAACATATAAAATCATTTTCAAAAATACATACTTGTCACCCATATAAACATACTTTGTGAAATGTGAGAATTCCACCAAACATATAGAACATAAATATAACCCTAAAGTTATCTTGTGTCATTAATTACATAATATTTTAACCCCCACAGATACCTTACAATATAACTCTCTTGGATACCTTATTGGGTAACCATCGCAGTTACACTTGGAGTGTCCATATGGCCGACCTCCAACATACACATACCCAATGAGTTGGAGGGAAATATAGGTCCCAAACTTCATTATAAAAAATTCCCAATAACCATAACATAATCATACAACATGAATAATTTCATAAAAACATTGCTTCCAAATTTCGTAAAACTAGATGTTTAAAAGAGTATTTTATAAGAAAAGTCCCTTACAAATGACATATAATTGATATGAGAATCAATATAACAAAAGGAATATGGGTATAAAATGAAAATAAACATAATAAAATATTATATAAACAAAACTAAATCATATATATTATCTTAGAACCACGTAATTAATGAAGTATAAGGTTAACCCAGAGAATGGAAACTGGGTTAAGAATTCCCTTACCACAAGTTTTTCTTATATCAAAATTTCTTAAAACTTATGTATAATGGTTAAAAGAGTGTTATTAATATATTAAAGAAACATATACATGTTTATGACACCTTATATGATCATTTAATAACAACATTTCACCCTTTAATTACTAGTATTTTGTTCCTTCCAATGTTTTGGGTGCGTTCTTTGCATGATTTCTATGGCCAGTTTGTATTTGATTTTCTTGTCTTATGGAAATGAAATAACATAAGGGGAATTAAATGTTATTAATATGTTTATAGAAAATATAATGATATCACAAATCATTTTCTAATCATATATGATGATGAATCATTAGATAAAATGTCAGTGATATTTGTTTGTATCATTTTTTTTGGTTACTCGATAATCATGAACTTGTTTCATTATATAAATTATTATAATTAATATAAATTTATTAAAGAACAAAAAATAGGTTAAAACATAGACTTTAAATTCTATTTAATCTATTAAAAGGGTTTTATGATCATATTTGAAGGCTGTGATGGAAATTGAAAACAAATCATCCACAATTTTGGTAAATCAGCACATCACGAACGATGTTTTTATTTTTTCAATGGAGAGGAGAAGAAGAAAGATGATTAATCTTTCACATGAACATGATAACATAAAGAATATATAATATTATGGTGATTTAATATATCCTGTAAAAGTTTAGGGGAGATATTATAAGGAAAGAAAGGAATTGAAAAGAAAGAACATGAAAAAGGAAGAGGATTCTTACCTCTTGATCTTGTCTCCCTGAGATCCTCCTTAAGGCCTTTGGTTTTGGCCTATTGGTGAGACCAAAAGGTCTTAGACGTGGGGATTTTCCTTAGGGAGGGTATTTTTAAGAACTTAGACAATCCTAAAAGCTTGAGAGGTGTGGGAGGTGTGAGAGGAAGAGGGGAATGAGGGTGGTATTTATAATGGAGGAGAGGAAGGATGTTACATCATTTTAATCATTATTATAATATTTTTTTATAAAGACTTTGAATAGTCATAATTCATGTGATCCAAAATATTAATAATTTCATTTTAGTTCTAAATAAGTGGAATTGCATCAGTCTCTCATCACCTATGATGTAGTAAAACAAGTAATTAGCATTTATCATAATTTATCTTATTTAACTATTCATAAAAAATTCATGAATTTTAGAAAAATCCCAAAAATTCACCCTAACCATTTTTCGACTTTTAGAATTAAAAAATGAACTCCATTTTTTGAAAATAATTTTCGAAATATTATTAATTTATTTTTTAAATTAAAATCACAATTTATTCAAAAATAACAATTTTAAATCTATAACTCATTTTTTAACACCTTGAAAAATTAATCCACATCTCATCATCCTATAACCTTAAGAAAATAAAATAATTATAATATTTACCATTCATAATGGTCATATTACTATTCATTAGGGTAAGTAACTATTAATCGAAAAAAGTTGGTTCTATCATACTCCAAATAACTTACTAATCCAAACCATAGACGAATGCTTTTTAAAATTCAAATCATAAAAGAAGAAAACATATGTTTAAAGGATAGGTATAATTATCTAATTAAAACGAAGTTTCATGCATTTCAATTTATTTTTAAAAACCTTGGGGTGTTACATTGTCCTCATCTTCTCGAAATTATTTTCTCATAATTTTATTTACTTATTAAACAAGTGAGGGTACCATTCCCTCATAGCAATTTCAGATTCCCATATTTCTTCTTCAACCATATGGTTTCTCCACAAAACCATTACCTAGTGTACTACCTTATTCCAAACTACTTGTTCTCTTCAAACAAGAATCTGAATAGGTTTCCCTTCATAATAAAGTTTCTTTTCTAGCTGAACAGCTTTTGGGCTCAAAACATGAGATGAATCTAGCACATGCTTTCTCAAAATCAAAACATGAAAAACATTATGTACTTGAGATAAACATGGAAGAAAAAGGTACTTGGTAGGTGACTGTTCAAACTTTCTCTAGGATTTCATAAGGTTCAATGAACTGGGGACTTATCTTTCCTTTCTTACTAAAACACATAACACTTTTCCATGGTGAGATTCTTAGAAAAACATGATCACCTACCTCATAAGAAAATTATTTAATCGTGTTGTCTCTATAACTTTTATGCCTGATCTGATTTTTCCTCATTTTTTTGGATCATCTTCAATTTATTATCCACTTCCTCTATTGATTCTTGTCCAATTATATTCTTTTCTCTAACTTCATCCCAAAAAACTGGAGTTTTACAGTCTCTCCCATACAATGACTCGAAAGGTGCCACTACCACAAAATTGGGATTCCACAGTGCCACCCTTTATCAGTGCTAAAAAACACTGATAAAGGTCACTTTTAATAGTGCTAAAAAATTCACTGTTAAAAGTGATCCTTTATCAAGAATTTTTTTAGCACTAATAAAGCCCCCTCCCCCCCCCCCCTTCACCATTTTTTAGTGTTGTTAAAGGGGACCCCTTTATCAGCACTTTTTTTAGTAGCGCTGATAAAGGGAGGAATTTATCATCACGTTTTCCTAGTTATGATAAAGTTTATATTTCAAAAAAAATCATGAAAATTAATATATTGTTATATAAGTATATTTATATTGGTATAAATATAATATATATTTTTATATATGTTTTAGATAAGTATAAATAGACTATTACATTTAATATAATAAAAATTTAGAGAAAATGGATTTTAAAATATTTTAAAAAATATCATTAATTAATAATATTATAATTATCATCGATTAATAATCATTTAATAAAAATTTGAAGACACAAAAATCCAAAAAAATTAATAAAAGATCTAAAATAAGTTGAAAATGTAACTCAAACTTTAGAAAACCATAACTTTTAATATAAGTGTCCATTTGAGCTCTACATCATATCAAATCAGATCTTGTTATGAGCTCTATGCGCTAGTAACAAGATGGAGCCTTCTGTCACAATTTTTGAGGAAAAAAATGCCTATAAGGCCTCTAAAAATGAGTTTTTAATCAGGATAACCCAATTGTTTAACATTCAGAAAGGTATAACTTCTGATCCATATGTGCTATAAGCCAGTACCACATATCATATCGAATATTGTTTCATTTTCTTCAATTTGACTGGTTGTGGAGTTGAAATGGTCTTCTGGATTAGAAGTTGTGGTTGTTTTAACATTCTATGGCTTTTCAAATACACATATATATGTATTTATTTGTAAATATACATGTGTCTGTGAGAAAGTGTGTGTATATTTGTGTGTCTGTCTATGTGTGTGTGTGTGTGTTATATATGTTTTTATTATTTACTTATTTATTTATAAACACAATAAAAAACATATTTTATAAACGTATTTAAAACTAATATTATAAATATATATTAATATAAAAATACATAAACGGATAAATAATGATAACTAAAATTATATATGTAAATACAAATAAATATATATTAATATATGAATAAATATATATATACTAATATATGAATAAATATATATATGTATTAATATAACTAAATATATTTATATTAATATTAGTTTATGTTAATATATGAATAAATATAACTAAAAATATATAAATCTATATTAATATATGAATATATATATATTAATATATGAATAAATATATATGTATTATTATAAAAATATATATTTATATTAATATTTGAATAAATATAACAATATATATATATAAATAGATATATAATTAAAAAGAGAAAAAACAAAATAGCTTAGTGGTAAAGCTGTAAGCAGGCAAGAGGGGAGGTCTTGGGTTTGATTTTGGGTAAATGTAGGGTCACGCGGGTACGTGCAGGGGTCTGTGGGAAAGTGTGGGATGTGTAGGCCTATGCAGTGTGTGGGAGAGTGGGAGGGAGTCCTCCTAGCACTGATAAAAGGGGGGTCAAGTGTTGTTAAAAGCTACCCAAGCATTCTATTTTCTATTTATCTATATTTTTTACTTTTAACAACACTAAAAAAGAACTAATGAAGGACCTTTTTCTCAGTTCATTTTTTTATCGCTGATAAAAGTCACCGTTTATCAGTGCTTTTTTAGCATTGATAAAAGGATCCTTTATCATCGCTTTTTGAGCCTTAATAAAAGGGACCCCCCACCCCCATTATTTCCTAGATTAACACTGCTTTTCTAGCACGGTTAATGCCCTTTTCTAGCATTGATAAATGTTATATTTTTGGTAGTGTGCCATCTATATACAGAATTGAAAACTGTAATTATTAGAAAATTCAACTAAGGAGATATTCTGATCCCAACTTATCTGGTTGTCCATTGAACAAGATCAAAGAATATCCTCCAAAATCTGAATCATTCATTCTAACTTCCCATGTGATTGTGGATGAAAAGTTGTATTGAAATTTAATTTTGTGCCCAACAACTTCTAAAGACCTCTCCAAAAGTTAAAAGTTATCCTGGGATCTCTGTTAGATTCAATGGAAATAAGAACTCCATGTAACCTGAATATATCATTGAGGTATAATCAAGAAAGAATATCCAAAGAAATTATATTTCAAATAGGGATTAATTGTACAGATTTATCCAATCAGTCTACAATATCCCATATTGCATTGTTACCTCAATAATCTTTTGGTAGTCCAACAACAAAGTCCATGGATATATTATCCCATTTCCACTCTAGAACTGGGAAAGGATGAAGCATCCCCTTCTGTAACTGCAACCCTACTTTAACATGTTGACATGGGAAAAATTTCACGGTAAAATAAGAAATATCCCTTTTCATTCCATCCCACCAATAATACTCCCGAAGGTCTCTGTACATCAAAGTAATTTTCAGATGAACTGAAAATGGAGAACTATGCACTTCACACAACAATTATTTCTTCAAATTTGAATCAAAAGGCACACATTACCTTTTACAAAATCTGAAAACGAAATCATTATCATGGTTAAACTCTAGAAACATACCCAACATAACCAATTCTACCATTTTCTGTAGCTCACATTCTTCCATCTGCACTTTCATAATTATTTTTGATAACAATGACTGTACTGAAACCTAATGCAAAAAATAGGTATTTTCTATAAAAATATATTCTAATCCAAAATTCATCAAATAATTAATCAAGGTATCATGTTCAAAATGTAACGTGGTCAATAATTCATGATGTTTTCAACTCAAGGAATCCGCCACTTTTTTTTCTTTTCCCAAATTATAATTAATCATGAAATCATTATCCTTTATCAGGTCAAGTAATCTTGTCGGCATCATTTTTAATTCATTTTGAGTGAATATTTACTTCAAAATTTTATGTTTCGTATATATTTTACATTTGGATCCTTATAAATGATGCCTCTAAATTTTCAAATCAAAAATCACAACTTCCAATTCCAAATCATGTGTGGGATAATTTAACTCATGGGGTTTTAGTGGTAGTTAAGCATAAGCAATTACTTGATCATTCTTCATGAAAACGCAACCAATTTCTTTCAATGAATCATCATGGTAGATGAAAAAAATCACCATTTAGGGAAGGAAAGGAAAAAATGGAGCATTCACTAATCTCTTCTTCAGTTCCTAAAAATAAACATCACATTCTTTTATCAAAATAAATTTAACCCCTTTTCACGTTAACTTAGTTATTATTTCAGATAACAATGAAATTGTTTTAACAAATATTCATTAATAACCTAATAATCCAGTAAAACTAAAAACCTATGTAACGTTATTCAGTATTGGGAATTCATCAACCACTTTTGTTTTGGAAAGATCACGTATTATTCCATCCTTATTTACAATGTTCCCAAGAAAACAAATATTTTTCATCCTAAAATCACACTTGATAAATTTTCCATACAGTTTCCTTAACCTTAAGGTTTGCAAAAAAACCTTTAGATTTTTTTATACTCCTCTTTACTATTAGAAAATACCATAATTTCATCAATAAACACAACCTAAAACTTATCCAAGAAGTCATGAAATATTCTATCCATAAGATCAATTAATACAACCTGTGTATTTGTTAACCCAAATGGCATAACAACAAATTCATAATTCCCATATATAATATGAAAATCTATTTTAGGGATGTTATCCTTCTTCACCTTCAGCTAATGGTATTCGGATCTCAAGTCAATCTTGGAAAAGTACTAAGCTCCATGGGGTTGATCAAACAAGTCATCAATATGAGAAAAATGATACATTTAATTAATAGTGATGTTATTTAACACTCTATAATCAATGAAAAGTCTCATGGAACCATCATTCTTTTTAACGAAAAAATAGGATCACCCCACGGTGAAGTTCTAGGATGAATTAATCCTTTATCAAGAAACTCCTGTATTTTATTTTTCAATTCAATAAGTTTTATTGGATCCATTCGATATGGGGGTTAGGAAATTGCCTTAGCATCGGGTACAAATTCAATTGTGAATTCCACTTCTCGATCAGGTATGACATTGGGTAACTCATCATGAAAAACATCAAGGTATTCATTTACCAGTAGTACATCATTAATCTGAACAATTCTATTTTTTATAAAAATCTGAAAAATATTACATTCATTTCCATATTTGGGTATTTTCTCATCTTCCTAATCTGTTATCAATTGTATGGTTTAGTTATTTTATACAAACTGAAAAACTTTCTAAAAAAACTTCTTTATCTCTACAGTCAATCTTAGCAAGATAAACAGAATTCCAATCCATTCCCATAATTACATCAAACTCTACTAAGGTAAAAACAAGGTATGGAGGTAAATTCTTTCCAAATACCACAATAGAATGATTCTTATAATTCCTTTTTTCTATAATATTTCACCCTAGTGTTTTAATAATAAGTTCTGGTCTCATTTGTTGAGGTGATATTTCATATTTACAAGGAAATTCCTCATAAATAAAGGAATTTGTAGACTCTGTTTTGAACATATTTGATCAAAATCTGAGTAAACAAACAAGTTACCTGATATAACTTCATTTTATGGCCCGAAATCTTCTGAAATTGTCACAAAGGATCTCACTGCACCTTTCTACTTATATTCTGGCTTCATTACATCATTTAGATCTCTCTTTGGGTAGGCATTTTCCTAATCACCCATATTTCCACATTTAAAACACTTAATAGTTTTCTTATAAGAATTAGTCTTAGGATCATTTTCATTAAAATCTCATGACTTATGTCCAAAATTACCACATCAAAAACAATTCCCAATTTTGGTATGGCATTCCACAGGGTTCTTTTTTCCACACTTCTCACAAATGGGAAACTGGAATTTCTTACCATCATATTTACTTGGTTGATTCATACCGATCTCTTTCCATCTAGACCTCTTCTTCTCCTTTTTTTCAAAGTGCATGTGATCTTTATAAAACTCTATCTCTACCCTCTCATCACATCGTACAAGTTTCTCATAACATTTGAATTCATAGGAGTCCAACGCCCTTCAATAACTTGTCTTTAATCCTGAGTAAAAATGGTTGATTTTTCCATCAAGATCAAGAATAAGATTTGAAGCATTCCTCACTAGTCAGGTAAAGTTTTCTTTATACACATCCATTGAATCTTCCTACTTTTTCTTCAATTCAAGGAATTACTTCTCCATACTAAGTTTCACCATATTAGGAAAATATTTTTCATGGAAAATACTTTTAAATTCATCCCACTCTAAGGCACCAACCTCTTCTATATCCTTGATATTTTTGACTATTTTCCACAACTGATCATCTTCACCTTTAGAACAATAAATGGAAAGACTTAAATTTTGATTATTGGAACTTCCTATAACATCAAATATCTTTTCAAGGTCTTTAATATATCCTTCATCCACTAACAGATATGAAGATCCACTAAATGGAGGAGGGTGTTGTCTCATAAAATATTCCACAATCATCATGTTTTTTTGTGTTACCATTGGTTTTTCCATTTATTGGATGACACCACCATTTATTTTCTTTATTAGATGATCCATTATTGTCACAAACTTCTCAGTTCCAATCACATCCATTTCTGGCTGTAGATTCGGAAGGATATCATTCTGTCGGTGCCTCTCCTCTTCAACTTCCCTGTTTCTTCTGCGGAGAACAATTCTGATCAAACATATCTTCATCAAATAAACATGGTAATATTTAAATTCTATATAATTTAAAATAATAGATATAGTAAAAATCACTTATGGTATTCTATTAACATTATCCTAACCCCTAAAGATATCTAAACCATTCTCTGATACCAACTATAAGGACCCAGCATTATTATATTACATAATTTTGAATTTTAGACAAGAACTCACTTTATTTAATATTGATAACCCTTTAAAGTATATATTTTTACACAATTGTGATATAATACATACATAACATTCCACATTCATATAGAAAATATACCATAAAAATAGTATTGATTTCTTCCAAAATATAAAACCTTTCAAATAAAACATATTTTCTTTGAAAAATATTTATAAAATTTAACATGGATTCCTTATTTTTCTTACACATCATTATAACTTGTGAAAATAATTTAAAAACTCTTGATTATCACAAAAATCTGAAAAAGAGATAAAAAATTAGGAAATAGAACATTATCCCATGAATACTTGTAACGTATGAAATCATTTTCAAAAAGACATACTTGTAACCCATATAAACTTACATTGTGAAACTTGAGACTTCAAAAAAAACATACAGAAAATAAATAGAACAAGAAATTTATCTTGGTTCATTACTTAAATAATCTTGTAACCCTCATAGAAACCTTATAATTTTTAACCCCCATGGCTACCTTACAATGTAACCCTCACGACTACCTTATTGTGTTACCATCATAGTTATACTTTGAGTAACCATACGGTAGACCTCTAACTTACACATACCCAAAGAATTGGATGGAAATATAGGTCCTATAATTCATAATAAACAATTCAAAAGAACTATAATATAACCATAAAACATGAATAATTTCATAAAAACATTTCTTTTGAATTTTGTAAAATTATAAGTTTAAAAGATGATTTTATAAGAAAAGTCCCTTCAAAATGACATATAAATGATATGAGAAGCAATATAAAGAAATAAATATGTGTATATACTATAAATGCACATAATAAGACATAATATACAAAAAATAATCACATAAATGATCTTATAACTCCACAATTAATTATGTATAAGTATAACCCAAAGAATGATAATTGGGTTAAGAATTCCCTTACCTCGGGTTTTTATTACTTTAAACTGGTTTAAAAATTATATATAATGGTTAAAATAGTGTTATTAATATATTATAGAAAAATATTAATGTTTAAAAAACCTTATATGATCATTTCATAACATCATTCCACCCTTTAATTATTAGTATTTTGTTCCTTCCATTGTCTTGGGTGCGGTCTTTACATGATTTCCATGGCCAGTTTGTATTTGATTTTCTTGTTGTCTGGAAATGAAATTAGATAAGTGGAATGAAATGGTGTTAATATGTTTCCATAAAATATAATGATATCATGAATCATTTTTTTATCATATATGATGTGGGATCATTAGACAAAACAATAATGATATTTGTTTACAAAAGTTTTAGTGGTTCCTCGATAATCAAGAACTTGTTTCATTATATAATTTAATGTCATGCATATAAATTCATTATAGAACATTAAATAGGTTAAAAAATAAACATTAAATTACAATTAAATAATTTAATGGTTTTTATGATCATATTTGAAGGATGTAATGGAAATTAAAAACACATGGTCCACCATTTTGGTAAATCGGCACATCGCAGACGGTGTTTTTATTTTTAGAGGGAGAGGAGAGGAAGAAAGGTGATTAATCCTTTACATGATCATGATAACATACACAATATATAATATTATGGATATTTCATACCTCTTTTAAAATTTTAGGGTAATAGGGTATAATAAAAGAAAGTAATTGAATAGAAAACATGGGGAAAATGAAGAGGATTCTAACCTCTTGACCTCTCCTCCTTGAGATCCTCCTTAAGGCCTTTGGTTTTTGGAATTTTAGAGAGACTAGTAGGTCTTAGATGTTGGGAAGAGCCTTGGGGAGTCTATTTTTTAGAACTTATAAAATTCTCAAGGATTTATAGGTGTGAGATAAAGAGGGGAATGAGTGTGGTATTTAGAGTGGATGAGAGGTGGGATTTTACCTTATTTTAGTCATTTTTATAATATTTTTTCTCAAGACTACGAATAGTATTGATTAGTTAACCCCAAATAGTAATAATTGAATGTGAGTTCGAACCAATTAGGCTTACATCACCATTTCATAACCAATGATGCAGTAAAACAAGTATTTAGCATTTATCATATTTTATCATATTTTATTATACATCAAAAATTCAAGAATTTCAGAAAAATCCAAAAAATTCACCCTAATAATTTATAGGCATGTATAATTAAAAAACAAACTCCAATTTGTGGAAATAATTTTCAATATATTATTAATTAAATTTTTAAATAAAATTATAACTTATTGAAAAGTAATTATTCTAAATCTATAACTCATTTTTTAATACCTTGAAAAATTAATCAACATATCATTATCTTATAAACATAAGAAAATAAAATATTAATAATGTTCAATATTCATAAGTGTCATATTACTATTCATAAGGGTATGTTACTATTCACTAAAATACAATTTGGTTCTATCATATACCAAATAACATACTGATCACAACCATAGATGATTGTTTTTTAAAATTCAAATCATAGAAGTGGAAAATTTATTTGTAAAGGCTAGTTATAACTAACTATATAAAACAAAGTCTTATTCATTCCAATTTATTTTTAAAACCCAAGTAGTGTTAAAAGTATGCTGGTTTGATTGGTTGTGATAACAAGCATATGTGGATTTTATTTTTAATTTCTCTTAATAAGTCTTTGTTGCGATCTTGGTAGATTAAACAATATGTAGTACCCATGGGACTGATTACATATACATGAAAATCAAGGATAATTCCCCAAAAAACATGATCCATTTTAATTTTTTCCTTATTAGTCTTTGGTTTTATCTAAGAAGATTAAATTCCTTGGTCTTATAGTTAGAATTATAGGTAAAATCTGAATCTTGAGGATCATTACATAATTTTTTTTATCTATTATATTATTCTTTAATAACCTTGTAGTTTATTTATATGGGAGGTAATATAGAGACCTTGTGATTTATCATATAATACTATATATATTTCTGAATTGGGGTTACGGTATTTGGTTCTTGTTCCATATATATTAATATATTTTTAATTTGATAAGGAAATGTTTTTTTCATAAAAAATTATTAAAAACATATTTTCTATTGGAATAAAGACTTTTTTAATAAAAATGGTTTACTAAACTATTTTGTTAGACTATTTTTTTATCATTTTTTTAAAATTTCATATTAGTATTACTCATGAATGGGATTATTTTGATGCCTTTGTTAAATAATAAATAGTTATACCTACCCATTATGTATAAAATTAGTAGATATATATATTCTATTGAATGTGATACAGGAAAAAGTATGACTTCATTGTTCATCACTGGTGATGCAGAGATCCATGAGGGAGATATGGAATGAGGATTTGGTGGGTTGGTACTTCAGTAAGTTTTCATTTAATCATGTCATATTTCATTCAATGTAATTTTTTAAAATGTAAAATATTTATATTACATGTTATTATTTAACTAGTTTCTTTTACAATGTTTCTTACATCGTCTAGAATTTATGTTTATGTATTTTGAGGAAAAATCATCCTTATGTTATTTATGTTATCTTGTTAAACTTATTTCTATCAATTGGTGATCGGGTATCATGCTTGAGGCCTTGGGATGATTAGATTTAGGTCTCAGGATTTGAGTACAATGATTAGGTTAGTTAAAAAATAGTATTATGCATGATTAATTCATGGGACGTTTGGTATTCATGGTGAATAATATGGTTGGTAATTATAAATTAATCATTAATAAGATATATATAACATTTTTATGGTTATATTTCATTTATAAAGATGTACTAAAACAATATAATATTAGTGAAAATATTATTTTTTTGTGTTGCAAGAGTCTTAACAATATGTATTTTAGTGAGAAAATATCCATTCATTATTCAATAAATATTATACCTATATCACATGGGAATATTTTTAAAATTGATTTATAAAATGTATTTCTAGTGACTTAATGATTGAAATTTTTCAAAAAATATTTTAAGATTTGTTTGAAAGAAGAAGAGGTTTGGTAATTATAGTTTTTTATAGCCATGTGAAATGAGATCCATCTTGATGTAACATGAAACTGATATATGGGAAATTTAATTTAAGGAAATTCATTTTAGATTAGAGAGAAATGGTTCTTGGAGGGACACCTACTCAATGAGGACTAAAAAGAATGATAAATTATTCTATGGAATCTTAAATGGTGATCTTTATTATGAATCTATTCAAGTGATTAAAAAGAAAGTAAATTTTGAAAGGACAATAGTAATATATTTTTTTATGGAGTTATAATGGTATAATGTTCTGGCCTTTAAAGGTGATACAAAACTAAATCATCTAAAAGAAGAAATGTTGAAAATGATTAATGAATTCGAAATTATTAATATATAAAATATTTGTACAATAATTATTTCATATATATTAACAACTCCTATAGAATTAGTCACTTAGTAAGCAACAGATATTTCAATGTCCTAGAAGGATAATTCCATCATCTTTTAATCAAATGCATAATAATGTTTTTCTAAATCTTATAAAATTAAGTGGACTGATTTTTTAGAAAAAATAATTTTTTTTCTTAAGGTTCTTCTCAATGAAAAATGATTTTTTTTGTTTCTAATATAATTTAAAGGGTCATATAATGCCTTATTTTCAAAACACACATAGTTCATGCTACTTGTATAGTGTGATGGGTTAATTAAATAAATTATATATATTTTCTCACATATGGGATACAATGAAGAATATAATTTAGTGTAAGTACCAAAAACATCTAAGGACATGGTAAAGAAATATTAACCATGAAACTAAGGGATAAAAGATATAACTCTAAAGAAACATGGATAAATTTTTAAGGCTGAGTAAATTTAAAAGGAATTTTATATTGAGGTAGTATCATCTACCATTCAATGAGGTATCAGTATTAACTATTAGGATGTCATGTTTAACTAACTCCCTAATCAAAGATGGGTCACCCAATGGGATAAAGAAATAAACTAATCTTAAAAATCATATCACATTATGATAGGTGATTTATATGTCTCATTTTGTTTTATAATTTTCTAGATAAAAAACAAAGCATATAATTCAAACTATCATTTTACCCTAGGAAGCACCTGTTCAATTTTTTATAAGTATGATAGTGGTTTTATGAGTTTTTGGTCATTGTATTTAGTGTTATTAATACACTTGTTGTTTTGATAGATTTAATGAATCAAATCTACCTTAAGTATTTGTATAAATTATTCATAGTATTCATGGATGATATCAGAAATTACATATGACCAAAGGTAGATCATTAAATACCTCAAGAATTTGTTTTACAAGTATATCATGAATATAAGTTGTTAGAAAAGAACCTAAAATAATGTTTTAAATACAATAGGAAATGTTTTTAGGGTATTTTTTTAATAATGGAATCTATATTAATCCTAAAAAAGATAATTATTTATATGTTTTGGGAGAGGCTAAATAATTTCTTTGAGATATTTAGTTTTCATTGAATGGATTGACATTATTCATGGTTTATTAATGACATATCAAAATTAGATTCACTAATAATAGATATAACAAATAAATGATTTGGATTTGAATATGATTATAATTTATTGTAATACTATGATTAATTATAGATAAAAATAACTATATTAATAGTTCATACCCTACCAAAATATATTCATGACTATGATGTATAGTTTTATTTCTCAAGAGAATTTTTGGGGCGCGTCCTTATTCATGTAAGTCATGTAAAAGAATTTGGAAATGAATGAGTTGGATTTATAAATTTAATTTCATGTATTTCTGATTTATATATAAATTTTCTCTTTGGTGAAGAGTTTATGGTATACATAGATTATAAGGACTTAATGAAAAGTTTCTCATATCATGATCTTAATTTGAGATAGTAATGGTGTGTCAATTATAATTAAACAATTGATTTTGAAATTTTATATACATTTTGAATAAGAAATGTTGTGAATTATTCCTTTAGTAAGAATAAACAATTTGAAACTACAAAAAAAATATAAATAATAATTGAATTTAATAGGAATGTTGGATGAATATCAATTAGAGATAGAAAAAATGAAGAATGGTATTGTTCTTTATTATATAAATTTGACTTCAACATTATGAGATAAAATTAAATATTAAAAATTATTTATCCAAGAATGTAAGGGGATGTGAGACACATTTTAGGGTGGGGGACCACAAATGGATTGAGTTTGGAATAAAACATGAATTTTTTTATGAAGTGAGTAGAAATTCCTATTATATTGAATAATTAAGTGATAAAGAGATTTAATTTTTATAATTAGGCCATGAATCTTTGAATTAAAAAGAGATTTCAAGAGAAAATTTTTATATCCATGAATGTACAAAGAAATAATTGAGTATTATTCCTCATGTTTAATATGTTATAAGGTGATGGAAAAAATCAATTCCAAAATAAAATGTTATGACCATTACCTATTTTCACTTGTAATGGGGATGAAATTTAATTTTTCTTTTTAAAAGGTTTATATTGATCACCCTTTAATCATGTCTCTATTTGGGTTTTGGTGGTTCAAATCACAATGTTGCTTCACATATTACCTATTTCGGAGACTGATTCTATTGAATAACATAGAAGGTAATATATTTTAGATATTGTTAAAAGTTATATATTTCTTAATTCTATATTATTGGACAGAGATCTCTATTTTTTATAAAAACTATATAAGAGACTTCAAAATTATTTAGGTTTATAGCTAAGGATATAATGGTTATATTCCCTAAATAATTTATAATTTTTGTTATGGACTGAATCATATGATAAAATATTGTTAAATTGTATAACATGACCTACTCAAAACTAAATGCGTATCTTAATGGGTGATATATGATATCCCTCCACTACCTTAGAAAAATCATTTGTATGAGTATTGATATATCATAAGATTATAATAAATGTTATGATATGCTAAATAATATGGAATGTTTCATTTAAAAGTATTATTATTCAATGAAGAAATCCAACATTAATAATTAACAGTAACATTATCTTCCACCTTGGCTATCATTAATACATGAAAACCTATGGAGAATCATAAATAAATTATATAATGAATGAATATTTATTTTTGGTTTTTACATATGTTTTAATTAATTTTCATTTACTTGTATATTGTGTAACATATGAGTAAATTATAAAAAATTCTAGGAGAGTGACCCTATGGACTATATAAAGATGAAAACACTATTAATATAATGGTTTGATTTATAAAATTATCCAATATATTCCCCTTGTAGAATCCCTCATCTTATACATTTTTAGGTTCTAAGATATTTTGTAATCACATGGATGTGAGAGGAAACCCACCTGAATGGTGACATATTTATTTGATCTGATAATAAACTACAGAGTAGGGATTTTATTGGTTACCTCTTAGTAATACTCATTAAGAGCATATATTGAAAACATTATAAGAATGAAACATCAGTTAAAGGTTCACATTTTTAATTATTTACAATTTATTAAAGGATTAAGTTTCATACATGGTGTTCTTTTATATTTGGTCCCAATTTTCAGCAATATCCCTAAAAATGTTTTGTTGAGTCCCTAGAAAACCTTTATTCACATAAATTATTAATTGGGATTCTTGATTCTAAAAATAATGTTTAAAATGAATCAAATTATATATCATATCACTTCTATTTGTAATTTCATTATTTATGATATTGATTTTTTGAAGGATATATAGATGTTGTATTTTCTATCATTTAGTACAATATATTATATGAATTCTGTCTTGTGTAACAATATAAGGTATCAAAAACTTCAATAGGTTATTTCTATACCACGTGGTATATCATAGGGAGTGAAAAAATTTGATTCCATCCTTTTTTACATATTATAGTGTATGATATGGTATATCATATTGGGTGATTATGTTGTTCCCCACATAATAAAAATAGATCCATGAGTGGTTAAGGCGGTATTGACTATATCAATAGATACAATACCAAGGCACCAAAGGTTGAAATTATAGGTCGAGAACTATCTATTGATATAATATGGTAGATAATGATGCTCTTCATTCTTTATGATATATCAAATATCATTAACCGCATTATAAAAGAAATTTATTTTTTTCTAAATTTTCAATTATTGATTGATTTTATAATTTATATAATTTCTATAAATTATGGAAAATATAGATTGGGAGATTTATTCAATTTATATATTTTTTTAATTAATTAATTTGTAAATGTTATAATTAATTAATTAAACATATATGGAATATTTATTAAATAAATATATATAATATTAATTTTTCATATTATGTTCATTCAATTATAAATGGAATGAATAATAATTTGGATATTAAGTATTTATATTGAAATTATAGTGGTAATTTATAAAAAAAGTATAAATTTAATTAAATATGAAAAATATATAAAGGAGTCAAAATTTAACATTATAAGTTTTTTATAATATGTATTTTCAATTTATCAATTTAATAAGAATTAATTAGGGAAATAATTTAAAATATATCAAAGGGATATTTGAGAAATCATATGATCATTCTTTAAATTATGTTAAATTTATGATATTTAGTTTAATTAAATTTTTTACATAATAGAATCATAATATAACATGTTTTTATTTTAATTAATATCATATATATAACTTTATATAAATGTATTAAATGAAGTACTTAATTAAGGATATAAATATGAAGTGTTTATATTTTTTTAATAATAGAATGTTTATAATGCAAGGTTAACTTATAAATTGTTTAAAATTAAATTTATTTATAAATATTGGAAGAATTATTTATCTCATGTTTAAATATTTTAAATGTTTACTTATATATGTAATTTTATTCATTATTCATGTGAAAAATATTTTATAATAGAAATGGATGTATGGTTTAGTATAAATTTGAAGAACAGAATATAATTATTGCAAAATGTTGTATTTTTTATCACCCGTGAGTGAACATTTTTTGAAATTTTTTATATTGGTTTTAAACTAATTTAAATGTTTTTTATATGAGTTAGGGTGGTCGGATACGTTATGAGATATTTGGATCTAGTTTCAGAATTTTGGTTTGAGGCTAGAATTGGAAAATTATTGAGATTTCATGTATTATAAGATGTCTGTATACAATGGATTTGGATAAATGAAAAAAGGAATAAAATATATAATATGTGGTATTTTCCCTCATATAATAAATTGGATAATTACTAGTGTTTTTATAATAATTTAATGATTTATTACGGCCTCTATAAATTTTTAAATCTCATCATTTCTTAAGTCATCATTTGTTATTGTAAAACTTTTATGAAAATAATATAAGACTCTGAGCAGTGTAAGACTTATTTGGGCCTTGTAAGACTTTTATTACATATATAATTCATTTTATATATGAGAATATTTATTTTTAGTCAGATTAATTTGGATAATTAATCACACTACAAGGATTTTGTATGACTTAGTAAGTATAATAGCCCAGTAATTTAAATGAATAAAATTTTGTTTGATAGTGTATATGACACAAACAAACTGAGATTATACTAGAATTTACCACCACAAGACATTTGGAGATATTTTTCTAAAATAAATTTAATCTCTTTGATAGATTTTGGTACATGAAACCCCAATATTTTTTTGTTCTATAGCACATTAGACATGCAACCTCAAGCATAAACGACCTGTGAAATTGTTTACCACTAAAAGTTAGCCATAAAATTAGTAGTTATGGATAGTATTAACTACATTATGATATATATATATATATATATATTTACAAATCAGTATAATTTTTTTTTAAATTTTTAGTAAATAATAATTAAATATTTAGTAAAGTAACATTATTTTTCAAAATAAGGTTTTCATCAAAATTGGTTTTTATTTATATTTTTAAAAAAATAATTTTAAATATTTTTTTTGAAATTTAGAAAATTTATTTGGTAAAATTAAATTCATTTCTTAAATTTTGATATAAAAAATTATTTTGGGTGGAATATAGGTATTTTTAGGTAAATATTGATTTTTCAAAAAAATAGTGAAAAATACGGATTTTTGTAAAAATGTCATTTTATTTCAACAAATTAAGAAAATATAAAAGTATATTATTTTTTAATATTATTTAAAATTAAATAATAATTATTTTTGTTATATTAATCTATTTAATTACTTTTTAATCAACCTTATGTTTTATTTTAGTATAAATTTTTTTGGGGGTTTATAAATGGGTTTTTTAAAACTATTTCAAATTGCATAATGTTTATCTATATAAATTAATTTAAAAAACATAATTTGGAATATGTTAAAATATGTGTAAATGTAATTTATCATTAAATATTAATTTATATTCATATAAGGATTATTATTAGTCATAGAGTTAATATAAAATCATCTTTTTCTTGAAAAAAACAATTCTTGAAAACCCGCTTTTTCATCGTTTTAATGGATTTAATTTGAAATTAAAATTTTCCAATTATAAGAATTTATTTTTTTAAAATGGTTTTTATATTTGTAATCATAATAATTTTTATTCTGTAATAATTTTAACTTAATTGTTTACTATAATGAATAGTAAATACATTAAAAATTAATCACTACGGTTATGGTATAAACAGGTTTACTAGTGGATAAACTAAAATGATACGGGTCAAATCACATAAACAAACATATAATATACATTTTATGGAAATATTTTGACCTTATCATGTATAATTATCCATAATGTTCCTTTTTGACTCTTTTGGAATGTGAAAAACGTATGTACTCATTGCTCTTTTCAAAAATTATAAGTGTGCCACTCACCTCATTATAAAAGGAAACCCCATATCCACTCATATCCACAACATAAAACCTTATAGTCTCATCCAATACCTAAAAAAATGTTTCCTAAATTACCTCCCCATTACCTATATCCCCTATTTTGTTCATAAATCCATCCTATAAAGGTGTTGTTATTTACCTAATGAGATTTTCTGAAGAAGAGTTATTATTATTAATCGAGCGTTATTATTTTATTTATTATTACACTTATATAAAATAATATTAAATTATGATTATATAAAAACAACAGTGTATCAAATTTTATAATATATTATGTTAATTTAATAACCTAAATCCATCTGTGCTTCCATAAAATGGGATACGAAATCATCATTCGCATGTACAGTGGACTACAACCTCACAAAATGATTTCAAATGTTTTACATCATTTACTCTCACATAATATTGTATTGATGGATTAAAATTATTTATATTTTCATATATAGATTATATTTTTATCATATTTATAATTATAGAGTTATAATATCACATATACATTCTTACATTCCATTTTTTTGGGATTAAGATAACATTGCTCGTGTGTATGACGGAATACTACCTCACCAAGAGATATAATTCATTTTGAATTTACACTTCACATGGAAGGAATTCAGGATAAATTTAATGAATATATGTGACATAAATCACATAATAATTATTTTCATGACATTTTTGTCATTTTTAAAATCTAGCATATCATTTTCTTTCTTCCATTAAAAAATGATAACGTCATTCATGTATGTGTAGACTACCCCCTTTACAAAGCGTTTTGACTTTTTTCAACACCACATCACAAGAATTATATAAAAAATTATATTAATAGAAATAATATTCTATACATTATATTTTTATCATTATGGAAATATATAATATTGTAATGTCCATATCTGGAATCCACTAAACTGGTGCTCCGAGCCAGTTCATCACAAGGCCTCAAGTGTACCGCCCCGTACGCCAGAGGCTGCTGACTAGCAGTGAGGGCCTAGGGTGTGATAGTGGGGATACTATTCCCTCATAACAGCGTAAGATAATAGTTTAAATAACTAAGTATCATACACAGCAGAAAGTAAATAGAGTGGGGAAGCAATAAACAACTGAAATAGAACAAGTTGTAATAGTAAAATACTATAAAATCCGAAACAGCTATGCAATACAATACAAAACTAGTCACCCACAGGGCTGACCACACAGATACAAGTACAAAAGAAACTCAAAGTAAAATTACAGGGCTCTGCTAATAACTCTGAGCCAACCCATGTACCTGATCTCCAGACACTTTCAAACTGCACCGTCCTGATAAGTAGGACCACTTGAGAAGATCTTCTCGATCATACAACATTGGGCCTCAGCCCTATCCACCATGTAACTCATGATCAACTTGAAAAGTAGACATAAGTTTTACACATACACCAAGGTGCATGTGTAGGGGTGAGAAACAATCTTGGTAGGTCACCCTGACAAGCAACCTATAACTGTATTGCTAAGTGTATGCAACAGTAATGTGCTCAGCCTAGCTAGAACACAATAAAGGAAGTAAACCAAACATGCAATCATAGTAAAACCTATGGTATGTAATCCCTTTAAACTAGGTAAGTGCCATCATGGATGTCCATATCTATATGTGTACATGTGTTTAGTAAAATACCTATACACATATACATAAATATGAATATTCATGATCAGGTGATTCAAATAACAAGAAAAAACATCAGAAGTCGGTCCCTAGGACAATAAACCTAATCCCCTAGACATCCTGTGCAAGGGCATCGAGCTGGATGTTGTGCCACTCAAGCAGTTTATCAATAAATTGAACTCTAAGTCTGTAATCCCATCGACATGTACCTGCTTTGACCAATGACAGAAATATATCTCTAAATAAGATAAACAAAAGAAAGTAACCCTCGGGGAAGTACTCATAGCCTAACCCCCACGGTTCAACCAATCAAACATAAGAAACCCTCTGAGAAGTACTCATAGTTTATCCCATCTGGTTCATCTTTAACAAACACTCTCTTAGTAAGCACTCACTGTCAATTCCCCCTATAGTCTCGTATAAGTAACTAAAAGGAACTCTAGGGAATCACTAAATGTCTAGTTCCCCATGTGGCCTGCATTGAGGAACTACAGACACTCTGAGGGAGTACTCAACATCCATCCCCCCTATGGTCTCTCAATGAAAAAGTAAACAAACACTCTGGAGAATCCCTCAACATCCATTCTACCTATGGTGTACTACACTAGGTTCTCATGGCCCTGTGTAAGTCAATCGTGCACAACGATATATGGCAGCCAAAGTAATCCTCGAGAACTAATTGGTTAGCAGTTTACAGTATACCATAGCATGTCAGATAAAATCACTCCATCCTAATAATACTAGTCATGGGAAACAAGAATCCCTACAAGCAAGGAAAGACCAAACGGTCAAATAAAAACAAACATGGGAAAACACATACACAACAAGGTAAATTACCCTATTTACAAACAACCCACCTCTTCTCAGGAACACAAGGCATAGTAGTCATCCCAACAATCAAGATGATTCATTGTGTTAGGTCCAACATCCACCAACCAGGAAGCACCTCTGGTAACCACTATCTCATCAGCAAACCAAGTGAGATATAAACAAATGAGAGAGGGTGACCCGAACGCCCAACCCAATAATAAATCAAAATTCCCATGGGATTTCTAGTTTTAATGGGTTCTAGGTGTCACCTAATCAGCATCTCTACCCAAACCCGACACAACAACTCGAGGTTGGTCAAACAAAGGGTTCTTGTTGGGTCCCTCAAGTCAAACACTAAGGAGGCATAATAATCAGGATCCTCCAGGTAAACACAAGAAAAGGCATCCTACATGGGATCCGTAACAAATAATAAGGGAGGAATCCTACATGGGAAAATAAAATGAAGGAAAACATAGTAATTCCACAACATGGGTCCTCTCAAAGGAAAAACAAGAGATAAATCTTACAAGGGACTCCCTAGGTTGGCACACAAGTAAAGGAATCCCTTAGGGGATCCTTGGATGTACCTAGTCTCATGACCTCATAGGCCATAAGGGCACATCTCATACTGGAAATGTCTTCTAAAGAATAAGTTATAGGAGATATCTCACAGCTACTCTCATATTAAAGGTCTCAACTTAGTTGGTCTGAACACCCAACCTATCATCCACGCCAAGTCTCACTCTCAGGTGTCAACTGAACTCGGTAATTGGTGGAAAACCTATCCATTTAGATATAACCCCCCCCCCCCCCCCGAAACATCATTTAGATAAACTCAAAATTTAAAAAGGATTCCACCATTGTGATCTACGAGGAAACTACTCAGAATGGACTACTCACACACTAAATTCTGACTTCCAAGGCACAAGATATCTCAAAACTACTAAGTTGAATTAGTACATGGCCAGAACACCTGGTCAGACACATGGGTTCTACCTGTGTAAGAGTACACGGCGTGTAATTTACTATACACGGAATGTACTATTCACACAAAGTACCTCTATGGGTGTTTTCTCCAGAACAAATTCCCATGTACCACTACACAGTGTGTACTTATTGTACACAGCGTGTACTCCTTAAAAATCACTATTTTGTGTCTTATTTCACATGGTCTGTCACACGGACATCCACTACATGGTGTGTACTCAAAGTACACAGCATGTACATTGGAAGACTTATTCTTCCCCAAATGGGAAGAACACATGGCGTGTTACCCTGGAACACAGGCCGTGTATTTTGGGTTTTCCGATGGAAAATCCCTCAAAATGCCTGAAACTCCCACTTTTTCCCCCGAAACAATATATCTGGCCTTAAGAGGCCATAAGAAATCAATATAAGGATTTAAAAACTCAAAAAAAAAATAAAGTGGATCTATGGAAAAAACATAAATTACCCTACCTTCGGACAGAAATTGTCGAAGCTTCATTTAATTTCACGACTCACGGTTTCCCTTCACAGAATCAGCGTATCGAGAGCTTCGAATCGGTACCCCTATTGCCTCCCAACTCTCCCTCTTTCTAAATCTCCAAATATCCTCAAAAGATAGGTCCAAGGAGGATTTGTAGGAGATTTGATCAAGGAGGAGGAGGAAAGAAGAGAAGGATGAAAAGAAAAGAAAAGGAAAAGAAGAAAATGGGGCCTGGGCCAGCCCCAAAGCCCAACATGAGTTTATGCCTCCACTAGGATAAACTCTCCATTCTGGACTCAATGGTGTAGATGGAATCTCAATCTGATTCTCTATTTAAAATTTATTTACAAATGAACCTACACAAATAATTTAATATTTAATTTAAAAATATTAAATATTATTTTAAAATTTGAAGAGCTCATATTTCCTCCAATCTCTTATAATAGGGTAAACTCACTATTTCGGGGCCAAAAGATTTGTTAAAAAAATTATCTGAGATAAGATGGTAGGGTAAAATGACCATTTTACCCCTCACGAGAATTCAACAGCAAAAATTCAAATTTATTCCAAAAATGAGAGTTCATAAAAACATGGGTTCTTACAAATATAACCTTCATCCTTTGAAAAATGATTTTGGAAAATGGAAATGTTACTCAAACGTATGTATGTCCTATAGTCTCTATGATTGTAACGTAGTTCATTTTTCATAACCATATTTCATGATATGTCTTCAAAGTACTATAGATGAATGAATATGATAAAATTTCCATGATTATTATTCAGGATTTGTTGCAATAATGACCTCTTTGGCCATGGTCGACAGATCAAATCCTTTTTTAAACAATTAACTGAACATCCTCAAAACACCCGACATAGACTTAACTGATTAAATATTTCAGTACTTCATTAAAAATCAATAAAATAATGGATTTATGTATAAGGTATTAATCCTAGAAAATGTCATTAAGAAACAAAATAATTTATGTAATCTTATTATATGGAGTTAAAGGGAACACATGGAAACTCCAGACTTGAAGTAAGGGTTTTCTCAACTCGCTTTAACTTATATGATACATATATCATATTCACCCATTATTTTTATTTTGGGGTTTATATAGTACCCATTAATGTACTTTATTATTATTTTCATTAAAATTATCAGGATTTACAAGTAAATTTTAGGTTCTTCTTTTCATGAGTTTTTTATCCAAAGATTACCAAATTTATAAGGTACTTTTTCTCAATTTGTTTTCATCGGGGCACATTGTCTTTTTAAGCATCAATCATCTTTCATGAGTTGTATCTACTTACCCTTTGACAAGTTTTATCAAGAATATAATCTTGTTATTGGTATTAAAAGCTTTGTTTTATGTTATTTTTTATGGGTGTTATGATTGAAAAGTAACCAAAGTGGTAAAGGGTTTGTGTTACAGACTCATTTCTTTTGAGATTATTTATGTTTAAAGTTAATTTCATGGAAAAAAATTATTTTATTTTATTGAACCAAATTTATTTTAATTTCCGCTAGTTTTTAATTTTTTCAAATTTTTTATTTTCATATCATTCTATATTTATTGAAGAAACATCAAGAAATTCATTTGTAAGTGACAATGATCTTGAATTTTCTTTTAGATCCGTTATTTTTCTCTTCCACAAACATATTTTATAAAAAATTAAAAAATATTCTTTAATAAAAATAAAAGATTTACTGAATCCATGATAAAACATATTTTACCACATTTTAATAGTTTTTTAAAATAAATTTCTTCACATTCTCTAAATAGATCACTTATCACTCCCTTTTTTTAAAAATTTTAAAAGAATGTTTATTTTTAGAAATAATGACTTAAACGGATTTTTTTACCATTATTTCCATTATTTTCATTGAATTTTCTTTTATTTTTCTCCATTTTTTTTCAATAAAAAAACTTTCAAAAAATAATTTTTGAATTTCAAGTTTATAAAATTTATTTTCATAATAAAAAGGTTATTTTCCTAAAAAATGCATTTAATGATCTTTTGAGTGTATTTACATTCATCAACATTAGCAACCCTAGTTTATACTTATGCTCCAATGGGGATATTTTGTAATGATATGATCCTAATTCTTTATTTGGATGGATTATTATTTTTTTGAAGTGATTGTTATGGAACCCGTTTATTTTCTGTGGGATAATCATGTTTAAAATAGATTGTTATGGAACCCATTTCTTTTCCATGGGTTTATAATTTTTCAAATAGATCATTATAGAACCTGTTTCATTTCCACAGGTCAATCATGTTTCAAATAGGTTTCTTTGGAATCTATTTATTTTCATTGGTTAATCAAGTTATGAAATGAATATTGAGTTTTTATGATATTGATGATAAAACAAAAGCTTCATGTACTTTATTTGTGGTTCATGGACATTATTATAAGACGGGTGTGCCCAGATAATGTCTCGTGAGCCTGATATAGATTAAATGATAGGATCACATAGATAGCACTATAAAAAATTTAGTAATGATTATGTTATTGGGAGAATTATATTGGAAGTCATCCATATGGTTTTTGTATTTTTAAGTGTTTAGTAAGGGTTGTATAATGATGATGTCCCAAGAAACCAACATGTTTTATTTATTATTTCTACGGGTTTTTAATTATTCATGTGATCAAGATTGATATCATATGGATCATGATTATTTATTATGACGACTCTTCCCTTTTTGGAAGCCTTATTTCATGTTTTCATGTTTGATGATCCAAGTATTTATGGGTATTGATATTATTATGTTATGTTCATTCACTTGGATTATTTCATCATACCCTTACGCTCTTATTATACTCACATATGATATTTAACTGTTAATGCTTATGTTTAACCTTACTGGTCATTTAATATCACCCTTCATATGTTTCCTTTTATTTATTATTTAAAAGAATTATTTTGATCAAATTATGTTTAGAAAGGTTTCATATAGATGATGTAGATGACTTAATGTGAAATAAGAAGAGCTAGGTTAAGTTATAGAAATCATTATTTAAACACATGAGTAAAATATTTTGAAAATGTTTTTCCTAATTCACTCAAAATATAAACCTAAAACATCCTTTATAATGTATGTTATCCAATATTTACTTTTTATGTTTTACATTTTTGATGGTAAAAATTGGTTCACCTTCATCAGTATCAAAGGAAAAAAATTAATGTTTATTTTTTTAGCACCAGATCCAAGAGTATGGGGTTAGGGATGTTTTAGTTGGTATATAAGGTGGGTTAATATAACTTTGGTGATTATAATTTTTTCACATGAGTTTATATTAAGATTTTATAATACCATCATAGATCTATATGATTACGGTCGATCATAAGTTCAAAGTCTAAAACACCCTTTTGAGTTTTTAAGTGATTATGTCTTAAGGGTATTAATGAGACACTAGAAGATGTTTTATTAGTTGAAAAGTATAAAAATATTTATTTTAATGTGAGGTATTCCTTTAAATTTTGTAGACATATATTTTATGGTATTGATAAAATTTAATGCTTATATGATCTTGGATATTGAGGTAATTTTGGGAATATATGTTTTATTGTATAGATGGGAATTTTTTTATGGAATGATTTAGTTTGAATATTGGGTGTCACTGTTGAATTTTGGTGATTAATGTATATTATGATGGCTTATTATTTTGGGAATTATCTTACCATGTTCTAACTATTTTTATTTTGGTTAATTTTTAAAGATATGGGGAATATATTTTTAACCCTTTTATGGTTATATGGTCTTTAATGTTTATTTTAGTGCTTCAAGAATGATTGAATACTCATTATCTGGGGAAAAAGATGATATTTTAGTGGAAATTTTCTAAAGGATGAATTTATAATTTTCAAGTAAGTATATTTCACTATGTTTTCATTATATATGGTAAATAAATTCCTCAACTCTAGGAAAAGTATCACAATACAAAAATGTTATCTAAGTCCTTTCATTTCTGATGAACTGATAGTATTTTCACCCATAATGGTTTTATGGTTTTGAGGAACTTTAAATTATATTGATAAATCACTTTAATATGATCAATGATCACTATCAATATCCATAATTATTTATTATTTTCATCTATGTCTATATCTTCACTCCCACAAATGTTCTCTTATATGGAAACCTACTTATGTAATGAGCTTCGTAATTTACATTAACTATTTTTAAGAGAAAGTTTCAACAACTTTATTTAAAATGTGTGCCTAAAACAAAGGTATTTTAAAATATAAAACTTTTACCACTAAGAAAAAGTCAAAATTTTGGGGATGTAATTTATTAAAGGGTGGAAGAAGTTACACCACACAATTTTGAAAAGAATAAAATTATGTTTGAGAGTATATAAGACATGTCACCCTGATCTTAGACAAGAATGTAACACCCAAATGCATTAAGAAATATATATTTTTTAATAAATTAAATTTATTTGATCAATTTTGGTGCATACTAACTTGAGAGTTGTTTATCAATATCATATTCAACACACAACATCATGTATAAACGGCCCAAAAAAATGTATAACTATTATAACCTAACTGTTAAATTGGGGTGTCTAAATAGTATTAAATTTTTTTTTGTTTATATATATATATATATATATATATATATATATATATATATTTACTAATAAATATAAATTATTGATAAATTATTAGTAAATAATCAAACAATTTTTAGTAAAGTAACTTTATTCTTCGAGATTATGTTTTCTTCAAAAGTGTTTTTATTTATTTTCATTAAAAAAGTATTATAATTAATTTATATTAATTTTAGAAAATTTATTTAATAAAATTAAATTAGTTTTTTAATTAGGCTTATCAAAATTTACTTTTGGTGGAATGTATATATTTTTTCAGAAAATAATGATTTTTCCATAAATTGTGAAAAATGCCGATTATTGTAAAAATATTATTTTATTTCAATAAATTAAGTAAATATAAAATTAAAATTATGTTTTTAAGGATTTAAAATTACATAATTATTATTTATTTTTATTTAATAAAGTTACTTAATTTTTAATCAACTTTATATTTTATTCTAGTATAAGATTGTTTTTTGGATTAAAAATGGTTTTTTTCTGGAAACTGTTTTAAAGTTAATAATGTTTCTCCATTTTAATTCATTAAAATACCATAATCATGAATGGTTTAAATTAAATTTATAGATTATATATAAATGAATAATAATTTATATCCATACAATAATTATAATTATTCATACATTTAATAAAATATCAACATTTTCATGAAAAATGCACCTCTTGAAAACCTACTTTTTCATCGTGCTTGCGAGTTTTATTTTAAATTAAAATTTTCAAAATAAGTGAATGAAATTTGGAAAAATGGAATAAATATTTATAAATAATAATAATCTATATTTTCTAATAAAATCAACTTAATTTTTTAATATTTATTAGTGAAAAGGAAAAAATAATCCGCACGGTTAAGTTAAAAATAGGTTTATCGTAAGTTAAACTAACAAATAAGGGGGAAAATGGCCTAAAACATTTACGAAATACATTTTATGGACATATTTTGACCTTATAATGTATAATTATAAATAATAGTCCATTTTAGATCCTTTTTACTTATAAAAAATGTCAGTACACGTTTTTCTTTTAAAACATTACAAGTGTGTCGCTCACCTCACCTATAAATAGACACCCCATCTCTTATCCACTTCACGCCTTAAAATAACTTTGCATTGGAATATAACTACCCAAATAACTTCATAACTTCTATATCGATTACCTAGATCTGTTTTTTTTTTCATAAAACTATCCTTTGAATATTTTTTGGGTTTATCTAAGGAAGCTTCATGAAGAAGAGGTGACATGCTTAATAGAGCATCTTTGTTTTATTTCTTCTTATAACCCTTTCAAATATTATTCAATTATTATTATAAAAAAATAAAACTATCTGAAATGAACTTACATTTTATCTTGTTATTATAATAACTTAAATATGTCTACACTTCTATCAAATGGGATATAAAATCATCATTCTTGTGTACCTCGAACTACCGCCTCACGAACTTATGTCATTCGTTTTCCATAATTGCCTCTCATGTATTGTTTTCATAATAGATTTCAAACAATATATTTGAAATTTTTAAAATATTTGTACTTATATAGTTATTATATCACATTTAAATTTTTTTACTTTACATTCCTTGGTGGATACGATCACATCGCTCATGTGTATGGTGGGAAACCACCTCTTGAAGTGATGTGATTTTTTTTCAATAACGCTTTACCTAGATGGTAATGAGGAAAAAGTTAAAGAATATATGTGATATTATTTTAATAATAACTATATTAATTATAAATTTATAATTCATAAAAAATAACATATATTTTTCTTTCCATAACAAAAAAAAGATAGTGTTATTTGTTTACGTGTGGATTACCATCTCTATATAGCGATGTGATTATGTTTTTCATTACCAAAAAAAATGAATGATATATAAAAGAATATTAAAATAAGTAATATCATATATGTTATGTTTTTATCATTATATAAATATAATATATAACAAAACTCATTTCTATAATGACTGTTGAAAAATAGAAATGTAACTTATACGTACATACATCCTACCGTCTACAGGATTGTAACAATGTTCATTTTTCATTAAAATATTTAATTATTATTTATAAAATTATAATTGATATATAAATATGATAAATATTACACTATTATTATTGTGTATATTTTAAAATAATGGCCTCTTTGACCATGGTGAGCACGGCTAATCTGTTTTGAAATAATGAACCAAACATCCTACAAACACACGATGTGGACTTAACTGATTAAGTATTGGAATATGTCAAAAGAATTATTTTTATATAAGGTATTAAACTTATAAAAGGTTGTTAATAGATAAAATAATTTTTTCAAGATTATTATAGAGGAATTAAAGGACACACAAGGAATGTTTGGAATTAAGGTAAGGGTTTTCTCGTATCGCCTTTACATCTATGAGGCATATTCCATATTCACCAATTTTTTGAATCGTGTCATGTATATAAAGACAAAGAATTTATTTTATGTTTACTTTCCTAAAAATTATTATTTTTTACACATTAACATTAAGTTTTCCCTTTTATGGGGTTTTGATCTAGATATTACCAAAGCTGTAGTGGACTTCATCTCGATTTCCCTTCATCGGGGCATATTGTAATGCTATAAACCTAAATTATTTTATGAGGTATATCCACTACCTATTTTATATGTTATATCATGAATATAATTATTTTATTTATAATAAATTTTCCATTTTAATCTATCCTTTTATTGGTATTTTTATTGAAAATTTACCTATGTGGCAAAGGCTTTATGTTACAATATACATTCTTTCAGTATTTTTTATGTTTAAGATTACTATCAAAGAAATAATATGATCTTATTTTCTTGAAAAATATTTTTTATAATTGATTTTTAATGTGTTTGGAATGTTTTATATCCACTTCCTCCTATATTGATTATGGAAACATTCATAAAGTCATTTTTAAGTGATACCCATCTTGTGTTTATTTAATATCATATATATTTCTCTTTAATATCCATGTTTTCTAAACTATTTTCCAAAATTTTATTCTACAAAAAAATTATTTTCTAAATCCATTTTAAATGATATTTTACCAACCTTAAAATGGTTATAAAAGGAAACTTCTTAAATTTTTACTAATGGTTCACTTTTTACACCCTTTTTGCAAAATGATTTGAAAAGAATGTTTATTTTTAACACTTATAACATGAACTGGTTTTCCTACCATCATGGAATTTATTTTCCATGAAGTTTCCATTATATGTTTCCTATTTTATTTCAATGAAAAATATTTTTTCAATACTTTTTTAGTTTATAGTTTTTGAAATTAAAATATTATATTGATCAAAAAAATTAATGGTCTTTTAGTGTTATTTCTATTCATCAGCATTAAAAACCTTATTGTTACTTATGCTCCAATGGGGATATTTCATAATAATTTCATCCTCCTTAATTCTCTATACAAATTATGATTTTTCAAATATATTATTATTGAACCTGTTTATTTTCCATCTTTAAATATTGTTTTAAATAGATTTTTATCAAACCCCTTTATTTTACATGGGTAAAAAAATTTTCTAAGAATTGTTTATGGAACCCATTTATTTTCTATGGGTTAATAATATTTCAAAGTGATTGTTCTAGAAATTGTTTGTTTTCAATAGTTTAATCGAGTTATAAAAGTAATAATGAATATTTTATGAGTTTTACAATGACATGTAAGCTCTATTTTCTTTATTTATTATTCTTTAACATTTTTATATGATGGTTGCACCCAAATTGAACTGGTTGAGCCTAGTGAAGCTTATATAATGGGTGCACCCAAATAGCATCAGGTGATCCTGATATAGATTATATGATCAGTCAGCCCAAATATCTCTACAATGCATTGGGTAATGATTATTTTCTATGTATAATTATATTGGAGGTTGGTGGAATGGTTATTCTAATTGAAAAGGATTTGTAAGGGTTATATGATAATGATGTACCAAGATACCAACATGTTTTTTTACGTTTTCAATGAGATTTTAATGATTCTAGTGATCAATATTAATATCATATGGCTAATTATTATTGATTCTAAGGAATATTTCTTTTTTAAAGGCCTTATAGTATGTTTTTATTCTTGATTATCTGAGTATTTATGGGTATGAATATTCTTATGTTATACTCATGGAATTTGATTATTTCAGAATATGGTTGTGTTGTTCTTATCCACATGGATGAAATTCATTTTTTAGTACTTATTTTTACCCTTACTAATCATTTAATAACAACCTTATTATGTTTCATTTTCCCCTGGTTATAAATAATTATGTTGAATGAATTGTGTTTATAAGGGCCTCACATAGATGATTATGATGACTTAATTTGAAATAAGAAAATCTGGGATTATTGGGATAAATGATCATTTAAAAACATGGGTATTATTTTTATGAGAGTTTTCCATAATTCTATAAATCTATAAACCTATAAATTCCATAATAATTTAAGTGATACAATAGTTATTTTTCATGTAGTGTGTTTTAGATAGAGAAAATTGTGTCACCTTTAACAGTATCAAAGTTAGAAATGTAATTTTTATGTTTTCAGCACCGAATATGGGATTATACATTCAGAGATCATATAGTGAGTCTTAAAAAAATTATTAGCTATCAAAAAATGAGACAAAGGAAACAGACCACATAGATTTTTTCAGGATTAGTAATTCTTGAAAAAAATCAATTACTTCTTGAAAATTCTATAAACCTAAAGGGACTAACAATGCTTTGTTTGACTTGTGGTGAAATAATAAGATTCAAACTATTTGAGATATTTTTTAGGTCAAAGAAATTATGGAAGATACTTATAGAAGTTAAATTAGATCATAATGATCTAGAAATATATTTCTATAAATCACATAACCATTTTTTCATTTTAATTCAAGAATAATATTTAATGATGAGTAAATGATAATATTGTGGGCGATATTTTTGGTAATTTTAAATAGGAAATGGTATGAATCCATCATAAATATAAAGATGGAGAAATATTTTGGATTTATTTACTTGAGTGTATGATATTTTAAAATATGAAGGGAGTGTTTCCATTTCTCAATACATAAATATTATTCAAATTATTTTTGAATATAAAATAAATATTGAAAGAGATAATAATGTTTCAATAATTGATGTGAGGTAAACAAAATTTCTCAATCAAAGAATAATTATATCAAGGGGAGAGATAAGAGGGAAAAGTATATTGACCAATAATATTTTTTCATTCATCATATATTTAAAGGTATAAAATTATACTGGTAATAAAATTTTGGCTTTGTTTTTAGTAGAAAAAATAATGAGGTATGTTGGTTCTTTCAAACATGCATCGATTATTATTAAATATTGAGGAGGAGGAATGATGTGTTTCCTACATTGTTGATATTATACTAGAAATAAATGTGTAACATCCCAATATTTTTTAATATAGTTATCTATAAATGAACTTGATGTCTTTCATAGCATTCTTTATACACAAACTGTGTTTAAAATAACCACCATATACTATTGAAATATTATTATTTAACGTGATAGTTATTGCCTGGCCGTTGGATTGATGGGTATGATTATAGAAAAATAAATTAAGTATAATATATGGTTCAAAAATATAAAAAATTAATTCTTTTGTTATTAATTGATTATAAATGAAAATAAAAATCATTTGAATGGAAAAGATATATTTTTCTAAAAACCTATTTTTATGCGCCCAATGTGTTTTTATCTTGAAAATTAAATTCATCACTATTTTTGAATTATTTTAGTGAATTATATATTTAATGTATTAAATAAAATATTTTAACATTAATATTATGTTTTTATATTCATGGTAGAAGGATAAATCATTTTTTATGCTTAAAAATGTGTTTTTCTAAAAAAATTGTTTCCATCATGTTTTGTGCACCTATTTTAGATTGAATTTTCAACATTTATAGAAATTTGATAAGTAAAAACTGATCCCATATTTATAATTAGGATATTAGAATGTGGTGAATAGGTTCCGTTTAATTTTGGTCATTTTGAATGGTATGCTTCGAAATTTTGTATCAACTTATAAAGGTAAAATGGGTAAAACATGGTTAAAACTTTTGGTTGTGGATTTAGGGTTCATCTAAAACTTTAATTTAGCTTATTTTATGAGTATATTTTTACAATTTTTATCCATTCATTGAAAATATGGCCACTTGGATCCATTTTTCATTTATTATAATCTTTATATTAATTTAAGAAAACAATAAATACAAAATGTCACTCTCTTGACATTAATATCTTAAACTTTTTAATATAAGTATAAAAAGAGGTTAATTTTTTTATAAATGTTTATATAGAATATAAATTAATTTTTTCATTTTAATTATTTGTGATTAAATAATTACCATATGTTTTTACGCAAAACAAACACAATATTTATTTAATTAACAAAAAAAAGAAAATAAATTATTTTTAAAATATTAAAAGTTTTATAATTTGGATTGATTATTGTGTTCCATGAATTTTATATATATATAAAACATATTAGGGATATTTTAAAGGTTTATATTAAAATTAAATAATAATATTTCTAAAATTAATGTCAATCTAACTATATAGTGTCAAAAATATCAAAAATGATATTTTATGAAAAAAACTATTTTATTAAATTATTTAATAATAATTGAAATTTTGAAAGAGATCACCAAAGAAAATATATGGTCACAAATTTCATAGCCTAAATATTTATGGGACAATTTTAACTTATAATTTTAATTATAACTCTTTTATATTTAAATAGGTCTTACCACGGTTAAAGTTAAAAATGTTTTAAAAAATGGGATAATGAAAAATTTAAGGTTGAAAATAACACCAAAACATATATTAACATCATTGTAGGATAATTTATTTACCATAGTATTTTTTTCCTTAAATTCATGTAAATTTGGAAGCATTATACAAGAAGAATAAATTAAATTGTTTATAATTAAAAGTGTTATATTTACCGTAATTTCAAACGGACACCACTTCATTATTTTCTTTACACTACATTGAGACATATAGATTAAAAAACCCCTATCCAATTATCTAATAAACTTCCTTATCAATGAAATATAGATTTTGGTAATTATCAAATACCATTCCAAGGTTATTTAATAACATATCTAAAGGTGGCCTACCGAAGAAGAGGTAATCTTCCCATCCATCCTATTTCAATTTCTTTCTTCTTATACCTTATAAAATCCTTGAAACCACACTCTTGGATATAATTTTGAAATCATAAACTTTACATTTTTCTATTTGATATTCATTAAGGTGACCGAATTTTTTCCTTCCAAAACATGAAAAATCAAAAGGGAAAATTGGATCCACGTATATTTTCATGGACCTTTTGGGTTTAGAGTTTTATAGAATTAGGAAAAATATTTACATAAAATTTACCTTGTATTTCAATGATCATGTCACCCCCTTAACCCAAATTTTATTATTTAAAAATAAATCATAATCATAATCCATATAAAACAATTCTTACCATAATTCATTCAACATCATTATTCATAGCCTATGAAAAAATAAAATAAAGTGTAAGCTAAACTTATCAGTAAGGGTAAACATATTCATTAACAATTGAATGTCATCGATGAAAATAAAAAGAGTATAAGGATATGAAATAATATTCAAATTGAATGAGAATAAGATAAGAATATCCATACCCATAATAACCCATATCATCAATCATGGATACATGGCATAAGCCTTTCAAAAAATAAAGAGTAATCAGAATCATTAATCTTGAGACATGTGATATAAATATTGATCCAAAGAAAAAACATTATACATAACAAGCATAATGAAATCATATTGGTATCATGGAACATAATTATCATAGAACCCTTATAAAACCATTAAAATTTGAATAACCATATAGCTAATTTATAATATAATTCTCAAGAGAACATAATCATTTCACAATACATTAGAGTGTTGTCTGGGGGCACCCATCATATAAGTCATATTGGGCTCACCCATCACTATTTTGGGTGAACTAATAAAATAAGCTATATTGAGCCTACCCAATTCTATCTACGTGAACCCATCAAATATAATGTCTAAGAACCATAAATAAAGTACAAAGATCTTACAATTCATCGTAAAACTCGTAAAAATTATTAATCATTTCAAAACATGATTAACCATGGAAGATAAATTGGTTCCATGATAATATCTTTAAAACATGATTAAACCGTGGAATAATAAATGGGTTCCATAATAATATCATTGAAACATGATTAACTAGTGGAAAATATTCAACTTCCATAAAAATCTATTTGAAATATGATTTACCCATGGAAAAGAAATGGGTTCCATAACAGTCTCTTTAAAACAATAATAATTCATCCATAGAAAGAATGAGGATGATTTCATTATATCATATCCTTATTGGATTATAAGTACTAGGGATTTTGAGATTGAATATTGTAAATACCAGTAAATTATCATTAAATGGAGTCCTGTGGTTTTAACATTAAAATTTACTTTTAAAAACTAAAAATTTAGAAAATATTTCTAATATCCATTTACGTGAAAAAAATTTTGGAAACATATAAATTAAAATTAAAATAAATTTACTGTCATTACATTAGAAAAATGTGTTCATGTTTTAAATGTTAAAATTAAACATTCTTTTCAAAACATTTTGTAAAAGGGAGTCAAAAGTGACTCATATTGAAAGCATTGATAAATTTAAATTCAAATACTTTTAAAATAAGTTCAAGTACCATGTAAAATATAATTAGTAAATAATTTATATTTGGAATAAACATTTTAAAAAATAAGGATATGGAGGAGAAAGATACCCTATCTAAAAGAAAATACAAGATCAGTATCACTTAAAAATTAATGTTTTCATATTTCTTTAATCAATATGGAAGGAAATAGAAATAAAAAATCAGTAATAAATTTTTATAACCAGTATATAATAAATATATTTCTTTCCAGAAAGTAATATCATATTATTTCCTCCAAAAAAAACTTTTCCATAAATAATCCCAAAAGGAAAAGAGATTGTAACATAAAACCTTTTCCACTTTAGTAATCTTTTAAAACCCAAGACCCATAAAATAATAACTTAAATAAAACATTAAATACGAAAAAAATAATTATATTCATGATATAACATGTCAAATATTTAGAAAATACAACTCATAAAATAATATAGTAGTGTAGACTTACAATATGCCTCAATGAAGCTAAATTGAGACGAAGTCCCTTACTTCTTTGGTAATATATAAACGTCGTTAAAATAGATAACCTCATATGGATTTTTAAATCCAAATAATTTTAATGAAAATAATCATAAAATATATTTATGGGATGTATATACACCATAAAAAAATTGGTTAATATGGAATATGTCTCACAGAAGTAAAAGAGGGATGAGGAAACCCTTACCTTAAGTCCAAAAATTCCTTTTATGTCCTTTAACATCTATATAAAAATCTTAAATAAATTATTTGATTTATAAAGAAAATTTTACATGTTTAATTACTTATATTTAAATAATTTATTTTTTTATTTTAATGGAATATTTAAATACTTAATCAATTTTTTCCACGTAGGGTGTTTTGAGGACGTTCGGTTAATTATTTCAAAATAGCTTCATGTGTCAACCATGGCCAAAGAGGTCATTATTTAAATATATAAAGAATAATAATAATGTAATATTTATCACAATTATACATCTATTATAATTTTAAAACTAATCATGAAATATGTTAACTAAAAATGAACTTTTTTACAATCAGGGAGACGATAGGATGTATATACGCATGAGTAACATCTCCATTTTTCAACGAACATTATGGAAAGGAGGTAAGAAATATTATAACTTTCACAAATGATCACTATATAATAAATACCATATTTTTTATTTAAATATACTTATATATATCAACCATCTATTTTGGTTATGAAAAAAATAATCACATCACTACTTGGAGGTGGTAGTCCATACATGTGCACGAATAACGTTATCATTTTTTCAGATAAGAAATAAAATTATATATTAACATTTTAAAATGAAAAAACATGCCATTAATATTATAACTATTTCATTTATTTCACATATAATAATTAAAATTATCATTATTACTTTCCATGTATAGATTTTGTGAAAAAATGAATCACAGTGCATCGTGAGGCGATAGTCATCTTTGCACACGAGTGATGTTATTTTATCCTCTATGGAATAGAATGTAAAATGGTATATATAATAAAATACTTCTATAATTATATGCACACACTTTCTCTGGATCAATATACACTCTGGCCTAAAAAATAATATAAACCTGGAAGTACACCTTATCGATCCAAATGTGGAATTTATTAACCATAGCATACATCTAGTGCTCTCTTAGAGTATTTAAAATGATATTAATATTTTTAGAATAGTCATGTTGGGAATGATAATACACTAAGATATCAACCATGCATACTATAAAAAATGAATCCAAACATGGGTGGAGAACCTAATTCATCAAATCCATGAAAGTAATTGGCAGGTTTTTAAGACCGAATGGCATAACAAGATACTTATAAAGACTATAACTACTATGAAAAATCATAAGAGTTATGAATGAAGTTCTAACTCATACCTAATGAAATAATAGCCTCAAAAATATCTTGTTGATACCCATTTCGCCTTCAATATTTTCAAATAGGGTGTCACCACAAGGCAGTGGATATCAGTTCTTAACTGTAAGTTGGTTCAACTGATGATAATCCACAAAAATTCTAAGGGTACCATCTGTCATTTTGTAATAATTGAATAATGAATACCAAGGTTAATTGATGGGTCATATAAACCCCTTAGAATCTAAATACTCTCATTTCCTCTTGAGCTCTTGATACTCAATAGTGTTCATTTTTTATGGAGAACCGACATTGGTGTATCTCCTAGAACCAACTCATTAGATAAATCCTCATATCACTCAAGAGGTCGACTAGAAAAGTTATCTGGGAAGACATTCTTGAAATGATCTACTACTGGAGGAAAATCAAATTGTTGTTTTCCATTATCCTTCATATATATTCTAGAAATTTGGGATATCACTCCACCCAGCCCATAATTCTCTAGTTCAACACTACTTTCATAGACATCCCGGTCACCCTTGTAAAGGTAACTACTAGCCTCTAGTGATGTAAATGATACCTATGGTGATATCAGTCCACATAAAAATGATAGGGGATTAACCGATCCATCCTGATAATTTAATTCATCATATTATCCTGAGGATAATGAGGTCCCATAAAAACAATAGATGCCCACATCAAGGGGTAAATCGTTGTACTGGCATACACTCTCCGATCAAATACCCAAAAGAGTATCAAGTGTCATCATGCCACATAAAGACTCAATATCAAGACCAAGGATTCCCACACTAGCCAAAAATATAAAAGAGTGTGAATAACCTGTATCAAAAAAGGAAGACACGATAATAGAGGCAACAAGAATAGTACCTCAAATTGTAGATGGTCTACAACCATGATCCTCGGGTATATGATGTACTGCATAAATATTTCCTAATCCATGGCCCTGTATTTTAACCTAGATACTTTAAATGATTCTGCTCTATTGGTGCTTTGTATCTAAAGCCTGGATACATCATCCACATCCACCTTCTCGATGAGTAAGGCTACTGGTTGGCCAACTTTTTTCATGATGCAAATATATTAATCCTACACTTAAAGGTAGAGCTGATATATATCATCTCCCACTACAAATATATGGGAAGTTCCTATAGAAAAACTAAATATTGGTCAACCTTCCATTGTCTCAAAACATACTAGGTTCTCTTGGACACTAGGACCTTTTATTCCCTAGATTTCCTCATTGGTGAAAAATCATGAAACTATTAATAGGTGTCACCTGGCTTCCAATGCTCCCACATGCAATCCCAAATTGAAATTTTTCAACCGCTAGTTGAAACACTTACCAATCTCATTTCTAAACCTCAATGGCCCTCACCATCAAATTCCATCAGGTTCTGCTCATTGATGAGGTATCGATTTACCATTTCTAAAATGGTGTTCAATAGAAAAACATTTATCTGAGATCATATGGAGTATATGATACCATCCTCAAAACGTCTCATTATCAACAACGCATCACCAAAAAGACTCAGTGTGAAACATTATAGCTCCAAGAATTGATCATAATAGTCCATCATGGACATAGTACCCTACTATAGATGAATAAACTCTCTAACTAAATTTATTCTTAGTATCAAAGGAAACAAATAGTTATATATTACTATATTAAAACCATATTAGTCCATACATAGTTAATAATATTCCTTGGTGATAACATCCCACCATTTCTGGGGAGAATCTTGAAAAATATACATGTTGGGATTCACTCTCCTCCCAGTAGGTGTCTCCAGATTCTCAAAGACAATCAGAATGGCGTCCATCCATGAATCTTCAATGTGATGGTTTCCATCCCTTGAAAACATTGGTGGATTGTACCGTTGAAACTCTCATGTGCGCACATCTATAGAATGGGAGATCCAAATAGCTCTTAGCATAGTTTTCATAATTCTAAGAAAACCCTCAGGATACTAGGAATCCAAAAAGACATCAAGTATAATTTTATGTTCATAGGAGGCACTATTGGACGTAACACTTGTGGTTCAAGGCCCACAACATCTGGAGTATAGTAAATTCCACCCTCCGAGAAACCAACTCGAGGATGTCATAGTACATTAGCTCTAAATATGATAAGAACAAAACTCATATTTGATTTTATAAAATCATAATCTATTGGTATAATAACATAATACATAAAATTCCTTTCTATATAAAATTTACACCCTTATGACTGCTCCTAATTATAGGTCTAGTGATGTACATATCATATGAATCATAAGAGACGCATCATGTTTCCCACTGCTGAGGTCAATTTAGGGTCAAATTATCAAATATAATTCAAGATTCCTAGTACACAATGTTTTAGTTGAAAAATGAAGAGTAAATTACCATTAATTAGCAATTTCCGAGACTATTTAATGGGAACTATTTCATTTTAGAGTTTATATTCATTCAAATTTGTATTTATTTATATTTAAAATCATCTTAAATTGTTAAATTACATAGATAACCATTTCCAATTTATAAATTCCAATATACATAATAAATTTAAATATGACATCAATTTAATACAAACCATAAACATATTCCATCCCATGCAACCGATGATCCATGACTCAATGTTTCATAACTAGCTACTTAGGGTTTTAACATCAGGTTGTGCATGAAAACATTTTTATGTTGATGCAGACACTTTAAGTAACCAATTTTGTTACTCATTCCCTTAAAATAAACAGTATAAAAATTATATTTATAGATATCAATGCACTCATAAAAATCATAGGAAATATGAGCAATGATATGCACATTCATTGAATCTTTACTTGCATACAATAATACATGAGACAAAACACAATTACAAGACAAGGAAAATGGTAAAATGGAATACTCAATAATAATATAATATCATGCATTAGGTAACTCACTATATAGTGGATTCAAACCAACTATAATAATCGTAATCTAAAATAGTGATTCAAATACTTGGAATTTTTTATTTTCACGGTACATGGATTAGCCACTCCCAAGAATAGTCTCATTAGAAAATTTTGTAACATCCTATCCTCATCTTGTATACCATCCCAAAAGAGTTAGAAAAAGAAAAAAAACATATGATTCCAATTTTTATCATCCTGGACTATAATCCACTAAGTGGTTCCTGAGCTGGTTGGTCACATGGTCTCAAGCACACCTCCACATATGCCAGAGCCTGTCGACTAGTAGCGAGGGCACATAGTGGTATGGTGGGGAGACTATACCATTGTAATCGAAGTGGGGTTGTGGTTTAATAATTGAATAAATATGGTAATATTTATATAAAATAATAGTATAAGGTAAATCATCTAGATAAAATGAACTGTCATGAATAGAAATATCGCGTACTATATACAAAATGATGTAATTTTATGCCTCTATCAAAAATAAAAATAGTCACATGGAATCAAGAACACATAAATACAAGTATATAAAAAAGACCAAAATAATTTCTCCATATATAATCACAAGACATATATCTATCATATTCTCTCTCATTCCCATGCTAAAATCAAATCAAGTATTGAAAACTAGGCACTTTCCCCAGTCCCTACCTGCATCCATGAAGTCTTTCTAAGTATCAAATGGTTCCCTGAACATGGTGTGATATATAATCAGTATTCCAACACCAATGAGGTATATAATTATTTATCCAATCTATACAATATGAGCAGTTTGCAGATATGATAATGGTAAATTATTAAGTAAGTTGTGATGGTTCATCTCTGGTTGCTGAAGGACATTATGTTGACACTACTTGCTTCGACCTGTGCTGAGATAACCTTTAAACTGATTTCTACATGAACATGTGAATATAAGAGTATATGATTATATATATATATATGCCTGCACTATATATATATATATGGAAATTGACATCCATATATGTACATACGTAGTTCTATCCAAGACCCAAGGTGTAACTCAATCATCCATGTCTAGTCACTAGAATCTCATAAAGTATTAGAGGATTCCATTCCTAAGTATCATAAGTCATAATGGTAACTATAAAAAAAGTATCATTGGTATAATGGATTCTTTAAAAAAGTGTTACACGTATATAGAAATGAAGTTATCAGGTTTTTAGAAAACTCACTTAAATAAATCTGATTTTTCTATTGTAGACTCTGATATATAGATCAAGCTTCGATGGAATAATTTCTAAATTATTCTTGAAAACTTGATAACTTCATTTAAATCATAAATAAATAAATTTTGTGATTAATACTTTAATATTACTCAAAATAAAATCATATCATGGATTATCTAAGTTTCCTGATGTTAGGAACTTGAAAGAACAGCTTCAAAATCATTATATTTCTCTTTTATCGAAATTAAAAAAATCTAGAAACTATCATTTTATTTGTTTATTGATCTTCACATTCCTTGTATAAAGATAAAATATTTTATTCCAATGATTATATAATATACTATTTTTTATTTTTATGATATTTATAGCATTATTGAATAGATATTTTATCATCCTAATTGATGTTTTTCTTCATCAGATTAAATCTGGGAACCTCATTCTTTTCATTCATATGATTTTTAAAATCTTCTCTATGTATTGATGTTATATGTTGGGGACCTAAAAGGAATATTATCACCAATTTATCTAATTAATAATTTTTATTTTGGGAAACAGGTTTACACTAAAGTTATAAAATTTCAATGAATTCATACAATCATCCCTTTTTAATTTTTCAGGAAAACTATAAAGTAATACAATGAGTAGGGAATCTATATGAGGAATTATTACAATTCTAAAATAATTATGATCATGTGGAGTTATAATATTTCCTCATAGTATTATTTTAACCACCTAAAAAATTATGACCATAGTGAAGTAATAAAAATATAGTCATTATTGTTCCAAATTTAGGACTAATAAATCTTTCAATGAACTCTAAAATGAAAAATTTTAGTAGGTGGCTTCCAAAGGACATCAAATTTTTCCAGTGATTATCAAAATTCTCCAAATCATCTTGAAACCACCAAAAATTATTATTATAATTGTTAAAATATTTCCAAACTTCTTCAAGAATATACCCATGGTTTGAAAAAAATAGAACACTCGTATTAGAGAATTTTAACAAACTCTTCCACTGGTCTAATAAATTGTGAGTCATCTCTATTCACCTCAAACTTGAACTAGGAGTGTGTAAGAAATGTTTTCACATAAAAAACATTTTTTTACTCATTTAATTGGTTATATACAATAAATATCTATTTCCATAGTGGATACAAACTTCTTTATATGTGACCTTCATGCTTCTTTTACTCATATCATTGACAAGGTATTTGATAAAAAATACGACAAACACAACTAAACAAAACTATTGGCCAAAATAATATTCTCATTTATATTTTTGGTAAAAAATATATATCATTTATATTTCAATGATATTTTCATATAATTTTGAAAATAAATTTTAACGGGAAATATATCCCCCCCCCTTATCATTATATTAGGTTTAACACTTTATTTTCTTCCCCTATTTAATATTAAATACCACTTGGGTTTCACTTTAAGTAAAAGGTATGAGTATCATGAAGTTTCTATCCCTCTTGTAGAATCCTTCTATGAGGATATCAAAAATAACTTATTATATAAATAATTCATATTATCTTCGTGTTTTTTCTTTTCATGATATCACATGTAATTTAGACTGCACATATATTATGAGAGAAGGAATTATTCTATAATAATATCTTACAAATTTCTAGGGATTTTGATAATTTCATATTTGCAAATCATCTACTAAAATAAACATGGTATCACATTTCTCTGATAAATTTCCAATTAACAAATCAACTCTAATTATATATGTGCTAACCCTTTGTATAAAACAAGAGTGAAAATTTTATAAAATTTGAATGTATATATTTTCACAAAATAAGGTACTAGTTTTTTTCATTAATATTTTGAGGGAAGAACATATTATTGTTCAAAAAAAGATCTGACACTCACTTAAACACAAACCTCAAAATAGTTTGAGTATAAGGAATTCCCTATATAGTCAAATAATCAGTCCCCATTAAAAAACATAATTTATATATATTAAAATATATATGAAAAAATAAAATCAAACTTTTATTTTATATTTTTAAGGGGTCATCAAGATTTACTAATTTAGAAAATATTTACATATCTCTGGTAGCATGATCATTTTGAGATACCCCTAAAGGGATTCTTTTAAAATTCATCTCCATTAATTCCCAGCACTCAGGAACAATCAAACACAACATTGGGATGAGGTGGATCTTCCAGCTACACCTCTTATTTAGTGGTAAGTGTGAGAAAAAATTATTAACATAAAAAATAATTTGATTATAGGCCTAAATTGTTTATACCTCTTCATGGTTATATAGTATTTATCGTTCAAAATCTTAACCTCTCATAGAAATATGGTATTCTTGACCTTTTAACATTTCTTCTTACTAGGAGTGGACTTATCATATTTAAAAAAGAGTAAATAATCATTATTTTTATCCTCTTATAATTTCCTATCCAACTATAACTGATATATAAATATGGTAATACAACCTTTTGGCACATGATCATCTCTCTATTTGGGTGTGGATACCTTCTTTACAACAACGGATTGTGAAATTTGTATCATTATTGAATTTACTTTATATTTCATCAATTATTCTTACTAAGAAAGATCCATGTAATATAATAGTCATCACTACATCTAGGATTATTAAACCTTTTACACACACCTTATTCTATTTTTTCTATTCCCATTTTGGGAAACTTATCATACTCTTCAAAAGCATTTTCATGTACCATTCCAATCTTGTTATCTCTTTCTTGGAAAGACTCTATTATTTATTCATTATTTATTCATTATTTCCCCTATTAACTTTAATATTCATATCCATATTTTGATTTCCCATGTTGCGGCCCCTCTTAATAAAATAAAGTAATTTCCTTTCATTTGTATTGAAACCCTGATCATCTTTCTTTATTGTCTTCCTTGGTGAACTCTCTTTCACTATTTTAGTTTCCAAGGTATACTTGTTTTGTTTATTTACTTTATTAGAAGTCTATGGTGGTTATATATTTTTATAAAATAAAAATTTGGATGATTCTAGGAACTATTATACCAATATTCATCATATAAATTTATAATAATCTCACATAGAGAAAAAAAGTTCTTCAACATCTCAAATTTGTTCCCAAAAGAAAATTCTTCTCTATCTATGTTATCTTCTTTACTTTAACAGATTTTCTCATTTATTCAACTTTAATATAATAAGATTTAGGTATTATAAAAAATTTAAAGAATGAAATTTAATTTCAATAATCGATTTACTTTTATTTAAAACTCCAAAAACAGCAACATATTCCTATGAGTCCTATCATTTTCACTTCAAGAGTAGTCTTTCCAGCATGAAATGTCTTCTATTTTTTGGGATAAAACCCAAAAAAATTGGGAACATTTTTAGTGAAAATTATTCATGAGTTTTCCCACCAAAAAACTTTATTTTTTATTGGTTTTCTCATAATTTTTACAGTTTTAAAATTGTTTATAATTTTCAATTTTTTATGAACTTCCAAAAAATACTGATTTAGCACAAGAAATATTATCTACAGAGTGGGATACCTTTTTCCATGAGCTTGAGGTGGATTATTCTACGAATTATATCAAGACATATTAAATTATAATTGGACTATTCTTTAATTTAATACTTATCTATAAGGATATTATAGAAACACAATGTTTCTTAATGGATTAAGAAGGCTCGTATTTTGATTCTTCCAAATTATTTAATTGATTTTTCACCTTAAGAAATATCATGTTTAAAGTAATAATTGAATCTTTCACTAATCTAAACCTATTATACCAATGACTACTAAACTTATAAATTTTAACATTGTGCATTATCCTTGAATATACTAAATATTTACCCAACTCTTTTAATATTTTTCGTTAACTTGTAGTTGGGTGGACATAACATCTATAGAGACCTTATAAAGATTCTTCGAATCTTAGAATATTTTGTCCACAAAATTATTCAATAATAAATTCTAAATTAAATATATTTGAAATTATGTATCAACTAAATACACAATTTCATTTAAAATTATTGAAATGTTTTCCTTAAAATTGAAAATATTAATGAGAGTATTTTAGAAACTCATTTAATTTTCCAATGCTTCTTTCATTACATCAGCCTCTTCTTCAAGATATGATTTTACATCAATAATTCCCTTGAGGAATCTTAATATATAGGTCCCCAACACAATAGAAATAGACTTTAGATAATCCTTGACCTCAATATGGAAGTCTTTAGTAGATTCATTTAAATCACTATCTTAGCTAGAACTTTATTCACTAAAGGAATAATAGTCAATAAATTTAAATAATAAATCCTCAGTATTCTAATTTTTTTCATCTAATGGTGTTTCTTCTAACTTTATTGTAACATTTATCATCATTATAATCTATTTCTTATTCTTGTTTCTCAATGTCTTGGTAGATATTTTTTTGCCTATTTTGATAGGGATAGAATCTAGATTTCCCATCTCAAGATCTTCTTCAAAATCTATATATTGTACTTTATATATATGAAATAAAAACAACCAGGAAAAATTGTATTCAATCAGATATGGTACCTTGTTCTCTAATTACAGTTTTCATAATAAAAATTAGATCAAAAGAAAATTTAACCTATCATATGACACCACTTTTAGTTACCCTGTGGACCATTTTAACACACCTTATAGGGGTGAATCAAGTGTGGTCAAGTTCTTTTTATTAAAACTAATTATTCTTTTTATATTAATAAATCTTATATTTTAACCCATATTTTTGATTAAATCATGCATGGATCTTGTTTTCTTATAATATATTGGTCATACGCACATGAAATGAAAATATTTAAACAAATATAATTATAGTTTATTTTTACAAGGTTCAACCCTGATATGGGAAACTTACTCATTGTCATGTCAACTCTCCCTGATTCGTGTATTCATCACTTTCATCAATCATAAATTATAATGGGTTTCCAGTGATAATATTTTGAACTATTCCACTATGTTACATATTTTAGGCCACTATATTTCATGGATAATAGTCCTACATAATATTATATAAGTGAAGGGGTCTTTATACTGCCTTCAACAATCTTCATCTCCCATTGGAATTATGGTTCATTCCACATTTTGATGTATATAAAAAAACATTCCAAGGACTTCACTGAACCCAAAAAAATATATGATATACTTTTTAAATTATATTAATTGGATTACATTGAGTATTATAACACAGATCATGAAACTTATCCTCTGAGACTTTCCACAAATTCTAGGTATTCACAAAATTAGTCATTGGAAACTCAAATCAAACAAAATTTTTCATCATTCCACATAATTATGGTAACCTTTTTTGAAACCTATTATGTATCATAGGCTCAGATATATTCTTCTTTCCTTGTAACATTTTTCAATGGATTCTTTTTATTCTTATTCTTCCTGAGTGTTATAACTTCTCAGTAAACTCCCAATTTGCATACAAACACTACAGTACAATAGTGATGTTCTATATTAATTTTTTATATCTTTCATGATTTACTCAACATATCATGTGCATTGATGGATATATTAATTTAAAAATTCAATTTAAATATTATGTAAATGGAAATCATATTCATAAAATAAGCCTTTTCTATAAATCAGCATCATGAAATAGCTAGATTTTGTTTCGCATATACTCTCATGCATAGATCATTCAAATCAAAGAGTATTCTAAGAATACCTATATTAAATTAACCTACTCTCTTGAAACTATGATGAATAAAATATTATTTTATTCTTCTCCAAGATCATATTATTTTACATTAGATACTTCTACTATAATACCCAAGATTTAATCATCATATTTTTATAAAAATATACAACACTCCTATCTTCAGGGTTGATCTTTCATCCTGCAACATGAAAATTTTCATAAAAATAGTACAACCTTTAATCATGGATATATACATAGAAGTATAATCTAATATTCAAAATCATATTCTTAAGATTTAATAAAAAATTATTTGTTATATTTAATCCAAAAAAATTACAACACAAGCATCTACTAATTTTTTCATTTCTAGATTTATGTAATCTTGAATAATTCAAACCACTTAGGCTTGGTAAAATTCCCACCCATCAAAATTAATTCCTTTGATATATATTATCTCAGCCGAGAAGATTTGAAAACAAACTCGAATAGATTAGATTTGTATAATATGCATTATAATATATATATATATATATAAAGCCTTAATGAAACAATGTTTGTATTACTCGTGAAAACTTAATATCTTTATTTTCACCATCAGGAAACACATGTAGTGGTTCATCCTTAAATATTACTCAAAAAAATAGCATATCATGGATTATTTAAGATTTAAGAAGTTAATATCTTGAAAGTAAAGTATAAGCATCATCACAATATACTTTCATCAAAATTATAAATTCTGGAAACACCCTTTTCCACTATTCTTTGATCTTCCCATTACATGGATGAAGATCAAGTCATTTATTCCAATTATTGGATAAAAATTTCATTTTAGGTTGTTTTATGTTTATAATATGACCAAATAGCTCTTATATCATCCCAATTTATATTTTTATTATTCATATTTTTAAAGACTTGGATTTTCCATGTAAAATTGTTTTTAATTAAATGGGAATTTTATGATTCTGCAAAATTTAACGGCATGTGATTCCGAGACCTGATGTGCCCGGAATGAATTTTTGAACTTTTTTTGGGTACGTTCAGTAAATGTGTGAGCGGGTTTTCATAAATTTGGAACTGGTGCTCATAATTGAAATCTGAGGGCACCATTGAACTTGCAGTGCCGAAATTAGCTTAAAGAGACCTTCACCTTGACGGTAGTAGGTCGAGGGTGAAAGATAGTTTTGGGGGTTTTTCATAGGAAAGAAGCATAAAATAAAATTTTATTTTATTTTATTTCTAATAAACCTCCCATGTGAAGGTATTGGATGTGGGGACTACAATGGGTTAAAACAACCCATTTTAAATTCTCGATGGTGGGGACTACCCGAGCTAGTAAAACCCCTAATTCAAATATTGGTGGTGGGGACCACCCAAACCCCTTTAATAAATGAAAAACCCCTCAACTCCTTACATTAATTATGCTAACTCTCCTTTAATTAATTAATCATACTCTCCTTTAATTAATTAAGCTAACTTAATTTGTTCCAACAATTTAAAATTGGACAAACATAATTTATTATGTTGGAAACTCTTTTCTTGGGAGGGGATTTTTGGTTGGAAAAAGATAAGGGGGATAAATTGGGAGAAATATCTCTAATGAAGAATGCACTATGGAATTGATGAACATGGACGATGTTTGAACCGACTTCGGAAACGTGACCGTGAAAGCGATGATCGTTGGAACTCTCTCCGCCTTCACCATTTTCATCTCACGATCTTCGTCAACAATCTTCCAAGGTAGGGGATTGTTTTAATTTGATCAATGTTAAACTCCCTCTCACAATCACTCATCTTCCTTGAGCTATATGCTACCTCCCTAATGTGGAGGATATAGGCCAAACAAACAAATCCTGACCCCTCCGCAAATTTTATGCATCTTTGTGTGATCTTCGAGATGGGGATGGCGACCGGTGTCGGTGGTTGGCACCGGTGGATCTTGAGAACCGCGACGAAGGCGATGAACAAAGGATGACTAGTCAAGCTAGCCTCTGGCGAAGGCACTTCGCTCTGCCACACCACGGCCTCCTCACCCCGTGACACTCTTCCATCCACAGCCTCTATCGCACTATGGCCTCCATACCCCAGAGAACCCACAGCCTCGCGTTGCTCTACGGCCTCACGCTATCCTGTGTCACAAGAAGCCTCTTCCACCCCACGGCACCCACGGCCTCACGCCGTCCCGTGGCACCCACGGCCTCTGCCGCCCCACGGCCACCCACTGCCTTCATGGACCCCACAGCCTTTACGTCACCTCGTGCCGCCCAGGCTGGGCCGCCAAATCGGGCCACACAACGCTAGCCGGACAGCCCAACGAGGGTCGGACTGCCCAGCGCGGGCCGGGCTGGACCTAGCGTGCAGGGCCGCCAACTGAGCCGAGTCGACCCAAATCCGGTCGGGACGGGATGGGTCGGGATGGGACGGGTCGGTCCGACAGGTTTGGGCCGGACCTGGACCCACTTTGACCCATTTGCGCTCTTTTGGCCATAACTTTGGCACCAGGTGTCCGTTTTAAAAATAGTCAACAACACTATAGACCTTGGAGCAAGACAGTCCCTTTAGTATACCCCATTGAAGTTTTGGATAAATTTGGGGAATGGTCGGGTTGGATCGAGCACGAATCCAACTGGGCCCTTGGTACTAAAAGGATAATAACATACAGAGTGGGCGTCTGATTGACGCACCGTCTTTTTCAATGAGACCTCTATGTCGTGGACATCCTTTGGGATACTTCTTCGTGGGAATTCGTGTAAGTTGGAGTATAAACTAGTGGATTGAGGAGCAGACCCTCCTAGAAAAGATCAGGCGTAATGCGGGAACCCAGTAGCTAGTTATGACGTGAAGAATGAAGGGTGAACCTACGTGGGTCAGCACCGAGCGATCCTGTGTGGGTCAACACCGAGTGATCTTCTATGTGTCTGTACTGAGAAATCTTGTGTGGGTCAGCACCTAGAAATCTTGTTTGGGTCAACACCAAGCGATCTTGTATGGGTCAGCACCGAGCGATCCTGTGTGGGTCAGCACTTAGGGATCCTTCGTGGTTCTACCTCTTAACAGAGTAAGATGATTCAGTAGTTACATCTAATCATCTCTACTACTGTACCCAAGAAATACCTCGTGTCAGCTGATTTCGTACCTTGTAGTATTTTCCTTCGTGGTAATACCTTGGTGGTATTCTTCTGTGTGGCATACCAGTGTGGTACTTACCTTCGTGTCATTCCTTCCTTTATGGAACAGTTGAAAATTTGGCTTTGAGTTAGACTATGTGTTTTCCTCATGATTGAGATGGGTATACTTGATAACTTAGGTATATGTATGGTCATATACTTAAGTAGGGTAGTCAGTTGATTTCATGTTTTGTGATTTATCCTTGGTGTATTTTGTGAGACGTTGAGGGTCTCGGGGTCTCTACTGAGTATCATTATACTCACCCATGCATAGGCTATGCCCGCACCCTACTGTGTTTGGTGCAGATGACGGACATTGCTGACTGTGGACTAGAGTACCAGGACTGGAGGAGGCTCAGAGGTGGATGTTAGACGTGGCGAACTATAGGGACGGTCGTTCATGAGCTGCACCTACCCTTTAGGTAGGATTCGTGGTGGACACGATCCAGGAGATTCTTATCACTTATCAATTATCTTTAAGTTTCAAATTTTCCTTGTACTTTCCAGTTAGGCTTGTATTCTGGCCCCTTTTACATACTGTACTCACTCTTTTTACTGTTCAGTTTACTTGAGTTCGTATCTTGTTGTGTGTTTGGTTGTGTGTGTTTCAGGTTATAAAGGCAATGCATTCCCAGTTTTAGGTAATACACCTTCGGTGCTAGTTTCCAGCCCTTGGCCTAGGGAAGGCGGGCTTGGGGTAGTCACAGCACGAGCCCCGGGAGACAGGTCATGACAATACTAAATTTGGAAAATTTGTTTTTTTCATCCAGAAAAGCATCCAAATTTTTACCTTGTGTTGAAGTCTTATGATAGGGAATTCAAAGTCTTACACACTCTAAGTACTATGATAAATACAAGTTATTAGTAGGAAAGAGGCTTATATTGATTTCATATGATCTCTATAAAGTAATATGATCAAACCTTTTCAGTTTATCAATAAACTTTTAATTTATACAATGGATAGGGAAGCCACACATTGAAGTCTTATGATTAGAAAAGACTTGTGATTAAAAAGATTCATATAATTTTCATAAATTATTACATTAATAAACTGAATAATTACAATCATAGTGAAGTCTTACGATCTAGTAGGAACATTCTTACATTTTGGACGTATCCAATTTCTAGTAAACTCAAAAATTTCAAATTTACATAGATGGATTCCACTAGACTGAAAGTTCCTCTAGAGATTCTCCAACTTCTCCAAATAATATTGGAAATACCTTAAATAATTATTAGAATTATTAATGTAATTCCAAACTCCTTCAATCACATACCTGATGTGTTGTGATATATAACACTCGTATTGGAGTACTTTGGTGAACTCTCCATCCAAATCAGCTACATATCATCCAAAATCAATACTAAGATATCTATATTCACATAAAACATTAACCAAAAGTGTATAAAAACTATTTCAAAGGAACCAAAATGATATATACTCATCGAATGGGTTCTCTATCCTGAAAACACTTACTCATGAACTTCACATTTCCTTCCTCATATAATTGACATGGTCATTGATAACAAATATAACCAAAACTACCAAATATAACCTTTAGACACAAAAATTCTAAATAATAAGTATTGACTTATTATCTAATGAGTCCACTACTAATTTTAATCTTGATATATCATCACAAACCATAAAACTATTTGATGATCATTTATTAGGGGAAACATGGAGTCATGATTTTAAGAGATATTAGAATTCTGATGTTCATGAAATATAAACTGCAACACAGATAAATGAATGATAAACTGAGATTGACATTTTATAAAATAATGATACATTATTCAACAATTGCACTCAATCACTCATGTATATTATACTAATAGATTCAATATGGATCTCATACTTCACCTATGGTAATGGTTTCATCTATGGATCTACTACATTCTATTCTATATCCACCCAACATACCTTTATATTTTCCCTCTTAATAATCTTTCAAATGATATGATATTTTTAATGTAAGTTCTTGGTCCTTTGGTGGGATCAGGGTTCCTTATCCTAATAAATTTATACATTGTTGTCACAGTAATGCTTGATTTCTCACTCAATGTTAAGAACCACCATAAATAAAAAAGTTAAATTCTTCATCCAAACAAATTCCTTTGTATCATTTGATGTGGTGATATGCTCAGAAAATATTTTTTATTCCTCTACATTTTTATGTTTGAACTCTTAAAAAAATAGATCCATTATTTAGGAAAACATGAAACTAGATTATGATCTCTTTTCTTGTTTATTATAATGGACTATTGCATCATTCTAACCCTTTACACAAATATCATCCCCTATTATAATGACTAAGAGCATATATTTAGTTATTTTAAAATATATAAAGATTTTTTAATAACAATCATTATGCTCTCATTGAGATTGGATTGGAATCTTATCCTCAGATCATTACTGAAATCAGGATGATTACAAAAATTTGTATACAAGATAGATTCTATAGAATATTTAAAGGGAATAAAATCAATAATTTTTATCTCTTTATAAGGATCTTGAATTTTCTTAAGATCTACACCATTTAACACTGGTAAATATTCCTTTTTAGAGTTTTATGTGCCAGAAAACTTTATCAATTTACCAATATATATTTGTTATGTATCATTATAATCAAACTCTTAGATCAGTCACTATAAATATTTCAACCCAATATATAGGCCACTTATCCAATGTGTTTCATTAAGATGTATTTACCCAACCACATCTTTATACAATGTAATATGGAGACATCAATTTCAATAATAAGTATTTAATAAAAATTTAAAATTTGAAATACCCCTACATTCCCACATATCCACTTGTATACAAAACAATTATCCTCATTCTTAATTAAAATTAACTCTTTGATTGCATCATATAACCAAATATTCAAACTCCAGGAATATTTCATAAATCCGTAAATGGAACATTAAAAATTATATACATAAGAAGACCAATTTTTCACTTCCAAACCTTTAGGGTGTTTTATATATATGTAATTAGATATTTCCTATTAGGTATGGGGGTTTTAATATCCATTTCATGTATCTCATAATCAAAATGAGATACTATGGAAAGAAATATCTGAATGAAATTTATCAACATAGTAGGTGAAAATTCTATTTATAGTAAATACCATGAATTTATTTTTAACCCTTTTCCACCATGCATGATTTATAATTAGACACTCCACCATCCAAGTTAGTTTTTTATGGAAAACTCACATCCATCCTACGGGTATAATATTTTCAGGTCATTCACAAAGTTCCAAATATGGTTAGTGTACATAGGGTCTATTTTAGATTCCATGTCTTCAAGCTATATCACAAAATCAAATCACTTAATGGACTTCTGGTAGTTATTAAGCTCATCAACAATGAACATTACTTCATCAGCATTTTCCATAAAAATTATATCTATGAGGATCCTGATAAATTCTACATTCAAGGTTTTTGTGTAACCTAAGTCAGTTCTTCCTCCACAACTCTTTTTTGGAACTTTCTGAAATTTTATATTAGGAAAACATCATTTTTTTATTCTTTAACTTCTCTAAGTTCAAATTTTCTCCTACTTAATACTCAATTCATGAGTTTTCTCTTAATGAAAACATCAAATCGAACATGAAACACTTTGTATTTGGTAGGACTATATAAATTATATCCCATGGTTTACATAGGATAATCGACATATAAGAAACTATTTTATTTGGGACAAAGATTATTAAAATCCAATCATTGTATGAGTGCTTCACAACACCAAACACTCATAAAAGTTCTAATTGATAATTTCTTCATTTATATCTCATATGGTTTCAATATGATTATTTAGATATAAAATTATTTTATTAAGAATGTAATAGTCACCAGAGAATATCCTGGGAATGAAATAGGTTGATCGCACTGACTCGTGATAAATTGAACCATTTCCAAAAGACAGATTCCTCCCTGTAGTCACACCAATTAACTATAGTGTTCCGGGTTGAGTGATTTTTGAAAAAATTACACAATTTCATAGATGGTCAGTGAATTACTAAACCTTGTATTCACCACCAAATTTTATTATAAGATCCTAAAACTTTTTATTAAATGATTTGGTACTTCATTATAAAAATATTTCAAATTTTCGAAAGTTTCATACTTGCATCTCATCAAAAAAAATAACCATATAGAAACATTCATCAGTAAAATATCAAACTACTGAAACACACTACATTCTTGAGTATACATTTTTGTGCATAAATCACTATGTATGAGATCATTTAACCTGTTATCCCTTCCACCCTTTCCAGTAAAAGATTTTTTGGTCAATTTTTCAAGTAAATTGGATCCACATGTATTAAATTAATAATAATCAAATGCTACAAAAAAATATTTCTAAGGAGTTTTTTGATGTTTTTCTCATTTATATATCCAAGGTGACAATTCCAGTGTTAAATACGGTAAGAATCAACTATTCCCTTCTTATTATGAATGTTATATATATCATTATTGATATCCAAAATGTATAAACCATTGACCATATTCCAAATTCCATAAAAAATTTCATTCTAGTATATATAACAACTTCAATTCTTAATAATTAATGAAAATACCATCTTTTTCAAAAAAAAATAACCAAAAATAAATTCTAGTTTATGATAGGAAGATAATAACAATTCTCTAATTTCAGTACTAATCCATTTGGTAAATATAGATCATAAGTTTTAACCAATAATAAAGAAACTCTTTATCTATTTCCAACATATATATCTACTATACCATTTTTAATTTCCTCTTATCTCTAAGTATATGTTTTTTAGTGAAAATCTAGTATGCATATCAGATATCCAATACTAATGAGTCAGAGTTATAGAAATTTTTCTTTATAACATTCACATTCAAATGCTTATAATTATTATTTTGTAGAAAACTTATACACTATATATACCAATCTAGAACATATTTATAGATCATACCTAAACAAGATATATAAATTATATTCAAGATGAATTCCATCATATATAAAAAATAAATATCTATCAATGAGTACAATATTTTTTATCTTTTCTTCAAAGACCCTTAATGAAATTATTCCCAATAATATTATAACCACATACATCATATCTATTTACTGATCTAATATGTATATTACACTGTGCTTTGAGTCCACTTTAGTGTTCATAAAAAAATAACAATTTATATAAGATAACAATCCAATTATATCAAATATGGTTCTTGGATAGTTGAGTGGACAAATCCTTGACCTAATTAATCACATGTATTTGTACTTAACTCAATTCAATTAGTATACTAACCCTTAAGGGTTCGCAACTACGTTTTACCCAAACATCATAGTGGGATTCAGTTACCTATTCTTTAGGAATAACCATTTCCATATTTCTTTACACAAGCTAATCCCTGGGCACCTGGAATTAGTATGAAACTACATTTTTAAATGATCAAGATCATAATATGGGTTTGTTTTGGATGTAATATTTAACTTAGTATTTGAGGGATTTTCTTTCAATGTTTTACCAGTTTAATATATATCACATTCATATTAAACACATCACATCACATGTAATCTTTATTATCTCATATTTTATTTTTTATGTATGCATACTTCTTACGATTTAGGTTTGGAATCTCAATTCCAACCACCAAACTAATATTTTTCATGCCATATTAATGTGTAACTCTTTACACAGCCCATGGTATGTGTCACTCACTAAAAAAATAGAAGACAAACTTAGTCACACATATCCAAATGCATCTCATGCATAAGATAAATAAATAATTAATATAAATGTTTTGAATTATATGTGATTGTAAATACCCATATGAGTAAGACCATAATGATGGATATCCAACCCCAAACTTTATATAAAAATAAATAATACATTAGGACAATGAGAAGTACAACCCAAAGTACCTCTCCTCAAAGATAATTTATTCAGGAGACACTTCAATTCATAATAACTCAAAAACCTAATATGTACAAACTATATTTAATAACTAAATTTATGCTAATACATTTAATTACAAACCAAGGTCAAGGAAAATGAAAACTAAATCTTATATAATTAAATTGATTATGTATTTTCGGGATTAAAAATTTATAAGAATTGTTTTATCATATAAATTAAAGAATATAAAATATTAAAAATTCATAAAAAAATATATAAACATGAATATTATAAAGTAATAGATAAATGATAAACTCTATTTATTTTCCCAAATATGTTTTATATTTAATTTAAGAATGAGAAATATCATTTTACTATTATTAACACTTACAATTTATAAATATTTTATAAACTATATTAAAATATAGATAACGTAATATTTTAAAAAAGTCACTATATATTATTTTGTGATTTATAATGAGGAATTAACATTATAAAAAATGATTGATATCATAACCTCTGGTATATGATATCATAATTCTCTGGTTTTATTTTATGATATAGCATATATCATCAATATAACCCAATTCTCTATTTCATCTAAATCCATAGTTTATTCACTGGTTATGATATCTTTTACCAAACCTATGGAATAGAAAAAACTTTGGATTACAATATATTATAAATTATATTATAAGGTAGTCATATGTTGTGACTATACAAAAAAATAAGTATTTCTCAATATCATTCACTATGATATAACCCCAAATATATTATGATGTCTATGTTCATTAAAATATTAAGAGAAAAACATGTTTATCTATTAAACATCAATGATTTGATACCATTTAAGGGTTTTGGGTGATCATATCATGATCAAAATAGTGTAATAAAACCTACGAATTCTCGATTTATATGCACCAACTTCGATGCCATTAATATGAAGAATATAAATAGTAATACCTTAACAGTATAAAGGTCCATCTTTTACTCTTCAATAGTGTAAAATTCATGGGGATATCTAAAAAATAGTTGAAAATTTTCTTCATATGAGGGGAGTATAGAGGCCTTTAAATACTCATTCATAATGAGAGGATCCCATGATCTCTCATGGTGTGATAACACAATCTTCATGTAGACAAATAGAGAACCAGGAACTTAAAGTGGGTTCTGTCTATACAATCATTCATCAAGGGTTCATCAATGGGGAGTCTTATCCATTTTATATACTCTCTTCATTTAATGAATAGAGTTGGTGAAATATTATATTTTCTTCCATCTCATAGAAACTATCACATGTTACTTCCCATTAATAAGTAGTCATAACCTTTTGAACACATAAAATTATTATGAATTTCTATCCATTTAATGAATCAAATTACATGATTCATAATTGATTAAACTATACACTAATACATGAAAATGACCATACTATCAAATCCCATGAATCCCATATCAAAAATTCTATCTTACACTATGGTATAAGAAGATAGTGTCATCCCATTACACTTTAATATATGTGTGTATCAAAACCTATGATATAAATTACATGAATATCATTGGTTATGATATAGGGTATATTGCACCACACAATATACCATTTTAGTTCAATCCCAACAAGGAAAATTAAAATCTCAGCCTAATTATTCACTATGTATAGATCAATATTATAGATAAATTAATTCCAAAACAATCCTAACACTTAATACATATAAATCCTTACTAAGCTTTATTTTCAAATTCATAGACCAGAATAAAATTATTTTCTTGGTTAAATGTAACTAAATATTATATTATACCTTCTATTTAACTTTGTATATGTATAGTGTGACATTAATAATAATTATTTTACCACTTTTAACTAAATTATATATTCATTCAAAAAATATATTTTTCAATTAAATAAATTTATGGATAAACCAAACAGATGAACACTTCATAGATTTTTATATGAGATCAACATTTATTACCATTTCATAAATAAAAAATTTTAACAAGTTATAACTAAACATTCTTTATTTAGATTTATTTTATAGTAAAATAAGCCCAAACATTTTATATTTTTTTAAAAATGAACTCTTCAATATTCTAATTTTACACATTGTTAAGTTTTAAATCATTTATATTTCAACTGTATGATATTTATGAAAATATAAATCATTTATATTCTATATATAAATTTTATGTTTTATGTAAAAAAATACATGGTATAATTAATAACTAATTTAAATTCATTTAAAACTTGATTGAATCCCCCAAAAACTCATTTTGGAAAGGTTTAAATAAATTTTCAAATAAGTTCTTTTAATTTGATAATTTTATATTTTATTTATTGATATTTCATAAATTAGAAACAATTATTAGAAAAATTACACTTGGTATGTTTTTTGGTGGTTTTTATTGGCATGGTAGTAAAAGGAACATTCAAGGAAGATTATTATTTCATGTAGAATTTTTAGCTTGATGGTTGGAAGTGTTTTGGGAGTGTTCAAGATGAATTATATAAAATTTAGTTTTGGAAAATTCTCATGATTTTGTATAAGTCCATTTATGATTAATATATATTTTTATAAATAAGTTAATAAATACATTCTAGGGTATGTTTAAATTTTTAAGTTTCCTTGGATACGTAATATATTGGGAAGTTGTAAAAGAGGAAAAGGTATTAAAGTTTAAGAATTAATTATGTATATAGGAATATGTTTTTCATACATAATGTGCTTGAAATTTGTAGAAATTGTTCAGTCCTAGAGTTCCCTAATTGAGTAAGATATTTAGAAGTTCCAAATATGGAAAAGGCATGAGGCTGAAAATGATATGTTAGAAGCTTGAGGTGATATATAATATGAATCAAAATTATAAAACATGAAAAGGGAAAAATTGTCCACATTTATATAAGAATACTAGATATACATATGTAAGAAGTTTATCCTAGAGTAAATAATTTAGAAAATGAATGGTTATTAATAATATAAGAAGTTAGTTGGTATGTAATATACTGGGTAACATATAAGAAGTTTCTTTGTATGTATGATGTTATCCAATACTTAAGGAGATGGTTGATGTTTAAGATGTTATATGAGCTTACATAAGATATTAAACTTTGTCTATAGAAGAAGTGGTAGATTTTTCTGTCATCACATGGAGTTTATGACTAATATATATGATAATTAAAATAAGACTCATGAGAGTTTAAAGAATATGATATTTAATAGAGATCCCATGTAATATTTTATTAATGTTTTTGGTAAATTAAAAATAGATTTTTTATAGATTTTTCAAATCTTATTTTTGGCTAAGTTGATTCCATTACTCAGAGTTTAACATTGTGAAGTATTCATGAATGAAGGTATACAACACTTATCATGTTAGAAAACCATGTTATTTGAGTGACTAATTTATCATGAAGTGAAATAAAGGAATTAGTTGGGCACTCTTAGCTTGGATTTAAAAGAAGAAAATATTATAAAATCTATGGAGTTTTTACAATCAATAATATGAAAATATATATAATATAAATATTGGTATAATAAAATATTAAAAAATAAGGAATACTATAAGAGATTAGATTATAGATACTTTCAAGAAATAAAAGAGATATAACATTTCATTCCTAAATGGGGAATAAAGAAAATTTTGAACATAGATATCAAATAATATTTTTTTGAAATGAGAAAAAATAATTCCAATCTCAAAAAGGTAAGTTAAAGAATATGTTGGTGTTCTAAGAGGCCATCTCACTGGATGTTCATGTAAATAGTGTTTAGTTATTAACCATTATTGGTGTACTTTTTACTTGTTGTTCATAAAAATGGAAGGTATATTTTAATTGGAGAAATGAACTTTTTCTTATAGAAATAGAAGTGCATTCTTTTCTTATATTGTGAAGATTTTAAACCTAGGGGGTCAGTGTCAATACTCAATATTATAAAAAAATAATTCTATTTAGTGTTTCATGTGTATCGGCACATCATAATTTTAGGATTCTTGTATTAGACCCATTTTGGCGAACTAATTAAATTACCAATGTATATTTCTTGTACATATTTAAAGCTTCGCATTAGTCAAAAGGGAGAAATATTTCACTATAATTATGGAATAAGATCATTAGAAATGGTAGATTAAAAATAATCATACCCTAATTGACCCCCCCCCCCCCCGGTGTATTTTTATATATTGGGGAAAACAATAAGTATCAATTATAAGGTTTCATGGTGAATAGTACAATCTCTAATGTAGTGGATGTTATTTTTAATCATAATGTATTTTCATTCTTTGATGCAAAAAAAATCAACTATGAATGAACCAAATGCAACATTATTACCAATCAATGGTAATTAATATATGTATAGAAATTATAAATGATATTTAGCCTAGAATATATATTAAACAATTATCATTGAAATATTTAATAGAGTTTTATGTTGGAACTAAGCGATAGAATTCATTTGGTGGAGCATTATCCAATGTTATTTACACCAAAGTGATTTCATATAAATCATAACACACGATGTAGGAGAAACTCATCAATATATATAATGTTTTTCCAAGGTATTTGATGCTAAGTTTTTGGTACTATGGAACATGTATAAGGACTTGAGAATGAAACTAAATGATACTTTTTAATTTTTTTTCTTTCATTGGTTGAAAATTTTTGTGGAGTAAATAAAGATTGTTTTAGAAAACGTTGATGGTATGGAAGTCATAAATAGGATATTGAGAATATTTCCACCATAGTTCAATATGAACGTTGGGATACATGGGGGGAAATACCTAAATTAGGTGAAATGGATAGTCTTTATAGCACTATATTTGCATACAATATGAGGAACAATGACAAAAAAATCTATGGAAATGAGAATTCTAAATCCATAGGATTCTATGTCAAAAAAAAGACATGGAATAGGACGATCTTTTGGATAAAGATATTTATGAGGTGACACCCTTTATCTACTCAAATTTATAAAGAGGAAAGAAAAAAATTCAAATAAATTATTCCAGTTTATTTCTTTCAATAAGGAAAATTTTGGTATCTCATTGCAATATGTCGAAAGAAATTAAGAGATGATGGTTAAAAGAAAGAGACTATTAAGAAATCATTTATGGATAATAAAGGAAAGACAATAAACTGACATAAATTATAAAAAAAATATTTCTCAAGATGATGTAATCTTGAAAGAAATATAAGTGGAGGATGTTGAGGAATGTAAATTCCTCACGAAGGAGGTTTTTTAAACTTCATAGACAAACCAAAAATAGAAAGCATTTATTTTGAAGGTGTTAAATTTTAGGGAAGATTTGGCCACAAGGATGAAATTAAAGCTTCTATTAAATAACATGACATTTAAAAGGATAAAGTAATGGAATCAAATTATGTTTTGCATGATTCCAAACATTATATTAAGTGTTAATAAAAATAAGAGTATTAGTTGAAATATAATATTGCAAATTTTAAATTTTAAATTTTTGGAAACTTGAATAAATAAGGTGAACTTAATATCATATAAAAAAATTTATAGTATTTTTGATATATTGAATGACTTATAGAAATATCATATCAAAATAATTGAGGAACATGAAATTAAAGTTATAGAAATCCGATGAAATAATGATGATCATGAGAGACTTATTACTCTCAGTATGAAATTAAGAAGTTTGAATACATCAGTTATGAAATTAGATAAAGTAGTGTATAAGGTGTCAATAAAAATATTAATCACATTTATTCAAGTGAATCAACTCAAATATAAATGTAAATCAGTTGACTAGATTAATAAAAAAACAATAGTAGTTGATGTTTAATCTTAATTATATACTCCTAGGATAAAAACTATTTTGAGTGACACATTGAAGGATCAAATATTTTAAGTCAAAGATTAAAAGACACAAAATAATGTGCCATGTATCCAGTGTTATAGTTTTGGAAATATGAGGTTCACACAATATATGTGTTTTATAGTGAAAAGGAATTTTAAAGCTCAAGTGAAGTAAAAAAGAGAAAAATTTCTGATACTTTTTTGTGTTTAACAACTACTGATTTGGTTGTTAATAGTATGGAAACAATGTTATGAATTTTTAATCAAGATTACAAATAAATATTCCAAAAGAGAAAAAAAGAATAATATTATAGTAGGTGAAAGAATCATAAAGCAGGATATATACTCATAATAAATAATTATCCTTTTAAGATGATTATTATTTGATGGATCTGAAAGTGAAAAAATATTATTATCCACCAAATAAAATAGAAAAAATAGACTAATAAAGGAAAATTTTATAAGGAAATTAAATAAAAATTTCCTTCAGAGAAATAGATAAATCTAGAATCTCGATTTTTTATAGTGTTTATACTTATTATATGACAAGAAGTAAAGATTTTGTCACACCCATAATGTAAAACAAATATGATTTCATTTTCTTTTATAATTATAATGGTATAAAGATCATTGTCTTTAGAATATAAAAAATAATAGGAAAGTACTTGAGGTTCATAGATTTCTTATTAGTTGAATTCCATAGTTACAATTTACTAATTATGATTCAATCCTTTGACAACAGGAATGTTATTAATTTCAACAATAAATTTTGTATTATAAAAGGAAGATATGGATCAATTATTATGTAATTTAAGCACAAAAATGGAAACCTCTACCTATTTTTTGGAAAGGAAGACATTTTTTTCTTATCCAAGGTTAAAGAGAATGATTTATGGTACAAAAACAATAATACACTTGAGCCAAAATTCCTTGGGAGACTGGGTATAATAAAGAACTATGATATATCCATAATCTTTCACATCATCACACTCACATGTGTGACACTAGTGAAAAAGGTAAAATCATTCAAAATTCCTATAAGAAAAAGGAAAAGAAGTCAAAAATAGTTCTATAGTTAGTTCATGTTATGTTTGTGTTCCCATATAACAAAAATCCATGAATGAAAATTGGTATTATATTCTATTTAATTATTATTATAGTATTATGGAATTTTTTATAGTAATATCTTATAAGTATTAAGTTCTTAAGTGCATTACATGTAATCAGATATTAGTGTAGGAAATTCTTGGGAAAAAAATTTAAAAATCTAGGATTGATTATATGAAGGAATTGGATAATAATTAATTTGAGTAATATCTTGAAAAGAATGTTATATGGAACCATGTTTTAATAGTGATGAATAATTAACAAAAAGGATTCATTAAGAGTAGGTATGAGATTTCTTATAGATTACTCTAGACAATGATCCTTGAGAAAAATGTTCCCTAGAGAGATTATAACGAATCATTTATTATATGAGTTTATAAATTCAATAGTGATTTATTATTTCTAAATTAAGAGAATACTTCCTAAGAGATTTCATATAGGAAGAACCATATACTAAATTAATTTCAATTCTCCAGAATTAATTGATTTCTTCTCAATAATAAGACGAAATAAAAGTCTGGAGCTTAGGGGTGAAGGAATTTTCTTTTTCTATTAATAAAAATTCAAGGTATTTAAATTATTCAATAAAATGATTAGTAACATTTTTAAATTCCAGGTGTCACAAATGTTGAAAATGAGTATATTTTTAAAAATATTGAGTAGTTTATGCAAAATAACAACAATAAAATGAATGGAGAAGGGGGATTTTGTGTGATTATCCTAGGGGTAATATGGGATAGTAGAGGAATTAGAAGAAGACACTAATGATGAGGGAAATATAGTAGGTTCGATAACTGTTCAAAAATGAAGGATCAAGGATGAAATCTCTTATGGTAATTTTATCAGTGGCAGTACATCTCTGATGTAAACATAGAGGATCAAAGATCCACACCAAACCTCATTATTGTCTGAGTAATATACTAATATATTTTTAAAGGACTTACAGGATTAAAATTGTGTTAAATAAATTTTTTAATAGATTAAACAAACTTAAAAGAATAAAACTTGTAAAATTCTTCCAAATCTGAAAAATAAAAATTTTATTAGGACCAAATGTGTGTTTTGGAATTAAATAAATAATGACAGAATGGTTACATTGAAAAAATCATGGATGTTAAATAAGGCTTATTACAAAATATAATATATTTATATCTATGCTACTTTCTCCCCAATTTCTCTGTTGGAAACTAATCAAATTTACATAGAAATATTGGTGAAAAAAAGTTTCAAGGTGTACTAAATAGATATAAAATAATCATTTCTAAATGGAGTCATTGATTAAGAGGTTTAAATTGAGAAACATTCTAAAACTATTATAATATAAGATTTGAGAAAAATGTGTAAGTTAAATAAGGGTTTGTACAACAAAAAACAAGATCTCGTAGCTTGGTATTCTTGTTTTAATCAATACTTCAGAATGTTTGGATTTTAATGAGAAAGAGTTGATCAAAACATTATTATCAAGAAGCAAAAAATATAAAATGATATTGGTGATAATTTATGTTGACAAAAAAAATTAGAGGAATTAACAACATACAATTAAATTAGTTTTTAGAATAAATGATGTGTGAATTTGATATGTCCATGATTGGTGAATTAACATTTTTCCTTGGCTTGTATGTGCCTCAAGAAAGGGAAAAAACATTTATTTTTCAATAAAACTGTGATTAATAATTATTCAATATATTTGAAATTGAATATTAAAAATCAATAAAAAAATTCATTAGATACCCAGATTAAATTTTCAAGAGATTATGGTTTGAAGGAGGTCAATATCACAATGTATAGATAGATTATTAGAATCCGCGTTTACTTTAAAAAAACATGACCTGATATTGTGTTTTCTATATTCCAATTTATATGGTTAAAAAATTCCAATAGATAAACTTGAGATAAGTAAAAATGTTACAATGATATATCAATAATATTTTTCATTTAAAACTATTTTATCACATAACATCATCACATCAGTTTTTAGGATGTATTAATGTGGATTAGGATGGTTTAACATATGATCTCAAGTCAAAATTTGGTAGTTCGTTCCATCATAGAAGCTCAATAATTTAGTATATAAGTAATAATCAAGACTATATTTCTCTTATAACTATAATACTTTGGTAAATTATGGTTACTCAATCATATACTCAGTTATTATGGATGAAACAATAGCTTAAGGATATTGGAGTTGATGTGAAATCCACTATTGAAATCATGTGTGATAACTCGAGTGTTATTAATCTCATTAAAAATATTTATCATCACTAGAAAAAAAATTACATTTTAGTAAAGTTTTAAGTCATCAAGTATAAGGTTTATCAAGGATTAATGAAGTTATAGTATGTGTGAACACAAAATTAGGTTATGGATATAACAATAAAGGCCCTACCTGATGCATATTTTGAAAGGCGTCAGTTTGATCTATAAGTCCAATCTAATCCCTCAAACTAGATGGGTTTTATAGGGGAACCACACTCCCTAATGGGATTTATTATTAATAAAAAAATTTTGTTAACTCTCATGAATTTAATTATTGGGTTTATAATCCTATATTCTGAACTTTTATAGAATTTCTAGTTGGGTTTATTTAAAAGGGGCGATAGTTTTTCAATAAATTACATGGGATATGATTTCCATGTTTTGAGATGAAGTGGATTGGGATTTTTATTTACTATTATAAAGATTGAGTAATAATATGGTAGGGTTTTGAATAGGGGGAGAGTATTTAACTATTTAATATGGAGGAGTATCTTTATTTGGGGGTGGAAGATCATGAAAACGAAAGAAGAGTTTTTATAAGGATATTTTCATTTAAATATTGTTTCTCAAAAAGATATTGAATCATTTGGTATTGTAGTTGGTGTTTAGTGAATCGTTAATGCACTATTTGAATTCAATAGATTCATCTAGTGATGCTAATTAGTTTTGGTCAATTCTGATGTCTTTAAAATGAACTTATGTTAAATATATTTTGATGTTTTCAAAAAACCTAAGGGGTTTATTTTTAGAAAAAATACCCTTTGTATCGTTTAAAGTTTTATTTATTGAAAATATAGTGGAAATACCCATAAATATATTATTAAATCATAAGAAATGTGTATCTTTAAGGATGTAGTTGTTTTGGGAGTGTTTTAAATAAATTACAGAAAATTCAATTTTGATCAAGTATTTGGATTTAAGATAGGACCCTTTGTGCATAATATGTTGTATTATATAGAAAAATAAATCTTTGATGAGGTATACATAAATATTTAAGTTACCTTGAATATGTATGATATTGGGAAGTTAATTAACAGGGGAAAGTGGTAATGTTTGGGAATTCTTTGTATATGTAAGAATATTTGTTTCATACATAATGTGTGAGAAAGTGGGAGAAATGGTTAATTCCTAGAGATCCTTGAGAATGTAATATATTAAAGAGTTTAAAATCTATAAAATTTATGAGGTTAATAGTGATAAGTAATAATATTTTGAGGATATGTAATATGCTTCAAAATGATGAAATGTGGAAAATGGAAAACACACTACGGGAAAAATGGATAATAGCGACGGGGTATTTGCGACGGGAATAATTCTCGTCGCAAATAGTTTGGCGCAAACTGCGCGCGAAACCGCGCGAAGTGTATTTGCGACGGGGATAGAACCTCGTCGCAAACAACCGGCGGCGGTGAAAGACTATTTGCGACGGGACTGCAGTCTCGTCGCAAATACCCCTGCGGCAGGAATTATTTGCGACGGGTCCCGTCGCAAATAATCGTTTTAATGCCACCCATAATTAAATGTGGTTAGGGTTATTTGCGACGAGGTTCTATCCCCATCGCAAATAACCTGCGGCGGTTAAAGACTATTTGTGACGGGCCTGCAATCCCGTCAGAAATACCCCGGTGGCAGGGGTTATTTGCGACGGGCATGTCGCAAATAACTGTTTTAATGCCGCCCATAATTAAATGCGGCCAGGTTATTTGTGATGGGTCCCGTCGCGAATATCGTTATTTGCGACGGAAATCTCGTCGCAAAAAAGCTCATCGCAATTAATTTAACCTATAAATACTGTCAACCATTACAATTTTCTCACTCTCAACCGTTCTAATTTTTCCACTCTGAATCTCTTATGATTTTCAGTTGTAAAAAAAATTTCCAACTACGAGGATTCAGTTGGTGGTCTTCTACAATTACAGCGGCTCGACATTGACATCAAGTTTAAGGTTTTTATCTGAATTTTAATTTAATATTTATTTTATTTATTATATTTATTTAGTTTAAATTTGTAGAATTTTTTTTCTGATTTCTAATTAGAAATAATTATGAATAAGTATTAATAATTAATAATAATTAGAGACAATTAAACACTAATTAATTGTAAATAGTTAGCTGTAATTATAATTAAGTAGCAGTAATTATGAAAAATTAAAATTAATTTGAATTAATTAATAATATTTAGAAATAATTAACATCAATTAGTAATAATTTATAATAATTACCAATAATTAGTAATAATTACTAATAATTATTAATAATTAATAATAATTGCCAATATTCAATAATTGCCAATATTTGTCAATATATTTTCCAATAATTACCAATATTTACCAATAATTCCAAATAATTGTCAATATTTACAAATAATTAGGAATAATTACCAATAATAAGGAATAATTACCAATAATTAGGAATAATAACCAATAATTAGGAATAATTACCAATAATTAGAAATAATTACCAATAATTAGGAATAATTACCAATAATTAGGAATAATTATCAATTATTAGGAACAATTACCAATAATTAGTAATAATTACCAATAATTATCAATAATTACCAATAATTACCAATAATTCGTAGTGATTACCAATAATTAGTAATAATTACCAATAATTACCAATAATTACCAATAATTAGTAATAATTTCCGATAATTAGTAATAATTACCAATAATTAGGAATAATTAGTAATAATTACCAATAATTACCAATAATTAGTAATAATTAGTAATAATTACCAATAATTAAAAATAATTAGTAATAATTACCAATAATTAGTAATAATTAGAAATAATTAATAATAATTACAAATAATTAGTAATAATTACCAATAATTACCAATAATTAGTAATAATTACCAACAATTATCCATAATAAGTAATAATTACCAATAATTACCAATAATTAGTAATAATTGGTAATAATTATCACTAATTACAAATAGTAAGTAATAATTAGTAATAATTGCCAATAATTAGTAATAATTAGAAATAATTACCAATAATTACCAATAATTAGTAATAATTAATAATGATTAACAATAATTAGTAATAATTGTCAATATTTACCAATAATTAGGAATAATTACCAATAATTAGGAATAATTACCAATAATTATGAATAATTACCAATATTTAGGAATAATTACCAATAATTACTAATAATTACCAATATTTAGGAATAATTACCAATAATTAGGAATAATTATCAATAATTAGGAATAATTACCAATAATTAGTAATAATTACCAATAATTATCAATAATTATCAATAATTACCAATAATTTGTAATGATTACCAATAATTAGTAATAATTATCAATAATTACAAATAATTACCAATAAATAGTAATAATTTCCAATAATTAGTAACAATTACCAATAATTAGTAATAAATCGTAATAAATAGCAATAATTAGTAATAATTACAAATAATTAGGAATAATTAGTAATAATTACAAATAGTTACCAATAATTAGTAATAATTAGTAATAATTACCGATAATTAGCAATAATTAGTAACAATTACCAATAATTAGTAATAATTAGCAATAATTAATAATAATTACCAATTATTAGTAATAATTACCAATAATTACCAATAATTAGTAATAATTACCAATAATTATCCATAATTAGTAATAATTACCAATAATTAACAATAATTAGTAATAATTGGTAATAATTATCACTAATTACCAATAATTAGTAATAATTAGTAATAATTGCCAATAATTAGTAATAATTAGAAATAATTACCAATAATTACCAATAATTAGTAATAATTACTAATGATTTCCAATAATTAGTAATAATTATTAATAATTACCAATAATTAGTAATAATTAGTAATAATTACCAATAATTACCAATAATTACCAATAATTAGTAATAATTACCAATAATTAGTAATAATTACCAATAATTACCAATAATTACCAATAATTAGTAATAATTACCAATAATTAGTAATACTTACCAATAATTAGTAATAATTACCAATAATTACTAATAATTACCAATAATTACCAATTATTACTAATAATTAGTAATAATTACCAATAATTAGAAATAATTACCAATAATTACCAATAATTACTAATAATTAGTAATAATTACCAATAATTAGTAATAATTACCAATAATTAGTAATAATTAGAAATAATTACCAATAATTACCAATAATTAGTAATAATTACTAATAATTACCAATAATTACTAATAATTAGTAATAATTATCAATAAATTGTAATAATTAGTAATAATTACAAATAATTAGTAATAATTAGTGATAATTAGTAATAATAACCAATAATTAGTAATAATTACCAATAATTACCAATAATTACTAATAATTGGTAATAATTACCAATAATTACCAATAATTACCAGTAATTAGTAATAATTACCAATAATTAGTAATAATTACCAATAATTAGTAATAATTACCAATAATTAGTAATAATTACCAATAATTAGTAATAATTACCAAAAATTAGTCATAATTACCAATAATTACCAATAATTACCAATAATTAGTAATAATTAGTAATAATTACCAATAATTAGTAATAATTACCAATAATTAGTAATAATTCGTAATAATTAAGAATAATTGCCAATAATTAGTAATAATTACCAGTAATTAGTAATAATTAGTAATAATTACCAATAATTACCAATAATTAGTAATAATTACCAATAATTAGTAATAATTACCAATAATTAGTAATAATTACCAATAATTAGTAATAATTACCAATAATTACCAATAATTACTAATAATTAGTGATAATTACTAATAATTAGTAATAATTACCAATAATTAGTAATAATTAGAAATAATTAACAATAATTACTAATAATTAGTAATAATTACCAATAATTACCAATAATTACCAATAATTAGTAATAATTTCCAATAATTAGTAATAATTACCAATAATTAGTAATAATTAGAAATAATTACCAATAATTACCAATAATTTGTAATAATTAGTAATAATTAGTAATAATTACCAATAATTTGTAATAATTACCAATAATTACCAATAATTACTAATACTTTCTAATAATTATCAATAATTACCAATAATTACCAGTAATTAGTAATAATTACCAATAATTAGGAATAATTACCAATAATTAGTAATAATTACCAAAAATTAGTAATAATTACCAATAATTACCAATAACTAGTATTAATTACTAATAATTACGAATAATTACCAATAATTACCAATAATTATTAATAATTAGTAATAATTAGTAATAATTTGTAATAATTAGTAATAATTACCAATAATTAGTAATAATTTCCAATAATTACCAATAATTAGTAATAATTTCCAATAATTACCAATAATTAGGAATAATTACCAATGATGAGGAATAATTACCAATAATTAGTAATAATTACCAATAATTCGGAATAATAAAATTATTACATTATTATTATATTTTATTATTAATATTAAAATAATATAATTTTCTATATTATATACAATTCTCCTTTTATCTGTGTGTTTTCTGTCTCCACATGTAATATTTTCATTCTTTTTCAAAATTATCAACCTACTCACCAATAGAGAGGTGAAAGTGACTGCAAATATTACATGTGGAGACAGAATGTTAAACACACAAATGAAAGGAGAATTGTATATAATATAGAAAATTATATTATTTTAATGTTAATAACAAAATATACTAATAATGTAATAATGTTATTATTACATAATTAATATTTATGAAAAAATAATATTAGTATTATTAAAATAATAAAAAATTTATATAATAATAAAATTATCAATATTTGTAACAGGTTTTGCTTTATTCTCAACATATTCAACTCTTAAAGGGTCAATTTTTAGGTCTATCTCAATAAAAAGTTTTCTTCAGTCGTATCTGATGTAAACTCTATAATTATCCTTGCTTGAGTGTTTTTTCTAACAAATTATTCAAAACCAGTAATGCTTTTATATTTTATAGAAAAATATAGAACAACGAGGTCGTCAACAGTCATTATTAGATGACCACATATGGATAAATCAACGTAGAAATCCAAACAGTTCTGGTTTAAATCCAATATATATAGAGGGTGTGGAGACTTTTTTATCATTTACGGCATTAAATCCAGAATTTGTTTCAGAAGGCAAAATAAAATTCCCTTGTAGAAAATGTGCATTGAGAACGTTTGACACATTTGACAAAGTGGGGGGTCATCTCTTGTGTTTTGGTTTTCAACCAGATTATGTTTTTTGGTATCAACATGGTGAACGCAGTTCCAGAGTAGGTGATACCAACTTGATTCCAGATCCATCCCGGTATCAAGATTTAGTACATGATGTTGCAGGTTCATCTATTCAACATACAGAAACTCCGGCCGATATAGCTTCAAATCCTGAGTTGGCACCGTCTGAATTTTATGAGTTGTTGAGGTCTACTGAGGATGCATTATATCCTGGATGCAATATGAGCAAATTAGAAGCAGTTGCAAAATTTATAGCTATCAAATCAGATAACAGAATGTCAAACACCTGTTTTGAATAGATATTTTCATTGCTTAAAACACTGTTACCTGAAGAATATGTTTTGACTGCAAATTACTATGAGAGTAAGAGGCTGGTTAGAAATTTGGGAATTACTTGTCAGAAGATTCATGCATGTTCAAATGACTGCATTTTATATTCTGGGGAAAATGAGTCGTTGGATAGTTGTCCCACATGTGGGAAACTAAGATATAAAGAAGGGAAACATGGGAAGTCTGATTTGATTCCTATAAAATAGTTGAGATATTTTCCGCTTACATCCAGACTTCAGCGTTTGTCCATGTATAAGAATACAGCGACAATGATGTCATGGCATAAAGCAAATATTTCAACCGATAAAAGCTTGAATCATCCAGCTGATGGTGATTCATGGAAATATTTTGATAGAGTGCATCCAACTTTTTTTTAGAAGCTAGAAATGTTTGATTGGGCCTTTCCACTGATGCTTTCTGTCTGTTCGGATCTTATGGTAGTCAATATTCATGTTGGCCTGTTTTTTTAACTCCGTACAATTTACCTCCATGGATGTTGATGAAGGAGCCATATATCTTTTTGACTTTACTAATTCCAGGACATTCGAAGAAGAATATTGATGTTTATTTGAAACCATTGATTGATGAATTAAGTTTATTGTGGAGTACTGCTGTCAGTACATATGATGTTGCTACGAAACAGAATTTCATACTGAGAGCAGCATTGATGTGGAAAATTAGTGACTTCCCGGCTTATGGGATGTTATCTGGCTAGAGTACACATGGTCATAAATCATGTACATACTGTATGGGAGAGAACAAAGCATTTATGCTCATTCATGGAAAGGAACCTTGTTATTTTGACTGTCATCGCAGATTTCTTCCAGCTGATTATCCTTTTCGCAGAAATAGATCTCATTTCAGAAAAGGAATAGTTGAAAGGGATGGACCTCCAAAAATGCTATCAGGTTCGGAGTTAAAATCAGTTGTATTTCCATTACCTCTCATCACTTTTGGTCCCACAATAAACCAACAGAAAATTTCTGGTTTTGGGAAAGAACACAATTGGATTAAACGTAGCATATTTTGGGATTTTCCATATTGGTCTGATTTATTGGTCCGCCACATATTGGATGTCATGCATATTGAGAAGAACTGTTTTGATAATTGTTTTCATACAATTTTGGATATGCCATTAAAGAGAAAAGACAATGTAAATGCACGTTTAGATCTTTCCCAAATTTGCAGGTGTCCTGAACTAGAACTGTTTGAGAATGTCAGAACAGAAAGGTTACTGAAACCAAAAGCAGCTTATATATTGTCTAAAGAAAAACGATTATTATTTTGTCAGTGGATTGAAGATTTGAGACTTCCAGATGGTTGTGCTTCCAATTTGGGTAGATGTGTAAAGAATGGTCATATTACTGGATTAAAAAGTCATGATTGTCATGTTATAATGGAAAGACTTCTACCCATTGTATTAAGAGGTCTGTTGAATTCTGTGATTTGGGATTCCATAACAGACATGTCTCATTTTTTTTTGGGAAATTTGTGCGGCTACAGCAGATTATGATGCTCTATGCAAACTTGAAGAAGATTTTGTTGTAATTATATGTAAACTGGAAAAAATATTTACGTCGTCTTTCTACGACTCAATAAAACATTTGATGTTACATTTTCCATATGAAGCCAAATGTGGAGGTCTAGTATAGTTTCGATGGATGTACCCATTTGAAAGATGCATGAAAAAATTGAAAAGAAAAGTACATAACAAAGAATCTGTTGAAGGATCTATTGCAGAAGCTTATTTGCAAGAGGAAATATCTTTTTTCTGCTCCCATTATTTTGGATCTGAGTATCCTTCAAAACACAACCGAATGGGACAAAACGAGAGGAATATTGATGAAATCGACAATCAAATATCTGTTTTCAACCATCCAGAGCTTGGTTTTGGTGGAGTTTATGAATGCTGGCTTTCGGATGATGAACATCACAGAGCTCATACGTATGTTCTGCTCAACTGTGAAAAGATGACATCAGTTGTACTGTAAGTGTTTATATCACTTATTCTATCATTTATGTTACAGTAAATAACTTTGTTTTTTATAGGATGTATGATAATCATATCAAGAAACAAATTCCACAAATTACAGCATCTGCTCTCGAAGAACGCCGACAGAAAAATTTCTCTCAGTGGTTTCAAAAACTGGTAACATAAATTATTTATCTTTTAGCAACTCATTCAATGTATAGTTTACTATATTGATAATTATTTCACATATTTTCAGGTGTCTCGACATACTGATAAAATTGACAAATGACTGTGTATATTGAGTAACCCACCTTCCAAACTTGTTAAAACTTATAATGAATATGTGGTGAATGGATTTCGATTTCACACACATGCATATGGGGAATCAAAAAAAATGAACAGTGGAGTTAGCATGAGAGGATCTCATCATCGAGAAAATGAAGTTGGATTTTATGGCATACTTGATGAAATCATTGAACTCTGTTATCTTGGACAACATTACATAACCATGTTCAAATGTCGGTGGTTGGATACAGAGAGAGGCGTGCGTGTTCATCCGACTCATGGAATCATCGATATTAAATGTAAAAGTGTTCTCGCAGTAAATGAACCATTCTTATTTGCTCAATAGGAACATCAAGTTTATTACGCAAAGTACTGTTCTACATCAAGAGACTTGACTGATTGGTGGAGTATAATAAAAATCAAAATTCGAGACAATTAGTTTAGTCAAAGTGAATGTGCTTTCACTGATGTGCAAAGAATTGAATTTTTTTAAGAGAGTACTCAAAATCAATCTTTTTTACAAAGAGACATGAGTATCGATGACGACACACCACATTTAAGAGTCGATGATGATGATGATTTTAATGATGTCACATATGAATTTGAAATGGTAAGATATGATGTAACTGGAACTCGAATGGATATCGATGATGTTGAGGAGGAATATGAAGATGAAATTGACATATATGAAGATGATGATGAAGATGAAAACTGATAGAATTCCATGGTAGTTATATACAATCATAACTAATATATATGTATATATAATAGTAATTATCAATTATTTTCTAAAAACATTAACATTTTCTGTTTCAGATGGATGACGACACATTTCCTGAGTTGGCGAATGCTGACCTGCCTTTAGATGCGGATGAGTTGCTGGAAGATGACCCTCAGCCTGCAGGCGCTCCAGGGAGTACGCGGAGGGGGCGCGGTCTTGCACGATTGATGATTCCTGACCCCATCCCCGAGCGACGTCAATGTCTTGGGTTTGATCCACGCACACGGAGGTGTGGTAACCTGTGTGATAACCTGTGGATTTGACTAAGATTTCATTAATCTATTCACATAATAAATGTTTATTATTTTTACAGTTTTCCGTATATAGCAGTCGGACAGGGTAGCGCTATTTTGCGCAACTATTTTTCTCAGCCTTGGACCACATGGGAGAAGATTCTCATTGATGTGCAGCAGGCCATGTTCGGTCATTGGTTGGTACGTACATAAATAAATAATTTTTATTTTGAAAATTATTTCATTTCTAACTTGATATTTTGATTTATTTGTAGGGTTCATGGTATCCAATCGAGGATACCATGCATGACGCCATCCACGAGGCATGGGAGGTGGACATGCGTGATCGCTTTCGTCGGTTTTTGCACAATTTAAGAAAAGCTTCCACGAAGAAAGCAGGAGTGTCATATTTTGACGAGTCATGTAGAGCACACCGACCAGAGTACATTTCATCCCATGTATGGGATGGATTATGTGCGCACTGGTTGAGTGATGCCTTTCAAAGGAGATCATCGGTGGGGAGGCAGAATCGGGGGAGACAGGAGGTGACTCCTCGAGCTGGGAGTCGTACTATCAGTACTCATAGACAACATCTGGTATGTATATTATTTATAAATATTTTATATAACTATAAATATTAACAGTTTATTTTTTATTCTTATAGGTTGTAGAGCACCCCGATATTACGGAGTACGACATATATCTGAGGATGTATAGTGATCCTGCTACTGGGGAGCTCAGAGGTGATCGTCAGTGTCACATCGTGGTCAGTATTATTTTTTTCAAGTTTAAAAATTAACTGCATATAATATATTCACAATTTTAATTTTAAATTGCAACTACAAGAGTCATATAAGGCCACAGCATCACAGACACAGCCTGAGAGTCAGGCCGAGTCATCAGATCAGACCACTGGCCATTAGTTTGATGAGGCGACATGGATGTCGGCCACCCAGTATTCCTTCGAGAAGGGTCGGGTAGTTGGTATCAGCTCTCAACTGACCCCCGGAGATTATTATGGCAGTGCTGCGATGTCGGCGTCCAGCTCGAGAGGAGCTCGTGCATCTTCTTCTGCTACACAGTATGAGGATCAGTTGTGATCTAAGACTGCACTGATAGAGAGTCTCCGACGGGAATAGGAGAAGCTGCGTCAGCAGCAGCAGCAGCAGCAGCATGAGGAGGAGCGTCGACGCCAGCACCAGCTGTACGAGGACCAGATGAGTCGGTGGCAGCAGCAGCAGGAGCAGATGGAGTACATGCGTCGACTCACTCATGATTTAGGGATGGAGTTTCCTCCACTAGCATCTGCAGATCCCCCCCTCCCCCCCTCCCCCCTCCCCCTCCTTCAGATTAGAGTTTCTTTTTATGTTATAAAGTTTCTTAAATCAAAATATGAATTTTTTTTCTATTCGTAGTTTCTGTCTCATTATAAAATATTAATAATATTATATTTTGAAATAACAATATTAATATGAATAATAATATTATTTATATTTTATAATATTAAATTATATATATATATTAAAATTTTATAATATTATAATTTAATTATATTTTTTGTAATATTTGAATTATTTTAATATTTGAATGTAAAATAATTCTATTATTTTTATATTAATTAAAATAACTTATTAATATATTTTTTATTTATGAATTATAATTCTAATATTATTATATTAATTAAAATCATTTATTAATATTCTATTATTTTTATTTTTGAATTATAATTCTATTATTATTATATTAATTAAAATAATTTATTAATAATTTATTATTTTTATTTATGAATTATAATTCTATTATTATATTAATTAAAATCATTTATTAATATTTTTTTTGAATTATAATTGGATTATTATTATATTAATTAAAATAATTTATTAATAATTTATTTTTTTTATTTTTTTATAGTATTTTCAAAGAGATACTATGCTCGTCGCAAGTAGTATTATTATTATATTCATTAAAATAATTTATTAATATTTTTAAATTTTTTTAAAAAAAATACTAATTACGACGGGCCCGTCGCAATTAGTATTTTTAAAAAGTTTTTACAAATATACGGAATAATATTTGCGATGGGAAGGATCACCGTCGCAAATAATTCCTTTATCGACGGGCCTGTCGCAAATAATTGTTGTTGCGACGCCGTTTTCCGCAACGGGCTATTTGCGGCGGGCCCCCGTCGCAAAAGCCTATTAGCGACGGGATCCCGTCGCAAATGCCATTATTTCCAGTAGTTACATTCCTTTTATAGGTAGGAATCCCATATAGATGCATAATATATTTATCCTAGATTATATAATTTAGTAAATTCAAGGTTAATAAATATATAAGAAGTATATCAGAATATAATATATTGGATAATACGTAAGAATTTAGTCAGTACGTAACATGTTGGCTAATATGTAAAAATATGGTTAGTATTTAAGATGTTATGGGAGCTTATGTAAGATGTTTTAATTTTTCTGTAGAATAAGTAAAATATTTTTCTATTGTGAATTATATTTTCTCATCACTATTAATTTTAATTTCAATAATCAAAGTTGAATACATTGATATTTAAGAGAGATCGAATGAGAGATTATACCAATTTTTTGGAAAGATAAATGGAGCGTTTTTATTGATTTGGTAGATCTGTTTCTTGGATATGTTCACACCATAACTTTGTGTTCTTCACTATGAAGTCCACTTGCATAAAGGTATACAATGTGTATAATATTATTAGATATTGATATTCAATTTTTCTTTTTTAATAAGGAAAATCAAAAGGGAATCCTTAACTCGAAGTTTAAATAATAAAATCTTGGAAAATATATATATTTTTATATATGAATAATATAAAAACATTTATCATTTGAATATTTATCAAATAAAATATTAAAAAATGAAAAATAATGTAGGATAGTAGATCATGAACAATATCAGGGTAGAGAAGATAAATATTTTTCTATTCTAGAAAGGGGAAGAAGGGAACTACTGAATAGAAATAACAAATCAAATTTTTTTAAAAAATAGGAGTAATTATTATAGTCTCACATTAGAATGTGGCAGAAGAAGAGGACGGTGTTCCAAGAGGTCATTTTTATAGAAGTTTTTAAAATAAGTGCGGATTATTACACCATCCTTAGTTTATTTTGTACTAGTTATCCAGGGAATAAAAAGGAATATTATAAGTAGAGTAGGGAATTATATCTTATAAGAAGGTAATTGTGTTATTTTTTTCTAGTGAGGGTTGTAACCCTATAGTGTTAGTGTGACAACTACATATTGTACAATAAAAATTGTTCGCTTAGTGTTTCTGCTACATTGTCACATCATCACTGCTTGTTCCTTGGATTGTTTCGGTTTGGGTGAACATAGTAAATTTCTCATTTCGAATTATTTTACTTCCTTAATACATTAATCAATTATATTTGAGAGTTATTTCTTAATAATTATATAAAAAGATCACTATTGAGGGTAGACATTTCCTGATTCATTCTCCCCCCTTTATGGGTATTGGCATTTTTGGGACCCAAAAAATATTTTATATTTCTTCATATTTGAGGACCTTCATAGGTGTAATTTTATAGAGAATTTTAAAAAATATATTTTTCTTTATAAAACATAAAACAATAAATTATTTCACCAAAAACCACATATTAGTTATTCCCAAGTGGCACACATTGCAAAAATAACCATAATCATTTTGGGGGGAAGATCTTTTGTATAGTTCCTTCAAAAGGAATAATTTTAAAACCATGATATGGTTTTTATTAGTTACATTGTGGTTTTAATATAGAAATATCATTACAATGAAAAACACCATCATTTTTAACATAAACCATGACAAGAAATAAAAATTTTATGATGCTCTATTTTATGGAAACTATTTCTATAATCAATTTTTTTATTTTTGATGTGGTTTCATAGTTATTATAAATCACCCCCTCTATCATAGAATTATGTATGTTTTATGGAAATACTAAGGAATTAAAACTTTTTATCATAAAAAATCATGGTTCAAGAAAAAATCATTTTGTATTCATTTTTCATCTATTTAAAACATCAATAAAAATATAATGGTTGTAACTATAATACAACTAAAATATTCTAGTGGGGATAATAGTATTCTAAACACAATATAAATAAATATTTAAACACACTCTTCCATAAGATTAAACCATTAATTTTCATTGAAATAATAAATATAAATAAAGAACATATCTATATTATTATGAATTATATATTGTCTAATCTATTCTAACATAAATTTGATAGTGATCCATAATAATCATCCAAAGGAATCCTTTCTACTTGGGTATTCATAGGTTGTTATGAATCATCCAATGCCTGGAAAGGATTCTCTTTTCCTCATGGACTCTAAGAACTTTGGTCAAATACAATAAGAAAATGAGAGCTTCATCTAAAAGATGTTTATGATACTATCATAAAACTTATGTGCCCTACACCAATCCATCAATATTTAGACCACTAATATAGTCTCTAAATATAAATAAATATCATGTTTTAACCTTCCATGTTACTTGAGTCATCCCTCCATATATCCCAAAGAACATTCCCAATCACCACAAGCTATAGACAAGAACCAAGGGTATCAAACTCATATCATGAGACCAATTTGACCATCAAAATCCATATAGATAAAAATTATAACTTAATGATACATTTTAATGGTGTATCTATATGTTGGTCACTCATAAAAATACAATAAATATGTTTCATGTAATAAACAAAAAAAATAAGGAATAACCATAATAAACCAAATATTATATCCTAGAAACAAGTTCCACACAGAGAATTGTAACATGATACAATGTATAAATTTAAAAAATAAAAGTGTGATAGATGTCTTTGATACACCATACATATCAAACCATCCACACCAATAATAACATTGTACAATATCTCTTTGTGACCTATGATCAGCTTTGCAACCCCAAATTCGAAAATCTATAAGCATACCAATATAGTAAACCCGTTATGGAACCACAACATAAATACCTATATAAAAACATGGAAACTATATACATACCAAGGTGTGTATGTAGGTGTGAGCTTCAAATTCCAAGTATAATTTCACTAAATAGTTTATTCAATTTTTCAAATAATCATTTCATTAATTTTGGTTTGAACTAAATTTAAAAAATGGATATAATTGATGGATTTATATAATGAAAAATAACATATTACATCATCCCTAAAAGTCTTTACCACATGAAATTTAGACTAAATTATATTCTGTTATGAAATTCATGAAATTATTTAAAAATTTAATGGAGATTAATCTTTTTTTATAAAATATATTAAGTAAAGAACATCCATCAGTTTTTCCTTATTTTTAAAAACAATAGAAATTCATAGTTTAAATGAAAATAAAACAAGAGAATATTAAATAATCAAAATATAAACAAAAATATGAATGTTAATAAACCATTATGATGTACGATGTAGTACCATAAGAATTATATATATATATATATGACATCGTTTAAATGATCCAAATGTGTTTTATTGCTTTCTCCAATCAGAACACCAAACTTAAATGAAACTGTGATATATTTAGATAAAATAAAAATATTTAAGTATAATCGTTAAAACCTCAATATTGAATTAACAAGAATAAACTAGAGTAACCTAATTATGAAATAAACATATAAATAAAATAAATCTTACTTCTAATATGACTTTAATTCAATTAATTGACCTAAAATGACTAAAAAGATCATTTATTATTTAGAGAATTATTTTTCTAAAAACACATTTTATGCAACATGATTTTCGATTTCAAGAAATTTATGATTAATGGTGATAAATTAATTCTTGTATTAATAAATATTTAACAAAAATTTATCAGGTAAATAATATGAAATAATAATAATAACAATTAATATTTAAAATTTTGTTTTTCCAATAAATATGGTTTTCATTATTTTTTATGATTTTATTCGAAAAATAAATTTATAAATTTTAGAATTGAAATTTGGGAAAATTAATATAAAATGATTTTATAGTAAAAATATTATAATTTGTTTATGTTTAGTGGGTTTTCAAAGAAATTTTTATTTTCATGTGAATAGAGAAAATACCATTTTTGTTAAAACCGTTAAATTTATTATATCACTAGGATGTAGGAATAAAATAATACCCAAAAAATATATTTAGCAAATATATGTTCTATAAGTAAAATTATTCATTATAAAATATTAGTTTTAACATATAAAACATGTTCTTAGCATTATAAAACTTAAGTAAAATTTTTCCCAAATGACAACAGATTTTTGGTCTTTTTCTTTAATTAAATAGTATTTTAGAGAAATATTTTTTTATATGGATTAAAAAGGAAAATAACCTTAATTTTATTTATAATAAATAAATTTATTTCATAAATATTAATAACATAGATAAATGTTATTCCACGTAAATATGTTAATCTTAAAACACACTTTTCTTCAAAATTATTTTTACATGTTATATGTGCATATTTTTAAATTAAGTTTTATCAATTTTATAAATTTAATTTGATAAAATTATTTTCATATTTTGGTTAAAATTATAAACTTATTTAATATTTTAAAATTTATTTGTTTTCATTTAAATTAATTTCCATGTTTAAGAAGAGAAGCTACCCGGGTAAAAGTGAACTTTGCTAAAAGTGAAAAGTAAAGTGGTAAATCGATAAATCACTAAATTTTCTCCAAAAAGAGTGGATGATATTTTTTTAAGCCTTAATATGTTAAAATCTATAATTTTTAAATTTCGGATTTATTGACCCTGAATGATGAAATGATATAATGTAAAAGTAAACGGTGCTTCCAAAACTACACTTCCCTCATTTGTAAAAGGGGATCACTTCTACTTCTTCAAGATACTCCCTTAATTTCAAAATCACTCCAAAATTTATAACCCAGTGCTACTCCTAGAACCCTATCCCATGACTAAAATCCCCTAGTAATATTTAAATATCTTAAGACTTCTCTTTCCATGGATATTTCCAAGGGAAAATGATGTCCACAACGTGAGTATTACTTTACTCTTTGAATTTCTTTTAATATTATTCTTTATAATAATCCCTAACTCTATTAATATCATAAAATATTTATATTTGGTATAATAAATTTACTTTATATTAATTCAAAAACAATTATTCATTATGTTACATCCACTAGGAGAGACCAAAATATCAATCATGCATACATATAAACTACTACCTCTGTAGCACAATATGGTTTTTTTCATCATTTTATTGCCTGAATGGAATAAAGGATAGATTTAATGAATAAATATGTATTCAATTTAAATAATAAAATTTTTAAATTATAATTTTTTATATACCGTCATTTTATCCATTCATTGAGAAATGGGATTATTAATCAGGTGTATGTGTAGACTACTGCCTCCACGAAAGAAGGATTTCATTTATCATCATCACTTATCATTGATGGTTCCTATAATGGATTTAAAGAGGATATATTATTTCTATGTAATGTTTAGTATAAAATATATGTTACATTATCATTATCCAAATACATCCCCTAACTTAATAAATCACTATAACATGTTTCCATTTGGCTCGATTTAACCGCCATTCTAAATGATGCAATAATGATTATGTCATAAATGATTACAGGATGTCATATAATGTTAATATCATGTAAGAATTATATATTTAATATGTTTTAATTATTTTGAAAGGTGTTGTTAATATTTAAAATATTTATCAATATATCAACTTTTGATCGTTAAACATATTGAAAAATATTTAATCGTAATTTCCATTTTCAGAAGTCATATTTATGTATTTTACCAAATGAAAATGGGACCTAATTTATCCATGGAAAAAATTGATTATTCTATATCTATTAATTTTAAAATGATGACGTTGTGACCACATTGTGAGAACCAATCTCATCTTCATGATGTTTGTATGAAACAAGGAACTGAAAATTATAACTCCCCATAATGAAAATAAATGATAATTAGTTAATTTATTTATAATATATTGTAATAAAATAATTATAAAAAGGGTATTTTGTTTATATTAATTTTATAAGATAATTTATTAATATATTTGGGTTCATTGTACAAGATTTTATAGCACATTCGGCTAAAAAGGAATAAAGGTAAGGTTTTCTATCTCAAATTCCACCCTTTAAGACATATTTGGTATTATGAACCTTATTTTATTTATGTCATTTATAAACTACATAGCTAAGATATCATACAATTTATTATCATTTAATCATGGTATTTAATGTTTAATTATAATACCTCCCTTTCAAGGGGTTTTGATTAAAATTTTACTCAAGAGACAGCAGTCCTTTGTCTCAAAAATTAATTCTAGGAGACATATTGACGTTATGCATCATTTTTCCTATTAATTTTGAATTAAATTTCCATAGATGTATCCTTATAATATATTTTAATCATTAATGGGAAATAATAATCCAAATTAGTGAATACCTAGACCCATTTAACTCATAATAAATTGACCGTAATTGACCACATAGCCTCAAGAGCACCTCTCCAAATGCCAGAGGATGTCGACTAGTAGTGAGGGTCTGTGATGAAAGAATGGGGAGACTATACACTCATGATCATATTGGAGCACAGTGGTATAAAAATAAAAACTAATAGTGTAATCATAATAAATATCCCATAGAAGAATATTGAATCATACAAACACAATAAATAGAAATGCATAATAAATTGTATAACCACATCCAATGTCATATACAAAAATGATGATCATGTTTTGTTAAAGTAGTGGGAACATAAGGAATAGAGAATCAGTATTATAAAACATGCTACAACAAATTGATAAAAATACACAAAAGCTACCTCTAATAAAATCATGATCATAATCTCAGTCCTATACTCTAATACTCCACCCAAGTATAAAAAGAAAAACTGTCAGTAATTGTGCACTTTTCTTTGTCTCGACCTGCATCCATGAAGTCTGTTTGGGTACCAAATGTTGGTCCAAATAGGGTGTGAGATGTATTCAGTGGGCCACCACCAATGATTTCTATAACAAATCCATTCAATTCATATAAGTTGAATTAGTGTGAATATATAACACGAATCAATCTATAAATGATATTGTAAAACAATCCTAATCAACCTATACAATTTGTGTAAACATTGATAAATGAATGAAAAATAATTTTATATCAAAGTAAAGCATCAACTATGACATAATCTAGATATATCAAGTATTTGACCTACATGGGTTAGGACCTAAGGTCATTAACCAAGGAATACTCTTTGAGTCCACATAGCTCATCCATAGAAAACTCTGTGTAATGTAGACCTACATGGGAAAGGAACCCAAGTCTCATCACCAAGGCATCCTATTTGATTCTACGGAGCATATCCAATGGTACTCCATAATGCCTTGGGTTGATCACGAGGAGTGGGTCTGAGGGGGTCCAAGAAATTCAAATCCAAGGTAAAAATCCAAGGCATATAATGTAAGAAAATTGATAGTTTCATATCGTGATATCGATGTTATACCAGAGTATCCATCATTGAAACATTTTGTATAATGGATCAAGGGGCCATTTTAGTGTTAATTACCTTTTATCAATTTAATTCATCACATTATTTTTATTGATTAATTCACATCCAAGTGATTAAAGGAGGACCATTTAAAATTCCATTCTAAATCACCAACCATTTATATTAAATATACAAGCTAAGAGATTTTCCATATCATTTCATAATTTCAAATTAATCCATTTCATCATCCCATTCATTTATAAATAACAATATTCCACAAGATGTATTTAAACATTAACATTACATTTTAATTAATACATGTCTTCCACTCATGGGTGGTATAGTTATGAGAACTCAAATGAACACACCTCGCTACAATATAATAGATGTCCAGATCCAATGTTTTTTCATTTGGTGCTGTTATAAACTGTAGTTAAATTTTTTCATGATGATTTGTTAAAACCACCACTAAATTTAGCGTCGACATCCAAATTGCATCGATTTCTCAAATTTAGAGGTGGTTTCCAGTAAATGTCAAAAAACATTTTTTTAATGTAAATTATTTTTTTTAATAGTGGTTTCCATCTCAAAAATTATTGAGGATTTGGCATCACTTTTAACAACTACTAAAATTAATAATATATAATGGTGTTTTAAATTGTTGCTAAAATTATTTTGACTAAATATTGTAGTTTTTAAATATGGAACTAAAAAATATTGGCCAAATATAGTGTCAGTTTAAACCACCTCTATACAGTGATGTTTAAATTAAACTATTGTTGTACAATATGTACCCCTTAAAATAAAACATAAAAAAAAATATCAAATTATAACTATTAATAGAATGGATTTTTTTTATTATGGTGCACCTACACATTGAACTTGCATCCATATCAAAATAAATAGTTTTAGACATAAGAAGAACAGAAGCATAGAATACTATAATCTATTCATATCTAATGTACAAAAATGTAAATAGTATGAGACATGCACAAAGTGTCAATAAATAAGATAAACCAAAGCAAAATGATAAATTTATTTTAAATATTTATTCTTTAATTTCAATGAAAACAGATTTGAAAACAAAATGAGGAGAAAAATAAATAATAAAAAAACACAAAAAAATAACCAAAGTCTTAAACCAAGGAAAACATGACATAAGTAAACAAATAATGCTAAAAGATACAAGTAACATAATGAATTTTGAATGAGAATGAATAAATATCATTGATAAAGGAACAAAAATAATCAAAGAGTATATTCAAAATTATTTAAAATCATGGGCAAGTAATATGACAATAGAAATAAAGTAACCAAAGAAGTAATCAACACTTAATAATAAGGAAGACTTGTAAAATATTATATATTTTGGGCAATACCATGGGTTATAGTGAGGTAATCCTAGACATACTCATGTGGATGTATCTTAGGACCTATTCATGAAGTTCCAAAATGTTTTTTATTTTTTTGTTTGGTAGTTTCACATCATCTTAATGTACGATCTCTCTATTCTACCAAAAGGTCACTCGGTCCCTTTATATAATCACTATGTTCCACTACACGAACGATCAGCCATTCATGTGTTCACACTCACTGGGTGTGGTCACACATACTATATATTGTGTGATCTATCCAGTTTCTTTCATATTTATCTAAAAATAACACTGGGCCTTCTCAAACACTTTAAAAACTATTCATGATCAATCATGTGGTCTTCCAACTTGGATCATAAGAAGTATCAATTGTTCCTTCATACACTAACACTTTTCATGTATTCCTTTTAATGATGATCACATCAATCATTATATATATTTTTTCCATAGAATATAGTAGAAACTCAATCAACCTGTAGACTTACATGGAAGGGTTGATATGAATTTATGAATAGACTTGCATAGATACAAAGACACACCCACACACACTCACACCTACATTTTCCTCCAATAGAAGATTTATGTTGGTCATTATACTCTTACTTCATAAACTTTGATTTTGGGAATTGTTTAAAGTAGGTTTCATTGGTTTATTTATAGCATACTATCAAGATAGTAAGACATGATTCATTGGGTGATTTAACATGAATGTAATGCATGAATACCACTCTTATTCAGTATTTTAGTCAATGAATTAATTTAAATCTCATTATTGATTACCAATATTTTATTCCTAATATATACACATGACTTTATGATAAATGGGTTGGGGTCAATTATTGGTCTTTAATTTGGTATGATATACTCATATTCTATAAATATTCCGAATGAATAAATATAGACCTTGTTCTATATGATCCATTTAACAGTAAAAGAGACTTATATGAGGAATTATGGAGATAGAATATATGTATCACTACTACTAAATAGGATGACTAGAAGGGGTTTTTTCATTTAGAGGGGGTTCTAACCCCCACTAACAAAATTAGCGGTAGTTAGCTGTTACTACTTCTAAAGTGGTTGCATACTCAGTGTAGAGGAGGTTATGGGAAAGCGTTGGTAGAATGAGCATGTATTTAATAGTGGTTTGATTATAATGGGTTTTAACACCCCCCCCCCTCTAATTTCACCCTAAATTCACCATAAAAAGTAAATTAGGGGAAGTTCTAACCACCCCTATTTAATTATCAGTTTATGGGTGGTTAGAACAACCCCTAATTGACTTCCAAATTCCAAGATTATAGGTAGTTCTAAAACCACCCCAAAACTACCCACTTTCTATTTTTTTATTTTCCCACCCCCTAACAACCCCATACACCCCACACCCAACACCCCGCCTAGAAAACCCACCACACACCCCTTGGGCATATATATATACAACAATATATATAAATAATATAATATATTTGTGTATATATAATATATCTGTATATAATATATAATATATTTTTGTATTTTATTTATATATAATATATATTTTTGTATAATATATATATATATTATATCTATGTATATAAAATATATATAATTAATTATATTTACAAATATAAATATTTATATATATATATATATTTATAAATACATTTATATTTGTGTGTGTGTGTTTGGGTATTTATATAATATTTATATATATAATATAATTATAATAGATATATATATATAATTTTTTATATGATTATATATGTGTGTGTCTGTGTGTAACAATAATATTATTAATTGTTGTCGTTATTATTATTACATCCGTTTTTTAAACTATATATGTTGGTTTTATAAATATTTTACATTTACATATTTTATGATTTAAATTATACATTTGTATTACATATTTATGTTTATTATTATATATGTTTATATTATATCATTTATACACATATATGTATACACACAAAGTTAAATATATATTCATACAATTGAAAATATATATAATAAAATTAAATGATATATATATATATTAAATTAATTAATAGTTAATATGGTATAGTACAATATATATAAAATAGCTATATAATATATTTAGATTTATATATAATAAAATATTTATAATATATTATATAAAATATAAATATACAATACATATATTTATATTTATATATAATTTAGTCTATAATATATATATTTGTATACATAATATAATATAAAGGTATTTATGCATAAATATACAATAAAATGTATTTAATATAATATATGTATAATATAAATCAAAGTATAAATGTATAGTATTTATAAAATGATAAATAAATTTTATATATTTGAATAAATATATTTATAATTACATTTAAATTATGTATAGAAATATTTATATATGTATACATTTTTGTTTATATGTATAGATATTTATTTAAAGTATTTATATAATGTCTTTATATATATGTTTATACAGAATTTGAAAACATTTATATAATGTGTTATGAAATATATATATATATATATAGACACACACACACACAAACATGAAAACACACACATATATATTATAAAATCTCAATTTGCATGAGATTGATTTTATAAAATAAATATAAATGTAAAGGGGTTTAAAAAACCACTCTAATCAAATAGATTAGTGGTGATTCATGAACTCCCTCTAATGTCATAAATTAGAGGGGGTTCACAACCACCTCTAATTTCTTAAATTAGATGGGGTTTAATACCCCTTATAATATCATAAATTAGAGGGGTTTCAAAACTCCCTCTAATTTAAGGGATTAGTGGCATTTCATGAACACCCTCTAATTTAGAAGATTAGACGTGGTTGTAAACCCCCACTATTTCCCTTTTACAAAAAAAATCATTATATATATATATATATCATATAATAACCAAATTAATATATATATATATATAAAGAAATATATATATATATATATATATATATATCCAAACATATATATATATATCCTCTAAAATCCAACCGATCATAAATAGCCACAAATTAATAAATTACCGGTGATTTTGACATAACCGCCTCTAAAATCCAACCAAATATTAAAACATTAATGCCAAAAAATTTAGAGGGGGTTTTGAACTATAACACCCCAAGATTTCATAGTATGTTATCTCTTCAAAGTAATTCAATAACTTGCGCTACACGCAAAAATGAGTTCGAGTGCACCATGACTTACCAAACTATCCATTCAAAAAGAGGTTATGAATAGTATTAACAGAATTTTGAATTTTGTGTACTTAATATAATTTTAGAATCCATATTATTTTTTTCTTAGACATAATATAAGAACAAATTCATTTTTTTAGATAAAGGAAATACATTTAAAAAAATGAAATTTTACAGCCTTTTAATGGAGAACCATTTTTAAATCCAATATTTGACACTTATATATATGAAATTTGACAAAATAACTTCTTATTTAGAATTGGGACATAAAAAATTAGTTTTGATAAATTTTTGGTGGTTTTCTGATAACTTTCATATTTTGGTGAATAGTGAAAAATACTAAATTTTAATTGAAAACACCTTTTTTAATCGAAATAATTTATAGTGTTAAATTATATATTTGAATGTTTTTTATGTATAATTCAATAACATGCACTACATGCAACAAAGAGTTTGATCACAGCACGACTACCAAAAGAGTCGTTCAAAAAGTGGTGATTAATAGTATTAACTTAATTTTAAATTTTATATACTCCATATAATTTTAGAATCCATATTATGTGTTTCATAGACATAATATAAGAAAAAATTAATTTTTTCAGATAAAGGAAGTATTTTTCAGAAAATGCAATTTTATCGCCTTTTAATGGAGAACCCTTTATAAACCCAATATTTGAACTAGGACATAAAAATTTAGTTTCAATAAGTTTTTGGTGTTTTTCTGATAACTTTCATATTTGGGTGAATAGTGAAAAATACTAAATTTTAATTGAAAACAACATTTTTCATCGAAATAATTTGTACTGTTAAATTATACATTTGAATGGTTTGGATGTATAATTAGATTATATTTTTATCATTTAATACAATTAAGGCCATTATAACTAATTTCACATTTAAATTTGACACAAACACATGTCAATCTTTTGATAGTTATTACATTTAAAAACTTTCTTTTTGGTTCTGACAATGGAAATTAATTTTAAATTAAAAAATTCAACTTCTATGTTTTTAATATGGTAAAATAGACTTAATTTTTGAATTCATAATATCAAAATTATCTTAGGGTGAATTTTTGGTATTTTTCTAAAAACTTTCAATTTTTGATGAATAGTGAAAAAACACTACGTTATTATTTACAACCAACTTTTTATTTAAATTAATTTTCAGTAAAAATAGATATATAATACCTATTTAAGTTCAATTTAATTCATTGGAGTCATTTTATAAAAAAAAATGTATAACATTTTGTTGAACTTTTTAACATTTTTTACCCACCTTCTAGGAGCATTTTCAAATTTACATAAAACATAATTTTACCACTACTGTGAGTTGAATTTCAAAAATCTAAAAGAAATGGTTAATATTAGTAAATAAAATTTGGTTCAATAAGATGAAAATATTTTTTTGGTAAATAGTAACTTTTGACATTTATTTTCCACGGTTAAAAATAAATAGGCTAATAAAAGGTAAAATGATATTATAATTACCATAAAACATATCCTAATTATATTTGATAAGTTTAATTCAACCAAAAACAACCTTAGGAATAAAACATGATCCTTTAGTCCCACTTGGATTATATTAGGTCATTTATTATTATTTTATTTAAATAAGAGTTAAAAGTGTTAAATTCAAAGTTTAAAAACTAAACCATTTTTAATATAGGGTTATACATAAGTTAATTCGACTATAAATATTAATTATAAGGAAAAAAAATTTCTTACATCATGGTATTTTATTTATAATTTTTAGACATTATATAATTAAATTTATTCATGACACAATGATGATGCATTAATTACCTTATTAATCAAAGAATCAAATAAATGGTATTATAAATATTAAAATAAATATAATTTCAAAGTTTTTATGAAATTAACGAATTTTATAGGTGAATATGACATGTTAGGGTTGATTAAATGTATATTTATCTAAGTAATCAAGTTTTTATGACTTTAAAAAAAACAAATACCAAATAGTGTCAAAATTGACATAAATTAATTTTTAAAACAAATACTATATTATTAGTTGAAATAATATTCTTAAAAATATAATATTCGGCCAAAGGGATTAGATAATATTATATATGTCACTAATGAACCACTTTAGGTTCTATTATAAGTTTATAGTATGTTTATTAACTATATAGTCTAAGAATAGAAGAAGACACGATAAAAGTTAAACTATTTAACTAAGAGTTAAATCTAAACGATAAGGTTAAAATGGTAACCTAACTTGTCTAAAACATATTTGTTGAGCTTATTTCAACCCATAACAACCTTATACTATAAATAAATCATTTTTTAGCAATTAGAAATGTAAAATTATTTTATTATAAAATAATATTTCATGATTTTTCTAAAGTGACCATCACCTCTCTTATAAAAGGAACTTCCCCTTCTCTCAAAATCACATCTCAAAATATATTTGGCTCGGCCTAAACCTACCCAAATATCCTCCCAACTTCCCTAAAGTGAACCTAGAGTCATTATTTTTATCATAAAGACAACCTAATGACCCCTTTTGATCAAATCAAAAGGAAACACCTAAAGAAGAGGTAATAATTTCACCACCCTCTTTCACGTTATTTTCATCTTCCACTACCTCTTTCATTGTTGTTTCCATACAAAAATAATAACTCCATTACCTACTACATACTATGATGTTATTATAAATATGGAACAACCATATTATTTATTCTATCCTTCTTCTAAATGATAAAGTCACCATACGTGCGTACGTACGGCTTATCGTCTCCACGTCGTGGTGTTGTTTGTTATTCAAACACTTCATTATTTGGATGGGTATAATAATGAGTATAACTGATTTATATAATAAATAAAACATGTTAATAATTATTTATATATGATATACCTTCCAATTGAATACTATTTCACCATCAATATAATGATATTGTCGCCTGTGCATATATATGGATTACAGTCTCCACAACGCGATGAGATTCATTCCCACATTCACCATTCAACGATGATTATAAAAATATATATTTTTAATAAGTATATAATAAATGATATAATAATTATAATAGAAATATATATATATATATATATGTATGTATATGTATGTACATGCATATATCTTATTCACTTACTTTCGTTCAATACGATATGAAAACAGAAACAGCGTTTATGCGTGGGTATGGCCTACCGTCTCCATAAATGGTGCTTTCCATTTCATATATCTATATATTATAAATATTTATATTCTAAATATATATGATATATAAATCAAAGGCTTATATTCTAGAAGTATCTAAATCATGATCTAAATGATACGATCAAGAATAACATGCTAAAACACGTACAATAAAGAAAGAGATTATTACCCAAAATGTAAATATAACATGGAAATCATTATTAAATGGGTAATATAATGTCATAAGTGAATCATTTGTGATATAATAAATATTAATATGGTTCTGGTATAATTTTATAACATACTATGATCATTATACAGGAGGTTAACCGTACCCTTGACCAAAGGAAAGTGCAAAGTCAGGGTTAATTTCACAATCTCTTTATTATCTGAGGTTGGTTTTACAAATGTATATAAAGGGAAATATTTATTATCTATGTCCTTGTTTCATAAAATAGTTTCCAAAGGGATTATTTTTAAGGTAATTTTTACTAAAACATAATTTTAAATGTTTTAAATATTTATTCTTCTAGACCTTCCTCATTAATGTCCATGTTTTCAAAATGGTTTTTAAGGATTTATTTATATGGACATGAATGTTTTAAAATATAAATTACTTTCAAAATTTTTAAAGTGGTATGAGACACGTTTATTAAAAATTATCTTTTAAATTAATTCCTTTATAAATTATGTGACTTTTAAATGATTTCTTGAAAAAGGGATATTTCTTTCAAAGATTTTTACTCCTCATTTTCGACTATGTCAACATCCTTTGCGGAATATTATTCCTGATCGAGGTTGATTTATTATGATACAAATCTTCCATATTTTATTGAAGGTTTTGTGATATGTTTCAGTGTGGATGAGATATTTCTATTCCATTCATGGTTTATGGATAAAGTATTCACATTTCATATGAAAGTTTTAATACGAATGTTTATGTTATGTTTGAACCTTTTCATATGAGGAATGCATTGGACTTAGTAAGTGACGAGTGGAGCCCGCTATAGCTCCTCGATGCATCGATAGGTCTCATGAGACAAACTAGTGTCTTGGAATATGGTCATGACAAAATCTTATTTGTATTCTTGTCACAAGGCCTTGACCTATGTGGTTATGAAGTGTGGCATTATGTATTCCATCATTATGAAATTACTTATTGATATTACATGTGATTATTCAACTAGTAGAATATCCATGTGAATATGTAAATGGAATTATTTTATTTAACTTTTCCATGTTATAATGAAGTTTAAGTTTAAAAGGCTTTTCTTTAATTTTTATACACTACCTTAAATGTTTATGCTTATTTATGAAAGTTTCTGATATATTGTTATCCTTACTGAGCATCTGATCTCAACCCTTTCTATGTTTTATTTTTACCAGGATGCAAAAAATTTTATTATGACTGACCTTCAGGGTTAATCTAAGGGATATTAATGTGGTTAATGGAGAAAATGTTGTTTTTGTTTTTCATTTTATAATGTAATGTAACGTTCATGTATGTAATCTATCATCCAAGACTGTTAAACCGATCGGTCCATCAGGACTTGATTCCTTATAATCATGCCAATGTTATGTAATAATGCACCGAAACTGGGTAACTGGGGTTTGGGCATTACATGGACCCCCTCTAAATTCAATGATTAGTGAGGTTTGTGTTGAACTCCCTCAAAAATGAATTTATAGAGGTTGTGCACAACCCCTCTAAAAATCGCCTCTAATCTGATGATTTTTTTTATAAGGTTGTTTTAGACTATAAAATGATCGTTTCATAAGGAAATAGTTTATGATTATTTATTTATTTTTAAACATATTTTTTTTATTAAGATATCATGTGATTCTCTAACTTACTAAAGGTGGGTTTCCTACCAATCACTAGGGGCGGTGAATATGAAATATTTTTTTGATAAACGTATTGATGTTTCACTTATCTCTCTTGGGAGATTCTTTTATAGTCCAAAACTCTCTTATAAATTTAATATTATTCATGAATTACATTTGGGTTATAATAAATGATACCCTTTTCATGAATGAAATCAGTTACTACTAATAATTTTTCAAAATACTTTTTTTATAAGAGGTTTATTAGCATTATTTTTTCTAATTACTATATGGTATAAATCAATAGAACTAGTCACTATAAAATTAATTATCATCAAAGTATAGGAAATATATTGTGGATTTTCAATTCATCCCATGAAATGGGAATCATTTATAACACAATAAGGGTAAAATAAATCATAGTGTTCATTTCTATTTAAAGAGGAACACAATTCTTTTTAAGTTCTTGTGATAAGGATCAATGTGGTACCTTTTATGTAAGTGTAGTTATAACAAATGATTTCCATTTTATGGCCATTTTTATATGGATTATTATGATCATTTTAATGTCATATAAAATAATATATTTTGTTTTACACTTTAGTACCTTATGACTAGGTCCTTCATGAATCATTTTGTAATATTGGTGTAGTGTGGTTTTTATACATGGGTGGACCTTTCTGGTTTGGAACAAAAATATTTTAGTGGACCATTTTAATTTTTCCCCTATCTATTGGTAACTAGTTGGTGGTAAGGATGACTTGATTCAAGGTTAATGAAAATTATTGGAGGAAATGATGTGGCTAACACCAGATCAGTATATCATTGTACTACTAATCCATTAGTGGGACACAATAAGGTCGGAAGAATACTTGATAACTAAAAAGAAAATTTTAGAGTATCCATGATGAGCATTCTGAGTCATACTTTCTCAAACCTAGCCTCACTTGGTAGCACACCCAAAAGCCTGATCTTTTCATTCAAAATAAGATAATTTCCATAGTTTCATCATGACTATCATAACAACTATTTATTCATCTCCCACCTAGATACCCAGGGTTCCTATAAACTAACTAATGGAAGAGATAAAACATACCGTAAGTCATATCATAATACCAATAAAATACATTAAATCATATTCCCCAACCTAACTTCAATCACCCTTCATAAGAATACCCTTAAATCCAAAAAATATATATTATTTAAAATCATTTATAAATAAAATTGAAAATTTAAACCTCACTTTGATTAAAAATTCTTAAAAAAAGATCATTCTAAACATTTTATCAAACATATCGAATACACAAGAAATTGTTCTGAATCTTTAAAATATAGAAATCAATTGAAAACCCATTTATTTCAATCTTGGAGGATATAAATATAATGTAAACCTATTTAACTTCATCAATATTGAAATATATAATATGATAATGAATAAAAGGTAAGCTTTAGAAAACTAAAGCATTCAAGGAATTTCAAATAAAGAGAGTTGTATAAAAACACCAACCTCAAACCACAACATGGTTTCTAGGTCATCATTTCATTGTGTTATTCGATCATGAATTTAGTTACACATCACCATCATCGAACCTCATCAATATGTAATAAAAAAATATCACCATTGTATCTGTCTCTGTCTCCACTTCCTGCTACTAAAACCTATATAATAATTTTCTTGAAAATTAATGAGTGTTGTATATTTAAATTTAAAGATAAAACTAGTGAAATTTTGTGTGATAAATGATTATGAAGTTGTGTGATTTACTTACTAAATGAAACCATCCATAGTTTAAATGTCCTTGGGGAAACATCCAGTCATATTCTGATATAAATCAACTAATGTTCATTGTAGAGAAACAACCTTCATATCTTGCATCTATATGTGATCCTCATATTGTTGGATTGTGTCCCCATATTCCGAAATTGTGCATTGAATTGTCATAAACTAAATTTGAGCATATTAGGGTAGGGAGTAACTATAATTAGGAGTATATGTGGAATTAAACCCTGAACACCTGCCAAAGACCTCAAAGGGAAATGGTCCCAACCCCATCCCACACATGTCACCAGGATTCCCCTTCACAAGGACTTGACCAAATGGATCATCATGGGAGATTGAGAAAGATATAGTGGGATTGTCATCAATTAGTTATATCTTTTACCCATAAATAAATTATCAATAATATTTAAAGTAATATATATTAACAAATGGAAAAATGTAAATAAGTTATTATAATGAAAAAATAATTAATACCCCAATTTCTTTGGTAGGATCATTCACGTAACTCCCATAGGAATTCATATAAGCATACAACCAAAGTTTTGTTCAAGAGACCTAGAGCCCTAAATTATTTGACTACAATAAACAAAAATAATTAAATAATTTATACTTCTTGAAAAACTCTTTGAACTGGCCTTGTGGGGGATGAATTGTTTAGCTTTATATGATACATTTTTTCTTAATACATCATAAAAAATAACATGTAATTTAATAGTAATGTATGAAATTTATTCTTCTTATATGTAAAATGATATTAATATAATAATATATTTTTAAATACCATGTGCTTCTCATGGTGATTATTATCCACAAACACCTTACACTGCTCTCTATATAGCCCTTCCAGTACCTTATCATACTGTTGTTGAGTGGTAAATTATGTATCCTTGGATTCATTCCATAACCTATATTTAAAATATTTCAATTTTTCCTAAATTTTTCAATGTCCACTTTTGGGAGATAAGATCAGAAATGAAAAAGATGAATAAAATCTGTATAAATAGGTTAATTTTTTAGAATATTAATATTTTCTTAACTAATGGGATTAAATTGAGACATATTGTGTTCATATTACCTTTTTGGGAATTAAATATTTTATTCTACTAGGATTTAGGAATATATCTCCAATCAAAATATGTAATCAAAATAGTAACTGGATCAGTCGCTAACTAGCTTAGAATCTATCCAAATAATCCCATAACATCATATGTGGGGAATCAATGAAAATAAAATGGGACAAATATCTTCAATCCATTCAGATTCCAAACATTATAACTATTAATATTTTTCTCTATAGTAACATTATTTCCATGTTTTATGAAAAAAATAGTTATTTGTATAAAAAAAAGTGCAATAAATTTATTCACATTAAGAAGTTGTACTTATAATTTTCTCCCTCCAATATCCTTATGATGAAACAGGAGTGACCACATATTCTCTCACTTTGGAGTTTCTTAATGCTAAACATGGAAATATGGATGCAATTCACGAGATTCTGATAGGATAGAGAATGTGGGTGTGCCAAATGTTAGCAGGAGGAACATAAACGGTGTTCCAAATGCTGACGGGGGTAGATAAATGGTATCATATATGCTATAGGGAGAGAGATAGGTGGATCAAAAAGTATTTGTTTTGTTAATGTAATATCATCTGGGAGTCGACTAGGATCATTGAAATGCTGCTTCCTTGGCATTCTAATCATTTCAATATATAAAAATAGCTTTTGAATGTATATTTTGAAAATTTTATGCAAAAAAAAAGAAATTTACAAATGATAACATATGCATAGTATTGAAAAAAAATATGTATAGAACCAATATATAAATATATATATATATATATAAAGATATTTTAAAATCATATAAATTTAATAAAGATTTTTAGAACAAGATATAACCCCACTTTTAAAACCAAAACCTCTATTAAAACATTAAAATTATTAGTTAAAGGTTTTTCATGAATTTACAAAACATTTGGACTATTAAATTAATTAAAATTGGATTTTATAAAAAATTCAATTAGAGAAAAATATTATAAATGAATTGAAAATAAATTGAAACCTGATTTACACATCAAATACCTTTTGGAAATAATTATTATTATAATTTTATATACAAACAAAGGATTAAAAATACAATCAAGAAAATTTCTAAAATTTAATAACCCAAAACAAAGGGGTACCTACCTTAAACTCATCACCTTTGAAAATAGTGGCATTATCCCACCTCAATGAGGTCCAAGACACCATATAGAAAAAATATGGTACCTAAAAATCTATAAAATACCAATTAAATTCAATCCAAAATGGAATAAAAAAACAAAACGTATCCTATAATAATTGTAAATACATATCCTTTAATGTTGGTAGTCAGGATTGAACTCCATCAAGGATCGCAAACCTTAGACTCAAATAATCAACAAATGGAACTATAAAAATCAGGTTCAGTTTTGGCTATGTTGTGTGAATCATTAAATATAGGTCAAAATGAACAATAAAAGATACAAAGGGGCAGTAGTGAGGGTTTGGGGGAGAGGCGTTGATGGTGAGGGCTCTGGATTGGTGGGATAGGGGGAGAAAGGGGGGTGAAGATAAGGTCTGAGGTTCAATGGAGAATGGGGGAAGGGGGTCCAAATATGATTTAATAGGGGAGAATGTAGTTTCCAGTGATGAGGGATCGGGTTCAGGGGGCTCAAGGAGAGGTTGGTGGGTTCCGGTGATGTTGGTGGAAGAAGAGTTTCTTTTTAAATTCAAAAATTTACTAATAGTTTATGAAAAATCACCGCCAATTTTTTTTAGTGGAAGTTTAATAAACCATCATTAAATGGATATTCTATTATAGTTCCTCAAGGTGTGGTATGGGTTAATTTCAGAGACCTCTAACCTTATTAAAGGGTAAATATAATATCAAAACATGTTTTAAAACATTAAATTTAAGGTATTACACTTTTTAGAAGCAACACCCATAAATTTTGGCTTGTGGCACTATGGTGCAATCTATAAAAATAAAGACATTAATGGGAAAGGTATAGACCACCTAACTTATATGGTTATTATACTCCTCTTCTATTATTAGCTATTAACTCGATCTAGAAAAAAATGAGAGAAAAATATAAATACCCTAAAAATAGGGATTATTAGCTTGCATGAATTTAGAATTTCATATGGAAAAATAACTTATGAAAAAAAGTAAGAGGATTGAATAAAATAAAAATATGGGTCCAATGTGATGAAATGAACATTATTCTAATCTTGAATGAATTATTTTTCAAAATACCAAATATGATTGATTCACTCATGTGGGAGAATCTATGTAAAATGGGAGGAGAAATGGGTAAGAAATACTTAAAGAAAATAAGGGTAAAAATGTAACTTCCACCTATTTAAAGAGAAATATAGTTTGGTCTCCCAATTAATCAAACTATATTCCAACTATACAACAGTATTTTCCAAGGTTGAAAACCCCTCCCATGGATTAAAATATATTTTTGGTATTCAAACAATCATTGTATGCTCTTTAACCCTTCCATTAATTATTAGTAATTTTTAAATAGGTAAAATAAGTTGGTTTAATAGAAATTTTAAAAAATATGTACCTCTCTAAAAATCTAGGATCTTACAAGCTCCCTCTTTTAAATAAATCTTCCATATGTTTCCCTTCTTAGGGTGGTTTATTAGAATCTACGAATAGTTCCTTCCACTGACCATATACATCAGTCTCTCACTCCCATGTATCATCATGTACATGTTCATGTTTCCATAGAACTTGAACTAGAGGAACTAGCCTACCTTGAAGATCATTCGTACTTGGATCAACAATATGTATAGAATTCTCTTTAATATAATTATAAGTTTCACTTTAAATTTCCAAAGGATCAAAAGAATGATATGGGCTGCAATGATAATGACATAGTTGAGATACACAGAAAACATCATGCGTGTTCCAGTGTCTTCCTCAAAGAAATAACTTTCTGACATGCTACTCTTTTTTATATCTCTATGATCTTGAAATTCCCAACATTATGAGGTGATAAATTACCCTATATATGAATCCATATTTTCCCTGACCTAGGTGAATCATGAAAGAGAACCTAACATCCCACCTAAATATACTAAGGTTTTCAGTGAAGATCGGTTTAAGACTTGTACCTTGAATGAGTTATATCCACACACTTCCTGATAATCTGTACCTTCTATAATGTCTCCTTGATGGATAAGGTCCTAGTAGTGATGCCTCACTAGCCTCTATCCAACATAGGGGTGAATGGAATTTCCAACCATATAAGGACTCATAAAGATCCATATGTATTGTCTCTTAGAATCTATTATTGTATGATAAATTGGAAAGGGGTAAGTATTTCTCCCAAGAATCTCCAAAATCAAGGACTAATGTTTAAATCTTGTCCTCTAACACCTGAATCATATAATTAGACTTAGTGTTAGTCTGAGGGTGATAGGTTGTACCTAGTAGTACCTCTAAAATCAATTACTTTTGAAACCCCTTCAAGAACCATGACGTAAAATGTGTGTCTCTATTTGATATGATGGTACATGGAATTATATGAAGTCATATGATCTCCTTGACATATATCCTCCCTATTCTATCCATTTAAAAGTTCTCTAGAATAAGAAATAAGTTGGGTACCTTCATCATCCTACCAATGATCACACATAATGTGTCATATCCTTGAGTTGAACTAGGTAATCCCATCACAAAATCTATAGTGACATCATCCCATTTCCACTCAAGAATGGGTAAATGCAATGAAATTTCTATGGGTAAGTAGAATTCTATATTCACCTATTGATAGGTGTAACTCCATGTGACAAAACCATCTATCTCTGTTTTTATACTAGGCCACCAATAATAGAAGTGTAGATCATGGTACATCTTTATAAGAGCGAGATGTACCGCCCAAGAATAATTACAATATTCTCACTTAAATTCCTCTTATATTTATATAGGAACCCAAACACACCCATAAATGCAAAAGATCTAATCCTGGCCCATGACCCAACTTGGTGGTGGGTCATCGCTTGAAACACTCTTGTGTAGGGCTAATCCCTTAGGATCAAAAATCCACATCATCTTCACCGTATCAAAAAGTGAAGTGGTCACTATAAAAACTATATCAATAGGGTACATGTGACTCTCTTAAATCTCAAGATGTATATCACAAAACATTTCCATCATTTATCATTCACTACTATACTCCTGAATAACTTTTTTCTAAGTATTACGACTCAAAGAATAAGCAATGGAATTTCCCTTCCCAGGTTTATATGATTGCTAAAACATGAAGGACTATAAGTATTCAACCAATATTAACTTCATAAGATTAAAATAACATTGTGTGAAAATATATTTTAGGATTTTTTTTATCATTATATTTAATTAACCACTATCCCAATAAATAATTCCTCCATTAATGAAAGACATGTACCATAGATACTAGCTCGATATCATTAATCGGGTAATTCTTCTCGTGAGGTCTAAACTGATGAGACTTAAACACCGTGAATCGATCCCCATACATCAGAACGACTCCTGGACTAATGCTAAATGCTTCACAGTAAACCATATATACTCTTACATGCTCAGTTAAAATCAGAATTATCATTGAATTTAGTCACACTTTCATCTCTTTAATGGTTTTCTCACACACTTCAGACCATAAAAACATGAAACCTTTCTTGGTCAAGCCTCTTAATGTTTTTCCAATAAATGAGAGATTTTGTATAAATAAATTGTAATAATCATCTAACCTTAAGAAAATTCATATGTATAAGATGTTTTTGGGATGCTCTCACTCTACCATGGCTCTAACCTTCTCTAAGAAAATAGAGATTCATGTATCTGAGATAATTTGACTGAGGAAGTGGAATTTATTGATCAAATTGGAATTTTGTGAGATTATCATACAACTTTTTCTCTCTCAATGTGTTCAATACAATCTCAATATGAGTGGAATAGTTTTTTCAGGTTTCAAAATTCACCAATATGTCATCCAAAAAAACTACCACAAATTAATCCAATTATGGTTGGAAAACCTGATTCTTGAGATTTATCAAAATCATCGGTGCGTTTGTGAGGTTAAGTGAATTACCAATATACTCATAAAATCCATATCAACTATGGAATGTTTTATGTGGTATATATGATGGTCTAACACATTATTGTGATATCCATACCTTAGATAAATCTTGGAGAAGACCTTTTCTCCTTGGAGTTGGTCGAAGAGGTCATCAATATGAGGTAAAGGATATTGGTTCTTCATTGTAAGCTTTTTCAATTTCTGATAATCAACAAAAAACCAATGGGTTCCATCCTCCATCATGAAAATAAATCATATTTGAACCCCATTGGGAATCATTGGGTCATATAAAACCCTTATCCTTTAATTCCTTAAGCTTCCTCTTAATCTCTTGCAACTCAGTAGTATCCATCCTAAATGGAGTAATAGTTATTAGTGATTCTCCTAGAACTAGATCAATAATAAAATCCCCCTTTCTATCAAGAGTTATCCTAGAAAAATCATCAAGAAATCCATCCATTAAATGATCCACTACTACAGGTAAATTTATAGATCACATTATCTAATCATCCAGATAAAGGATAGTAATTTGGGCTGTCACTATGCCCATCCCATGAGGCTCAAGTATTGCTCGGCATTCCTAGAAATCTCAATTACCCATGTGAATATAACTACCTCCCTTAGGGGATGTGAAGGAAATCCTCTAATGATATAATTCAACATGAACATGGTAAGGAACCAACTAGTCCATCTGAATAATGAGGTTAGAAATAGTCATCTTTAGGGAAAAGAGGTTTGATAAAAAATGATAGTTTTATATCTCAAGGGGGAAATCCTTGCACTGGTACAAACATACTAATAAAATTCCAAGTCAGGCATCAAGTGTAAAAACCCCAAAATCATAATGAATCTCAATCCCAAGACACTCTACCAGTTCCATTGATTTGAAGGAGCGTGAAACTCATGTTTCAACTAAAATGTATACTATGTTAGAGGATTCTAAAATTGAACCTCTCAAAGTAGAAGGCACGATAATATTCTCCTAAGTTATTGAATACAATTTATATATATATCCTAATTTTCAGCCTTGAGATACAATAATAATTAACTAGGTAGACTCACTCTATTGGAACTATAAATTTGGTGTCTGGCTCCCTCAGTCGCATCCACCTCCTTAGACTGAAGGGTTTGTAACATTTCAGATCACTACCAGATGAGGAGATATTGATCCCACTATTGAAGGAATATATGGTGTGAATCTTCTACCTCTATTCATAGGTGGAAATTCATGAAAATAACACCAAATATTCCCCCACTCTATCACAGTCCTGACACTCAACTGTGGACTTGTCACACTAGGGCTTCATAAGTCACTATTTTCCATACTAATGATAGATCGCATGGCTACCCTGGTGAAAATTTAGATATAAAAACTTTCTCATGAAATATTTTAATAACAATTTCTACAAATAAATGAACTATTGGGATGACAGGGTACTAAACTACCCTAGCACACACTTTTAGCTTCACTGAGGTTATTCTTAGTGGTGAGGGTAGGGTCTACTATCTCAGTGAATGTAGTTAAATGAAACTTATTCACTTGAGATTAGATGGTTTATACAAACCCCTCCCCAAATCATCTAGATCTGGATATCTCGTCGACAAGGATATCAGGAAAAAATGAGGAATCTATTTAAAATTTGATGAATGATACATAATAGATATAATTCCCTAATATATGTGTATAAACTCTATAGATTTGTTGTCTCTTAGTGTCTCTGGAAATAAATAATCATTAAAATCTACATGGAAATCCTTTTGGTCTATAGCCTGATACTGGTCAGCCAATGTCAATGCATCCTACAATCTCTTAGATGTCCCTTTAAGAAAATACAATACAATCTTGACCCTCCTCTAAATATGAATCCCATTATGGTTGAACATAGATATCATGGCATCCTTCCATGACTCAGTATCCTGGGGACCACCTTCCCATTAAAAATTAAGAGGGTGTTACTGCTTGAAAACCCTCATCAACTATTTCATAAAAGGGGAAGGTCAGGGATCTCCCTGTGTATACTGCACCAATTATAATAATCCCTCATAAAATTTGAAATCAATTCCTATGTTAGGTATAATAGTACATGTCATATGTGGCATTAAAGGTGGTAATAATGGTGACTTGGGGTCCACTACATCTATAGATGGTCATCGTCACCCTCCTAGAATATAAATTGAGTCCTTTATGGTGTAATTTCTCTAAAAATGCCAAGAAAATTCCTTAGTATGATATTTGACAACAGAAAAGATCATAGTTAAAGAAATATGATAGATAGGATTCTATCCTAACTAAGAGTCACATACCATTGCCTACACCTAAATCCATATCTTTGTGATATTATGAAACATAAAGTCATGAGAGACACTCCCTACTTCCCACTACTAAGGTTGGGTCAGGGTCTATGTCTCATTTATCATAGTACAGGTTCTGGTATATAGAATTCTAGTTGCAAGTTATAGAGTAAAACACCATTTAAGTTGCAATTGTAATCCTCATTTAATGAAAGACATTTTATTACAGAATTACAATTCCAAAATTTATAGGTATATATATATATATATATCAAGGTCCAATTATATTCATCTTACATTCCAATGTTATAAACTCCCACTCTTTATAAGATGTAGTTGGAACTATATGTAACGACAACCAGCCTATCAAAATAGTTAAGTTATATAAATAACCATTCCCAATTTATAGAGTTTCATACACTTTATAATTTTCAATATGAATCCATTTAGTTTTAACAACTAATTTTTCAATCCATGGGACCAATGGCCCATGTATAAAACATGATCTAATTGGTTAATTGAGGTTTCATCATCATGATGTTTGGGAAATAATTATTTAGGTTGATGCAGACACTTTAATTAATCAAACTATTTTATTCCTACAAGAAAAATTAGGACATTTCTTAATATAACAGTTGATGCACCAAAATTATAAATTAGGAAATACACATATTAATGTAAATGTGGTACAGAACATGCATGGAATGTTAATACTTATGTTTCTATAAAGTTTCTTCCAATGATACCTCCTTTCCTTATTAGGAAAAGTGTAAAATAAAACTCACAAACATAATAAACACCATAAATCATGTGAATCACCCAAAATGAAATAAATATAATTATAATCATAAAAAACCATAAAAAAACTCTCATCCTACGTAATTTAAATTTTCCTTGTATGTGGGTTAGCTACTCCCAAGAACAAGCTCATTACTAAATCCCAACACATTCCTAGTCTCCTATCGAACAACCAAAAAAATGAAGACAAAAGGAAAATAGTTCCTCTGGTTCAACTTTGTGATGTTCGAGACTCGGTTCACTCATAAGTAACCAAAAATGGTGGATCACATGGCCTAAAGCATGCTACCATTCTCATGAAAGGCTTACAACTAGAAGAAATGTTATGTGATAATACTATGGGGAGACTATAACCTGAAGATCAGAGTATAGCACAATGGAATAATAATAATAATTAAAAACATAAGAATAATAAATAACCAATAATGGATTATTGAATCATCTTGATATAGTAAAAAATAGTAATAATCAATGGTTGAACCATATTCAGTGTCATATGAATTAATGATGATCATATGATGCTAAAAAAATGGGGATAAAGGGTAATAGAGAAATTGGAATATACAACATTCAACAAAAAAATAACTAAATACCAAAAAGTAATCTTTAATAGCATCATAATCTTAAGATTAGTCCTCTTCTCCCATGATCTACCCAAGTAAAAAAGATCAAGTACCCATTGTTGGGCTATTCCCTTTTTCCCAACTAGCATCCATGAATTCTGTCTTGCAAACAAACTACCTCAAAAATAGGGTGTGATATATACTTATTAGGCCACCACAAATGGTGTCTATATAAAATCCAATTAGTGAATTTGATTTATATCAGTGTTCTTCTATAAGAGGAATCAGTCTATAAATAATAATTTAAAACAATCTCGATCATCCTTTATGAGATGTGCCAAAATTATTATATGAATGAAATGTGATTTCATAACAAATTAAATCATCGAGAAAGTTATATGATTGGTGTATCAAGTATAATACCTACGAGCACTAGGACCCAAGTCCATTGACCAAGGAATCCTCTTCGATTCCATGGAACTCATCCATAGAAAACCCAATATAATATAGACCAACATGGTCTAAGAACTCTGGGCCAATGGCTGAGTCATTATCTTTGATTATGAGGAAAATCTCCTACGATACCCAGTAAATACTTGGTTGGACACCAATGAGCATGTCTGAGGTAGTCCAAGAAAGATAATTCTAAGGTAACATTTCAATTAAACCAATGTAAGTAAATCATTGGTGTCATACTATGTTGTCAGTTCCATAACATAGTATCTGTCATTGAAAAATTATATATATGGGATCAAGGGGCCATGTTAGTGTCTATTTCCTTTTATCAATTTAATCCATTAAATCCATTTCATTGATCAATTCACTTCCATGTGATAAAATGTGGTCCATGTTAATGTCCATAAAACATCACCATCCATTTACATGAAATTCCTAATCCAATAGATTATCCATCTCACATCATAATGGAAAATTAATCCATTCCATAATCCCTTTTACTTATATTTGAAAAGTATCCACAAGAGGTATTTAACATTTAACATCCTATTTTTATTTATACATGGCTTCCACTCATGGGTGTAAATATTAACACATCCAAAGGTATTTCATAGTCATAGGCACTCAAACAAACCGATCTCAAATGGTGGTGCGTGGTAAGGTTAGCAATCACCAATATTGTCAAAGGGAAAATAGAATATCAAAACATGTTTTACACCATTTAATTTAACATATTACTCATTTTAGATGTTATGCATGAATGTTCTGGCATACGACACTATAGAGTGAGCTATAAATATAATGACATTAAATAAAAGGGTACAAACCATCTACCTTAGATGGTTAGTAGACACCTCATCTTTTATCAGCCTCTAAATTGGGATAGAATGGAAGAAATCAGATAAATAAATGAATACCATGAAAATAGGGAATATTATCTTGTATGGATGAAGGATTCCATATGGCCAAATAAATGAATAAAGAAAGGAATGGGATTGAAGATTATACTGATATGGATGCAATGTGGTGAACAACACATGATTCTGAGCTCAAATAGAGGAGTTATCAAAATATCTTGGAGGTGAAGACGGAGAGATTTACATTTTGGTGTGTGGCTGTGAAAATAGGAGAAGATAGAGGTGAGAAAGACTTAAATAAAAGGAGTTAAAATTTTAATTTACACCTCTTTAAATTTATTTAGGGTTTATCCACATGGTTAGTAAATTTTGGGTCAATCATACACTAATACTATCAAAGGTGGCACACCCCTTCCATGGTTAGGCACATGGTAAGAAAAACATGCATGTTCACTGTCCAAAACCTTCATCCCCTCACATGGTTAGGTAAATAGTTAGACAAACCATGTTTAAACCATGTGTTTCATCTATGCAACACTACTTCACCATTTCACATGTCCATGTGGCCTTTGTAATAACTCAGTTTTTCCCTTCTGGTATAGATCTTTCCTTTCTAGTTTTTACTGAAAAATGGAGGAAAAAGAGATCAAAGGCTGGATACAAGCCTATTAATTTATGTGATTGGGAGTTACATGACATTTATTTCCAAAAACACACCTTTTAATGAGTGTTTGACACCGTATAATCTCATTACATTACCGTTTAATGACCTGACCAGGATTTGTATGGACACAACATGTAGTTTATAGTACATGCCATGTACTTTGTTTTTGTTAAATCGGCCCGTAGAATCGTTTTATCAAACAGAGAGAGATGATCCCTCCTTTGATGATCAGTCAACCCAAGCAATCCAAATAGAAATTTGTGTCACATTTTTTCATCTTATAGCCGATTCAAACACCGTCAAATGCATTAGTATCATATCGGTGAGTGCTCGATTCCTTTTGAGCTTTCTTCCTGATTTATTCTCTCAACCTAGTTATCTAGGGTCGATTTTTGTGATCATTTTTTAATATCTACTCTTATTTTGGTTGATTTTAAATCCAACACTGGACAAGAAGAGTCATACAAACACAAGGTATGTGTTCTTGTGCCTTTCTTTAATTTTTGAGTTGATTATATATGTCGAAGTGTCATGTGCCCATTTTTAGGGTGTCGCTTAATTGATAATTGACCCTTTTTATTGCCTTTTGACGATTAGGTAATTGATTATATATTTTAAATCATATTTAGGGTTGTGAACTTTGATTTAGGGCCACCCCATGGGTTTGTTTCCCTTGTATGGTCATTTGGTTGAGAATGCATATGAGGCTTGACTTGAATTCCCATTCTTGGGTTGTTAAAAATGTATTACTCATTATATGAATTTCCCACGTGAGATACTTGTTATGTTAAACCTTTTAAATGTTTAAATTTTATAGTAGTCTTGTTATATTATTTTCCCATGTGAGTTATCTTTGTTTAACCATGTAATAGTTTAATTTACATGGGTTTGTTATTATGTAAACTTTGACCATGTGAGTTAATTATGTCAAAGCCATGTGATAGTTTAATTCACATGTGTTTCTTTTGATATGGAATGTTTAATTGAATAAAATGATAAAAAGGGTTAATTATATATGGTTGAGACACAGTCTTGGTTGAAATGCAAGGTCAGGCTCATGTGACTAATTACACCTTATATACCTTGGGTGAACTATTGTCTCAGTTAAAAGAAAATGGAAGGGATCGATAGGTTAATTATTTAAAGTCTGTGAGAAAGCCATTGATAGGGTGTTTGGGCTCATTGGGTATTTTTTAAAATTTCTAGAGAACCTAGGATCCATTGAGGGAAACCCAAGTCGGGCTCTATTGGAAAATGATTAAATGATTATTATGACATGAGTTAACAGTTACAATTATACGGGGGGCATCAGGACTAGTCTAGACCTTGAGACTTTTATATAATCCAATGGAATTTAATAATGTAATGGAATGACTAATGAGGTGTCTTCTAAGCCAAAGCTCAATCTTGGATTCAGTCTTCATATGTACTTGGTTACAATGTCTTCTAAGACATCAGTTGTGCTTACTTTTCAGTACCATATGGTTTACTACTTTTAATATTGTACAATATATATTATATATATTCACTAATATATTTTAATAGACTAATCTATGGTTTCCTACTGGGATTTAGCATCAAACCCTATTTGGGTCATGATTTTGAGCCCAAACAGATTATATGATTGTAGGTGTTGATAAGGGAAAGTTTCATTCTATTAGTACTTGATTTGTTTTTTAAGAGAATGAGGTAATGGGATCAAGTTGAGGCATGTGATTCTTCTTAGATTAATTTGTTTCTTTTTTTCTTTTGGAACTTATATTATATATTTTTATAGTGTACTAATTTTGGGTGTTTTCTTAGAACATAACATACTGCATTATCTTTTGTATGGAATGATTCTTGTTTATTTATCTTATCAGTCCTCCACTGTTTATTTCAGTTGTATGTTATTTACAATTACCTCTATTGTATTATTATTGATTCTTTTGTGTTACACTCTACTGATTAGGGAATAGTTCCCCCACTATCACACCCTAGGCCCTTGCTTCTAGTCTAAATCCTCTCGTGTTTGGAGAAATGTCATTGAGTCCATGTGGAAAACCCTATACGGGGCACCAGTTGAGTGGTATCTAGATCTGGGATGTTACAAAGTGGTATCAGAGTGGGTTCTTTTCTAGCTTTCCATACTGTTTGGTGACATTTGATAGGTATAGTAAGGAAATGTATTTTTTTAATAAATTGTGCCTTGGAGTAGCTACCCTACGTATAGAAAAAATCTAAGTTGCCTTGAATTGACTTGTGATTTTTGGATTTTGAGTCATTATAGTTGATTTGATTTCACCATTGGGTGATGCACTAGTTTTTTATTATTTTTATTGATATAATTGTGGTTCTGTTTTGTTGCAACTAGATGAGATGAGGGTATCCCATCTCATGCATCATATAGGTACTTGTTAAAAATCATATGCCATGCATTCTTTCCATTCCATTTAGGAGCATTACTGATTACATGTTTTTGTGATGGATGTCGTGCTTGATAGGAAATCTATTATGATAGGAACCATGATAGATATACCTAATATTGTGATAGGTGTATTTATACCTATTATGGTACTAATTTTATGGATGCCAAGCTTTGATCCCAAAGGTGTACGGTCCATCTTGGATCGGAATTCAGTGGATCATGTTTCAGCCTTTTTTATAGAATTATATTGTGATATATTGTTCTTGGGTTCCAAACATTGATTCAAAGTGATTATGGTCCCTCACAGATCAAAATTTTGAATACCACTGGTTGGTTTTCATATAGAACAGGGGTTTTTTGGGTGATCTAGAGTTTTTGTCCTGAAAACTCTAGTTTACATGGCATGTAGTTTAGCCTAACACATCATGTGTTCTTCTTATTCAGAGAAGAAATATTTATTTTCTTGATTACACACTGTGTACTAGTAATAAACATCAGGTGGTAAGTGACTATTTGTACAACTGTGTGAGAAGGAACATGAAATGTAGGGTTTTACAAGTACATAGTCATGTACTTTTGGTACACACCATGTAGTCTTACTCAAGCAGAACCAGTGTGAATCTGATCGTGTGGGAGTACATGACATGAAGGGGAGACTTTTGTACACACCATGTAAGAGTCTAACATGTCATGTACCTAGGATGGTTACACTCCCAAGCTGGTTGAAGTACACGCTTGGGTAGGATCTTGAGGGGGCACATTGTGTACGGTTTCTGCACTTCTTTTACTCCTCTTTTGGTAAACATTTAGGGTTTTCTTCTCTTGTTTTGTTCTTTCAATCTTGAACTATGAACCTCGATGATCTTGAACTGAGGTGTTTTCTTGAACTTTCAGAGGCATTCCTCCATGATGACCTCCAGTTTTGAGCCAGTAGAGTGAAGATGATCATACCCTGGAAGAGTTAGGACATGGGCTACCAGTGGACCCTCCTATTATGCCAGTTACTACATTGGATGTCATACAAGACATAGGTGTTGATGCATAGTTCTATTAAGGCCTTATGAGGTTCATTATAACCTTTTAGGGAGAACCACATCCTTCCATTTCTATTGAAGAACTGACATGAGTGTTATAGAAGCATCATTCTCCCACATTTTATGGGAAAGGCGGGCCACAGGCTGTAGAGTCAGAGATAAAGGCCATATTATCAATCTTTGATCATCTTGAGACACCTCCTAAGAGGAGGGTGAATCTCATGATTTATATGTTTCATGATTCCACCAAGAGGTTTTGGCATGTTACCACACAGACAGAGTGTCAATGGGATATGGCATGAGAAGATTTTTAAATAATCTTCTATAATTACTTCTATCTTGAGATGTTGAGGGCTGACAAAGCCCATGAGTTTATGTATCTAGAGTAGTGTGATCTATCAATTCTATATTACTCTACCTTCTTTATGGATATCAACAACTTTACACCTATTTTGATTGGTTAGGATCTGTCAAAAGCTACGTAAATCGAGGATGGTCGCAGGTACAACATCTACTCAAAGGTGAATAACTTCCTTCTCACTATGGTATCTTCTATATTGAACTAGGTATTGATTACCAAGTATAATCAGAGGGAATCTAGAGGTTCTAGCTAGGGTGGTTCGCCACCAATATATGGTATAGTTTCAACCATTAGTAGGAAGCTTCGTCTGAAGCTTACTCAGGGTGAATCTAGTACTCAGAACGTATCTTCTGGTAGCTAGGTGAGGTGATTCTAGTGTAGAAGAATTGGTCATACTTGACCAAATTTCCCAATGGATCCAGTCAAGTGCCATGATTGGAGTAATATAGGTCATCTTCTGCATTTATGTAGGATGTTTCCTTCAGCAGCTAGTGATAGAGGGTCTGCAAAGACTCCATGTTCAGGAATAGGGCCAATAGCTTATCACTAATTAGGGAACTAGAATACATTAAGCCGCTCAGGTTCAGGTGGTGGTTGTGGTCATGGTATCCAGACTCTAGGTTTTTGGAGGCATTATATTGGATCAGCCTATGGTATCCAAGAAGTGTCATAGGTCCACATTATAGGCCAAACTTATGTAGTGAAATAGACCCAGTATGAATAGGATCTCGGACCTTCTACTATTAGAGGTATTATTCTAGTCACCTCTGTTTTATATTCTACACTTTTTGATACATGGGCTTCACATAGTTTCATATTTTTTTCCTTTGTGGAGAATCTTGTGCTCTGTGTTTTTAGTAATGATGATTTTGTGATGCTAGACACTATGTTAGGGAATAGAATGGTAGGTGTGAATCAATGCACAGAATACCCCCTTCAGGTTGGTGGGAGTCACTTCATATGGGGCCTCTACAACTTAGAGATGACAGGATTTGATGTCATTCCTGGAATGGACAGGTTGGAATCCTTTCAAGACTTTGTCAATTTTTATCACTGAAGGGTGAGTTTTATGCCACCAGAAGGTGGATCTTTTCTACACAAGGTTCGATGGGATGTTCAGGTGAGCAGAGCTGGACCTGAGCATCATGGGTTGGGTAGGATGACAGCCCAAATTACAAGTTTACATATATATGACCAGGGGACGCATTAAGAATATTTCCCTATTATATTAGATCATTTTAGGGATGTCTTCCTGGATGAATTTTTAGTTTTTACTCCTATGAGATAGGTAGAGTTATCTTTCATGCTATTGTAAGGATTTTCCCTAGTATCCATTACTCCTTATAGGATGGCTACAATTTAGTTTCAGGAGCTCAAGAGACAGTCAGGGGATTTAGAGTCTAAGGGTTTCATCTGAACCATTACTTCTCTATGGGTTTCTCTGGTCCTTTTTACAAAAAAAAGGTTGATGGTACTCTCAGTTTATGCTTGGATTGTCAGAAATTGAACCGATTTACAGTTAAGAATGGGTATCCTCTACCACAAATTGATGATCTCTTTGATCGGCTATGAGGAACTCAGGTATTTTATAAGATTGATTTAAGATCTGGTTATCATGAGTTTCATGTTATACGATCATACATACCATTCATAGCCTTTTAGATCATGTATGGTCTGTACAAGTATCTTGTTATGTCATTTGGGCTCATGAACATGCTAGCGGTTTTCATGGGACTAATGAACTAAGTATTCCATCCTTATCTTGATTTGTTTCTTGTGTATTTAGTGGATGATATCTTGGTGTATTTTTATAACCCACATGAACATTCCATACATCTTGATATCATTTTGATTATACTGAGAGGGCATCAGTTATATTATAAGGTCACAAAGTGCCACTTCTAGATAGATCATATTCACTTTCTAGGTCACATCATCTCATAGAAAGGAGTATCAGTGGACCTGGAGAAGGTGAGAGTTGTAGTTTCCTAGGAACATCCCAAGAACATATTTGACATATGAAGTTTCTTGGGGATAATTGGTTACTACAGATACTTCATACTGGATTTATCACATTTAGCAGCGCCGCTGATAGGCCTGAATAAAAAGGGTGAGATGTATTTACATATAGATCCTTATGAGATGGTCTTTTAGGAATTAAAAGGTATATTGACTTAATCACCAATACAGATTTTTACAGAGCTGGGTAGGAGTTGCACTGTGTACTGCGATGCATCAGGTATCATGTTAGGAGCAATGCTTATGCATGGGGATTGAGTCATTGCATATCGATATTAGCAGTTGAGGCCACATGAGAGGAATTACCCTAAACACGATCTTGAGTTATCTGTGTTTGTTCATGCCTTATGTTTTTGGATAAATTACATATTGGGGAAGCATTTTGTGGTGTACATGGACTACAAAATTCTCAAGTACATCTTTACTCAAGGTGCCCTTAATATGAGGTAGTGAAGGTGCATGTAATACCTTCAGTATTTTGACTTTAAGCTTGCCTGCTTGCTTGGGAAAGGCAATGTGGTGGTCGATGAACTGAGTAGGAAGACTTAAATATAGGAAGTGCAGCAGGCCAGTAGAAATTGGCAGCTTATGTCCTTGTTCTCTAATATTCATTTGGAGGTGCACGATATGAAGGGTCAGAATTTTCTTTAATCCTTAGTTATTACCTCTAAATTATTGGGAAAAGTGAAGATGAGGCAGCTATCAAATTCTGAAGGCCTAGTTCTATAGGAGAGTTTGTAAGGTGAAGACCCTCTTCTTGGTTAGACCACAGGATAGGATGAGGTTTCGTGGTTAGAGGGTCATGTGTGGGTTTTGACAAACATGTGCATGGATATGATACAGTATTTTCATGCTTTAGTTGGTATAGTGCATCCTGGTGTCACCAAGATGTATTGGGATTGACATCATCAATACTGGTGCCCAAGTATGAAGGTAGATGTAGCTGTTTTTGTTATGAGATGTTCCACCTGTCAGCAGGTGAAGACAGAGCATCAGGGACCAGTCGAACCTTTATAGTAGCTTTCCATTACAAAGTAGAGATGAAATGACATTGTGATGGATTTTGTGACAAGTTTATTGAGGTCTCCCTGAGGTAATGATGTATTATGGGTTGTCGTGGATAGGATTACAAAGGTTTCACATTTCCTTCCAATTAAGGGAACCTTCGATGTTGATGAGCATGGGAGGTTGTACATATGTGAGATTGTATGACTACATATGGTCCCTCATTCTATCATTTCAAATAGGTACACTCTATTTACTTCTCATTTTTATAAAGTTCTATCGAGTTACTTGGGTACATAGGTGCTTCTAAGCACAAATTACCACCCCCAGATAGATGGCCAATCAGAGCGCATGATTCAGGTGCTGGAGGATATGCTTCGGGCATGCATCCTAGATTTTGGGGGTTCTTGGGAGACACACATACCCCTTGTTCAGTTTTCCGACAACAATAGATTCCAGGATAATATTCATATGGTTCTATATGAGGCTTTGTACGGTATTCCATGTTAATCTCCCCTGTGTTGGCTAGAGGCAGGAGAGGCATCTATTTTGGGACCGCATCTTGTCCAGGAGACTACTAAGCAGATTCAGTTGATTCAGAATTGTATTTTTACTATATAGTCTCATCAAAAATAATATGATGATTTTCGCAGATAACCTTTGGATTTAACGGTTAGGGATTGAGTTTTCCTACATGCTGAATCAAGGTTAGGACACAATAACATCAAGAAACAAGGTAATCTTTCACCGAGATACATCAGTTTGTTTGAAATTCTAAAGAGGGTCCAGCTGGTTGCCTATCAATTGCAGGTATATCATAGGTATAGGTGCAACATCCCAGGTAAATAAAGAATAATACATTTTCATATTTATTAATATTTTCGAATTAAATATTAATTTTACTTTAAATGGGTTGCTATATTCTATAGCGTGCCCGATACGCAACAACGAGTTTCTTTGAAATCTTACGTTACACACTAGTAATATAATAATATTTTTTTAAATGGTAGTTAACATGTAGTCGTTGTATTGGCGGGAATGAATAAAAATAACTAGAATATGATTATATATGTTTTTTAAATGTTTTTACATTTATCCAATAAAGGATAAAGGGTTAAAATACGAAAATAATTCAATTTTAGGCATATGTAATCTAATATTCACTAAAGGTCCACTTATCACCTTTTGATGGAAAACCGTCATTAAATATAGTTTTGGTCACTCTTATACATTCTATTGGAATAAATAAAATTCTTCTTTATAATCGGGACATCAAAATTTACTTTTTGTAAATTTTTTGTATTTTCTGATAAAGTTTATTTTTTTAATGAATAGTGAAAAATGTTGTATTTTAATTCAAACCCTCTTTTTAATCTAATTTATTTATATGATTATATTATCTTTTTATTTTGTTTTAAAGTGAAATTAGAATATATTTTTACCATTTAATCCAATAGTGGTCATTGGAATTAATTTCACTTTGAAATTGGACTTAAACTAGTGTCAATCTTTTGATACTTATTGTTTCATAAAAACACACTATTTGCTCTGACAATGGGAATTAATTATTAAATTAATTAATGTAACTTATATGTTTTGAATTTTTTAAAATAGACATAATTTTTTAATTCAGAATATCAAATATTTCTTAGGGTGAATTTTTGGTATTTTTCTGAAAAACTTTAATTTTTGATGAATAGTGAAACCACTAAGTGGCAATTAAAAAGACTGATTTTCCGTTTAAATGAAATTTTGCCACCTCTGTGTTTTGAATTAAAAAAATACGACATAAATTGTTGTCATTAAGATGTAAAATGTGGTTCAATGAGATTAAAATAATTTTTTGGTGAATAGTAACTTTTAAGTTTTTAATCACGATTAGAGGTATTTAGTGTAATTTAAGGTAAAAATAATGTTTTAATAATATGAAATGACCTTGACACATGTCCTACCCTTATTGGATGTTTCATTTCCGACCAAGAAAGTCTATGGGTCAACTTGGGGACCCCATGGAGCCACTTTGCTAGGAAAATTACATTAATAACCTTTTATTTAATGTTAAAGTAAAAATGTCACAAACATGAGTTGTTTTACTAAAACAATTTTTAAATAAGTTTATACAAGTCATATTTTTGACTATAGACATTAATTATAAATATAAAAAGATTTCCTACTTCATGATAATTTTTTTATAATTCTTAGACATTAAATAAATTAAATTATTTATGACACCATGATGATACTTCGATTACCTCATTATTTAACGATTTAAATAAAATGAAAAGATAATGTAAAATCTAAGACCAACACATGTCAAAAACCTATTGGATTGGTGGATTTAGAACTCTTATCACGTTATCCTAGAAATATATAATTTTGGGACCTTTAAAATCTGAAAATAATTTTATAATAAAGTAACAGTTTATAACTTTCCAAGAGTGCCCCTCGTCTCCTCTTATAAAAGGCCCCCACCTCTACCACCATACCCACACCTATCAAGCCTTTGGCTCGTCCAAACCCTACCCATTTTGTCTCTCCATATCCCTATCTTACTCCTAGAATCCTCACTTTGGGCAAAAGTCTTCCCAAGAAAGCCTTTGAGCTCAAATCAAAAAGAGTTACCCGTTTTAAAGGTAGTGTTTTCTCTTGTGTTCTTATGTTTTATTTTGCTTCTCCAACCCCCTAAACTCTTTTTATTCATTTATATTGTAACAACACAAGTGTCTTAAATATACTAGGATGTTTTTATGTGAAGTATTAGAGCTACACTTACACACACCTACATATAATGGTTAAAGAACATACTATTTCTGTGGGTGGAGAATTTCTGCCTCACGAAACGATGATTGTTCAACACTCATATAACACCTTCAAAGGTATACATTAAGATGTAACTATATTTATATATGATATATAATATGTTTATGTTTTACTTAAGCTTCTTTATTTTTCATTTATGGCATACATTTATGGTTTCCATTATGGGTAAACGCGATATCTTCATTTTAGGAAGTGCGGACTACCGCCCCCTCAAAGTGATTTGATTCGTTAATGACATACGTGGGACGTATAAAGGATAGAGTTAAAGTTATTATATATGATTTTATATTGGAATTATAATATACCTTTATATCATTATTATTTCTTTCCATTAATGTATGAGATAGAAATGAAAGTAGCGTTCATGAGTACGTACGGCTTACCGTCTCCATGAACGGTGCATTTCATTTATTACCTCTAAATGATTATTTAATATTATAAATTCATGTATATACTGGATATATATGATATATATGATATCTAAATCATGAATATAATTCTTTATATAATGGATATTTTACCACATTAACAACTTGTAATTATAAAGAGTTTATTTTTTACTCAAGTACCAATGATCGACAAAATGACCATTATTAACTTAAATAATTACATAGTGTTCATAACATGGTAATAAGTGATATAAAAGGAATAATGAACTTGAAAAAGGTTCTTAAACAAGTAGAAATTAACTCAAGTTAATTATTCATGATGTTAAAGAATGATCGAGTCAAGTCGGACCCGAGGTTTGGGACTTCGTCTCAATCTCCTTTCATTGAGGCATATTATGTTATATACACAACTTTCTTTTATACGGTGTATAAACCCCTTTCACTTTTATGTTTACTAAAAAGGAATCTTTTTATACGAAGAGTTTACTAAACGACAAAAGGGAATGATTTTTTTGTCATACGTATGCGGCGGCAACGACTTCTCCGCCGCCATGACCATTATTTGAGCTTCGACTTCCTCTACAAGCCATAACTTTTTTTAAATGAAAAATAAATGCCATTTTTTACTTTTATTTTATTTTGGTATTGAAAATGGTTTTCATAATGTTTTTAAATAAATGTGTTTTATTGATATCTTGTGATTGAAAAGTGGAACGTTATGTTTCCTTTTTGCATGTTTTATGTGATACGATTATGTTATGGTTCTTGGGCATTGTTATGAAGACATGTGGTTTCGTGATAAACTAAGGGCAGGTGAGCCTGATATAGCTCTCCAATGCATTGGGTAATGCGAAGGAGTTAAGCGTTAAGGTTTCTATGAATAGATTTAAGGAATATACTATGATGGGTATTCCAAACGTAACCAAGAGGGTTACTCCCTACGTAAGAATGTTACAAATGCCTCAAGTTACCTTTATGTCTTATTATTTCTATGATTTATTCATGATATGATAAGGTATGTTAACGTGCTTATGTCTTAGGAGTAAAGTATGATTTCATACATGGATTAATGTTTTCATTTCATACTTTTATATCCCTTACTGATCTTTTTATGCTCATCCCAAGTTTTTGAAATGTTTTTCACAGGTCAAGGGAAAGGTACATGATGTGATGATAGTGTCAAGGAAGTGTCAAGAAAGAATATATGTTTTATTTTAAATATGTTTCTGTTGATGGGAAAAATTATTACTATCTTTTATGTAACCACTTTGTTTAAATGTGGAATGTAATGCATGTTTTAGGATCTAATTCTCTAAAACTACAAACCTGAAAAGATCCTCAACGTGTAGTCTTGAAGTAACTCAAGATTAAGTAATGTTTAAGTTCGGGGCCTTATAGTTGGTATCAGAGGTCAGTTTAGACAACTTTAGGAGTTAGAAAATTGTTAAATTATAAATTAGTTTATGGTATGATTGAAATGAAATAGCATTTAATGGTTACCATGTTGCTTCGCCTAGGATATGTTTGTGTTAAGAATGGTTTTTCATAGAGGAACAAGGCAGATATGCTGAGAAGGCATACAGAGGAACATGACCTTCCAAAGAAGTCTCATGAGATGGTCAGAATCAGAATTGAACAGTTTGTTGCAGTGATGGCTTAGTTGACTCAGGTGATAAATGATGGTTGTGTTTTTTGATGATATTTAGGTGTTTTCAAAAAGTAAATAGGAGCATGAAATTCATTTAAGGGTTATCTTGAAAACCGTAAAATAAAAGAAACTGTATGGAAAATCCATCAAGTGTGAGTTTTGGTTACAAAAAAATTCTTTCATTGGTCACACTGTTTCTAAAGATGGGATAGTTGTAGATCCTGCAAAAACTAAAGTTGTTGAAGAATGGCCAAGACCCGAAAATGTAACTGAGATCCGTAGTTTTCTTGGTTTGGAAGGTTATTACCAAAGGTTCATTAGAAATTTCTCCCGGTTATCTATCCAATGACAAAGCTAACTCGGAAGGGTGTTAATTTTATCTGGACAAAATAATGTGATGATTTTTTTCGGGAACTGAAAAGAAGATTGGTGAATGCTCCAGTTTTGGCAGTACCTTCCAAGAATGGTGAGTTTGTTATCTAAAGTGATTCTTCATTGAAAGGAATTGGTTTCATCCTAATGAAGAATGATCAGTTAATTGCTTATGCTTCACGACAGTTGAAAACTCGTGAGGTAAACTACCCTACACATGATTTGGAATTAGTTGTTGTTGTTTTTGCATTAAAAATATGGAGGCATCATTTGTATGGAGTAAAGTGTGAAATATATACCAATAAAAAAAGTTTAAAGTATATATTCACTCAGAAATAATTGAACATGAGACAGAGTAGATGGCTAGAATTAATCAAGGATTGTGATTGTACAATTTATTACCATCTGGGAAAACAAATAAAGTGGTTGATGCTTTGAGTCGAAAAAGTAATGCTTCATTAACAATGTTGTGTTTGGAACATGATACTATGGTTAAGGATTTGATGAAATTTGTCATAGAAGTTGTTGGTGAAAGATGTTCTTCTGTTTTGTTTCAGGTATCAGTGAAATGTTCTCTATCAGACAGAATTAAGAAAGCGCAAAAGCAAGACAGCGAGTTGTAGAAAATGGTAGAGCTGGTTCAGAAGGGTAAGTTTCCTGAATTCAACATTGATAATGATTGTGTTTTGAGATTTGGGAAGATATTGTGTGTGCCTTGTGATTCACAGTTGAAGAGAGATTTGTTATGTGAAGCTCATAGTTCTCCATTTTCAGTTCATCTAGAAAGTACTAAGATTTATATAGATCTTTGGGAGTATTACTGGTGGGACGGAATGAAAAGGGCTATTGCTGATTTTACTATGAAGTGTTTGACATGTCAACAAGTTAAAGAAGAGTGGCAGTTACCAAATGGGATGCTTCAGCCTTTACTAGTACTATAGTGGAAATGGAAGAATATATCCAGGTACTTTGTTGTGGGATTGCCGAAGACACCTCGAGGTAATAATGCAATCTGGGTTATTGTTGATCGCTTGACTAAATCTGCTCATTTCCTTGCTATAAGAGATACTTTTTCCCTAGATAAACTTTCTAGATTGTATCTTAAAGAGATAGTCAAGTTACATGGAGTTCCTCTCTCCATTGTATCTCACCGTGATCTCAGGTTCACTTCTAACTTTTGGAAATGCCTTTAGAAGTCGTTGAGTAATGAATTAAATTTTAGTACAGCTTTTCATCCTCAATCAGATGGGCAGTCAGAACAAACAATTCAGACTTTGGAGTATATGCTTCATGCTTGTTCGATGGATTATCAGGAAAGTTGGGACCAACATCTTTCTTTCGTTGAGTTTTCTTATAATAACAGTTTTCATTCCAGTATACAGATGGCACCATTTGAGGAATTATATAGGAAGCGGTGTCGAACTCCATCTTTCTGGGATGAAGTGGGTGAAAGGAAGTTGATGGGACCGGAATTGGTAGAAGAGTTGGTAGAAAAAGTTCAGCTGATACAGAAACATATGAGAACAGCTCAGAGCAGACAGAAAAGTTATGCGGATAACCAGAGGAAGGATCTATCTATCGAGGTAGGTGATCATGTTTTTCTCAAAGTCTCCCCATGGAAAAGTGTGATACGATTTGGTAAGAAAGTTAAGTTGAGTCCAAGTTTCATTGGACCATATGAAATTTTGGAGAGAGTTGGATCAGTTAAATACCGAGTGGCTTTACCTCCGATTTTATCTTAGGTACACAATGTTTTTCATGTTTCGATGTTGAGAAAGTATATTCCAGATCCATCTCATGTTTTGAGCCCAGAGGTAGTTCAGTTGGAAGAGAATCTCTCTTATGAAGAACAACCAGTCCAGATTCTTGACCATAGAGAGAAAGTGTTGCGGAATAAGGTAATTCACTAGGTAAAGGTTTTATGGAAAAACCATATGGTTGAAGAGGCAACATAGGAATTTGATAATGCTATGAGGGATAAATACCCCCACTTATTTTGATAAATAAATAAAATTGCGAGGACGCAATTCCCAAAAGGGGGGAAGGATGTAACATCTCAGGTAAATAAAGAATAATACATTTTCATATTTATTAATATTTTCAAATTAAATATTAATTTTACTTTAAAGGGGTTTCTATGTTCGATAGCATGCCCGATACACAACAACAAGTTTCTTTGAAATCTTACATTGCACACTAGTAATATAATAATATTTTTTTTAAATGGTAGTTAACACGTAGTCGTTGTATTGCCAGGAATGAATAGAAATAACAAAAATATGATTATATATGTTTTTCTAAATGTTTTTAAATTTATCCGATAAAGGATAAAGGCTTAAAATACGAAAAGAATTCAATTTTAGGCATATATACTCTAATATTCACTAAAGGTCCACTTATCGCCTTTTGATGGAGAACTGTCATTAAATATAGTTTTGGTCACTCTTATACATTCTATTGGACCAAATAAAATTCTTCTTTATAATCGGGACATCAAAATTTACTTTGTGTAATTTTTTGTTATTTTCAGATAAAGTTCATTTTTTTAATTAATAGTGAAAAATGTTGTATTTTAATTCAAAACCTCTTTTTAATCTAATTTATTTATATGATTATATTATCTTTTTAATTGGTTTTAAAGTGAAATTAGAATATATTTTTACCATTTAATCCAATATTGGTCATTGTAATTAATTTCACTTTGAAATTGGATTTAAACTAGTGTCAATCTTTTGATACTTATTGTTTCATAAAAACACGCTATTTGCTCTAACAACGGGAATTATTTATTAAATTAATTTATGTAACTTATATGTTTTGAATTTTTTAAAATAGACATCATTTTTGAATTCATAATATCACATATTTTTTAGGGTGAATTTTTGGTATTTTTCTGAAAAACTTTAATTTTGATGAATAGTGAAACCACTAAGTGGCAGTTAAAAAAACTGATTTTTCGTTTAAATGAAAATTTACCACCTCTGTGTTTTGAATTTCAAAAATCCTATATACATGGTTGTCATTAATAAGTAAAATGTGGTTCAATGAGATTAAAATAATTTTTTTGGTGAATAGTAACTTTTAAGTTTTTAATCACGATTAGAGGTAATTAGTGTAATTTAAGGTAAAAATAATGTTTTAATAATATGAAATGGCCTTGAAACATGTCATACCCTTATTGGATGTGTCATGTCCGACCACGAAAATCCATGGGTCAACTTGGGGACCCCATGGAGCCACTTTGGTAGGAAAATGACATTAATAACTTTTTATTTAATGTTAAAGTAAAAATGTCACAAACATGAGTTGTTTTATAAAAACAATTTTTAAATGGGTTTATACAAGTCATATTTTTTACTCTAAATATTAATTATAAATATAAAAATATTTTCTACATCATGATATTTTTTTTATAATTTTTATAAATTAAATAAATTAAATTATTTATGATACCATGATGATGCATCGATTACCTCATTATTTAACGATTTAAATAAAATGAAAAGATAATGTAAAATCTAAGACCTACACATGTCAAAAACCTATTTTATTGGTGGGTTTAGAAATATTATCACTTTATCCTCGAAATATATAATTTTGGGACCTTTAAAATCCAAAAATAATTTTATAATAAAGTAACTGTTTATAACTTTCCAAGAGTGCCCCTCCTATCCTCTTATAAAAGGCCCCCAACTCTACCATCTTACCCACACCTCTCAAGCCTTTGTCTCATCCAAAACCTTCCCATTTTGTCTCTCCACATCCCTCTCTTACTCTTAGAAGCCTCACTTTGGGAATAAGTCTTTCCAAGTAAGCCTTTGAGCTCAAATCAAAAAGAGTTACCCGTTTTAAAGGTAGTGTTTTCTCTTGTGTTCTTATGTTTTATTTTGATTCTTCAACCCCCTAAACTCTTTTTATTCCTTTCTTTTGTAACAACACCAGTATATTCAATATACTAGGATGTTTTTATGTGAAGGATTATAGCTACACATACACACACTTACATCTAATGGTTAAAGAACATACTGTTTCTGTGGATGGTGAATTTCTGCCTCACAAAACGATGATTGTTCAACACTCATATAACACCTTCAAAGGTGGCCATTAAGATGTCACTATATTTATATATGATATATAATATTTTTATGTTTTACTTAAGCTTCTGTATTTTTCATTTATTTCATACCTTTATAGTTTCCATTATGGGTAAAAGCGATATCTTCATTTTAGGAAGTGCGAACTACCGCCCCCTCAAAGTGATTTGATTCGTTAATGCCATATGTGGGACGTATAAAGGATGGAGTTAAAGTTATTATATATTATTTTATACTGGAATTATAATATACCTTTATATCATTATTATTTCTTTCCATTAAAGTATGATATAGAAATGAAATTAGCGTTCATGCATATGTACGGCTTACCGTCTCCATAAACGGTGCATTTCATTTCATACCTCTAAATAATTATGTAATATTATAAATGCATGTATATACTGGATATATATGATATATATGATATATAAATCATGAATATAATTCTTGATATAATTTATATTTTACCACATGAACAACTTGTAATTATAAAGAGTTTATTTTTTACTCAAGTACCAATGATCGACAAAATGACCATTATTAACTTAAATAATTACATAGTGTTCATAACATGGTAATAAGTGATATAAAAGGAATAATGAACTTTTAAAAATGTTCTTAAGCAAGTAGAAATTAACTCATGTTTATTATTCAGGATGTTAAAGAACAATCGAGTCAAGTCGGACCCGAGGTATGGGACTTCGTCTCAATCTCCTTTCATTGAGGCATATTCTGTTTTATACAAAACTTTCTTTTATATGGTGTATAAACCCCTTTGAATTTTATGTTTACTCAAAAAGAATCTTTTTATACGAATCATTTACTAAATGACAAAATGGAATGTTTTTTTTTCATACGTATGCGGTGACAACGACTTCTCCACCACCATGACCATTATTTGAGCTTCGGCTTCTTCTACAAGCCATAAATTTTTTTTAAATGAAAAATAAATACCATGTTTTACTTTTCTTTTATTTTGGTATTGAAAATGGTTTTCATAATGTTTTTAAATCAATGTGTTTTATTGATATCTTGTGATTGAAAAGTGGGAGTGTTTTGTTTCCTTTATGCATGTTTTATGTGTTATGATTATGTTGTGGTTCTTGGGCATTGTTATGAAGACGGGTGGTTCCATGATAAACTAAGGGTGGGTGAGCTCGATATAGCTCTCCAATGCATTGGGTAACATGAAGGAGTTAAGAGTTAAGGTTTCTCCGAAGAGATTTAGGGAATATACAGTGATGGGTATTCCCAACGTAACCAAAAGGGTTACTCCCTACGTAAGAATGTTACAAATTCCTCAAGTTACCTTTATGTCTTATGAATTCTAAGATTTATTCATTATTTGATGAGGTATGTTAACGTGCTTATGTTTTATGAGTAATGTATGATTTCATACATGGACTAATGTTTTCATTTCATACTTTTATATCCCTTACTGATCTTTTTAGGCTCATCCTAAGTTTTTGAAATATTTTTCACAGGTCAAGGGAAAGGTACATGATGTGATGATAGTGTCAAGGAAGTGTCAAGAAAGAATCTATGTTTTATTTTAAATATGTTTCCGTTGATGGGGAAAATGATTACTATCTTTTATGTAACCACTTTGTTTAAATGTGGAATGTAATGCATGTTTTATGATCTAATTCTCTAAAACTCTAAACCTGAAAAGATCCTCAACGTGTAGTCTTGATGTAACTCAAGATTAAGTAATGTTTAAGGCTGGGGCCATATAATAGGGATATCCATGATGTCTTCCATGTTTCTCTGTTACGATGTTAATTTTCAGACCTGTCTCACACTGTTCTACCAAAGGAAGTGGACTTTCAAAAAGATGCATATTTTGAGGAGCATACCATTCATATTATGGATCATATCATGAAAGTTCTTTATGGTCATTTTGTTCCCTTAGTACAGGTGATATGGAAGCATGGTTGAGTGTAGGACGATACCTGGGAGAGGGAGGATGACATTCGATTGAAATGGATGGATTTATTCTCTATTGTTCTTTTACCGCCCATAGAAGTGCAATTTAAGGACGAATTACTTTAAGGGGTGAAGTTTGTAAGAACCTGGTTCTTCTCTTGAGGTACAAATCTTTCCTTCTTAGTTTTATATTAAGAAAATGAAGGAAAAAGAGACCAAAGGCTAGTTTTCGGCCTATTACACGATGTAACTGGGAGATACATGTCATGTGTTTCCAAAAACACATTGTGTAATGAAGGTTGCATGCCATATAATTCAAGTACACAACTATGTAATGACTTGGACCTGATTTGTACGAATGTGGTGTTTAGTCTCTAGTACACACCATTTAATTTTCTAATTTTTCATTAAATCAATTAGTAGAATATTTTTTAAAATGGATAGAATCGATCCCACCTTGGATTAGCAGTGCACACAGTCAATCCAAATGGTAATTTATCTCTTGTTTCATCATCTGACACCTAATTTGAACATTTTTAGATCCATCAGAATCCTCTCGATGAGTGATCAATTCCATTAGAGCCTTTCGTCCCGATTTATTCTCTAGACCTAGTTATCAAGGGTTGATATTTTTTCTTGTTTTTGTATATATACTTAAATTTAGGTCGATTTGAAAGCTAACACTAGATGAGGAGAGTCATGCAAACATGAGGTAGGTAGTCTGGTGCCTTTCGTTAATTGTTGAGTAGATTATATATGTAGGAGTATCACACACCCATTTTAGGGTGTCGCTTGATCGATAATTGACCCTTGGTATTACCCATTGATGATTAAGTAATTGATTATATATTTTAAATCATGTTTAGGGTTTTTAACCTTGATTTAGGGCCACCCCATGGTTGTGATTACCTGGGATAGTCGTTTGGCCGAGAATGCCTATGAGGCCTGACTTGAATTCCCATTCTTGGGTTGTTAAAAATGTATTGTTCATTATATGAATTTCCCACATGATATAATTGTTCTGTTAAGCCTTTTAACTGTTTAAATTTTATAATAGTATTTTTATATGAATTTACCATGTGATTTACTTTTTTAACCATGTGATAGTTTAATTTACTTGTGTTGGTTATTATTTAAATTGTTCTCATGTGAGTTGATTATGTTAAATCCATGTGATAGTTTAATTCACATGTGTTTCTTTAGATATGGAATGTATAATTTAATTAAATGATAAAAATGGGTAATTTGAAATGGGAAATCCATGGTATTGGTTAAAATAAAAGGTCAGGCTTGTATGACTAATTGCACCTTATATGACTTGGGTGAACCATTGTCTCAGATAAAAGACAATGGACAGGCTCAAGAGGTTAATTATGGAAAGGCTATGAGAAAGCCATGAATAGAGTGGTCGAGCTCATTGAGTCTTATTTAAAATTTCAGGAGAACCTAGGATCCGTTGAGAGATACCCATAATGCACTCTATTAGAAAATTATTAAATGATTATTATGTCATGAGTTGACAGTTACTTTAATATGGGGGGTCATCGGGCCTGGGTCGGACCTCAAGACTTTTATATAATCCAATGGAATTGAATAATGAAATGGAATGGACAATGATTCATCTTCCTAGCCAAAACACAAGCTTGGATTAGGTCTTCACTTTTACTTGGTTACATTTTCTTCTGAGGCATCTATTGTGCTTACTTTTTAGTACCTTTTGGTTTACCAATTTTACTATTGTACACTTCTTGTTATATATATTCACTGATAGACTAGAATATACACTATATGGTTGCCTACTATTATTTATTTCCACATCCTATTTGGGTCATGCCTTTGGGCCTAAACAGATTATATGATTGCAGGTGTTGATAAGGGAAAGTTCCCTTTTATTATTACTTGATTTATTGTTTATGATAAAGAGATCATGGGACTGGTCTGAGGCATGCGATGCTTCTTAGATTACTTTGAGTCTTTTTGTTTTTTGGAACTTATATTGTATATTTCTATAGTGTACATGTTTTGGATATTTTCTAGAACATAACATGATGCATAATCTTTTGTATGGAATGATGTTGGGTTACTTATCTTATCAATATTCTGGTGTTTATTTTAGTTGTATGTTGTTTAATTTTTTTACTATTGTTTTATTTTTTTTATTATGTTGTGTTACACTGTATAATTTAGGGGATAATTTCCACACTATCACACCCTAGTCCATCATTGTTAGTCGACATCCACTTTCATTTGGGGAAATGCACTTGAGGCTATGTGGTCATCCGAGTACGGGACACTAGTTGAGTGGCATCTAGATCTGGGACATTACAGCCTCCATCACATGGTTTGTTGAATCGTGCTCTTTCTTTATAGGGTTTCATGGCTGAGTAGAATAGTTATTACTAACCATATGCCAACTGTGTGCCTCTTCTTAATTCTCTAAAAACCAGAGTTCTTGGTGTCAAACAAACCTCATATGCTCTTGAACCCTTCCATTTACTTATAGCAATTTCTAAATAGATAAAAATATAGGGATTAATATAAATTTAAAAGAATATGCACCACTTTTAACATTCAGTGTCTTACAACCCTCCATCATTAAACCAACTCATCTCCAAGTTTCCCTTATGTGGGTTACTGATCAACATCTGAGAATAGTTCTAGCCACTAAGCATGTACTTTAGACTCTCAGTACCATGTCTCATCCTATACACATCCATGCATCCATAGAACCTAAATTAAAAGAATTTTACTTCCTTTGAGAGCCTTCATGCCTTGGTAAAAAATACATAGAAGATACTCTTCAAAATAAGTATTTGTTTCTAGTTTATTTTCCTTAGTATCAAAAGAATGATATGGGTCAGAATCATAATGGCATAACTAAGATATGTGGATGAAGTTGTTCATGGTTCAGTACCTCTATGGAAGAACTATCTGATAGCCTTCTAGCATAACTTTCTCAATGATCTAAAAAGGCCTGACATAATAAGGTGATATCATTCCCTTTATCTAAATCCATATATGGACTGGCCTCTATGAAATATTAAAAAAATCGGATCTCCCACCTCAAACTCCAAAGTTTGACGGTGAATTTTAGCATAAAATTTCAGCCTAGACTGAGTTGTATCCATATTATTCCTAATATTTTTTACCTACTCCATTTACATATAAATGAGACAAGGTCCTAATAGTACATACTTACGTAACTCTAAACAAAATAAGGGTGAGAGAAAATTACAACTGTATAAGGCCTCATAAGGATCCATTTGTATAGCCTGTGGGAAGATGTTATTATAAGAGATCTTATAAAGAGTTAAATGTTTCTCTGGAGAACCTCCAAAGTCAAGGACACGTGATTTGATAAAATATTATAACACTAGAATCATATGCTCGGACTGACCATCCATCAGAGGGTGAAATTTCGTACTCAATAGTACATGTGAACCCAAAGCCTTCTGCAACCCCTGGTAGAACCATGAAAAAAATCATCTATATCTGTTATGATGGTATATGGAATTCAATGATGGTGTCTGGTCTCCCTAAGATATATCTTCCCTTATCCATCCATTTAAAATGTATCTTGAATAGGAAATAAGCGGGAAACCTTCATCGGCCTATCAATAGTCACTCATACCACATCAGAACCTCGAGGTGACATAGGTAAGCCCATTATCAAATCCAAAGTGACATCATCCCATTTCCACTCAGGAATGGGAAACAAAAATAAAATTACAATTGGTCAATGGTGTTTTTATTTAACTTATTGATATGTGGAACAACATGTGAAAAAACTAGTTGTCACCCATTTCATAATAGGCCACCAATACTGGTAGTGTAGATCATGATACATCTTTGTAAGTCTAGGATGTACTAGACAAGAATAGGTATGATATCTTTAATAAATTACTCTTACATGTTTATCGGTACTCATACACACCCATGAATGTGTAAGATATTTTCCTTATCAATAACCCCACATGGAGGCAGGTCCTTGCTTGAAAAACTCTCTCATAGGGCCTAACCCTCTATATTAGAAAACTTCCACATAGTCACTCAATCTATATGTGAAGAGGTCACTATAAAAGCTAAGATAATAGGATGCTTGTTACTTTCCTAATCCTGAAGATGCATCTCAGAAAACTATTCCATAAGATTTCATTCATCATCACCTTCCTTAACCACTTTTATCTAAGTCTTATGTCCTAGAGCATCAGCAATGGTATTTCCCTTAACATGTATATATGAAAGCTCAAAGTAAAATTATTGTAGTTATTCAACCCATATACTCTTCCTAAGATTCAAAACAGAGTGTTTGAAAACATATTTGAGGATTTTGTGATTCGTATATACAATGAACCACTCTCCCAATAAATAATCCCTCTAATAACACAAGGTATGTACTACTGCTATTTGATCGTGATCATGCATCAGGTAATTTTTCTTTTGAGGTATCAATTAATGAGACTCGTATGCCACAAATAATCCCCCTGCATTAAAAGGGTTCTGATTCCAATGCATGATGTTTTAGATTAAATTGTATATCCTCTTATAGACTCAGTTAAAATTATAATGGCACTTAATTTAGTCGCCCTTTCAACTCCAGAAAGGCTTTATCACATTCTTCAAACCAAATAAACTTCTCACCTTTCTTGGTTATGGATTCAAGGGGTGATACCAAATTTTATAAATACTATATAAAGTTCTTGTAAAAACCTTTTATCACCATGAAACTACATATGTCAAAGATGTTCTTAGGCTACTCCCAAGATACCACAACTCTCACCTTCTCTAGGTCAACTGATATTCTTAACTCTAATATAATGTGACCATAGAAGTGGACTTTATTGATCCAAAAATTTCATTTTGTGATCTTATAATACATTTTGTGCTCTTTTAGTGTATTCAGTATGATCATAATTTTTTTGGAATGGTTTTGTCGATTGTGAGAATACACCAAGATGTTATCCATGAATACTACGACAACTGAATCTAAATACGGTTAGAAAACCTATTTCACCAGATCCAAGAAAATATTTAGTGTGTTCGTGAGACCAAATACTTGTTCAATCCATATCTACTAAAAAATGATGTACATGGTATATTTGATAGTTAAACATGTATCTGGTGACAAACCGGCCTCATATCAATCTTGGAGAAGACCTTCTCTCCAAGGAGCTCGTCGGAGAGGTAGTCTATAACATGTAAAGGATACCATGTATTCATGGTAATCTGACTACATTTATAGTAATCAACACCCAACCAAAAGTTTCAATATGAATTCTTGGTTAAAAGCACCGATGAATCCCAATAGAAGTATTATATCATATAAAACATTTATCTTCCAAATCCTTTGTCTATCTCTTGATCTTTAATAACTTAAGGGTATCCATATTTTAAGGAGGAATGGATACTTGTGATGTAATAAGAACTATCTCAATAATAAACTCTACCTCTCTCAGGAGGTATCCTATAATTATCATCATGAAATATATCTTGAAATGACCTACTATAAGAGGGAAATATAAACATCATATTCCTTAATCATCTAGAAAATGTCTAGAAATATGGGCTATCACTTCACCCAAACTACAATTCTCGGGTCCATCATGACTTTCCAGGACATCACATTCACACTTGTGAATATAACTACCACCCTTAGGTAATGTGAATTAAACCCTTCGATGATAGAAATAAAAATGTGCATGGTAAGGTACAAACCAGTCCATCCCAAGAACTAAGTCAAAATGTATCATCTTAAGTATGAAAAGGTCACATAAAAAATGATAGTGGACTATCTCAAGGGGGAACTCCTTACACTGGTTAAAACTTTCTGATCAAATTCTTAGTGTGGTGTCAAGTGTCATAACCCCACAAACATGATAAATCTTAAGCCCAAGAATCTCCACCATTTACACTTATATAAAGGAGTGGGAATATATTTTTCCAAATAAAATAAACACTATGGTGTATACTAATAAAATCATACCGCAAATAATAGAAGGCCTGACACTATGAACCTCAGGTATCTGCTGAACTGCACATATTGGGACCGATCTACATCCTTAAGATACCGCCATACTGAACTAAACATACCTTCTCTATTGGAATTATAAATCTAGTGTATGTATCTATCTACCATGTTCACATCCCCAGATTTTACATCCTGTATAACTCAATCTCCCAACCTGATGAGGATCTACTGATCTCAATTCTGAAGGTAGAGCCAGTGTGGATCCTCTCCCATTAGTCATAAGTGGGAAGGTCTAACAAAACCTTTGAATATTTTACACTCTACCATAGGCCCTACACACAAATTAGGATCTATCACACTGAGGCTTCATATGAACTTTCTTACCACACTCATAAGAGATCTCATAGTTATTCAAGAACACACACCAGCTATTAATACTTCCTTGGGAATGCTCCAAATGATTCATTACTCTACTAGATGAACTAATTTTCTAATAGGGTACTAAAATATCTAGGACTAGACCTTCAGCTTCCCTATGGTTACACACTATGATGAGGTGTCAATTCACTATCTCAGTGATGGTAGTTAAAAAAACATTTTTACCTATGATAGAATGGTATAAACAATACAATCCTTAAAACTTCTAGATATGGTCATCTCATCACCATGGAGAGTAAGAAAGAAATGTTGGAGATCTATTAAATGAGCTGAATAATCCATAATATATAGAGTACACTGCTCCATGTGCATAATCTCTATGGATCAGTCATATCTCAGTGTCTTAGGAAAGAAGTAATCATAGAAATATTCCTATAAATCCTTCCAATCCATAACATGATTTTGATCATCCTGGGTTAACACATGACCCCATCTCTTGGGTAACCCTCTAAGCATGTACATTGAAGTATTAACCCTCCTATATGGAGGTTTCTAAAGGCAATTTAAGAAATTTAATATGGCCTCCCACAATGACTCAATGTCATGGGGACCACCTTCCCCTAAAAACGTAGGAGGGTTTTTCTACTCTAACACCCTTGTTAATTCTTTTATAGAAGGGGAAGGTTATAGAGCTCCCAGTATAGACTATACCAATTTTAATAAGCCCTATCTAAGCTAGGTATCAATTCCTATGTCAAGTATAACATGAGGTTCCATAGGTGGTACTACAAGTGGCAATATTGATGGATCAGTTCCCACCACCTCTAAAGTATGGTCATCACCACCCTCCTGACATATGACTTAAGGCTGTTGTAGTGGTATGTCTCTAAAAATTTCAAGAAAATTCCTTAGAATAGGATTATATAATATAAAATATCATATTTTAAGTAATATTATAGGTAAAATTCCACCCTAGCCAAGAGTTTCTTCCCATTTTCAACTCCTAAAGTTGGGTCTAGGTGATATATGAGGTCATAAATGTCATGAGAGATACTCCCTACTACCCATTCTTAAGTTCTGTTTAGGGTCCAAGTATCATATCTCATAGCATAGGTTCAAGTATTTGGAGTATTGATTGTAATATATAGAGCAAAACACCCTTCATGTTTTAATTGGAATCCTCATTTAATGGAAAGCATTTTATTCTAGAATTATAATTTTGTAACATGCGTGTGTGTCTATATATATATATATATAATTATATAATTATATTCATATGTTCCTATCATTACTAAGTAATAAATTCCTACACTTTATAAGTTGCAATTGGTATTACATGCAACTGAAACTATATATACCATTTTTAGTGTAAATAGGCTTTTCGTTTAAAGAATTCATAATGTTCATTTTTTTAAAATGATCTTAATAATAAAATTAGTTCAATTATAAGTAAATTAATATAATTTAGGTCATTTTAATAATTTATATATTTAATTTTTATTTAAAAACATTTTAAATTTGGAACATTTTCTCTTTGGAAAACTACTTTTGCATCTCATCTGCAGGTTTAATTTTAAATTGAATTTTACCACTTCTATGAATAGAATTTGGAAAAATGGATTCAATATTTTTAATACAATGAATTTATATTTTCAAATAAGTTCAACTTATTTTTTTACCATAATTAATAGTAAAAATAGTAAAACATATTTACCATGGATAAGGTAAAAATGGGTTTACTAAGGGGAAAACAGAAAAGATATGGGTTGAAAATGACCCAAAAGCTATATAAAACCAATTTTATGGACATATTTAAACTTTATAATGAATTTTTTTTGATAATTTTCTATTTTTAATACTTCTTTCATGTAAAAAACATGGTTAAACCTTTTTCTTTTCAAAAATTACAAGTATGACACTCACCTCACTTATAAAAGGTTACCGCCTCTCTTCTCCTATTAACACTTTAAAAACCCTTTCTACCTACAAATAACTACAAAAATAACTCCCTTAATTCCATAATATCATCATGTAATACTTATGTTTTTAATGAATCCATACTACTAAGCCTTTTGGTACAATCCAAAAAAAGTTTTCCAATGAAGAGGCAATTCTCCTAACCGAGTGTTTTATTTTATTTCATCCTTCACACACTTAAATTATTAGTAAACCATGATGATATAATAACCTTAGTATCTTCAATATAATTAATGTTATTATGTTGAACCTAAATCTTTTTTTATCTTCCATCAAATATGATACAAAATCATAATTCGTGTGTACGGCAAACAACTGCCTCACGAACTGATGTCATTCATTTTTTTCATTACCATCTCCCACAGCTGGATATTATGAAAAATTAAATATTTATTTTTATATTTATGATATTATTATAATTATTTGATTATTATATCATATATAATTTTTTACCTTACTTTCTGTGGTAATATGATAACGTCGCTTGTGTGTACGGTGGACTACCACTATGCGAGGTGATTGATTCATTCAAGATTTACTTGGATAGTAATAAAAAAAATTTAATTAAAATATGTGATATATATTAAATAAATATTATTATTAAATAAAAACATATTATTTACCTTTCTTTCTTTCAACCCATATAAAAAAGGCAAACAACGTTCATGTGTATGTACAGCCTACCGTCTCCAAGAACGGTGTATTTAATTTTCTATCTCTGAATTTTATGGGTTACTCTAAACAAATATAGAATAAATATATATTATATTTATATCACATTTAATATTCAGGATATTATGGAAAATTTATCAAAGTAATAGGTCCAAAAATAACAAATCAAACCATCACTAAAAATAATGTTGTTATTGCTTAAAACATGACTTTAACAGGGAATTCTTAGTAAATGAGTAATAAAAGTCATAAATAAATAATATATTTAATGATATATATAATAATTGATTTTTAATAGATTTATAATAAACATATATTTATTAAATATTAGGTTTTAACATGTAAAAAGGAAGATGAGAATTAATATAAGGGATCTTTATCTTTCTTTTATTATCTGTCAGACAGATTCCATATTTTCCATGTGCTTCTTTTATTTGGTGTCTATACTGCCAATTAATGTATTTTATGATTATTATTATCCTGAAAATTATTGGGATTTAAATATACATTTTAGTATCTCTCTTTCATTGCATTTGGGGTTCAAAAGTTACCAATGCGTGAAGGTATTTTTGTCTTAGTTTGTCTTCTTTGGGGCATACATTAAGTTATACACCTATGTTATTTTATGAGATGCATATACATCCCATTTGACATGTAATATCCTGAATTTATTTATTCTGGTGATATTTTAAGTTTATTTTAATTTTATTCTTTCATGTATTATAAAATTTAGTTATACCAAAGTGGTAATAGTTTTATGATACAATCTCATCATATATTAGGATTGTTTATGTTTATACTTCTGAGGATGGAATATTATGATTCATCTCTCAAGAAACTCATTAATTCTATTAACCCTTAGTTATTTCATTAAAATACATGTTTTTTCTTTATTTTTCTCTCTTTTTGTAAAAAATAATGATTTTAAGAAAATTGTTTTTATCTATCTGTTCAGTCGAAAAAACATTTTTCTTCCAAAACCATGTTTTCCAAAAATATTTTCAAAAACGTTTCTAAAAATATAAAAATGTTTTATTAAATAAACTTTTACCCATTTTTTACGTTATAAAAAATTTAATGAAATGAATCTTAATTCCATGTTCCAAACAAGTCTTCTTTGTATTTTTCCAAAAATGAAAAAGGGGTCTTTTTTTAAACAAGTACAACATAAACGAAATTTCCTGAAATCATGAACATTATTTTCCTTAAATCTTAATTTATATTTTAAAAGGATAATTTAAAATAAAAATATTTTGAAATTAGTTTATGTTTTAAAAAAATCAATTTGAAAAAGGATATTTTCTTAAAGAAATGTTTTGAATTGTTTTTAGAGCTTCTTTTATAAGTTTGCAACGTTATTTTCAAAGAAAATGTTTTCAAAAATATTTTATGTTTTAAAAAGTGATTTTTTTCCAAAGAAAGTGCATTTTCCTCAATAAACTTTTAAAATAATTTTTAAATATTACTTTATAAGTTTATATGGTTATTTTCAAATAAATGGAATTTGAAAATGTTTTATGTTTTAAAAAGTTTTTTTCAAAGTGGAAAGGATATTTTCCTTAAGAAATGTTCCATTTGATCTTTCAAAATCATTTTCTATATAATATGGAAAAATTTCTTGTTACTTAATATTTAAAGGGGATATGATCCAACGATGTCACATTTATCCATTCTTAAAATGATTTATATTTATGATGAAAATGTGTTTATGAAATCTATTTCTCTTCCATGATTTATACCATGATAAATTTTTTATTAAACCAATTTATATTTCATGGGTTATACCATGATAAATTTTTATGAAACAAATTTTTATTCCATGGGTTATACCATGATAAAATAATTATGAAATCCACTTCTTCCTACATGATTTGGGCTATGATTAAATGATGAAATGAGTATGAAACGTGTTTCCTTTACATAGGTTATGTTATGATGATATGTTTATGGAACCCAATTCATTTCTTGGGTTTTGATATGATAAATATTTTATGATCTTGGGAAAAACTTTTGAATGATTTTTATTATATGATGGGTTGGACTTATATCTACCTCCAATTAATTGGGTAAAGATTTATATATCATTAGATAAACATGACTAGAATGGGGAGTAAACCCAGTTTAGTATGGGACTATATCCACTATGATAGTCTTTGGAGTTAAAATAGAATCCTATTATGGTATATGGAGTAAAATCATTCCATTATGATAGTCTTGTAAATGAGACTTGATTTATTAAGGGCATTATTTTATATGGTTATGTTTATGTTTATGCCATAGATCTATGTCTTATGCCACTGTTATGTTATAATTGTTCTTGTTCTTTTATTCCATTACAATTTATGTCCTATGAACTATCAAAATTTATACCATGAATCAATTTAATGATATATAATATGTAGGTTATGGTTTTCAAATGTTATTCACATGTTATCATACCATTATTCTCATGATGTGTTAAAATCTACCATGTTTACCCTAACTGCGCATCTGATATCAGCCTTTCTTAGGTTTCCTTTCCTTAGGTTATGATGAAAGGTATTATGTATGATATATAGAAGAAGGGTGTTATTTATGAATAACATAGTGGGAGATTATTTAGATTACTTATGGACCAATTGTTTATGTGCCCAAGTATCCAAAGGAACTGTACCTAAATGATTCTATCATGGATCATTATGTTATGTAATGAATATTATTCTATTAAGATGTAATATTTATGTACAATAAGTTTGGGTCTTTATAGTTGATATCAACGAAAGTTGTAGTTAACCTTTGTAAATAAGGATGAGAAAACATTAATGATATCCCTAACGATATGTGTAAGGATAATTCTTAGGATGAATTAAATTATAAGAAAATATCCAATAATTTTGGTAAAGGATAGAAAAATTGGTTTCTATGAAATTAAATCCATGTCTAGATAAATCCAGTGGATGTGGATCTAGAACTGAGGTACCTAGTGGTAATAACTCTAAAAAGAGTGCATTTATCCAAACTTGTTCATCACCAAGTGCATGACAACAAGCCTGGTTGCACACCTAATTTTACACTCTTCTAGGATATGATTTGGAAATTCACCAACTCATTATAAACTGTTATACAGGATTTAAATAGAATATGACTATTAATAACCTATGATAAACCTAAGGTGTTATAGATTAAAAAATGTGTCATGATTTAGGAATATTATAATTAATTTTTAATGATTATATGGTTCCTCATTATGATTATTGTTGATTGCACTATATTTTTTGGTTTTAGTCAATGGTCGGAGCCTAAAGAAACCACGTTAATGCTGAGTGTGATGAAAAATGAAATTATTTTCCTCCAACGAATCCAACTATTATGGGATATGTAATTAAAAGTATCATATTTATTCTTAGGAAACTTTCTCGAGTTATGAATCATGCCAAACTTCCAAATAATAAAAGGAGGGAACAATGTCAAGTCCGGTCCTTCCTAAGGATACACCCACCATCATTTAGTTGATCCACAGATTTTATAGTTGTTGAGAAATGGAACTGTACCACTAAAAAAATATTTTCCACTCTATAGAGTTTGAAACAAGAAAAATTTATTTTTTTTGTCTATTATTTGGAAATAAAATAAGATCAATGGTAGACTCTCATTAAGAATACAATGGAACATGATAAATTTGAATCCATGGAGTGGGGTGAGTTTAAGAGGCTATTTTTCAATATTTTCATCCCACATATTATTTGTAAAAAATGGAGAAGGAATTATTTTAACTAAATAAAAAATATTATTAATCTGTTGGTAGCTATGAGGAAACGTTTACAAGACTTGTGAGGTATGCTTATGGCATTATAACCCAACCTGGAAGTATGGTTGATAGATTATTCAGTGGCTTAAAACCAAGTCTCCAAAATTATTGAAACAAAAGAGAATTTAGTGGCTATGAATAAATCATTTTATGTTCTCTCAATGTAGATATGAATATCATAGTTACACATCAATATCATGGTTTTGAAAAGAAAAGTAAAATGTATTTCAAATGAAACTCTAAAAAAATAGAGAGAAGAATATGATATTTTCTTCATCCTCGAAGTGTGTAAGAAAACATGTAGGGAATTGTATTAAGTGTAATGGTGAATTTTTTAAGTATGTAAAGAAAGGTCATTGAGAAACCAAATTCTAAAGTTATGGGAATATGAAAAATAATTATTAAAATAGATAGAAAGCTTCATATAATGCACCACTCGCACTCCAGTGTTTCAAATAAAAGGAGTGTGGGAATTATGATAAACAATGCCTAAACATGAAGGTTAATGGGGATGATTTATGTCAGTAAACTCTTATGTCAAGGGGCAGAGAAAAATTTCATGTGATCATTATTTCTGAAAAGTGGTGCAATAATGATGTGATGAAAGGTAAACTTACCATCCACTCTAGAACTGTTATTGTCTTATTTGATTCTAGATCTAACCATTATTTAATATCTAACAAATTTTTCAAGGATATCAATATTCCATCCAAATTATTATATATTGAATTTTTAGTAAAAATCCTTAATGGTGTGATAATATTTTCTCAAATATATGATTCCCCTTTTGTTGAAGCTTTTGAGAATATACTTCCTGCAAATCTTTCCAATATTCCTTTGGTTGAATTTGATGTTATCTTTGGAATAGATTTTATTTCTCTACATAAATACCACATTAATTTTTAATGAAGGGAAGTTATGTTTAATATTACAAACAAACCTATGATTGTCTCTCATTAAAATTATAAATATAAACTTCCGATGGAAATATCATCCATTATTTGGGTTTTGATTCCTATTCAAGAAGTACATTTATCTCAGATTTTTAGGGGAAACTCAACATCAATGAAATGCCTATTGTGTAATATTTTTTTGATTTCCTTTTGAAATATTTGTTTATCCTTACGCTAAAATGTGACATTTATTTCTCAATAGAACTCATAACTGGTTCCACACCTATTTCAATGTCCCTATTGAATAGTCCTGATTGAGTTGTATGAATTGAAGAAGTGACACTGAGAGAAGCTTGACAGGGTATTAATTCAAAAAAAGTGCATCACCTTGGGGTGTACCTATTATTATTGTTAATAATAGATATGGATCAATGTGATGGTGAATTGATTATAGGGAGATGAACAAGATCAAGATCAATAATAAGTATCATATACCCTGTATTGATGACTTATTTGATCAACTATACAGAGTTTAATACTTTTCCATGATTTAACTTCCTTTTGGATATCACTAATTAAGGGTTAAAAAGGTGGATACACCCAAGATATAATTTTGTACAAGTTATCTTCACTATGAATATATACTTATTTCATTTGATATTATTAATGAACTCGTTATCTTCAAAGATTTAATTAATAGATTCTTTACAGATTACCTTGATCAGTTTGTTATAATAATTATATATAGGGTTTTTATCTACTAAAATAGTAATGAAGATAATGAAGATCACATAATAATTGTACTAAAGACCCTAAGGAAGGAGAAAAAATATTCAAAATTTATAAAATGTAAATTTTGGCAGGAAAAGGTTTCCTTTTTTGGATATATGATCTCAAGAAAGGGTATATCAGTATATCTATCAAAGGAAAGGGATATTGAATGTTATCCTATACCAGCCATGCTAAATGGGATCTATATTTTTCCTAGTTTATCTAGATATTATCAATGGTTTGTGGATAATTTATCATGACTATCTAATCCAATCAATAGGTTAACTCCGAAGGGAGCCAAGTTCATATGGATAGATTAATGTGATGAAATTTTCAAGGAATAGAAGAAAATATTAATCAATGCACCTATTCTTACACTAGCCTATAGTGTATAGGGGTTTTAAATTTATATTTATTCATCCAATAAGGTATTGGGATTTATTCTTATTCATAATGACTTAGTTATAACTTATTCTTCACAACAATTGAAGGTTCATGAGAAAAATTACCAAAATAATGATTTGGAGTTAGCTGTTGTAATTTATGCGTTAAAGATATGGATGAATTATATTTTTTTTTATAAAAGTGTGAATATATAACAATAAAAAGTTATTAAATTATATATTGACAAAGAAAAAGTTGAATATGCATCATATAGGATCGTTAGAGATGATTAAATATTTTTACTTCTCAATACATTACCACCCTAGGAAAGCAAACAAGGTGGTCGATGATTTCATTCAAAAGGATCACGCTAGCTTATCCATGATGAGGATAAAAAAATATAAAATATTTATATATTTGAAAAAGTATGGATGTAAAAATCATAAAGTAATGAGATAAATCTTATCTTCATCAATTTAATGTTCAACCATCTATCTTGTGAAGATTAAAGAGGTGAAAAAGGAAAATATAGTGCTAAAAAATAAGGTTAGAAATGTTCTTGAGTTTAACATTGAAAATGATGAAATGATAAGATTTAGAAACTATGAATTTGTTACATACATAACAGATTTGAAGGATTTATTATAGGAAGATCATATTTCTTCATTCCCAATCCATCTTGGAAAGTAAAAAGATGTATGGATATTTGAAATAGTACTTCTGGTGGGAGGGAATTATGAGAGATATCACACAGTTTTTATATCAGTTCTTTGTATATCAGCATTTTATGGCCAAGAGACAGAAGTCTAAGGGGATTTTATATCCATTACCCAAACCATATGAAAATGGGAAAACATCATAATGTATTTTGTCATCGAACTCTCCAAAACCACTAAATCTAATAATTCTATATGGGTTATAGTCAATTTCCATACAGAATTAGCACAATTTATCACTAACAAAGAATATTTCCCTCTGGATCACCTTTCCAGGATATAAATTAATGAAGTGGAAAGGTTTCATTGAGTTCCATATTCAATTGTGTTTTATCAAGATATGGAGTTTACCTCAAAATTTTGCAGAAGTCTTCAGCAAGATCTTAATATGGAGTTGAGTTGCAACACTGAGTATCATCCTCCAAAAGATATTAAATCTAAGAGAACAATTCAAAACCTAAAGGATATGTTGTTATCTTCTTCTCTATATATTAAAGTTGGATGCGATCAACACCTTCCTCTAGTTTTTTTTCATACAATAAAAGCTCTCACTCAAGAATTCATATTTGTCCTTATAAATCCCTATACAGAAATAAGTATAGAGCTCCAACATTCTTGAATTAATTTATAGAAATAAATCTATTGCAACCTAGGATAGATGAATAAATTGTAGATAAGGTTAGATTCATTAGGAAACACATCAAGATAGCTCATATTCAGAAGAAAAGTTACGCTGAAAATCACCAGTGTGATTTGGAATTAGAATTTAGTGATAAATTGTTTCAAATAATTTATCCATGGAATAAAGTAATTATATTTTCAAATAATATGAAATTAATCCCAAGATATATATTTTTATTTAAAATTATTGATAGTATCAGGATGGTAGCCTATCAGTTGTCACTTCCACCAAACCTCTCACAAGTTCACGATGTGTTCCATGTATCTCTATTGAGGAAGTACATACCTGACCATTTATATATTCTAAACAAAGAGGTTATACCATTGGAGGAAGATATTTTTTATGAGGAATAATCGGTGGATATTCTGGATTATATAGAGAAATTTCTATGAAACAATACCACTCACTTGGTCAAAGTTTTGAGGAAAAACCACCGGTTTGAGGAAGCAACATGGAAACTTGAGGATATGATGAGGTAAGAGTATCCTCATCTGTTTTTATCAGAGAGATAGAATTATAAGGGGTGAATTCATTTTTAAGGGGGGATATAATGAAATAACTTGATATTTTATGAAATATTTTTTCAAAATAAATTTTATTTTTTCAACAGCTTGTGATGCACACCGACACTGAGTTTTAACGAACCACAACAAACTATTAATCTTATTATTTAAACACAAACGTTATTATCGATAAATTAAAGTTGTGTGCAAGAATTTTAATGAAAAAAATTAAAATATTAGTTATAATTTTTTATAAAAATAAAACATATAGATAAAAAAATAAATAATTTCTAGTGAAGTCTTTTTATGTTTCGAAAATACTATTTTCACAAAAAAACATTTATTTTTGTGAAAAATAATAAAATTAATTTTTGAAAATTTTAGATGTAACACCCCAAGCTTCTACGGTACGCTTCTCTTTGAATAATGCGATAGCGTGTGTTGTACGCAACCTCGAGTTCTAACACACACCACAACTAATTAAACTAGCCGTTGTGAATAGTAATACCTACTTTTTGAAATCATATATATTTTATATTTCAAAATGGACTTTATTTTTGGATTCGGAATATCGAAATTAGCCTAGGGTGAAATTTTGGTACTTTTCGGATAACTTTTATATTTTGATGAATAGTGAAAATTACTAAATTTTAATTAAAAACAACTTTTTTAATCAAAATAATTAATATTGATAAATTATGAATTTGAGTGGTTTTAAAGTATATTTAGAATATATTTTTACCATTCAATTTAATTTTTGTCATTGGACATAATTTTACAATTAAACCGAACATAAACAAGTGTCAATCTTTTGATAGTTATTATCTCTTAAAAACACGCTTTTTGTTTTGACAGTGGGAATTAATTTTAAATTAATTTCTGCCACTTCTGTGTTTTGAATTTGGAAAAATGGATTACATATTTGGAATCAGGATGTCCAAATTATGTAAATAGGTAACTTTCATTTTTACACATTTTGAATAATTACTGCGGTAAATATTTTATTTACCATGGTTAAGGGTAAATCCGGTAAATAAGGGTTAAAAAAATAATATTATAATAATACTAAATTACCCTAAAACGTGTCCTAACCCTATTGGTTGATACATGGTCGACCATGGGCATCTTTGGGTCGATTTTGGGACCCCATGGATCCACTTGTAAGTGATAATGACACTTTATTTTAATTAAGTTAAAATGAATACAAAAATGACATAAGCATATATCTTTTAGAAAAACAATTGTTACATAGGGTTATATATGTTGGATTTTAGATTATAAATATTAATTATAAAGATAAAAAGATTTAATACATAATGATATTTTATTTATAATTTTTAGACATTAAATAATTTGTTTTATTTATGACACAATGATGATGCAGTAATTTCTAAAATAGTGAAAAATTAAAATAATTGATATTATAAATACCCAAATAAATATAATATGAAACTTTTAATGAATTAAACTAATTTTCTAGGATAATATGATATATTAGGAGTGATTTAATTGACTTTGTTCGAAGTAATCAATCTGTTATGAGTTTCACAAAAATCAACTATTGAATAGTGTCAAAATTGACATAAAAGAGTTCTTAAAACAAATATTATATTATTAATTGATATTAAATTTTTAAAAATCTAAGGTTCGGCCAAGAGACTTATATAATGCTAGGATCATCATTAATGGACCACTTGGGGGTCTCTTGTATGTATATGGTAAGTCTATTAACCATATAATATAAAAATACAAAGAGACATTGTAAAAGTGAAACTAATTAACTTAGAGTTAATACTTAACGATAAGGTTAATATAAGTACCAAAACCTGTCTAAATTCTATTGGTTGAGTTGTTTTCGACCTATCCCCACCTTAACCTTTGAATAGTTAATTTTGGAGCCATTAGAAACCGAATATGAATTTATTATAAATTAATATTTCTAGCTTTTCCAAAGGTGCCCCTCACCCCTCTTATAAAAAGGCACTCCTCCTTCTCATTTCTTCACACCTCTAAAGCCTTTTGGTTCGGCCAAACTCTTCCCAAATACTCTCCCAACATCCCTCAATACAACATAGAGGCCTTAGTTTGATCAGAAATCCAACCTAAGGAGCCCTTTTGATCAAATCAAAAGGAAGAACCCGAAGAAGAGGTAATGATTTCACCACCCTTTTCTAAGTTCATTTCTTCTTCCACTTCTTCTTCCTTTGTTCTTACCATTCTAAAATAATAACTCCAGTATCTCACATATACTGTGATGTTATTATAAATATGGTACAGCCATATTCATTATCCTATCCACCCTTTGAATAACATGTCACCATACGTGCGTACGTACGGCTTACCGTCTCCACGTCGTGGTGTAATTGTTATTCAATATAATATTATTTGGATGGGTATAATAATGATGTGTAACTCATGTAAATAATAAATCTAACATGTTAATGATTCTTTATATATGATATACCATCCATTTATATACTATTTTAATATCAAAAGAATGATATTGTCGCTCGTGCGTACGTACGGACTACCGTCTCCACGAACGCGATGAGATTCATTCTCCATCGTATCCATTCAAGTATAATTTGATGATTTAAAAAATGATTTTTAAGGACTTGATATCATTCTGGATATGAATAATATACAACCTATCCTTTACATACATGTCTTACGTAACAAAACATACAAAAGAAAACAAGTTAACACCCGAAACAACGATAATACTAAGATATTATTATCAAATCAATATTAAAAGATCATATATGATATCATATTAATATATATGATTCTTGTATAATTTAATAACAATTATTTCACCATTATACAGGAGGTTAACCTACCACAACCAAGGAAAAGTACAAGGTAAGGGTTATTTCACAATCTCTTCATTATCCGAGGTTGTATTATACGTAATAATCTACTGGGATCTCTTTATCATCCACATCCATGTTTCTTTGAAATGTATTTCAAAACATTTTTACTATTTACAAGAATATGGGTTAAAGTCATTTATACCCTTGTTTGACTTTTTATAAGAGGTTTATAAAGGAATCTTTCCGTCGTTTTCAAAACAAGGTCCTTTTTAACCTTTTCGACTGAATTGAGGTAAGAATGTTTTTTTTAACTTATACGGCGGGTGCGGTTATTTTCCGCCGTTATAAAATCGTCGAAGCTTTCCATACAAGCTTATAAGAATATTTTCAAAGAAAATGTTTTATTTTATATGGATCTTAAATGATTTCAAAATAAAAGGAGATACTTCTTTAAAAAGAATTTTGATTTCATCTATGTCAACATCCTTTGATGGATTTTAAGATTATTTGAAGTTGATTTATTATGATACAAAACTTCTATATTGTATTGAAGGTTTTGTGATATGTTTGATTGTGGATGTGCTATTTTTATACCATTCATAGTTTATGGTGAAATTATTGACATTTCGTATGCTAGTTTTAATACGAATGTTTATGTTATGTTTAAACCTTTTCATATGGGAATGCATTGGACTTAATAAGTGATGGGTGGAGCCCGCTATAGATCCTCGATGCATTGGTAGGTCTCATGAGACAAACTAGTGTCTTGGCACAAGGCCTTGACAAAATCTTATTTGTAGTCTTGGCACGAGGCCTTGGCTATGTGGTTATGTTAGTCTGGCATTATGCATTCCAACATTATGAAAGTGGTTATTGATATTGCATGTGATTATTCGATTAGTAGAATATCCATGTGAACAAGTAAATGGCATTATTTCATTTTACTTTTTCCATACTATGTTGAAGTTCAATTTTAAAAGGCTTTTGTTTTAGTAATTCATTGCCTTAAATGTTTATGCTTATTTTGAATGTTCCTCTATATTGTTATCCTTACTGGGCATTTGAGCTCACCCCTTTTCTATGTTTTATTTTTCCCAGGTAGTGAAGAAGTAATTTATGAATGACTTGCAGGTATATTATGAGGGGTTAATAGTGTGGATATGAATACTTTGTTGTTGTAGTAGTTTTTCACTTTGAAATGTAATGTAAAACTTTAGGATTATATCTAGTGTTTCCAAGGCTACTAAACCAATCGGTCTTTCGGGATTTGATCTTTCTTGTGATCATGCCAATGTTATGTAATTAATGCACCGACTCTGGGTAGCTGGGGTCGGGGCGTTACAGTTGGTATCATAGGAAGTTTAGTACAAACCTTGGAAGCTAGATTTAGATAAACTCTGATTAGAGCACGTAGACCTAAGATGAACTTTGAGGATTAGTATAGAAGAACTTCATAGAATTTTGGTATTGTAGAGATTTTGTGAGTTTTCCGAGCAATACATCCCTGTCTGGATACGAGAAGGTAGAGGCGGCTCTGGCACAGATGTACCTAGGGGTAAAACCCGAAAACACCGCTTTGAGCTAGACTCGAACGGGAACTGGTGCACGACAACGGGCCTTGCTGCACTCTTGGTTACGACACTCCCAGGGGATATGCTTAGGATAACTCTCATTTTCTTTACAAATCATTATGAAGGGTTTATGAGTATATACTTCCTCAAAGAAAACATTTTTATGAATATGGATTATATCCATAAATAGTTCAATTTATGTTAAGTGTTTTATAAGTATGGGATTATGTATTTTGATTCATAAACTGATCTAGTTTATTCCATTGTTTAGAAATGGCGCCTCGTGGAAGAAATGGAAACCGTATCAATGCGCGCACTCCATGTAGGGATTGCCCTCCTGCTCAAGATAATTATAGTGGGGCTGGTGATGCAACTGGTGCCGATCAGCTAATCACCATACTGGGACAACTTACTCAGGTTATGAATAATAACCTTACCCGTATGGAGCACCCTGATCCGCAGCGTGGAGGATCAATGTTAGATCGATTCATGAGGCAACAACCACCAACGTTCAATGGGAGTACAAATCCCTTAGTAGCTGAGCGATGGATAAATTCCCTAGAGAAAATATTTTAGGCTTTGGGGAGCAGTGAAAGGGAGAAAGTTATCATGGCAGTTTACCGCCTCACTGGAGATGCTGATCAATGGTGGTCATTGATTCAAAACATGAAGGAAGATGATGAAGTATCAAATATGGAATGGAGGGAGTTCAAAGATCTGTTTTTAGAAAAATACTTCCCTCGCGACCATCGAGCAGATATGGAAAAGCAATTTCTAAGTCTGAGACAGAAGGAGGATGAGAATGTCGCAAAGTATGAGGCTAACTTTACAAGGTTAGCGAGGTATGCTGGAGATTATATACGCAACCCAAGAAGTAAGATTGATCGTTTCTTTGATGGGTTAAAACCATTTCTCCGTCGAGCATTAGTCTCACAATCCTTTTCATCGTACGAAGACATTGTCTCATGTGCCATCAAGACCGAAAAGGAATTCTCTAAGTCTTATGACTTTAAAGCAAAGAAAGAGAAGAAGAGACTTGCTGAACAATCTGGGAATGGAAATTAGGGGAAGAAAGGAAAGGTTGAATATCCATCCTGTGGTAAATGCGGGAAGAAACACCCTGGTACTTGCTTGAAGGGAATGAGAGTCTGTTACAAGTGTGGTGAAAAAGGCCACCATGCTCATAATTGCAAGGGGAAGAAGGAAGCTACCAACGTTCAGTGCTACAATTGTAGGGAGATGGGGCATTATGCAAATTCATGTCCTAAGCGTCAGGAGAACTTACCTCAGAAAAGGCCAAGGGATCAAGGCCAGGCATATTCTATCACTACTGCTGAGGTAGAAGCTCCGAAAGACGTGGTGGCAGGTAATTTAATGGTTTCCTCAAGTTTAGCAAATGCATTATTTGATTCTGGATCATCGCATTGTTTCATATCTTCCCAGTTTGCTAAGAAAATTAGATATTTCCAATTTGATTTAACAAGGGAGTTGTCAGTTAAAACTCCTAAGGGAAGTATCATTGCAACAAAGTTTTGTGAATCAGTCCCCATTAGAGAACATAAATTTTCTTTATCAGCTGATCTCATCGTCATACCTATGATTGAGTTTGATATAATCCTCGGTATGGACTGGCTTTCGGACTATGATGCGAAGATTTATTGTAAGAAGAAAGAGGTTACGATTCTTGATGATAATGATAAGGAACACCTTATCTTTAGAGCAGAATCATCACCACCTAATTCTTATTTAGATCCACCCCCAGTAGCTCAACTTAATTCAATTATTGGGGAGGAAGAGAATGAAATAACTGTCGGTGAGGAAAGGAATGTTCAAATAGAGGATGTACCTGTTGTGAAAGAATTTGTAGATGTATTTCCGGAAGATTTACCTGGACATCCTCCAGAACGAGAAGTTGAGTTTTCTATTGATTTGATTCCTGGATCAAGGCCTATATCGAAGACCCCTTATAGAATGGCCACTGTAGAGTTAGTCGAACTAAAGAAACAACTAGAGGAATTGAGTAATAAGGGATTTATTCTCCCTAGTGTTTCTCCATGGGGAGCCCCTGTTCTTTTTGTTAAAAAGAAAGATGGATCTATGAGGTTATGTATCGACTACAGGGAGATCAATGCTATAACGATAAAGAACAAGTATCCCCTACCTCGTATTGATGATTTATTTGACCAACTGCATGGAGCTCAATACTTTTCAAAGATTGACCTTCGATCTGGATACCATCAGTTGTGTGTGAAGAAGGAAGACATTCCGAAAACAGCATTTCGAACCAGGTACGGGCATTACGAGTTTACTGTAATGTCGTTTGGATTGACTAATGCACCCTCTGTATTCATGGATCTAATGAATAGAGTTTTCAAGGAGTATCTCGATGAATTTGTGGTGGTATTTATTGATGATATCTTGGTATACTCCAAAACCTACGAAGATCATGAAAATCACTTGCGCATTATCTTGAAGACTCTGAGGAGGCATGAATTATACGGGAAGTTTAGCAAGTGTGAATTCTGGCTTCAGGAGATTTCTTTTCTTGGCCATATTGTCTCTAAAGATGGAATCTCTGTTGATCCTTCTAAGACCAAGGCAATCCAAGAATGGCCAGCACCTACGAGTATAACTGAGGTACGTAGTTTTATTGGTTTGGCAGGTTATTATCGACGTTTCGTCCAGAATTTTGCCCGATTGGCTAACCCATTAACGAAGCTCACACGTAAAGGGGTTAAATTTGTTTGGACAAAAGAGTGTGAAGAATGTTTCGAATAACTGAAGAGAAGATTAGTCAATGCTCTTATATTGACTCTACCATCGGGGAATGATGGGTTCGTTATTTATAGTGATGCATCGAAGAAAGGACTTGGATGTGTCCTTATGCAGAATGATAGAGTTATTGCCTATGCATCACGACAGTTGAAAATTCATGAACAAAACTATCCTACTCATGATCTCGAGTTAGCAGCAGTGATCTTTGCTTTGAAGATATGGAGGCACTACCTCTATGGTGAAAAATGTGAGATTTATACTGATCACAAGAGTTTGAAGTATATTTTCTCACAAAAAGAACTCAACATGAGGCAAAGGAGATGGCTTGAATTACTCAAGGATTATGATTGTACGATACACTACCACCCGGGGAAAGCAAACAAGGTGGCATATTCTTTGAGCAGAAAAGACCATGGAGTTTTGAACATGATGAGAATTGAAAGGGATCCAATTTTCATGGATGTAGTGAAGATGGACATGGGAATAACCAGGGAAGGTGAAACATCAATGCTTTTTCAAATGGTTGCCAAACCATCTTTACTAGAAAGGATTAAGAGTTCTCAGACCGATGATGAAGAATTTCAGAAGAAGATTAAATCTGTGAATGATGGGAGATTGAGAGACTTTGTGTATGAAGATGGGATTTTGAAATTCGGGAAGAGACTTTGTGTTCCCGATTTACCTGATCTAAAAAGGGAATTGCTGGATGATGCTCATAGTTCCAATTTTTCTATACACCCTGGGAGCACCAAAATGTATAGAGATTTGAAGGAACATTTTTGGTGGGACAACATGAAGAGGGAGATTGCTGATTTTGTGTCAAGATGTATGGTTTGTCAACAAGTGAAAGCTGGAAGGCAACAGCCTGGAGGAGTCATGCAACCTCTTCCCATACCGGAGTGGAAATGGGACAATATTACGATGGACTTTGTCATGGGGCTACCAAAGACTCCTAGAAGGAATGATGCAATATGGGTTATTGTTGATCGTCTTACCAAGTCAGCACATTTTCTTGCTATAAGAGAAGATCTACCCCCGGAACGTCTAGCAAGACTATATATTAATGAAGTTGTGAGACTTCATGGAGTACCCTTATCAATTGTTTCTGATCGTGATCCCCGTTTTACTTCAAGATTCTGGAAAAGTCTTCAGAAATCCCTGGATACTGAACTTTATTTGAGCACTGCTTACCACCCTCAGATAGACGGACAATCAGAACGGACTATTCAAACCTTAGAAGACATGTTGAGATCTTTCTCACTTGACTTTCAGGGTATGTGGGATCAATATTTACCACTGGTAGAATTTTCCTATAACAATAGCTTCCATTCGAGTATTCAGATGGAACCATATGAAGCGTTATACGGAAAGAGATGTCGTACACCAACCTGTTGGGATGACGTTGGTGAAAGAAAACTTGTAGGCCCAGAACTGGTGGAGGAAACGGTGGAAAAGGTGAAAGTAATCCAAAATCACATCAAAGCAGCTCAAAGTAGGCAGAAGAGCTATGCCGATAATCGAAGGAAGGATTTGGAATTTCAAGTCGGTGATCATGTTTTCCTAAAGGTATCTCCATGGAAGGGAGTCATACGTTTTGGTAAGAAAGGTAAATTGAGTCCCAGGTACATCGGACCTTTAGAAATTCTAGAACGAATTGGGGTTGTAGCTTACTGATTGGCAATGCCTCCAAGTCTCTCCAAAGTTCACGATGTGTTCCACGTATCTCTATTGAGGAAATACATGCCTGATCCGACGCATGTACTCACCTATGAGGAATTAGAACTGGAACCCGATCTGTCTTATTGTGAAGAGCCCGTCAAGATTCTTGATACGAGAGAACAAGTGCTGAGAAACCAGACGACGCGTCTGGTAAAAGTTCTGTGGAGAAACCATAAGATGGAAGAGGCAACGTGGGAACCCGAGGAACTTATGATGAAGAACCACCCGAGTCTTTTTATGCAGTAATACCCTAGAAATTGCGAGGACGCAATTATTTGAAGGAGGAGAGAATGTAACACCCCAAGTTTCTACGGTACGCTTCTCTTTGAATAATGTGATAGCGTGTGTTGTACGCAACCTCGAGTTCTAACACACACCACAACTAATTAAACTAGCCGTTGTGAATAGTAATACCTACTTTTTGAAATCATATATATTTTATATTTCAAAATGGACTTCATTTTTGGATTCGGAATATCGAAATTAGCCTAGGGTGAAATTTTGGTACTTTTCAGATAACTTTTATATTTTGATGAATAGTGAAAATTACTAAATTTTAATTAAAAACAACTTTTTAATCAAAATAATTAATATTGATAAATTAGGAATTTGAGTGGTTTTAAATTATATTTAGAATATATTTTTACCATTCAATTTAATGTTTGTCATTGGACATAATTTTACAATTAAACCGAACATAAACAAGTGTCAATCTTTTGATAGTTATTATCTCTTAAAAACACGCTTTTTGTTTTGACAGCGGGAATTAATTTTAAATTAATTTCTGCCACTTCTGTGTTTTGAATTTGGAAAAATGGATTACATATTTGGAATCAGGATGTCCAAATTATGTAAATAGGTAACTTTCATTTTTACACATTTTGAATAATTACTGCGGTAAATATTTTATTTACCATGGTTAAGGGTAAATCCGGTAAATAAGGGTTAAAAAATAATATTATAATAATACTAAATTACCCTAAAACGTGTCCTAACCCTATTGGTTGATACATGGTCGACCATGGGAATCTTTGGGTCGATTTTGGGACCCCATGGATCCACTTGTAAGTGATAATGACACTTTATTTTAATTAAGTTAAAATGAATACAAAAATGACATAAGCATATATCTTTTAGAAAAACAATTGTTACATAGGGTTATATATGTTGGATTTTAGATTATAAATATTAATTATAAATATAAAAAGATTTCCTACATAAGGATATTTTATTTATAATTTTTAGACATTAAATAATTTATTTTATTTATGACACAATGATGATGCAGTAATTTCTAAAATAGTGCAAAATTAAAATAATTGATATTATAAATACCCAAATAAATATAATATGAAACTTTTAATGAATTAAACTAATTTTCTAGGATAATATGATATATTAAGAGTGATTTAATTGACTTTTTTCGAAGTAATCAATCTGTTATGAGTTTCACAAAAATCAACTATTGAATAGTGTCAAAATTGACATAAAAGAGTTCTTAAAACAAATATTATATTATTAATTGATATTAAATTTTTAAAAATCTAAGGTTCGGCCAAGAGACTTATATAATGATAGGATCATCATTAATGGACCACTTGTGGGTCGCTTGTATGTATATGGTAAGTCTATTAACCATATAATATAAAAATACAAAGAGACATTGTAAAAGTGAAACTAATTAACTTAGAGTTAATACTTAACGATAAGGTTAATATAAGTACCCCAACCTGTCTAAATTCTATTGGTTGAGTTGTTTTCGACCTATCCCCACCTTAACCTTTGAATAGTCAATTTTGGAGCCATTAGAAACCGAATATGAATTTATTATAAATTAATATTTCTAGCTTTTCCAAAGGTGCCCCTCACCCCTCTTATAAAAAGGCACTCCTCCTTCTCATTTATTCACACCTCTAAAGCCTTTTGGTTCGGCCAAACTCTGCCCAAATACTCTCCCAAAATCCCTCAATACAACCTAGAGGCCTTAGTTTGATCAGAAAGCCAACCTAAGGATCCCTTTTGATCAAATCAAAAGGAAGAACCCGAAGAAGAGGTAATGATTTCACCACCCTTTTCTAAGTTCATTTCTTCTTCCACTTCTTCTTCCTTTGTTCTTACCATTCTAAAATAATAACTCCAGTATCTCACATATACTGTGATGTTATTATAAATACGGTACAACCATATTCATTATCCTATCCACCCTTTGAATAACATGTCACCATACGTGCGTACGTACGGCTTACCGTCTCCACGTCGTGGTGTAATTGTTATTCAATATAATATTATTTGGATGGGTATAATAATGATGTGTAACTCATTTAAATAATGAATCTAACATGTTAATGATTCTTTATATATGATATACCATCCATTTATATACTATTTTAATATCAAAAGAATGATATTGTCGCTCGTGCGTACGTACGGACTACCGTCTCCACGAACGCGATGAGATTCATTCTCCATCGTATCCATTCAAGTATAATTTTATGATTTAAAAAATGATGTTTAAGGACTTGATATCATTATGGATATGAATAATATACAACCTATCCTTTACATACATGTCTTACGTAACAAAACATACAAAAGAAAACAAGTAAGTTAACACCCGAAACAACGATAATACTAAGATATTATTATCAAATCAATATTAAAATATCATATATGATATCATATTAATGTATATGATTCTTGTATAATTTAATAACAATTATTTCACCATTATACAGGAGGTTAACCTATCACAACCAAGGAAAAGTACAAGGTAAGGGTTATTTCACAATCTCTTCATTATCCGAGGTTGTATTATACGTAATAATCTACTGGGATCTCTTTATCATCCACATCCATGTTTCTTTGAAATGTATTTCAAAACATTTTTACTATTTACAAGAATATGGGTTAAAGTCATTTATACCCTTGTTTGACTTTTTATAAGAGTTTTATAAAGGAATCTTTCCGTCGTTTTCAAAACAAGGTCCTTTTTAACCTTTTCGACTGAATTGAGGTAAGAATGTTTTTTTAACTTATACGGCGGGTGCGGTTATTTTCCGCCGTTATAAAATCGTCGAAGCTTTCCATACAAGCTTATAAGAATATTTTCAAAGAAAATGTTTTATTTTATATGGATCTTAAATGATTTCAAAATAAAAGGAGATACTTCTTTAAAAAGAATTTTGATTTCATCTATGTCAACATCCTTTGATGGATTTTAATATTATTTGAAGTTGATTTATTATGATACAAAACTTCTATATTGTATTGAAGGTTTTGTGATATGTTTGACTGTGGATGTGCTATTTTTATACCATTCATAGTTTATGGTGAAATTATTGACATTTCGTATGCTAGTTTTAATATGAATGTTTATGTTATGTTTAAACCTTTTCATATGGGAATGCATTGGACTTAATAAGTGACGGGTGGAGCCCGCTATAGCTCCTCGATGCATCGGTAGGTCTCATGAGACAAACTAGTGTCTTGGCACAAGGCCTTGACAAAATCTTATTTGTAGTCTTGGCACGAGGCCTTGGCTATGTGGTTATGTTAGTCTGGCATTATGCATTCCAACATTATGAAAGTGGTTATTGATATTGCATGTGATTATTCGATTAGTAGAATATCCATGTGAACAAGTAAATGGAATTATTTCATTTTACTTTTGCCATACTATGTTGAAGTTCAATTTTAAAAGGCTTTTGTTTTAGTAATTCATTGCCTTAAATGTTTATGCTTATTTTGAATGTTCCGCTATATTGTTATCCTTACTGGGCATTTGAGCTCACCCCTTTTCTATGTTTTATTTTTCCCAGGTAGTGAAGAAGTAATTTATGAATGACTTGCAGGGATATTATGAGGGGTTAATAGTGTGGATGTGAAGACTTTGTTGTTGTAGTAGTTTTTCACTTTGAAATGTAATGTAAAACGTTATGATTATATCTAGTGTTTCCAAGGCTACTAAACCAATCGGTCTTTCGGGATTTGATCTTTCTTGTGATCATGCCAATGTTATGTAATTAATGCACCGACTCTGGGTAGCTGGGGTCGGGGCGTTACATTAGATAATTAATTTGATAAAATAAAATTATTTTTTCAAATCATCATTTCAAAATTAAATTATGGTTAATTATATATATTTGATTGGAAAGATTAATTTTACAATGAATAGTGAAGAATATTGGTTTTTGACGAAAATTACCTTTTAACATAAAGAATTTATAAGGTTAATTTTTGTTTTAGAATGTTTTTATAATTAAAATTAGTCAAATTATATATCAATTAATCCAATTTTGTTCATTGGGATCATTTTCATAATAAATTTTGATATAAAAATATTTTAAACTTCCGAACATTTTCTCTTTGGAAAAGTGCATTCTCATCACATTTGTCGGTTTAATTTTATTTCCAATTAATTTAATATAATTTGTAAATATGTATTCCATATTTAGAGTAAAAATAATTTATATTATATAACATTTTCAACATAATTTTTTACCATAATTAATAGTATAAACACTAAAAAGTATTTACTGTTATTAAGAAAAAATGACTTTACCGAGGGTTAATTTAAAAACATAAGGGTTTCAAATGATTAAAAATTAGTAAAAAAACTATTTAATGGGAAAATTTATACCTTATAATAACTAATTCTCAATAATGGTCCATTTTGGAGCCTTTTTTCTTGTGAAAAACAAGGGTACACCATTTTTTGTTTAAAAATTACAAGTGTGACACTCACCTCACTTATAAAAGGCCAACCAATTTCATCTACTCTTCACACATTCAAAACCATTTGGTTTAAAAAATACCCACCCAAATAACTTAATTAATTCCCTCCTCTAATCCTATAATCCTTATTTTTTCATAAAGTCAACATAAGAATACTTTTGGTGCAAACCAAAAGAAATTGTTTGAAGAAGAGGTAACGCCCATAACCGAGCATTTTATTTTATTACTTCTTCAAACTCCTTCAATTATTATTAAACCATTAATATATAATAACCCCAATATCTTACATATACTTAGATGTTATTATGTTAATTTCATAACCTAAATCATTCTCTTCTTTCATAAAATGGGGTATAAAATCATCATTCGTGTGTACGGTGGACTACTACCTTACGAATCGTTGTCATTTGTTTTTCAATTAACACCTTTAATAGATGGATATAATAATTGATTAAATGTTTATATATTATATTTTTGATATTAGTTTACTTATATAACTATTATATCACATAAAAATTCTTAATTTCTATTTTATGGGAATACGATATTGTCGCTTGTATGTACGGTAGAATACTGTCTTGTTAAGTGATGTGATTCATTCAGGATTTACTTGTTAGGTAATAAGGATGGGTTAAATTATAATATGTGATATCTGTGACATAAAAATTATTATTTTATTATAATATATTATTTACATTTATTTCTTTAAATTATTTGACAAAACTGAAACATCATTCATGTATATGTATAGCCTAACATCTCCATGAATGATGTATTTCATTTTCTATCTATAACTATTATGGAATAATCTAAATAAATACATACTAAAAACATATGGTATATATATAATTCATAATATTTTTAATATTATGGAACCATGATCAATTTAATAGGACCTAAAATAATAAATCAAAACTTACACGAAAAATGAAGAAGTTATTTCTTAAAACTTGACTTTAACATAGAATTGTTACTACATGGGTAATAAAAGTTCATAAGTTAATCATATATGGAATTATATATATAATTATGGTTCTATAAAATATTTAAAATAAAATAATATTTATTTTACATGTGTTTTGAATGTGTGAAATGTAAATCCAGACTTAAGGTAAGGGATTTATATCTCACTTTTATTTTCTATGAGACACATGCCATATTCACCACGTGTTTATTTTATGTGGTGTATATAATTACAATGAATTATTTTATAATTATTAAAAATAAAATTATTGGCATTTACATATCCATTTTAGGATCTATCATTCATGGGGTTTATAGTTCAAAAATTTCCAAAGCGGTATAGGGTTTTTGTCTCAATTTGTCTTATTTGAGAAATATGGTATGTTATGAACCTATCTTGTTTTATGAGATTCATAAAAAGACCATTTTACATGTAATATCTGGAATTTATTTATTCTCGTGATATTTTATGTTTCATTTAATGTAATTATTTCATGGTGATTATGGTTTTTTGTTACCAAATTGGTAAAGGTTTTATGATACAATCTAATCATTTATCAGGATTGTTTTTTTATAATTCCAATTATGAAATATTATAATAATTATCTCAAAAAAATAATAAATTTTCTTATACTATGATTATTTCATGATAATACATTTCTCCCTTCAATTTACTCTCTTTATGTACTAGAGTTCAAAATAATGTTTTTAAGAATAATCATCTTTATTTTTTTCTTCTATTGAAAAACTCTTTCTTCCAAAACCATGTTTTATAAAAATGTTTTCAAAAATTTTTAACATTTACTAATTGATTTATTAAATTAATTTTTATCCTTTTTTTAATTTTTATATAATTTATTTGAAAGGAATCATCATGTGTATTTTCAAACAAGGTCCATTTGGACTTTACTGAAAAAGTGAAAGGAATATTTTTTTTAACATATAAAACATGAATAAAATTTCTTGATATCATGACCTTTATTTTCATTAAATATTACATTATAATTTTCCAAGGTTAACTACAATGAGAAGGATTTTGAAAAAAAATCTATTTAAAAAAATAAATGTGGAATGGTTATTTTCCTAAATAAATGTTTAAATTTATTTGTAAATTTTCCCTTATAAGTTTCCATGGTTATTTATAAAAAATAGATTTTGAAAAAAATTTATTTTTTAAAACATGTTTTTCCAAATAATAGAGGGAAAATTATTCATGAAATTTTTAAATAATTTTTATAACTTTCTTTATAAGTTTACAATGTTATTTTCAAATAAATAAGTTTTGAAAATGTTTTTTGTTTTGAAAAAGTGATTATCATAGTGTAATGTCCATTTTCCTCAAGAGATGTTCTGAGTGATATTTCAAAATCATTTTCAATATCATATGACATACTTTGATGTTACTTAATATTTACTGGTGACATGATCCAATGATACCATCTTTATTATTTCTCAAGATGGTTTATATATATGATGAAAATATGATTATGAAACATGTTTCTCTTCTGTAGATTATACCATGAAAAAAATGTATATAAAATCTATTTCAATTCCATAGACTATAGCATGAAACAAAATTATGAAACCTTTTTCTATTCCATGGGATATACCATGAAATTTTTTTATGAAATCCACTTCTTTTTCCATGGGTTATTTTATTATGAAATGTTTAAATGATTATAAAACATGTTTTCTTCATAGGTTATGCTATGATGAAATGTTTATGAAACCCATTTTTTAGGAGTTTTGATATATTTAATGTTTTATGATATTTTGGTATACGTATATAGTATTTTCATCATGTGATGTGTGGGGCCTATATCTCCCTCTAATGAATTTGGTAAAGATCTATGTCTCATGATATTAATAAGACCGGAATGGGGAGTGAGCCCAATTCAGTAAGGGACTCTATCCACTATGATAGTCAGGGGAGTGAACATTGAATACTCTGAGGGTTTGGGGAGTGAACCTATTCCACTATGATAGTCTTGAAAAAGATACTTGAAGTAATAAGGAAATGATTTTATACACATAGGTGTATTCGAAAAATCTATGTCTTATACCAGTGTTATGTTCACATAGTTCATGTTCTTTGATTATATTATGATTCATGTCTTATTAATTGTCATGATTTATTCCATGAATCATGTTTTTGATCTATGATATATAGGGTATATTTTTAAAAAAATCCCATGTTACCATACCCTTATGCTTCTGATATGTTGATATGTCTATTATTCACCCTTACTAAGCATTTGATCTCATCATTTTTTATGTTTCCTTTCCACGGGTTATGATGAAAATTATTTTGTATGATATGTATAAGATGGATTCTTGTTATGAAGAACATAGTGGGAGATCACATAGCTCACTTATTGAAAAGTTTTTTATGTTTCCATGTTTCCAATGGCACTAGGCATAAATGATTCTATCATGGATCATTATGTTATGTAAGGAATATTAATCTATTAATATGTAATATTTATGTATGAGAAATTTGGAACTTTACATGGACACTTTAATTAATCCAATTATTTTAACCATGCAAGAAACATTAGCATATTTCCAAATATAATGGTTGAGACACCAAAAATATACAGTAAGAAATGCATGATGTAATATAAACATGGCATGGAATGTGTGTGACATGTCTCAAGTTCCCATAATGATGCATGAAACAATACCCCATTTCATTATTAGGACAAGGGTAAAAGAAAACTTACAAAGATAATGAAAACCATGAATCATGTGTGTCACCTAATGATAAAATCAACACAACTGTTATAATAATAAACTAGAATAATAAGTCTTATCCTAGGTAATTTAGCTTTTCCATTTACATGGGTTAGTTACTCACAAGGATAGGCTCATTAATAATTCCAAACACATTCCTAGTCTCATATCTACCATCCTAAAATATTAATATAAAAGTAAAATAGTTTATCTGATACCACTTTGTGATGTCTGATACTTGATTCAACTATAAGTAACTTAACATGGTTATCTAAATTACCTCAAGAATGCCTCTTTATACGCGAGAGGTTGTCAACTAGTAGTGAGGGTCTATGATGATTTGGTGGGGATACTATACCCTCATGATCATTAGGTATAATAGTGGTATAAAAATAAAAAATAAAAGTGGAAACATAAAAAATAACCAATAATGGAATAGTTATTCATCTATTTATAATAAATAGATAACCATAATCAATTTTATAACCGCATATATTTTCATATAAAAAATTTATAATCATGACATGCTAAACAAAACAAGGATCAAGGGTAATAGAGAAAACATTCAAACATATCATTCTATAGAAAAATGAACAAAAGACTTAAAATATTTCTCCAATAGAATTGGCAGCATAATCCAGTCATATACTCTCATACTCCACCCTAGTATGAAAAGATAAAGCATACATATCCATGTTCTTACCCTTTTCCTAACCTACATGCATGAATTCTATCTAGTTACCAAACGGTGGCATGAATAGGGTGTTAGATATACTCAGTAGTACACCACTAATGGTGTCTATAAAAAATCCAATCATTGCATATAATTTTTATTAGTGTACAAGTATAACAAGAATCAAGCTATAAATGATAATGTAAAAAAATATTGATAAACTTGTACAAGATGTATCAAAATTAGTAAATGAATTTAAAGTAATTGTATACCAAAATAAATTATCAACCATGACATACACTGGATGTATCAAGTATCAAATGTACATGGACCAGTACCCAGGTCTATTAACCAAGGTTTCCTCTTCAATTCCATGGAGCTTGTCCACATAAATTTTTATATAATGTAAACTTACATGATCTATAAACCCAGGTCCCATGGTCGAGGTGTCCTCTTTGAGTCCAAGGAACATCTCTAATGGTAATCAATTAAGACTTGGGTGGATCCTAAGGAGTAGGTCTGAGGTATTCCAAGAAAGTCGGTTCCAAGGTAATAATCCAAGGAATCTAATGTAAGTAAATTTTGGGTTCCATACTGAAGTATCCAACATTGAATCTTTATGTATAAGGGGTCAAGGTTCTATGTTAGTGTCCATTCCCTTTTATCAATTTATTTCATCACATTCATTTCATTGATCAATTAAATTCTAAGTGATAAAATAAGGGACATGTTAATGTTTATGCCACATCGCCATCCATTTATATTAAACGAATAATCTAAGATATTATACATATCATTTGACAATTCCCAATTAATATATTTCATTACCCCTTTCATTTATAAATGAGAAGGTTTCGAAAGAGGTATTTTATAACAACCCTACTCTTTATTACAAATTAATTCATAACTCATTATATAAAATTACACTTAATATAGACTAGAAGATCAATAATTCTAGTTTCTATGGGAATTGGGTTCATTACATAACAATTTATAATATGAAAACATCGTCTTTATTGAAAACTTCCTTAACATGCTCGCACTTAAAATTGCATGGGATAACCTGGGGACATACATGAGAAAGGGGTGATCTATAAATACCAGTAAATGAATAAACATATAATAACATGAAAAAAGTAATACATGTTAGAAAATAGACATATAAATGGGTCATAAAAGGGGTTACAATAATAAACATGGACAATGAGGCATGATATAGCATGATAATCATAAAGAAAATATGGGAAATGTGGAAACATCTTAAAACAATGCGTCATAAACATTGGTCAAGGATAACTATAAAGACATAATGATGGAAAACATTACCACAAAGGTATCAGGTCCAAAAATGAAATCTCATGAGACTAAACACTACCAAATTCATTGGAGGGATATATAATTATGGGTGTACCGGTCTCTTTCATTTCATTATCATGCTTAAGTGTGTCATATAGATCATACAACATGTATTCATTCATCATCATAAATTATTCCATGATAAATGAGTATGGAATATATACATGTATGTCCCATGTCAAAAAATTATAATTTTATAAAGGTGAATAACCTTGATAGGAAATGGTTATGGTATTCACAACATAATTGATTTGTCATGGAAAATCACGGTGAAATTTCGGCAGCATAATGATGTGACATAAAAATTCATAAAATGGGTTAAAGAGAGAAAAGGGGGTATCTCATCATTTATACATAAAATATTAATTAATATGTAAATTTAGATACATATCCCAAAATTATTAATTTGAAATGGAAAGCATAAGATAATAAAGAAACTTTAATAAATAAGAAAAGGAAAGGATCTCTTACTTGAGTGTGTGACTCCAAATACTTTGGAAGGGCTTTTTGATAGTTTGGGGGTACCTTAGTAGGACTCTAGAGAGGGGAGGGAAGATTAAAGATGTTATAAAAGGATTTTTAGTGAAGATAAATGGGTTATTGGGTGGGTTTATATATTAATTGAGTGGGGAATTCTTTTTCATTTTTCAAACTTAGGTTTTGGACTCTATATACTAAAATAACCAAAAACCACAAACCTTACCATAGTTTTTTCCCATATTTTATGAAAAAATAGGATTGGTTTCCATTATTTTATAATTCCATGGTCGTAAAATAATAAAATAATTCCATTTTTTATGTGAAGGTGAGTCATATTCTTAAAAAATGATTTTAAAACCTTACAATATATTAATTTTTTTGGAGGATTCATAATTTTATTAAAAAATAAAAAAAATAAAAATAAAATAACATTATTTTAAAGGTAAAAAATATATTTGGTATTGTATACCATTTATAGTATTTATTACATCATTTTTGGGGCATTATGATTTCATAATACACAAATTATATTTATATGATATTTAATTATTCCTCAAAAATTCGACTATCTCAGAAAATTATGAGAAATTCACCATTGGATAATTTCAAAATTATAAATCCCTAAATAATATTCATTTTATATAAATAATTTTCTAAATATATGAATTTTCTCATTTAAAAATCATTTTTTATGAAATACAGTATTTTTTAAAAAATAATAGTTTTCAAACCCTTATAAAAATTACATTTGAAATAATAAAAATAATTTGGTCATTTATATTTAATAAAAATAATTTAAAAATAATAATTTATTAAAATATTATTTATTTAAAAAATCTATTAATCCATAAAAATAAATTCCTTAATTAAATTTTAATATTCCTCAAAAATACAATTTGTGTTTCATTGTATGAAAATCAAAATCATTTATAAAGTAAAAATAATACAATGAAAATATATTCATTATTCTATAAAAAATAAGGTACATACTCATATTTCTAGGGTCTTGATACATATCCCTTCAATACACCAGCAAATATCCCAAGGGGAAGGTGTGCGACTGAGAGACATTCATGGGGTCGTTCGATGAACATGGTTTAGGTAGAGGTCTTGATAAGATAGAGATTATCCATTAAAAAGTTTCAATCAAGAATAAGTTGTAGGATCTAAACTTGGGATTGGTAATGGTAAATCCCAAATATTTTATCTCCCTCATAATCTCTGATAAATGGGATTCATAGGGTACGATCCTACTATTTGACGACATCACTTTCTATTTGTCAAGTGGATTTATTAAAACCCTATATCTATAATAATCATATGACTACTATTCAATGACTATATTATCAATGTTAAAGATAATAAATGGTATTTTAAGTATAATATACAAAGAAACAAATATTATCATTTTTTTTATAACCATGTCACATAATAATATATTTAATTAAATCATAAGGGAAATTTTAATTATAACAGTTCAGGTCATTACAATATCACCCCTTCAAAAATTTCACCGTCCAATTTATATTTTACCACACTAAAATAGATGATGGTAACTTTACTTCATAACCTCCTATATTTTCTACATTTATTCTTCAAAATTTTGGTTTCTCCACAGCATTGTAACATGGTTTATTTTCTTATTTCATAGAACATTGACTCTGCAACCTAAAATTTTCACCGTCTACTCTCCATAGGAAAGATCATTATATAATATTACCACCTATGGATTGAGTACATGTGAGTAGTTTGGTATTTACTTTCTCAATATGTATATAATAAATAAATCATGTACTTTAGATAAGTTATGTGGGAGTTCTAGTCGATAGGTTCGTGCTCCGATGCGATCAAAGATCTCAAAGGGGATGATGTTTCTTGGAATAAGATTTTTCCTTCTTCCCAAATCTCATCACTTTATTACATAGAGATATGTGAATGAATACCATGTCTCCAACATCAAAATGTAGGCCTCCTAAAATATTATCATTATATCTCTTTTTTAAACTCTAATCAGGCTTGATGTGTTGTTGAAATGTCTTGAATTTTTCCACTATATCCTCGATCATTTTAGGACCTAGCAGTTTTTATTCCCCAACTTCATCCCAGCAAAAAGTTTTTACATACCTCTTCCCATAAAGGGTTTAATTGGGATCCATTTGGATTCTCTACAACATAAAAATATTTTACTAGTGCTATAAAAGTGCATCAAGAGCGCTAAAAATCATTGTTAATCTCAATGTAGTTAAAAGCGGGTCCCTTTTATCAGCGCTAACAAAAGCATTGATAAAGGACCCATTTATCAGCATTAAAAAAAGTATTGATAAAAGAATTATTTTATCAGTTCTGAAAATAATTTCTAATAAAATAGGTCTTTTATTAAAACCAAAATAAATGTGCTCATAAAGGTCTTTTTTTATCTATAAATTTAAAAAAAATTAGAGGTGAACACCCTATTATCAGCACTCAACCCCCACCCCCCCCCCCTTCAATAGCACTAGGAACCACCCCCCCCCCCCCTTAATAGTTCTAGGATCACCACCCTCCCCTCACTCCCCCCCTTATCACCAATAGGCACCCACTTTCACCCACCCGCGCACCCCTAGCTCCCCCTGGATTCAAACCCAATACCTCTCCCCTACGCACCTGGACCTTTACTACTCTTCCATGTTTATTTTTTCTATATTTTATGATATATCTATTTATGTATTTATATATATATATATATCTTATTTTATTTTTTATCCATATATTTATTCATATATTGATATATATTTATATGATCATTTTTAAATACATTTATAAAATATGTTTTGTGTGTGTGTTTATAAACAAATACATACATATATATATACAATTTACATATATATATATATATATATCATATGTGTACCTATAAATACATTTATACAAATCTTTATTTATTAACATATATTATATATTAATAATAATATACATATGTTAGAAGATATATATAATATATATCATTTTGTTAATACAGACAAAAACAAATATATATGCACACAAACTTTATATAGGTATATAAATGTTAATATATTTTTATTTTAAATAAAATTGATATTATGTTTATTTATATATAATTTATATATTTATCAAGATATTTTATAAGTAAATATTTTTACATATTTATTTATAAACTTAAATTTTTATGTTTAAATATATATACATATGTATATATGTGTATATAATTAAATATAAAAATTAGTAAATTTTAAAAAATAGCTGAGTGATCGAAAATTGGATTTTTATTTGATTTTCCTAAAGTCGATTTTATGGATTAGATGTAACCTAAAGACCAAGAGGGAACCAAAATAATAGTTACATCCATTTTCAAAATTAAAAATTTAAAAATAACACCACATTTGAGAATAAAGCTTGACAATTTCATGTGTCACCCTATCACCAGCCATTATCATTCACCATCAACACCCATCACTGCATCATAATTGCCTTCCAAACACCATGAAAACCAGTCGTTGTAGATTTTTAGAAACCATCAAAATCAACATGATCCCCCATCAAATTAAAAAAACTTTACTAAGAATACATAGATAAAGAGTATGAACATCATCATGGTACTGTCGAGAGCAACTCGACTGCCACCACCACAACCAAACCTAAGAAAAAAAAGGACTAGTTCCACAAATTGAAACACCACCGAACATAAAAATTAATATTTAACACTAATAATAAGAAAACAAACCATCTTGAAATGCATGAGGAATAAAACTGAAAGACCAAATCCATCTTGGGGGGATGTGCGCTTGGAACCTTGACAGTTGTCAAAAAACACCTCCTAAAAGATCAATGTTACCACTGCTCTCTATCTGACAAAGAGATGAGTAGCAGAATGTTAGGTCATAGTAGTAGTAGAGAGACCAAGGACACTAGATGACTATATTCGCCGATGAGGAAGAAAACATGGAACCATGAATGCAGGGGCATATCAAACCAGGTAGCACCATAAGGCTCATCAACCACCAAATCTCCAAACCCAAAACCTCTTTTTTTAATTATTTTATAATCCATTTTCACTAAATATATTTTATATTGTGTAAATTAATATTTATCTTTATATAAAGAATATTTAAAAAACTATTTTTTATATTTATATATTTATATATTATATATTATTTTTTAATGAAATATATATATATATTTTTTGAAATATACCCTTTATCAGTACTAATAAAAAAGTTCTAATAATGGTGTGTATTTATCAATGCTTCTAAAAAATAATTTATATATAGGGTACTTTTAACATCCCTAAAAACGCTGATAAAGGGGGTACCTTTATCAATGCTAAAAAACACTAATAAAGGGGAACTATTTATCAGAGCTATTTTTAGTGTTGTTAAAGGGTTGCGATTTGAAAAACCATTTATATGGTAGTGATTCTTGAGTGGAAACTATTATTGTAAGAGAACTCAAATAGAGGAATATTTTGATCTCATACTCTTTTGAAATCAATTTATCATGCTCTCAACATGTCCTCGAGTGTCAGAATATTCCTCCCAGATTGGCTATCATTTTTGGGGAGATAAGTTGTGATAAAGTTCAACTCGGTATTTATAGCTTTTGAAGACTATTCCAGAACATGGAGGTAAATATTAGGTATCTATTAGATAAAATCTATAGTTTTACTCTATCCATCCTCACCACTTCTCTAATGTATATTAATTCAAGTTGATCTAGTGAGAATTCCTCTCAAATCACAATTAAGTGTGAAGTCTTTTTAAAACAATCCACCAAAACCCAGATATAATTGTTTTCTCAAGATTTCTTCAAAGAAATGGTGAAAAATTCTATGGTGATGTTTTCCCATTTCCCTGTAGGTATGGTAATGGTGTTATCATCCCATTAGATTTTTTCCTTTCCACTTTCACTAGCTAAAATAAAAGACATAATGATGTATATTATGCAATATCCTTCTTCATATTGGCCCACAAATAGTGTTCTTAGAGATCTTGATACAATTTTGTGTTTCTTGGATGGATAGATAAGGTTGAGCTATGTGAATCATACAACAGTTCCTTCATTGACTTAGTATTTGGAAGTATACATAATCTGGGATAAATCTTACAACACCTTCTTCATTAACATTTAACTCTGAGGATATACCTTTTTATATAGTTTCCACTTTCTTCTGAATTCCCACATCATCTCTTTGAGAATCCCTTAACCTCTCCAGAAGATATGGTTGAGAAATCATTTGTGAAAGTACTAATGATGTTCCTTCCTTTATTATTCCCATGTCCATCCTTTCCAAATATAAGAAGATCATATAACTCTCAATTATCTTCAATGATAGAATTTATGGATGCTTTCTACATAGAGAATTTTCCACTTTATTCAATTTAACATTATGGTAATGAATTGAGTAGTCATATTCCTTGGTCATCTCTAGCCATCTTCATTGGTGTATATTCATATCTTTCTGTGTGAATATATACATGAGGCTTTTGTGATCTGTAAATATTTCACACTTCTCACCAAATATATAATTCCAAAATATTTCAAAAGTGAATATCACTGCATCAAACTCCGGATCATGTGTTGGGTAGTTCTATTCATGAAATTTCATCTTCCTCGAAGAACATGCTATGACTTTTTTATTTTTCATTATCACACATCCCATACCCATTTTTGAAGCATCGTTGAATACCAAGAAAAGTTCATTTGTGGGTAGTGTGATAATAGGGGGGTAGTGATTAGACTCCTTTTTAACTCCATGAAACTCTCTTTACATTTATCATTCCAAGAAAACATGACTCTCTTCTAATTTAGCTATATAATAGGGTTTCACAATCTTAATAAATTTATCACAGATTGATGATAGTACCCAACTAATCTAATAAAACTATTAATATTTGTAGTAGTAGTTGGACTCATTCATTCTTCAATTGCCTCTATCAATGAATGGTTCTTAGTTATCCCATTTTTTGTGATTATATTCTCCAATAAAGATAACTCCTTAAACCAGAGCTCTCATTTTATGTACTCGGCATAGAGATTCTACTTTTGTAGGGTCTTTAGCACAGTGTTCAAATGCTCCTCATGATCCTCATTGATTTTGGAGTATATTATAATATCATCTATAAATACTATTTAAAAATCTTCAAGGTAATATATAATGACTTTATTCATCAATTCCATGAAGATTTATAGAGAATTAGTGAGTATGATTAGAATTAATAAGAACTTATAGTGCCTATACCATGTATGAAATTAAACTTGGGGATTTCCTCCTTCTTCACCCTAACTTGATAATATCGTGATCATAGATCCACTTTAGAGAAGTATTGTTCTCTATTTAGCTGATCGAAGAAGTAATAAATATGTGGCAGAGGATAATTTTTTTGTATCATGATCTTGTTGAACTCACGATAATCAATTTAAAGTTACATTGACCCATCCTTTTTCTTGGTGAGGAGGATCAGTGCACCCCATGGTGAAGCACTTGGGTGTATGAACCCTTTATCCAAATTATCCTATAGTTTCTTCTTTATCTCTTCAAGTTCCATAATAGTAATTCTCTATAAATTCTTGGATAATGGTAATTTTCCAAGTATAATCTTGATTGAAAATTCAACCTCTCAACTTAGTGGAAGACCTAGTAGTTCCACAATAAGCACATCAGTGTATTCCCTCACAATGTTCATGTATTCAATGATTATATTTTCCTTAGACTCAAAAATTTAAGGTAGATATTCTTTCTCATATGGAAAAAATATTTATTCTTGAGATGTTGGTGCTAAAGAAGATTCATCATCCTCCTTGGACTTTTACAAAAACGGGGGTTGATTCACGATATGGAGAGTGGTTTACTTCTTTTGGAAACTTATGTTGGATATATAAGGAAATCCAATACATATCCATAATTGTATCAAATTCCACCAAAGGGAGTGTGAAATTATTCTCTGGGAAGTTCATCTTCCAAATTTTGATAGGGGTGAGTTTTATACTTAGGATTCAATAATTTCCCATTTGGAATTTTCATCGGAAAAATATACTTCCATGATTTGTGATGGTGTTTGAATAGTTCTAATAAATAATCATGATATAAATTAATGAATATTACTAGAATTAAAAAGTATATTTGCCATTATTGAATTAATAACTAGCATACCTGACACCATTTTGTTTTCAGGATACACCTTAGTGGTTGTGATGGAAAAAACTCACCCTTGTTTCCTTAGAGGTTATTGGTTGTCTCCAAAAATACTTGGCTTAGTGAATTGGTTTGTAAAGTTCTTTAGTTCCTTGAAGTTGAATAAATGAACAATGAACTGAGGGTTTACTGGATTATTATTTTCCTCCATCGCATTAGTGGGTTTATACTATCAGTAATCACTAGCTAGGTTCCCTTCTATCCCACACCTAAATCATTTCCTCATCCCCCTTAGACAATTTTCAGAGTGTTTTTTTCTACAACTTTGACAAGTGGGATTTTTAAATTTACTAGCACCATTAGATTTATCCATCAGACTTATAGAATTAAAATCCACTTTCCTCTTCTTATCCACATGATACCCTTGAGATTTTCCAATATTTATTTCAACTTTGAGGGCACATCGGATAATTTCCTCATATCTATTAAAGTCACGAGTCATCATGGCTTTTTGTAGACTATGTTGTATCCCACCAAATAAGTTGTAAGCCATTCATTAAGGGTTAAAGACAAAGAAAAAAAAGTATCATGAAATTCTTGTGAAGTTATAATTATATTCCTTAATATATTCATCATCTCTTTACTTGATGGAAAGGAAATTCCTTTCCATTTTAATTCATAGAGTGTAAGGAAAAAATTTATCAAAAAATAGTTTCCATAATTCCTCCACCCAATTGCTTAAATATCTTCCTCAATATTTTTATTCTTGATCAATTTCCACCACTGATTAGCTCCTCCCAACACTTGATAAACATACAGTAGAACCTTCTCTTATTTAGAACACTCAAGTATGGAGAAGATCTTCTCAGTGGAGTTGATCCATTGTTCCGCGACTAAGGTATTGGAGGATCCATTTAATATCGGATGCCTTTATTACATAAATCTCTCAATTTCTTCTTGTTATCTCTTACGAGTATTTGTATGAACCTCTTGATATAGGTTTCTATTCAGAACCCTATTTAGATGACAAATTATCTTCACAAATTTCATGATTCTCCCTCCCATTAGGTTGGGCATCTTGTTGGGGTAGTTATCACATTTACCATCACATTGGTTGTTTAGCTGATTCTTTCTATTTCCATCAATTGGCTAGAATAAATGGTAAATTAATCATTTTTTTAAACTATTAATCAAAGAGATGGGTAATCCAATGACATTAAAGGGATAACTTATAAATTACATTCATTTCTTAACTTATGAATTCCTAGGCTTCAATCTATGCTATCCATGATCTATTTCCTAACATATATTTTTATGTGAATTTTTTACTTTAATAATGGTTAATAATGAGATTATGAATTTACTAGATAATATCCCCCAAGAGTGTAAAACTAGGTGTGAATCAAGGCTAGTTTTCTTGCATCAGTTCCTGGTCGAGTCTAGCTCAATGTAGTATTTTTAGGTTTTACCCCTTTGTACATTTGTGCCAGAGCCACATCCACTTATAGTATCCATATAGGGATGTATTTTTTGGATAAAACACTTAATCTATACTTACCAAAATTTATGGGTGATTTATTATACTTATTTCTATCCTTAAGCCTTTTTCAATAGATTTCTAATCCTAATCCAAAAAATAATTAAACTTTTACTTTGATACCAACTATAAAATCCCTAATATTTATTACATATTAATTCATGAATAATTATATAAAAATAAACTTAATACAAACTATAAGATCAATAAGTATAGATTATTTGGTAATAAGGTACATTATATAACAATATAATGTTGGAAAAAGCATTATTATTGAAAACTTCCTTAACAAGCTTGATTTAAAACTGCATGGGATAAATTGGGGATATAAATAAGAAAGGGGTGAGCTAAAAGGTCCAGTAATGGAATAAACATGTAAAAAAAATGAAGAAAGTAATAAATTTTATAAAATAGGCATGTCAATGGGTTATAAAAGGTTCGAGAATCAAAAACATGAATAGTGAGTCATGATATATCATGATAATCATAAAGGAAACATGGGAAATGTGGCAACATATTAAAACACTGGGTCATAAACATAGGTCAAGGATAACTACCAAGAAATAATTATGGAAAAATTACCATTAAGGAATCAAGTTCACTCTATGTCCCAACATGATGACTCATATGACTTAACATTACCCAATGTGTTGGAGTGCTATATAATTTAGGGCACACTAGTCACTTTCATTTCATTCTCATGCTTAAGTGTTCCACATAGATCATACAACATGGATTCATTCACCATTATAATTTAATCCATGATTAAAGAGTGTGGAACACATAAATATAAGTCCTAAGTCAAAGAATTATAATTGTATAAAGGTTAATACCCTTGATTGTAAATGGGTTTGGTATTTACTACATAATTGTTTTGGCATGGAAAATCATGGTGAAATTTCGACAACATAATGGTATCACTTAAAAATTAATAAAATGGGTTTATTATAGGGTCTCTAATAATTTTGAAATAAAATAGAAATTAATAGGGATATTTAAATACATATCCCAATGTTAGTAATTGGAAATATCAGGTATAAGATAATAAAGAAACTTTATTAAAGAAGATAAATAAAGGATCCCTTACTTGAGTGTGTGACTCCAAATGCTTGGGGGGTTCTTGAGAGCCTGGGGATGCCTCAAGAGAACTCTATAGAGGGTATGGTAGATTAAGAGAGTGTTCCAAGGATTTTTAGTGAAGATAAATAGGATCTTGGGTTTGTTTATATAGGAAATGAGGGGGGAATTATTTATCATTTCTCAAACTTAGATTTTGGACTCTATAATAAAATAACCAAAACCACAAAACATATCATTGTTTTTTCCCATGATTTTTTCAAAATGGTATTGGTTTATATTATTTTATAATTACAAGGGAAAAACATAATAAAATAATACCCTTTATTTTCTGTAGGTGAGTCATACTCTTAAAGAAATGATTTCAAAACCTTAAAATATATTAATGTTATTGGAGGATTCATAATGGATTTATAAAATTAATAAAATAAACATAAAATCACATTATTCTAAAGGTAAAAAATATATTTGGTCTTGTATACCCTTTTTAGTATTTATTAAATCCCTTTTGGTCCATTATGATCACATAATACACAAAGTATATTTATACGGTATTTAATTTTTACCCAAAAATTCAACTCTCTCAAAAAATTATGAAAATTTCACCATTGGATAATTTTGATGTTATGATTACAAAACTAATATTAATTTTATATAAATGATTTTATAAATATTTTAATTTTCACTTTTAAAAATAAAATCTTCATTTATTATGATATATTGGGGTTTTTTATAATAACATCTTTCGAACCTTTATAAATATTATATTTGACTTTATAAAAATAATATGCTAATTTATATTAAATAAAAAATATTTAATAATAATATTTTATTAAAATATTATTTATTTTAAAAATAAATGAACTCATCAAAATAAATTCATCAATTAAATTTGAATATTCCCCAAAAATAAAATTTGTGTTTTATTGTATCAAAATCAAAATCATTTATGAAGTAATAATAATAAGATAAAAATATATTCATTAGTCTATAAAAAATACAGTACATGGTCATATTTCATGGGTCTTGATACATATTCCTTTAATTCACAAGAAAACACCCTAATGGTAAGGTGTGCGATTGTGATACTTTCATGGGGTGGTTTGGAGAATATGGTTTGGGTCTTGATCTCGATAAGCTTAAACTTCTCTCGTAAATGGTTTTGTTCAACCTTAAGTTGTTGGATATAAACTTGGTCTTGGACAAGGGAAAATCCTAGAGATTTTATCTCCATTATAATCTCTAATAAATGGTCTTTATAGGGTATGATCCAACTGGTTTAGGGCATCACTTTCTTTGTCTATGTAAATTTGATTCGATAAAACCATACATTTATACTAATCATATGATTACTATTCAATGACCATATTATCAAGGTTAAAGATGTTTAAAAGTCTTTTAAATATGAAATTATAAAAACCAAGTAGGTTCATCTATTTTCTATAACCATATTACATAATAAGACATTTAATTAAATCATAAGTGGATTTTTATTTATAAAAGTTCAGGTCATTACATATTTAACATTTAATGTCCCATTTACAAGGATTCCACTCATGGGTGGAAAGCTCAACACAACCAATGGGGTGGCATAGTCATATACTCTCAGATGAAACCACCTTAAGTGGTGGTTCATGTTGAGTTCATCGAACTACAACTATGTAATATGGTAAATAGAATATCAAAACATGTTTTACAACATTTAATTTTATATGTTAATCATTTTATAATCAACGCCTTGAATGTTTAGATATTGGAACTACGATGTGATCTATAAAAATCAAGAATTTAAGGGAAAAGTTATATACCACCAACCTTAGACAGGTAGTTGAATCTGTGTCCATTATCAGTGTAAGAACCTGGTTCTTCCTTTGAGGTATGGTTTCTTCTTTTCTTTTTCCTTTGTTTTGTTTTTGAGAAAACAAGTGAATTTTGGGCAAAGTACTAGAATCAGGGGTTACACGCCGTGTACTCCAAATAACACACTGTTTAGTATGCCCATGTGTGACTAGAATACATGGTGTGTTGGAATGTCGGCAAGGGAAAGTGGAAAAACCAACTACATGTTGTGTACTTCCTAGTACACATTGTGTAGTTATGTCGACAGGCCCTTGAAAGTAAGTCGGTGGATTTGAACCGCCAAATGAATAGTTAAATTATATACACAGCATGTATTTTGGATTACACACCGTGTAGTTTATGTTTTCTGCTTAAAAAGGTCATCAGCCTCATTTTCTATCATTTTGGACAGAGGAGAAACCAGGTTCGCAAGGCAGCAACACCAAAATGGGATTTGGTTCCCGGTTGAGCATATGAACTCTATTTTGGTTTTCATCGGTCTTTTTTGAACCTAATCAGTGAGTTCTCTTTTACTCTTGAGCCATTCTTGGTGATTTTTGTTCTCGAATAAGTTATTTAAGGTTGATTAAATATCCTTATTTTATAGATTTATACTGTTCTAGCTGGGATTAGAAGTCGAGGCTGGATGAGGTGATTCGTACTATGATGAGGTAGGTAGTCTCTTGCTAATTGCTAAATTTCAAGTTGTATATATGCGTCTTTGTGCCACGCGCCCATGTTTGGGGTGTCTCTTTATTAAAACTTTTACCCTTGTTAATGTTTAAGGATGGTTAGGTTATTAATTATATGATTTGAAGCATGTTGAGACAGCTTGTTTTGATTAAGGGCCACCTCGTGGTTGTGTTTCCCTTGGATAACTATTGTTGGGCCTTTTGGCTTAGAATGACCATGTTTGTGCCTCTGTTTTCCCTATTATGGGATTTTTTAAATGAATTGGTTAATTAAACACTTACCAATGTGAATTTTTCCTATTTAACCATGAAATAGTTTAAAGATTTCATGTGTTTTTGTATGCTGAATTTCTTATATGTTGGGCATGGACCTATTGAATGATTCTTCCTATGGGAATAGATTTTTCATACCATTGGGAAAGGTTTTGTGTGCTTGTGGGAAATGTTTTTTTAATTTGTGGTGTCAATTTCCTATGGGAAAGTATTCTTTATGTCTATGGACTGCATGATGGAAAGTTTTCGAACTAAGGTTTGACTGTTTAAATGACTTATAATGCGTTTTTCAAGCTAAAGCACAAGCATGGATTTGTTTGTTATCATACTAGTTAGATATCATGTTGGGGTATCACTTGTGTTTTCGTGAATAGGTGATTGAATGGTCGAGGCCTGATTCCAAGAACTTCTGATTTGATGTAATTGAATTTCAAAATGAACATGAACGATATAAATGGAACAATACTTGTTGTATTTTTTACTTTTGAGCACTTCCTACTTTAATGTTTTCATTATTATACAATACTATTTCATATACTCCCTGACAGATTTCCACAGAACTTTGGTGGTTTCCTACTGGTATTTATTTCTCACACCCCATTTGGATCATGTTTTTGGGGCCAAAAAGACTATATTCCTATAGGTGTTGATAAGGCCAAGTCTCCTTATACAGGTACTTGATTGATGCTTAGGAGCATGAGAGCATGGGACCAAGCCAAGGCTTATGATGATGTTGTGTTTCTTTTTGTTTTTTTATAACTTAGAATTGTATAGTACTTGATATCAGGGTATCTTGTTTTCATTTCTTTCTTAGAATAGGTGACTTGCTTCATTATTTTGATATTATATGCCTTCTAGTTATCTTTACCTATCAGTCTTCCATTTTTTACTTCAATTTCATGTAGTTTACTTCTTTTTCTATTGTTATTAATTATTCTTTTGTGCCACACTCTACTAATGAGGGTATAATTTCCCCACTATCACACCCTTGGCCCTCTCTTCTAGTCGACAACCTTTGGAGTTTAGGGAAATGCGCTTGAGGCCATGTGGTCAACTGGGTATGGGGAACCTTTTAGTGGATTACAAATCTAGGACATTTCAAAGTGATATCAAAGGTGTTTCTTTTCTAGTTTTATTTAATATTTAGTGAAGAAATAAAGGATATAGAATTTGGTAACTAGTTATTACCAGGAGTAGCTACCCCATGTACAGGGAAAATCAAAATTGCCTTGAATTAAATTGTTCTTTTGGATTTTGAGTTATTACAGTTTATTCGATTTCACCATTGGGTGACACAATTGTTTTGTGTGGTTGTTATTCATATTATTGTGCTCAAATTTTTTTGAAAACTAATGAGATGAGGGTATTCCATCTCATGCATCATATAGAAACCTATTATAATCACATGTCTTGCATTATGCCATTCCATTTAGGATACATTAGATATTGTGTGATGTTGTGATAGGTGTTGTTCAAGAGATGCATGTTGTTGTGATAGTCCCTTGATAGATATGTGTGATGTTGTGATAGGTGTATTGGTATGTGATGTGGTTCAAATTGGATAGATTCCAAACTTTGATATATGAGCTGTATGTGACCTCTTGGATAATAATTTGGTGGATCATGATTCAGCCTTTTGTAGAGAATTTTATTGTGATATGATATTCTTGGGTTCCAAACTTTGATTTGTGGGTAGTATGGGACCTCCGAGATTGGAATTTGGTATACCATTGGTTTGTTTTTCAGCAGAATAGGGATTTTATAGGAAACCTGGAGATTCTTTCTTGAAACCCTCAGTATACATGGCGTGTAGTTTAGCCTAACACGCCACATGTTATTCCTATTCAGGGGAGATGATGTTCCAAATTTTAATAAGAACATTTCATGTTATATGTGTACATGTTGTGTAGTATATGCCTATGTAACGGGCTGTTTGAGAGAAAACACGGGTAGTGGAATTTTGATTAGAACATGTTGTGTACTTTTGGTACACGCTATGTAGCATACCCAAGCAGAACCTGTGTAGACCTGGGTGTATGTGAGTACATGGCCAGAAGGAAAGACCTATGTAAACGTCATTGTGTATGGAAAATGTTGTGTACCTAGGGTTGATACATTCCCAAGCTGGTGGTAGGACATGACCATGTGACAACGTAAGGGTATACGCTGTGTTTTCCTTATACACTTCATGTAGTTGCTTTTTCCCAAACTTTGAGGGTCTTTCCTATTTTTTTGGCACTCCTGAACGGTAAACTTCAATAATGATCTTGAACTAAGGTCTGTTCTTGACCTTGTAGAGTCATGTCGCCGTGACGACCACTATTTGTATTCTAGGAGAGCATCAATGACCATACTTCATAAATGGTAGTCCATGGGCTACCGATGAATCCTCCAGTTGTGCCAGCTACAGCACCATCTTTTATATCGAACGTAGGTGAAGATGCACAGTTATGTGAAGGCTTTGTGAGGTTCATCCAGACATTTCAAGGAGTACCATAGTCTACCAAATCTATGGAAGAGTTGGTGTGTATATTCTAGCAGCAGCATTCACCTTTGTATTCAGGGAATGGCAGACTACAGGCAGCATAATCATGAATGGAATAAGTTATGACTAGCTTTGGGAATCTGGAGATGCATCTCGAGAGGAGGGTCAAGCTCGTGACATATATGATGCGTGATTATGACAAGAGATTTTGGGATGTTATCATTCAAAAATGGTATCATCAGGATATAACATGGTAATACTTTCAGGAAACCTTTTATGATTATTATTTACCCAAGGCACTGAGGGCCGACCAAACCTGGGAGTTCATACACCTAGAGTAGGGAACACTGTCAGTTATGGAATATTCTACCCAGTTTACTAAGATTTAGTTATTCTCACCTATTCTAATGGGTGATGACGTATTGAAAGCTAGATGATTCGAGGATGGTCTCAGTTTCGATATCTGATCAGAGGTGAATGTATTTGGGATCCTTCGATCTTCTCTATTATGAATTACGTGTTGATCACTAAGCACAATCTATGGGAATCTAGTGGTGCAAGTTAGAGTGGTCCAACACTGGTTTTTGGTACTATCTCAGTCGATTAGAGGAAGCGTCATGTGGAGTTCTCTCATAGTGACAGTAGCATCCAAAACATTTCCTCTAGTGGATAGGTGACATTCTACCAGTGAGTAAAGGTTGGGAACAAGAGACCACAATGCCCAAGGGACCTAGTTGAGTGTCGATCTTGTGGCAGGATTGGCCATATACAATGCTACGGCAGGGAATTTCCACTAGTGGCTAGTGAGAGGGGTTTTGTATAGACTCCACATGTAGGAGCAGGGTTGGTAGCTTCACACCAGTCTAGAAACTGGAATACATCGGGGCATTCATGCCAAGGTGGTGGTTGTGGCCATGGTAGTCAAACCCTAGGATACTAAAGACAGTAGGGCGGGTTAGCTCAGGGTATTCAAGCAGTGTCTCTGGGCCATGGTGCTGGTCAGACTTATGCAGTGCAATAGACCCTACAGGAGTAGGATCCCGGACCTTCTACTATCATAGGTACTATTCTAGTCACCTATTTTTTACATTAATCACTTCTTGATACTGGTGCTACACACAGTTTTATATATGTGGTTGTTGTGGAAAGCCTTGGTCTCTAGGTTTATAAATATTATGAAGTTATACCGCTAGACACTCTGTTAGAGATTAAAATGGTAGGTGTGAGTCAGTGCAAGGAGTTCCCCCTTTAGATGGGTGGGTGTCACTTTCTATGGATCCTCTATGTTATAAAGATGACAGGATATGATTTCATTCTTAGAATGGATTGGTTAGTTCCTTTTCGAGCCTTTGATGATTTCTATCACTATAGGGTGAGTTTAACATCACCAGAGGGTGGAGAGTTTCTACATAAGTGTGAGTGGGATATCTACGCGAGCAGAGTTGGACCCAAGCATTGTGGGTTGGGAGGAATGATAGACTAGATTTCAAGCTTATATCTGGATGACCAGGGAATATGTCTGGCATATTTCCCTCCAGTGGTTGATCATTTTAGGGAAGTTTTCCCAGACAACTTCTCAATCTTACCTCAGGTCAGGGATCTGGAGTTCACTATCGACCTAGTGTTGGGAGTTTCACCAGTATCTGTTCCTCATTATAGGATGGCTAAGATGGGGTTTAAAGGGCTCAAAAAGAAGTTGGAAGATATAGAATCTAAGGTTTTTATCTGGCCCAGTACTTCGCCTTGGGGTTCACCGGTTCTTTTTGCAAAAAAGGTGGATGGCACCCTTAGGCTATGCATAGATTATCAAAAACCGAACCAGTTGATGGTTAAAAATGGATATCCCTTTCCATGGATAGATGACCTATTTGATAAACTTTGAAAAGATTGAGTGTTCTAAAGGATTGACTTAAGGTCAAGATATCATCAGGTACGTGTTCGACATGCTGACATACCACATACAACCTTTCGTAGCAGTAATTGTCTATATGAGTACCTATTTTTGCAATTTTTTCTCACAAACACGCCAGTAGTTTTCATGGCACTGAGAAACCGAGTGTTCCATCCTTACCTAGATTCTTCTATGGTGGTTTTTGTGTATTATGTCTTGGTGTATTCTCAAAATAGAAAGAAACATTCCAACCATCTTGAGATCATTTTGAATACACTGAGACAGCATCAGTTATATGCTAAGATCATAAAACGAAACTTCTGGATGGATCAGATTCACTTGTTGGGTCACGTCATCTCAGATAATGGAGTATCAGTGGACCCAGAGAAGGTGAGAGCACTAGTGACCTAAGAGCATCCCAAGAATGTTTTTTAGGTACAAAGTTTCTTAGGGATATCTGGTTACTACAGGAATTTTATATAGGTCTAATCACACTTAGAGGTTCCAATGAATGGCTTAACTAAGAAATGTGTGAAGTTTGAGTGGTCAGATTCTTGTGATACATCCTTTCAAGAGTTTAAGGGACGTTTGACTTCATCATCAACACTGATTTTTCTAGATCTGAGCCAAATTTACATAGTATACTGTGATGCATCAGGTATTGGGTAGTGAGTGATTCTTAAATAAGGGGATCAATTTGTTGCGTATGGGTCTTGGCATTTGAGGCTAGATGAGAGGAATTACCCGACGAATGATCTCGAGTTAGCTATAGTTGTTTATGCTTTGCGCTGTTGGAGACATTATTTATTGGGATATTATTTTTTAGTGTACACAGACTACAAAAGTCTCAAATAAATCTTTACTCGGCGTGATTTTAATCTGATATAGTGAAGGTGGGTGGAATACCTTCAATCGTTCAATTTTGATCATGCTTATATGCCTAGAAAGGGTAATGTTGTGGTTGATGCACTGAGCTGGATGACTCAGATACATGAAGTGAAGGAGCCTAGTGGTGAGTTAATTCATATGGATTTGTTCTCTAAGATGAATTTAGAGGTTCATGGCAGTCAGGGATAGACTTATCTTTCATATTTTTCTGTTACCTCTACCCTACTGTATAGGTCAAGGATGAGGCAGCTATCAAATTCTAAAGGTCTGGTTCTATAGGAGAGTGTGGTTGGTGAGGACCCTCCTCTTAGATGGACAATAAAAGATGATGAGATCCTACATATCCATGGATGTATTTGGGTTCCAGGGGACATACACAAGGAACTGATGTGGGAGTTTCATGCTTCAACTTGGGAAGTGCATCCTGAAGTCACCATGATGTATTGAGACTTGCGCTATCAGTACTGGTGGTTAGGCATAAAGCGAGAAGTAGCTAGTTTTGTTGCGAGTTGTTCCACCTATCTCATTGTTGCAAACACAAGTCTTAGATATTCTTCATGTTCCTCCTTGCCCTTGGAGTAGATGAGAATATCATCGATAAACACTACAACAAATTTTTCGAGGTAATGTCTAAAGACTCTATTCATCAAATCCATGAAGATTTAAGGGGCATTATTAAGTCCAATGGGCATCACCAAAAACTCATAGTACCCATACCTTGTACGGAAGGTAGTTTTCTGAATATCTTCTTTCTTCACCTTCACCTGATGATATCCAGAACGAAGATCCACCTTTGAGAAGTATTGAGCTCCTCTTAACTGGTCAAAACAGTCATAAATCCTTGGGAGAGGATACTTATTCTTTATAGTGATCTTGTTGAGTTACCTATAATCGATACACAGCTATATTGTTCCATCCTTCTTCTTCACAAAGAGCACTAGTTCACCCCAAGGTGATGCACTAGGGCGTATGAACCCTTTGTCTAGATACTCTTGCAACTGCTTCTTTAACTCCTCTAGTTCGATAGGATCCATCCTATAGGGACACTTTGAGATAGGAGTATCTTCAGGTATGAGTTCAATTTAGAACTCTACCTCACGATCCGGGGGAATTCCGGGTAACTCTTTGAGAAATACATCATTGTTTCCCCTCACGATGGGCATTTCTTCAAGGTTGGAACTTTCCTTCGACTCAAACATTTGGTCAAGGTATTCTTCTTCATAGATAATCAACACCCACACCATTGAAGTATTTTTTAAAGGAGATTCATGATATTCCTTGCATTTTTAGAGGATCATGGGATGGTTCAGAATATGAAAAGATATTTCATTTTCCTGATATTTGATATGTTCTCTATATAACGAGATCCAATCCATTACCATTATAGTTTCGAATTCCGCCAAGGGAATTATTACGAGATTTTCTGGAAGAATATTCCCATATACGCCAATAAGAGAAGAGTCAAACACTTGGGTTGCAATGATTGCACCACTTGGTGTTTTTACAGATATCTCTACTTCAAGGTTTCAGGGCTCCGATTCAATAGTTCTAGCAAACTTGCAAGATATAAAGGAATGCGTAGAACTATAATCAAATAAGACTTTTTCCATTATTGAGTGAAAAGGAAGTATACCTTGAAAGACTACATTATCATGCTCCACCTCTGAAATAGTGATGGCATGATCCTTCCCTTGTTCCTATGTCTTTGGTGGCTGCTGACGCAGATTACCCTCGAGAACTCGAGGTTCAGTGCACTGGTTTGAATAGTGCCCTAACACCCTACAGTTGTAGCATTGAACCATGAGTGGTTCTTTCCTTTAATCGGCTACATTATCCTTCCTTTTCGTGTCTTTTCGACACTCTTGTGCATGGTGTCCTTCTTTCCCACACTTGAAGCATTTCCCCATCCCTTTGAGGCAGTTCTCATGGTGCAACTTCCGACATTTTTGGCATGTGGGTCGTTGATTTTTCTTCCCCCATTTTTCATTAGATCCACCATCTTGAAACTCCATATTTCTTTTCTTATCACCATAGCCATGGGACCATTATACAAACTCCATCTCCACTTGAGAGCACACCGAACAACTTCTTCATAACTTCCAAAGTCTCCGATTGCAAGATCCTTTCGAAGGTGTGGTTTTAATCCACTAAATAATATATCAATTTTTCTATCATTGTTGATAACAAAACCCGAAGCATACCTTGAAATCATTGCGAAATTACCTTCATAGATTGTGATAGATTCTCCTTATTTTTTATTGAGCTTTATGAATTATCTCTCCATATTCATGCGAAGAGTTCGTGGGAAGTACTTAATAAGAAACATTATCTTAAAGTCTTCCCATTCCATTTCTTCAATTTCCTCCCTTGGCTTGGTGTTCTTAATCAAATCCCACCATTGATCAGCTTCTCCATCTAGATGATAAACGGATAGGGTCACCTTCTCAATCTCACAATAGTGAAGAATAGAAAAGATCTTCTCCATGGAGTTGACCCACTGTTTCGCAACTAGGGGATCGGAAGGTCCACAAAACATCGGTGGTCGTTTCCGCATAAAACATTCGATATCCAGTTCCTCTCTATTTGGTGAAGGAGGATGTGACCCATTATTGTGGTTATTGTTAATAACCTGAGATAATTGGGTAAGCATCTCCATAATGTTTTGAACTCAACCTCCAAAATCATTGGGGATGTCATTCAGGCAATCGTTTCATGGGACCTCGCATGAGTTGTTGGCCTGATTTCTCCTGGTACCCACCATTTTCTAAAATAGAAAAGTTTAGAACAAAACATAAGTCAACAATTCATGAATAACTTATTAATTTAAACAATTTATACCAAAAACATAACATATGGGATCCCTATGTAAATATTCTTGTGTGCATATTTGTACTTAGTCTCATGCTATTTTTTTCTCTAGGGTTCACTAATCCTAATTCCCAAATTAACTAAACTTTTCCTCTAATACCAACTATAGCGACCCAACCTTTTTTTACATTACTATTACATCATTTTAAAGATAAAATACATAATAGAATTACACATGGAGGATCAAATGGTTTAGTTTCTTGGGAAAACTAGGACCATACATAATAATTATAACATCAAGCATAAATATTTATTTAATTTCTTCTTCTCTAGCTTCTTATTGGAACTTGTCCTCTCCTTAGTACATGTAGCCACCTGAGGATATAAATCAAAATGGGTGAGCTAGAAGCCCAGTAAGAGGATAGATAATAACAATATATCATGGGGTGAGCATAATCATAACATGGGAAAAAGGTCGTGAACATGAGAGGAAGCATAAATATAAGACTTGAAATGTGGCAATGCATAAAAATGAAACATCATGTCTTAGTGGTTAACTACCACACATACTTGTGAAAAAATATAGATTCTTGTTTACACATCATTTCACATTTAATCATGAGATTAATCACTTTACCCAATGCATTGGATCTCTGTATAATTTTGGGTGCACCCATCACATTCAAACATTCATATTGCGCAATATAATTCTGGGTGCACCCATCACATCATAACATTATCATCATCATGCTTTCAACATAGAACACATATCAAAAATGTACATAACTAACCGATGGAGTGGAATGGGTTTCATCTGATAATAACACATTCATAATCTTTGGGTTCCCAAAATAAAGACGGAATAACATACATCTTACAAGAACCGTCCACTTTGAGTGAGAAGTAAAAGGGGTGTTCTTAAAAGAAGAGTTCTTTTGGAAAACATTTTGTTTGACATAAAAACCAGTGAAAAAAATTTATATCCTAGAAAATTAAAGATAATTATGAAAAAAATTTCTTTAAGGAGTAACCATATCAAAAATGGAGTGAAAGTGGGAGAACCCGAAGGAGGAAAATTGGGTTCGAGATTTCCCCTTACCTTGTATCTGAATGCTTCCTTCTCTTTAATGTCCTGTATAATGACATTATATTCATTAATTGAAAATCCAGAACCTTTTTTACATTAATATGTTTCATTATGGTTTCATTAAGTGATTTTATGTGCCTTTGGATGAGTTATATAATTTTAATACATTGTTTGAGATTGTTTGTTTTCATGGTTTTCTTGAGTGGTTCACTTGTATTCTTAAATTCATGTTTGGGTAGAACATGGGTAAACATACAGAACTGATATTACATGTTATTAATGATATTAAATTAGTTTTAATGATCTTATAATTAATCAAATTATATCCAAGTGGATGAATCATTAGATAATAATTAAATGATGATTATTTGGGTTAATTTGGGCGGTTTTTCGATCACATCGAACTTGTTTTAAATTATCACTTAGTAATATGGTCATAAGTTAGTTAAAGAACATCAAATAGGATATAATAAATATAAAATGTTATGTTTCATCCATAAAAATGGTTTCAAGACCATATCTTAAGGTAGAATTTGAAGAAGAAAACTTATCGTTCTTGAAGGTGATAAATTAACACCTCACGAACAACATTCTCTTTAATAAAATAAAAGGAAGAGGGAAAGGGGGTTGGATGATATAATATCCCATTATAATCATAAAATTACATTATATTTATAATAATGGAGTTAAAATGCCATTTTTATGAAGATAGGTGTGGAGATATCAAGAAATGAACTTGAACTTGAAAGGAAATTAAAGGAGAAGAGGGGGAGAAATTACCTCTTAAATCTTCCTCTTGAGATCCTCCCTAAGGAAGCTAGGATTGGTATTTTGATGAGACCAGAAGCTATTGAAGGTGGGATAGGTGCTAGAGAAGATTTTTTGGTAGAGTTTATAGAAGGATTGGAGCTTGATAGGTGTGAGGAAATTAGGGTGTTAATGGTGGATTTTATAGTGGAGGGAAGAGGGGTTTCCATAATATAAAATACATTAGTTTGTTATTTCATCACAAGAAAAAGAATAGTTAGTACTACATGACAAAGAATAGTAATTTTATCATGTGATCCCGAAAAAAGTGGTCTTACATCATCTTAACATCATCGATGACTCAATTAATCCATTATTTAGCATTTATTGTGAATTATTGGATTCTACTATTCATCAAAAATTCAAGTATTTCAGAAAAATCCCAAAACTTTACCCCAACCTTTTTTTGATGTGTAGAATCCAAAAATGTAGTCCATTTTTCAAAAATAATTTTTTAAAAATTATTAATTTAATATTTAATTAAAATCATAATTTACTTTAAAACAGTTTTTAAGAATAAAAATGATTTTATAGTGCTTTCAAAAAGTACGTAGGGTCTTATAAAATTATCTAAAAACTATAATACATTGATTTGATAAATAATGAACACATTTTAAGAAAATAAATTTTCCTTTAAATTAATTAATTAATTATAATTATTTATTTACGACTTACAAAATACCAAAATGTTTACTAAGGTCAAATTGTCACTTTATAAAATGTCTAAATTTTATTTAATTATTCATGGGTGAGGTTACTCTTATGTTGGATTATTTACTATTCATAAGTTTCATATTACTATTTATAAGGGTATGTTATTATTCATATGGGTAGGTTATTATTCACCAAAAATTATTTTTGTTCCAATAGACTCCAAAAAACATCTTGAACACAACCGTGTATATCGGATTTTTGAAATTCTAAACACATAAGTGAAAAACTTATGTTTAAAGGTCACTTAGCACTTAGTAGTTCATTATGTTGTGTATTCATGTGATTTTATGACATAATTTTAAGAAGTTAATTTCCATTGAAAAACTTTGGGTCGTTACAAAATGGTGTGTGAGCATGCTAACAAGAAAAGTGTAAACCCAACTACATGCTATGTACTTCCTAGTACACGACGTGTAGTCATGTCGGCAGGCCATGGAAAGTAAGTCGGAGGATTTCAGCTGAAAAATGAATAGATAAATGATATACACGCTGTGTATTTGGGATTATACGCCGTGTAGTTTATGTTTTTCTCTTAAAATGGAAAATCTCTTCTTTTGCTATCATTTTGGATAGAGGAGGCACCGAATTCGTGAGGTAGAAGTGCCGGAAGGGGATTTGGTTCATGGTTGAGCATACGAACTCTGTTTCGATCATCATCAATCTTGTTTGAACCCAATGAGTGAGTACTTATTTACTCTTGATCCATTATTTGTGGTTTTTTTCTAGAATAAGTTATTTAAGGTTGAGTAAATATCCTTGTTTCATAGATCATTACCATTCTAGATTAAATTGGAAGTCGAGGATGGATGATGAGAGTTATACTACGATGAGGTAGGTGGTCTCGTGCTAATTTCAAAATGTCAAGTTGTTTATATGTTTCATTGTGCCATGTTCCCATGTTTGGGGTGTTTCTTTGTTGATACTTTGGCTCGTGTTAATTCTTAAGGATCATAAGGTGATTATTTATTTGATTTAAAGCATGTGGAGACTGCTTGTTTTGATTAAGGGCCACCACATAGGTATGTTTCCCTTAGATAACTATTGTTGGGTCTTTTGGATTAGGATAATCGTGGTTATGCCTCTGTTTTCCCTATTATGGGATGTTTGAAATGAATTGGTTAATTAAATGCTTACCAATGTGAAGTGTTCATAGTTAACCATGTAATAGTATAAAGATTGAATTTTTTGTCGTATGTTTATGTGATTATATGTCGGGCTTGACCCTATTGAATTATTCTTCCTATGGGAAGAGGTTTATCATGCCTATGGGAATGGTTTTTTGTGCCTATGGGCTATATTTTTCTATGCCTATAAGACATTGCCTATGGGAAAGGATTTTTTTATGACTATGGACTACCTGGTGGAAATGTTATGAACTGATGTTGGACTATTGAAATGACTTTTGATGCGTCTTCCAAGCTAAATCACAAGCTTGAATTCTATTGTCATATTACTAGTTAGATAGCATGTTGAGGTATTTTCTGTGTTTTCCTAAATAGGGGATTGAATGTCCATGGCCAGATTCCAAGAAATTATGATTTGATGTATGTGAATTGCTTAAATAACATGAAAGATAAAAATGGAACATGACTTGTAGGATTTTTTACTTTTGAGTACTTCATATTTTGTTGTTTTCATTATTATACACTATGGCAGCATATACTCACTAACAGATTGGCACAGATCTTTGGTGGTTTCCTACTGGGATTTATTTCGCACACTCTGATTGGGTCTTCTTTTTGGGCCCAAATAGACTATATTTCTGCAGGTGTCGATAGGGAAAAGGCTGTTTATACAGGTACTTGATTACTACTTAAGAGCAGGAGAGCATGGGAGAAAGACAAGGAATGTGATGTTGTTTTGATTCTTTTTTGTATTTTTATACCTTAGTATTGTATAGTAATTGATAGCATGGTTTCCTATTTTCATTGGTTTCTTAGAAAATGTGACATTCTACATTATTCTGATATAATATGCCTTCTATTAATCTTTAACTATCAGTATTCCATTATTTACTTCAATTTCATGTTGTTTAATTCTTCTTATATTGTTATTAATTATTCAAATGTGTTAAACTCTTCCAATGAGGTAATAGTCACCTAGTATCACACCCTAGTCCCTTGCTTCTAGTCGATAGCCTCTAGCGTTTGGGGAAAAGTTCTTGAGCCCATGTGGCCAACCGGGTATGGGGAACCTTTTAGTGTATTGTGGATCTAAGACATTACAATCAGTCACAAACTCAAGATATAATGGATGAAATCAAAGAAATAATTGAATACCATAAAAATAGTTTATATTATCTTGCATGAATTTAGCATTCCATATTGGGAAATAATTGAAGAAATGAAGGAAGCGGATTAAAGAGCTTACTAATAAGGATCCAACACGATCAATGACACATGATTCTAAGATTGAAAGAATGAGTTATCAAAATGATTATGAGGGGGAGAGGGAGAGGTTCACATGAGGGGATATGTTTTGGAAATTGGGAGGATAAAGGGGTGAGTAATACATAATGAAAATGAGGGGGAAAGGTAATTTACACCTATTTTAAGCGGTGTATGATTTGGTCACACGATTAGTCTAACCACGCACCAACCCCAGTATAGTACAATATAAGGTAGAACACCCATCACATGGATAGGAACATAGTTATATGAACTGTTTAGATAATGTGTGTTCTCACTATCCAAAACCTTCATCCCCTCACATGGTTGGGAATAATGTTAGAAAAACTATGCGCTAATCATGTGTTTCATCAATGAAACACACTATCACCATTTCACATGGACATGAATCCTCCCTCCCAAAATATGTTAAACCATGAAAATTCTTTATAAGGCCTCACATTTGAGTTGCATAGTTATTACTAACCATGTTCCTCTCATTATTTCTCCAAAAAACGAAGTTCCATGCTCCAAAGAAGCCCCAGAGGCTCCTGAACACTTCCTTTAAATCATTTTCATTTTTAAAAAGATTAAATGAGAGGGATGAATAGAAACTTAAAATAATCCATACCACTCTAAAAATTTAGGATCTTACAAAATCAGTTTCTTTTTATCAAAGTATTTTTTTCTCAGTTATTACTCTAGTTGTAAAGCTTTTTTGTAACTCAATTTTCATTCATTGAGTTATGATCATCCTATTTGAATTAAAAGTAGGTTACATTCTTAAAATTTATTATATAATGTGTTAGTTTTTTTGGTTTATATGAATTTACTTATTTAACACATAATACACCTTTTTGAAATATTTATTACTTCAAGGAGTACATTTTCTATATGGGATCTGGATAACTCAAGTCTATTTTCATTGAGTTGTATTATTTCATCATGAATTAATTTCATACATTATTGGGTTATTCCACTATAATATTTTATTATATTTTAATTAATTTAACTATATGGGTAAATAAGATATTTTGATAAAAATTAACATTTCTTACTCTTCTTATAAGGTTAGTTTTGACTAATAGTATTTTCAAAATGATAAAAAGGGTTTTTTCTTTTACTTTTGTTTGTTTTTTCTTCCTCTAATAATTTCCCCAAGATAAAATTTATGTATTTTAAAGGTTCTATTATGATATATTATGTTTAAAATTTATTTTTTAAAAAATATTTCTTTTCATCTTTTCAAAAGGTACCCTTGAATGTGGCATGTAAATTCTCATTTTTCATCAATGATAAAATGTTTTCTAAAAGATTTGTTAAGTTTTCATTTTCATTTTCATTATAATTTTCAAAATTATTTACCATTAATGGGTTTTTTACTTGATTTATCATTAAATATATATATTTATCATTTAGTGGATTGAACTTTGGTTATCAAACAATTCAATTCATGATCCCTTCTTTTGTGATACCATTCAAAGAAATAATTTTTTGTGGGTGTTTCTAATTTATGTAAAAATTCTTCTAAGTTTCCTTTTTTACACTATGTTTCTGCATTAAGAAATCGTCCACCATGTTTATTTTATGTATTATGATCATGTTATTATAATATTAACTTAACTGTATACTCATTACCCTATATAATGTTAATATCAAATTTTATAAAATTCAGATTGGAGGATGTTCACCCAGAATGAATTATAATTTAACTTCTAGGAAATTATTGACATTCTTGATAATTATTAACTAATAACACTCTTTGATTATGTATTTAAAATCTATATATTCCATTATATGTATAACCATGCTTTTATTCAGCAAAGAGGTTCCTTAATGAATTGTATGAAATGTCGTATTGACTCTTATAGTGAATGCATTGGACTTGAACAAGTGATTGGTGGGGCTCAAAATTATATTGTCCCTCATTGCATCGATAGGTTTCATGAGACAAAATATCTTGAGTTTGGGCGTATTCCTCAATCCATATCAATATTGTGTCTTATAAAATGGCCTTGGTATGTTTTGATGTCTGGAATTATGTATTCCATCAGTAAGAGATCGGTAATTATTATTATCCATGTTTTTATTTATTGTGATGGATATAGAATTCCCTCGGTTTCAGTTGATTATAGAATTTTTCGAATTATTTATTCATTATAGATTATGTATTCTATGGTTATATTTTTTGACAGATTTTGTTATATGTTTTCCTTATTAATCATTTGACATCACCCCTTCCTAGGTTTTCATTTAACCAGGTTATGAAGAAATGTATTACACATAATATGACTAATAAGATAGCTTTTGTGCAGAATTTTTTTGAGATATTGGAGATTTTTATGGGTTAAGCATTTTCATATAGTGGAGAAAAAATATCATTTGGTTAAAAAAGAACATAGGATTTATTATTTTATGTTTTATCCTAATTCTCAAAATCTATAATCCTAAAAGGTATTAGGAATGTATGTAATGAAATATTTTATTTTATTCATGTTATAATGGGATAGTTATGTTCGGTAATATATAATTGGTATCAAAGATGGTATGTAAAGTATGGTTTTATAGCACTAGATCAGGGAGTGAGGGTCTGGGGTTCTACATACACAATAGAACCATTATAGACACATGAGAGGGGGTGAATCAGTCATTTCCTACCTTTTACCAAAACTCAAAACATCCTAAAACCCCTTAGAAATTTTACCCATCTTTCTAGTTAGTAAAATTGGAAATATTAACGTTTTAAACTATCAATAATAAATTTTATGCATTCTATTAAAACAATGAATTGGAAAATAGTATTTTTATAAATTTTGGTATCAATACATACAACTTTCCTTGATTAATTGTTTTCCCTAATCAAGGATTATCCACTATATTCTGATTTTGATAATAATGGGTAGTGTTTCTCACACCAATATCAAATTTCACAGTGTCTATAGTTTTTTAGTCTTAAAGGAATTATCTTTACAAAATCACATTGGACATACAAATTCTAATCTCACATAAGTATTCATTCTACAACTTCACATTGTGTTCACAGAGTCTCACTATATTCTCCCTACATAACTTGATTCTCATAGGTTCTATAGAGTCCCACCATATATATTCAAGTGGTTTCTTTGAATTTACTCTTAGAAGAAGCTCAAAAACTTCACATAGGATTATTCTATATCTATAAAATTAATCTCCTTCAACTCAAAATCATCTTCTTAAAATTCCAAAAGATCTTCAAGAATACTCTGCAATTTTTTCACTACTTTAAACTCATATTCATTGGATTCCTCACTAAGTGAGATTATTATTTCCTTAAACACATAAATTTCTTATTATTTTGAATGTTTGACACCAATATCTGAGAACATGTATAGAAGGTTAGCTTCACGGTCAATTTTCTTTCTCTTAATAATTTGTAATCATGAATATTTTAGGAACCTATTTTTATTCCTTAAACATGGATACCCTGGTGATCTAACTCATCTGTATAGAATTCACCCCTTATGTTTCTTCTTCTATGACATTTTTCTTCGATATTATATAGCACAATAGGGAAACTTTTTTATTCACTTGTTTCTATAAAGTCTGTTCATCCTCTTTAGTGTCTCCGCCTCAAGGGGTGAACTCTATACTTCATCACCATGTAAGAAGTTTTCCAAACAAATCACCATGAAATAATTATATTTTTTAAAACTAATACCAATAGAGGTTTTAATCCATTATGGTTAGACATTATTATAGTTCTACCGTTAATCCCCTCTTTATAGCATAAACATCTAATATGGGAATGTGGTTGAATTCATCACCTATTTAGTTATAGTACTAATGTTGAGAATTCTCCCTCAACCCAATTGTATTTTTTGAATCACTAAAGTGTCTTATGTTATTTATGTAGGAATTCACGTCAGATTTCCAGAAATTTCCTCATTTGGGTATAATGATTTGATTCTTTTTTTTAGCTTTCATCTTAGCTAAAATGGACTTCTTTGCTTGATCTAGCATGGTAATTTCATTCTTTGATACATTCTCCAACTTCCTTGATTATTCTATTTGTTCCAACCATATGATCAATATAACATTAGTTACATGAATATCATTCATCATAGGTGTGTAATTCTTCTTTGCATTAGATTTAACACTAGCTACTATAACACTTTCCCATTTTTCTTTAAAATATCCCTCTAACCTATTAGAGTATCCATTAACTTTTTGGAGTGTGTTTGGTTAGATTAAAACTTACACAAACAAATATTTTCATTATTGAGTCACCATTCTTTGGAAACTTCTTACCTATATTTTTTCTTTATGGGATCTATATTCTGAACTACTTTCATCAAAGGATTATTCCCCAAAAATAGACTTGTGTACTTGGTCCTCAATATATGTTACTCTTTTCTAATCATCATAATGTGATTAATACCTGGATATTTTTTAAAAGAATTTCCCATAGTAATGATCATAAATATTTCATATATCCTAGAAAATTTCAATATACTTAAATATTTTGTTCAAAGATTGATTCTTTTTTTATGCACCTCTAGTTTTTTGACCAGCAGGATTCTTTTCATCTTTAAATATGTTCCCCTAGATTTTAGTCATCTAACACTTGTATATACTAACATATTATACTAGAAATAAATTTACATACTCTCAAACTTCCAAAAACACTAACACCTTCTAATTAATCTTGACCTTTTACTATTTTATAGAATCTGTACAGATTTTAATGATTTTTTATTTTGGATTTAAAGTATAACTTTTTTACCTCTATTTGTGGAAATAAATTTCATCAATATACTCACCTTTTTCCTTGACATATTGGGTAGTTTCCCATATTTTTGACACTTATATATTTGAAAAAAAAACTTTTTTTTCTAAAAATTCATAGAAACAGGATTTAGAACTAACAGAATGCAATGGGTTGTGGAATACCATATTTAAAGTTCATTAGGTAAAGGATCCTATAGTGGATCTCAATTATTTTTACCAGCATTATAATTCATTTTTGTGGGAAAATCAATATCTTAAACTTGAGTGATGGTAGATTTCTTATTAGTTCTTTGAAAATATCCATCTTGACTGGATTCTTTATTTTTCAGTCTAATTTTCAACTCCAAGCATTTCATGATGATAGAATACATTTCACTCTCAAATGATTACAATCTATATTTATAATAACTATTCATTTTCTAAATATTATCTTCATGGATCTTGTTAGATTACACTAGTGAACACTTCATCACGTTTACACTCTTGACTTTTTCTTCTACCTGGGATTCTTTGACATCTATATAAGTTATATGGTGTCTTTATAGTGAAAAAAGTCACATATTCAATGATATCATTATTACAGGAGGATATTTTTAATAGTTCATATATCAATTAAAGTAATTCATTATAAAATAAAACTAATTCATTATTTTATTTAATTTTTCTTGAGATAGTTTAAGATTTATTATCTTTTCTATCCCAAGTATCTTTCATTTGATCTTCATTTTGGTTCAACTATAGATTTTCATTATGTAGTCCCCTAATATATATCAAAATTTATACAAAAATCTCACTACGATCCATTTAAAGATAATCACTTATTTTAGAATAAAAATAACTGAGTGATTTTTTATTTTCAAACTCTTTAAATTTAGAATAGTTTGAACTAAATCCATTAGATAAATTTCTCTCACCAAGTTTGATGAAGCAAAAACCACTCAGAATACTTTTATATTGTGTGTGACCATCTATATCCTTTGAGTTCTTTAGTATCTTATCCTACCTATTAATCATTTTTCATAGTGTCTTAGAAGATACTTCAACTTGAACAATAATAGAAATAAAGTCTTTAATTTTCGTGAAATATTTATCTTCAATCATCTCAAATTTTTACTACATTAATATTAATGAAATACAATGGGACTTTAAAAATAGATCAAGTTAGAGGAAAACAAGGCTATGATACTAATTAATGTACCCAATGGTACTTATGTAAACACTTGATAGGGGTGAACTGATTCTTCCTACTTTTTTTTCCCAAGATTACAAGTTTCTAAAAACACCTTTTTAATTTAATCCCTGTTTAATATTATTGAAATTATAACTATTAAAGTTTTAAGCAAAAAAAAATCAATTTTTATACATTTAATTAAATTAATAAATAAGAACACAATATTTTAAAAATGGCTGGTGAAAAAACCTACTCCTTACCATGATTGTTTGTTTGCTCTAATCAGAGATTCTCAACTATAATCAGATATATATTGAAATGTGTGGTCCTTCCCATACCAACACTAGGTCTCATAGTGTTTACAATTATTAATTCTCACTTGAAATATCTTTTAAGAATCGCACTAGACTTACAAAGGTCAGTCTCATATAGGACTTCCTTCTATAACTTCACACTTGTTTATAGAGATTAACTATGATCTCCCTATATACCTTGAGTCACTTAGGTTATATAAAGTCCTACTATACATATTCAAGTGTTATGTTAGAAGTCATTACTTGAAATAGATAAAAAACTTCACACATGATTCTTTATCATTTATAAAATTAATCTCCTTTATCTTAATAGGATCTTCTTATAATGATAAATGATCTATAAGAATCCTATGAAACTTTATTGCTACATGAAACTCAACTTCATGGGATTTATCACTCATTAATTTTTTGTGTTCTTCACACATACTATCTTGTCATTATTATTAATTCCTGAAAACAATATCTGAGAACATGCATAGTTGGTCAGCTTCACACTCTATTTTTTCATCTCAAAATTATACAACCATGATTATTGCAGGAACCTATTTATTTTTCTTTAAATGTGGATACCCTAATGATATTACTAATTTTAATTAGATTGGATTATTATTATTATTCTTATATGAGATTTTTCCTTTTTATTACATGGTACATCACAACTTCTCCCGGCCTTACTCTTTTCTACTCAGTTTTCTCATCCTTTACATAACAATGGTGATCCCCTTATTTTCCCTCTCTCTTAATATTATCAAACCATGGTTCTTCAAAAATAATTAAATTTTAGATAATTAAATTTCTCTAATCATATCCAATTTCCTTATATGGAGAGAGAAAAATTATTGTAATTTTTCAAATTTAAATGAACTATCATTAAAAATATTCTTTTGGAAACTTTACTTTACTCTACCTTTATCTCAATATATCTTCATCATGGCAAGTATTTCCCCATTGATTTAATCAAATTCCCTTGTTCTATTCATCTTCTAAAACCTCCAACCGTCCTTACAATATAGCATTAGTTAAAATTAACAATGAAAATAAAATCTTCATCACTTAAAAACTTAAATAGAAACACTACATAAATAGATGTAGGAGTTTATATGAACTTAGGATCATCATAGCATCATCACAAACAAATTCCAGATTAAACACTTTTAGTTTATTCATGAATAGTTATAGCTTCGTTCATTATAGTGAATTTTCTAATATTCCATCTTGTATCCTAAAATAGATAATAACAATGAACACAATTTTCAAAAAACCACATGATTCATATTAAATAACATTTAAAATGTGATATTTTAGTCCTTGAATATTTTTTTTATCATTTTTGGGTTTTATTCTCATTTAGCATGGAATTTATTTAATTAAATTTTGTATTATAAATAATTCCAGAACTTCTCTAAAACATTTATCTTCTTCTCCCATAGCTCATAGATCAACAACTTGATTTTTCAATCTTGAATAACACACCCTTATTAATGTTTTTCATATTTAGAACCTTTAATAGTATCTTTGACATCATTATAATAAAATTTCCTTCCAAAATAATAAATTCTAAAATTATTCATAATTTTACCATGTATGTATGTGAAATTAACATACATTAGTTTCTATTTTCATACATGGGTTTGTTTATGTAACATTCACTTATATGTAAGTGAGACTTCATGTACCTGGTTGACCAATATTCCATATGTTTTTCAAATTCCCATACATCAACTCATTCACTTTTTTGAATCATGTATATAGTTGAATAACCTACATGGGATGAATATGATTGTGTTTATTCATATATATTTTCCATAAACATTAATTTAACCTTCAGGTACGCAAAACTTTTCATATGTGGTGCCTTAAAATACATAATTCACCTATGTAAAGCACTCCAAATATGTGAATCATTATATATTGAGACTCACATACGTGAAGACGTAGCCAGTTTTCCAAAATTTAAAACTCTGAAAATTTCAAACTACATATTCTCCAAATCATATTCATTCATTTTAAAACACCATCAATGAGTTATAAACCAAAACATTCTTCATCTATCAAGTGTGATCTCTCAAGGACGGATCATTTAGCTTCAACTAGATCTCAAACTCTTTCAATTGGTTTTCATAATTTAAACCATAGATCAATAATCTATTTACCCATATTAGAGAGAAGTCAGATTCTTCATAAAATGAAAATTATGTATATAGTGATTTCAACCTCATCCTCACTTTTCATAGTTATAAAAACTAACTCTAAAATCACTACATGTGACAGTCTACTACTCAAAGCTATCTTGCTAGTTCTTTAAGCAATATTGTCACTTTATGTATTTAATTTCTAGAATATGAAATTCTCTTTGTATTTTCACTAGTAGAACATTAATTCTATTCTGTATTGATTGGATGCATCAATCCATCAACCAAGTCCCCTTAATAACTATTGACATACACATTGACAAAAACACAAACACAATCCAAATGGAACTTCACATGATATATGTTAAATGATAAAACTATAATGGAAATGGTAAATATTTGAAAGATCATTTTACGGGAAATGTTAGAATCAAAAAAAATATAAAATATTAAACCACACAATGAATTAATTAATATAATTTGTATATATAAACTAAATAATATAATTCAATAACTATCAAATTAAATCAATTCAACAATAACACATGACATGTTCCGCTCAAAAGGTTTTAATGAGAGGATTAGAATTCTAATATTTTAAAACTTTTTTATCATGTTTTTTATATATTTTAAACTCATCATTTTGTGGAAATATTTTTTATCATAAATGGTATTTTATGGAATAATTATGATTTTAATTAATAATTGAATAAAATATTAGGTTGTAATTGATTTTTAAATCATTTGGAATTATTATAATAAATCCTATTTTTATTTTTTAAAGTTATTATTAATATTTTATATATTTAGATTCCATTATGAAGAAATCAAGTAGTTCATAGTTGATTTAGAGAATTCTTGAAGTTTTTCAGAGTCGTGTATGCAAATCAGTTCACATAGGAAAATTCCACATACATGAATTCAACTTTGTATGGGAGTTCAGATATGTTAATAATAACATGTGGGTGAATTTAACATATAAGTTAATTATATGTAAAAATATATATCTATGTACTGTAATTTAGTGGTATAGAAATATATATACATGAATTCATGCATATCCAAATTCTGCTACGTTCTCACCATCTACATAAGGTGATCCATGTAGGTGGTTAGTGGACACATAAGTGAATTTTGTAGCTATATAGTAGCCCAATTAATCCATAAATTATGATCCACAATAACTTTGAGATAATTCCAAGGGAATCCACAACATCATCTACGCAACATGTCATATCCATCCATGTATATGATTATATGCATATAAATTCAATAAATGATTAAATAAAGAAGTATATCAACATATTTTAAAGATAATGAATGTGACCCCTTGATAGGTTTAAGGAGACGACGGCGGCGACCACGCGATGCTCTCACCTCGGTGACGACGGCGGCCGCGGCGTCGACTCCTTCCCCCTTTGAGGGGGAGGGGGAATCGCTGTCTTATGAGAGACCTTGGTCTTTCCGCCCTTTCTCCAACCCGGAGTTCCTCCCCCCATTCCCAAAAATTTCGATTAACCCTATGGTACCTGATCTGCTTGATGGTGCATCGAATCTCCCCCTCTCTGTATCGGAGTTCATAGAGTCTTCGGCTTTACTGAACTTCACTTTGGTGGCTCGTTTCAAGAATATAAGACCTTCGGTGGACGAATTCGACCGCTTTGTTTTTGGATCGTGGGATCTTCGCGAACGCGCGGTTGTGGGTTTACTGGATAGTAAGCAAATTATGATTAGGTTTGATTCTGAGATGGATCTCATTCAGGCTTGGGCTAGGGCACCTCTCTCCTTCAAAGGTAATCGTTTTATCCTTTTGCGTTGGTCTTTTGATCTGTATATGAACCGTGACTCTCCGTCTACCGCTGTTTGGGTAAGTTTTCCCAAATTACCTCTACCGTTTCAAAATCCGTCTGTTCTTCGTCTTTTGGGAAATATGGTAGGTAGATATCTCTTTTCGTATTATCGCACAGAGGCGGTTTGCCACCCGGTCAATCCGCGGGTGTGTGTTGAAATTGACGTTTCACGCGTTCCGTTCGATCATATCTGGATCACGATAGGGGAAGAATACAGGGTCAAGCAGCGAGTTATATATGAAAATTGGCTGGATATTTGTGGTTTCTGCAACCGATTGGTCCACTCGACTAAAGGTTGCCGAACAAGGAGGACCTTTTATAGCGGTAAGGAGGTTAGGATGGGATCCAAGGAAGGTATAAGGCTCAATGAAGTGGACAGGGACTTGAGGAGGACCCTGGCTTCGGCGTCGAAAAGGGTATCTGCAAGTGGAATGGGTCCTCAGGGTGGTGAGGTCCTTCCATCGGGTTCCTGTGTTTTTGTATCTGAGGAGAATCCCACGAATGGAAATTCCAGCTCTGTCGGTCCGGAGCAGGTTGAAGAGGAGAGGCGTTGCAGCCCTGTGGAAGCAGTTGTCACGGCCAGTCCGAAGGAGAATAAAGGCCTGGATCCCTTGGCCAAGCCTTTCATGGCATTGAACAACAGGTTTGAGGTTCTTGAAGTGGAGAAAATGGTTGAGGATCCGGAGGACACCATTACAGGGGACAAGAAAGATGAGGTGCTTACGGAGAATAGGCAAGAGGAACACTTGGGACAGGAGCCGATTGCAGGTCCAGTGGGAGAGGAGGATATTAACTCCAGCTGGATTGCTAGTCGGGGGGGCAAGAACTCTGAGGTTCTGCTTAATCACATGGGGAGTCCTTGCACTGATGCTGCACTGAATGTTGCAAACATGGAGCAAGGGGAATGGCAAGATACAGGCATCGAGGTGAATAAGCGTGCTTGTGCCGTGAAGGAGGTTCGGGAGGCCTTACATCTAACAGTAAAGCATGTTTTTGACCGCCTTAAAAGTGATCTTGGTGCTGGAGATCCACCTTTGAGGGAGGTTGCTGTCAATTCATGTCAAGTGCAGCCGATTTCTGACAATATGAGGGATAAAGGAGGTGGACTTGATAAGGAAAATCTTACCGTAGCTTGTTGGGCCTCTTCTGGCAATAGATTCGCAGGGCTGGAGCAGGAGGAGCCACCCACTGGGATGGCTGATCGGCAGGATTTTGGGACTCCTAATAACCCGGGACTTGGTGTTGTTGGTGAAATGAACCCTCATTGCCTTGTTTTGTCTGATCATAACATGCTCTCTCAGGCCAGAGGAGAGTCTATTAAAACCTCAGATGATGTCTTGGAAAAGAAAGGTGTTGGAAGCAAGAGTTTGGTTTCTGTGAATATCATTGATAAATGGGGTAATATATCTGATAGTGAGAAAGAGAATTGTGGCAGAGCAGACAGACCTTCATATAGTGATATTGTTCAAGGTGGTCGAACGAAGATGTCTGAAAGTGAAGGTGTCATGACTGCGCCACCAAAGAGGAGGCCAAGGAGAGACTACACGGATCTACCCAAACCAATGGCAACAAGGTCTGCACACAAGATTGGAGTGTCACAAGAAAATGTCATTGCAAATGGGTACAGTGTAAAACGAAGAGGAGGGTCACTGAAGAGGGATAAAGGACTCAGTGGAAAACGGCCGGTCAAAGAGAAGTTGTCTGAGGAAATACTGCGGAAGAAAAATATGTACCTTGAGATGATGCGCAAATACGAATCTTTTGAATGGGAGTCAGCTGATCCTGGTGATGAGTTATCTAATGATGGGGAGAAGGATGCATATGGTTTTGATGTTATGTAGCGTTTTATTTTCTTCTGACTTTACTTGCACTTTTCTTTTAATAAATTTGCGGGACCAGGTTTATCCCTGGTTCAGACTTTCCTGGTAAATAAAGAAGTATCAAATTTTTTATGATACCAAATCTTTTGGAAATATATAGCATGAGGATAAATGTAAACTTTTATAATTAAAAATTATGAAATTATAGAGGTTTTATGGGATATTTCAAAGAAGTAAACTACGCACCTTTAAGATAAATTCTTTCATGATCGAGAGAACGAACCAGTGCTCAGACCTATGCTTGTATTATTTTGCCTTCTTTTATTTCTTATTTTCATTTATGTTGAAATTTTTTAATTATTTTCTCTTTAAATTACATCTTTGTTGGACTTCACATGAGGGTTAAACTCTGAGTGATTGTATAAGGTAAGGTGATAACCATTGTGTTGTTTGATTTCATGTACATCATGGAATATAATTCTTTATTAATTATATTAAACTTGTTTAAATACTCCAATTACAGTATTTATTAGATAGTGAGATCATATTTGGTTTTGGATTATGTTATTAATTATTTCCATGGTCGATAAAAATTATTAATCTTATACCCAATGCTAGTTTTTATATGATGGAAAATGTGAAACTTGGATGGTGAATTAATTAGTAATCATCAATATATGTGGAAGTTATTAGAGATGGTGTCCCAGGACCAAATTTTTTTATGTTGATTACATGTATATTATAATATTTTAATGTTAATAAAATATTTTGTTACATATTTTTCATCGTTCTAGATTACATTAATGTAATAATGTCGTAGAGTATCTGTCAAATTGACAAGGTCATAGTAGTTCTCCTTTATGATAAGAACTCAAAAATTCTATGAAGATATTCTTAAATAAAGTTCAATGGTCGAATAATGTTCAATGATGGGAAACATAGAATGTGAAAATTATATGTGATTACTCTAAAGTTGATCAGAATTATGCTCATGAAGTATTTACTTGGTAATGTACAAGATGGGAGAATATTATAATAGAACAACTAGTAGGAATTCCACGTGTTTTTGTGTCATCAAATATTATTATTTTTGAGTGTGTGTGATGGTCCTTAGACTTTGTGATTCTTATGAATTTATATTACAACTCAAGCACTTAGATTTATTTCATAAACCATGATAATACATTTCATGGTGAAGTTGGATATGTTGGGTGTGTCATGAGTGCTGTTTTATTAATGAATAAGTTGGGGAAGCATTTGTCTTTTCTAGCTTTATGAAAGTTCATAACTCAACCCTTTGATTGGAATAAAACCATAACATTAAATTCTTTATCCATGGTGTAATGAAATGTTTATTTTAGATAGTAAAATAAATATGTATCAAGCATATAGGTTGGTGAAATAGAAGTTAAACTATTTTTATGAGATATTGTAACAAATGGATTATATTGCATTGTGAGAATTCAAAATTTTTTTCAACATTAGAGCATTATGTTATTTACCTTAGGTTCATTGACCCAATGCAAGATATTATTCTTGGACATTAGTAAAGACCACAAAATTTAAATGGAAAATAATCTTATAGGGTTACACACTAATTGTTTCCATTGATATTGATTAAATTATTTTTGAATTTAGTTAATGGAATAAATATTATTCTTAAGTTGAGGATTATTTTTATTCATGTTTTATCGATCACAAATATTTATTGATGAATAAAATGTTTAATAAAATACTTATTTGGGTATTTATTAAATTACAAGGAATTATAGTTGATAAATATTGTGTTTGGTGATGACTATTTATTTGCAATACGGTAAATAATATTTATCATTTGCGCAAGTTAGTGCAAGACATGGATTATTATTATTATTATTATAATTATGATTAGTATTATTATTATCATTATTATTATTATTATTATTATTATTATTATATGTCGTGGGGTTTGTTACGAATTATTATATTATATAAAGACCAATATGAAGTTAAATATTATATTAACCTAAATCCTATCTATATAAAAAGATATTTATGCCTATTGTGTAGGTTTAATCGAAAATTGAGGATAGAGAATCATTGCACACAATAGGATTCTCACTCTTAAATTATTCCTCACATATTATCATGAACAAGAAGAACTCATTTTACCTTGAAGGATCATGAAGTGGTAAATATGAACAATTAAAAAAAATTGATTCACCATTCTAGAACTTTGAAATCAATCATCATCATTCATAAGTCAAAGGAGAACATGTTAATCACTGTTAGAGGAAATGTACACTTGGATACTAAAATCCCAAAAATGTAATCTAAATTGGTTTTTTCTAAATGATCAATATCTATATAAGAGAAACATCCTAAGATGAGGTAACCTGTTATTCTAATCATAAATTAATTAATTATAAATTTAACATTCAAATATTCATTCTTTGGGATCTAAGTTTTATCTATGTAAATATTTATTGGAAAAAAATTATTGGCCATGGTGTCCACATCATGTACAATATTGTGAATGATCCACTGAATTGAAAAAACCTTACAATTTTATCTCCTAACACAACCATTCCTCTATTCATGGAACCTATAAGTGGTATGAGAGGAGGTTATGTTTGAATTTTGAAATTATTTATTTTTATTATTGATCTATATGTGCAATAGTGGTTAGATAGAAAATTTCAAGAATATTCATTTTTTAATCCAGTCTTCACTTAACATGATTTGGAAATTTTAATTATCATTTTTCAATGATTCATTTTATTAATGGACTAATAAAATGTGAATAATGATTAGATATTCCATTGACAAGTGCCAAGAATTCTGTCCAATAATACTGGGTTACACAATGTGTAACTAGAGTATACATTGTTTACCCATGTGCACTGAATCTGACTATGTCACGGTATAAAAAATGATCCAATATGAAATTACATGTGGTGAATTTACTTCAAACCTCTTATAAACTAAGTATGTTTGTAACACATCACGTCACATTAAATGATGTTTAGTTGGTGCAGACGTCGTGTAGTTTACAAGGTTATTAGTGAAATTCTTGCAAATCATGTGGTCAAATACACAATCAAACCACATGATACTTAAATCCTATAGAATTAATTAGATACATGAGGTGTATCTTGCATACACAGTTTTTAGTTCATTAATTCTCACATCTAAAATACATACCAAGTCTTTTTTTGTGAGTCATATAGACACATGACATGCAAGATACATGGCGTGTAGTTGGATCGTACCCATCTTGTAGTCCCATATCTGATGAACATGTTGAGTCCTTTAGAAGATTTCAAGGATACATGGTATCCAAATCACATATCTCAGGTACATGTCGAAGCCCCAGTCATTTATTCCTAGTACACGACAATCAAGTTACATGACATGTAGCTTGAAAGTATATGCCATGTAGTCTCCCAATAAATGATAGAATTAAATTGCAGTAAATTCTTATTTTCAGCATTAAACCCTTATTATATTTATTAGAACATGATTTTTTTGAAAATATAATAGATATTTTTAGAAAATTATTAAAATATTATTTAATTTATTTTAATTATCTGTAATTATTGGTTATTTCATTTATTTATCATGAATTCATTTATTATGGGTAACTCTAAGAGAATGAGGGTGTCTGTTAAGAGAAAAAGGGAATTAATTAATTAATACAATAATGTTTATCTTAATAATAAATAATGGATATAAATAAATGTCATATGATGTACTTTTTTTCAAATGTTTCATTTATGTGACTAAACTTGGACTTGAACAAGACCAAGGTATGTGTTAGCATTATTTAATTTGATTTATTTAATGGTTTTTAAATTATTAATTATTAATTTAAATATGATATTATGTGATTTATCCCTCCCTCCATTATTATTTGGAACCTGTGTGTCTATGTTTATATATGAAATTCCTATTAACCAATATTATGGTTCCCATAAAATTCATTTGAGTTATAAATACCTGTAATAAATGGAGCTTCCTAGGATTTGTGTGGTGGTGGCTCAAGAAAAAATTGAGATGATACCAACATAAGTGATACTTAGGTGTTCATGTGGAATGTTGTAACTCATGCCAATATTAGCAGAAGGATTTTCTCCCAGGCCATAGGTTGATTTATTGTCCACTCAATAAACCAACCATTAGATAATATTATGATCAATTCATTTATTTATTTGTTAATTTATTTTTGTCTTATGTATATTTATTTTGTAAATTCAAGATATTGATCACATAAATAAATTAATTGATGTTCAAAGATAGAATGTTAGTGAATGGATTATACATGAACGTTTTATCAAACATGGTTAATCACTTAAGTAAAATACACTTAATATTAATAATACATGTAAGGGATAAAACAAAATATTTTTTCACAAAGTAAAACAAAAATATTCAAGTTATCTTTAATCCATTATGCTTTTTATCATCTGAATTAAGATGAACACATAGTTAAACATTCATTTCATCCAGCATTGGAGGAACTTTTAATTATAAGGAAATATTAACTAATATAGTGTGTTTAATTTACTATATTTATATTTAATTTAATCTCCCAAGTATTTTCAATAAAAATTTTGAGGAAAGTATTAAGGAAATCCAAGTTAGAATTTGAGGATTGGGGAGTCCACTCAATGGATCAAGGAGATGCAAGACCATAGTTTGAAAGGTCACCTACCTAAATACCTTCTCATGATTTTAATGGCCATATCTTGGATTCTAAAGAAGTGAAATATGGATCCTTTCCATGATAATTTCTTATTTGATGGGACATCATGAATTTAATGTTTTGGGATATATCCATTTAGTATAATAGTGGGATACTTAATTAAATTAATTTTATAATATAGCTTATAAATTATAATCAATTAAATTACCAACAATCTACTATTTCAAATTATAGAATAAATGTAAATTACATCATCTATATTATCCCTATAATTAATATTAAAGAAATACCATCTCTTCACTGGTATTAACTTCCAGGAATAGTTTAGATACCTTCATATTATGTTGCACCATGAACAAAAATATTACATACTAGAATCCTCATTACCTAATACACCTATAAAGTAGGTGAGTGTCAAGGAATTATATATCTAGGAAAAACTCTTGAATTATGTGGTTAATGTTCAATGTTTAATGATTTTTTCTATGTCTATGGAGATCATGAACTCACATGAAAATATGGATTAATGTAGCATGATTAATCATTAACATGGTCTTTACCGGGAAAGAGATATATAATAATGGTTTGAGATCTCCAGGGTTCTCTTTTTTAGAGTAATATGGGAGAGGGTTCTAAATTTATGCATCATGTTGTCAAGATCATTGGATACATTGAGAACCTAGAGATTCTAGGGTTTAAACTCCTTGATAAATTGTACAGTCCTCTCATTATTGAATCACTCCCTAAAACCTTCTCTAAATTTGTTGTTAATTTAAATATAAAAAATATTTAGAAGCCTCTCCTAGATTTTCTCACTCTTCTTTTCCATGTAGATGAGGAGGCAAAGTGAAAAAAAGTCTTCCATCCTTCTGGTGCACAAATGGAAAGGCCAACCAAATAGTATTAAGGCCAATATTCTTCATAATTACCTACCAAGAAGATAAACATCTTGGTTAAATCAAGGGAGAATTATGTTATCTATTTTGAATGTGGAATTAAGGGATACTAGAAGAGAAGATGAACCCAAGAAAAGAATCACGGGGATTCTTCAGGTGTGTTTCTTATCGAGTGAAAACTATATGGTTTTACAAATTGGGTATTAGATATATAATTTGATACTCACATATGTATTCATGTGTAGTAAACAAGTTGATTATAAGAGATTTAATGAGGGGAGGTATATCTAAGAGTATCCAACAGATATTAACTTCCTGATGTGGCTACTGGGGATTACCACCTCAAGTTGATGATTTGAATGATCTTGGTTTTGAAAAGTTATTATTATGTTCCATTCATTACCAAAAACATTATTTTTTGTATACATACATGAAATGGATGGATTGAATTTCTTGTTTTGGAATAAATTTTTCTACATTCATAAATATTGAATTTGTTATGGTAAGGTGCATTTAAATAATGGTATTTATCTGTAGGACTAAAAAATCAAGTAATGGAAATTGATAATGAAAATACTTCACATAACTCATACCACAACAAAATTTGGCATCACCTAATAGGTCATGTAAACAAAAGGTGTTTGAATAAATTACAGTAAGATGGATGTTTACATTACTTTGAAACTAAAACCACTTGGTTTATGTCATTCTTGTTTATAAGGAAAAATAACCAAAGCCCCATTTAGTGGAAAGGTGAAAGGTCTAAAGAGATTCTTGAGTTCATTCATACCAATGTGTGTGGATCATTTCCTTTTGAATTAATGGGTGGTTGATCATAGGTTATAAATTTTAAAAATTGTCTAGTAGATATGGATGTCTACTTGATGAGTTATAATTAATATTCTATTAAGATATTCACATAATACAAGAATGAATTTGAGAACTAGCCAAGTATGAAGATTAAGAAACTCATCTTAGATCATGGTTGAGAATATTTTAATCAATATTTCATTTCTTATTTTCAGTAGTTTGGTATTCTACCTCAAATCACCTCTCCTGATACACCTTAGTAGAATAGTGTAATCAAAATGAGGAACCATACCTATCACGACCCGTCCTCCGGGCTCGTGCCGTGACTACCCCAAGCCCGCCTTTCATAGGCCAGGGGCTGGAGACTAGCACCAAAGGCATGAATCCCAGTAACTGGGAAAGAATTGCCTTTATAAAACATAAACACATCCAACCAGAGTACAAGATGAAGTAATACACTAAGTACAAAAGAAAGTGAAAAAAGGTAAGTGGGCCAGAATACAAACCCAACTAAAAAGTACAGCTACAACTGAACAAAAGTACAACAGAAATGATAAACAACTGAAAGATAGAAGCAGCTCCTAGGTTGTCCACCTCAGATTATGCCTAAAGGGTAGGTACATATAGCCTCCTCAACACCCTCATCCATCAACCTCCTCTGGGTACCGTATCGTCATGAATTCCACATCTGGGTACCGACTTGTCATGAGATCCACCTACAGGTGTCGTCCAGACCTCAAACACTCAGCCTCTGTCAGCGTTGTCTGTTGTCTGCATCCAACACAACGAGGTGCGGGCATATCCCGTGCAGGGGTGAGTATAACGACACTCAGTAGGGACCTCGAGATCCTCAAGGTCTCACTAAATCCAACAAGGATAACCACAAAGAAGGATCTCAACAGATAACCCTTACTTAGGTATATGCCCATACATATTCCTAAGTTATCAAATATCCCATCTCAATCATGAGTTAACACATAGGTATGGAATAAATGGATAACCACTACTCAGTTATATGCCCATACATATACCGAAGTTATCAAGTAACCCATCTCAATCATGAGGAAATCACAAAGGTCGTTGACTTAGCTCAAACCAGGATTTTCAATATCGAAACCACGACTACTGGAGAAATCCTTCTCTGTCGAGTACAGTAGTCATGTCACGACTCTGAGGCACTGCTCACTAACCTTAGACTACTGAGGTACTCCTCCCGTCGAGTAACGTGGGTCTGCCACCTCACAAAGTAGTACTCTCCACCATGGGTCTGCCACCTCACATAGTAGTGCTCCCCCTCACAGCCTACAGAGGTACTCCTCCTGTCGAGTACCACGGGTCTGCCACCTCACAAAGTAGTGCACCTCCTCCATGGGTCTTCCACCCCACATATTAGTCCTCCCCACTGGGCTATACCAGTCACTTCGAATCGAATCGGACAAGCAGTCATCAGATCTCAGCCAACTACAAGGTCACCATACTCCGTATAATCGTCTCCAGGAGGATCTTCTCCATGAGCTACTGGTCGACACTCCAAGTGTCATGAAGTCCCATGAATAAGTATCTCAAAGAACCACCTCGTCATAGGGATCTCAACGCAACAGAGGGCGCGTCTATCGAATGTCTGGTCTATTAGTTATTAGCCTTTTTGTCACAGGGGCCCGGTTGGTTTTGTGTACGAACCAACCCGACCATATCTCAACTGTACCCTGAACTCTCATAGGGTATACTCAAAGGGATCGTTTCTCAACAAGATTACCAACATCGTTGATGGTTCGTCAAACGGACGTCCGGTCTGAAAGTTATCGGCTTTTCCGTTCCAGGGGCCTGGTTGGTTTCTAAGCTAAAACCAACCTAACTGTACTCCAAAGGCATCCAAAACTCTATTGAAGTATTCCAAAAGATTCATCTCATCAAGAGGAATCCAAAAAAGTCGACGGCATGTCAATCGGACGTTTGGAGTTCAAGTTATAAGCATTTCCGCTCTGAGGGCCCGGTTGGTTTCGGGTTCAAACCAACCCGTTCATACCCAATATTTGCCGAAATCTTGAGTTTAATACAACAAAATTACCGTTTTGATCCAAGGATCCCTACGCAACTGACTATGCATCGATCGGAGTTCTGTAGCCCATGATATGGGCGTTTGAACGAACTTGGTCCGAAAATAGGGGGTCTGGGCCCGATTCGACCCAGCCCAATACCCCATTGGGTCGGCCCGAACCGGGTCGAACCGCCACGGGTTCGGGTCCAGCCCGACGCTGGCGCGGCCCGTCCTGGTGCTGGCGCGGCCCGGCCTGGCGCTGGCGGCCCGACCCAGCGCTGGCGGCCCGGCCAGGCTGGGTGTGGCCGGCCTAGCCCGTGCGGCCTGCGGCCCGACTCGGAAGCTGGTTGTGGCTCAGCGCTGCCGAGAAAGACACAAATGGGGCTCCACCCCATATTTGTGGAAATGGGGGACCCGGTGGGTTCTACCCTAAAACTGGTTATGGGGTTACCCCCCCCCCCCCCCGGTTTCTTCGAAATGGCCAGTCGTAATGGTCGGCCTTTCTGTAACCGCAAGACCCCCTCGGGTCCCGCCTCCAGGTGGCGCTGGCGTCCGGCACAGCTGGCCACCCCTTGGAAGTCCGCCGCATCCTTATGTCATGACTCTTGTTCGATTGGTGTGGCTTGCTGGCACCGCGCCCCTCCGTTGCGGCCCTCTTGTATCTCTGGCGCCGCACGACGGCGCCGCACCCCACCTCCGCAGACAGCCCCAGCTGTGGCTCTTGTAGCTCCAGCAAGGCACGACGGCGCTGTGCCCCCATCTCTGCGGCCTGGATCTACATCGCGTGGCACAACGGTGTCATGATTTTGCGGTGAACCAAACTTTGACGATCCTCTCGTGATCGGCCCGATGTCGGCCGGTTCTTCACAGTCCGGCTCCATCATCCATTATCAAATGAAAGGGGAAGGTTCGGACCATGTTCGTGCGGTCCGAGCCCTTCCTCGTCAAGATGGTATCAAGCGGCCCAACAAAACTCAAGAATTTTAGAACGTTGCTGACGGTATTAAAACATTGAACATAACAACCCCTACCTCGTTTCGTTCATCATTCGTTGACGATATCGCGAAAGGGAGTGGACGCCGGTTCGTTGACTTCATCGCAAGGTAAGAGGTGAAGGTGACGATGGTCATTGACATTCGTCGTTTCCTCAAAGGTCTTCGATCCGGATTGAGCATCATTCCATGGAGATCCGACGGATGGAGAACCATTCTTCGTGGAGGGAAGGATCTCTTATATTCCTCCAGAGGTTTCCCCCTCAAGATTATTTTCCAAACAAAAATTACCAAAGCTTTCCCCCATTTTAAAGAATGCCAACTATATCTTCATTAATTATATGTGTAAGCAAACTTAAATGGATGAGTGGAAGGTAGAGAGTTTTCTTAATTAATGAAGAGTTTACAACATAATTAAAGGAGTGATTAAAAAGGGGGTTTAGGGAGTTAAGAGGGGAGTGGGGAGTTAAGGTCTTGTGTGGGCCCCTCCTCACTAAACCATCCCATTTTGTAGAATAATGATTACCCTCCACAAATAAAAATATTAAACTCATATTTTTATTTATTCCTTAAAAATAAACCAAAAATTAAACCTCTTCTCCCATCAAAACGCAACTACGGTAAAGGTCCCCTTAAGAAATTATCAGCACTGCAGTTTCATCTGTGCCCTCGGATTTCAATTCCGAGCACTAGTTCAAAAGATAGAAAATCCCGCTTGTTCGTTTACTGAACGTACCTGAGATGAACTTCATAAATTGATTCCAGGAACATCGGGCCTCGGAATCAGGTGCCGTCAGAAACTGCGCACTCATAAAATTCCAAAGAAATTAAGAAAAAAAATCCTTGAAATATTTGGGTCTTTACATTACTCCCACCTCAGGGATTTACGTCCCCGTAAGGCTATATCACAAACTAGAGAAACTATAGGAGGTACTGAGCATGCATCTGAGCCTCCAGCTCCCATGTGCTCTCCTGGAGGTTCTCGTGCTGCCAACGAAAGTGCACAAGAGGAATAGACCATCCCCGTAGGACATGCTCATGTCGATCCTCAACCTCTATTGGAACCTTGTGAAAGTCTCCCCATCATCAATGTTCAGCTCTCTATGGTCGATGATGACGGATAGGTTGTGCACACATCTCCTCAGCTGAGATACGTGAATGACGCCGTGCACCCGGTGCAACTAAGGTGGAAGGGACAGACGGTAAGCCACTTTGCCTACCCTACTGAGGACCTGGAAAGGTCCGATTAACATCGAAGATTACTTGCCGCCTCGGCCAAATATCCTTAGACCTCATCGAGGTGAGACCCGTAAGAAGATGTGGTTTCCACCCACGTTCTCTAGTGGTCCTGTCTCCTATCAGCATAGGACTTCTATCTGATATATGCAGTCTTCATCCACTCTTGGATGATCTGCACCTTTTTTTCGTAGCATGAACCATCTCTGGTTCTACACGTGCTAACTCCATCACTATCCACAAAGGATATCTGAAACGCAGCTAGCTACTATCTCACCACTCCTAACGGCTGAACACCCAATCTCCTACTAAGAGCATCTGTTACAACGTTCCCCTCCCCAGGAGTATCAACTATCTCGAAGTCATAGTCTTGGAGGAATTCAAGCCATCACCTTTGAATCAGTTTCATGTCCTTTTGAGAGTAGATACAACTGAGACTATTTGAGATAGAGAGAATCGTAAACAGTTTTCTCAATGAACAATGGGTGAGACTAGCCAATTATAAGAACCCATCTCCACCCTTTTTCGTCTACATTCCACCAAAGAGCTACTAGGACTTCTCCTCTGCCGAAAATAGAAATCTGGTCTCATCCCCTAGATGAACCACGTTTTTTTTCATAATACAGTCAATCCTAACATGAACAGTACTATTTCATCCCATGGACGACGTCGTAAGGCCTAGATGCTACTACCAAGAGATCCAACCGTTACTCTCACCTCCAAGGGTTGAGTCACACTGTTGGCAGTAGTGTGTGGTCACTGGTCTCCTTCAGTAGGTATCTCGAAAGTGAGGATCAAGTCAAAAGTTTAAAACCGGAACCTCTTAGTATCAACCATACAAAGTGGATAAGAAAGTAATCGTCACAAAGGTAAGTGTCTTTTATTACTGCAGCTCGTAGTACAAAGACACAAGGCAAACACAACAGAGACAACATGGAGACTAAAAACAACAAGAATAAAGGCCTTCATGCCTAGTCCCGCTCCTGTCCACCCGCTTTTGGAGCTCCATAGTCGTATTCTTTAGCTGTCTGAAGCTAAACTATCCCATATCCACCCGTTCCCTGCGGTCGGGGTGGTCCTCTGGGTGGTGGTGGTGGAAACACCTCGAAGCGTCGTCCACCTCCATCTGCACGGCCAGCTCCTCTGCCTCTACCTCCTGCTCCTTGCGGTCCGTCATGATCAAACTTCTGCCTCTGCCTGGGAGGTCCTTCATATATCTACTGATCGTATGAGTGGTAGGTCGGACAGTCACGAGCCATGTGACCCTATCCTCCACATGTGTAACATAGCATGGAAGGTCTGGCTCTGTCTCTACCCTTGGTGCCTTGCACTACCGATCCTGATTCATGCGGTCGATCACCTGTAGGTCTGGCTGTCTTGGACCTCTGTGTCTTATGTCTACTACCAACTGCAAAATACTCCGCTGCAAGTCGACTAGTGGTGGTTCTCGTTGCTGGAGTCTACTCAGCAAGGAAACTCTCCACTAATAGATCTCACTTCAACACCCCTTCTTGAGTCGGGATGCTGAGAGGGATCGTCGAATCTCTGATCTCATCCCTCGGTCCCTACTCGAAGGTCCGGACCCTGAAGAACGGGTCTTGTACCATGTCTGTAGAGTAGCGTGAGAGGTCTGTGAACCTCTCTGAGTAATGAGCTACACTCATGTTTCCCTGCTGCAGATGAAGTAGCTCTTGTATCCGCACCGCTTGAAGGGTGGCTGGTATAAACTATTCCCAGAACAGGCTCTCGAATTCTGCCTATAAAAGTGACGTCCCGTCATGCATATGGAGCATCAGGCTCTACAATCTGCCTCATGCTTCCTGAAGGAGGATGGCAGCAAGGATCACCATGAAGTCCGCTGGTGTACCTACCAGCCTAAAGATTCTCACCACAGCCTCCACCCAATCCTCAACTACCAGTGGGTCCATATCTCCTCGGAACCTGGGTGGCCTCTAGCACTGGAACTCATGCAGTGCGCTCAAGCAGCGTGCATCGCCTGATGCTAGGGCTGGTGGCATCGGTGGCCCAATGGGTGGTAGTACTGTCGGTGCCTCCGCTGGTGCCTCAACTGGATGAGAGCCTTGTATTGAGGCCTCGTCACTCGGCAGCCTATCAGTACGTACAACTCTCGAGGATTTATCTGGTTGTCTATGGGGAGGCATCCTGAAAGAATAGATGTGACACAGTACAAAGACTATACCTTGTGAGATGACCTGTTTTGAGCTGACTTGAAGGAATTTTTTGAAAACATACATGCAATTAGTGTTTTCGTGCACAGAGTTGGAAATCAGAATCCAGGGTCCTTGTGTATGGATATGTCGGCCGCCCGCACCAACACTGGACTCTCTGAAATGAAAACCACACTTAGTACCCTTAACACTATTTCTTCACATAAAGAAAATATCAGAGTCCTAAGTTCTGTAGTAGAACCGTCTCTTCTGATACCAATTTTTCATGACCCGTCCTCGGGGCCTGGGCTGTGACTACCCCAAGCTCGCCTTCCATAGTCCAGGGGATGACGACTAGCACCAAAGGCATGAATCCCGATAAATGGGAAGGCATTGACTTTATAAAACACAAACACATCCAACCAGAGTACAAGCAGAAGTAATACACTAAGTACAAAAGAAATTTCTGAAAGGTAAATGGGCCAGAATACAAACCCAACTGAAAATTACAACTACAACTAAACAAAAGTACAACAGAAATGACAAACAACTTGAATATAGAAGCATCTCCTGGGTCGCCCACCTTAGATCCTTCCTGATAGGTAGGTACAGATAGCCTCCTCAACGCCCTCATCCGTCAACCTCCTCAGGGTACCATCTCGTCATGAAGTCCACCTCTAGGTACTGACTTGTCATGAGGTCCACCTCTATGTGTCGTCCAGTCCTCGAAAACTCGGCCTCCGTCAGCGTTTTCCGTCGTCTACATCCAACACAACGAGGTCCGGGCATAGACCGTGCAGGGGTGAGTATAATAACACTCAGTAGGGACCCTGAGACCCTCAAGGTCTCACTAAATCCAAAAAGGATAACCACAAAGAAGGATCTCATCATATAACCCTTACTTAGGTATATTCCCATACATATACCTAAGTTATCAAATATCCCATCTCAATCATGAGGTAACACATAGGTATGGAATCAACAGATAACCAATACTCAGGTATATACCCATACATATACCTAAGTTATCAAGTAACCCATCTCAATCATGAGGAAATCACAAAGGTCATTGACTCAGATCAAACCAAGATTTTCATTATCGAAACCACAACTGCTGGAGAACTCCTCCTCTGTCGAGTACAGTCATTCTGTAACGACTCTGAGGCACTGCTCACAAACCTTAGACTACTGAGGTACTCCTCCTATCGAGTACCGTGGGTCTTCCACCTCAAAAAGTAGTGCTCCCCGCCATGGGTCTGCCACCTCGCACAGTAGTGCTCCCCCTCATAGCCTATAGAGGAACTCCTCCTGTCGAGTACCATAGGTCTGTCTCCTGAAAAAATAGCGGTCCTCCTCCATGGGTCTGCCACCCCACATAGTAGTGCTCCCCTCTAGGCTATACCAGTCACTCAAAATCGAATCGGACAAGCAGTCATCAAATCTCATCCAACTACAAGGTCACCGTACTCCGTATACTCATCTCCAGGAGGATCTTCTCCACGAGCTACTGGTCGACACTCCTAGTGTCATGAATTCCCATGAAGAAGTATACCAAAGAACCGCCTTGTCATAGGGATCTCAAGGAAACAGACGGCGTGTCTATCGAACGCCCGGTATGTGAGTTATTAGTCTTTTAGTCATCAGGGCCCGGTTGGTTTCGTGTATGAACCAACCCGACCGTATCTCAAATTTACCCCAAATATTCATAGGGTATACTCAAAGGGGTCGTTTCTCAGCGAGATTACCAATGTTTTTGACGGTTCGTCAAACGGGCGTCCGGTCTAAAAGTTATCGGCTTTTTCGTTCTAGGGGCCCGGTTGGTTTATAAGCTAAAACCAAACTGATTGTACTCCCATAACATCCAAACCTCAGGTAATGTATGCAAAAAGAACTTTCTCATCAATAGGAATCCAACAAAGTCGACAGCACGTCAATTGGACATCCGGAGTTCAAGTTATAAGCATTTCTGCTCTGAGGGCCCGATTGGTTTCGGGTTCGAACCAACCCGGACATACCCAATCTTTCCCAAAAGCTTGAGTTTAATACACCGAAATGACTGTATCAATTCAAGGATCTCTACGCAACTGACGGTGCATTGATCGAATGTCTGTAGCCCAAGATATGGGCGTTTGAACAAACTTGGTCCGAAAATAGGGGGTCTGGGCCCGGTCCGACCCAGCCCAATACCCCCTAGGTCAGTCTGAACCGGGTCGACCCGACCTGGGTTCAAGTCCGGCCCGATTGGGCGCAACCCGGCCCAGCTGGCGCAGCCCGGCCCAGCACTGGCGGCCTTTTTGTGGAAAGGAGAATCTGGTGGAAAAGGCGAATCAAGTGGGGTCGGGCGGGACGCAAAGGGGGTGCCACCCTCTATTTGTGGAAAAGACAAATCTGGTGGGGTCCGCCCTAAAACTAGTCAGGGGTGGGGTTACCCCCCCCCCCCCCGGTTTCATCGAAACGGCCGGCCATAATGGCTGGCCTTTTTGTAACCGTGGGACCCCCTTGGGTCCCGCCTCTATGTGGCGCCGGCGGCCGGCACAGTCGTCCGTCCCTTGGAAGTCTGTCGCGTCTCTAGTTCAACCGGCGCGGCGCGACGGCGCCGCGCCCCTCCTCCATGGCCCGCCCCAGCCGCGGCCCCCTTGTAGATCTGGCACAGCACGACGGCGCCGCTCCCCCTTCTCCGTGGTCCGGCTCTACTCCGTGCGGCACGATGGTGTCGCGCTTTTGTGGTGAACTAAACATTGATGATCCACCCGTGATCGGCCCGATGTTGGCCAGTTCTTCGTAGTCTAACTCCATCATCCATAATCAAACGAAAGGGGAGGGGTCAGACCGTGTTCGTGCGGTCCGAGCCCTTCCTCATCAAGATGGTATCAAGCGGCCCAACAAAACTCAAGAATTGTAGAACTTTGCTGATGGTATTAACACTTTGAACATAACAACCCCTACCACATGTCGTTCATCGTTCATTGACGATATCGCGAAAGGGAGTGGACGTCGATTCGTTGATGTCATCTCAAGGTAAGAGGTAAAGGTGACGATGGTTGTTGGCATTCTTCATTTCCTCAAAGGCCTTCGATCCGGCTCGAGCATCGTTCGTTGGAGATCCGACGGATGGAGAACCATTCTTCACGGAGGGAAGGACCTCTTCTATTCCTCTAGAGGTTTCCCCCTCAAGATTATTTCCAAACAAAAATTACCAAATCTTTCCCCCATTTTAAAGAATTCCAACTATCTCTTCATTAATTATATGTGTAAGCAAACATAAATGGAGGAGTGGAAGGTAGAGTGGTTTCTTAATTAATGAAGAGTTTAAAACATAATTAAAGGGGTGATTAAAACGGGGTTTAGGGATTTGAGAGGGGAGTGAGGATTTAAGGTCTCGTGTGGGCCCCTCCTCACTAAACCCTCCCATTTTGTAGGATAATGATTACCCTTCACAAATAAAAATATTAAACACGTATTTTTATTTATTCCTTAAAAATAAACCGAAAATTTAACCTCTTCTCCCTTCAAAACTCAACTATGGTAAAGGTACCCTTAAGAAATTACCAGCGATGCGGTTTCATCAGTGCCCTCAGATTTCAATTCCAAGAACCGGTTCAAAAGATAGAAAATCTCGCTCATTCGTTTACTGAACGTACCCGAGATGAACTTCAGAAACTGATTCTGGGCACACCGGGCGTCAGAATCAGGTGTCGTCCGAAACTGCGCACTCATAAAATTCCAAAGAAATTAAGAAAAAAAAATTCCTTGAAATTTTCGGGTCTTTAAAATGCCCTTTAGTACATGGTGAGATCAAATATGACTCATACGAGTATTGAATTATCATTTTGGGTATATATGTTACAAAAAACAGTGTACATAATAAATTGAGTTCTATATAAAGCATAAGATGGTATTCTATACCTATTTTGGAGTGGAAATAAACATGTTTTATTATAATTTCAGTTTTTTGGGATGTGAAGAGTTTTTTATGGCCTCTCCGGTAAAAAACTTTCTCCTTGAGGCACAATGTGTATCTTTATAGGATATCCCAAGGAAAAAGGGATACAAACTATACAATCCTTCAGATAAAAAGGTTGTGGTTGAAATAAATCCCATATTTGTTAAAAAGGATTGCATATCTAAAATAGATAGTGGGTGTGAGATATAATTTGATGAAGACCAAGTCCAAGATATACAAGAGTTGGAATAGGAAATAATTCCATAATTCCTCATTGAGGAAGAAGTTACAAAGACACAAGTACTATGTAAGATTGAAAGATACATTAGAGAAATAGAATGGTATGGTTTTCAAGTCTCCATGGATGGTGACTTGTTATTATTTGATAATAATGACCCTCTAACATATAAGAAATAATTAAGAAGAATAAACATTTATAATTGGAAATAAGCTATGAATTCTGAAATGGATTCCATATACCAAAACCATGTTTTTTTTGGTAGATCATCCAGTGGATAAAACCTTCCTTGGTTGTAAATGGGTTTTTAAGAAGAAACTGAACCTAGATAGACAAGTTACTACATATAAGGTATGAGTGGTTTAAAAAGGTTTAAAACAACATCACATAATATACTACAATGAAACCTTTTCTCCAGTATTAATGATAATATCCATTAGAATCCTTATATCCATTACATCTTACCATGACTTTGAGATTTGGAAAATGGATGTTAAAACAGCCTTCCTTAACATTAACCTTCATGAATATTTCTATATTACACAACCTGAAGGGTATGTCAGTCTAAAATATTCCTAAAAAAATTCAAATTAGAAAGATCTATTTATGGATTAATGAAAGCATCTAGGTAATGGAACATTCATTTTGATGATCCCATAGTGGAATTTGGTTTCATAAAGAATGAATGTGATCCTTATGTTGATAAATGGTTTAATCTGTGTGTGTATGTTTTTATGACATTTTACACCAATATCTTATTACATATTGGAAATGAAATACATGTCTTGCAGTCTGTTAATTCCTAGATGAATAAATGCTTCTCTATAAAGGACTTGGGTGATACAACATGCATACATGGGATAAAGATCCACATGATATATCTAAGAGATTTCATGTCCTAATTCAATGTAAATATATTAAAAAGATACTAAATAAACTCAATATATACTAATCCAAGACAGTATTCTTTCCATTGTCACATTGAATTCATCTTTCTAAGAAAATGTGTCCCCAAACATATAAGGAAAAACAAAGGATAGAAACGATTCCATACGCATCAGTGATTAGTTTAGATATGTATGTTACGATATGTGTTAGGTTTGATGTCACATAAACCTTAAGTGTGGTAAGAAGATATCAAGCTAACTCAGGTGTCCATTATTAGATGGTATTCAAGACAAACCTTAAGTATCTAAGGAATACAAAAAATATGTTCCTGGTCTATGGAGTAGATGAGGAACTAGTCATCATAATACATGTATATGCTAGTTTCCAAACATATAAAGATGATATAAAATCATAGAAAAGATACATATTTCCTTTGAATAGAGGTGGTGTGATCTGGAAGAGCTCAATGTAGGTGGTGGTTGCTGATTCTACAGTAGTGATTGAGTATATTGTGGATTATAAGGAATATCAATAAGTAGTTTGGATATGAATCTTCATCCAATATCTTGACATGGTACCCAAAAGTAAAGATCTTATCAGACTATTTTTAAAATACTATATTGATGGCTCTTATAAAAGATCCAATATCACATCAGTGGACAAATCATATACTTTGGAAGTATTGTATTTTGAGGGATTTTTCTCAAATAGGTGAAGTCATAGTGAGATTAATTTCCACAGAAGACAACATAGTATACCCCTTGACTAGATCCTTGACTGAGAAGAAACATGATTATCATGTGAAATCTAGCGGACTAAAATTCGTAGGAAATTGGATCTAGTCCAAGTGGGAGTTTTTTAGAGTTTGTGTCCTAGGACCAACAATTATTACTATGATTACATGTATATTAAATTATTTAAATATTAATAAAATATCTTTTTACATATTATCCATTTTTTTACGAAATTTATATAATAGTTTCTTATAGTATATGTCACATTGATAAGGTCATAGTATTTCTTCACAATGATGAAAACATTGAAATAATAGGATGAAATTATTAAATATATTTTTATGGTTTGATAACATTATATGATGGGGAACATAGAATGTGGATATTAGGTGTGATTACACATAATTGGATGAGACTACTTCTCATGAAGTTCAAACTTGGTAATCTCCAAGATGGGAGATTATGAGAACAGTCATTCTAGGGGAAATTCTGTATGTTTTGGTGTAATAAGATATTCAAATCTATGATCATGTGTGATGGTACTTACACTTTAATCTTATTATTAATGCATAATACAACATTTTTACTTATATGACTCCCGTAAATCCTGATGATATAGCTCATGGTGAATTTTGATACATTAGATGTGTCTTGAGTTATTTGTTATTAAATAATAATTTGAGGAAGGATTTTTTCCTTTCAATATTTATGAAAGCTGATATCTTTTCCCTTTTATTGGAATAGAAGCATCACATTAAATTCCATGGTCATCATATAATGATTTGTTTATTTTAGATAGTCAAAGAAATACATATCAAGCATATAGTCTGGGGACATGGATATGCAGCCTTCTTGATAAAATATTGTCACAAAGGGATTATATTATATAGTGAGTGTTTTTATGTGGTTTTCGATGTTTGGATAGTAATCTATTTATCTTGGGAACCTTGGCCCATTTCTAGATAGTAATCTTGTACCTTAGGCTAACCTGCCTAATTACAATGATAAAGAATCTTAGAGGGTCATGCACTAAGTGTTTCCATTGATCTCTATTAAATTCTATTTAAATTTAATTAATTGAATAAATATTATTCACACGATCGTGGAATAATTTTACTCATGATTTATCAATCACAAATATTTAATTAAAATTTTATTTAGGTATTCAATAAATTACAAGGAATTGGAGAGGACCAATATCGTCTATGGTGATGAATATATATTTTCAATATAGTAAAAAATATAAATAATTTTCACAAGTTAACACAATTTAAATAATGATAATATTATTATCACTATTTGGCATGGGTTTTGTTAAGAATTATTACATTATTTAAGGGATAGTGTGTAACTAAATAATATATTAACCTAAAACCTAGCTCTATAAATTGGTGGTTATGTCTATTATGTAGGTATAATCGGAAATTGATAATAGAGAATCTCCTTGGTCAATGGAATTTTCTCTCTTGAATTATTCATATCATATACTCATGAATGATAAGAAATCCATCAAGACTAAAGGATATTGAAGCAATCAATAAAAACAATTAAAGATGGTTGATTCACTATGCTAGAACCCAAAAATAAATTGGTATCATTCATAGGTCAAAGGAGAAAGTGTAAATCACCACTATAGGTAATCTATACTCAGATCCTACAAAAACAATAAAGGTAATCTGAATATGTTTTTTAGAATGATCAACATATATATCAAATAAATATCCTAAGGCAATGTAACATTTTCTTCTTATTGTAAATAAATTAATTATAATTTTAACATACAAAGATGCACTCTTCAGGTTTCAGGTTTTCTCTATATCAATATTCAGTGGAAAAAATTCATTATTCAGGGCGTTCACATCATACATAATATTTCAAATGATCCACCAAATTGAAAAAACATTATTGGTTTATCACCCACCATGGAAGTTTTATTATGATCAAAACCTATAAACGTTCATGTGGGATATTTGAATTATTTTGGAATTACCAGACCTAATTTAAAATTTTCCCAGTAAACTAAGAGGACCCTCTAAAAGAATATCACACATAGGAAAGATAATAGACAAACCTAAGATATCAGTTAGTTATATTCTCCCCACAACCATTTGGATGTGGGAGGGAGAATAAGTGATTTTGAAATATATCTCTTACCAGCCTAATAGAAAAATATTAGATAATTTGAGAACCAGGATGGAAATATAATATGATTAGTCAAATCCAACTCGTTCACCTTCTTTTTTTAAAACAACTTTATCAATTTCTTTCTTTCTGTTCTAAAACCTTTTTTCAATAACAAACTCAAAAAACGAGAAACATTTTTTATGTGAACTCTTATCTAAGAGACTACCAAGGTTACCAATCTAACTATATTTAACATAGAAAATACATTTTTTTCATTCCCTAAGACAAGGCGTGTAGTTGAATTATTATTACTATAAAATAAAAAATGAAATTGAATTAAAAATTGGCATAGTCTGAATTTTACCCAAGTTCGATGGCCTTACTAGAGAGGACCCTAATAGAAACCTAAAGGAATTCACTCATGTTTTATTAACTCAAAAACCCTAAGGAGTGGTTGATGAGGAAGTGAAATGGAGATCCTTTACCTTATCACTTAAAGGAGCTGTGAAAAAAATGGTCATACATCCTATAACCTAGTGGATTCCACGATTAGGATGATCTTTAAAGGTTCTTTATGAAAATAATTTTCACACCTCTAGGAGTGTATATATCATAAAATAGATATATTCCACTACATAAGTTTCAAGAGTGACTCTCTATGAATAATGGGGGAGATTAAGAATATGTGTGTTAGTTTTCCTTATCTTGTTATTGAATAAAACCATTTCTTTAAGTACTTTTACCAATGATTGCTTGAAAATGATAAAAAAAATATGTTAGATGCTTTATCTAGTGAATACTTGATATAAAAATATCTATTATAATCAAAGAGAATAATTGAGAATATTGTGAAGAACTCAAAACAATTCAGTATAGCAGGTACCAGAACAAGAGGAATTCATAAGGTAATAACTTACAATTCATCGCCATTACTTGAAACTAAACTTAAATAGCTAATAAGTTTGGCACAATAGGTGGATCATAAGTAATTAAATGAAAAAAAAATACCTAAGTTATATGGTTTATTCTCAACACCTAATCATTTTACTGACCTATGTTTCAAAGTGAAGGGTCTAGAAATTTTTGGATCAGTCTTTCAACAAAGAAAATCCCAAAAAACTGAGATGGAGAGAGAATAACTAAGTCTAGTACGCGTTTTGAAATCAGTAGAACCATACCAGATCCTCTATCAAAATTAGTACTCAAACCTTCCTCCATTAAAACATTAAAATAAACATTATCATAACCCACCACCATTCAAGAAAAATAATAAATATCCCTAAAAAAATCCTAATAACGACCCCCTTCATAAGAAAATAACCCCTTTGAATATCCATCAACTAGTTCACTAACCTCGATTCAGAAAAAAAGGATCAAGGTCTGGGGAGATAATGAATATAGTGGATATGTTTTAAAAAATAGTGGAAATTATGGTGGTAATTCAAAAAAAACCCTAGAAAATTGCCTTTCCAAATAGAACCTAACCCTAAAAAACTATGAATTTGATCAGAATAAGAAGTGGAAAGTAACTCCAAAAACCAGAAACACCAAAACATAAATTGGATCCCAACCAACTAAAATTGGAGGAGAATGAGGATGAAAATTATAAAAAAAAATCTAGGAAGAAATTGGAAGCATATCCCCAATATGAAGGAGAAAACAATAAAAAATAGAACAATGAAATTGAGAGGAAGAGACAATAAAAACCACTTTATAAGAAAAAAATGGATAAGAAAGTATAACCCCCAATATTCCCATGATGGATGATAAAATTAAAGAACATTCTATAATAATCACTCTAAAAAGACATTATGGACACATTCTATAAAGTGGAAGTCAATATCCTCTTTCTTGAATCCCTCAAATAGATTCCAAGATATACTAAGATTATCAAGGTGTGGTACATTAATAAGAGGATACATAATGGGAATGATAGGGTAATATTAGGAAGTAGTGTATCAACATTTAACACATCTCAATTACCCATCATATTTCAATAACTATGGATGTTTTTCTATTCCTTTCACTATTGGTCCTTTTTTTAGATATTTTTTATGATCTTGGTACTTAAAAAAATATTATACCTGACACTATATTACCATAATGATAGATAGTATATTTCAATCCCACATTTATACTAGTCCTACTAAGAAATCGGTTAACTATTTTTCTAGTAGGAGTGTTGGAATATGTCCTAGTTAAAATTAAATACCTTTTATTTATAGTTGATTACTACTTTATCAACATAAAAGATAAAATAGAACCAAGAAACTCACTAATAATTTTGTATAGACCATTCTTGAAGATGGTGAAGACCATAATTAATGTCCATGATATAATACTCAACATGGAGTTTGGATACATCACTATCCAATTCAATATTTTTGACTCCATGAATCACCCTTCGGATGCCCAATCACATTTTACATTATCCACCCACGAATAGGGTAAACCCTTTGAAGATCCAGGTATGGATAATGAATTTTTAAAATTATAATAATGTTTTATCATTGAAAATCACATATACAGTGAATTTTTTAATAATTATAGAAATTCCATTTTCAATATGGAAGAAGATGTAACCCCTAAAATTTATGATTCTTATGATGACTTATTTCTATAAAAATAAGATGAATTTTCTCTATGTGTGAAATAAATAGAAGCCTTATAAGTAGGAAACATCCGTCTAATTTTTTCACTTGACTAACCCCCAAATATATAATTAAAACCACTGGATTTTGAATTGAAATTTTTTTTAATTGAAGAAGAAAAGTTACCTATAATAGATTTTAGTAACCTATTTAAAAATCAAGGAAAATTTTGATTGAACTTTTGAAAAAAAATAAAGAAATAGAATAGATATTAGGTGATATCCCCATAATAAACCCAAAAATATGGTCAAATAAAATTATACATGATAGAGATTCCCACCCTATTAGGCAACCCTGATGGAGGCTAAATCCCACCTTGAAAAAGTTAGTGAAGAAGGAAATAGATAAACTATTTTAAGTGGGGATCATCGATCCCATTTCATACTCCTAATGGGTTAATCCCATCTATGTGGTTCCCAATAAAATTGGCCAAACCATTATGAGGAAATAATAGAATGAATCAATTCTGATGAGAATTCAAAATTACCAGAGAGTTTGTGTAGAATATAGGAAGATAAATCAGGTAACCTATAAAGATCAATTCCCTATTCCTTTCATAGACCTAATTGTAGAAATTTTGGTATTAAGAACACATTATATCTTATTAGATACATTTTTAGGTTATTTTCAATTATTCATTATTTGTAAAGTCCAAGAAAAGACCAATATTACGTGCCCATTTTACACATTTACATATATGTGGATGCCTTTTAGACAATATAATTATCTGGGTAAATTTTATTGGTGCATGGTAAGTATATCTTCTGATCATAATAAGGATTACTTGGAGTTATTCTTAGATGATTTCATAGTTTTTATAAACTCTTTTGATCATTTTTTGAAAAATCCTAAAAAACAATGAAAATTTTCATTGAAAAAAATCTAGTTTTAAATTTTGAAAAGTGTCAATTTATAGTATAAAAATAATTATCTTTGGTTACATAACTTCCCAAAAAGCCATTAATGTTTATAAATCAAAAATTTATGTAATAAGTTGTTTTCCTTACCCCACTTGTGTGAAGAATGTTAGATCATTTTTATGGTATTTTACTGAAGGTCCATAAAATGTTTTAGTAAGATTGCTCTCCCCTCTATTGATTACTTTTAAAATATTCTAAATTCGACTTTAATAAAGATTTTAAATTATATTTTTATGAATTGAAAAAAAAAATCGATAGCCCCACCAACGATGAAACCACATAATTGGGCAATTCCATTTGAGTTGATTTGTGATGCCTATAATAAAAAAGTGAGAGTAGTTATTTCTCAAAGAATTGAGGGAAAACCACAATTCATTTATTATGACTCAGTAAACTTTTATTTTTCCTAATTCAACTACACATATACATGAAAAGGGTTTTTGACATTTTTATTTAGTTTGTAATAATTCAGAACATATCTTCTTAGAACTAAAGTTTACGTTTTTTTATCATATATCTCTTAGATACCTGATAATGAAGGTGATTATAGGAATGATATTGTGAGATTGATTCTACATCTATATGGGTTTGACTTATAAATCAATGAAAAATGGGGAGCTGAAAATTAGATGGTAGATCACCTAAGAAAACTTCTGAATGATGTTGAGGAAGAAGTCTTAGACCAAAACCCACTGAATGACTATATTACCATGGAAAAACTCAACATATACGAAGGGGAAGTACCTTGGACTATAGATATAGTAAATTATTTGGTAAATTATTAATAAATATATCATCTTTACACCCACAAAATCTAAAAACTAAAATCTGAATCTAGATATTATATTTAAAAAGATCCATTTCTTCCAATATTTACAACAATTAAAGGATAATGAGGTGATTTCCTATTAGTTAAATTAATATACTTTTGATTTTTTTCACACTCTATCTTATGGAGGAAACCCATAACCTTAAAGAATAGTTAGAAAAGTCTTATAATATGAAATCTATTGTCCCTAATTGTTTAAATATGCACATGAATTTTGTAAGAAATGTGAGAAATGTCACATTTTAGGAAATATTTTTGAAAAGGAAAGAAATACCGCAAAAACCAATTATCTTTTAAAAAAATTGAAGTTTCAAGAATAAAATTTATAATGGATTTATCAATTTAATTTAGAAATTGTTTTATTTTAATTAATTTGGACTATGTCTCATAATATGTAGAATACATTTCCACTAAGAATAATTATTCTCATATCTTGTGTGATTTTTTTAAGGGTAACATATTTTTTTGGTTTAGAGTAACAAGATCCATCATCAGTGATCAAGGGACCCAATTTTTCAATTAAAAAATAGTGTACCTATTAAGGGATTATGAAATACATCATAAGATATATATAATTTATCATCCCCAAAAAATGGCCAAGTTGAATTTTCTACCATGGAAATCAAAGGAATTCCAGAAAAAGATAGTAAAACTAAATGGAAAGGGTTTTATTCTACAGTTAAAAGGTTCTTTATGGTCCTAATAGATAGCCTAAAATACACCCATATGAATGAGCCCGTATCGATTAATTTATGAAAATATTATCACAAGCCTCTGAAGTTAGAACCCAAATCCTATTGGGATATAAGGGTGAAACAAATTCACCTTAATAAAGCTATAAAGTAAAGGAGATTATAGTTACAAGAGATGGTGGAAATTAGGAGAGAATATTTTTAAAATTAAAATATTTACAAAGAGTGAACAAGAATAGATCATGATAAGATAATACAACCTAAAATCATTGATCCTAGAGATCATGTATTTTTATACAACTCCATACTCAAGATGATTCCAGCTAAACTTAATTATTAGTGGTAAGGGACCTTTATAGTTACTCATGAGTGAATTTTTGGTTTTTTTAATATTAAAAAATAATGAGAATAAACCCCATTCACAATTAATGGGAATATTCTGAATAAGTACCATGGGAACCAACCCTAAGAACCAATAAAGGATATCGCACTCCTCCAACTTTTTTATCAATAAAACCCAATAGTTTGTGTCATTTAATAAAATTTTATTGAATGTTTTTTATTCTATTTAAATTATTATTATATGATAAATCAATTTGAATTTAATAAGGGAACTACATTAATAAATTGTGTAAGGTAACCCTATAGTTTAGGACCTTTTTGTGTCCGTTTCAAAAAATATCGTATTTTATTTATCATTTTCAATATGTTTTTAAAACCTATAAGGTTTAATTTATTTTCATTGTTAACTTTTAACCCATGAAAATGTTGAGAAAAAAATTTAACCATGAAATCATCTTAAATTAATAATAAAATAAAAAAACAAAAATAAAAATAAAGGGATCTCATGCCAAAACCTTTGATTTTTGAAACCCATGTCATTATACACTTCCCTGAATCTTTGAACACATACCCAAAATGATTCGAAACAAATTTTGAAATATTATTTAAAATACCTTATTTCTTGAGAGAACCAAGATATAGTTTAATAACCATAAATTTTTGAGTAATATAATAAACAACGAAGATTATTCCAATAACTTAGGGTTTATATCATTGAGGAATTATTTTTATTTTAAATACCCTTTTGTTTAATAAAATTAATTTTCAAGCCTACATTTACATTTCATCCTTATCTCCCTTAGTACCCATGAATGAATTTTTTTCATATTCCACATAATAAGATAAATATACCTATTGACCTTTCAATAGAATAATTTACATGATCTGTGTTGAATTAAAGTGTGGGGGAAGAAAGAGAAGTAGCTATAAAACCAATTTTGTAGATTTTATTTGAATTTAAAAAAGGATTTGTTGAAAAAAATCCTATTATAATAGGATAAAATTAATTATGGAAAGAGTGGATAAATGATCATGATATCATTTAAGGTTTTCCATCGAGATCCACCACAATTTGAAGTGAAAAAATCCCTCTTTGTCCCTAAAGTTATAGATTTTGAAGAGAAATTCATTTCTAAAAAAGGTAAAACAATGCTATTAAGAAATAGGGTTGAAAAGTTGTTGATTTTTTCCATTAAATTTTAAAAATTATATCTTTTTTTAAGAACTTATTTAGGTCACAAACCTTCCATAGAATATTTTATAATTCCCCTTTTACATCAAGATTATATCAGGAAAAATATATTTCTAAAAGAGATGAAGGAATGGAATGATTGTTTCTTCTAGAGTAAAAAAATTGTGTGTATATTCCATGTATAATTAAAATGAGGGTAGATTAGTGAGTAAATTATTAATTGAGAGAGGAATAAATTCTTAGAGTAAACTAAACATCTTGTATTGGGATTTATTTTAGAGTTAAGCCACCTCATTCAGGATTAGCATTTTAACATTAAAAAACTACGAACCCAACAGCTATAGAACAACCCTGATTAAGTCCTCATGATATTCATAATTACTTGAATCATTGGGTGTATATAAAAATAATTCTTGAAGCCTATAGTGAATTTTTTATGAATTTAAAATGGGGAAAACTTAACTTGAAAATCATAAATGAGTAATGAGTTAAATATTTCAAGGAATCTAGGTATAAGTGTGCATGACGGGATAAAAGAATTAGGAATATATTGAATGTACTTAATGAATAAAATGGAGATAATAACCTTAAATTGGAATGATAATTTGTGAAACATAGTATTGAAAAATAACTCACACTTTCTAGGTAGATTAATTTTGTTTTAATAATATTTTAAAGTTCACTTGTTCATAGTCCAAGGTTTAAGTTTGGGGGAATTGGCATGAAAATATTTTAAAATATTTTATCTTGAGTTTCAATTATTTTAAAACCAAAATTATATATGTAAATATTTTTTTATCATAAAATATTTTTTAATGAATAATCTAGAGTTTAATTAAAAAATGGATTAAATATTTAGTTTTAATTGATTATTTAATCCTCTGGAATTATTTTAATAAAGATTAAATTTTTTTTGAAATTTTTTTATGAATATTTTATGTATTTATTGTCCATTATAAATAAATCAATAAGTTTTGAGAAAATTTAGAGAATTCTTTAAGTTCTGTAGAGCCTAATAAACAAATTAGTTCACGTAGAAAAATTTCATGTACGTGAATTTAGTTATGTACGGGAATTTGGCTATGTGAATCTTACCAAAAATTTGAATTTATCAAGGGTATTCTACATAAGAAATAATAAATATGTATTGGGATGTGGCTAGGCACTGATCCATGTATGTGAATCTTTTATATATGGTAATTTCAGAGCCAGTGAATATGTCCAAATTAAGTAATTCATCACCATCTACATAAGTCGATCCATGTAGAGGATTATCAGCTACTTAATGGAATTTTTCAGCTACATAGGATCCTTATATAACCATAAATTAAGAGTCACCTACACTTATAGATGAATCTTAGACCATCCACATAATTATCCTTACAACTTATCATATGATTCCATATTGATGATTATATGTGCATCATTTTGATCAAGAATCAATGGAAGAAGAGATATATTCTATGGAATACAAAATAACATTAAAATCCATAACAATAGTAAAAAAGGAAATTTTCAAAATCAAAAAAGAGGAATATTTATTTCAAAGGAGGAAATTATGCACCATTAATAGAAAGTCTTTCACAATCGAGATAATGGACCAACATTTTGAGTTGTGCTTACATAATGTTGACTTCTATTCTTACAAAAAAAATATTTTTTTAATGTATATTTATTCCCCTTTAATCTTGGATGCCCTTCATGTAGAGGGGTAAACTCTGAGTTATCAAGGAAGAGAAGTGGAATATTTTTATAACACTTGAGTTCATGAACTTTATTTATTTCTTCTATTGAATAGGTTTCAATGATAAAATTATAGTCTTTATTATCCTATGTGATAATATTTGATTTTAGATTAGGTTATTAGTTTTTTTATTGGTTGATAAACATTAATATATCTCCCCACATTATTGGTATTTATATGATGGAACGTGGCAAATTTAGGTAGTGATGTTCTTAGCGATTTTTATCATGTGTGGAATTTATAGTGGGAGCTCTCAGTTGTTTATGAATTACGGGATCCAATTTTAACTTTCCTAAGTCAAATTAGGGTACCCTCTACAACATTGTCGCATATAGAAATGAGGGTCAACCAACTTATCTCAATTGGGTGTATTCTTATCATAACCATCTGTCCAAGGGAGAGAGAAATAGAATTTTGAGAATCTTTTTCTTACTATCCTAGAATAAGAATATTGGATAATTTGAGAACTGATATAGCATTTAAATAGTTTTTTCAAACCCTGACCTCATGACTTTTTCATTACTATTTTCAACCAATTTATCATTTTCTTTATTTCTATTTTAAATCACTAACCAAAATCACAACCTTTTTTCTTTAACCAATATAAATATTTATAATCAATTTTTTTAACTCCTCTCTAGGAGACTACCTAGATTACCACTATAACTATATTTAACTTAGGAAATAAATTTTTTTATATACCCCATGATAAGGAATGGGATAAATGATCTTAAATATACTCTGGTGAAACCATTTACTAGACTATAATTAATTCCTAAAAAAATGGATTAATCTCAACTAGCCTCACTAGGAAGAACTTCCCATAGTCAGAGTATGTCATATACTAAAGGATATGATTCATAGTGAAATCATAACTAGAATAGAAAATATCTCTTGGTCGCCCACTTAGATACCTAAAGTTACAATGGAATAGACTAATATAGGTGAGGAAAACAAATCAAATGGTATATAACAACATAAATGAAATGATTTAATATTAGATAAAAATAATGTGTTACCTCATAACACCCCTTTCAAGAAGAGGATGGGATTCATAACCATCATTACTGGAAGCAAACAACCATATGCTTCAATTATAGAACAAAACTTCAAAACTTCTATAAGAAGATGAAATCTATGAACTTGGTGTGCTAAACCTAAGATAAAAAACCACACCTCAACCACTGCACCTGATCTCCACCTTCACACACTCCATAAAAATATAACTCTTAAAAACAAACAACACAAATTGGAACACACACATGATTTAGCAATAAAAATAAGGATTTAAGTGGTTTAAACTTTAATCCTATATCCACAAGAGAACATGTTTCTTTCTTTAAATAATGGAAGAATAAATAATTATAATCATGATAAAAATATATAGTCAATATTATATCATTACTAGTCACTTGTACAAGTGTTCCCACTCCATCTATTTATAGTGGGGCCTATACGTTCTACTAGTTTCACTACCATCTATGATTCATGGAGGATCCACCATTGTTCATGGATACCTCTGATATACCATAGGTTTATCCTACTTATTTATTGTCTCCTTATTAAAAGTGAAACTCATTCTCGCAATGACCTCATATAATTCATAAATAACCTTTCCAAACCTCCAGGTAAACCTTTCATAACACCATAAAATTGATTCTTACACAAACCATATATTATGAACTCCCATTATCCAAAAACTTCCACCAACATGCATAGTTATAGAAAATGACATCCAAACTAGATGCACACTTGTTATTCTCTTAATTTAATGAGCCTCCATAATTCTGATTCCTAGGTTCTAGAGTCACTCCTTCAAGACATAAGAAAAATGAAACTTATAAGTAGACTTTACACCCTCCTAACAATCTCTCACTTAAAGATTATTTTCAAGGTTTCAATATTCCTTCAATACTTAAGAAAATTTGGATCACTTGTAACTTCCATTTTAATAATCAATTACTCCATCCTCTACCTTCTAGTCACCTAAGTCTGATGGAGGCACAATGTTGCCTTAATATTTCATAAATTAAAACCTTGGTAAACATGTCATCTAGAATATGAATCTTTCTAATATTTTGTAGCTCTAGTACCCCTTATTCTATTATCTTCTAGATGAAATGATACATTAGCACAATATATCTTTTTTATAAGTTAAAAAATATATTATTATCCAAATGAATTTTGATCTGACTGTCGTAGAAAACAAACCCAGTTCCCCAACTCCTTTTGAGTTTCTCTACTAAACATTTTATCTAAATAAAATAATTACATTATTTTGTGATGGATACGTACTCTAACTTCATTATTGATATTATAACAATTACTTACAATGTCTACATCCAATTTATTATTATCCCTATAAAGGTAAACAAAATCCCTTGGTACACTTTTTTGTATCCATATACCCTATAAATTCCATATAAAATTATTCTTGCAATAGATCATTCATTACAAAACAAAAATCTATATCTTCTTAACCTTTATGATATTGAAGAATCCACTTCACATCTTCCTAGTTCTCCATTCTAGTATTCTTCATAAACTATATTAAAAATACCACTACATTTCTAATTTTCAACCATTTAAAGACCATGGTGTACATCAAGCTTCCAACCACTAATGAAGATAGAAAAGTTTCCATATACTTATCCTCATCTTTTATTTTCAGTTCTTTTTAATTGGATAATATGCAGTTCTTAACCAATGGGTTGGGAATTGGTTTATATTTTCTCATTCTAAATATTTAAATAAACTTATAGTTGTATTCATTTTGAGATAAAACCAAATTTCCATTCATCATATATCTTTTGATCTACATCCAAAAAATATTCTTATCTTCCTTGACTCCATTCATATTAAACCTTATAGAAGAATACATATTCACATCTTATATCTATTTAATGTTTAGGCTTAATAGGATCATGTCATCCATGTATAATAGAATTATGATGTAACTTCATCCTTAAACACTTTATGGTAGTAGAAACGAATTGAGTTGCTCTGGAAAACCCTATTACTATCCATAAAGGAAATAAACTTTTGGTTCTATTTATTTATTTCTTACTTCAAACCATAAAGTATTATTATCATCTTACACGCTTGGACCTTTTTCTATTTTTCTAAAAATTACACTAGGTGGTTCATAAATATTTATCCATCAAAATTTTTATAAAAGAACATTATCTATGCACCGATCTATTCCAAATTCAGAATTTTAGAAGAAATTAAAATTAATACAGTCCTTATAATTATATTTTTTTTGTTTGATGTGAATATTATTTTAGTTCACTAGATATATTCTTCTAGATAGTGAAAATTTAGATGATGCTTTGGCATGATGGTTAGTACATTGGCATTGATATCTTAAATGGTAGGTAGTATGGTCAGATTACATTATTATTCGATGGGAATGTGCAGTGGTCTATCTCAGTGGTTTATGTGATATTTAGTGGATGTTACTAAGTAACCCTTATGGTTTTTTGGAAAAGGTTCGTGTAACCTTTTATGTTTGCTGGATATAGTGGTTAGCTATTGATTTCTAAAGGAAATCAGTAGTCTACAAATATCAATGGTGGTTCATCCATGTATTTTATATAGTGATGATACTGGATTACCAATTTAAACTTACTATAAGTAAATGGGACCAACATTACTATGTCATGATGTGATTGAATATTACTTGTAGTTAGTGATCTAATTTGGTGACTTGGGAAATTGATTTTGATTTTTTTATCTTCATTATTGGAATAGAATATGGATGTGTTTCTCTCATGGATATAATAAATAATGTCTAAAATGTGTAAAATAAATGTTTTATTTCTTGTTTTTTCTAATTTTCACTTATCTTGATTATTGTGTGAGTTTAAATATTTCTTGAGTGTGCATGAGGTTGACTTGGTGTGGTGAGTAGAGTGAAAGCTTATTTTTTCTTATCTTTTGGTACACATAGTCAAGGGTTCCCTTTCATATGACTAAGTTTTTCCTATGTGGCATTGTTTTTTCCAATGGTTAGACACTGAGAAATATTCCCAATAAGATATAATATATTGGTTGTTTTAGCATACTCAAAACACGATCTGATGCAGCTCAGGTTATGCTTACAATTTCCTAGATGTTATTTCAGTTTTAGTGGGAGTTTGCAATTGTCACCAACTGAATCTGGTCGCCACCAAAACCGGCACCAAACCTATCCTGTGACATGACCCGAAGGGCGTTCCCTATCCCCACGGGCTGCCACAAGTTCCCGGGTATCATTTATTTTTGTTTGGGAACGATTTACCCGAATATGAAGTCATAAAACATTAAAAACAATCAATAAACTGAATCTGAAAAATGTAAACCAAACTATGTTTAAACAAAAATCAGAACTAAATAAATATTTTTAAAGACACTACAAGTGGTGTAAAAACAAATCATGACAACATAAAGACATTACCATGGACTCCACACGACAATGGGTTCATCACCCGCAAGCCTTCTCCGCAACTCCGCCCCAACGATGGGGACTAACACCCTGAACCGCCATCACCCTTATCCTTCCCTTCACCTGAGTCAAGCATAAGAAGGTCTACTTACACCCAAGGGTTGTAAGTAGGGTGTGAGACTAATCCAAATAGGATACCACCAGATGATTCAAGAGAATGCAATACAATGTGAACAAAACAAGCAATTTTAATACACAAGGTGAAATAGTGTTAAAATTCAAAGAAATGAAACTTTCAAATGAAAACAGTTTTCAATCCAATAATTCCAGTATGTTAACACTAAAAAGAGACATGTGATATAATGTAAAGTACTGCCAAAACACCCCACAACAAGGGTAAATACCACAAATCCTATGAGCATCAAAATCGGGAACACCCCTAAGCAATAGGTTGTCTTGGGCCCTATGTACCTCGTACCTCAGTGTAGAGTAACCATAGAAAAATCCGTTGTCATGCACGAGCCACTAGTAGGGAACATACCCATAACCTAGTGGTCCCCAATCATCATCCACATATTTTAGTTAGAGTTGTCGTTATCCAAATGCTAAGTGGAACAGGGACAAAACCCATCCGATCCACTAGCTGTACTAGTACAAATCCACCCCACCTAGGTACCCGGGCTTCCCCTTTTGTGCTCAAACAATTTCAGCAAACAACACACATACTGTTTCATATAAAATTTCACTACTGGTCACAAACAAATAGTACAGTAGCTACACACATTTTATACCATTTAAAACACACAATAAAATAATTTTATTTTCAATAAAACAACCTCTCAAAACATCACATTGTTTTGGACCCAAAACTCTTTAAGGTATCTACTTTTCACACTATGTGAACACTTGTAAGTCATTAAAACAAAATTTTAGTTCAATACCCTTTAATGAAACCAAAAATTCAGTTATGGGGCAGCTCAATGTGAACCAAGAAGTTTTATCTTTTAAAAACCACCATTTTCACAAAAACATGGCACTTAAAGCCCATTTGCTTCCCAAACACCATTTAAGCAAACTTTCACAGCAACAAAAAAAAAAGAATAAACATTAAAAACATGATTTTCAGTCATAATACAGTTCAATAAAATCAACTAAGTAATTATAGGTCAGCCCAAAATGAACCAATGAAAGATTTGAATTAAAAACCCCCAATTTCACCAAAAATTGGAACTTAAAATTCATTTTCATTATAAATGCAACTAAAACCAATTTTTACAGATCCATTCAAGGGAAATAAAAAATAAGGTACCATGAACACAGCAATCTAATTCTCAAAAATTGCACACAAAATGGAATCACCTACCAAAACCAAGGAAACCCTTGAACCCTTTGTGCGAAAACTCAAACGCACCACCGCCGCACCTCAAGGAAGGTAAACCAGACCTAAAACTAGAATTTCAGACCATTAAACACAATATAAAACCCTAATTTTTAAACCCTGATCCCTGGAAATTAGAAACCTCAATGATAAGGGAATAAAACCTAAGTAAATTGGATGTGACCCTAAACAAATTGAAAGAATAAAAAAGGAGAACAACTTACTTAAAATATCTTGTAGAAATATCCCCCAAAAATACCAGTATCTGATTTTAAAAATACTCAAACCATTAAGGGAGGTTATAAAAAGGATATGAAGATCATTTAGGAATTTTAATGGGGGAAAAAGAGTAAAAATTGAGAGATATATGAGGGAATGGACTTACCTCTTCAAATCTGGACGATTTGAGGAAGCCTATGAAGTTCGGCACCAAATAGTGATTAACCAGAGATCCAAAGAGGGGGGAGAGAGAAGGGTCGCGTGTCTGGGTTCAGTGGGCTTGGGATCCACTTAGAATCACCGAAAAATCCCAAAAAATTAATAATATATAACATAATCAAAATTTATTTTTAAAACAAGAATTGGGCTTTCGGGCAAGCCCAACCCCTTAGATAAAAACCCAAATAAACCCTGATTATTGATTTCTAAAAGCTCTAAATTACCTTGGAGGTGTTAATGGGTTAAGCAAGGTCAAGTAGGAATTTGAATGGATGAAAAATGTTGAAAAATGAAAATGTTATAGAAGATACAAAATTTATTTTTTAATCTAAAATTGGGCTCACTGTTTGGCCCAATTCATGAATACTCATCTATTCCTCCCTAAAACCTAGGTAAACCCTCAAAACAAAGAAAGAATGTAAATTAAATGAAAAAAAAATACCTTTACAATATTTCTTGTATGTGGAAATTCTTCCCACCATAAATAATTCCTCCCCCGGAATGCCACAACAAGACCAGATACAAAAGCAAAGCTCAAACGATAGACCAAGACAAACTTCCTTGCCACGTTTTCACCCACTTCAAAAAGGAAGAACATCTCCAGTTGATCAAACGAAGGTAGATAATAATCTCACTAACCAAAAAGTACCTCACTTACATAAAATTATGAAAAACATTAAAAACACATCCCAAAACAAAACACCTCAAACACTACAAGACGACGCTCAAGCAATCCACTTGAAACGAACAACGAACTCGAATAACGCTACCGCAACATTACGTAAACAAAACCATTGGGTGTTCTCCAACCCCAAAAATTACCCAAGTAACAAATTTGTGGATAGATATACTTGAACGATACTACCTCCTGCCTAGAATACACCAAGGAGAAAACTGAGTCACTAGTACGGGGTGACCCAATCTGGACATCCCACCATCAGGGACTACTCAATTTTCTTAGATAGAATAAGGATAACAATTGGGGAAGGAACGAATGGTCTCCCCATCATAAGGGTTAAACTAAAATTATTCCTTTTCCAATATAACATACATGATACCCATGATGGGTCTCCCCACCATAATAATGAACACAACTTTCCTTAAGAAAAAATCAAGACACTAACAGGGGGCCTCGAACGAAACTCCCAGCATTAGGGGTAGATTAATATTAGAATTATTCCAATTAAACTTAAATGAGTCCCATTGTGGGTATACCCCAAACAAAACCCAACCATCTTAACTAAATAGTATGGGATAAAAACAAAAAAACAACAGAATTTTAAGAAGTTGGCATGGTCGCACGGTTGGTTCACACGGTTTGGGAAACCGTGAGTTAACTGTGCAGATCATTCTGTCCAAAGAGGAAACTTCACACAGTTTCCTTTTCCGAGGATCATGGACGTGCAGAGACCATGCAGTAGCTACTGTCTCTTATCACATGGTCCCCTAGGTTGGCACACGGTTACTACTAACCACGCAAAAACTATGCACTTCAACCTGCCTAACCCAAATTTTAACCTTTTCTCAAAAAACACAAGGGAACCCAAAGGGGAAAAAATCAACTCAGGGTATGACATGGGAACAAGGTACTCACACCTCTTTCCACCAAATGTGAGAAATTGGAACAAGATGATGATACCAGAGTTTTAAACTATTCCTATCTTTCATATTGAGGATATTACCTTGACCAAAAGTTTAAACAACTCTAGGATTTCCCCTAACTACACACCAGCTTCTCTCTGGGGCCTATGGCTGGAGCTCAATGGATTGAAGCATCTTTGGCCTCACAGTTAGGATTTGGAAACCCCTAAACTGAAAATCTTCTTCCAGTGCCAAAAACAATTATACTGTAATCTTAGATGGTCTCATTGAGACATGACACACTTCAAACCCGCTTTTCCACAACCCATCATTTTACCAAAACAAGAACTTATAAGATGCACACACATCGCCCCTTTTTTTCTTCGGATGCTAAACAGCAGAATGAAAGGAGATATAGAAACACATTCCTCTAGAACATAGGATTTAGAATTTCCTATAGGGAGACACACATCCAACAAAATAGTTACACTCATAAGATTGCCGAATCTTCACCCTTATAGTCAAATGAACACATGACATCACAAGGCATCACCGAACATGACCATTATGGATAAAATAAAACACAAGGAGAGGGACCTTGTACTGAGTCCCAAACAGCGCATGATTCCAAAAAGTGTCCATAATAGCCACTCTTGTCCAGGTCCTGCACACTGGTGGCCTAACATGAACTCTTGCTTCAATGATACTGACGAAAGACCCAGAGGCCCTTTAAGACATCATTCTACAATGACAACCATGAACTTCATTGACTTAAACAACTTAGGAAACATAAGAAACTAAGGTCTATTTCAACCTCTCACAAACACTCTCCCACTATAGGTGGATCCACATAATTTAAAAAGAATAGGGGTAAACTCAATCTCCAAACCTCAAGAAAAAAGTCCTTATGTTGATCAACTCGAGGATCATCCAACGGTGAATCACCATAGGCCAAACATGAATCATACATTAAAAATTTATGGGGGCGTACCCTAGCCTACAAGAAAACTCAAGGACCCAACCGATCTGGTCATTTGGTCACAAAAGACCACAAACCTGAACCGAACACATGATGGGAGCCACCACATTGGCCTCCCAAACCTTTCCTCAAAAGAGACCACTGACCAACACTTCATTCCAACTTATCAATGAAACACCAAACCAAAACATCGTTCAAACAAGAGGGGATATTGAACTCGAAACATCCCACAATAATAATCCCTAAAACACATAATCCATACCTCCCAACCATACATTATCAAAACACAACACTTTCCTTTAAAAAAAATTTAAAAAAAAACAGTGTTGGTGGGTTGCGCATTTACCAATGGTATCTCATGATCCTCACACATGCATGTTTACATGCCACACTAGGAACCCACCTCATATCCATCCATATTCCCAAATAAACCTATGCATGTGGTCACCCTTGAGAGCACCAATTACCAAAAATCAAACCTTTCCTCTTTTTAAAATAAAAACTTTTAACCACACTTTCCCTTTCTCGAAAACAATAACCATAATATCAAAACCCAATTTTTCATCTCACAAACCAATTTAGAAAAGAATCCATAATTCAATAAAATCACATATTCATGCCTTTCACAATTGTTTCAAAACATTTCAACCCATTTCAAAACAAATATAATTTCATGAAAAACACCATTTCATAAATCTCCATTTAATTAAGAACTCAACTCTTCTCATTTAAAGAAAAGGTTCTAAAAGTTCATAAGTTTTTTTTGTTCAGTAGTCACCAAAACCAAAATCCATCTTCAACCCCCACACCAAAATTATAGAACACTTAATTCAATCCAAAATACTTTTCAACAGTTCAAAAAAATTCCATTAGAAACATATTTTCAAAACCCCAATTAACATAGTTCAAACTTTCAAAAGAGGTGTAAACACATAATTTACCCTTTTAAAATAATTCTGAAAATTCATTTATAGGAATTAAAAAAACATAAAACCATTTTCAATTTACTAGAAAATAACTTCACAAAAATTAAAACTCCTTAAAGTGAAGTCATTTTTTTTTGCTAAAAAAAACCAAGTTTCCAAGATTCCAAAACAAAGAGACACAAGACAATGTGAGAGGAAACTAGTTTCAGTGGGTGACTTGGACATATGGTTGGCAGCCATATTCCAATCACTTCACCATCACAGAGAGTATTCTAGGGAAATATCCACGGCACCACATGGCTTGCCAGGCCCTGCGAGCTCACTGAGATTATTCGCCCAACTCTCTTTTCATTTCCCATAGTCATCATTAAACCGAGAAAACCAAAGGACTCAGATAAATCCATACTACCCATGGTGACTTGAATCCCGTCATGAGGTGTGTTGGCCAGGTACACTACCCATGACTTAAATTTCAAGTCCCGACAATCCAAGCTCCAGACTATCCTGACTCTTCCACAAATAACATGACCCAAGGAGCGAACCTCCTCTGATACCATTTTTTCACGAACCGAATCCGGTCACCGCCAAAACCGGCACCAAACCTAGCCCGTGACATGACCCAAAGGGCGTTCCCTATCCCCACGGGCTGGAACAAGTGCCTGGGTATCATTTATTTTTGTTTGGGAACGATTTACCTGAATATGAAGGCATAAAACATTAAAAACAATCAATAAACTGAATCTGAAAAATGTAAATCAAACTATGTTTAAACAAAAACCAGAACTGAATACATATTTTTAAAGACACTACAAGTGGTCTAAAAAAAATAATGACAACATAAAGACATCCCCATGGACTCCACATGAAAATAGGGTCATCACCCACAAGCCTTCTCTGCAACTCCGCCCCAACGATGGGGACTAACACCCTGAACCGATATCACCCTTAGCCTTCCCTTTACCTGAGTCAAGCATAAGAAGTTCTACTTACACCCAAGGGGTGTAAGTAGGGTGTGATCCTAATCCCAATAGGATACCACCAGATGATTCCAAAGAGCATGCAATACAATGTGAACAAAACAAGCAATTTTAATACACAAGGTGAAATAGTGTTAAAATTCAAAGAAATGCAACTTTCAAATGAAAACAGTTTTCAATCCAAGAATTCCTGTATGTTAACGCATTAAATATACATGTGAGATACTATAAAGTACTTCCAAAACACCCCACAACAAGGTTAAATACCACAAATCCAATGAGCATTAAAATCGGGAACACCCCTAAGCACTAGGTTGTCTCGGGCCCTATGTACCTCATACCTCAGTGTAGAGTAACCATAGAAAAATCTGTTCTCATGCACGAGCCACTAGTATGGAACATAACCATAACCTAGTGGTCCCCAATCATCATCCACATATTTTAGTTAGAGTTTTCGTTATCCAAATGCTAAGTGGAACAGGGACAAAACTCATCCGATCCACTAGCCGTACTAGTACAAATCTGCCCCCACTTAGGTACCCGGGCTTCCCCTTTTGTGCTCAAACAATTTCAGAAAAAAACACACATAATTTTTGTATGTAAAATTTCACTACTAGTCAAAAACAAATAGTACAGTATCTACACACATTTTATACCATTTAAAACACACAATAAAATAATTTTATTTTCAATAAAACAACCTCTCAAAACATCACATTGTTTTTCACCCAAAGCTCTTTAAGGTATCCACTATGAACACTATGTGAACACTTTTAAGTCATTAAAATAAAATTTCAGTTCAATACCCTTTAATGAAAACAACAATTCGGTTATGGGGCAGCCCAATGTGAACCAAGAAGTTATATCTTTTAAAAACCACCATTTTCACAAAAACATGGCACTTAAAGCCCATTTTCTTCCCAAACACCATTTAAGCAAACTTTCACAGCAATGAAAAAAAATAATAAACATTAAAAACATGATTTTCAGTCATAATACAGTTCAATAAAATCAACTAATTAATTATAGGTCATCCCAAAATGAACCAATGAAAGATTTGAATGAAAAAACCCCAATTTCACCAAAAATTGGAACTTAAAATTCATTTTCATTATAAATTCAACTAAAAACAATTTTTACAGATCCATTAAAGGGAAATAAACAATAATGTACCATGAACACAGCAATATAATTCACAAAAATTGCACAAAAAATGGAATCACCTACCAAAACCAAGGAAACCCTTGAACCCTTTGTGCGAAAACTCAAACGCACCACCGCCGCACCTCAAGGACGGTAAACCAGACCTAAAACCAGAATTTTAGACCATGAAACACAAGATAAAACCCTAATTTTTAAACCCTAATCCCTGGATATTTGAAACCTCAATTATAAGGGAATAAACCCTAAGTAAATTGGATGTAACCCTAAACAAATTGAAAGAAGAAAGAAGGAGAACAACTTACTTAAAATATCTTGTATAAATCTCCACCAAAAATACCAGTATCTGATTTTAAAAATACTCAAACCTTTAATGGAGGTTCTAACAAGGATATTAAGATCATTTAGGAATTTGAATGGGGGAAAAAGAGTAAAAATTTACAGATATATAAGGGAATGAACTTACCTCTTCAAATATGGACGATTTGAGGAATCCTATGATGTTCGGCACCAAATCATGATTAAACAGATCTCCAAAGAGGGGGGAGAGAGAAGGGTCGCGCGTCTGGATTCAGTTGTCTTGGGCTCCACTTGGAATCTCCGAAAAATCCCAAAAGATGAATAAGATATAACATAATAAAAATTTATTTTTAAAACAGGAATTGGGCTTTCGGGCAGGCCCAACCCCTTAGATAAAAACCCAAATAAAACCTGGTTATGGATTTCTAAAAGCTCCAAATTACCTTGGTGGTGTTAATGGGTTAAGGTAGGTCAATTAAGAATTTGAATGGATGAAAAATGTTGAAAAATGAAAAAGTTATAGAAGATAAAAAAATTATTTTTTAATCTGAAATTGAGATCACGGTTTGGCCCAATTCATGAATACTCATCTATTCCTCCCTAAAACCTAGGTAAACCCCCAAAACAAAGAAAGGATGTAAATTAAATGAAAAAAAAATACCTTTAAAATATTTCTTGTATGTGACAGCAATCATTGAAATTTATAACATAATTATAAGGTGATATATATATATATATAAGTATTATATAATATATTTTGGATTATGGATAATGAATATACAGGATTATCTAATTCAAAAGGACCTAAATGTTTCGCTAAGTGGGGTTCATCTATAGAAGATGGAACAGTAAAAATAGGAATGTCTAGATCAGTAATCACTAGGTCTAATGAGGATCTCATTAGAATTGAACATAGTCTTTAACATCCAATATATAAAGACCATGGTTTATCTCATTAAGGACATATAATACATGTATGATAATGATATATAAATAAATAAAGTGTTCAAGATGTGAAGGTTGTTCAACATGAGTCTACCAAAAAAAGTCCATCAATAGATCATATGAATGATTTCAACATGATCTAAGGGATTCTTGAATCAATGATGGTAAATTTTATGGAAAATATATGGGTGATTCTATAATTTTTATTGCTACCTGATTCATGGGATGAGAGGGTAATGGTAGGGAAAAAATATAATGGAAAAACTAACTTGGTATTTGAGGATTCCAAGGACTTGATCCTAACTGAAAAATCATATTGAGTAAATTAAAATTAATATCTGATAATTCAATTAATATAGATGGATGAGGATGCTCAATCTAGATAAGAAGTCATAAAAAATAATGAGATGATAAGTCTCGGAAGAGAATCCTTGGAAAATTGGTCGGTCCAGGTCCTACATGATAGAGTTGTGGAATGAAATAAATTATATGAAAAGATTATATTTTTTATAATGAAATATCAATAATATCATCTTCTAGATGTCCAAATTCTATTAATTCATCTTATTAAATAACATCTTATAACTAAGTGTCAAAAATTTGGTGGAGTCATGGGTAGTTAACTTGGGAGCATCATTCCTCTCAATGGTAGAGATAAGATGCATGGTGATTTATGTGTCTAGATATTTCAAAAAAGTATATTTTGTGGAGGATATAGCTTTAAAATTTTTTATGAAATGAGATTTAAATTTTTAAATAAATAACCAGATTTTCTTAAGTATGAAATAATTCATACGCATCCTAAGGCTACAAAATAATTTAATTTACAAAGGGTAGTTTGATGAGGAAAGATATGGGACTAGATTTTTCAATGAAGTTTTAAAAGTGACTCAAGGATCCATGGTGTATTTATAAGGAGTAAAGGATGGAATCCCATAAATTACTAGAAGATAATATGTATTGGTAATTTTCAGAGTATTGACATATGAAAGTCCATATTTTTGGTATTTTCAACTCTAAAATCTCTGTGAGAAGAAAATGAATGTTTTAATGGAAAAATTAAATGTTTAATATTGATTACACATAATTTTAAATTTGTGAGAGTTTTATTATATATAAAGAGAAAATGTTTTCCTTTAACTTGAATAGATAGAAAAATAGAGCATTGAATCTAGAACTAGATCACTCAAATATTTGGTGAACATCCATACACTAATATCATGGTGGTTTGCTTTCATTTGTGATATTTATCGATGATTCTATAAAGAAAAAAATGGGTATACTATTTAAAGAATTAATTTTATGTATTCTATATTTCAATCAATGTAATTCCATAGGGGAGAGTACAACTGGTCAGAATCTAAAGTGATTAAGGTCAAATAATGATGGGGAATACAATGAATGAAACTTTTAAAACTTATTTCATAAGATTTTTATTGGGATGGAGAGAACTATTCCAAAAATAGTAGATTAAAATGTGGTGGTGGAAATAATAAAAGATAAATTTACCAAAAACGTTTTGAATATGTGAGTATACTTAGGTATTCATAATAGAAATTAGTGAAATCGACAGAATTCTTGGTCAATCAATGTCCATCCACTTCTATGGGATGAGAAGTTCTAGAAAAACTATTGTGTGGTAAAAAAATTAGAAGTTATCTACCTCAAAATATTCAGTTTCCTTTTCTATATCCATTTGAATACTAAGGAAAAAAAGGAAAAACTTAAGGAAAATTCCAAGGCATGTTTCCTTGTGGGATATAGAAAAGAAACTTGTGGATTGTAACAAGCCATCAAGATTTTGGATATTTACTTAAATGATAAGGTTATTTGGAAGGACCTAAACTTAGATAATGTAAAAATTGGGATAAAGGGATTAACTAACCAATTAAAAGTTGATCTAAACATAGTTACTAGACAAAAATAATTTTGGGATAGTTTTTGTGGTCGTAATGGAAGTTTAGAAAATGGACCATTGGAAGATGTTTTATAATTCTCTAGAACTGATAAAGCTTGTGGGAAAGACAAAAAAGATAGAGCATTCAAAAATATAGATTCAAACATATCTGAATTATATGTTCAGTTTTGTAGATCATCTGTAGTATAGAGACCGGTGTAGATGTTTGGGGAAAACGTAAACTTCCTAATTTTTATGGACAGTGTAGAACCCAAAATCCTATATGTGGTGGCCACTCTCATTGAACCTATACATTGGGAGTTAGTGATGATAAAATAAATGTGTTCATTAGATACCAATAAAACATGGGATCTTGCTAAGTTACCATAGTGGAAATGATAAATTAAGAACAAATGTGTTAATGATTTAAAGGAAGAATATAATGGATAGAAGAAGTTTATGGTGTGACTATTTTTGAATGGATTTTAATAGAAATTGGGAATATATTTCTCAAAATTTCATCACCATTATCTAAGCATACTACTTTATAGATGTTGATAAGTATAGATTCTATAAAAAATATGTACCATGAGAAGATATATTCAATGAAATACTCACATCATTTTGATATGGAGGAAGTGATTTACCTAAATAATTTTATTGGTTTTGAATATCATTAGAACCAAAACATGCTTTTTAAGATGAATAAAAGCATCTACGACTTGAATAAATCACCAATCCTGTGGAATCTGACGTTTTATAATTTCATAGAATATGAGGGATTCACTCATTGAAACACTAATAATTTTTCCACCAAAATTCATGGGATGATGATATTTTCATTTTCTTACTCATGTATGTGGATGACATGTTTCTATCTAGTCCAGAAATTAAAAGCATTCAAAATATGAATTAGGATTTTTCTAGAATGTTCGAGATGAAATGTCACGAAAAGGAAAATAACATATTGAGAATGAATATTGAGAGACATATAAAATTTTTCACTTTGGTTATATCCTAAAGAGACTATATTTTGATGGTCATCGAAAGGTTTGCGGTGAGAGAATGCAAAATATTCTCAAATCCATTGGTCGGACACTTCAAATTTTTGAAGGAGCGGGTACCTATGATAGAAGATAAGGTTGTGTATATAGATAATTTTTTCTTCATAAATTTTAAGAATTCTATTGTATTCCATGATATATAATCAAAAATAAATTGTATTTAGAATGGGGGTTGTGAGATAATTCATGTCCAATCTATGAATAGAGCATTAGGATGTTTTGAAATGGATAATCTAGTACCTAAAGGGATCAGAAGATACAACCTTGTGATATAGAATAAATGATCCATTATAAGGTTATATTGATACATACTTTTTTGGGTATTTATAAACCCTAAAGAGCACAATAGGGTTTGTGTTCACCTACAGTGGAACAGCTTTTAGTTGGATATCATAGCAATAATGGATTGTTACTCTATCAAAAATGAAAGTTTGATATTCGGTAATAATAGAATTTCAGAAGGGTATGGTTTGGTTGGTATGATTGTTAGTGAAACTAAAAATATTTCATGAGGTTGGAGTGTTATTCGGTGATAATAAATTTTAAATTCACTTTGATAAAAATCCAATGCTTTATTTAAGGATAAATAAAATTAACCTAAAATACCACTTTATTTGTAACATAATGGATGACTGGGTACTATATTTGTGGAAAATACTCAAATGATAAAATCCAACAAACATGTTAACTAATAATTTATTCCAATAAAGTTTGAGGTAGATTTATTCCCCAGAGATAAATGGGTGAATGGATGGGGAAGAATAGCGTTGATTGTTATTATTGTGAAACTAGAAGATTTATTTTGTTCCAAGTGTTGAAGATATGTCTAGGTTCCCAAGATTAGTCTTTAAATTAGATATTTATTATATGTGAAGCATGTTTTAGTTGGATAAATTAAATATATTAGATGAAAAAAATCTATGTGATGGTTTATCCTGATGGACATTATAGTGGCACTAAGATATTTAGTGGTATTTAGGATGGTCATGTAATAGTATTATCTAGTGGTCAGGAAAAATTTCATTAGGTATTCTTAAAAGTTTGTGGAAAATGGTTGTTTAGCCTTATTTTTTCATCATCTTCGATCAAGTATTAATTTCTATAATAAATTAATAGTAACCAAGTTTCAATGGTGGGTTTTCCATATCGTTTTAATGGAATTGATACTGTTGAATAGTTGATACTTACTATAAGTAACTGGAAAATTCGGTAAACATGTAGTGATAGGATTTAATATTACATTTAATTAGTGATATAATTTTCTAACTTGGAAAAATTGATTGTAATTTTTATATCTTACATTTGAAATAGAATATAAAAAAAATTTCCCTATATATGTGAGACATTATTTCCATGAAATGTAAAAAAAATCCTTCCTTCTATAATTAATTATTTTTTATCTCAAACTTTATGTGAGTATGAATTTTTATGGAGTGTGTATGAGGTAAGCACAGTGCAGTGAGTAGGCTTTATTTTTATTTCTATATACATTATGGTACAATTAGTTAATAAAGTCATTTTAAATGACCTAGCTTTCACTGTGTGGTGTTATCTAGTGGATTATATCTAGTGATCAGTCACTATGGATAATTTCCAACATGTTTGATAGTAGGTATAAAAATTTCAAAGAAATCCACTTATTCCTTTCACTAAAACTCCTTTAAAACTAATCTAGTTTTATACCTCTTTCTACCATCCCTTGATATTTCAACCAAAAAACTCATTTTTTATACAACACTTTATTTCCATTTGGTAGTATTTTTCTCCCAGGTTTCATTTACAAACAATGAATCCATTTAATCTTACACAGATAACTTCTACTTTCTATAATTCATGATGCTCGTCACATATTCCAGGCTCATAATAACATATCAATATATAAGAATAAAGTAATGAATATCATTTTAAAACCTTTAAATTTTTCATCAAATCCTATTGTACCTCCATAATTACAAGTAAAACTAGGTTCTTTCCAAAAAAAATTACATCAAGAATTCCACCTACTAGATCCCTTCTCTAATATTTCATAGTTTCTGATATTTCTAATACGTCTTATGGAATTTTTTAATATTATATAATTCTACTTATTATTTAAATTTCTATAACTTATAATATTCTGAAAATTACAGTCAAATAAACAAAGATATAGTCATTTAAGTCATTATTCTCAACTCTATTTTCAACCAAATTTAGGTTTTTCCATAATATCTTCTAACTGAGGAGAACATTTATACTTCTAATAATCTTTTAATTGTTATTATCCCAAATATGAAACCCAAAGTTTTCATTATTATACCAAATAAATTATCATTCTTAGTACTTTTCATCATTTTTTTTCTAGTCTATGGAATCAATATGGATATAGTTTAGACTTATAAAAACTTTTAGGTTGGAAACTTACACTAGTTTTCTATACCATAGTTATTTCATAATCTCCTTATTCAATCATATGAAATGAATTTTTACACATAATAAATAAAAAAATTGACTGCTTTAGTCTAAAACTCCTTGGGCATTTCAAAATATAGTCTCATGCTTTAATCATTCTTAGTTAGTATATGGTCTATCCAATTTGCTACACCATTCTTTTCTGGTGTTATAGAAATAGTATTATGAAACTAGATTCCTTTCTTTCAAAAAATCTTTTATAATTTTGTGTTATCATATAATCCACTATTATCATACCTTTATCACTAAATATTATTTCAATTATATTTATCCATCATGTCCCTCCATCAAAAAATATTGTGAATGCCTCATATTTGTTCTCAAGGAAGTAAAACCATACATACTTATTTAATAGTCAATGAATTTAATGTATTAAAATTAATTACCATGAGGATATACTAGCATAGGCCCCAAAACATCTATTTAGATGATCTCTAGCTTCTGATCCTTATTTATCCTTCTATTTGTGATAAACAAAACTTGCATCTAATTTACAAGGATAAAACTCTCACAGGATATGAAATCCATGTAACCGAGCTTTGGTATCAAATTATCTATTAATAATGAAAATTTATTCTCACTTAGGTACCAAATATAGTAATGAGACAACTACATACTTATGAAAGTTTTCATTCCAACAATTGTTTCTCCCCCTGATCTTCTCATTGAATACAACCCGCCATATTTGAAACCTTTGTCCACAACCATGGAACATTGAGTAATCTTCCATAATCTATCTATAAAGTTATTATAGAACCTATTCCATCCAACTAAAAAAATTATATTATCTTTTAACCCTATTATGAGTCAAACTCTCTATAACTCTAAGAATATTCTATTTAAGATTTTGAATTTCATGTCACCATTACCTCAAAATCATGAGAGGTTCATCATTGTTTAGATAGACCATACTGAACCTTTCAAACACACAGTTCACCATGAATCTCCAAATGATCATTGAATATAACAACGAACTAGAATAAATGCTCCATGATTCCTAACACTTAGTAGTAAACTACTCTCACCTTCAGCTATGTTGTCTATAGAACTTGAACTTTCAAAATCTTCACCTTCTAGAATTCAACTTGTGATCTTTACGATCCTTCTATAGGTTCACCTTCTTCCAAATGTGTAAATATATTGGTCTGATCCCATCTTATTTACCTTAACTTATTTCAATTAATCTATATTTTTATTTCTTTTGTCCTATCTATTGAATATAACATACTCTACCCTATTCAATGAGTAAATTTCTATAAGGTTTCTAGACTTCCATTTTTTAGATCACTTTACTTAGTTAAGATAATAAATATCCATAAAAACTAGGTTTTTCTTTATATAATAATTTATTATGGCCACCACCATCACTTCCCATGATTCTCGAAGTGATGAATGAAACAAAAAATCCCACACACATTCCATTAATTTTTCTTTCACTTAATTGTGTTAACTTTGAGCCATGTTAAATTCATTTACATGATAAGTCATTTTTCTTCCTTATGAAATTAATATAAATAATAACCTCCATATTATGAAATTTTTTTCATTGTTATTTGATTCTCATACTTATATTCTAGGATATATATTAGCTCTATTGTGGTCATCACCTATGAGATGTTATATGCAACATTTCATGACAGTGACATCTGTGTCACTTCAAGTACATTCCTATAAATCCATTATCATTCTTCTTTTACATTTGAATCATTTCAATGGAACCTTGAGATTCTTATAAAATAAATAATCCTCAATTAACATCTTCTATAAACCAAAATTCATCCCATTGAACATGTTTATCTAAACATTAACTTCTTCTGACATCATTCCTTTTGAAATAGTTGACTCCCATTGAAAGGGAAAATCCTAGAGACAAGAACATTACCTAATAATTTTACTATTGATTGTGTGGATCTATACTAAACCAAAAACACAAATACCACTTTTTGGGGTATTAGTCTTCAAAATACACCAATATCCAATACAAGTTATTAGGATTTAAAATCAACGTGACCAAAAGAAGCCATCAGAATATTTCAATTTATAAAATAGTTATAGAAATTATAGAATCACATAAAACCCATGAACTTTAAGTTATTTAACTAAGAATAAAAAAATACACCACATCCACTTCACTTAATCACCATCCCCACACACTCTAGCTAAACACAACTCCTAGAAATAAACAACCCAAATAAAGACACACACATGATTTAGGAAAGACAATAAGGATTTACGTTGTTTGAATTTATTCTTACATCCATGGGAAACCAATAATGACTTATTTTACTCTGAGAAGATATAATTGAAATCATAATAAGTAAATATTCACTATATTATATCACTACTAGTCACATGTATAAGTTTTCCCACCCCATAAATTTATAGTGGGGCCTAGGAGCTCAATTGGTTCTGTCACCTTCTAAGATTTGAAAACAACCCACCATTGGTAATGGATACAAATAATTATCAAAGGTTACTCTACTTCAACCACTATATTCCAGTGAACAAGAAAATTTATTCTCATGAAACCCTTTGATAGTCTATACATGTAATTTTCAAAAAACCATGAGAACATTATGTAACACCAAAAAAGTGATTCTTGCATGATGAAAATCTTACACACTCCCATTATTTGGACATGTCCACTTATACTTCTAGTTCTGAAACATTACATTAAAACAATCTTAAATATTATTGGTCTCATACTTTTTTAATCCTCCATCAGTCTGAGTCCAGGTTCCAGAGTGACTCCTTACTAACATAGGAAAAAACATGTTAGTATACTTTATACTTTCATAAAAGAATTATCACCATTCACAATTGGATCTCATGATAAACATTTCACATTATAAAATTTAAATATCTATATCATGTATTATATAAAAGGGAATTTCTAACAATGATTTCAAGTATATAATGAAAAAAAAATATATTTTTTTCTAAACATGTATTTAAATTGCATATAGAAATCCAAGTAATAAAACATTATTTTAAAAAAATTATGAAATAGAACTCAATTTGAAACATAGTATAGATCAATGTAAATTAAAAACAATACATAAACTTCACCAAAACATTACTAATTAACATAAATGATAAATGAAAATTAAAAACATACCAAACACACCCTTAATTTGAAATGAAATCATTAAAAATATGAAATAACCTTCTTAGTGATCCTTTTGGGAACTCAAAAGCACCTGAAATTCTAATTTCATTTTAAAATAGTCTCCTAGAAAATTTTATCAACACATGGAGTGCAAGGAATCTATTTCATAATATATAAATCTTTTAAACCATTTAAATACCCTTTTAGTTATCCCTAAAAAATAAAAGACAAGAGATTAAATTTATTATTTCTCTAAACACATAAAATATAGGTGTAATATTGATGAAAAATGAGTATATAAATCAAAAGTATCACATGAAATTTCTAAAAAAGGAATTTCACAAAAACACCTACCTTGGATTGAGGAAATTGATTCACCTTAAATGAAGAGTGATATGGTAGGTTAAGAGAGGAGAATTTGGTTCCCTAAAAATAGTATTATCATGATTATTCAAATCCTAAACAAGAACATATCAACTATGGATGTTGGGGTTGGAAGAAGAGGAATACAATTATAGTATAGAATATGGTTAGATGAAATAAAGAAGAAAATATAAATATTACCTAGTAAATCCACTTTAAAATCAAAGTAAAGGATCAAGGATCCTTGGTAGTGGAGGGGGAGAGATATTCTTGGCCTCTCCTGAAGCATTGGTCAATGAGATAAGGGAAAGTGGTTCCCCAAATAAAATGGGGGAATAAAATTATATAATTTTAAAAAGATAGTAGATTGAATATTATCTACATTCCATTAAAAAAACCATGCAAATGAACATTCATATATACTTGATTCATAATGTATCATACGTGGTAACTATGAATAGTGGGGGTAAACATATACCCTAACCGTGTAACTGGAACAAAAATAAAAAATTAAAAAACATAACACCATATCCTCAAAGAGTTAATATAAAAATATATAATAAATTATATATTAAATAATGATGACTTGGGTGCCAAAATTTTCTTCACTATGTCACATAAATCCCCTTTAACGTCTTTAAATAACTTTAGAACTAAATGAGAGTTAATATCATAACCTCATTATAATAAATTTACTCATTATCATTTATAATGGTAATTCAAAATGTTATTCGGCTATTTCCAAAAGGCAATATCTTATTCATATCAAATTTTACTGGACAAAAATAAATTATGATTCAATAAATATACATTCATAATTAGGGCCACTAATAGAATTATTCAAAGGAAATCAATTAGAAAGAAAACTTAGACAACACTCCATATTTTAAAGCATGGTAGAATTAGAAAATCCAGATTATCCTAGAGGAGACTCATCTGATGAACCTTAGACAATGGATTTATAAATAAGTTCCTGTAATTAAAAATATAGATTTGGACCCCTTAAATTATTTATAATCCCTAGATCTATATAACCAAAAAGTGAAAAAATAACAAAAAAGAGTTTCTGAAATCTTTTCAAATCACCATTAAAAACTGTTGATAGAACATTACACATTGATAATTATTCATGGTTGCAATTCAATAGGAAACTAATACTTGTTATAGGTTTCCCCTATATTTAGAGTTATCCTTATAAAGGCATGTCGGATAAATATCATCACCACCATAACTTATACATCTAGACAAAACTCACTCACATGATAGAGATATAATTTTAATTAATACCTTTTTCAATATGGAATATTTGATTCAAAATATACAATAATTTATTCCATTAAATATATAATATAATAATGCACAAAAAGGGTAGTGGTGTTAGTTTAATATATCTACATTCATTTACGAAACATGGATACATCATTAACTTGTATTAAATTATGAATAACCAAAATGATGCATTAAATAAAGTACCTTAATTTATTTTTAGCCTATGTTTTTTCCATATATAATCTCCATCATATATTACTTTTAATATCTATGATTTTCCTAAGATTTATTCCCTCGCTATAAATTCCACTTACAAAATTTATGAAGATGGAATAATTGGCCACATCGATGACTTGTTTTTTGATATTTAAATAATGTGGGAATAGAATACATAATCCTTCAACACTATAATCATAAAATAGAGGGGTTCTTTATTTAATTTTCTTTGAAATAATGAGAGAATATCCTAAAAATATCACAACATCACTATAAATAATCATATCACTTCATATTATCACTAAATGGACCATTATTATCACTTATAAGGGATAAAATACCATTGGAGGATATAAGCCACCCTACATAGTTTTTTTTCCATAATTTTATCCTTATTATCCTCTTCTTTATAAGAATTTTGGTTGGATTGAAACACTACTGAACTAAGGTCTGGGTGAATACATCTTTCAAATAATTTAACATTCAATGAGTTATTAATGGATAGATTAAAAGAGATATATATAGAGACATTATCTCATATAATTGGTTTACATATTCCTTAATTATTCAATCATTCTACTGAATATTAATCATGAAATGGACTAATTATTTTATGAGTCTTATTTTGCATCTTTTGGGTGTTGGAGGTGTTAGGTAAATGGGTGGATAAAAGATAGAGAAATTCTATATTATTTTGTGTCATGACATGAAGATTTGACTCATGTTTTAACTCTTATATTATGGTTTGGGTGTCAATCATGAGAGTTTAGTGTCATGTTATCTCAATTTGTAAGCCTAGTTGCAGCGTGAGGGATGTTTTTTATGGTATGGCAGTTTCTAGGCCATTATTACAAAAAGGGACAAATATTATGAATTGGATTAATTATACATAAGGGTAAATAAATATTTATATTTACCATTATTTATGAATTCATTATAGTGTGTGGATTCTATTTAAGTAATTTTTTGATTTAGTTTTCATATAGAGGTTCTAAGGTTATTATTTCCCGATATAATTTTTCCAAAGGGAAGAACCTTGCGTATTAATTGGGTTGGAAGAATATATTTCTTATGAAGATTCCTAGGGATTTTTTTAATTTCTCAAGAGTGAACATTGTGGTTTTTTCATGGATTCCACAATGTAAAGATATGGGTAGTTGATTTTGGGATTATACCTTTTCAGGTATAATTGTGTCGTGGTTCTCCATTGCAATATGGATATTTTTTTGGGTTACACCGTGTTTTTCATAGTATCTTGTACAAAGAGATGAACACTTTGGTTATATTGTGTCCTTAATTAGTTAATATAGTTAAGTTATACTTACAAATGGTATTTAGGGGAAAGATAAGAGATATTATTATGTGATTTTTTGAGATCTCTTTGTTTTAGCCTCATCTCAGTGCGACCATGACCTATCACACTATGATTTATAAAATTACAGTTCAATATGAATTTGGAATCCTATTATAATTATTCTAAATATCTTCATTTTTTTAACCATAAAATATTGTAGGTATTTATTTGAAGACCTTTTAGTACCCCGTAAATTTTTTTTGACTCTTGGATTTAAGAGATCAACCACATTATGATCCCAAGTGAATTTCTCTTTTCTTTTATCGGGTTTTCTTTCTATCCTTCTTCTTGGATAGGCTATGATGGTGGTTTAAATTTGGGTTTTTTTCCTTGAATAATGGTTTTATTAGAGGTGATTTTATCTATATTATTAAGGTTTCCCTCACATGATCTTGTTTTTGTGATCGTCTCCCTCTATTTGTTCTTGGGTAGTTATTTTTTAGGCTTCTGTTGAGGTAGGAGATTCAAGACTTATTCCTCATTTTTATATTTGAAATTGTAGATCTATCATGATTTATTTTTTATTGGGTGAATATTAATAATTAACATAAGTGAGATAATAATTGAATTAATTAAATTTAATGGGGAAGTGGATCATAATAGATTTATGATAATTCATGTTATTGGAATATGTTGGTAAATCTAGATTGATCTGGCTATTTTAGGTAAACCTTATTTTATACTATTGACATGTTTGAATTGAATATTATTAAAGGATAATAATTTAAATATGGTCATGAACTTGTTTTTTTAAAACCCTGATATTTTTATGAAATTTTTCTCTTTAAATAATTTGATTTCATCGATAGCTCGCATTACAATAATAGTGAGCTTAAAAGAACCGTGTAATATTATTAAAATTTTATGTGTATGTTATTTCATAACCAAAATATTTTCAATCATTAATATTATTAACTTATTTGATAAATAAATATAAATTTCTAACTCAATATAAATGTATTCAAAAAATATTTTAAAATAATTACATAATTTTCTGTAAATTCATTTTATTCTTCAAAAATACGTTTTCTCCAAAAAAAATGGATTTTCATATAATTAATTTTTATAAATTTTAGAAAATTTATTTGAAAAAATTAATTTTACTCATAACATCAAAATTATCATAAGATTAATTTTTGATAAATTTTTAAAAATATTGGTTTTTCAATGAATGGTAAAAAAATAAAAATTCTTACTGAAGACCGTATTTTTCTTTAAAGTATTTACAGAGTAAAATTATATTTTGGTTAGTATTATAATATTATTAGATACATATGATTAAAAATAATTCAATTTTGGGTTTTAAATGGATTTTATTCTTGAATTTAGTACAAAAACATTTTATATTTAAAATGGGCATTCTTCTGAAAAACAATTCCGTTGCATTTTTTCAGTTTAATTTTAAATTAACTTCTGAAACTTATGTGATTTAAATTTTGAAAAAAAATTATTCCAAATTTTGAATCATGTGGTTCAAATTTATTAAATATTTCCATTTTATTTTTAGATAATATGAATAGTAAACATAGTAATTTTTTCTACCATAGTAATGGGTAAATTAGGTGATTAATGTTTGAAAATAAAATGATAAGAACTATTAAATGGACCAAAAACTTACCTAAATTTTATTGTATAAGTATATATAAACCATAATAATCTAAGGGTCAAATTTATAACATTTTGGAGCCACTTGGATAAGATTATAACCTTTATAAAATTGTATTTAATGAAAAGACAAACATGTCACACTCTTATTTTTAATAAGTGTAATATTTTTAATATGTGTTTATCTAAAGGATATTTTAGAATATAAATATTTTTAAAAATATAAAATATTTATATTAATTATGGTAATTTTTTAAATATTTAGTGAATAAATTATTACTTAAATTCTTTCACAGTGCTGATACAATTAATTATTTAATTAATGAAAAAATCAAGTAAATGATATCAAAAATATTAAAATAAATATAATTTGATATAATTAAGGTGATATAATAGTTTTATAGATGTACATGACATGTTCGAGATGTTTTAAAATAATTTTTTTGAATTATAAGTGTTTTATTGATTTTATTAAAGTCAAAGTAAAGAATAGTGTCAAAATTGACAATAATGATATTTTATGAAAATAATGTTTTATCAAATTATTTAAAAATCATAAAAAATTAAATAAGGAAAAATAGGATAAAATATGGTCTAATATATCATCTAATATCCATTTACGAGTCAATAGTTACCTTATATGTAAAATTATAACCTTTTAAGAGTGAAAAATATGTTACGAGGGTTATTGGTAAAATAGGTTAATTAAGGGCTTAAACTAAATGATACGGTTTAAAATAGCACTTAAAACTATTAAAATTTTATTGGTTAAGAATTTTTCAACCATATACTACCTTATATTTTATTCCATGATCATTTGGAATAATTAGGATCTAGAAAAGTCTTATTATATTTTATTTTTTAAAAGAAATTCCTAAAGTTCCACTCACCTCAATTATAAAAGTTCACCTCTTCCCTCACTTCATTATACCACATTGAGCCTATTTATCAAACATAATCTGAAAAATTTTCTTTTAAACTTACCTAGTCTCGTTATATAGGTTTTTTTATTCCCAAAATATCAACCCTAGATCCCTTTAGAGGAGATTTAAAGGAGTTGTTTCGAAGAAGAGGTAATCACTCTAACCGATCAGTTTCTTTTTATACTCTTCTTAAATATTATAAATATATTATATTTATCATACAATAATTATTTAATTATCCTAAATATTAATAAATGTTATTAATATTATGAAAACATCATTATAAACCCTCTTCCCCAACAAATAAGAAGTGAAAGTATTGGTTCTGTGTACGTACGACTTATCGTCTCCATGTAGCGATACAATTCATTTCTAATCTCCATATTTTATGGATGGGTATTATAAATTTTTAATATTAATATATTATATTTATGACATAATTATAATTTTTTAATGATAATATCACATCTACCTTCTTATCATCAAATCTTTTGGGAAACGATAATGTCGCTCGTGCGTACATGTGGACTACCATCTCCACATTCTGATGTGATTCGTTTTTAATATATATTCTACATGGATGGTAATAAGGTTTAATTTTATTAATATATATGATATAATAATAATTTTGTAAAGTTGAATTATTTTTTACCTATATTTTATTCCATCATTCGAAAAATAGAGATAGTGTTCTTGCATACGTACGGCATATCGTCTCCATGAATAGGGTAATTGATTTTTTTATCTATATTTTTTATAAATTATTATAAATATGTATATAATTAATATATTTTATGTTATACCATAACTAAAATTCTATAAATTATGGTACTATGATCAAAGTATAAGTATTAAGACTATTGAACTAAAACGTGCTTGGAAAGCGAAGCAATTGTCACCTAGAACAGTGATTTTAATAACAAATTATTAATAAATAGGTGATTAGAAGTTATAAATAAATCATAAATGGTATTATATATATGTGTGTGTGTTTATTTAATACATTTATAATAAATCCATATTTATTATATAGATGTTTTTAAAGTAAACAAGGAAAGGAGAGGCTTGAGGTAAGGTATTTTAATCTCACTTTTATTTCTGTGGGACACATGCCTTACACAATGCTAGTGTCTTTCATGATTCTTCTCATGAAAAATTTGGGAAATACATATACAACAAAAAAATTATATGGATTATAATTCAAAATTTAACAAAGTGGTAAGGGTTTATTTCATAATCTCATTATTATTCAAGATTATTTATGTTTAAGACCTCACTGAGGAATATTTCTCTTCCATGTCCATGTTTCTAAAAAAATTAAAATATGTTTTTAATATTCTCCTAACATTGTTAAAAATAATTTTTACCAATATTTTACATTTAAAAAAATTAAAGGAATCTTTTTTTTTCATTTTCTCAGATGATGTACATTGTTAATTTTCTAACAAAAACATGGAAGGAATGTTTTTTAACTTATATGGTATGAGCGGATATTCTTGTTTCCAGGATGCCTCGATGATTTTAATCTTAATTTAAAATTTTAAAATTTAATTTTCAAATAAAACATTTTCATTTATAAGTGTTTAGTATTTTTTAAAAAAATATAGGTGATTTTAAAATGGAAAAGTTATTTTCCTCATGAATTATTAAAAATGATATTTCAAAATAATTTTCCATCTAAGATTACATCCTTTATTGTTACTTAATATTTACTAGGGATATTATCCAAGGATACCATCCTTATTCATTTTATGGATGATTTATTCTTATGTTGACACAGTGTTTATAAAACCCATTTATTTTCTACAGGTTATGATATGATGGAATGTTTATAAAACCTATTTCATTTCATGGGTTCAGATTTGATGAATGTTTTAAAATATTGTGGAAAATGTATGTATAGTTTTTATTATGTGATGGTATTTAAGTTATAACCAATGATGTTTAGGACCTATATCTCCCTCTAATTCATTGGGTAATGAATTTTATATTATGGTATTGTTGTGGGAAACTTGTCAATGTGCTTGATTCATTATGGGAAACAAGTTTATAAACTTAATATTATATGGTAAACAAGTTTATGTTATTGATCCATTATTTAAAATAGGTTTTGATTCCTATTCCAATGTTCTTTATAGTTAACCATGATATATGAAATTGTTTCTATACTTATGATGATGAAACACAAATTTATGACATGAATTTCTGTTTCATGATTGAGTTATGATGAATTATCATTATTATAATTCATGTATTTTGAAATTTTAATGTTTTATTTAATAAATTCTGATTATTATATTCGTCAAATTGGGAATGAACTTTGTAAGTTATAGTCAAGACCTCATTTCCATATTCATATCTTATACTTTCATATGATTATAAATTGATATATCCTCCCTTGTTTACCCTTACTAATCATTTGAGATCACCCTTTTCTTATGCTTCCTTTCCCCTTGATATGAATAAAGGTATTAATTATGATATGTCATGATGTATGGTAATTATAAAGAAATAAGTGTGAGACGATGTAGATATTTTATGTACCAATTATTTATGATTCTAAGTTTCAAAAGGAACTATACCTTTATGATCCTTAAGTGTGTGTTAGTGTAATGTAATGAATATTCTTCTAAAAAGATGTATTACCTATGTATAAAAATCTTTGGTCATTATATTTGGTATCAAAGGATCGATTTAGTTAACCTTTGGAAACTATGATGAGAAAACTTTTGGGATATTTATAAGTATATGATAAAATACTAACATTTTTATAACAATCATTAATGACCTAGCTAGGTTAAACCTAAGGTTTCAAAAAAATGGTATCTTGATTTAGATATCCTATAAATAATTTTTCATGATTATGTGGTTTTATTCTATAATTATTATTTACCACACTATAATTTTCAGTTTTAGTCAACGGATGGAACCCAAAGGAATCATGTTAATGATGAATGTGATGAATAATGGAATGAATTTCCACTACACCAGCCAATTTTTTTGGGATCTAGAGTACAAAATATTGTTTTTATGCTCACGATACTTTTTTAAGATATGAATCGTGTTGAGTTTTCAAATTATCAAAGGAGGGAACAATATATTGTTGAATCTTTCATGAGTCAACATTCATCTTCTTTTAGTGTATGTTCTGATCCACTAGTGGATGAGTGATGGATCATCACCATTGAGAAAATATTTTATGTTCTTCAATGGTTGGGACATTAAAAATTTATATTAGTTGTTTATCATCTAAAAGGAGAAGTGAATCAATGGTGAAATATTATCAATAATACAATTCAAGAAAAAGAAATTGAATCCATGGAATGGGATGAGTTTGAGGGGATATTCCTCAGTAAGTACTTTACTTATATTTTTATGAAAGTATTCATAAGTAAATTCTTTATCTAGAGAAAAAGGGTGATGAATCTAATGGTACCTATGAGGAAAATTTTACAAGGCTTTCAAGTTATACCTTTGGTTTAATTATCATACCCAAAAGTAAAATTTATTAATTCTATTATGGCTTAAAACCAAGTCTCTGAAAGTTATTATCTATTAGAGACATCATCAACAATGAAAAAAATCATTCTATGTATACTAAAAGTAGAAATTTAAATTGGTTATCCCCACCAATCCCATGGTTTTGATAAGAAAATAAATATTTAGAAACATGAAAACTCTAATAAATCATATGGAAAAAAATTGCATCCATCTACATGAAATAAATGTGGGAATAAACATCAATGTATGTGTTTGAATGTTACTGGGAGGTGTTTTAAATGTGTAAATGTTGTTCATAAAGCCCAAGAATATCGAAAGGTGATGAATAGTCCATTTAATATAATTGAGGAAAATAAGACACCAAATAATTCACCACCCATGCTCAATGATTCAAATACAAGTAGAATGGGAATTATACCAACCAGTGCTAGAATATGAAGATTTATGACGATCAGCATCAATAAACTCTTAATCTGAAAGACAATAGAAATCTCATGTGATCATGACTGTTGAAGTGGGTTATGATAATAAAGTGGTTAAAGGTAAATTTATCATCTACTCTATAATATATAATATCTTATTTGATTCTATATCCACTCACTCCTTTATTTCAAAATAATTTTCTAATGGTATCATTATATCACCTCAATAATTAGATGTTGAGTGGGATATGAAAACTCTTAATGGAACAATGGTTTCATCTCAACTTCATAGTTCTTATATGATTGATGTTTGTGGTAAAGTGATTCCTACAAATATTTTTATTTTACTTTTAGTTAAATTTTATGTGATTCTTATCATATATTGGATTTATTTTGAGACCGTAATAATTTCTACATAACAGAGACACATTTTATATTCTGAATGAACATATAATCATTTATTAATGGAAGGATGAATAAGAACTTCCAATGGAAATTACTTCCATATTTTGGATCTTAATTATTATACATGAAGGTTATCTATCTTAGATGGTTGGGGAGAAACACAAAATTAAGGATAAACCAATTGTATGGGAATTTTCTAATGTCTTTTCTGAAGAATTGTTAGATCATCCAATAAATCATGAAGTTGAATTTTAAACTGAAATACTAATTGGTTTTATACATATTTCAAATAATCCTTCTATAATGGACTAAATTGAGTTGTAGGAATTGAAGAAGAAACTCTAAGAGAATCTTGATAAAGGATTCATATTCCATATTGTGTCACCTTGGGGTGCACCTATTCTATGTTTTAAGAATAAATATGTTCCAATGCACCTTTTCATTGATTATTAGGATCTTAATAAAATTAAAATCAGGAAAAAGTATCCACTTATTCATATTAATGACTTATTTGATCAACTATGGGGAGATCAATAATTATCCAAGATTGAACTTTATTATGGATATAATTAATTGAGGGTCAATCAGTAGGATATACCCAATACAACATTTCATACAAGTTATGGGCACTATGAATTTATAGTGATGCCTTTTGTGCTTACTAATACCCCTTCAATCTTAATGGACCTAAGGAATAGAGTCTTTAGAGAATATCTTGATCAGTTTTGGTGGTATTTATAGAAAATATTCTTATATATTCAATGAGTAATGAAGAACATGAAGATCACTTAAGGATCGTGCTGAAGGCCCTAAGGAAGGATAATATTTATGAAAAAATTACCTAGTGTGAATTTTGGATTCAAAAAGTTTTATTTTTTTGGTCATATAATCGCTAGTGATGGTATATTAGTAGATCCCTCAAAGATAAAAGTTATTAATAAATTGCCTAGACTAACCATAGTGACTAAAATGTATAGTTTCCTTGGGTTTTCGGGATATTATCAATGTTTTGTGACATATTTTTCATGATTTTATAATCCACTAACTATGTTGACTTGGAAAGGAGTTATGTTTATATGGATAGAGGAATGTGAAGAGAATTTCAAGGAGCTAAAAAGAAGGTTGGTTAGTGCACCTGTTCTCACACTACCCTATAGTATATAAAGGTTTGTGATCTATATTGATGCATCAAATAACTAACTAGGATGTGTTCTCAAGAAAAAATATGTGGTGATTACTTATGCCTCACTCTAATTGAAGCTCTGTTAGAAAAATTATCCAACTCATGATTTAGAGTTATCTGTAATAATTTTTTCATTAAATATATAAAGGAATTAACTCTATAGAGAAAGGTGTAACATCCCAACCTAGATTACCACTAAACTGGTAGCCAGACCAGTGGGTCACATGGCCTCAAGAACACCTTCCCGTATGCCAGATGCTGCAAACTAGCAGTGAGGGTCTCGGGAGGTGATAGTGGGGAGAATATACCCTCTTATCAAATATTCACAATAGTATTATTATATAATAAATAATAGATGGTATTGGAAATAATAAATAGTAAGAAAATGTAGCAAAAGGAAAATATTATAATAACTAAATTAATGTGGCCAACTCTATTTTATACAAAACTTGCATGGATGAAATAGTGATGATACATAACTGAATGAAATAAACATATTTCATGCATTAAAAAACAATACAATACAAGACTCAAATAAATAAAATAACTAATAAATTCCTAAGGAGATCTCCATGAGAATCCTAAGATTTAGCTCAGTCATTTTATCCTAGATCCTATGTATAAGAACACAAGAATAAACAAGGTCTAAGGCCCTTGAAACAAAACGTTCTACTCAGGTACCCCAGTGTTGTGGCAGCTCGAGTAGGGTGTGAGATATAAATCTATGTCGGCCAGCACCACCAGTTTCTAGAAAATCCAAATAGTAAAAAATAACTTCAGTAGTGTGATGGTATGGTAGAATTATTAAACAAAATTGTATAAATAAATCACCACTTGTCCAGGTTTCTAAGGAAAACATGACAGCAATATCTGTTTCAGCTCATAGTAGGAATAAGATTCTGATCATGTCATTATATATATACATATTTATAGTATATATATTATGATACATACATATATATATATTCTAGATTGGACCAGGATGTAACATGCATGCATCCACTACTAATCTATGGGATGATAAGCTCTAATCACAGGGTAGTAAGCCTGACATCCCTGATAAGTCAAAAGTTTCTTTATAACTTTTTTTATTCCTCTATGTTTTAGAAATCAAAAACACATTTTCTTACTAATTATTTATATATATATAAAAAATTAAAATGTATGTTCTTTAACCTTTTTATCAAATTATAACATTATTTTTCTTAATATAGAATAGTTACTAGATAAAATATATCCTTAATAAAACTCAAAATCCATCATTTTCTAAATTCTGAATCATATAGAAAATCTAATCTGATTTATCTTTCTCAATTCCAAATCATCCAAAAAATAAAATCTGATTTATGTGTATCTATTCTAAATCATCTATAAAATAGAATCTGATTTATATTTCTAAATTTCGAATCATCCAGAAAATCAAATCTGATTTATGTTTCTAAATTTCCGAATCATCCAAAAAATAAAATCCAATTTATGTTTCTCAAATCTGAATCATCCATATTTGAATATCTGATTTACCATATTTCTCAATTCAAAATCTCAATAAATTTCAGATCTGATTCTCATATTTCCTAATTGGATTATCTTTTATTTAAGAATCTTATTTTATAACTTTCTTAAAGTTTCTATATTTCCTTAATGTAATGATTTTATATAATTATATTCCTATACACTTAATGTTTCTCATGATATTTTCTTATTCTAAATGATGGAATACAATCTGTTTTTATATGATCGTTGTAAGTGCCAGTTGTATAGGTCCCTTATAAATTTCATGAAAAATATGATTGTTGTGGAAAAATTTGATTGTTAGAGATCTCCCCTATAAATACCCAATCATTTAGACAAGATCAACATACAGCCTCACTTTTTGATTTTGGAGAAATGTGAGAGCTCTGCCAAAATTTCTTTGTGAGAAATCCTTGAAGTGATTAATTTGTGAACAACTTGTTAAACATACTTAAAATCTTCAATAATATTTTTTCTTCTTTGTGAGACACTGATAATTAGTGATTATGATCATGGTCTTCCAAGATAAAGGAAGCCATAGGTACCAATTACCTGGTTAATTGAGGGATTCCAGCTAAAGGAAGAAATAGATTATTAATACTTACTTAATCGAGGGCTTACAGAGATAGAAAGATAGATATCAATATTTTTATCGAGGGCTTACCTAGGTATGGTTAAGATAGAAGTTCTTGAAAGTATAAATCAAGGGACCTTTATCCAAGTTTTTTTGGATACCCTACTCTTTGGGTTGAAATATTTTTACTCTTTTATATGTACTTTAACTTTTTGCTAAAATTTTAAACAATTAGAAAGTGTTTCTTATACTTTTTTTTAACTCTGAGTTAAGATTATATATTATTTAAGGTAGAAACTTATTCATTTATACCCATTTTCTTATTTCACTACACATCTTTATTAAACCTAATGTGTTTTTTATTAACCTTACAAAAGAGGGTTTAGTAAATATGATTTGTTTAACTTTTTTAAAAAAATATTTCCTTAAGGTTAAAAATGAATGTTTTTAAACTTATAATTCATCCCCCTTTTTTAATTAAGAATCTACATCTACATTTCTATCCTACAATTAGTATCATAGGAGGTCTCTGTGATATTTATACTTACACTTAGTATTAATGTAAAATTCTCACTGCTCGGTTTACTTACTACATGTTTACTTCTGCAAGTTATTTATAATTACATTTATAAACTATTTGTTTATAAATATTTGTTACACAAACCTGTGTTGTGGAAAAGGAATTCTTTTATTACTTTTAAAGATGACAGGAATTAATTTCAGATCCATGGATAATATGAACCCTACAAGATCACCCATATTTGGTGGAAATGATTATGAATACTAGAGAGACAGAATGAAGACTTTTTTATCAATACTGGTGTAGATAATTTTTTAATGCTTACTGAAGATTACAAAATCCCAGACAAGGAAATCGGAATTTTTACTAATCAATAAAAAAATAATATAGGCTAAACTATAAGTTAAAAAATACTTTTTTAGTCCTATGACTAGGAATATATATATCTGTATATATTCTTATGAGGAATCAAATAGAATATGGAATAAACTGGAGGTTAAACTTTTTGGTACTTCAAAATTTATTGAGACAATAAGAGCCAAGATTAGAGCATATTATCATGGTTTTGTTTTTACTTATAGAGATCATATAGTTAAGGTTCAACAAAGATTTATGACTATCATAAATAGTCTACAGTCAATGAGGGAAAAGGGACTATATTATGATATTATTGTAGATAATAGTATAGACATCATACCTAATTAAGGGGAATCGAAGAAAACTTCTATTGATGAGTCAAGGAACGTCACAACAGTAACTCTTGATGAGTTATTTGGAACTCTCTTACAACATGAGAAAAGATTAAATTGTGATGCTGAGAATATAAAGAATAAGAATGGGATTTTTTCTTTTACAGCTACATCAAATCATAAGAAATCCAAAACTCCGGATAAGGTTTTTAAGTCAAAAAAGTCTAATAAAGTTTTTTTTCAATTAGATTCAAGTGATACTGATCACTCAGATAATTAATTATCTAATCTTGATTGAAGAATGAAAAATATTGTGGGTAAGAAGGATTTTCAATATAGATATAAGAAAAATAAGAATAAATATAATAAAAACACTTAAGTCAAATGATATGAATGTAAGAAAGTAGGATATATCAGACCTGGTTGTACAAGGCTTAAAAGAAAAGACAAGAAAGATAGACATTCTAAGAGGAATTAGAAAAGATATTACAAGCCAAAAGGAAAGAAATACTTGAAGTAAAATGATTCTTAGAGTGAAAGTATTTGAGACTCATATAATTAATCCTCATATAATGAAACTTCTATACCAAATAATATTGGTCTTATTTCTGGAATACCAATTTAAAACCAATGTTTCATGGAAAAGGTATACACTTATGGATCCTTTACTATCAAATATTTCAGTTCTAATTATCCTGATAAAGAACATTGTACATCGTCAGATAAAGAATCTTCCTCAGTTGAATAGAATTCTTTACCTTTATTTGAAGAAGTATCTAGGTTTTCCATGTATCTTGAAAATGAAAATAGTAATATAAAAAAGAAACTTAACATAGAAAATTCTAGAATCAATGTTTCAACAAAATAAGTATCAGATCTTTCTAAAAGTCTTGATGAAAAATATTTCAAAATTGTTTCCATTTTAAAAAACCTTAAGGAAATTAATTATGAAAAGGAAAAACTTTCCAAGGATTTAAAAGACGTTATTTCTATGAAAAATGTTTTAGAGAAAAACTCTAATCCTAAGACTAATGACTATGAGGATAAGAATTTAGTCATGAGACAAAAATTTGAAAAAATTTACTTAAAGAAACTATAGTCAAACTTTACTTCTAGTAAGTAAGGTTTTGATAAAATGTGTTCTCAACTTAATCCTCTTAAGAATAATTCTGGAATGGGTTATACTCACTCAAAACTAGTTTTCAGTTACAACTATTTTCCACCTCAAAATTTCCATTTTTCACTATGTGTTAAAGCGGTATACATTGGTAGAAAAATTATACATTAAACAAAATCCAATCCATAGGTTTTCATAAATCATACTTTTCTGAGAAAATGTGGATTCCTAAGATTTTATTTTCAAACAATTTTGGATCCAAGAAAGTTTGTATTCTGAAAACCTAACTATTTTATTTTTAAAAAAACAAAGGAAGTACCAACAATGATACATGGTATATGGATAGTGGATGCTCTCGAAAAATTATTGGTAACAAAAACTTCTTTGAAAATATTTTTAAGATGAAATTTGAAAGAGTCACTTTTGGAGACAATGATCAAAGACAAATTTTTGGTATATGTAACATCATTATTCTTGGAAATTCCTTAATTTAAAATGTATTATTTTTTAAATTTCTTAACCAAAACCTTATAAGCATAATACAATTATGTGATAAAGGTTACATGTGAATTCTAGGACTGATAAATGTTTAGTACACAATTCCAAGGATGAATTCATTATTTTTTCCCATTGACATGATAATTTTTATACACTTAACTTAGAAAACCTTAGGATCTAATACTTTCCTTTACATAGTGAAATAAAAGGCCAATATTGGTTATGGGATAGAAGTTTATAACATTGTAACTTTAATAACTTTTTTAAACTATCTAAGAAAAGACTTGTTAAGGATATACTGGATCTTAGATTTGATTTTTTAAAAGTCAGTGATCCTTGTCAATATAGAAAGAAACATAAGTCAAGATTTAAATATATAAGTGAAGATGCATTATAGCTAGTGCACATGAAATTGTTTGGACCCAAGAAAATTGTAAGTATTATAGGAAAATACAATGTATTTGTTTTAGTTTATGATTACACTATATATACATGGGTCTATTTTCTGGAAAATAAATCTGAAGCTTCTTCTTATTTCAAATATTTTTTATCCAAAGTTAAAAAGGAGAAAATACTTCCATTGATAACAACTCGTAGTGATTATGGTGGAGAATTTGAAAATTTATATTTTGAAACTTTTTTTAGTAGAAAAATGAATTACTAATAACTTCTCAACTCCTATAAATTCTCAGCAAAATGGTGTTGTTGAAAGAAGAAATCGATTTTTTCAAGATATAACAAGAACCATGTTGAGTGAATACTCAATTGCTAAACATTATTGGGATGAATCTATCAGTAATTATTGTTATAATATAAATCTAGTTTTAATAATGTTATTTCTTAATAAAACACCTTATGAGTTATCAAAATGACAAAAGCCAAAAGTTTTATACTTCAAAGTATTTAGATGAAAATTATTCATTTTGAATACAAATGATAACTTACACAAATTCATACCCAAATATAATTAAGGTATTTTATTAGGTTATTCCACTACTTTTAAGGCTAATAGAGTTTTAAATATAAATTCTTATACTATTAAATAAACGTTACCTATTAAATTTGATAAAACTAACCCTTTTGTTTTTAAACAACCCCAACCTACATCTTTGAATGTGTTTTTAAAAATAGATTATCAACCTTTGATAAAAGATTATTCTAATCAGGGGAATAGTTAGGAAAATTTCTCTAAATTAGTCACTCTAGAAGACTTTCTACCCTATGTTTATGAACAAGTTTTACAATAACCCAAGTCGGTTGTTTCTAAGGAATCATCTCAGTGATAGTATCGTATTTGATGTACATCAACTAGTAAGGACTGGAAGTTATTTAAGGAATGAAGTAAACCATATAGCATTTCTTTCCTAATTAGAACCTAAAAGTACTGAGGAAGCTTTAGGTGATTAATATTGGAATAAATTTATGCAATATAAACTAAATGAATTCTAAAAGAATAAAGTCTCGACCTTTGTTTAATAACCTAAAGAAACCTATGTAATTAGAGTAAAGTGGGTCTTTAGAAATAAATGTGATGAAAATGGAATCATTATTAGAAATAAACCAATATTAGTTGATAATTTCTATAATCAACAAGAAGGAATAGACTATGAAGAAACCTATGCTCTAGAAGAAAAACTTGAATATATTCGAATTCTCTTAATTATTGCTGAATTATTTAACTTAAAACTTTCTCAAATTGATGTGAAGTATTCTTTCTTCAACAGATATGTTCAAGAGGAAGTTTTTGTAGAACAACATTCTAATTTTGAAGACAAAAAACATCCTGATCATTTTTCTAAACTTAACAAATCTTTATAAGGTATTAAACAATGCCCTAGATCCTGGTATGATAGACTTACATGATTTTTAATAAAAAATAATTATGTTAAGGGAACTGCTAATCCAAACCATTTTATAAATAAAGAAAATAAAAATGTTTTAAATGCTTAAATTTTTTATTGATGACATTATATTGAGATCAACTCTATAATCCTTAACTGATTCATTTTTGAATCTTATGAAATATGGGTTTTAAATAAGTATGATGGGTGAGTTTAAATTTTTCCATAATTTTGAAATTTCCCAAAAACCAGAAAAAAACTATATATCTCAATATAAGTATATTAAAGATCTTCTTAAAAAGTATGTATATGACATTACTAAAAGTATAGGTACTCTAATCACTACCTCAAATAACCTTAATCTTGATGAAGTTGGGAAACCAGTAGATCAAATATATTTTAGAGGTATGATAGAAAGTTTACTATACATAACATCTAGTCATACAAACTTAATGTTTTCAGTATGATTATGTGAAATATATCAATATAATCCAAAATAATCCCATTTAAAAGTATTGAAATTAATTTTTTCCTATTTAAATGGAACTATGGATTTATAACTTTTCTATTCTTATAGAAATGATTCTATTTTAAAAATATTTTAGGATGTTGAATTTGGTGGTTTTAGAATTGATAGAAATAGTACATATTGAACTTATCATTTATTAAGAGATTTATTAGTTACGTAATCATGCAAGAAACAAAACTATATATCACTTTCCACTACTAAAGCTAAATATGTGGAATTTGGAAGTTGTTGTGCTCAAGTGTTGTGGATGAAACACACACTCACTGATTATAGAATAAGTTTTACTAAAACTAAGATACTATGTGATAACACTAGTGTCATATCCATAAGTAAAAACCCTAAACATCACTCTCATAAAGATCACATAAATATTAGATATCAATTCCTTAGGGATCACACACTTAAAAGAGATATTATTCTACAATTTATCAGAACTCAAGAAAAAATTTCTGATATTTTTACAAAATCATTATCATCCAATATATTTTAATACATTAAAAAAGTTAGTAATGATAATTGTAAGTTAATCATTCATATATAATTTTTCTTAAAACTATCTCTTAACATTAAGATACTTCTTTTTCATAGGGGGTGCACCTGATTTCCTTAAAAATATTTGAAACCTAACCAATGTTTTTGAAACATATAAAAAGTTTTCAAACTCTAATAAAACTTTTTGGAATCTAATATTTCTAATAACAATCTTATCAAACACTAACACACCTTTTGAGGACTCTGGAAGGTATATTATCTTACTTATTACTTATTAGCTTTCATTTTTTTATTGGTATTTCAATATTGTTTTAAGAAAAAATTCAATAGATTTAACTTTCCATAAATCCATTTTATTTCCTTAAAACCTAAAAATATCAGAACCTAAAAAACCATCTTCAGTTTAATCACAATTGTCAGATTAAAAAAAATAAATGATAAAGTGGTCAAAATAGATCAATAGTGATTTTGAAGTTTTCGATGATTTTTTTGAGTCAGTTAAGAAAGTGTTAAAAGATTATGAGAACTCTCTCAAACATCTTTAAAATAGTTCATCAGAAAATATAAAGAAATAAAGAAGGTATTTTATTTCAAGAAGACAAATACTTATATGGTAAAATCAATTCTCTCACTCTTGAAATGAAAGGAGTGAAGGATTATAAAGATAAGGTGGAAGAAAAGCTTAAGTCTTAGAATAAAAATATTAAGTCCCAATAGGAGAAGATTCTAAGACAAGAATAAAATATTCAAAACCTCGAGAAGAAGATTCGGTATCAGAAATTTCTCTTAGAAAAGTTTCAAGATGATCACAAGGAGATGAAGAAGTTGAAGGCTATGGTCAGGGCTTTAACACTAAAGAAGGATTGATTTCTTTGTAATCCAATATTTTTTTGTAAAAATCCATTTCAATGATAATCAATTTTTATCTATTTATTTTCACATTTTTTTCCAAACATTTTTTAGGTACATTTTACTTCTTCACATTCCTTTTTGTAAATCCCAAAGGTGGAGAATAATGTTCTAAAAGAATACTAGTCTAAGGACAAAAATTTAAGGGTGAGAATTATTAAAGAATAAATCCTTAAGGGGGATGTATTTCTTTAAAGACAAATATATAAATAAATAATACGATCCTTAGGGGGATTTCATAACCTAAGGGTGATTTAGTTTTATTCATCTTGATTCCTAAAATTAGGGGGAGATAATTTCTTATTTTAAGTTAAAATATAAAGTAATTAAGTCTAAACATTATTTTATAAAATCGATTGTTTTTGTTTTCCAAAAAGGTGTATATTATTAGGTCAAAATTTTCCTTATGAAATTTTCCATTCCTTTATGTTTTTGAAATCAAAAACATCTTTTCTTACTAATTCTTTATATCTATAATGAAATTTAAATTCATGTTCTTTAACATTTTTACCTAGTCTAACATTATTTTTCTTAATATAGAATAGTTGCTCGAAAAAATCGTATCCTTAATAAAACTTGGAATACTTAACTTTCTCAATTCTGAATCATCTAGAAAAGTAAACCTAATTTATCTTTCTCAATTCTGAATCATCTAGAAAATCATATCTAATTTATGTTTCTCAATTCTGAATCATCTAGAAAATTTAATCTGATTTATGTATCTCAATTCTGAATCATCTAGAAAATCAAATCCAGTTTATGTTTATCAATTATAAATCACCCAGAGAATCAAATCCCATTTATGTTTCTCAAATCTAAATCATCCAGATTTTTTATTTCGATTTATCATGTTTCTCAATTATATATCTCAATAAATTTCAGATCTGATTCCCATAGTTCCGTGTCTTATTCTCTATTAATTAAGAATCCAATTTTATAATTTTATTAAATTTAATATATATATTTAATTTAATGTTTTCATATAATAATATTCATATACATTTAATGTTTCTCATAATATTTACTTATACTAAACAATTTTTTCCAATATATTATTATATGATTGTTGTAAGTGCAATCTATATAGGTCCCTATAGAATTTTAGGAAAAATATGACTGTTAGAGGAAAATTAAACCATTTTAGATCTTGCCTATAAATACATGGTCATTTTGGCAATCTCAAAATACATTCACACTTGTATTTTGGAGACATGTGAGATCTCTAAAAAAATTACCTTGTGTGAAAGCCTTGAAGTGATTATGTTGTGAACAGGTTGTTCAACATACTTAAAATATTCAATAATATTTGATCTTATTTTTGCAACACCAATCATTGGTGATTGAAATCATGGGCTTCTAAGATGAAGGAAGATAGAGGTATTGATTACTTGCTTAATCGAGGGATTCTAACTGAAGTAAGACAGATTTGATGATTACTTTCTTAATCAATGGCTTGTGGGGATAGCAAGACAGATACCGATCATCATATCAAGGTCTTACCCAGGCATGGGTAAGACAGACTTTCTTGAAATTATAAATAAATGGACCTTTATCCAGGGTTTTTTGGATACTCTACTCTTTGGGTTAGGAGATTTGTACTCTTTTATATGTAATTTAAATTTCCTTTGAAATTTGTATTAATTAGAAAGTGTTTCTTATACTTTCTATTTTGTGGTAACTCTGATTGAATATTCTATATTATTTAAGGTAGAAACTTGTTCAAGTATACCTTTGTGCTGATTTCATTACAAATATTTATTAAACCTAAGGTATTTTTATTAACATTGCAAAAGATGGTTTATTAAATCTGATTAGTTTAACTTTGTTAAAAAAAATATTTCCTTACGGTTAAAAATAAAAGTTTTTTAACTTAAAATACACCCCCCCCCCTTTAATTGAGAATCTATATCTAAATTTCCATCCTACAATCCCGATGTAAAGGAGCATTGAGTCACCATGCTCATCGGACCTCTCTTACCATCACTTTCAACGCTGATGTAAAGGAACATTGAGTCTCCATTCTTATTGGACCTCCTTTACCATCATTCTCAACATCGATGTAAAGGAGAGTTGATCCCTTATGCTCATTGGACCTCCATTACTTTCATTTCTAACATCAATTTAAAGTATCGTTGAGTCTCCTTTCTCACCATACCCCCTTAACATCATTCTCAACATCGATGTAAAGGAGCGTTGAGTCTCTATTCTCATCATACCTCTACTACCATCAATCTCATACTCTATAAAGGCATATCATATGTATAACTAGCATGAAAATTTTACCTCCGACCCATACTCATATATATAATTCATTCAGAAAAATAAATATAAACCCATTTATGAAGCAAGCCATGAGGTGGTACCACTCATGCTTTTCATTTATATATATGTATCCCATTATAACCTAGGTCTTACCATTATTACATTTATAATATAATTCATAAGAACATTTCTCTTATGAATTTCAAAATACATGTTAAAATCCATGAAATACAATTCAATTAAACAAGACATCATGATCTGGCATTTCAAATTAATACAAAGTCATTTTCTTAAACAATCATGGAAATTCATTTCTTATGGTTCAAAGGGTCACTTATATGGTTCTTGTTTCATTTAAGAAATTACCTAAATGGGTAATTTCATTTATAAGTCAGGCCTAGACCTTATGGAGTGCTTGAGTTTATGTAAACATTTTTAATGAAGGAGGAAACTCTATTCTAGAATAATAGAGATGGTTCATGTACAAGAATATCACTAACAAGAATTAACATGTAGTAAAAGTAAAACTCAAACCAAAACTAATCATGATATAATTAAGTATCACTACTTTTTAGCTTCAAGACAGTGCACCTCTATTGGAGGGGTTTTATTATAAAATTATGACTTGGTTTATCAAACAAATCATTAATATTATTTAATAATTACATCCATTTCACCAAAGTAAAACATTTTAGAAAAACTAAGATACATGGAAAATAATTAAATAAATGTGCGAAGAATGTTCAATTAATTAATTAATTCTTTCTCAAATTAAAAGAGTAAAGAGATGGATCCTACCTCAATAAGTAGACCAAAACTTGAAGTTGTTTCTACCCCCTTCGAGCATATTTACCTTTATGTATATATAAGAAAAACTATCCCTTATGCACATATTCACATGTCCATGAATATATGAAAGGTTATCCTTACATATATACTTATATGCATACACCAATCTCCACTCACATGCATATTCATTTTCATTTCATACATAAGAACACCTAGCCTCATATATATATATATATATATATTCACTTTCATGTATGAATATACATATAACGAGGGAACTTAAATATAAATATTCCTACTGGTGAATAAGCAGCGAGTCACCTTTGACTCTGGTGACTTGAAACCACATGACATGGTCCAACGAACTACAGATAAATTACTAAGAACTCATGAATCATGAAACCCCCAAATTTGAATTAATAAAAAATGAATAAATAAGAAAAAAGTTACCCTAAAAAGATGATGGTAGACTGAGATGATCGGAATCGCTTCTCCTTCAGTGGTAGTTGCTGGTATGCACACAAGGGAGAGAGACATTCTGCATAACCTAATAGTAGAAGAAAATAGAAAACGGTCAACCCCTAACCCTAGGGTTTCTGATAAACCTCACTGGGTGACAGGGAGAGTGAAAAACAACCGAAAAGGTATGGAGGAGAGAGGATGGAGATTTCCCTAAATAATCGTAGAGAAATTAGAGGGAGATCCAGACAAAATCTATGAGCCAAGATGAAGCTGGGAGTAGGCAATTCATGTGACCAAGGGGGGCCAAAGGGGGAGGGTCGTCGCGTGAACAGGAGGGTGGTATTTTGGTAGATTATGTTTTGTTTTATTTTTATTTTTATTAAATTATTTCTATTTTTAAAATATTTCATCATGTATGGTTTGGGACACATGATATAGAAAATGATGTACTAATTATGCTCCCTCCACTGGAAACCTGGGGCACCCTGTAATTTTTTTTTCACATAGTTTTGAAAACCGTGAGTGGATTGTATGGTGAATAATGTTGAGGTACTTCCCAATTTACACTAAAAATTCAGAATAGGTGCACGGTTTGGTAAACTATGTGCATCCCATGTGACATCCTCTACCCACCTACATAAGGTTTCTCAGATTCCTATTATGGGCTACGTAGTTTCAGAAAAACCATGAGTCCAATACAGGTCCTCAAAAACATGATTTTTTTGGGTCCAGCACTCCTGAAACTCTTCGAGACACCCATTAAACTTATCTCTCCTTTACCCAAGTCCAAAAACATCACTTTGAAGCATCCCAACTCTCGAAATTCAATTATGAATCTTTTTTTTTAATAATGACCCATCTAGTAAACCAAAAAGCTCAAATTCCTTTTCATTTTCACCCAAAGAAAAACACAGATTGTTACAAAAGGGGTGACATACATACTGACCACACAATTTTAAACTATATTTTTACAAAAAAAAATATTTAAACATGAAACAAAGGAGATGGTTAGAGATGATTAAAGAGTATGATTGATCAATACATTATCACCCTGGGAAAGAGAACAAGGTTTCAAATGACTTGTGCCAAATGGATAATGATATATTATCTATGATGAGGATCACAAAAGATCCAATATTTATGAATTTACAAATGATGGACCAGGAAATCTTAAAATAAGGGGAGAAATATTATCTAGCTCAGCTGAATATTCAACAATCCACCTAAGTGAAATTTAAATAAGTGTTGAAGGAATATGTAGAGCTAAAAAATAAGGTGACAAATTTTCCTATGTTCGAACTTGATTTTTATGGAATAATAATGTTTACAAACTGTGTATGTGTTCCACCCACACCATATTTGAAGATGGAGTTGTTGGATGAGGCTCATAATTCATCATTCTTCATTCATCCAAGAAGTACATATATGTAAAGGTACATGAAAGAGTATTTTTGGTGGGATGGTATGAAAAGAGATATTTCATATTATGTTTCTCGATGCTTGATTTTTCGGAAAGTTAAGGTTAAGAGACAAAATTTTAAGGGGATGTTACACCTATTAACTACGCCTAAGTTTAAATGGGAAAAAATCACCAAATAATTTGTTGTCTAACTCCTCAAAACATATATAGGCTATAATTCTATATGGGTTATAACAACCTTGATCTTTATTATGAACATAAACATGATTTATTACATAGAACCTTCACTTGATACAACATAAAAGATAAAGAGGTATAGTTTCTTTAGGGCTTAATAACATTACATAATGACTTAAAACGTGAAACACAACATCTTTATTGAAAACTTCCTTTACATGACCAATGCATTCCCTCATACTTAGCATTGCATGGGATAACCAGAGGGCATGCATAAGAAAAGGGTGAGGTGTAAAGCCCAGTAAGGTAGTAAACAAGGAATAACATGACGAATACAATACATGTTAGGTAGTGGGAATATCAATGGATCATAAAAGAAATATGAACATAAAGGAAAGATATAGCATGGTTATCATAACATGGAAATGTGGAAAAAACACTTAACATGGAATTATCATAATCCAAGGATCAATTCACATAAAGCATGAGTAAACCCTCATTGCACTTGAATTAGCATGAGTAAACCCTCATTTCACTTGTAGTATCCTGATACTAATATTTACCCAATGCATTGGAGTGATATCTGGGAACACCCTTCTTAAACATTTCATTTCATGTATAAGTGTTCCACATGGATTATACAACATAGAATCATTAAAGATCATCATTTATTCCATGAAAAATGAATGATGAATTTATACATGGAGCTATATAATAAATAATTAAAGGTGTATAAATTTTAATACCCTTGATAGAGAAATGGTCATGGTATTCATGACACAATGACTTTGGCTTTGGAAAATCGCAGTGCAATTTCAGTAGCATAACGACGTGACATAAGAATTCAGAAAAATGGTTGATAAGAGAGAAAGGGGTGTCTTGTAATATGCACATGTAAAGGATGGTAAGGGTTAATATAGATACATGTCCCAATATAAGTAATGGAATTTTATATTCATAATACAAAAGAATTTCTTGAATGAAAATGAGGAGAGAGAAATTCCTTATGGAATTTCGGCATGGTAACGTGTTTACATTGGGAGGAATTAATAATAGGGAAATGGGTATCTAATCATTCAAACATAAATAGGGAAGTATGGGGTAGGTTTTAAATCATACCCCAACATTTTTAAATGAAAATAAAAGGTCATAACAACATAATTAAATTTGGACAAAAATGAGAAAGGAAGAAATCCCTTGCTTGGAAGTGTGATCCCAAAGGCTTGGGAGGGGCTTGAGAGAAGATTCTTAGGAGCTTGGGGAACCTTGGGAGGATTATAGAGAGAGTTGGGTAGATGTTGGTTGATCTCTGAGGGCTTTAAGTGAAGATAATGTGGGATCTTGGGTGGGTTTATAAAGGAAAAGATAGGGAATTCTTTATTATTTAGGTTTGGGATGCCACACATTAAACTAATCAAAACCACAAACCAGCCCATAGTTCTTGACAAAGGGGATTGGAAAACATTATTTTATAAGTCCAATGTACAAACATCTTGAAATATTAGGCTTTCTTATGTGGATTTGAGTCACACTCTCAAGTAAATCAATTTAAAAAGTTAAAATGATTTATAAGTCTTGAAGGGTCCACTAAAGCTTTGCAAAATAAATCAAAAAAAACTAAAATTAGATTATTTTAATGGTAAAAAATATATTGGCCGAAAATAATGTTTATAGTATTTTATTACATCACTATTGGGTCATTATGATGTCATAAAACACATTATATATTTAAACGGTATTTAATTTTTACCCAAAAATTTGATTGTCTCAGAAAATTATGAAAAATTCACCATTAGATAATTTCGACATCCTAATTCCAAAAATAATATTCATTTTATCTAAAATAGATTTCAAAATTTAATAAAAATCACAATTGTATTCATAATAATCATACAGTCATTTATATTTATTAAAAAGTAATTTAGTAATAATATTTAATTCAAATATTATTTAATTAAAAAATCCACTAATTCATCAAAATAGATTTTTAGTTAACTAAAAATGATATTTTTCCTTTGAAAACTATAAATTGAATATATATTCTCTATACAAAAATAATGTACATAATCATAGTACTAGGGTCTTGTTACATAACCCCTTATAACACCCACATACGACTGAAGGGTAAGGTGTGTGATGGTGACAGACTCTTGGCGTGGCTCGGATAACTTCGCTCTGGTGGAATCTCTATTAACTTCCACTTATCCTGTAGGCGGTTCCGTTGAAGCTTAACGTGTTGAAGCTCAACTTGGGCTTTCTCAAGAACAAATCCCAATGATTCCACATCCTTTCTGAGCTCTGAAAAATGGTCTTTGTATGGATAAATTCTACTAGATGAGGTCATTGCTTCCTTTATCTAAGTAAATTGGATTTGTTAAAGACCTATATTTATACTAATCAAGTGATCACTATTCAATGAATATATTAGCAATGGTCACAATTCTTAACGGTTTTTTAAAATTTAAAAACCTAAAACCAAAGAAGGGAAGATTTTATATAACCATTTTACATAATAATACATTTAATTAAATCAAGATGAATTTTCATTAATGAAAGTTTGGGTCATTCTAATTTTCCCCCCTTAATAAATTTCACCCTTGAAATTTCCTTTTCCGACACTAAAACAGATGCGGGTAACTCTCATTAATTACTTCCTCTGATTACCACCTTGCTTCTTCAAACTTGTGGTTTCACCACAACACCTTGACGAGGGGCATTGTCTTATTTCTTCGAACTTTTTCCCTACGATATATGATCTTCATCAACTTATCTTCATAGGAGAGGTCATTCTTCAATGGTACCACATTTGTATTGAGTACATGTGATGGGTCAGGTATGTACTTCCTCAAGATTGATACATGGAATACATCATGTACTTGGGATAGGTTTGGTGGGAGTGCTAGTCAATAGGCCACAACTCCAATGCAATCAAGGATCTCAAAAGGGTTGATGTACCTTGGAATAAGCTTTCCATTATTCCTAAATCTCATAACTCTCTTCCACGGTGATATGAAAAGGAATATCATGTCTCTGACATCAAACTCTAGGTCTCGTCGATAATTATCAGCATAGATCATTTTTCGACTCTGAGAATCTTTAATGTGTTGTTAGATGGTCTTAACATTCTCCACCATTTATTTTACCATTTCCGGACCTAGAATTTTTCTCTCCATAAATTTACCCCAACATGCTAGTGTTATGAACCTCTTCCTATATAGGACTTCATAAGGATCCATTTGGATGCTTGAGTGGAAACTGTAATTGTATGAGAAGTAAAAAAGAATAATATATTGATCCCATTCTCCTTTGAAGTCCATTGAGTATGCTCTCAACATGTCCTCAATTGTTTGGATAGTCCGCTCATATTGGCCATCAGATTGAGGATGATAAGTCATACTAAAGTTCAGCTCAGTATCCAGAGCATGTTGAAGACTCTTCCAAAACTTAGAGGTGAATCTTGGATCTCGACCAAATACGATTGATAGTGGTACTCTATGCAGCCTTACCATGTCTCTAATGTATATTTTTTCCAGTTAATCTTGTGATAAATCCTCCCAAATTATAATGAAGTGTGCAGTATTTATAAGATGATCCACAACAACATAGATAGCATTGTTTCCTTTGGATGTATTCATAATTCCAATGACAAAGTCCATGGTGATATTCTCTCATTCCCATGCGGGTATGGGTAATGGTTTCATCATACCCTTATACTTCTTCCTCTCATCCTTCACTTTCTGGCATAACCAAAACTTTGATGTATACTCAGCGATCTCCTTCTTCATGTTATCCCACTAATAATGATCTCATAGATCTCGATACATCTTTTTGTTTCCTAGGTGAATGGAGAAATTTGAACTACGTGCATCATCCAAAAGTTCCTTCTTTAACTCCGGATTCTATGGAACACATTGTCTTGAACCAAATATCACAATTCCTTCTTCATTGACATTGAACTTTGAGGATTTCCCTTTTCTAATAGTTTCCACCTTTTTCCAAATTTTCACATCTTCCTTTTGATCATCCTTTAACCTTTCCAAAAGAGACGGTTGAGAAATAATTTGTCAAAGGATTGATGATATTCCCTTCTTTATTATTACCATGTCCATCTTCATCAAATCTAAGAAGATTTGATCATTTTCAATTCTAATAAATGATAGAATCTCTCGGTATTTTATACTTAGAGCATCTTCCACCTTGTTCGCTTTCCCAGGGTGGTAATGGATTGAGAAATAATAGTCTTTGATCAGATCCAACCATCTTCATTGGAGCATGTTCAACTCTTTCTATGTGAATATATACTTGAGGATTTTGTGGTTCGTATATATTTCACACTTCTAACTAAAGATATAATGCCATAAAATTTTTAAAGTGAATATCACTAGAACCAACTCTAGATCAAGTTTTGGATAGTTTTTCTCATCAATGTTCAATTGCCTTAAAGAATTGGCAATGACTTTGTCATTTTTCATCAACACACAGCCCAGGCCCTTCTTCGAAGCATCACTGAATACTACAAAAAGTTCTACACTTGTGGTTAAAGTGAGCACAGGCATAGTGATAAGCCTCCTTTTCAACTCCTTGAAGCTCTCTTCACATTCATCACTCCAAGAAAAATTGACTCGCTTCTGAGTTAGCTTTCTAATAGGGTTTGAAAATCGTGAGAAATTTCTCACAAAATAGTGATAATATCTAGCTAACCCCAGGAAGCTATGGATATTTGTTACCGATGTTGGCCTCATTCATCCCTCAATTTAATATATATTGGAGGGATCCATAGATATCACATTGCATGTGATGATATATCCCAATAATGAGATCTCCTTCAACTAGAAATGACACTTACTATACTTTTCATAGAGCTTCTCCTTTCACAAGGTCTCTGGTACAGTTATTAGATGATCCTCATGATCCTCCTTGGTTTTAGAGTATATTATAATATTTTCTATAAATAAAACCAAAAATTTGTCAAGGAAATCTCTAAAGACTATATTCATCAATTCCATGAAGATCTATGGAGCATTAGTGAGTCTAAAAGGCATTACTATGAATTCATAGTGCCTTTACCTTATATGAAAAAGGAGTATTTGGGATATTCTCCTTCTTCACCCTTACTTGGTAATATCCCGACTGCAAATATACCTTGGAGAATTATTGTGCTCCACATAGCTGATCAAACAAGTTATCAATTCATGGTAGAGGATACTTGTTCTTTATCGTGATTTTTTTGAGCTCACGATAATCAATGCAAAGGTGGATTGACCCATCCTTCTTCTTGACGAAGATGATTGGTTCACCTCATAGTGAAGCACTTGGACGTATAAACCCTTTATCCAAATTCTCTTATAGTTGTTCCTTTATCTCCTCAAGCTCCACAAAATCCATTTTATATGGAGTCTTGGATATTGGCAATGCCCCAAGTATAAGGTTAATTGATAATTCAACATCTCTTCTATGAGGAAGACTATGAAATTCCTTGGGAAACACTTCAGTGAATTCCCTCATAATATAAATGTCTTCAAGGATGTTTGCTTCCTTCGACTGAATCATTTGAGCTAAATACGCATTCTCATAGGGTAATAATATCTATGCTTGAGATAATGGTGCTAAAGAAGATTCATCTTCCTCCTTGTACTAGTATAGAATTGGGGGTCGATTCGCCACATGGAGAGTGATTTCCATCTCATGGAAATTTATGTTGGATTTATATAAGGAAATCAAATCCATATCAATAATTGCATAAAATTCCACCAGATGAAGTATGATGAGGTTTTTCAGGAATTTCAATCCACCGATTATTATAGGGGAGGAGTTATATTCATTGGATGTAATGATTGCCCCATTTTCTATACTCACCAACATCTTTAATTCCATGATTTTTGGTGGTCTTGGGATTGTTCTACTAAACTTTCGGGATACAAAATAATGCGTAGAACCAGAATTGAAAAAGTACATTCACTATTCTTGAATAAATAACTAGCATTCCTATCACCACTTCATTGTCGGGGTTCACTTCATTGGTACTGATAGAAAATAATCACCCTTTCTACCTTGGAGGTTGTTGGTTGCCTCTAAAAACCCTTGTCTTAGGGAACTAATTTGCAGGGTTCCCTGGTTCTTTGCAGTTTAAGTAATGAACAACAAGTTGAGGGTCAAATAGAGTGTTCCTCTCCTCTATCACAACCACGGGTTTTTCTTGTCGACATTTAATAGTTAGGTTCCCTTCTCTTCCACACCTAATGAATTTCCTCGTCCCCTTCAAGCAATTTACAAGGTTCTTCTTTCCGCGCCTTTGGAAAGTGGGGTGTTGGTTTTTCTCAGCATCATTGGATTTATCCATCGGACCTCCAAAATTGAAGTCCACCATACACTTCTTGTCCCCATGATACCCCTAAGATTCACTGATCTCCATTTCAACCTTGAGGGTGCATCGGACAATTTCCTCATAGCTATCAAAGTCACGGATCGTCTGGGATTTCCGTTGGCTAAGTTTCAGCCCACCAAAGAAGCGGTCAACCTTGCATCCGGGGGTAACGACAAAGATAGAAGCGTATTGTGCAAGCCTTGTGGAGTTTTCCTCATAATATCCAATGGATTCATCATCTTTTTTCTTTAGGGTAATGAATTCCCTTTCCATCTTAAGTTGGAGGATGCGAGGAAAATATTTTTTTTAAAAATTCCGTAAATCCTTATATTCCAACGCCTCGATATCCTCCTCGGGCTTTGTGTTTTTTATGAATATCCACCATTGATCAGCTTCACCCTCTATATGGTAAGAAGCTAGAAGAACCTTCTCTTGTTTGAAACATTGAAGGATTGAGAAAATATTTTCAATAGAGTTAATCCATTGTTCAGCAATTGAGGGATCAGATGATCCATTAAAAGTAGGAGGTCATTGTCTCATGAAGCTCTCGATATGGAATTATTCTTTCTTAGGGGGGGTTGAATGTTCCTCTTGACTAAGGTTTCTATTAAAATATTTACTTAACTGAGAGAGTATCATGAAAAAGTCCACGATTCCTGCTCCCATTGGATAGGGTATCTCATTAGAATAGCCATCACATTAATCTTTGCATCGGTTGTTAGAATGAGTCCTCCTATTACCATCCATTGGCTAGAATAAAAGGAATGTTAGGGGTAACACATAAAGTGTAATCCAAGGATGAAAATAGATGACTTATAAATAACTTTTATTTCCTTAACTTATTAATCTATAGGCTTCAATCTAGGTTATCCATGATCTACTTCCCAAAATATATTCTTAGAGGCATTTTTTTATTCCCTTAATAATGGTTGGTAATAGGCTTATGAATTTACCAAAGCATATCCCCTGGGAGTTTCATAACCAAGGGTGAATAAATTTCCATTGTTGTGTACCAGGATACCTCGGGTCAAGCCTGAAACTCCTATTTGGATTTTTCACTACTAGGTACATATGTTCTAGAGCCACCTCTTCCAGCTCGTATCCAAACAGGGATGTATTTTGATGATAAACCACTTACTCAATACTCACCAAAATCTAGGTATGTTTTTATTATATTTAGTCTAATCCCTAAGGCTTTAACTAGGGTTTATAATCCTAATCTGAAAAATAACTAAACCTATCATTTGATACCAAATATAATAACCATTCCCTTTATTACACACTTAAACATGATTTATTACATAAAACATTCACTTGATACAATATAAAATATCGAGAGGTATAGTGTCTTTGGGGATTATTAACATTACATAATGACTTAAAATGTGAAACACAACATCTTTATTAAAAACTTCCTTTACATGACCACCATATTCCCTCATACTTAGCATTGCATGGGATAACCTGAGGACATGCGTAAGAAAAGGGTGAGATATAAAGCCTAGTAAGGGAGTAAACAAGGCATAACAGGAAGAATACAATACATGTCAGGCATTAGGGATATCAATGGAGCATAAAAGAAACATGAACATAATGGAAAGATATAGCATGATTATCATAAAATTGAAATGTGGAAAAAACACTTAACATGGTATTAGTATGAGACAATCCTCATTGCACATAAAGCATGAGTAAAACCTCATTGAACTTGAATTATCATGATTAAACCATCATTGAACTTGACTTATCATGATACTAATCTTTACCCAATGCATTTTTGTGTTATCAGGGAGCACCCTTCTTAAACATTTCATTTCGTGCATAAGTGTTCCACATGGATCATATAACATGAAATCATTAAAGATAATCATTTATTCCAAGATAAAGGAATGTGGAATTCATAAATGAAACTATATAATTAATAAGTAAGTGTGCATAAAGGTGAATACCCTTGATAGATAAATGGGCATGGTATTCATGACACAGTGACTATGGATTTGGAAAATCGTAGTGCAATTTCGGCAACATAACGACGTGACATAAGAATTCATAAAAATGTTTGATGAGAGAAAAATGGGTGTCTCATCATATGTAAATGAAATGGAAAGTAATGGGTAATATAGATACATTTACCAATATACTTAATGGAATTTTAGATTCATAATTCAAAATAACTGCATGAATGAAAATGAGGAGAGAGAAATTACTTACAGAATTTTGGCATAGTAACTAGTATACATTGGGAGGAATTAATGAGAGAGAAAGGGGTCTCTAATAGTTATAACATAAAGAGGGAAGTATGGAGGAGGTTATAAATCATAATATAACATTTATAAATGAAAATAAAAGGGCATATCAATATAATGAAATTTGGACAAAAATGATAAAGGAAGAAATCCCTTACTTGGAAGTGTGATCCCAAAGGCTTGGGAGGGGCTTGAGAGAGGCTTATTGGGAGCTTGGGGTGCCTTGGGAGGATTCTAAAGAGAGGATGGAAGATTTTGGTCGAGATCCAAGGGCTATGAGTGAAGACGAAGTGGAATATTGTGTGGTTTTATATAGGAAAAGAGTGGGAATTCTTTATTATTTAGGTTTGGGACACCACACATTAAACTAATCAAAACCAAAAAAAGATCCCATGATTTTTTCCCATGGTTTTTGCGAAAGGGGAGTGGGAAAAAATTATAATTAAAATGGTTAAGCTTCTTAAAATATTAGGTTTGCTTTTGTGGATGTGAGTCACACTCTCCAAGAAATCAATTTAAAAAGTTAAAATGTTTTTTAAGTCTTGAAGGGTCCACTAAAGCTTTGTAGAATAAATCAAACAAACCTAAAATCACATTATTTCAATGGTAAAAAATATATTGTCTGAACATAATGTTTATAGTATTCTTTTACATCACTATTGGGTCATTATGATGTTATAAAACACATTATATATTTTAAATAGTATTTAATTTTTACACAAAAATTAGACTCTCTTAGAAAATTATAAAAAATCCACCATTGGATAATTTCAACATCCTGATTCCAAAAATAATATTAATTTTATCCATATAATTTTTTATATCTATGAATTTTTTATTTTTAAAATAAAAACTGACATTTATCGAAAATTCATGGGTTTTGAGAAAAATATCTTTCAAACCTTAATAAAAATCAAAATTTTATTCATAATAATCATAAAAACATTTATATTTAACAAAAAGTAATTTAGAAATAACATTTCATTAAAATATTATTTAGTTCAAAAATACATTAATTCATCAAAATAGATTTCGTAATTAACTAAAAATTCTATTTTTGATTTAAAAACTATAAAATGGTTGTATATTCTCTATACAAAAATAATGTACATAATCATAGTACTAGGGTCTTGTTACATAACCCCTTATAACACCCACATACAACTGAAAGGTAAGGTGTGCGATGGTGACTGACTCTTGGGGTGTCTCGGATAACATCGCTCGGGTGGTAATCTCTATCAACTTCCACTTCTTCTGTTGGCAGTTCCATTCGAGCTTAACATGTTCAATATCAGCTTGGACTTGGTCAAGAGTGAATCCCAATTACACCACCTCCTTTTCGAGATCCAACAAATGGACTTCGTATGGAGCAACTCTATTGGATGAGGTCATCGCTTCCTTTATCTAGTTAAATTGGATTTGTTAAAGCTCTATATTTATACTAATCATGTGATCACTGTTCAACAGCTATATTTGAAAAGGCCACAATTCTTAATAGTATTTTAAAATCCAAAAACATAAAACCAAATAAGTGAATATTTTATATAACCATTTTTCATAATAATACATTTAATTAGATTAAGATGAATTTTCATTAATGAAAGTTTGGGTCGTTACATGGGATATAGTCGGTTGCCTTAAAAAGTTGGAACAAATCATTTATATAAGATAATATTTGTATCTTGATTAAATTTATAGAATATATATTAAGAAATTTGTAATATTACATGGATTATAACTTTCTATTGTATCATATCGGGATCTGATGTTTACCTCGAAGTTCTGGTGAAGTCTTCTGAGGGCTCTGGATGTAGAGTTATGTTTCAACACTACTTATCATCCTCATATAGATGTTCAGTCTAAGAGTACAATTAAAATTATATAATATATGTAGATATATTTCTCTATGTATTTCAAAGGTTATTGGTATCAACACCTTCCTTTGATATAATTTTCTTATAATAATAGATTTTACTCTAGAGTTCATATGGATAATTATGAATCCCTCTATGGTAAGAAGTATAGAACTCCAACATGTTTTAATAAAGTTGGAAAAAAATATTGAGACCTGATCTAGCTGAGGAAATATAATATAAGGTTATATCCATTCAATAACACATAATATCATCTCAGAGTCGGTGAAAAAGTTATGTTGACAATAAAAGTAAGGATCTAGAGTTTAAAGTGGGCGAAAAGTTATTCCTATGAATATCTCTCTAGAAGAGAGTAATGAGACTGGGAAAGAAGGGTAACCTAACCCATAGTTATATTGGTCCTCTTGAAATTCATGATCAAATTGAGGTGGTATCTAAATTGATTGGTTCTACCACCGAATCTCTCACAAGTTCATGATGTGTTCCATGTATCTCTTTTATGGAAGTACATACTTGATCCTTCACATGTACTAAACTTAGAGGTCATACCACTGGAGCATGATCTTTCCTATTAAGAACAACCATTATATATTTTGGATCATAGAGATAAAGTTCCCAATAATACCACTTGTCTGGTTAAACTTTTGTGGTGAAACCACCAATTTGAGGAAGCTATGCGGGAACCTAAGGATGTGATGTTGCAGAGGTATACCCATATGTTTATATCTGAGTGAAAATTTTCAAGGTTGAAATTAATTTTAAGGGTGGAATAAAGTAACACCCAAACATTTTAATAAAATATTTCTCTATAAATAATTTTATTTCTTAGATAGATTGCACTGCACGCAATAGCGAGTTTAAGTGAACCGTGTAATATTATTAAAATATTATGTGTTAATTATTTCCTAAATATTGGATAGGAAGGTATTAATTTTATTAACTAATTTATTAAATAAATATAAATTTATAACACAATATAAATGTATTGAAAAATTCTTAGAAAATAATCACATAATTTTTAGTAAAGTCGTTTTATTATTCAAAAATACATTTTCTCCAAAAAAAATTGTTATAATTAATTTATGAATGTTTTAGAATATGTATTTAAAGATTTTAATTTCATTATTCATCTCAAAATTATTTTAATATTTATTTTTGATAATTTTTTGAAATGATTGATTTTTTAATGAATAGTAAAAATTAATAATTTTTATTGAAAACTATATTTTCTTTTTTACAAATTCAATCTATATTATGGTTAGTATTAAAATTTTATTAGTTAATTTCTTTTCAAAATAATTCAATTATGTTTTTTAAATGTATTTTATACATTAATTTAGTATAAAAACATTTAATATTTAAAAGTAGCATTTTTCTGAAAAAACTACTTTTTGTTGCGTTTTTTCAGTTTAATTCTAAGTTAACTTCTACAACTTATGTGATTTTAATATTGAGAACTGATTCCATACTTTTAATAATGTGGTTAAAATTTAGTAAATATTTCTCTTTTATTTCTGGACAATATGAATAGTAAACATAGTAATTTTGGTTACCACTATAAAGGGTGAATTCGGTAATTAATGGTTAAAAATAAAATGGTAAGAACTACTAAATGACCAAAATACTTACCTAAATATTAATAAATGAGTATAAATCGACCATAATCATCATAGGGTCAAATTTATGGAATTTTGGAGCCACTTGGATAATATTATGACCTTTATAATATTATATTTAAGGAAAAGTCAAACATGTCACTCTCTTAATTTTAATATGTGCAATGTTTTTAATATGTGGTTATCCTGAATATATGTTAAATTATAAATAGTTTTTTAAAATATAAATTATTTATTTAATCATGTTAATTTATTTTGAATTTTTATTAAATAAATAATTACCTTAGATGTTTTCATAATGCTGATGCAGTAACTATTTAATTATTGAAAACATTGAGTAAATGATATTAAAAGCATTAAAGGTATTAAAATTTGAGATAATTAAGTTCATCCAAATAAATTATATATTACCATGAAATTTGGGTATGTTTTAAAATATTTTTTAAAATTATAAGTGTTTTATTGATTTTATTAAATTTGAAGTAATGAATACTGTCAAAATTCACACTAATGATATTTTATGATAATAATATATTATTAAATTAGTAAAAAATAATAAAAATATTAAATAAGGAAAAATAGGATATTATATAGTCTAAAATATCATCCCTTATCTAGTTATGAGTCAATATTTACCTTATATGTAAAATTATAACCTTTTAAGAATGAAAAATATATTATGAGGGTTAATGTTAAAATAGGTTAATTATGGGGTTAAACTAAAATATAAGGATTAAAATAGCACCTAAAACTATCCAAATTTTATTTTTGATGATATTTTAACTATATAAAACCTTATGTTTTAATTTAAAATCATTTTTAAGTATTTTTATTTATAATAGTCTTAATATATAAATATTGGTAATGAAGTTCCAAAAGTTCCCCTGGCCTCAATTATAAAAGGACACCTCCTCCCTACTTCATAACACCACATTGATCCATGTATATAAACCAAACTATAACAAATTTTATTATACACTTCCCTATCCACATTTTATAGGTTCTTTTATTCCCATAATACCAACCCTATATCCCTTTAGAAGAGATTTAAAGGACTCATTTCGAAGAAGATATAAAAGATCTAACCAATCACTTTCTTTTTATAATATTCTTTACCACCTATAAATATATTATATTTTTCAAAAAATAATAAATTAATTATCATAAATATTCTGAAATGTTATTATGATTATTAAAACACCATTATACACCCTTTTTCTATCAAATAAGAAGTGAAAGTATCACTCATGCATACATATGGCTTATCATCTCCAAATAGCAGTACAATTATTTTTTCTTCACCATAATTTTATGTATGGGTAATATAATTGGTTTAACATTTATATATGATATTTATGAAATAATTATACTTGTATAATGACAATATCTTATCTATATTCTTATCATCTAATCTTTTGTGAAACGATAATGTCACTCATGTGTACGTCTAGACTACCATCTCCACGATGTGATGTGATTTGTTTTTAATTTATATTTATCATATATGAAAATAAATATGGATTTGATTGATATATATTATATATATTATAAAATAATAATTATTTAAATTTCACTTATTATTTACTTATTTTCATTCAACTAATTGAAAAATGGAAACAGCGTTCATGCGACGTACGGTTTACCATCTCCGTGAACAGTATAATTCATTTTTCTACATATACTATTTATGAAATATTATAAATATATACATAATTAATATATATTATTATTATAAAATTATTAACATTATGTATATTATGGGTCCATGATTAAATTATAATTATTGGGACTACCAAACTGAAACATGCTTGGAAAACGAAGCAGTTATCACCCAGAAGAGTGATTTTAATAACAAATTATTAATATGCAGGTGATAAGATATTATAAATAAATAATACATGGTATTATAGATATATGGTTATTGAATAAATTTATAATTAATATAAATTTATTATATAGGATGTATGAACTTAAACAAGGAAATGTGAGACTTGAGGTAAGGGGTTTCCATCTCACTTTTATTTCTATAGGCCACATGCCTTATACGCTACATGTTTCTTTTGTGATAATTCTCATGAAAATTATGGGAAATAAATATCCACATAAATTTCTTTATTCAATGGGGATTATTATTTTAAATTATCCAAATTTTTAATTTTTTATTTCAAAATCTCATTATTATTGAGGATTGTTTATGTTTAAGTCCTAGTCAGGGAAAATTTATCTTCCATGTCCATGTTTTATAAAAATATTACAAAAAATGTTTTAAATATTATCCTAAAATTGTTAAAAAATCATCTTTAACCATATTTGAATTTTTAAAAGTGGTTTTAAAGGAATCCTTTTTCATTTTCCCAAACGAGTAACTTTATGAATTTTCTTATAAGAATTTGGAAGGAATGATTTTTTAACATATACGGTATGAGTAAATTGTACCTCCGTCATGATTCCATAATTCCTTAAAGATTAATTTACAAGTTTACAATTTTATTTTCAAAGAAAATTAATTAATTTATAGGTATACACTTTTTTAAAAAAAGGTAAGTTATTTTAAAATGTAAAATATATTTTCCTAAATAATTATCCCAAGTTATCTTTCAAAATAATTCTCCATTATAAGATGACATATTTTGATGTTACATAATATTTACTACTAATATACTCCAATGATACCATCCTTATTTTTTTATGGATGGTTTATGTTTATGATGAAATGGTGTTTATGAAATCCATTTCTTTTCCATGTATTATGCTATTATGGAATGTTTATGAAACCCATTTATTTTCCTAGGTTCTAATTTGATGAATGTTTTATGTTAACACCCTTGTTCTAATAATCAAAAAATCATTTTTATTATGATATTAATGAGTTTTATGTTTTATGGTAGAATTTTATATTATAAGGAATATTAGAAAACATTTGGATAAGTATGACCCACCTTTGAAGATGATTCACCACCAAGGATGACTCACCGCCAGAAATGACTCGACGTTGGGGATGACTCACCACTAGAATGAAATTTGGATAAGTATTGTAATCACCCATGTTAGCTATCTATCACCACCAAAACTGATTTTTGGAAATGTATTGTAAAGACTAAATGACATATGATGACTCACTATTGAACCAGATGTCTAGAAAAGTATGGAAAACACCTATCATTGGAGATGACATATAGAAATTTGGATAAGTGTCAGTAACACCTACCACCAGAACTAAGTCACTATTGAAGATGACCTGCCTCTAGAATATAAATTTTTAAAAGTGTTGCAATGGCCTATCGATGAGATGAGTCACCTCCATCCTAACTCACTACCAGCCTAACTCACCACCAGCCTAAGCCATCACTAGAGATTGCCTCACCATTTAAAGGAGTCACTACCACTATTTATATTTATTTTTAATTATATAAGTCTAACAACTATATTATCAAATTTAATTCCAAGGGTTATTTTAATGGTCATTATTAATCTTTTGTAGGGACGGATTAAAGAATGTGGTAACCATAAGTAAGAGTATGAAGGATATCGAGATGATTTTTCTCCATATGGACACTCATGCATTCTGCTACTAAAATAAGTAGAAACTTCCTCATGAAAAAGACTCTCGAGAAAATAGACTAGTGAAACACACTGAGAACACACACACATGAAGAGAGATAAACATTACAAGATTATAAGAATATTGTTCTGTTGTGTGCCTTACACAAAGCATCTTTACCAGTGATCAACTATAAAAGAAGTGAATCATATTGAACATCTAGATTAATTCCTACATCCTCACAGGAAAGAGTTTACAAAACTCTATTATCTATAAATTTTTAGAAACCCGGCTCAATATTAGTTCAAGCTACATTCAAGGAGTTGGAAGATACATAGCATATCATACAAAGAAATACAATCATTCTACTTATTTTTATTTGTTCATTTTTTCTATTTTCTTTACATTATGATAATGTGTGTAAATTATATATTTTATATACACATTTTCTTCTATTATTTATCTAGAAGATACTTTATATCTTACTAAACTCTCTTTAATCATATTTTCCCACTGTATTATGGAAGAGGTCCATGTGTGGATTTTGTTTATTTTATTCCCACGGGTTTTATAGAAGAGTTCATGTGTGTTCGGGAGAGTTTTACTATTTTACACCTCATCTAGGTTATGGATCAAATATTATTTTATATAATATTCTTGGTAGTGGGAAGATTTTAAGTTGAGAGGATTGGGTCTCCTCTCGAAACCAAACCTATAGTTTTTATGCCTCTATGTTTTTTGTTTTTGTTTGCTTTATTTATATACTTTAAATTTAATTTCTTTTAACTATAAAATAAACCAAAAATTTGATAGTTAGTCTTTATTAGTGTTTATATAAATTATTAATCAAGTATATTGATTTTAAAAGTTAAAGTAATATTTTATATTGTTTTAACTAAGTCTTAATCAATCTTCGATAAATCCTTTAAAATATTAGAACTTATATCGATCTGTTATTTAGATTAATTGGGCTATTTTTTAATTAACTAGGGATTTTATTTAAATCTTCTTTAGACACAAATTTTTATTGGGTACTCAATTCACCCCTTGTCGTGATACTCATTCTGACCAACATTTTGTATCAAAGGAGTTTAAAAATATTTTCAACTGTGATTTTAGTTGTCTTAATGATCTTAAATTTCATTCATTTATAAATTAAGTTCTTTAAATGGATAATAGGAAATAAGGTTATTCTACCAACATACCTCTTTTCTTTAATGGAAATAATTATGCTCAGTGGAAAATAAAGATGAAAATTCATATAGATAATATGAATTTGTAAATTTAGACTACTATAGAGGATAGATATGAATTACCTGAAACTACTAGAGTTACATGGGCTGATTATATTAAAAATTATTATAATAATAATTTCAAATTTTGAATGCTCTTTATTATGATTTATGAGATAAAGGGTTTAATAGAATATATTCTTGAAAAACAACATTTTAAATTGGGATACACTAGCTATTTCACATAAGGGAACTAAAAATGTGAAAAAAAATGAGATTCTATACCTAAACAATTATATATTATACTTTTATGATGAAACCTAATGAGATAATTTCTGATATGTATCTTAGGTTCAATTATAAATTCAACAACATGAGCTCCTTTTGGAATCCATTTTCTGAAGAAAAAAAATTTTATTATGAGATCACTAAGATATATTCTATAGAGATAGAGAGGGAAAATGTGTCAATAAAGGAATCATGTGACATTAAAAAATTCCTTGTCAAGGAATTTATTAGTAAATTTATGATGTATGAAGAATAACTTAAAGTTAATTGTGAAGAAGATGATGAACCTCAAAAAAATCCAGTTTCTCTCAAGTATGCTACATCCAAAAAAATAAAAAGAAAAGGTATAAGATGAAATATCAAGTGACAATGAATCATAACCAAATAATTATGAGGAAATAGCCCATCTGGATTAAAGATTTAAGAAGTTATACAAGAATAGGAAATTCTTCATGAATATAAGTTACAAAGGAAAGAATAACATTAGAGAAACATGGAAAATGATTAGAAGAGATATAACATCTCAAAAGAGAATAACTTTTATAAATGTTAGTGAAAAGGGAATGTTATAGATGATTGTCCCATGTTGAAATATAAGAATAAATATGAGTATAAGGACCTAAAATATAATAAATCTATTAGAGATAAATGAAGTGCCTCTGAGGATAGATCCAGTGACTTTAACTCACATAGTGAAGAGAAATATGACAGAGCTAACATGTTCTTCATGAAAAATGTTTCTAAGGTACCTGTTTTATCTCCTGTACTTGATTTTGATCACTCTAAAAATAAAAATGATAATGAAATTTTAAAAGAATAAATTTTTTAACACTAAAACATGTTTGAGGAAACTTTCAATGAAAATAAAGTCAAATATAAAGTTTTTATGAAGGATAATGTTTTATATTCTTTTAATAAAAATGATCTTATAGGATAAAAAGTGAAAAATTATTAGTTATAAAAGGAAAATATAGAACTAAAATAGTGAAATGAGAAAATTATTAAAGTATTATAAAGATTTACAAATGGTATAGAAACACTTTCTCAAATTATAGGAAAACAAATTAATCCTAAGTACATTACTGCTCTAGGTTAATAACCTAAGCAGAGAAGAGTATTTAAGATAAAATTTATTCCCAAGTCTAATTAGAGTAATTATACTAATATTTATATTTTAGAAGGACCAAATAAAGTTTTCATTTCAAAGAGTTTTCAATTTTCTTATAGTAAACCTATAAATAAAATGTGGGTTCCTAAGGCTTTAATATCTAACATATCTCTACCCAAGAAACTATGGGTACAAAAATCATTTTTGTATAAACTGTGTTTTATGGAAAAGTTTTTTGAAGAGATCATGTAGAAGTCTATGGTACTTTGAAAGAGGTTGTCCCAAGCATATGACTGGATACTACTTGAGCTTCAAGAGCCTCATAAAGGTTGATGGAGGTCATGTAACCTTTGGTGACAATGTTAAAGGAAATATCATCAGCCTAGAAAAAATTGGAAACACTAATTTCGTTTTAATTTCTAGAGTACTATTTTTAATGGTATAAACTATAATTTCATTAGTATTTCAAAATTATGTGATTATTGTTTTTATATAAAATTTGAAATAAATTATTGTATTGTTTTTAATTCGAAAAATTATTTGATATTTACTACTTTCAGAAATGATAATGTTTATTTTGTTAATATTGATTCTTTGATTTCTAAAAATGTTTCTTACTTAAGTGACTTTCATAGAGAATATTTACTTTGGAATAGGAGACTATGCGACTGTAACATTCACTCACTTATAAATCTTACTAGGAAAGGGTTATTCAGGGATTCACCCAAACTTAAATTCCCAAAAGAAATTTTTTTAACCCCTATAAAAAAGAAAAACAATACAAGATTTATTTTAAAGTAAATTAATAATTTTAAAATTCTCAACCTCTTGAGTTGGTTCGCATGGATTATTTTGGACCACCTAGATTTTATAGTTAATATGGGAAGAACTATGTTTATGTACTTGTAGTTTACTTTTCTATGTATACTTGGGTATTCTTTTTAACATACAAATGTGAAGCTTGTTCTTATTTTACCAAGTATACTAGATCTGTAGAAAAATTAAGTGGACTTATAATTAAGACCTTGAAGTGACCATGGTCATGAGTTTGAAAATCATGATTTTTAATCCTTTTTCTCACAAAATGATTATTGTCATAACTTTTATACTCCTAGGAACCATCATCATAATGGAGTTGTAAAAAAATAAATTGGACAATTCATGAGAGATCTTGGACTATACTTAATGAATATAACTTACCTATCTACTTCTGGGCAGAGGGTGTGAATACACCCTACTATATAATCAATAAAGTTTTAATTAGACCTATCTTAAAGAAAACCCCTTATTAACTTTATAATAATAGAAAGCCTAAGGTTAATTAAATTATCATTTTTGGTTTCAAAGTTTTATTTGTAACACTAAGTATAATATTGAAAAGTTTTCCTCCAAAATTGATGAAGAAATTTTCCTTGGATATTATACTTCTAGTAAGTCCTATAGAGTTTTTAACGAAATAACTAAGACTTTGGAAGAGTATGTATATTTAAAATTTGATGAGGTAGGTCCACATGATCCTAATACTTCTTTGAAAATTCATGAGGAAGAATTATCCACTCTGAACTTAAATTATAAACCTTATGACTCTACTGGAAAGCAAGAAGAAAAATCTTCCAGTTATAAGGAACTTCCAGAACTTTAACTTGAACCTATAGAGAACCCAAAGGTGATCATCCCTTCTTTTTCAAGAGTTGTTAGGACTCTTAAATACCATCCTTTATATGTTTTTTTTTATACCTATATATAGGTATGAAAACTAGAGATTCTCTAAGAAACAAGGTTGAACATCAATCATTATTTTCACATCTTGAACCTAAGAACATCAATGATGAAATTAATGATGAATTTTGGGTAATGGTTATGCAAGAAGAAATAAATCATTTTGAAACAAATGAGTATGGTAAATTTTTCATATACCCAAATATACCTTGACTATAGGTACTAAATGGGTGTTTAGAAACAAGTTTGATGAATTAGGTGCAATTTTAATGAATAAGACTAGACTAGTTGCATAAGGGTATAGTCAAGAAGTGGGTATATACTTTGAAGAGACCTTTATACCATTATCTAGACTTGAAGACATTAGAATATTTCTATCCTAATAAAAACATCTTTATTTCAAACTATATCAAATGGATGCCAAAACTGCATTCTTTAATGGGTATATAGTTGATGATGTTTTTGTTGAACAACCCCCCAGTTTTAAAAACCACATTTTTCAAATCATGTTTTTAAATTAACAAAATATTTTTATTTTTTAAAATAGGATCCTACATCTTGGTATAATAGGCTCAGATCTTTTCTTATTTTAAAAGGATTTTCAAAAGGTATAGTTGATCCTACCCTTTTTTAAAAAATAATTTAAAAATATATTTCAGTTGTTCAAATTTATATGGATGGTATTATTTTTGGATCTTCAAAAAACTATTTATGTACTAATTTTTCAAAAATGGAGAAAAATGAATTTGAAATGAGTTTAATGGTTGAAATGAAATTCTTACTTGGTTTTTAGATTTTTCAAAATAAAGAAGGAATTATTTTAAATCAAATTAAATATACTAAATACCTTTTAAAACATTTTGATTTGGATGGAACTAAGATTAGTGACAATCCTATGAGTACCACCTGTAAATTAGATCCTAATAATGGTGGGAAATTAGTGGATCAAACCAGTTACAGAGGTATGATTGTAAGTCTTATATATTTAAATATTATCCAACCCAATATCATGTTTAGTGTGTGTATTTGTGCTTGTTTTCAAGAAAATACAAAATATTCACACTTAGTTACTGTAAAAAGGATTTTCAAATACCTTAAATATACTACCAATCTAGGACTATTTTACCCAAGAGGACAAGCATTTAACTTAGTTATTTATTCTGATGTTGATTTTAGTGGTGGTAAGTTAGATAGAAATAGCAACTCTAGAATGTGTCATCTTTTGGAAAATTCTCTAATTTATTATTATAGTAATAAATAAAATTTTGTTTTATTGTCTTCTGCCTAAGTTTAATACATAGCTATAGGTAGTTGTTGTGCTCAAATTTTGTGGATGAAATACTCATTTCTAGACTATAGATATCAATTCTGACATGTCCCTATAAATTATGACAAAATAAGTTCTATAAAAAATTTTAAGAACACTTTATCTCACTCAAGAACTAAACATATTTATGTTATACATCACTTTTTAAGATAACATTTTCAAAAGGGTGATATAACTCTTGAATACATTAGTACAGAACATCATCTTGTTGATATTTTTACTAATACTTTGAATTATGATAGAATGGACTACTTAAAACATGAATTAGGTATGATTAATTATGGTTACGTATAAATTTATGGGACCCACTATTGAGTTTTACCCACTATTGAGTTTTACCCACCAATGGAATTACCCTTAGTTGGATTCACTCACCATTTTAGTTACCTACCGTTAGTTTTATCTACTGTTAGAAATCTCTTACATTTTTTAATTTTGGGTTGTTTCTTTTTGAGTCTATATTTCTAATTTGATTTATATTATTTATTTATTTATTTAATTTTTAATTCGATTCAAGTGTTATTTTGATTTTTATTTTATGAATCCCTAAATTACCAAATGATATAAATTAGAAGTTTTTCTGATTTTAATGCACTTCTTTCCTTGCACTTTCATTTCAATCCGTTTTGCGACCCTTTCTCTCCTGACCATCAACCTTTATTCTCCTTCACCCATACCATCCTAACTAAACTACATGGTTAGTATGAATCAAGATTCAATGTATTATCTGGATGATTCACATCCTAAAAAGAAGAATAAAGGTGAGTCTATTCATTCTTCTATTGAACTGGTGGATCCCAAGCTTGTGAAGAGGGTTGTATTACTTGAGAAATAAGTGCAATAAGAATAGTTAAATGTTGAGAAAGTATTTAGTGATAAAATTTATACAAGGCCAAGGATGTGTGGAATGGTTCTCTAATAACCACAGGCCTTTCTTCCCTAGGTTGGTATATAAGTTCTACCAAATTGTAGATTTATTTTTTGAAGAAAGTGAAGACTGTTTAAGGACTATAATTAACAGCCAAAAGGTTGCCTTTTATTCAAGGAATTGGGATAGTTGTTTAATAATTCCTCAATAAGGAGTTTCAAATGATTATCAAGGAGCCATTCTATATGAATATGACACTTTTGTCTATGAATATTCCTTGTCTGATTTAATTGGTGATAGAATAGTTATAATACCAATTGCCTCTGAACTTGACAGTGAACAAAGGTTTCTTTTCAAGTTCATTTGGCATATTATTTGTATGTAAAAAAGGATATTTTTTCACTATGAGGTATCAAGATGTTTATTTGTCATTTTTGATTAAAATAGGAGAGAAAATAAATATGTTTAGATATTTAACGCTTCACATGATGGAAATTTATAAGCCTTATTCTATATAAAATTATTTAATCTTACCAAAGTTTATTTTATCTATGCTAGATTCCAAAGAAATAGTGGATGAAAATGAATAATATATAGTGGACTATAAAGTTTTCTTCATCACAAGAGTTTTTTTATAAGGATGAAAATCAGTTGGAATCCATGGAAGAAGCAGTGGATCAATGATGGTGAAAGGCTATATGATGACTTTAATCATGTTGACCATCCTTCTAGACCAAAGGATCTTCTACATCCTATATTAGAGCCATATGAAGTTATTTAATGTTATAATAAGGAATAATAAGCTTCTACCTCTAGTGATGAGGTGAAAGAGTTTACTTTGAATGAAGGAAGTGATCTGAACCTTCCTAGAAGCTCCCTTACTATATCCTATTGTGCTCCTATCCCTCCTAAGAGACTCCCTGTCTGAGAGAAAATATTAAAAGTAGGAACTGATGAGGAAGAAATAGAAATATGCGATGGGGAATAATTCAAGTGTTATTCTAAATCCTCTGATGAGAATGGTGATGAGGATGAAGAAGATAAAGAAGGAGGAGGATGAGGAGATGAATATGATGAAAATGAAAATGGAGATGGAGATGTAAGTGACAGTGATGTATATTATAATGGTTCTAGTGGACACATTAGAGTAGAGGATGAAGAGATTTCATAGGCACCTATCTCTTCTCCGCTTTTATATAGTTCTAGATATGAAGAAAGACTTATCCTTCTTTGTGATGTGGAAATAATAGATAGATAAAATAAGGAATCATCAGTTGAGGGGGGATCCCCATGTTTGGATATTCATCCTACTATTGGTGATCTTAGTGTGCCTGTATATGATGTAAAGATAGTTTATGAGTAGACTATTGTTGAGCAGTTAATATATGAACAAATAAAGGTTGCTATTATTGTTGAACAATTAGTTTTTGAGAAGATGGAAGTTGATCTAGCTTTTGTTGAGAAACCAGGTGATGTATATAGATCTATTAAGGCATTGGTTGTTTTACCTGCAATAGTTCTGTCTACAATTGTTGGTTCTCCAAGTGTTATATATCTTAGAAAATATTTTACAAGTTGGATAGACCAAATGTTTTAGGAATGGGATATGATTCTTAGAAATACACCAAATAATAATGGACCTAATATTTGAGAGGTAAGGGATCCTGAGGGATCTTTAGTTGAATCAATTGATGTTGTTGGTGATTTTTAGAGGTTTGATTTTGAGGGATTTGTTGTTCCTACTATTCAACCAGTTTTAATGGATTTTTTCACCAGAGGTGACTTAGACTCTTTCATAGAGAATCTTTTATATGACATTGTCTTTCTGTTGAAAAATCAACCTACCTTTGTTACCAATATAAGTCATAAGGATTCAAGTAGTTTTTTCATCATTTGTTTTTCATCACATTCATACTAATATGATTCTTCATATTATATAAGTATAAGTGTAAAATAGAAGGATTGAAAGTGATATGGTGGTTCTGAGAACTACTATAGAGGAGATGATATATTCTTTTTTTGACTCCATGTATTACTTAATAAAAAGGATAGAAAATCTTTCTTACATGGATTCTTTACCATGTTATCCACATTTTTATGTTAACTTTTTTAGATCTATTGTGAGAGAAGAGTTTCATGTTGTTGCTACATCAGGTGATGTACCAAAGCTACCTTAAGATAGTTTGAGTAAAATCAGGCATAATAGTGATCATATTAATATGATGGTCAGTTAATATATGAAAGACATGAAGTATGATAGAGATACCATAAAAAATCGATAATGTACTATATTTCAAGGATATACACTAGGCATGAGTTGAATGTTTATTTTATGTTTCTTGCTAAAAATATGAGGATGCCTCTTATTAATCAAGTGTTTAAAGACCAAGTGAATTAGTTAAAGGTTATGAATATATTGTTAAAGCTTTTTATTAATGATAAGAAATATTTCTTCAGTCCAATAGAGAGAGGTGGAAACATCATTATAGACTTCATTAATCTCATGAATCTATTTCTTCATGTGTCTGGAACTACTATAGTGGTTAAAGATTCTATACTAGTTATAGCTCATGTGAAACTTCTAGAAACTGCTCCAGATTACTTCAGGCCTTGTGTAAATAGTGATCCCAATGCACCCTTTCCATACTTTTTCTATACATTCAACTTATCTCCCAGATAATCAATTACACACCTTAGACCAATCATCATTAGAGAGACTCTTTCTATTACTGATGTTCTTATAACCATCCCTCGATCTCCTTTATGTTTTGATGTTGACCCTTCTACTTTGAAAAAAGGGAAGGTAAAATCACCTTTGTATCCTTACACTCATTCTACAAAGAATTTATAATTATATATTTTGTCTTTGGAGGGGTTGTTTTTTTATTGAATTTTTATTGAATATTTTTCTGTTGTACTTTCATTTAATTTCTTAATGGGAATTTATCTTATTATTCATATTTAGTTTCATTTAATTTTCTATTTTATTTTTACTTTTTATAATCTAAAACGGGGGATAAGACTCTATGGAATTTATTTATATATTAGTATTCCTTTGATATCGTACTAATATTCCTTTCCATGTCTCTATAAATATCTTCTTTGACACCATGTTTTCTTTGATACTATTTATTATCTAATTACCCTTAATATCATGAGGCAACGATCCTATTTATAAATGAAGTTGTAACAAACTCTAATTTCCCAATCCCACATTATTTTGGATTAGTTGCAATAGGGATTTCTAAACCCAACCCCACCCTACTAACCTGAAATAACCTAAACGACCTGGATTAGGTTAGTTCCGGTTATAGATATAATATAGATAGGCTAGGTTTTTCTAGGTTGACCCATATATGGGTCAAGTCAGGTCTTAGGTTGGAAAATTATCGACCCAACTCAACCCAATATGTAACACCCCAAGGTTTTAAAAATAAATTGAAATGCATGAAAAAAAATTAAGTTGATATTTATAACTAGCCTTTAAAAAAAATTCTGCTTCTATGATTTGAATTTCAAAAAATAGTCATCTATGGTTGTGATCAGTAAGTTATTTGGAGTCTGATAGAACCAACTTGTTTTTTTGGTGAATATTAACATACCCTTATGAATACTAATAAGAATAGTAATATGACCCTTACGAATAGTAAATCATATTATTATTTTATTTTCTTAAGGTTATAAGATAATGATATCTTGATTAATTTTTCAAGGTGTTAAAAATGAGTTATAGTTTTAAAATTATTATTTTTTAATAAATTATGATTTTATTTAAAAATTAAATTAATAATATTTAGATAATTATTAAAAAAAAATGGAGTTCATTTTTTAATTATACACATCAAAAAAATTAGGGTGAATTTTTGGGATTTTTCTGAAATTCTTAAATTTTTTATGAATAGTAAAATACGATAAATTATGATAAATGTTAAATACTAGTTTTACTGCATCATAGGTGATGTGAGGCTGATGTAATCACAATTGTTTCAAACTCACATGCACTTATTACTATTTAGAGCCACATGAATTAATACTATTCATATTCTTGAGAAAAAAGATTAAACTAATGATTAAAATAATGTAAAACCCCTCCTCTCCTCCACTATAAATACCACCCTCATTCCCCTCTTCCTCTCACAACTATGAATCCTTGATTATTGTATTAGTTCTATAAAATATCCTCCCTAAGGATCTTCCCCATGTCCAAGACCTAATGGTCACACCAAAAGGCCAAAGCCAAAGCCAAAGGCCTTAAGAAGGATCTCAATGAGAAGAGATCAAGAGGAAAGAATCCTCTTTCATTTTCATGTGTTTTCTTTTTAATTCCTTTCTTTCCTAATACTATCTTCCCCTCCCCTTATCCAAGAGATATGAAATCTATAGAATCTTATATATTATGTATTTTATCATGTTCATGTAAAAAATTATCATCTTTCTTCCACTCTTCTTCCTCTTATTCTAAAAATAAAAACTTCGTCTGTGATGTGCCAATTTACCAAAATCATGGATAATGTGTTTACAATTTCCATTAATTCCTTAAAATATGATCACAAAATCCATTTTATGGTTAAAATAGAATTTAATGTTCATTATATATCCTCTTTCATGTTCTGGAGTTAACATATATACATAATATTATGTTATATAATGAAACAAGTTCATGATTATCGAGGAGCCGCCAAAAATGATCTAAACAAATACCATTAATGTTTTATCTAATGATTCGTTATCATATATGATAAAAAACTATTTTTGGTATCATTATATAGTATGAAAACACATGAATATCATTTCATTCCACTTCTATAATTTTATTTCCATACGATAAGAAAATCAAATACAAACCGACCATGGAAATCGTGTAAAGAACACACCTGAAACAATGGAAGGAACAAAATACTAATAATTAAAGGGTAAAATGATGTTATGAAATGATCATATAAGGTGTTATAAAAATTAATATGTTTTTTTAAGATATTAATAATACTCTTTTAACCATTATACATGAGTTTTAAACACATTTGAAGTAAGATGAACCTAAGGTAAGGGAATTCTTAACCCAATTTCCAATATTTGGATTAACCTTGTACTTTATTCTTTATCTGGTATTAAGATTATTTGTGTGTTGAATTTTTGTTTATATTATTTTTTATTATGTGTATTTACAATTAATACACATATCCATTCCTTTATTTTTTAAAGGTTGGGGTTGAAGCCTCATTTTTATTATTAAATAAAATACATCTTTTTGTCTGAGTAGAGGGAGACCCATTACATAGCCTGAAGGCCCAAGGCCAAGTAGCCTAGATAAAAGGCTTGAAATCCCATTTTTTAGCCCAAAGGGCCCTATTCCTTTTGATTAATTCTCACTCTAGTTATATTTGTAAGGGAATTTTCTTTTAAAATCCTTTTAAAAGTCTCTTTAATAAAATTTAGAAAGATTTTTTATATATATATATCAATCATGAGTGGTTTCTCCTGATTTCATAATGATTTATTACCATGATATGTTCCTTGGAAAATTTTATTTTGGTTTGATCCCATTATAGCGCAACATATGTTGGTTTTATCCCATTATAGCTCAAGATATGATGGGTGATCCCCATTATATCCCTCCAATGCATTGGGTACTCTGGAGATGAAATTTGACCAAATGGTTATTCCATGTGTAAGGTTGATTGTAAGAGTGATATGGTAAATATTCCCCAAGGAAACTATATAATGTTTCCATTCCTCTTAAATAGTTTTTATGATATGGGTTTTATTGGTTTATATGTTATTACTTGACTAACTATTTCCTTCCTTATATCCCTTACTGAGATTTTTGTGCTCATCCCAAGATTCTAAATATTTTTCATAGTTTATAAGGATGTGTAAGAGAAAGAAAGAAGAAAATTTAAATGTTATGAATATTGGTAAAATATATTATGTTTTTATATAAGTTTTATATTGTGGAAATAGTGGATATTATTTTAGTAGTATCCTCTTTTATGGTTATGGGATGTTATGTATGTTTTATGTCCTGATTTCTCTAAAAATATAAACCTAAAAAAGATCCTCAATGTGTAAGAATGTATTTAATTGTATAAAACTCAATATTATGTAATTTTTTAAGGATGGGTCCTTATAGTTGGTATCAAAGGATAGTTTAGATAACTTTAGGGGTTAGGATGATGTTAAAAGAATACTATAAATTATTTTTACTCTATGGTAATTTGAAAAGTTATAGAATTTAAATATTATCATATTTCTTCATCTAAGATATGTATGTGAAGAATGGTTTTCCATAGAAAAAATAGGGAAGATGAAATAGGAAGTAACCAAGAGGATGATGTATGTCTGAATCAGTAGCCTGGAATGGTGGGAATCAGAACTGAGCAGTTTGTGATAGAAATGTCTCAGTTGACTCATGAAATAAATGGTGGTGGTATCCATGCTAGAGTGGAACATGATCTACCATGAATAAACATGTCTTTTATAGAACATTTTATGAGGCAATATCCTTCATCACTTAGTGGAACCACGGATCCAGTGATAGTTGAAGGATTGATTAGTGCTCCAGAAAAGATATTTGATGTCATGGGATATTCAGAACTTCAAAAGGTTATACTATCCATTTATCATTTGGAAGTTGAATACGATTAATGGTGGTCTCTGATTTAGAATACAAGAGAAATAGATGATCTTGACAGTCTGGAATGGGATGATTTTAAGAGTCTTTTTCTAGAAAAATATATTCTTAAAACTGTTCGACTTAGAATGGAGAAACAATTATCAGAACTGAAGAAAAAATATAATGATTCTATGGAAATATATGAACCCAATTTTACAAGACTTTCCAGGCATGTATCAGATTTTACTTGGTATTTTGATAATAAAATTAATAGATTTTACTCTAGTTTGAAAACATTTTTACGAAGAGCTTTAGCTTCATGAGAGTTTAAAAGCTATGAAAAACTTGTTCATTTTTCTAAAAAAGTTAATATGGATTTTTCTATTAGGTATGTGCCTCCTGATGACAAGAATAAGTGGTTAGGTTGGCGGGTTTTGGGAATAATTCATCAAATAAATCTAGAAGTAAGAAAATCAATTTCCCTTCTTGTGAAAAGTGTGGTAAAAATCATCTTGGTTAATGTCTTGTAAATTCTGGTAAATTCTATCGATGTGGAAAGTTTAAACATGTTTCTTGTGAGGGTAATGAAAATAATCTAAAAAATAATGATAAGATTATGGTGAGATGATTTAACTGTAAGTAATTGGGTCATTTTACTAATTTTTGTCCAAATCTAGTCACTCATGTAGGAAATAAACAATATTGGAAGCAGAAGGGTGTGGTAAAATCATTTTCAACCACTTTAGCAGTTCTTGATACATCAAATGAGGTGGTATCAAGTACATTTCTTCTTTTTATAGATTTTTCAACGATTTTCAAGGATGGTGCTACGGGCTGCAGGAGACGGCACTCCCTCTTGCTTTAATTAATTTTAGGGTTTTGGTTCAGCCATGGTGATCCCTTTCTTCCTCAGATTCAATCGGCTTTCTCCTCCCGACAGAGTGGCATCAGCGGCTCCATCCTTGACGTCTGCTTGTGACCCTCAGCGATCGGACGATGCTTGCAACCCTATGGTTGTGGCGAAGGCGATTTCGTCGGTCGGTGTTCATGCAGTTTCGAAGCCTCATGCTGGATCTGTGGAAGATTCACAGCCATATCATCTGATCTTGAAGTTTGATGCGAGCCAAGGCGACTTGCGGACTTCAACAAATTGGGAGGATGCAGTTGTAGCTTCTGTTGAGGCAGTGCTTCGAGATCCAGTTCTGCCCCAGTTGAAATTGGATGGATCCTGTTCATTTGCGCGGTTGAAGGAATCAAGTCCTAGTAAAATTATTTGCAGGGGTTCATTAGCTCATGTTGAATCAAATCCTGCAACGCTTGATAAGAGAATGTCAATTGGGAAAAAATCATTTATTTCACGAATTTTCCTTCCTAAAGGTGCGCAACTATGTAATTTTTATGATTTGATCTGTATAACCTCGCTTTTGTGGGGTTTCTCTAATTGGAAATGTGTTTCATATGGTCGAGGATTTTTCCACTGCCTTTTTTCATCTGATGATCTGATTCTTTGAGCATAGAGCATGGGAACCTTGTTTCTGAAACATGGATGGCTTCATTTACATGAATGGTCATTGGATTTTAATGTCTCATGTGCAAGAAATTCTTTTTCTCAGTTATGGATTCGTCTTCATGGACTCAATTGGGTCCTCTGGCATCCGAAAATTTTTCATGATATTGGCATGGCAATTGGGACTCCGATTCGGCTTGACAAAGATACTGAGGATGTTTGGTTTGGTCATTTTTCTATGATGCTGGTATAGGTTGATCTCATCACCACTCTGATTGACAATGTAACCCTCTCTACACCTTCTGACAACATTAACATTGATGTTGAGTATGAAAAAAAACCTCTTTTCTACAATGAATGTATGGTCATTGGACACTCATTGGAGTTATGTCATAGGAATGTTTCTTGTGGGGAATGTGGGGTGAGAGGACATTCAGCAGCTCTCTATCATAGGAAGTCAAAGGGGAAGGACTCAATGTTACCAAAATCTACTGTTCATGATGGTGACTCACTTAGTAATCCCATTCCCAATGTTCCTGATGGGCATGATACTAGAAAAGGTTTGTTAATTGATTCTTCTCCGATGAAGTCCCATAGTGGCCCCTCTACAACTCTGTTTTATTTGGACAAAGAGGTTACTCCAGTTTTGGACCCTGATACTCTTCAGGTTGACGTCTCCAAGTAGAATGATGCACAACAGCATTTTGATTGCCAGCAGGAAATCCAGAAGATTTTTCAAGTTTATGAATTACCTGATAAATGGAGGAACGTTTCTGAGGGTGAGCAGGAGAATGTGGGTACCCCGATTAGGGTCTCAAGTAGTGGTGGTAAAATATCTTACAAGGATGCTTTTTTAAGTGGCAATACAAAGGGTTCTGCTAGTGAGGGTTTCACCTCTGTTCCCGTAAAGCGAAGACCACATAAAGATTATTCTAATGTTCCTAGAAACATGTCTACCAGATCGTCATCCAAGGTGTCAAGGAAGGTGGATACAAATATTTTAAAAATCTTAAATCTAGATAAGTCTCAATTAGAGTGGGAGACATCTGGTGACTCTGATTATGGAAATGATATGTTGTATTATGATCTCTAGACCTATTTTTGGTGGATGATGGCATTTTTGTTTGTCTGACCCCGTCTGCTGCTCTTATATACCTTTTTCTTTCTTTTTAATAAATGTTCAGAAGATTTTCTTCTGGATGGACTTTTCTAGTAGATTTTTCAAATGTTTTTTTGATTTGGGGTCTACACATACCTTCATTTATGAGAAATTTTCATAAAAATTGGGAATTTCATCTCATGAAATGAAACCAGAACTCATGGTAAAAATAGCTAGAGAGAATATTATGGAAAGAAGAAATTATTATAATATACCTATCCTTGTATGTGGAATAATTTTACCTACAAACCCCAAGGTATTTCCTCTAGTGGAGTTTGATGATATTCTAGGTGTGGACTAGATTTCTTTTTATCATACTAAGATAGATTGCAGAGGAAAAGAAGTTGTTTTTTAGAATGAGTTTCAGTTTGTGTAAAAGAATGAACCCATGCCATTGATAATAGATCAAGCAGATAATAAACTAATAATATTTGGAAATGAAATTTATCTTGCTCATATTTTTTAAGATAAGGGAACTATACAGATTATTGATGTACCATTGGTAAAAGAATACCTGGATGTTTTTTCTGATGATTTTCTTGGTGTTATTTCTGATTGAGAGATTGAATTTACTATTGTCTTAATTCCTGATTATAATCCAATTTCTAAACCCTCTTATCAAATGGCTCAAATGAAACTTCTAGAATTAAAAAATCAGTTGCAGGAATTATTATATAAAGGCTTCATCTAACCTAGAACTTCACCATGGGGTGATCCCACTACCATAAATCCTACCTATACCAATGAATCTATACCAATAGTTTGTAAAATCCATTGTTATAGGTATCCTTCCCCGATGGTTTTCCAAAACTATTGGGATAGGCCATTTTGGGACCACTTTTCCCAAAAGTTTAGGTAAATCATTGGGAAAGGGTATGGATATCCCAATGGTTTTCCAAAACCATTCTGATAGTCCAATTTCATACCACTTTTCCCAGCCTATCCCAATGGTTTTCCAAATTTTTTGGGATAGGTCACTTTGAGACCATTTTTTCAAACAGTTTTGAAAAACAGTTGGGGAATGGTGGGTACCAATCCCAATGGTTTTGAGAACCATTGGGATAGGTACCCTTATTTTTTATGAATTATTTTGTTAAATATATTCAAATGAATAAATATATAATTATATATAAATACATATATACATATATTTATTTCTCCAAATATATTCACAAAGGTAATTGTGGCTTAGTGGTAAATTCATTTATATATAATATGTAGGTTGTGGATTCAAACCTTCACTGTAACATTTTTTTAGATTTACTTAACCCAACGGTTTGGGGGAAACCATTAAGAAATACCTATCCCAACATTTTGGAAAACCGTTGATATAGACCTATTCCAATAGTTTTCAAATCGTTGGGATAAGTCTATCCCCATGCCAAATAACCCAACAGCTTCCCAAACTACCAGTATAGGTTATTATAATGGTTCCAGACTATTTTTATAGGCAATTTTTCCATTAGGGTCCTGTATTTTCTTTAAAAAGAAAGACGGTTCAATGAGACTTTTCGTTGATTGTAGAGCATTGAATAACATTACTGTTGAAAACAAGTATCCTTTACCTCATATCGATGATTTTTTTATCATATCCAGGGAGAACAGTATTTTTTGATGGTTGACCTGAGTTTGGGGTACTATTAGTTGAAACTAATGGATGCATACATCCCAAAGACTGTGTTCCATACTAGATATGGTCATTATTAATTTTTAGTTATGCCTTTTGGGATAACTAATGAACCTTCTGTATTCATGGATCTTATTAATAGAATATTTCATGAGTTCTTGGATAAGTTTTTGGTTGTTTTTATTGATGATATTTTGGTATATTCTAGAAGTAAAGATGAGAATGAAAAACATCTAAGGGTTGTTTTTTAAACTCTAAAATAAAAGAAACTGTAAGGAAAATTCAATAGGTGTAAATTTTGGTTGCAAAAAATTTCATTCCTTTGTCACATTGTTTTTAAAGATGGAATAACTATTGATCCTACTAAAAAAATGTTTTTTATTAATGTCCAATCCCCACATATATAACTAATATTCATAGCTTTCTTGGTTTGGTAGGCTATTATCAAAATATTGTTGAAAAATTTGCACAATTATCTAGTACACTGACTAAGTTAAATAGAAAAGGAGTTAAATTCATATGTATAAAAGAATGTGATGATTGTTTTTAGGAATTGAAAAGAAGATTGATGAATATTCCAATCCTGACCCTAACTTATTTAATTGGTGAATCTTTTATCTACAATTATGCTACTTTGAAGGGACTTGGTTCAATTATAATGTAGAATGATCAGGTAAATGCTTATTCTTCAAGAAAACTAAAATATCTAGAGTTAAATTATCCCACACAAGATTTGGAATTGGAAGATCTAGTTTTTTCTTTGAAATTTTTGAGCCATCATTTATATGGTTCCAAATTTCAAATATATACTGACCATACAATTCTGTAGTATATATTCACTCAGAAAGAATTAAACATGAGGAAAAGAAGATGACTTGAACTGATAAATGATTATGATTGCACAATCAATTACCATCCTGTAAAAACAAAAAAATGGTGGTTCCTTGAGTTGAAAACATCATGCATTATTAACCATGTTACATTTGGAACATGACCCCTTTATTAATAATTTTATGAATTTTGTCTTGGAAGTTATTGGTGCAGAAAATTCCTCTATTTTGTTTCAGGTTTCAATGTAGTCATCTTTGTCAGATAGAATTAAGCAAGCGTAGAAGGAAGGTTGTTAGATACAAAAAAAAGGTAGAATTAGTTAAAATGGGTAAGTTTCTAGAATTTAAAATTGATAAAGATTGTGTGTTAAGATTTTGAAAAGGGTTGTGTGTGAGTTGTGATTCTCGGTTGAAGAAAGAATTGTTGTGTGAGGCTCATAGTTCTCCATTTTCTGTTCATCCTAGCGGTACTAAGATGTATAGAGATCTTCAGGGGTATTAATGTGGGATGGAATGAAAAGGGATATATCTAATTTTACCATGAAATATTTGACATGTAATTAGGTTAAAGCATAGTGGTAGTTATCGAAGGGGATGCTTCATCCATTTCTAGTGCCATAGTGGAAATGGGAAAATGTATCCATGGACTTTGTGGTGGGACTACAAAATACTTAAAAAGGTAACAATGTAATTTGGATGATTTTTTATTGGATCACTGAATCTGAACATTTCGTTCAAATTCTATATACTATGTCTTTGGATCATCTTTCTCAACTATACCTCAAATATATTGTCAGGTTACATGGAGTTCCTCTTTCCATTATATCAGACCGGGAACCTAGGTTCACTTCATACTTTTGGAAGGGAATTTATAAGTCATTGGGCACATAATTAAATTTAAATATAGTTTTTCATCCTCAATCATATGTTAATTTATAAAAAAAATGATTCAAACTTCGGAGGATATGATTAAAGCTTGTCCAATTGACTACCAGGGAAATTGGGATCATCATATTTCATTAGTTGAGTTTTCTTATAATAACAGTTTTCATTCCAGTATACAGATGGAATCTTTTGAGGCATTGTATTGTAAAATTTGTTGAACTCTATATTTTTGGGATGAAGTTGGAAAAAGAAAGTTGGTGGTAAAATAATTAGTATATTAAGTGGCTGATAAAGTGAAGATGATCTGGTGACATATGAGGATAGCTTAGAGCAGACAGAATAGTTATACAGATAACAGGAGAAAAGACTTTCCATTTGAGGTAGGTGGTCATTTTTTTCTTAGAATCTCTCCATGGAAAAGTTGTATGCATTTTGGTGAGAAAGTGAATCTGAGTCCATGGTTCATTGGACCTTATGAAATACTAGAGAAAGTTAGACTGGTTGCCTACTGAGTAGCATCTCCTCCAATTTTATCACAGGTACACAATGTTTTTCATTTTTTGATGTTGAAAAAGTATGTTCCAGATTCATCTCATGTTCTAAGCCCATAAGCAGTTTAACTGGAAGAGAACCTTACTTGTGAAGAGTAACCAATTCAAATTCTTTATCATAGAGAGCAAGTATTTTGGAATAAGTTAATCCACCAGGTAAAGTTTTTTAGGAGAAACCACATTGTATAAGAAGCAACATGGGAATCTATAAATTCTATGCGGGAAAAGTACCCTCACTTATTTAATAAGTAAATAAAATTATGAGGATGAAATTTCTAGAAGGTGGGGAGAATGTAACACCCCAAGGTTTTAAAAATAAAATTAAATGCTTGAAAAAAAATTAAGTGAATATTTATAACTATAAATTAAAAATAATTTTTCTATTTCTATGATTTGAATTTCAAAAAAAATTCATCTATGGTTGTGATCAGTAAGTTATTTGGAGTCTGATAGAACCAACTTGTTTTTTTTGTGAATAGTAACATACCCTTATGAATAGTAATATGAATAGTAATATGACCCTTGTGAATAGTAAATCATATTATTATTTTATTTTCTTAAGGTTAAAATATAATGAGATCTTGATTAATTTTTCAAGGTGTTAAAAAATGAGTTATAGTTTTAAAATTGTTATTTTTGAAAAAATTATGATTTTATTTAAAAATTAAATTAATAATATTTAGAAAATTATTTCAAAAAAATGGAGTTCATTTTTTAATTCTACACATCAAAAAATGGTTAGGGTGATTTTTTGAGATTTTTTTGAAATTCTTCAATTTTTGAGGAATAATAAATTATGATAAATTATGATTAATGATAAATACTTGTTTTACTGCATCATAGGTGGTGTAAGGATGGTGTAATAACACATTATTTGAACTCACATGCACATAATACTATTTTAGGTCACATGAATAAATACTATTAATAGTCTTTAGCAAAAATATTAAACTAATGATTAAAATAATGAAAAACCCCTCCTCTCCTCCACTATAAAAAACCACCATCATTCCCCTCTTCCTCTCACACCCATAAAGCCTTAATAATTGTCTAAGTTATACCAAATAACCTACATAGGATATTCCCCACGTCCAATACCTTCTGGTCTCACCAAAAGGCCAAAACTAAAGGCCTTAAAGAGGATCTCAAGGAGAATATATCAAGAGGTAAGAATCCTCTTTCAGTTTCATATGTTTTTTTTTCAATTCCTTTATTTAATTATACTCTATTCCCCCCCCCTTATCTAGGAGGTATTAAATCTCCATAATCTTATATATTTTTTATTTTATCATGTTCATATAAAAAAAATTATCATCTTTCTTCTTCTCTTCTTCTTCTTATTCTGAAAATAAAAACACTATTTGTGATGTCTTGATTTACCAAAATCGTGGATGATGTGTTTAAAATCCCCATTAATTCCTTAAAATCTGATTATAAAACCCTTTTAATGGTTGAAAAAAATTATATGATATATCTTATTTATTGTTCTGTAGTTAACATATATACATAATATTATGTTATATAATAAAACAAGTTCATGATTATCGAGGAACCGCCAAAAATGATCTAAACAAATATCATTAATGTTTTATCTAATTATTCATCATAATATATGATAAAAATGATATATGGTATAATTATATATTCTATAAACACATGAATATAATTTCATTCCACTTTTGTAATTTTATTTCCATACGACAACAGAAGAAAATACAAACCGGTCATTGAAATCACATAAACAACGCACCTGATATAATGGAAGGAACAAAATACTAATAATTAAAGGGTAAAATTATGTTTTTAAATGATCATATAAGGTGTTATAAACATGAATATGTTTCTGTAAGATATTAATAACACTCTTTTAACCATTATATAATAGGTTTAAACACGTTTGAAATAAGATGAACCTGAGGTAAGGGAATTCTTAAACCAATTTCCAATCTTTGGGTTAACCTCCTACTTTATTCATTATGTGGTATTAAGATTATTTGTGTGGTTAATTTTTTTATATTATGTTTAATTATTTGTATCTATAATTTAAACACATATCCATTCTTTTCCATTAATTCTCACTCCAATTATATTTGTAAGGGACTTTCCTTTTAAAATCCTTTTAAAAGTATCTTTAACAAAATTCAAAAATATTGTTTATATTTATATATATGGCATGATTGTTTTCTCCTGATTTCATAATGATTTATTACCATGATATTTTCCTTATACATAGTTATGTTAGTTTATCCCATTATAGCTCAATATGTTATGGGTGAGCCCCATTATAGCTCTCCAATGCATTAGGTACTCCGAAGATGGAATTTGACCAAATAGTTACTCTATGTGTAAGGGTGATTGTAATAGTGATATTGTAAATATGTCCCAAAGAAACTACATTATGTTTGTATGCATGTTAATGAGTTTTTATGAAATGGGTTTTATTGGTTTTTTATGTTATCACTTGACTAATGATTTCTTTACTTATATCCCTTACTGAGCTTTTTGTGCTCATCCAATGTTTTTAAAAGTTTTTCACAGGTTATAAGGATGTGTAAGAGAAAGAAGGAAGACAATTTAAATTTTATGAATATTGGTCAAAGAAATTATGTTTTTGTTTAATTTTTATATTTAGGAAAGAGTGGATACTATTTTAGTAGTATCCTCATGTTTGATTATGGGATGTTATGTTTGTTTTATATCCTAATTTCTCTAAAATTGTAAACCTAAAAAGATCCTAAATGTGTAAGAATGTATTTTATTGTATAAAACTCAATATTATGTAATGTATTAAGTTTGGGTCCTTATACAATCAACCCAACTATAGGTGGTGAATTTTAAAGAATAAAAATATATGTTGTGGATTTACTTCTCCTTTTACCTCTAATGCCTTACCACTTTAATTATATTTACCTAAAAACTATAATCTTCTTATTCCCTTCCCACTCTCTCCCTTTAACTCATTATAATACCCCATTTCCCGATAGGTTATGAAATTCAGAAGGAATTTGAATTTTTTTGGTGGGTAGTTTGTTTTGAGAACCAGGACTCTGAATGTTATTATGAGAGTTTGTGAATCCATAAAATTTGTTATTGTATATGGTTTAAGGTTATGTGAATTTCTCTAGTGTTCTAGTGATCATTAAAGTATGGTCGGGAGGTTGGGCTTTAGTAAAACTATAGTAGCATACTCATAGATGAACCAATGGTTCATGTCTTGAAATTTCATAGAAAAAAATAGATTTATTCCATGAAAATTGTGAGGGGGGTTTTTTTTAAAAAAAAAAAGGGGGGCTCCCCCCCCTCCCATTTTAGGCCAAACAAGAATGCATTAGGAGGGATCAGGTATAGAGCCTCCCCCTACTTTACTTCCTTATTCCCCCTTGATCCAAGGTGGATTTTATGGAAATTCTTGTAGTAGTTTCAAGTAAAATCTTTTATGCTTCCCATTATTGTAACACCCTAGGTAAATAAAGAATATGACATCTTTATATTTATCCATATTTGTGAATCAAATATTAATATTACTTTAAAGGGGATGCTATGCTCGAGGGCGTACCCAATACGCAACAACGAGTTTCTTGGGAATCTTACGTTGCACTCTAATAATAAAATAATATTATTTTAAATGGTAGTTAACATGTAGATGTTGTATTGGAGGGAATGGATAGAAATAACTAAAATATTATTATATATGTTTTTTTAAATGTTTTTACATTTATCCAAAGGCTTAAAATATGGAAAGAATTCAATTTTAGGCTTTTATACCCTAATTTTCACTAAAGGTTCACTTATCGCCTTTTGATGGCGAACTGTCATTAAAAATAGTTTTGATCACTCTTATACATTCTTTTGGACCAAATAAAACTCTTATTTAGAATCGGGACATCAAATTTTACTTTGTGTAAATTTTTGGTATTTTTCCGATAAAGTTCATTTTTTTAATGAATAGTGTAAAATGTTGTATTTTAATTCAAAACCTCTTTTTAATCTAATTTATTTACATGATTATATTATCTTTTGAATTGGTTTTAAAGTTAAATTAGAAAATATTTTCACCATTAAATCCAATAGTGGTCGTTGGAATTAATTTCACTTTGAAATAAGACTTAAACCAGTGTCAATCTTTTGATACTTATTGTTTCATAAAAACACGCTATTTGCTCTGACAACGGGAATTAATTATTAAATTAATTAATGTAACTTATATGTTTTGAATTTTATAAAATAGACTTCATTTTTGAATTCTGAATATCAAATATATCTTAGGGTGAATTTTTGGGATTTTTCTGAAAAACTTCAATTTTTGATGAATAGTGAAACCACTAAGTGGTACTTATAAAAACTGATTTTCCGTTTAAATGAAATTTTGCCATCATTGTGTTTTGAATTTCAAAAATCTGACATACATGGTTGTCATTAATAAGTAAAATGTGGTTCAATGGGATTAAAATAATTTTTTTGTGAATAGTAACTTATTAAGTTCTTAATCGCGATTAGAGGAAGTTAGTGTAATTTAAGGTAAAAATGATATTATAAAAATATGAAAACACCATGACACTTATCCTACACCTATTTTATGAGTCATGGCCGACCAAGACAACCCATGGGTCAACTTGGGGACCCCATGGAGCCACTTTGGTTGGAAAATGACATTAATATATATTTATTTAATGTTAAAATTAAAATGTCACAAACATGATATGTTTTACTAAAACAATTTTTTAATGGGGTTATACAAGTCAGCCTTTTTATTATAAATTATCATTGGAAAGATAAAAAAGATATCCTACATGATAGTAATTTTTTTATAATTTTTAGACATTGAATAATTTAAATTATTTATGACATAATAATGATGAAGCGATGACATCATTATTTGACGATTTAAATAAAATGGAAAGATAATGTAAAATCTATGAACTACACATGTCCAAAACTTATTTTATGGGTTGATTTAGAACCCTTATCACCTTATACACGAATTATATCAATGTGGGACCTTTTAAAACCGAAAAACATTTTCAAATAAAGTAATATTTCTTTACTTTCCAAAAGTTCCCCTCCTCTCCTCTTATAAAAGGCCCCCATCTCTACCTCATTTCACACACTCCTCAAGCCTTTGGCTCAGCCAAACCCTACCCATTTACTCTTTCCACATCCCTCTCCTCATCCTAGATTATTTCCTTTGGGCAGAATCCTTTCAAAGGAAGCCTTTAGGCTCAAATCAAAAGAAGTTACACTTTTAAAGGTAATTCATTCTCTCATGTTCATTTGTTTTATTTTGCTTCTCCAACCCCCTAAACTCTTTTTATTTATTTCTTTTGTAACAACACCAGTATCTTCAATATAAAAGGATGTTATTATAAGATTTATTCAAGCTAAACTATCACACAACTACATCAAATGTTTAAAGAACATACGGTTTCCGGGGATGGCGAAATTCTGCCTCGCGAAACGATGATTGTTCAATACTCATTTAACACCTTCAAAGGTGGCCATTATGATGTCACTATTTTTATATGTGATATATAATATGTTTATGTTTTCCTTAAGCTTCTGTTTTTTTTCATTTTGGGCATACCTTTATGGTTTCCATTGTGGGTAAACGTGATATCTTCATTTAAGGAAGTGCGGACTACCGCCCCCTCAAAGTGATTTGATTCGTTAAATACCATATGTGGGACGTATAAAGTATGGAAATATGATATTATATATGATATTATACTGTAATTATAATATACCTTTATATCATTATTATTCCATTCTATAAAATACGAAATAGAAATGAAAGTAGCGTTCATGCGTACGTACGGCTTACCGTCTCCATGAACGGTGCATTTCATTTCTTACCTCTAAATGATTATGTAATGTTATAAATGCATACATGTACTGGATATATATGACATATATGATATCTAAATCATGAATAAAATTCTGTATATAATAAACATTTGGCCACACGAACAACATGTAATTTTAAGAAGTCCACTTTCGACTTAAGAACCAAATATCGGCAAAACAAATATTATTAACTTAAATGATTACATAATGATTATGACATGGTAATAAGTGATATAAAAGGAATAATTAACTTTAAAAAGGATCTTAATGAAGTATAAATTAACTCAAGTTTGTTATTCAGGATGTTAAAGAATGATCGAGTCAAGTCGGACCCGAGGTAAGGGATCTTACTCCTCTCTTTCTTTTTTAAGTACACTCTTTTATGTAATTCCCTATAAAGATCATATTTCTTGTTATTGGTATGTTATTATATTTTAAACTTACTGTAATTTTTATGTTCATGTGATGAGAGACCCTATTCTCTCTCATCAATCCATTTTGGAAGTATTGAGTGGCGCCGTTAGGCTGCCGAATTTTCGTAAGAGATCTAACCTCTCTCTTTCTTTTTAAGTACTCCCCTTTATGTCACTTCTTTTAAGCTCCTATTTGTTACGACGGGGGATGTTATTTCATATTCCTCTTGCTGTAAATTTTGTTGTAATGTGATGAGATACACTATTTGATCTCATCAATCCATTTTTGTAAGTTTTAAGTGGCGATGTTAGGCTGCCGAGTTTTCGTAGGTGATTTTTCATCTCACTTTTATTCCCGTGAGATTTATGCTACATTTGCCACAATTTCCTTTGAGTGGTGTATGTACTTCCCATTATTATACACTTTTTGTTGTATAATTTCGTTTATGGGTATTCACATCTTCATTGTATGACCCTTCTTCCATTGAGTGTACTTTTCGAAAGTTACCCAACTCGGTAAGGGGACCTTTCACCCTCCTCTTTTTAAAAGACTTCTTTTGTTTGGTCTTTTAATTTACATATTGTTATGATGGGATATGTTCTCATATATCCTTATTTATGTAAATTTTATGTCCAAGTGATGAGATACACTTTTTATCTAGCATCAACTCATTTTGAGGTGACGCCGTTAGGCTGTCAAGGGAACTTCTTAACCCAATTTCGATTTCTTTGGGTTCAACATGTAGTTATTGAATATGTCATCCTTTGAATATGTGTGAATGACCTTTGATTATTTTACACTTAATATCCAATTATATTTGGTGTATTCATTTGTCACACATAATTATGTAATTGATTTATCCTTAAACCAAGGATACCGTCTTTGTAAGGGACTTCGTCTCAATCTCCTTTCATTGAGGCATATTTCATTTTATACACAACTTTCTTTTATACGGTGTATAAACCCCTTTGACTTTTACATTTCTTTTGAGACTTCATTGTTGTTATGCACCAATTCACTCTTATATGGTGTGTATACTGTCCTTTGACATATTATATCATGAATCCTTTTATTCTCATGATATTATAAAGTTCGGATTAAATGTTACTCCGCTATTATTTGTATTCAAGAGTCTCTCATTTTGTTAAAAACTCTTTAACAAAAATATCATTTTAAATGTTTTAAAGATTTTTTATTCTAAATATTTATCTTTAATGTCCATGTTTTCAAAATGGTTTTCAGTATTTATTTATATGGACATTAATGTTTTAAAATTATAATTCCATTAAAAGCTTCAAAGTGGTATGGGACACTTTTATTCAAAAATATATTTTAAATGGTTTTTGAAAATGGATTGATTAATTCAATATCTGGGAATTATTTATTGTGATTTCAAATGAAATATTGTTATTTAAATGTTTATATTTTCCATATTTTATGTGTAATAATGGTACTTGGACATTATGACGGGTGGTGCTGTGAATACCAGGACGGGTGGTTACGTTATAACCTCCAATGCATTGGGTATGGCAGTCGGTCGTATGGCTATTCTATTAAGTATGTATGGAAATTGGCCGTATGGATATTCCATTAAGTGATATGTTTGGGATTCGACCGTATGGTTATTCCACTTAAGTATGTTTATGTCCCAAGTTACCTTTATATATGTTATGTGTTCTTTATATGGGTTTTATGGTAATCCATTGGTTACAAAAAGGTACGTAGTGATATTTTATTCAGGGAAGAGTTTTTACTACTTCATAAAGGTGAAAAGTATTACCTTGATAAAGTATACATGGTTTACTTTTTGTTTTGATAAACTAACAGTTTTTTTGTGTATCCCTTACTGAGTTTTTATGCTCATCCCAAGTTTTTGAAATGTTTTTCACAGGACTTAGCATGGAATAGGGTCAAGGATGGGATCAAGAGAAAGTCATGCTACCTAAAACATGAAACTAGACATGTTTCTTTTAAAGAGTTTTTATTTTATGGAAATTTAGTAGAAGAGACTACTTTGTAATCTTTTGAGATGTAATAGTTATGTCCTAATTCTCTAAAACTCTAAACCTGAAAAGATCCTCAATGTGAATTATTCATTTAATTCAATTTTAAGTAAGGTTTAAGACTGGGGCCTTATAGTTGGTATCAAAGGTCATTTTAGATAACTTTAGAGGTTAGGGTATTCTCTAAGCATAAGTGACATTACCATAATGGTTAGGATTTCAGAAAGAGTCCTAGTTTTAGATAAAGTGAATGAGTAAGTATATATTAGTGTTTACCTTCCTCATTAGTACATGATGGTTTTGTTGATATACTCACACTGACATTTTTGTTTTTAGTGAATGGTTGGATCTCACAGGCACCAAAGTGACAATTGGTTTGATGGAAACTGTGGTGGTTCTCTGATTAAGAGACTCGATGAAATGGGGTACTCAATGATGAAACTCGTGGTTGTTCTAAACCAACTATCAAGGATTCATGATCAACCACGTGAACCTTGGTATGTTCTATAATGCATCATGTACAAGATGACCAATCGATGTGGAAGTTCAGGTAATAATTAAAAAGGTAACCATTAGGGTTTATATGATCCTTACTTTTGAGGTATTTATGGGCTACTATATGTTATGATGGAAGTGAAAGGCATGAGATAAGATTGAGGTTAAATTATGGTTATTTTTTATTATTTTATCCCTTTTTAGGGAATGTTTTATGAATTATATGGTTTTGGAAAAAGGACAACACGCAGACCGTGTGACAACCCGTCGCGTCAGACAAAGCTGCGGGAATCGAACCCACAACCAAAGTGTGACTGGTTTTTATCGCCTACCACTGGACTACGTGAAGTCCCTGGTTAGTTTGACTGGTTCTTTTTAGTTATATTATTTTATGAATTAAGAGTAAGTTGATTTTGGGTTATTTATGAAAATGATTAACCTATCATGGCGGATATGTGATTAGGAATAATTACTTTTCAATGCGAGACTTTAAGAGCAACTGATTTTGTTTGGAGATAAATGTTACAATTTAACTTGGAAGACTATGTGACTAAATCCTTCAAATGTTTGGGTTTCAATCTTAGATTAGTTTACTTTGAGGGATTTTATGGACAAATTTTTTATCGGATGTTCCTCGTTGAACTTTGGGTTTTGTTGGACAAATTTTGGAGATTAAGTATAGATTTTCTTTCTAATGGGTTATCCTTTTCTGGGTTATCTGATCTTGTACTAATCTTTTGGTTTTTGGTTTTGGTTAAAGTCTAAAGACCTGGGAAGTATGTAGTTCTATTTTTGGGGTTAGGTAATTCTCTAGAAGTTGATTATAGTACTCTTAATGTGAACAAGTCTTCCTAAATACTCACCTTTTGGAGAAAATATGAGTTTGTGTAAGGAATCTAATAGAAGTTGAGAGTCAACATGATAAGTGATTATGTTTCCTTATGAATAAATTCCTCAATAAAAAGTAACTTAAAACAAAAATGTTGTCTATTAACTTTTCCTACTGGGGAATCGAATACCGTTTAACCCATCACAAGTTTGTGATTCTCTCATGGTTAACTTTCTCCTAAACATGTTTTCTATCACTCTCCATCAGAACATGACCCTATGTTTTCTCCTCCATGTCCATGTTTTCATACTTGGAATCCTAGTATGGGTTAACCCGGGTGACCTTTGTACTTATCTTTCTTTATTTTAAAGTGATTGTTTTACCGACGCTTCTCCGATGTGGGACTTTCAATGATGTTTCCAAGCCCAATTTTAAAATTGCGAGGACGCAATTCCCAAAAGGGGGAAGGATGTAACACCCCAGGTAAATAAATAATATGAAATCTTTATATTTATCCATATTTGTGAATCAAATATTAATATTACTTTAAAGGGGATGCTTTGCTCGAGGGCATACCCAATACGCAACAACGAGTTTCTTGGGAATCTTACGTTGCACTCTAATAATAAAATAATATTATTTTAAATGGTAGTTAACATGTAGATGTTGTATTGGCGGGAATGGATAGAAATAACTAAAATATGATTATATATGTTTTTTAAATGTTTTTACATTTATCCAAAGGCTTAAAATATCGATAGAATTCAATTTTAGGCTTTTATACCCAAATTTTCACTAAAGGTTCACTTATCGCCTTTTGATGGCGAACTGTCATTAAAAATAGTTTTGATCACCCTTATACATTCTTTTGGACCAAATAAAACTCTTCTTTATAATCGGGACATCAAATTTTACTTTGTGTAAATTTTTGGTATTTTTCCGATAAAGTTCATTTTTTAATGAATAGTGTAAAATGTTGTATTTTAATTCAAAACCTCTTTTTAATCTAATTTATTTACATGATTATATTATCTTTTGAATTGGTTTTAAAGTGAAATTAGAAAATATTTTCACCATTAAATCCAATAGTGGTCGTTGGAATTAATTTCACTTTGAAATCAGACTTAAACCAGTGTCAATCTTTTGATACTTATTGTTTCATAAAAACACGCTATTTGCTCTGACAGCGGGAATTAATTATTAAATTAATTAATGTCACTTATATGTTTTGAATTTTGTAAAATAGACTTAATTTTTGAATTTGGAATATCAAATATATCTTAGGGTGAATTTTTGGGATTTTTCTGAAAAACTTCAATTTTTGATGAATAGTGAAACCACTAAGTGGTACTTATAAAAACTGATTTTCCGTTTAAATGAAATTTTTCCATCATTGTTTTTTGAATTTCAAAAATCCGACATACATGGTTGTCATTAAGAAGTAAAATGTGGTTCAATGGGATTAAAATAATTTTTTGGTGAATAGTAACTTATTAAGTTCTTAATCGCGATTAGAGGTAATTAGTGTAATTTAAGGTAAAAATGATATTATAAAAATATGAAAACACCATGACACTTGTCCTACCCCTATTGGATGAGTCATGGCCGACCAAGACAACCCATGGGTCAACTTGGGGACCCCATGGAGCCACTTTGGTTGGAAAATGACATTAATATATATTTATTTAATGTTAAAATTAAAATGTCACAAACATGATATGTTTTACTAAAACAAATTTTTAATGGGGTTATACAAGTCAGATTTTTTATTATAAATAGTCATTGGAAAGATAAAAAGATTTAATACATCATAGTAATTGTTTTATAATTTTTAGACATTAAATAATTTAAATTATTTATGACATAATAATGATGCAGCGATGACATCATTATTTGACGATTTAAATAAAATGGAAAGATAATGTAAAATCTATGAACTACACATGTCCAAAACTTATTGAATGGGTGGATTTTGAACCCTTATCACCTTATCCACGAATTATATCAATGTGGGACCTTTTAAAACCGAAACACATTTTCAAATAAAGTAATATTTCTTTACTTTCCAAAAGTGCTGCTCCTCTCCTCTTATAAAAGGCCCCCACCTCTACCTAATTTCACACACTCCTCAAGCCTTTGGCTCGGCCAACCCCTGCCCATTTACTCTCTACACATCCCTCTCCTCATCCTAGAGGATTTCCTTTGGGTAGAATCCTTTCAAAGGAAGCCTTTAGGCTCAAATCAAAATGAGTTACACTTTTAAAGGTAATTCATTCTCTCATGTTCATTTGTTTTATTTTGCTTCTCCAACCCCCTAAACTCTTTTTATTTATTTCTTTTGTAACAACACCAGTATCTTAAATATACAAGGATGTTGTTATAAGATTTATTCGAGCTACACTCTCACACAACTACATCAAATGTTTAAAGAACATACAGTTTCCGTGGATGGCGAAATTATGCCTCCCGAAACGATGATTGTTCCATACTCATTTAACACCTTCAAAGGTGGCCATTATGATGTCACTATTTTTATATATGATATATAATATGTTTATGTTTTCCTTAAGATTCTGTTTTTTTTCATTTTGGGAATACCTTTATGGTTTCCATTGTGGGTAAACGTGATATCTTCATTTAAGGAAGTGCGGACTACCGCCCCCTCAAAGTGATTTGATTCGTTAAATACCATATGTGGGACGTATAAAGGATGGAACTATGATATTATATATGATATTATACTGTAATTATAATATACCTTTATATCATTATTATTCCATTCTATAAAATACGAAATAGAAATGAAAGTAGCGTTCATGCGTACGTACGGCTTACCGTCTCCATGAACGATGCATTTCATTTCTTACCTCTAAATGATTATGTAATGTTATAAATGCATGAATGTACTATATATATATGACATATATGATATCTAAATCATGAATACAATTCTGGATATAATAAACATTTGGCCACACGAACAACATGTAATTGTAAGAAGACCACTTTCGACTTAAGAACCAAATATCGGCAAAACAAATATTATTAACTTAAATGATTACATAATGATTATGACATGGTAATAAGTGATATAAAAGGAATAATGAACTTGAAAAAGGTTCTTAAGGAAGTAGAAATTAACTCAAGTTTATTATTCAGGATTTTAAAGAACGATCGAGTCAAGTCGGACCCGAGGTAAGGGATCTTACTCCTCTCTTTCTTTTTTAAGTACACTCTTTTATGTCATTCCCTCTAAAGATCATCTTTATTGTTATTGGGATGTTATTATATTTTACACTTACTGTAATTTTTATGTTCATGTGATGAGAGACCCTATTCTCTCTCATCAATCCATTTTGGAAGTTTTGAGTGGCGTCGTTAGGCTGCCGAATTTTCGTAAGAGATCTAACCTCTCTCTTTCTTTTTAAGTACTCCCCTTTATGTCACTTCTTTTAAGCTCCTATTTGTTACGATGGGGGATGTTATTTAATATTCCTCTTGCTGTAAATTTTGTTGTAATGTGATGATATACCCTATTTGATCTCATCAATCCATTTTTGGAAGTTTTAAGTGACGTCGTTAGGCTGCCGAGTTTTCGTATGTGATTTTTCATCTCACTTTTATTCCCGTGAGATTTATGATACATTTGCCACAATTTCCTTTGAGTGGTGTATGTACTGCCCATTATTATACACTTTTTTTAGTATAATTTCATTTATGGGTATTCACATCTTCATTGTATGACCCTTCTTCCATTGAGTGTACGTTTCGAAAGTTACCCAACTCGGTAAGGGGACCTTTCACCCTCCTCTTTTTAAAAGACTTATTTTGTTTGGTCTTTTAATTTACATATTGTTATGATGGGATATGTTCTCATATATCCTTGTTGATGTAACTTTTATGTCCAAGTGATGAGATACACTTTTTATCTATCATCAACTCATTTTGAGGTGACGCCGTTAGGCTGTTAAGGGAACTTCTTAACCCAATTTCGATTTCTTTGGGTTCAACATGTAGTTATTTAATATGTCATCATTTGAATTTGTGTGAATGACCTTTGATTATTTTACACTTAATATCCAATTATATTTGGTGTATTCATTTTTCAGACATAATTATGTAATTGATTTATCCTTAAACCAAGGATACTGTCTTTGTAAGGGACTTCGTCTCAATCTCCTTTCATTGAGGCATATTTCGTTTTATACACAACTTTCTTTTATACGGTGTATAAACCCCTTTGAATTTTACATTTCTTTTGAGACTTCATTGTTTTTATGCACCAATTCACTCTTATATGGTGTGTATACTGTCCTTTGACATATTATATCATGAATCCTTTTATTCTCATGATATTATAAAGTTCGGATTAAATGTTATTCCGCTATTATTTGTATTCAAGAGTCTCTCATTTTGTTAAAAACTCTTTAACAAAAATATCGTTTTAAATGTTTTAAAGATTTATTATTCTAAATCTTTATCTTTAATGTCCATGTTTTCAAAATGGTTTTCAGTATTTATTTATATGTACATTAATGTTTTAAAATTATAATTCCATTAAAGGCTTCAAAGTGGTATGGGACACTTTGATTCAAAAATCTCTTTTAAATGGTTTTTGAAAATGGATTGATTAATTCAATATCTGGGAATTATTTATTGTGATTGCAAATGAAATATTGTTATTGAAATGTTTATATTTTCCATATTTTATGTGTAATAATGGTACTTGGACATTATGACGGGTGGTGCCGTGAATACCAGGACGGGTGGTTACGTTATAACCTCCAATGCATTGGGTATGGAAGTCAGTCGTATGGCTATTCCATTAAGTATGTATGGAAATTGGCCGTATGGCTATTCCATTAAGTGATATGTGTGGGAGTCGACCGTATGGTTATTCCACTTAAGTATGTTTATGTCCCAAGTTACCTTTATATATGTTATGTGTTCTTTATATGGGTTTTATGGTAATCCTTTGGTTACAAAAAGATAAGTAATGATATTTTATTCAGTGAAGAGTTTTTAATACTTCATAAAGGTGAAAAGTATTACCTTGATAAAGATTACATGGTTTACTTTTTGTTTTGATAAACTAACAGTTTTTTTGTGTATCCCTTACTGAGTTTTTATGCTCATCCCAAGTTTTTGAAATGTTTCTCACGGGACTTAGCGTGGAATAGGGTCAAGGATGGGATCAAGAGAAATTTATGCTACCTAAAACATGAAACTAGACATGTTTCTTTTAAAGAGTTTTTATTTTATGGAAATTTAGTAGAAGAGACTACTTTTTAATCTTTTGAGATGTAATAGTTATGTCCTAATTCTCTAAAACTCTAAACCTGAAAAGATCCTCAATGTGAATTATTCATTTAATTCAATTTTAAGTAAGGTTTAAGGCTGGGGCCTAATAATTATTCTTGTATCCCTATGATTCCAAACGATTTTGGTGTCGGTTTTAGCATCAATTCCATCGTAATGACCGAGATGGATGATGATTTTTCACGGCTTTCATGGAGGAGGACCCAAGATGATGCATGCATGTTGTTGAATGCCATTTCTGTTGAGGTATATTGAGTTGTGGTATTTTTTAGGATTCTAGCCTAATTTAATTTAAATAAACTAATATTTTGGTGTTGGATGTTAGGTATTTTACACATGATGATGTTATAGGTGTGTTTTAGACCTTCTATGTGGGTTTAGTTATAGTTTCAATGTGATGGGAGTTCTCGGTGAGGATTTAGGTGTTAATCCGATTTTGTTTAAATTTTTTAATTAATTATAAAATATTTTAATTAAATTTTTGGTATTTATTAGTGTGAGATAAGGACTCAAAATAATTGACGATGTCTAGTTAGACCTATATAGGACATAGACAGGCTTGGGTAGGGATTTCAATCTATGAGTTAAGAAGGAAATTGATTCTTATTAAAGTAGGTGTTCCCTTTATCATACTCCTACTATATCTATATTTATTTATATATTTTTATCATGTTTTACATGGTCTCACAAATGAGGGTGATTGGCCCCTTTTATTTAAAATGAATTGTTACCTTAAAATTAAATTTCTGGACAAAACAAAGTGCTAAGGTACATGATGGTAACTTGTGTGCTGGCTTGATGGATCAATCACTAATGGTTGAGGCCTCGACTATAAATATATTCCTTTTTAGACTATTATACGTAAGAGGGGTGTGTTCTAAATATAATGAGATGATTTAGACATAGATTACATAGAGAAAGTTTCCCCTAGTGGTTTCCCATGGATTGATAGTGATGATGAGATAGGTATGGTAATCTGTGTGTGTCACCATAGAACCCAAGGATGGGCTATGTGAGACTTGTGAGGTTGTGAGTTCCATGGAATGATTGTGGATATGCCAAGTGATGTTGTTACCCTGAGTAGAATACATTGGACTTGTGGTTGGAAATGGACTAGAGAGACCTGTGTAGGGTTCCTAGTGTGAAAAATGACTTAGGGGGTCTCAGTAGGTGTCCAAGCTTCTATTCAACCACTAAAATGGATAATGGGATAATGGGAATAGATGATTTTAGGTTTCACCATAGAACATAAATCGATGGTATAATCCATTATGGTAATTGTGGTGAAGATGAGTCATGCACCAGAAGTCTGACCTTTGCTTTGAGAGATAAGTTAGGAAGATGGGAAACTAATTCTATGTTACAGGATAAGAGGTCTATGTGGATGGTCATTCTCGAGGTATTCGCGTTGTTTATGATGTTCTATGGTAGGATTTCATGGGTGTATGTTTAATTTTGTTTATGATATGTGGTTCTAGGGATGGTGGATTCCCTTAGGTGTAGATTATTGTTTATTTTATTTATGTTGATTATTCATATATGTTTTGGTGATGGGTTACCCCCGAGGATGATTTTAGATAGGTTTTTAGGATGGTTATATTTCCTTGGGATGTTAATAATGTTCTAGGATGGGTATATTTCCTTGGGTTGATTATTATGGTTTTGGGATGGGTATATTTTCTCTAGGTTAATGGTTATGGTTCTTGTATGGGTATATTTTCTCAGGTTGATGATTATGGTTCTAGGATGAGTTTACTTACCTGGTTTTATGATTATGGTTCTAGAATGGGTATATTCCCCTGGGTGACTTCTCATATTTTGAGGATGGGAATATTTCCTTTGGGGGACTCCTATATGTTTCAGGGATTGTTATATTTCTCTTGGGAGGTTACTTGTGTTTAGAGACACCTTAAAACTGGATGAAGAAGGTATTATATATGAGTACTGATTTAGGGATGGTCATATTTTCCTTGGTTAATGTATCATGATCATAGAAACTACAGCACTAGTTGAGGTAGTTATGATCGATATTCAGTGTCACATTAGAACCTGGGGATTGATGGTGATTATTTATTTCTGTTTATGCACTGTATATTTATATTATAAGCATATCAAATGTGTAAACCCTCTATTTATTAGTAATGTGCAGGATTATGTTGGTGGTGCCTTAATTATTTATACCCACACCCTACTTGAGCATCCATGGAACTTGGGTAACTGATCAGACTTGATTGATCACATATTCGGGTTGGAAATATGCCTAGTGATAAATGATTGATCTAAAATGGACTAGATAGAGTTTGGAGAGTGGGATGTGATAAGGATTTGGGATGGTATTAGAGCCTCTTATTATTATATTTATTCTATTTATTTTATTTTGTATATGTGATCGTGAATTTGTATAACTGCATTCATTTATGATATTGATGGTTGTTATTATTGCATATATATAATCTCTTTATTATTATCTATTATTTTTATTTATTGTTCTCTATTATTGCACGCTATCATATGGGGGTATATTCTCCCCAAAATCACACTCTAGACCATAGATGCTAGTCAAAAACCTCTAGCGTATGGGGAATTATGCCAGAGGTCCTAGTGGAAAATCCCTCTATTCGGGAATAGCCCAATGGTCATGACCTATGGAAGGGAATTGAAAATTTGTATCAAATATTTTATTTGACTAATATCATGAGTTTATCGAAGTTTTAATTTATCTTTATATTTGGGGAGATACTAGAAAATTGACCTAAGAATGTATCATAGCTTCTGATGGATATCTTATTAGTGTGTTGAGAGCACCTTTCCCGATGAGAAGCCTTGGTTACCAAGGGCTTGGGATTGATTATCTTGGTTTAAAATTTTATGGTTGTATTATTTATACCTATCATGAAGCACATGATTTTTTAGATTCATGATTTATGTTTTATATGATTCTGGATCTTCACCTGATGGAAATAGGCCATCTCTATGAATCATATTCATCATATATAATTCACATAGCATACGTGTTCTTACTAGTGATTGATATCACTAGTTAAATAGGGATTAGTTGTTTAATGTGTAAAAAACATATATGGTGTTTTCTAATATAAATTATTGGTGGAATTATAATCAACTAATCCATGATATATTTTATTTTGATGATATATCATGTGGATCTACAGTAGGATTTTACTTTATGACTATATAGTCCCTCATTGTATGGAATTTATAGTGACCCTATTAGTTCACTACATGAATTTTATTCCTTAGTGATAGACCCCTTGTGTATTTATTTAATACTAGTTCCAAAAGGGAAATGGGTTTGGTTATTTAAAGTGTCAACAATAACCTATATGTTTTTTTCCTATATATATTCTTGTGGAATACTTAATAAAACTATATAGTTATGAGATAATAGACACAGATCATGGTAGTGAAATATTGTTATATACATATGTTCTGATGGATAATAATAGGATCCTCAAGGGAGTGACTCCCGTATATGGAGGCTCACTAAGGATTAGCCTAAGATTTAAATCCTTGATGGTTATCCATGTATGTAGATACATGGTGAGAATTAGTTACCTAGTATGTATATGATTTGGAATGTGATGACGGGTATGAGTGTGTGTGTGGGTGTTAGACCCAATAGTGGATAGTTTGGAAAGTGATTTGTTTTGTTATGATTGAGATGGGAATAGAGAGGTGTTACCCATGAGTTATGACCTATGTGAGGAATAAACTATGGGTTAGGTGGGGGAGCCTAGTGTTTTGAGATGTGGCTCAGGAGATTAGTGAGCTGGGTATTATAGATGTGATGAGATTTGTAAGGGTAATGTGAGTGAGGGATTATCCCAGTCTTTTGAGTACCTTGAGAGAAGGAAGCATGGGTGGATACTTTAGATTGATATCATTGCATAGGATATGATACTGAATAATGGATATAGGCATGGTTATTCCTTCAATGATATTAAAAATAGAATCATAGGGATTCTTTTTCTATGATAGGTCTGACATGCATGGGAGGAATGGTCAAATGCATATAGGCAGGGATATTCCTTGCTGTTTATAATTATGAACACCTTGAGTGATGGCGTTTTTTCTATCAAAGTTTGGTTTTGAGGCAGGATCGGTGTGATTCCTATACCTATTTGTGTTTTATTCATTTTTTAGTGGAAAATTGGTAGATCGTGGATGGATGCTTAAAAGTTTTTTAATGACTCTCAGATGGTAGGTGATCATGTGACAGATCATGCCATGGGTAGATACCTTATTTTGAATAGAATCGTAGATAGTGCTTATTGATTGAGTATATTGACATATGGTGGGGCATGGATAGCTAATTATGTGTGTGAGAATAGGATGGATGAGATGCACGACTCATTTATTATTAGTTGGGTTGTGAGTTTTGGTGTAGGCCTATTATGTTTGGTTGAGATCAAGATAGTACACACTAGTTATTTTGGTACTATTTGAAATAGAAATCAGTGTGAGGTCATGTATGAGTAGAGGACTGGTGAAATTAGTGATATACTTTCAAGTTTGGGTGTCTAAGACTCAATGAAATGGGAAGTTCCACAGTAGTGAGGGTTGTTGTTATAATTGGGTATGTGCGATGGCATGGTTGATTTCGGAGTTGATCCAAGATACGTGTTACCTAAGATGAGACAAGCATAGATCTAGAGGAGAAATAAACATCTGATAAAGGAACCTAGTGAGGTGGAACTTGAGGATTGGTATGAGGCTATCCATATAGTGTGGGAGTGCACCATTTTCTATTTTAGGGTGAGAACATTGTTTCCTATGGGAATTTAGTAAATTAGATAGATGATGTTTCAATGATTCTGAGCAGGCAGCAACTGATTATTCTATTTGTATTCAGGTATGATAAGGATGGTCATGTCTAGTCATTATGTGTGGAAATGGAAAAATTATAGGTCTTAGAGGTGTGGCTTTGTATTGGTAGGTTCATAGGCATGCTAGGACCAATCATTAGATAGTCGAGGTGGCTCTTGGATTTCAGTGAGTAGATAAATCTGATTATATCTGGTTCAATGTATAATACCATATTTGAGGTTAGGATGAGGTTTTGGATGGAGTTTTTGTGCTGGCACTAGGCTCAAGGTGATATTGGTTTGATCTGAGGGTGATTTTTTGGGGTAGACCAAGATTCAAGGCATGTTTCAGGGGGTAAATTGTGATTCATGACATGTTTTAGGGGGTGAACCCGAGTTCATGAAATTTTTCATGGGGGAACCCCATTTTGTGACATGGTTTTGGGGATGAACCCCAGTTTATGACATGTTTTAGGGGTGGGCCCCAGTTCATGATATGTTTTAGTGGTGAATCATGTGGTGAAATGTATTGATGGTGTCCATTGGGATAATAATTATTTGGAAATCAAGGGAATCTAGTACCATGGTTTGGGGTATGTCATATTTGGTATGAAAAGGGTATTTTGAGTTTTGGTCAGGACCTTTCAAGGAAAGGCTTCCATATGTGGGCCTAGTGAATGAGAAGTGGAGACTCTTTTGATTCATTTTGGAATTGGATATGAGTGGAAGTACTATATTTTTACCAGTGATTTAAAGTGTATTTGGGTGTAGTGATATGTACACAACATCGAACATTCCATTTCTCTACTAAGAATGGGTCTGGATAGGCAATTATGAGGGCGAGGAGCATCGTGAATAAAAAATAGTGCTTATGTTCTAAGCCTTTTGGTAGGTTGAACCATAATCTCAGGGATTAATTAATTAATGAAACCATGGTGTATCAAGATAAATGGGAATGGGTAATCCCCATTTAAGTGTTTTGATGATGGTTACAAGTGGGGGATTGTTTTTTGGTGAAAAGTGTGCCTCGTGTTTAGATTTGTGTAATGAAATCTTATTTAGTGTTATGAGGTAAAAAGTGATGATTGGCTAGGAAATTTTTACCTAAGTGGGTCATTAATATTGTTTAAATGGTTTATGATACTTCTTAGAGATGAGAACTTCTATAGTGGGGAGATTGTAATACCCCATGTTTGGATGGGTTATGAAATTCAAAAGGAATTGGAATTCTCATTTGGTGAGTTGTTTATTTTGAGAACCGGGACTCAGAATGGGATTCTGAGAGTATGAAGGTTTATAAAAGGGTATAATAGACTTGGATTAAGGTTTGGTGGAAGTCTCGAGCATTTGGGTGAGCATCAGAGGAAGGTCAAATTTTTGGGATGCTACAAAACTACAGCCACAAACTGTTCACAGTGTGAACCTAAGGTTCAAACCAAGAAAGTTAATGGACATAGGGAGGACCCCTATACTATAATTTTTCACAATGTGAACCAAAGATCCATTCCATGAAAAGGGAGATGGTGATTTTTTATAAATAAATGGGGGATAGACCCTCTTTTTCTAGGTTGAACATGCATGCGTGGGGCGGCATCTCATGTGGCGCCTCCCCCTCCCTTCCTTACATATTCCCCCTTGATCCATGGTGGATATTTTTGGCATTTCCTATAGTGATTTCTGGTAAAATCTCATTAGTTTACCTCCATTTTTGTAGATCTCTGATTCCCGTCAATTTTGGGTCTAGGTTCAGTTTCAATTTCACCGAAGCATAATGGAATTGACTAAGATGGGTGGAGATTTTTTCCTTCTTACCTAGAGGAGGAAATGTGATTATTTTTTCATTCCATCACACATAGGTATGGTTGAGGTATGTTTCACCACGTTTTTTTGTGCCTTCAGCATTAACTGATTTTATAGGCAAATGGTTTGGTGTTAAATGTTAGGGATTTTTTCCCAAATGATGTCGGAGGTGTGGTGCGAACATTTTGTGTAGGTTTCATCACAGTTCTAAGGTGAGGAGAGCACCTGGTGAGAATTTAGGTATTATGATATTTAAATATATATATATATAATGTTATAATTAAGTGTTTGGTGATGCTTTGTGTGGGATAGGGCCTCGGGAGAATGGACGATGGTTGGTTGGACTTTGACGGGACATGGGAGGTCTTGGGAAAAGCTCTCGGGTTGTGAGTTAAGATCGAAATGTCCTCTTATTGAGGTAGGTGGTCCCTTCACAAACCATTATGGTATTTTCATTTATTTATATATGTTTTTCATGTGTTATGTGTTATGTGGTCTCACCACTAAGGATGATTGACCCCCTTTATTTTAAATGAATTGTTTTGGATTGAACAAAGTGTCAAGGGCCATAATGGTCCCCTGTGCACTGGCTTAATGGATCGGTTGCCGATGGTTGAGGCCTTGATTGTAAATATATGCCTTGTAAGACATAGAAACCTAATAGAGGAGTGATCTACATGTAATGGGGTGAGTGAGACATAGAGGACCTAGAGATAGTTTCCCCTAATGATTTTTCTTGGATTGGGAGTGATGATAGGATAGGTACGGTCATCCTTGTGTGTCACCTTAGAACCCAAGGATGAGGTGAGACTTGTGAGGTCGTGGGTTCTATGGTTCTATCAGGGACAGGCCATGGGAAGTTGTGACCCAATGTAGTGGCCTTTATCCCTGTGATTATAAATAGACTATATAGGGACCATATAGGGTGCCTAGTGTGAGATATGGCTTAAGGGACTTCGGTGGGTTCCCCAACTTCAGGTTGACCCTCATGAGGGGCATTCGGATAATGGGTATAGACGATTATGGGTCTCACCTTATAACCCAAATTGATGGTGTGAGTTGTTACACTATAGGGAATATAGTTTTTTGAGATGGGTCATTTTTGACAGAATAGAAACTTATCGTAAATAATTAATAAAATCGAGTTATTTGTGATGGGAAGAGATACTTGTTGCAAATATCTATATATTTCATGGTATTTGAGATGGGATATGAGTCTCGTCGCAAATAATTTTAGCGAAAATGCACACCATATTGCAGGAAAGGGCTAATTGCAATGGAATTAGGATTTCTGTCGCAAATACATGTAAAAAAGTACCCTTTCATCGTAAATGATACTATTTGTGATAGAATGACATTTTATGTCACAAACACTTTGTTGGAATTGTAAATAAAGGCTATTTGTGGTGGGTAGCAATTGCGGGGGATTTGAACATTCATCACAAGTGTTTTTTCATCTGCCACTATAACTATTTATGGTAGGTACTATTTGCGACGGATTTCGTCACAAATAACAGTATTCGTGATGGAAATTTTTTCATCGTAAATAGTCCGTCACAACTAAACTAACCAATATAACTACCCCTGCAAAATTCTTACATCACGATTTCTAAGCTCCTTTTCTAATCTCTCTGTGATTTCTCTTTATATAAATTTTAATTTTCACAGAAACGTTTTCAGGATTGTATCGATATTTTAATTTTGGTAATGCATCATTTTTAAGGTATTTATTTTAAACTTTTTAAATTGTTAATTTATTTGCTTTATTTTATATTATGAATAAATATTAATAATTAGTAATAATAATGAATAATTAATATTAATTTAAAGTAATTATAAATAATTGGTAACAATTAGTAATCTTAAGAAATAATTAGCAGTAATTAGCAGTAATTAGTATTAATTAGTAAGAATTATTAGTAATTATTATGAATTAGTAACAGTTACCGATTATTGGTAATAATTAGAAAAAATTACTGATAATTAGTAATAATTACTGATAATTACCAATAATTAGTAATAATTACCAATAATTAGTAATAATTACCAATAATTAGTAATAATTACCAATAATTAGTAATAATTACCAATAATTAGTAATAATTACCAATAATTAGTAATAATTACCAATAATTAGTTATAATTACCAATAATTCATAATAATTACCAATAATTAGTGATAATTTGTAATAATTGGTAATAAATAGTAATAAATTGTAATAATTACCGATAAATAGTAAATAATTAGTGATAATTAGTAATATTTACAGATAATTAGTAATAATTAGTAATAATTAACGAAAAATGGTAAATAATTACCAATAATTAGTAATAATTAGTAATAATTACAAATAAATAGTAAATAATTGTCGATAAATAGTAAATAATTAGTAAAAATTAGAAATAATTAGAAATAATTCTCAATAATTAGTAATAATTAGTAAGAATTACTAATAAATAGTAAATAATTTCTGATAAATAGTAATAATTAGAAACATTTGGTAATAAATATAAATAATTAGCGGTTATTACCATTAATTAGTATAAATTAGTAATTATTACCGATAATTAGTAAAAAATAGTTCATATTAACGATAATAAGTAATAATTACAAATAATTAGTAATAATTAATGATAATTAATTATAATTAGTAATAACAAGTAATAATTTTTAAACAAATAATAATAATTACTGATAAATAGTAAACAGTTAGAAATAATTAGTAATAATTGTCGATAATTAGTAATAATTATAAGTAATTACTAATAAATAGTAAATACTTACCGATAATTAGTAATAATTAGTTATGACGAGTAATAATTTGTAATAATTACTGATAAATAGTAAATAATTAGTAATAATTTTTTATAATTAGAAATAAGTAATGATTAGTAGTAATTAACTGTAATTAGTAATAATTATCTATAAATAGTAAATAATCATTGATAATTAGTTATAATTAGTAATAATTAGTAATAATTACTAATAAATACTAAATAATTAGTAATAGTTTGTTATAACTAGTAATAATTAGTTATAATTACCAATAATTAGTAATAATTATCAACAATTATTAATAATTACTAATAATTACTGATAAATATTAGTAATTAGTAATAGTTATTAATAATTATTGATAATTAATAAATATTTTTGGATAATTTGTAATAATAAGTATTTATTAGTAATATTTTATTATAATGAATAATAATGAGTAATAATTGGTAATAATTAGTTATAATTAGTTATAATTAGTAGTAATTATTTATAACTAGTAATAGTTAGTAATAATTAATTAAAATTAGTCATAATTAGTAATAATTATTAATATTCAGTAATAATTAGTAATAATTGCTAATAATTAGCAATAAATAGTAATAATTAGTAGTAATGATAATAGTTAGTAAAGGTTAGTACTAATTTGTACTAATTAGTAATAATAAGTTACAATTAGTATTAATTAGTCGTGATTAGTTTAAATTAGTAATAATTAGTTATAATTAGTAATAATTTGTTATAATTAGTAATAAGTAGTTATAATTAGTTATAATTAGTTATAATTAGTTGTAATTCGTAATAATCAGTAATAATTAGAAATAATTTGTAATATTTAGTTATAATTAGTAATATAAAGTTATAATTAGCTATAATTAGTAATAAATACTTATAATGCGTAATGAATAGTATTAAATAGTAATAATTACTGATAAATAATAATAATTACAAATAAAGAGTAATAAATATCGATAAATAGTAATAATTACTAAAAATATAAATAATTAGTTAGAATTACTGATAATTTGTATTAATTATCAATAATTAGTACTAATTACTAATGAATAGTAACAAATAGTTATAATTGGTAATGAATTGTTACATTTATTAATAATTAGACATAATTAGCAATAATTTTTTATAATTATTAATAATTAGTTATAATTAGTAATAATTATTAATAATTAGTAATAATTAGTTATAATAAGTTATAATTTGTTATAATTTGTTTTAATTAGTTACACTTAGTTGTAATTTGTAATAATTAGTTACAATGAGTAATAATTAGTAATAATTTGTAATAACAAGTAATAATTAGTTATAATTTATAATAATTACCAATAATTAGTAATAAGTGGTAATAATTAGTAATTAGTAATAATAATTAGTCATAATTTTTAAGAAATAGTAATAAATAAATAAAATCGCTATAATTAGTAATAGTTAATTATAATTAGTTGTAATTTGTAATAATTTGTAACAATTAGGTATAAAGAGTAATAATTAGTTATAATTAGTAATAATTACTGATAATTACTGATAATTAGTAATAATTAGTAATAATTATTAATAATTATTAATAAATACTGATAATTATTATAAATTACCGCAAAATAACAATAATTGATGATAAATAGTAATAATTACCGTTAAATAATAATAATTACTGATAAACAGTAATAATTATTGATAAATAGTAATAATTATTGATAAATAGTACTAATTAGTAATAGTTACTAATAAATAGTAAGGATTACTAATAGCTACTAATAATTAGTAGTATATATTAGATATTCGGGGGGGATTACAATGAAATGCACACACACCTCATACCCACTGGCCAGAAAGGAGGGTCATAGTAGCCCAGGGATAACCCAACCATTTAGCCTTTTATTTATTTATTATAAAGGCACATAGAACATATTATATAAAGGACTAAAGGCCCAAAATTTCAACCTAAAGGCCCCTTGAAATCTGGGCCATAGGACCACCTGAAACTTGCATGTACTCGCTTATGTGTATGTCATCTACACCATACTGTCGACCTCTCATCTAGGACACACCCTTTCATCGTTATGATTCACTATTTTCATTCCTTAGTATGTAGTCACTATCTCCCACATTCAAACATATACTACAACCTTCTATTGTGGTTATCCCCACCATCGAGGTAGGGTTCCTATAACCATCCATCATCTAAATCCATCCTCATCATCCTCGCCACTATAAGTATCTGTCATAGTAGCTGCAACCCTCTAACGAGACCAAACTTCATTATTAGGGAACCATCCCCCATTGTCGCACCTAAGCTGGATGTCCACTTCTCAATCTTGTACCCCCAAATGCCTGAACGTTCATTGAAAATAGATACACAAGAATCCTCCCAAAGGTTTATTATAGGAGTGCTACCTGAGGTCACGCTGAGTCCCCACTACCATCACCATTGGTCCACCTCCTAGAATCATCTTTTTTGGATCTGGTTGTTCACCAGTTTTCTACTTCTCCTACACGGTGCCACCCATCAGTGCCACCATGCCATCATTTGATCCATCCCTACACAATGTCTCCCTCATTGGAACCACAACCATCATTGACTTCCTTCTATCTGTCGCAGCCCCATGTTGTCGTCGATTTCCATAGGTTTTCATCCCTTGTGTGTGTTCACTATCGCATTTGTCCAATTCCTTATCAAGTGCATCAGGCTACTGTTCACTCTAGATGGTATGGGCATTTTTCATGATGGAGTTTCCATCCACCACAAAATACCTTCTATGTAGGTCGATAATGTGCAGGATGGGATTTTAACCCCAAAACTACCAGATGTGGTATCGTGGTTGAGTACCACTCAACTTTTGGCATTAGCCCCAATTTGTTAGTACTAGTTATATAAAATTAATAATAGTGAGTAATAGTTACAAAAAAATATTAATAATTAGTAATAGTTACTAATAATTTTTAATAATTATAAATAGTTTCTGATAATTAGTAATGATTGGTAATAGGTACCAAAAATTAGAAATAATTCATAATAATTTTTTTTAATTAGTAATAATTCATAATAATTTGTATTAATTAGTAATAATGTTTATTAATTAATAATAAATTATAATAATTTGTATTAATATGTAATATTTTATAATCAATATTTATATTCACTATTATTTTTTATTTAGTAATAATTATTTATATTTATTTATAATTGCCAGAAATTATAGATAATTGGTAATAATTATAAGTAATTGATTTTACTATGAGATTTTGATTGGATAAATCATCATAGAAATCCAAACAGTTCTGGTAAAAATCTTGTATATATTGAGGGTGTCAAAACTTTTTTATCATTTTCATCATCAAAATAAGAATTTTTTTAGAAGGGAAAATTAAGTTTCCATGTAAGAAGTGTGATCTAAAGATATTTGAAACACTTGACAATATTGGGGTTCATCTATTTTCTTTTGTTTTTTAGAAATATTATGTTTTTAGTATCAACATAGTGACTACAATTTACTGAAAAAATATAAATAATTTGGTTCTAGATCCATCATGGTTTCAAAATTTAGTATGTAAGGTTTTTTTACCATATTTTCAATGAATAGAAAATCCTAATGATAATTCAACTCATGATTTATGACCATATAAATTTTATGAGTGGATGAATTCTGTGTTCAGTCCAATTTATAGAAGTTGTATTTATAGTTAAAGTGATTTCAATATGTTAAAGTCAATATGTTGAATAATTTTTTGAAATTCTTGGTGGTTTTTGGATAACCCAATCATATTTAAGAGGAAGTTTGAATATTAAATAAAAATATATTTATTATGAATGATGAAGAACCAAATCTTGGAGTAGAGGATGATCCAATGTATTATGTCACTATATTTTGAGTTTGATGATTTCATGACACATTTTTCAGAAGTTTAATTTGAAAGACTATAGAATATTTTTTAATGGAACATATAGCTTGTGTAAGGATAGGATAGTTATGTATAGGTTAATATATCTTGAATAAGTGTAACATGTCCATGTGTTAATCTAATTTAAGTTTATATAAGGGTAAATGGTTGCCTATGTAAGTGTAATTGTGGTTCGTGTAAGGGTAAAGGAAGCTCGTGTAAGGGTATTGGCAGCTAGGTAAGGGTATTTGGGTGACCCTGTGTAAGGGGAGTCAATGCATCTGGATGTTTTTATATTTGTATTTAAGGACCTTTATAGGGGTAAATTGACTAGTGTAAGGCTAAATTGAGTCTGCATAAGGGTATCTATGAAACCTGTTTAAGGATAAAGGGACCTACATAAGGGTACATAGTGATTCATAAGGGTAACTAGGTGACCTGTGTAAGGGTAAAGTGACATGTGTAAGGGTAACCCATGTGAGTCTCATGGATCATGTAAGTGTAATAATAAAAGGCCACACCATATAAGAACATATCACAATGTGAAGAAAATATTGTGAGAGTATTTACACATCATAGAAGTTTGAATGTGAAGAAAGTAGTCTACCATTAGAGGCATTATATCATTCAATGGTAGGAGGTTCTATAGCTTAATGGTAGTAGATGATTATACTCTATTTTATAAGGTGATACCGCTCAAAAATATGTGGTTTCATCGCTCAACGGTAGGAGGTTATACCACTATGTGGTAGGAGGTTCTACTTCTTGATAGTAAGAGGTGCTACCACTCGATGGAAGGAGGTTCTGCCACTTGATGATCGGAGGTTCTATTGTTCAATGGTATAAGGTTCTATTGTTGGATAGGAGATGATACCGTTAGCCTTAGAGGTAAAAGATACTACCATGAGCATTGGAGGAAGAAGGTTCTACTGTGAAATATAATATTAAGAGGTTCCACCATGATCTCTGATGGTATGAGGAGATACTGTGACATTTTTATGGTTGAAGAAGCTTTGCGTGATAGGAGGAGTTGTCATGTATATGCTCAAGAATAAAATGTGGATGATGATTGAGCTAGTTGTATGCATGATGTATGATCGGAATGATGGATCATGCATGAAATATGACTTGCATACATGAAAAACAAATGAGATAAACAAAGTAAATGGAATCTAGTTTCTTTTCCTCAAAGTAATAGTACTATATATGTTTTTCATGGGATACTCAAGCATACGGTCTTTTATGAACATGAATAATGATATGTCATGCATAATTCCACATGGAAGGATTAATGATAGAGAGATAAATGAATATTATATGTGATATAATGAAGTGGAAATGTTTTGGTAATTGAAAACTTCATGATAAAATAGGAGGAAGAATACTTGAGTCCTTATAGTATTGAAATGAGGAGTTATGGAAGAAGATAATCATAATGATGCTTTTAAGACAAGATTTTATAAAGAATATCATGATACTTAGATCCTGATTCATGCTGAACTAGTGAATATTAATTTAGGGATATTATAAAAAATATATCTAGAATTAATGGTAGGTTAGTTTAGGTTTCATTCTAATTAGATTAAATGAAATAATAATATATTTTAGTTACATTAAGTTATGAAGAAGAAATCTTGGAGGAAAATATTACAGTCATTTCCCATGGAAGCTATTGTGGTAACCAAATATGATGTTTATGGGAGTTTAAATTCAAATATATTTACATGGTATCATAAATATTTTAATTAATAATAAATAGAAAATAATTAAATAATGTTGTAATTATTATTATTATCATATACATATATATTGAAGGTCATCAAAGAATGTGAAGTTGTGGTTATTAGAATAATTATTGATTTGATATAGATTATAAAATCAATATTTACTGGTATGATAGAATAAAATAGATACATGACTCTATTCAATCATATATATCTTGAAGATCCAAAGAAGATTAAGGAGATCCAGTATAGTCTATTATACACAGAATAATAAATAGATGAGAAAAGAGAATAGAATAAAAGATTTGTGCATATTAGTTTACACAATGTAAGAAGAAGAAAATGGGTAATAGAGAAGAAAATAACTATGTACACTTGTCTTCACATAAGAATAAGTAGGAGGAGTAGGGTTATATTAGTTTGGTACTATGAAGAGAAGAATAATAAGTTTTGTGAATTTATGTGCATATAAACAAAAGGAGATACTGAATACTATGGAAGCGAAGAAGAAGAAGAAGAAGTAGTAGCAGTAGCAGTAGCACATCAATAATAAGATATAATTATATATTGGTTTCATAATATCATATTGTTTCCCATATATTAAATTGTAAATCTATGGGATATATCTGAGTTTGTGATATATCAAACAAGTTTATGGAATGCACACTCTACACTATTGGGGGACAATAGTGTAATGTTCATAGAGTTTTACAGTGGTTTATGTGACCATGGGTTTTATTGGATCACACTAATGTTTTTTTGGATCGAAATAATGAATGAAGATACTAATTGTAGTATCGTATGATGCTCAATATACAAGAGGGGTGAATTTTATACTTTAAAAATTCCATTATAACTTTTAAAGATGGTTATGTTTAACAAGGTTAAACAAGGAAATTCACAAAACCTCTAGTTCTACACACTTTCTAGATTCCGGAAATATGATTCTAAGAAAGAGATTCTGAAAATATGGTTCCAAAAAAATGAAACATAATGAAAGTTTACAAAGATAAAGATTCTACCTTAAAGCGTATAGAATCTCACTAGATCAGATTATAAAAGTATAATGAAGTATAAGATAGTTATACTTTCCTCGGCAAATAAAATGCAATGGAAAACATGTAATAGAACAAGTAACAAGTAGAAAATATTTTAACCCAAAGAGAAGGTTATCCAACAACCTTGGATAAAGGTCCCTTGATTTATACTTTCAAGAAATTCTGTCTTACCCACACCGGGGTAATCCCTCGATGTGAAGATTGGATTCTGTCTAGCTATCCCCGCAAGCCCTCAACTTCAAGGTAGTCGGCACCTCTGTCTTCCTTAGCAAGGAATCCCTAAACTTCAAGGTAGTCGGCACATCTGTCTTCCTATCCCTGGAATTCCTCAAATGTACTCAGCAACATTCGAAGTCGTAAAAAACAAATCTGAACAAGAAGTTCTGTACTCACTAAGCATGAGAGTATCTCTCTCTAGAAATCACTTCAGATCAAAAGTCGTCCAAAAGTTTTAGTACTGATCTCATTCAAATGAACTCCTATTTATAGGTACACCTCCAACGATCGGCTCCCTCCTCCAATGGACATATTTTTCCTTGAATTTTGGAGGTACCTATATACGTGTCACTCAAACAACAGTTAGTTAGAAACAGAATGTACAACATCATTTCATAACTATATCAAATATGATAAAAATATGGTTGCTCAATCAAAACCAATTTCATGGAGTCTAAGCAAAATTAAAGTTTGGGGTATAAGTAAAATAAAATTTTGGAGTCTAAGTAAAAATATTTGGAGTCTATATTACAGGATATTCAGATTCGGTTTATTAGGAAATTCGGAGTCATAACTCATAAGAATTCGTAACCAGAATTCGGTGTCAGAAATCAGAATAATTCATAACAAGAATTCATAGTCAGAATTCATAAGAGTTTGTAATCAGAATTCGGATTCTGAATTCATAATAATTCGTAACCAGAATTTGGAGTCAGAACTCAGAAGAATTTGTGACCAGAATTCATATTCAAAACTCATAAGAGTTCGGAGTCTGAATTCAGAGAACTCGGAGACAGAACTCAGAATAGTTCGGAGTCTGAATTCAGAGAACTCGGAATCAGAACTCAGAAGAGTTTGGAGTCTGAATTCAGAGAACTCGGAACCTAAAACAGAATGCTTCATATATAGGTAATTATAGAATTCCAAGGTTTTGTATTCAAACTGAATTTTACATTTAGAAAAAAAATTATGATATGAACAATGGAAACATGTTAAGGATAAATTTTCCTTATGAAATCAAAATAGGGTAAGGAGAAAATTTTCCTTGAGGAAGGAAAAATTTCCTTAAGGAAGGAAAATTTCCCTTATCAAGATAAAATTAATTTTTCCTTCAAATAGTTGTTTGTGATTTTCAAAACATGAAGGAATGGAAAATTAATAAGGAAACCATATTGACTCAACAATCTCCCCATTTTTGGAAATCACAAACAACCTTACGAAAAAGAATATAAGGACTTAGAATTTTTATGCTCTTGAAAATAAAACTTATCTTCCTTTACTTATGAATAATAGTGAATATGACTAACTCTCCCTTAGGATTTGGAACAACTAAGGATCATATTCTATTTTACAGAATGGAATTTTAAATTATCTTGCATACGGAAATATTTTAGATGAAAAACTCCCCCTTGGATAGGGAAATGTCTTCTACACTTAGTATTCTTTTTTACATTCATTTTCCCCCTTTGTAATTTTCAAAAAGGAATACAAGGAATGGAAAAGGAAATTATGGTACCTGAAATATTAGTACAATACAACACAAAATGCAAGAGAGAAAAAAAAATTCATTAAGTTTGGAAATAATTAGTACAAGAAGGAAAATAAAACAAAAGATCGGATTGGATCTGTTTTCCTTCCTTCTCCTTGGGTATTAATTTCTTCACTATGTTTTTGATCTTTTTTATTTACTTTTGGTCTTCCTATGCTTGCTTTAAGAAATGATCTTGATCCTCTGACTTCTTAACTAAAGATTTGATCTTCTCTTATTGGCCTTTGAGAGATTCTGCCTAAGCCTTCATCAGATCATCTTGCCTAACTAGCTTCTCTTCGATCTCGATCTGAAGATCCCTTTCCCTCTTCCAACTTTGGGAAACAGAATATAGCTTCCCATTCAGATCATTTACTTCTTGAATCTAAGTATTCTGCTCAAGATTTAGCATTTCCTCAAAGCTATTCATGAGATCCTTGATCTTACCACCTTCTATTTCAAAATCCTCTTTGACATCGTCTTAAAACTCATCAAGTTCTCTCAAATCTTCAACTGTCTTCTTTGACTAGCCAACTATTTTCTTATAAGACCTTTTATGGGAATCATAGTTAATGAAGAAATTTTTGTGATTATCCTCAATCTTTACACACTTTTCCATCACCATGGAAACTGAATATGATTTCTGATTTAGTGTGTGTTGAAGCATCTGGCATCTAGAATCAGTACTTGGGAAAATAGGAATGGTGCCAACCAACTTCTTCAAGGATTGGACTACAAAATCATGTCCTATGGAAGATGATTCTGAATCTGAGACTTTTCTTGGTGAGGACTCTTTCTCTAGCTCAACAAGATTCCTCTTTAAATATACACCAGTATCTTTCTTCTTCACAACCACTTTAGTGGGTGTATCAACAACCACTTTTTTACCCTTGTCAGTTCTAGGAATGGCTTCATCATCTGGATATTTATGTTCATTGTCAGACAGCTGAACAATCTTATCTTCATCTATATTTTCTTTCTCAGCTCTAGCCTCAGCATCCTCAGGGTGTATGAAATCATGGTTTGAACTTTCTTCCTTAGACAATTTATTAAGTTCTTCTTCTCCCTTCTCATCTTCACCTTGCTCATCCTTCTTAAGAGTTGGGAGCTTTGAAGACTCTGCTTCAGAAGTTCGGATTGACAGTTTCTTGGATGGTGATTCCTTTTCATGGTAATCTTCAACTTGATTTATAAGATCTTTGGTGCCACCGCTACTTTCTACCCCTTCTTCTCCTTTTTCTTCAACAATATTTTCTTGGTATTTTTTCGGATTCATGAAATTCTTCACCGGAATCTCAGGTAAGAGTTCTACCAGGTAGGATTTTGGTACCAGAATTTCTTCAGAAGATTTTTTAGTATCCCTCAGAAGGGATTGCACAATCTCAGTCTCAGACATCTTTTTCTTTAAATTCTTTTCCTTAGATTGCTTCTCAAGCTCATCAATTGTCTTCTCTTTCAAAGCCCTGGCCTCAGCAGGATCCAAACCAAAACTTGGATCCCCTACTTTCCTATTCTTTTTGTCTTCCCTCCATTTATCTATGACCACATCTGGATAAGATTTCAATTTCTTGGGCTTTGGAGGTGCAGATTGGGTTTCTTTTTCCTCTAGGGTTTTACCTTCAACCACTACTTCTTTCAACTTTTTCTTATTTTCTCCATTTTTCGATTGTTTAGGAACTTCTTGTTTCTTAAGAACAGCTTCAGCCTCTTCCTATGGTAGGTCATAAAATTCTCTAGAATCTTTAGAAAGACTAATATTCATTCTCTTCAATGTATCATCACTTACTAACATGACTTTGAAATTCCTTAGCTTGGAACTTCAAGGAATCTTGAAAGACTCCAGGCACCGAACAATTAGCTTAGAGAGGATGGATGGATACCTGATTATCTGAGCTTCTAAGTTCACATTCTTAATATTATCAATCTTAATGAGAATATGCTTCATCAAGTTGACTTTCCTCTAGTTTACCAAAAAATATAGGATGTATATCAATCTTCTTCAAGGTGTCCTTGTCACCTTTTCTCGGAATCATGAATCCCTGTACCCATAATTCAAGGATCTGATTATTTGTAGAGAGGTGAGCAATCTTCAGAGTCTTGAAATTTGAAAGTCCAAGACACTCCATAGACTTAAGCTTATTGAAACTTACTTTAACATCAGGAAATTTATGGGAACAGAATTCAGCTTCCCCTTCATAAGACAACCTCGCCAAGCTTGCAGGCTTGGTGTATGAAAGGGTATAAGTTTTTCCATAGCTTTTGAAATAAAATTTAATCCTCTCTTCTTCTTTGAAAAATCTGACAGATTCATAAAATTCCACAAGAAAATATGGATATACTACATCTTGAGTTCCTAGCTTTGATATGAAAATGCTTTCTTATCTATTCAACTTGATGTTCTTGGATATAATGGAATTTTACTTGGTAAAGAAATTCAGATGGACCAACCTCTCTCTGTAAATCTTCCCCGCTGAAATCAGCTTGACAGTTGACATCTCTTGAGAAGGAATTTCAACAGACATTTGTATTTGAGCAAGATTTGAGAGGTTCAAAATGGTCTTTTGAAAGGGGGGAAGAGCTTCGACACGCAAAGGCTTGAAATCTGATGTGGGATCACCATAGAGGGGTCCTTTATATAGGCGTTTGATACGATGGTTGAACTTCCAAAGTCAATCCAACAGTTGAGAAAACTTCTGATTAGATTTGACGGTTGAAATGATATCCGCAAGGAAAATTTGATAGGATCTGATCTTTTGAGGTTTTTAAAGGAAAACAATCGGATTTAATGAAAATAAAATCCAAAGATTTTTTAAACAAAAAAAAATACCAGCAAGTAAAATATGATCACTAAAAATTAAGAAATGAAATCATACCTTTCGGATTACTAGGAAGATTATTCGTAATAGTTAATACTCTTCTTGAAGAACTTTTGATTCCAAAAAAAATTGACTACGAAAATCTCCATGAATTTTTTTTTGAGAACGCAAATCTTCATTACGAAAATTTTAAGTACGAAAATATTCATTACGAAAATTTCAAGTACGAAAATCTTTATTATGAAAATTTCAAGTATGAAAATATTCATTATGAAGATTCCAAGTATGAAATTCTTCATTATGAAAATATTCATTATGAAAATCTTCATTACGAAAATTTTGAGTACAAAAATTTTTTACTACAAAAATTTTCATGATGAAAGATTTTGAAGAATCTGACTAAGAAAATTTCCATTATGAATTTTTTTGAAAAAAATCTAACTACAAAAATTTTCATTATGAAATATTAAAAAAATATAACTATGAAAATTTTGAAAAACTTCATTATGAAAATTTTGAAAAAATTCATTACGAAAATATGAAAACTAACTACGAAATTTTTTGAAAAACTAACAAACAATTGTACTCCCCCTATGAAAAGGATTTTATTACTATAAGGAGATTGGTTCAACATGAAGTTAACAAGGAATATTACCTTAAGGTTATCATTATTAAATTTTGTTTAATGTATTTAAATCTATCGGAGGCTAAAGATTTTGTGAAAATATCAACAAGTTGATCTTCCGTTCTGATAAATTTATGAATAATACCTCCTTTTTGTGTGTGATCCCTAAGAAAGTGATGCCTAATATCTATGCGTTTTTCATTAGAGTGATGTGCAAGGTTTTTACTGAGGGAAATGGCACTTGTATTATCACAAAAAAATTTGTGTTTTGGTAAAACTGATACTATAGTCTGTGAGTGTGTGTTGCATCCACAACACTTGAGCACAACAACTTCCAGCTGCTATATATTTAGCTTCAGCAGTGGAAAGCGCTACTGAGTGTTTATTCTTGCATGACCAAGAAACTAATGAATATCCTAAAAATGATAGGTTTCTGATGTACTTTTTCTATCCATTCTACATCCACCAAAGTCAGCATCCGAAAAACTTTTTAGAAAAAAATCATTTCCAGAAGTATAAAAGAGTCTTAAATCTATGGTTCCCTTTAAGTAGCGAAAAATTATTTTCACTGCCTTTAAATAAGATTCATTTGGATTGGATTGATATCTTGCATATAAGAATACTGAAAACATTAAGTCTGTATGACTAGCTGTTAAGTAAAGTAGACTTCATATCATACCTCTAAAAGATGTTTGATCTACTGGTTTCCTAGCTTCATCAAGATCAAGTGTATTTGAGTTACCGAAGGGATTACTAATACTCTTAGTGTTTTCATATCCATACTTTTTAAGAATATCTTTAATATACTAATTTTGAGATATATAGATTCCTTCTGGTTTTTAAGAAATTTGAAAACCAAGGAAAAATGTTAACTCACCCATCATACTCATTTTAAACTCAAATTTCATTATATCCGCAAAGGAATCAGTTAAATATTGTTGAGTTGAACCAAATATAATGTCATCCACATATATTTGAACAATCAAAACATTTTTCTTATCTTTATTTATAAAAATGGTTGAATCTGCATTTCCCTTAACATAATTATTTTGGAGAAAAAAACTTGTAAGTCTATCATACCATGCTCGAGGGGCTTGCTTAAGTCTATACAAAGCTTTGGTAAGTTTATAAACATGTTCAGGATGTTTTGTATCTTAAAAACTAGGAATTTTTTCAACAAAAAATTCCTCTTGAACATAACCATTAAGGAAATCACATTTCACATTCATTTGAAAAAGTTTGAAATTGAAGCATGCTGCAAAGGCAAGTAGAATACGAATAGATTCAAGTTTAGCTACTAGAGCATAGGTTTCTTCATAGTTTATTCCTTCTTGTTGATTATAGTCTTTAGTAACCAATATAACTTTATTTTTTACTATGATTCCATTTTCATCACACTTATTTTTGAAGACTCATTTTACACCAATAATAGAATTTTCCTTAGGTCTTTCAAACAAGGTCCAGACTTTATTCCTTTCGAATTCATTTTATTCATCTTGCATGGATTTAATCCCATCATCATCACCTAAAGCTTCATCAGTGCTTTTTAGTTATAATTGGGAAAGGAATGCTAGATGTTATACTTCATTTCTTAAGGAACTTCTATTCCTTACAGGTTGATTCACATCACCAATGATACTATCACTAGGATGATTCTTAAGAAACACCTGATTGGGTTTTGTAAAACCTGTACATCAACATATGGTAGGAAATATTCTGGGGTTAATGTTTCATAAATATCTTCTTTGACATTTTCCTTATCAGAAGGATCTTATATCAAGGGTTGATAATCAGTTTTTGAAAACACAACTGAAGATGTAGGTTGGGGTTGTCTAAAAATAATAGGATCAGTTTCATAAAATTTCACATGTACTATCTCTTCAACAGTACAATTGTTTTTATTGAAAACTCTATAAGCCTCAGAAGTTGTGGAGTATCCTAAGAAAATTCCTTTATCAGATTTTGGTGTGAATTTATGTAGATTATAGTATAATAATAAGTAATTACAGCTTCATCCCAAAAATGTATTTCTATAGAATATTCACTCAACATGGTTCTTATTATCTCTTGAAGAATTCTATTTCTTCTTTCAACAACACCTTTCTGTTGAGGAGTTCTTGGTGCTAAGAAATTGTGAGTAATGCCTTTTCCACTACAAAAATTTTCAAAATCATACTTTTGAAATTCTCCACCATGATAACTATGAATAGTTTTCAAAGGAAGGTTTTTCTCATTTTTAACTTGGGATCTAAAACATTTGAAATAATAAAAATCTTTATATTTCTTTTCTAGAAATTAGACCCACGTAAATATAGTGTATTCATCAACTAAGACAAATACATAATACTTTCCTCCAATACTTCCAGTTTGTGTTGGTCCTAAAAGATCCATATACACTAACTGTAATTCATCAGTTGTTGAGACTTCACCGATTGATTTGAAACTTGATTTATGTTTCTTGCCATATTGACAAGGATCACAAACTTTTGAAGAATCAAATATAAGCTCTGGTAGATCCTTAACTAATCTTTTCTTATAAAGTTTTCATAGGTTGTTAAGGTTACAGTGTCCTAACCTTATATGCCACAACCATGAATGATCTTCCATTGCACTAAATCAAGGTAAGTCTTGTCTCCTAAGGTCTTCTAAGTTTAGTGTGTTTACATTCTCTTTCCTATGGGTAGAAAGAATAAAGTCTACCTTGGAATTTTGTACTAAGCACTTGTTATTCCTAAAATTCACAAGGTAACCTTCATCACATAATTGACTTATGCTAAGGAGGTTGTTCTTAAGACCCATAACAAATAAAACATTTGAAATCAAAGTTTTTCCAAGAATAATGATGTTACCTATACCAATAATTTCTCTCTGAGCATTATCTCTGAAAGTTACTTTTTCACCTTTCGTCTTGATAATCTTTTCAAAGTATTTTTTGTTACCAGTCATATGCCGGGAACATCCATTATCCATGTACCATGTATTGTTGTTGGTACTTTCTCTATTTTCCTGAAAACAAAAGAGTTAGACTTTTAGAATCCAAACTTTCTTGGATCTTGAAATTTCAGAAAGCCAAATCTTAGGCACCCACATTTTCTTAGAAAAATAGGCTTTATGAAATCCAAAAGACAGAGTTTTATTTAAGGAACAATTTTTTCCCCAATGCCCACCGCACTGACACTTAGTACAGAATGGAGCACTTTGAGGAACAAAATAATTGTTACTAAAAACTAGTTTACAACTAGTATAACCAAAACCAGAAATATTCCTTAGAGGTCCGATTTGAGAATACATTTTATCAAAATTTTCCTTAACTAAGGTAAATTTTGACAAACACATCCTCAAGGAAAAAATTTCGGATTTCAGTTTGATAACTAAGATCTTGTCTTCCAAAACATTTTATTTAGAACTAGATTCAGGCTTGAAAATATTTTTCTAAGAAACTAAATTTTCTAGATCCTTAGAAAGTTTATTCTTCTCAGAATTTACTTCCTCAAGATTTTTTGAAATTCTTTCAAAATCAAGTGTTTTCTTATCAATATCTTTAGAAAGATCTGATATTTCCTTAAGAAGAATAGTATTCCTAGAATTTTCCTTATCAAGCTTTTTCTTGAGTTTAGAATTCTCATTCTCAAGGAGTTTAGAAAATCAAGAAACTTATTCATAGTAAGGTAAAGTATCATCTTCATTAGAAGAAGATTCTTCATCATAAGAGTTATAATATTTACTATCATTAGCATTCAAAGATACATTGGTCATAGATTCATCACTGTGTACATTATCCATAAAGCAATCATTTTCAATAGGTAGTCTGTCCATTAGACCAAGATTATTCTATCCATAAGATTCGTAATCTGATGATTCATCTGAAGATTCACCACCACTGGAACTACATGTGTCATTATATTTCAAGACTTTCTTAGCTTTAGCCTTGTAGTACTTCTTTCTATTTCTCTCATAGTTTTTCTCCTTTCTTTCTTTTCTTTTAAGCATTGGACAATCAGGCCATATATGTCCAGCTCTCTTGCATTCATAACATTTAACTTCTGAATCTTTATTATCTGTCCTTTCTTTCTTCTTATATTTGGATTGAAAGTTCTTCTTTCCAACAATCTTGTTCATCCTTCGAGAAAGTTTTGCTAATTCATTTTCTGAAGATTCACTTCCACTAGATTTATATTTTATAACAATCTTCTTAGATTTGGATCTTGTAACTCTCTCAGGATTTTTGGCTTTCATATGATTTGAAGTTATAGTAAAAGCAACACTGTCATTCACATTCTTCTTCTTTACATTATCAGCATCTCTCTTCATTCTAGTCTCTTGTTGTAGACGAGTTCCAAAAAGTTCATCAAGAGAAATCTGAGTAACCTTCATATTCTCATCAATGGCAATTCTCTTGGATTCTCATTCATTGGGCATAATGTCTATGATCTTATCCACAAGAGCTTCATCATCTAATCCTTTCTCACCCATGGATTTTAAACTATTCACAATAGTCATTAATCTTTGTTGCACCTTAAATATGGGTTCACCATAAGAAAAGAAAAAACCATGATATTCAGCTCTGATCATGGCTCTTCTTGTTTCAATAACTTTGGAAGTTCCAAAGTGTGTAACTTCAAGTTTTATTCAAATAAAATTTGCTGCTTAACAAGATGAAATTTGGATATATATATTTCTAGTCATGGAAAAAATCAATGTATTGTGTACCTTATAATTCAGTTGATTTTCATTCTTTTCTTGATTTATGAAAGTACTAACTTCCTTTTTTGGGATTTTATAACCTCCTGTAATCATAACAGAATTATTTACTCCAATATTGATAATAAATGTCTTCATGTGATCTCTCCAATATTCGTAATCATTACCATCAAAAATAGGTGGTCAAGTAGATTTAAATTGTCTATAGAACCAACATTGATTCCTGCCATATTAAATAAAATCTCATTCCACACAAACTTGTTAGCAATAAAAGTTTGTAAACAAGGAAATTATTTCTCAGCAAGAAAAATATAGAACAAGAGTATCACTAAGAAAAAAAATGAATCCAAACTTTATGAGTCTGAAAAGATGATTCCAAAAATAAGAAGATGACTTTCCTTCTGAATCTAATCGTGAGATTAATTCAGATTGAACCAATCCTCTAATACCCATTGTTGGATCAAAATAATGAATGAAAATACTAATTGTAGTATCGTATGATGCTCAATATACAAGAGGGTGGGTGAATTGTATAATTTTAAAATTCCTCTAGAACTTTTAAAGATGGTTATTTTTAACAAGCTTAAATAAGGTAATTCACAAAACCTCTAGTTCTACACACTTGATAGATTCCGGAAATATGATTCTGAGAAAGAGATTCGGAAAATATGGTTCCATAAAAATGAAACTTAATGAAAGTTTACAAAGATAAAGATTCTACCTTAAAGCATATAGAATTTCACTAGATCGGAGTATACAAGTATAAGGAAGTATAATATAGTTATACTTTCCTCGAAAAATAAAATGCAGTGGAAAACTTGTAACAGAACAAGTAACAAGTAGAAAATCTTTTAACCCAAAGAGAAGGGTATCCAAAAACCTTGGAAAAAGGTCCCTTGATTTATACTTTCAAGAAAGTATTTCTTACCCACAGTAGGTTAAGCCCTTGATATGAAGATCTGAGTCTGTCTTCCTATCCCTGAAATCCCTCAACTTCAAGGTAGTCGACACCTCTTTCTTCCTCAGCAAGGAAGACCTCAACTTCAAGGTATTCGACACCTCTTTCTACCTCTCCCCAGAAGTCCTCGAATGTACTCAGCAACATTCAGAGTCACACAAAGAAAATCTGAACAAGAAGTTCAGTACGCACTATGCATGAGAGTATCTCTCTCTAGAAATCACTTCATATCAAAAAATTTCCAAAAGTTTTAGTACTGAGCTCATTCAAATGAGCTTCTATTTATAGGCTCAGCTCCAATAGTTAGCTCCCTCCTCCAACGGTCATATTTTTCCTTAAATTTTGGAGGTTCCTGTCCACGTGTCACTCAAATAACGATTAGTTAGAAACATAATGTACGATATCGTTTCATAACTATATAAAATATGAGAAAAATATGGTTGCTTAATCAAAACCAATTTTTCAGAGTCTAAGAAAAATAAAAGTTCAGGGTCAAAGTAAAATAAAAGTTTGGAGTCTAAGTAAAAATATTTGGAGTCTATATTACAGGATATTCAGATTCTGTTTATTAAGAAATTTGGAGTCAGAACTCATAAGAATTTGTAACCAGAATTCGGTTTCAGAACTCAGAAGAATTCGTAACAAGAATTCAGAGTCAGAATTCATAAGATTTTATAATCAGAATTCAGAGTCTGAATTCATAAGAATTCGTAACCAGAATTTGGAGTCAGAACTCAGAAGAATTCATAACCAGAATTCAGAGTCAGAACTCAGAAGAGTTTGGATTCTGAATTCAAAGAACTCAGAGTCAGAACTCAGAAGAGTTCGGAGTCCGAATTCAGAGAACTCAGAATCAGAACTCAGAAAAGTTCGGAGTCTGAATTCAGAGAACTCAGAACCTAAAAAATAATGCTTCCTATCTAGGTAATTATAGAATTCTGAGGTTTTGGATTCAAACCGAATTTTACATTTAGAAAAAAAATATGATATGAACAATGGAAACATGGTAAGGATAAATTTTCCTTATGAAAGAAAAACATGGTAAGGAGAAAATTTTCCTTAAGGAAGGAAAATTTTCCTTAAGGAAGGAAAATTTCACTTATCAAGATAAAATGAATTTTTCCTTAAAATATGTGTTTTTTATTTTCAAAACATGAGGGAATGGAAAAGTCATAAGAAAACCTTATTGACTCAACAATATCCCCCTTTTTGTAAAGCACAAACATCCTTACGAAAAAATATATAAGGACTTATAATTTTTATGATCTTGAAAATAAAACTTATCTCCCTTTACTTATGAATCAGAGTGAATAAGACTAACTCCCCCATAGGCTTTAAAACAACTAAGGATCGTATTCTATTTTCCGAAATGGAATTTTACATTATCTTGCATACGGAAATATTTAAGATGAAAAACTACCCCTTGGATAAGGAAATGTATTATACACTTAGTATTCTTTTTTACATTCCTTCTCCCCCATTGTGATTTTCAAAAAGAAATAAAGGGAATAGAAAAGGAAATTATTTTTCCTAAAATATTAGTACAAGACAACAAGAAATGCAAGAGAGAAAAAAAAATTTCATTAAGTTTGGAAAGAATTTGTACAAGAAGGAAAATACAACAAAAGATTAGATTGGATCTATTTTCCTTCATTCCCCTTGGGTATCAATTTCTTCACTATGGTTTTGAGATTTTTGAGTTCCTTGTGGTCTTCCTATGATTTCTTTTGGAGCTGATCCTAATCCTTAGACTTCTTCTCTAAATCTTTGATCTTTTCTTGCTGAGCCTTGAGAGCTTCGGCCTCAGCCTTCATCAGATCATCTTGCTTAACTAGCTTCTCTTCGATCTCAATCTGAAGATCACTTTCCCTCTTCCAACTTTGGGAAATAGAATATAGCTTCCTATTCAGATCCTTTAATTCTTGAATCCGAGTATTCTTCTCAAGAGTTAGCTTTTCCTCAAAGTTATTCCTAAGATCTTTGATCTTACCATATTCTATGTCAAAAGCCTCCTTGACACCATCTTGAAACTCATCAAGTTCTCTCAAATATTAAACTTTCTTCTTTGACCAGCCAAATATTTTCTTACAAGACCTTTTATGGGAATTATAGTTAATGAAGAAATTTTTGAGATCAGCCTCAAGATTTACACACTTGTCTATCACCATAGACACTGAATCTGATTTCTGATTTAGTGTGTGTTGAAGCATCTGGCATCTAGAATAAATGCTTGGGAAAATTGGAATGGTGCCAACTAGATTTTTTAAGGATTGGACTACAAAATCATGTCTAAGGGAAGATGATTCCAAATATGAGACTTTTCTTGGTGAGGACTCTTTATCTATATCAACAAGCTTCCTCTTTGAAGATCCACCAGTATCTTTCTTCTTCACAACCGCTTTAGTGGGTTTATCAACAACCACCTTTTTACCCATGTCAGTTCTCGGAATGGCTTCCTCATCTCGAGATTTATGTTCACTGTCAGACAGCTGAACAATCTTATCTTCATCTATATTTTCTTTCTCATATCTAGCCTCATCATCCTCAGGGTGTATGAAATATGGTTTTAACTTTCTTCCTCAGAAAATTTATTAACTTCTTCTTCTCCTTCTCATCTTCACCTTCCTCATCCTTCCTAGGAGTTGCGAGCTTTGAAGACTCTACTTTAGAAGTTTGGATTGACAGTTTCTCGGATGGGGTTTCCTTTTCATGGTAATCTTCAACTTGATTTATAAGATCTTCGGTGCCACCACTACTTTCTACCTCTTCTTATCCTTTTTCTTCAATAGTCTTTTCTTAGGCTTTTTCTGAAGTCATGAAATTCTTCCCAGAAGTCTCGGGTAAGGGTTCTACCAGGAAGTATTCTGGTACCGTAATTTGTTCAGAATCGTTTTCAGTATCCCTCAGAAGGAATTGCACAATCTCAGCCTCAGTCAACTTTTTCTTTAACTCGTTTTCCTTAGATTTCTTCTCAATCTAATCAGTTGTCTTCTCTTTCAAATCCTTGGCCTCAGCAGGATCCAAACCAAAACTTGGCTCCCCTAATTTCCTATTCATTTTGTCTTCCCTCTATTTAGCTACGACCTTATACAGATAATATTTCTGCTTCTTGGGCTTTGGTGTTGTGGATTGTGTTTCTTTAGCCTCTAGGGTTCTACCTTTAACTACTACTTCTTTCAACTTTCTCTTCTTTCCTCCATTTTTTGATGGCTTAGGAACTTCTTATTCCTTCGGAACAGCTTCAGCCTCTTCCTATAGTAGGTTATAAAATTCTCCAGAATCTTTAGAAAAACTAATATTCATTCTCTTCAATGTATCATCACATACTAACATGACTTTGAAATTCATTGGCTTGGAACTGCAATGAATCCTAAAAGACACAAGGCACCGAACAATTAGCTTAGAGAGGATGGTTGGATACATGATTATCTAAGCTTTCAAGTTCCCATTCTTAATATTCTCAATCGTAATGAGAATAAGCTTCATCAAGTTCACCTTCCTTAGGTTTACCAAAAAATCTAGGATGTACATATCACTCTTCTTCAAGGTGTCTTGTCACCTTTTCTCAGAATGATGAATCCTTGAACCCATAATTCAAGGATCCGATTATTTTTAGAGAGGTGAGAAATCTTTAGAGTCTTGACATCTGAAATTCCAAGACACTCCATAGCCTTTATCTTATTGAAACTTCTCTTAACATCATGCAATTTATGGGAACAAAATTCATCTTCCCCTTCATAAGAAAACCCCACAAAGCTTTCAGCCTTGGTGTATGAAAGGGCATAAGTTTTCCATAGATTTTGAAATAAAATTTACTCATCTATTTTTCTTTGAAAAAGCTCACAGATTCATAAAATTCCACAAGAAAATCTGGATATACTACATCTTGGGATCCTGGATTTGATATGCAAAGACTTTCCCATCCATTTAACCTGATGTTCTTGGATATAATGGAATCGTACTTGGAAAATAAATTTGGATGTACCAACCTCTCTTTATAAATATGCCACTCCAAAATCGGCTTGACAGTTGACATATCTTGGAGTAACTTCAACAGACATTCGGATTTAAGCAAGATTTGATAGGTTCAGAAAGGGATTTTGAAAGGGGGGCAGAGCTTCAGTACCCAAAGGTTTGAAATTAGATGTGGGATCACCATCGGGGGGTCCTTTATATAGGCGTTTGATACGATGGTTGAAATTCCAAAGTCAATCCAACAGTTGAGAAAACTTCTGATTAGATCTGGCAGTTGAAATGATATCTGCAAGGAAAATTTGATAGGATCCGATCTTTTGAGGTTTTTAAAGGAAAACAATCATATTTAAGGAAAAGAAAATCCGAATATTTTTTAAACAAAAAACAAAATACCATCAAGTAAAATATGATTACTAAAACTTAAGTAAGGAAATAATACCTTTCAGATTACTAGGAAGATTATTCTTAATAGTTAATATTCTTCTTGAAGAACTTTAGATTCTAAACAAAGTTTGACTACAAAAATCTCCATGAAAAAAACTTTTTGAGAACACAAATCTTCATTACGAAAATTTTAAGTATGAAAATCTTCATTACGAAACTTTCAAGTACAAAAATCTTCATTATGAAAATTTCAAGTACAAAAATATTCATTATGAAGATTTCAAAAACTAAAATCATCATTAAAAAATCATCATTATCAAAATTTTGAGTATGAAAATTTTAGACTACAAAAATTTTCATTACGAAAAATTTTGAAGAATCTGACTATGCAAATTTCCATTACGAAAATTTTTGAAAAAAAAATGACTCAAAAAATTTTCATTACAAAAGATTTGAAAAATCTAACTATGAAAATTTTGAAAAACATCATTACGAAGAAATTGAAAGACTTCATTACGAAAATTTGAAAACTAACTACGAAAAATTTTTAAAAACTAACAAACAAATGTATTTCCCCTATGAAAAGGAGTTTATTACTGTAAGGAGATTGGTTCAACAAGAAGTTAACAAGTAAGATTACCTTACGGTTATCATTCCTAACTTCTTTTTAAAGTATTCAAATCTATTAAAGGGTAAAGATTTTGTGAAAATATCAGCAAGTTGATATTGCATTCCAATAAATTAAAGAATGTTACCTCCTTTTGTGTGTGATACCTAAGAAAGTGATGCCTAATATCTATGTGTTTTGAATGAGAGTGGTGTGTAGGGTTTTTACTATGGGCAATGGCACTTGTATTATCACACAGAATTTGTGTTTTGGTAAAACTCATTCCATATACTATGAGTGTGTGTTGCATCCACAACACTTGAGCACAACAACTTCCAACTGCTACATATTCAGCTTCAGTGGTGGAAAGTTCTACTGAGTGTTGCTTCTTGCATGAATAAGAAACTAATGAATATCCTAAGAAATTATAGGTTTCAGATGTACTTTTTCTATCCATTCTACATTCACCAAAGTTAGCATCTGAAAAACTTTTTAGAACAAAATCATTTAAAGAAGTATAAAAGAGTCTTAAATCCATGGTTCCCTTTAAGTAGCCAAAAACTATTTTCACTACCTTTAAATGAGACTCCTTATGATTGGATTGATATATTTCACATAAGCATACTAAAAACATAAATTTTGTATGATTAGCTGTTAATTAATGTAGAATTCCTATCATACCTCTAAAAGATGTTTGATCTACTGGTTTCACAGCTTCATCAAGATCAAGTGTATTTGAAGTACCAATGGGAGTACTAATACTCTTAGTGTTGTCATATCCATACTTTTTAAGAATATATTTAATATACTTATGTTGGGATATATAGATTCCTTCAGGTTTTTGAGAAATTTGAAAACCAAGGAAAAATGTTAACTCACACATCATACTCATTTCAAACTCAAAATTCATTAGATCCGCAAAGGAATTGGTTAAAGATTTTTGAGTTGAACCAAATATAATGTCCTCAACATAGATTTGAACAATAAAAAAAATTCTTATCTTTATTTATAAAAAGGGTTGGATCTTCATTTCCTTTAACATAATTATTTTGGAGAAAAAATCATGTAATTCTATTATACCAAGCTCGAGGGGATTGATTAAGTCCATACAAATCTTTGGTAAGTTTATAAACTTGTTCAGGATGTTTTGTATCTTCAAAACCAGGAGGTTGTTTAACAAAAACTTCCTCTTAAACATAACCATTAAGGAAAGCACATTTCACATTCATTTGAAAAAGTTTGAAATTGAAGAATACTGCAAAGGCAAGTAGAATATGAATAGATTCAAGTCTAGATACTAGAGCATAAGTTTCTTCATAGTCTATTCCTTCTTGTTGATTATAGCCTTTAGTAACCAATAAATCTTTATTTCTTAATATGATTCCATTTTCATCACACTTATTTCTGAAGACCCATTTTACACCAATAACAGAACTTTCCTTAGGTCTTTCAACCAAGGTCCAGACATTATTCCTTTCGAATTCATTTTGTTCATCTTGCATGGATTTAATCCAATAATCATCACCTAAATCTTCATCAGTGCTTTTTTGTTATAATTGGGAAAGGAATACTAGATGTTCTACTTCATTTATTAAGGAACTTCTTGTCCTTACAGGTTTATTCACATCACCAATGATACTATCACTGGGATGATTCATAAGAAACACCCGATTTGGGTTTTATAAAACATGTTCATCAATATAGGGTAGGAAATCTTCTGGGTTAAATGTTTCAGAAATATCTTCTTGAGAATTTTCCTTATCATAAGGATCTTATATCAAGGGTTGATAATCATTTTTCAAAAACACATCCAAATATGTAGGTTGGGGTTGTTTAAAAATTAAGGGATTAGTTTCGTTAAATTTCACATGTATTGTCTCTTCAACAGTACAAGTGTTTTTATTGAAAACTCTATAAGCCATAGAAGTTGTGGAGTATCCTAAGAAAATTCCTTCATCAGATTTTCGTTCGAATTTATGTAGAATATTTTTAGTGTTCAGGATGAATACCTTGAAACCAAAAAGCTTGAAGTAGTAAAGTCTAGGTTTTCTACCATTCCATAATTCATAAGGTGTTTTGTTAAGAAAAGGTCTAATTAAAACTCGATTTATAGTATAACAAGCAGTACTTACATCTTCACCCCAAAAATGTCTTGCTATAGAATATTTACTCAACATGGTTCCTATTATCTCTGGAAGAATTCTATTTCTTCTTTAAACAACACCATTCTGTTGAGGAGTTCTTGGTGCTAAGAAATTATGAGTAATGCCTTTTCTACTACAAAAAGTTTCAAAATAAGAATTTTGAAATCTCCACAATGATCACTATGAATAGTTTGCAAAGGAAGGTTTTTCTCATTTTTTACTTGGGCTCTAAAACTTTTGAAATAAGAAAAAGCTTCAGATTTATTTTCTAGAAAATAGACCCACATAAATCTAGTGTAGTCATCAACTAAGACAAATACATAATACTTGCCTTCAATGCTTCCAGTTTGTGTTGGTCCAAAAAGATCCATATGAACTAACTATGACGCATCAGTTGTTGAGACTTCACTGATTGATTTAAAACTTGATTTATGTTTCTTTCTATATTGGCAAGGATCACAAGCTTTTTAATAATCAAATCTAAGCTCCGGTAGATCCTTAACTAATCTTTTCTTAGAAATTTTACAGAGGTTCTTAAGGTTACAGTGTCCTAAACTTCTATGCTACAACCAAGAATGATCTTCCATTGCACTAAGACAAGGTAAGTCTTCGCTCCTAAGGTCTTCTAAGTTTAGTGTGTATACATTCACTTACCTATGGTCAGAAAGAATAAACTCTTCCTTGGAATTGTGCACTAAGCACTTTTCATTCCTAAAATTCACAAGGTAACATTCATCACATAATTGACTTATGCTAATGAGGTTTTTCTTAAGACCCTTAATAAATAAAACACTTCAAATCAAAGTTTTTCCAAGAAGAACGATGTTACCTATGCCAATAATTTCTCCCTGAGCATTATCTCTGAAAGTTAATTTTCCACCTTTCGTCTTGATAATATTTTCAAAGTAGTTTTTGTTACCATTCATATTCTGGGAATATCCACTATCCATGTACCATGTATTGTTGTTGATACTTTCTCTATTTTCCTAAAAACAAATGAGTTAGACTTTCAAAATCTTAACTTTCTTGGATCCGGAAATTTCAGAAATAAAATATTAGGCACCCACATTTTCTTAGAAAAATAAGCTTTATGAAATCTTAAAGACTGAGTTTTGTTCAAGGAACAATTTTTTTCCCAATGCCCACCACATTGACACTTAGTACAGAATGGATCACTTTGAGGAACAAAATAATTGTTACTAAAAATAGGTTTAGAACTAGTATAACCAAAACCAGAACTATTCCTTAGAGGTCGTATTTGAGAATACATTTTATCAAAATTTTCCTTACCTAAGGTAAAGTTTGACAAACACTTACTCAAGGAAAAAAATTTGGATTTCATTTTGATAACTATGTTATTGTCTTCCAAAACATTTGATTTAGAACTAGAGTTAGGCTTGAAAACATTTTTCTTAGAAATTACATTTTCTAGATCCTTAGAAAGTTTATTCTTCTTAGAATTTACTTCCTCAAGTTTTTTTGAAATACTTTAAAAATCAAGGGTTTTCTTATCAAGATCTTTAGAAAAATCTGATATTTTCTTAGTAAGAATAGTATTCCTATAATTTTTCCTTATCAAGCTTTTTCTTGAGTTTAGAATTCTCATTCTCAAGGAGTTTAGAAAATCTAGAAACTTCTTCATAGGAAGGTAAAGTATCATCTTCATCATAAGAAGATTCTTCATCAGAAGAGTTATAATATTTACTATCATTAGAATTCAAAGATACATTGTTCATTAATTCAGCATTGTGTCCCTTAGTCATAAAGCAATGATTTTCGATAGGTAGTCTGGCATTAGACCAAGATTCTTCTATCCAGAATATTTGTAATCTGATGATTTATCTAAAGAGTCACCACCATTGGCACTCCAGGTTTCATTAGCTTTCAAGACTTTATTAGCTTTATCCTTGTAGTACTTATTTCTATTTCTCTCATAATGCGTTTCCTTTCTTTCTTTTCTTTTAATCATAGGACAATCGGGACTTATATGTCCATCTCTCTTGAATTCATAACATGTAACTTCTGAATCTTTCTTATCTTTTATTTCTTTCTTCTTATATCTGGATTGAAAGTTCTTTTATCCAACAATTGTGTTCATCCTTAGAGCAAGTTTGGCTAATTCATTTTCTGAAGATTCACTTCCACTAGATTCAGATTGTATAACAATCTTCTTAGATTTGGATATTGTAACTCTCTCAGGATTTTTGGCTTTCATATGATTTGAAGTTGTAGTAAAAGAAACATTTCTATTCCCATTCTTCTTCTTTACATTATCAGCATCTCTCTTCATTCTAGTCTCGTGTTGTAGAAGAGTTCCAAAAAGTTCATCAAGAGAAATCTGAGTAACCTTCCTATTCTCATCAATAGTAGTTCTCTTGGATTCCCATTAATTGGGAATAATTTCTATGATCTTATAAACAAGAGCTTCATTATAAAATCCTTTCTCACCCATGGATTGTAAACTATTCACAATAATCATAAATCTTTGTTGCACCTTACATATGGGTTCTTCATAAGGAAAGAAAAAACCCTAATATTAAGCTCTGAGCATGGCTCTTCTTGTTTCAATAACTTTGGAAGTTCCAAAGTGTGTAACTTCAAGTTTTTTTCAAATAAAATTTGTTGTTTCAGAAGATGAAATTTTTCTATATATATTTCTAGTCCTATAACAAAGCAAAGTATTGTGTACCTTATAATTCAGTTGATATTCATGCTTTTCTTAATTTGTGAAAGTACTAACTTCCTTTTTAGGGATTTTATAACCTCCAGTAAGCATAAAAAAATTATCTACTCCAGTATTTATAATAAATGTATTCATGCGATCTCTCCAATATTCGTAATTATTACCATAAAAAATAGGTGGTCTTGTAGGATTTAAATTGTCTATAGAACCAACATTGATTCCTCCCATCTTAAAGAAAATCTCTTTCCACACAAACTTGTTAGCAATAAAAGTTTACAGACAAGGAAAATATTTCTCAGCAAGAAAAATATAGAACAAGAGTATCTCTAAGAGAAAAATGAATCCAGACTTTATGAGTCTGAAAAGATGATTCCGAAAATAAGAAGAAGATGGATTCTCTTCTAAATCTAATCGTGAGATTAATTCAGATTGAACTAATCTTCTGATACCAATTGTTAGATCGAAATAATGAATGAAGATACTAATTGTAATATCATATGATGCTCAATATACTATAGGGGGTGAATTGTATACTTTAAAAATTCCTTTATAACTTTTAAAGATGGTTATGTTTAACAAGGTTAAACAAGGTAATTCACAAAACCTCTAGTTCTACACACTTGCTAGATTCCGGAAATATGATTCTGAGAAAGTGATTCTGAAAATATGGTTCCGAAAAAAATGAAACATAATGAAAGTTTACAAAGATAAATATTATACCTTAAAGTGTATAGAATCTCACTAGATTATAGTATACAAGTATATGGAAGTATAAAATAGTTCTACTTTCCTCAACAAATAAAATGTAGTGTAAAACTTGTAACGGAACAAGTAACAAGTAGAAAATATTTTAACCTAAAGAGAAGGGTATCCAACAACCTTGGATAAAGGTACCTTGATTTATACTTTCAAGAAATTTTTTCTTACCCACACTAGGGTAAGCCCTCGATATGAAGATCGGAGTCTGTATTGCTATCCCTTCAAGCCCTCAACTTCAAGGTAGTCAGAACCTCTGTCTTCCTCAGCAAGGAAGCCCTCAACTTCAAGGTAGTCGACACCTCTGTCTTCCTATCCCCGGAAGTCCTCGAATGTACTCAGAAATATTTGGAGTCGCACAAAGAAAATATATACAAGAAGTTCAGTATGCATTAAGCGTGTGAGTATCTCTAAATAGAAATCACTTCAGATCAAAAGTTGTCCAAAAGTTTTAGTACTGAGCTCGTTCAAATGAGCTCCTATTTTTAGGCACATCTCTAATGGTCAGATCCCTCCTCCAATGATCATATTTTTCCTTGATTTCAGAGGGACATGTACACATGTCACTGAAAAAATGGTTAGTTAGAAACAGAATGTACGACATCATTTCATTACTATATCAAAGATGATCAAAATATGGTTGCTTAATCAAAACCAATTTTTCGAAGTCTAAGCAAAATAAAAGTTCGAGATCTAAGTAAAATAAATGTTCGGAGTCAAAGTAAAAATATTCGGATTCTATATTACAGGATATTCAGATTATGTTTATTAGGAAATTTGGATTCAGAACTCATAAGAATTCGAAACCAGAATTCGGTGTTAGAACTCAAAAAAATTGTAACAAGAATTCAGAGTCAGAATTCATAAGAGTTAATAATCAGAATTAGGAGTTTGAATTCATAAGAATTTGTAACCAGAATTCAGAGTCAGAACATAGAAGAATTTGCAACCAGAATTCAGAGTCATAACTTAGAAGAGTTTGAAATCTGAATTCAGAAAACTCGAAATCAGAACTCAGAAGAGTTCGGAGTCTAAATTCAGAGAACTCGGAACTGAAAACATAATTCTTCATATCTATGTAATTATAGAATTATGAGGTTTTGGATTCAAACCGAATTTTACATTTAGAAAAAAAAAATATGACATGAACAATGGAAACATGGTAAGGATAAATTTTCCTTAAGAAAGAAAAATATGGTAAGGATAAAATTTTCCTTAAGGATGGAAAATTTCCCTTATCAAGATAAAATTCATTTTTCCTTAAAATAGGTGTTTTTTATTTTCAAAACATGAAGGAATGGAAAAGTCATAAGGACACCTTATTGAATCAACATGTTTATCCTTATCAAAAATAGAGTTAAACCTTATAAATTGTAGTTATTCTTTTCTATGTGTGTTTGGTTATGAAACAAATTAAAAAAGAAAGTGAGGATAAATAAAGAGAATAAGGGAATCAATTCACCTTAACCATTGAAATATGTTTAAAGAAAAATGGACAAAAGGTTAAAAGTATAAATTGGACTAATACTCGTTAACACAACACCAAACCCCCTCTAATTATCAATCATATCTGTACTTTGACCTAAAATTTGTATCATAGGGACATCAACCTTTGTTTGGGTTCTCTAAATTTAAGTTTTTCTCTTTTTAAGATTTTTGTTTCTTTACAAAAAATATAATGAGGTGTAGTTTTATATAATTTCATTCTATTTCAAATCATAATTTAGTTTCTACCAAGAAATCAATTAACATGAAAAAGAAAGAGAATTTTAATATGAATTATTTATCCCTCTTGTCAAAAGAGGAAGAAGTTTCAACTACTCCAATCAAGGAAGTCAGATCTATCTTGGAAGGAGAAGAACACACAGTTTAGTTTACCACAAAGGATATGACAAAAATTCTACCTAAAAGGGATCAAGGGACTCATTTTATCCTAAATTATGTGACAATTATTATTTAAACTACCAAGGGAAGAATAATTAAGTGAGTGTGATCATATGTCAATAGATTCATCTGTTGAAGCATTAAAAGATATGTTGCATTAATTTCCCCAAAAAATAATTTCTTTTATTTGTAGGATTTTTAAAATTCATTAGTAATAGATCACTCAAATTTATGGTGATCCAAATAATTTGGATAAGTCTTTAATATAAAAAGGCCTTACTTTCATCAAACTATCAAAACAAGTTATCATCCAAGAAGATAAGTATGAGAAGATTATAGAGAGATGCTCTAAATTTGAAGAATATTGGATCATCACAATCCAAAAGAAGGGTTATTTCACAAAATTGTTTCATAAGAAGATATATATATTGGAAGAAAATCTAAAAAATAGTATATATGTCAAGAATGATCAATTGGATATCAAATCCAATAGGACCAAATAGATTGAATCGCTTTTATAAGAAAATTTTACATTGAATGAAGTTGTTGTTGAGAAAATGAGAAAACAATATGACGATAGAATTAAATTTACTAAAAATCAAAATAATTCCCTCAGCATGAGATCCAATTTATTAAAAATAAAATTGACCATTCTTTAAAAGACTCGTGTTGAGACTTCACAATCAAAGAAGGATGGAGATGCTTCCACACAATGTTATTTAGAATATTATACTAATAAAATTCCCTCTTTATATGTAAATAATATCATTACATCACCTAATTAATTCTCTAAAGTAGCTATGAAGAAAGATGTACCATCCATATCTCAATGGAATAATTTTTCCAAATCTCTTTCTAAAAAAGTGATGGGTAAACAAATATGTACATGTATGGATGAATAAAAGTGGTAAGGTACATACCAAAATGAAAACTATGGATAGAATAATGTGTGTGGAATATTTTTCTCTAATAATATCCCAACAAGTGGTGAAGGATACCCAAAAATAAAATGCTCGTTATACTGGACAGGATATAAAAGATAAAATAAGTGCATTGTTTTTAGTTCAATGTTGTTGTTGTAATAGATTCAGGCGTCATGATTTGGATTGTTGGTTCAATCCCATAAATTTTAAATCTCAATGAAAAATCATGACTGGGGTATAAAACCATAGAATATGATCCAACACTAATTTAACAATAATAATTTTTTTACATCAAATTGATTAGATGCACTCAAATATTTCAGCGATATTTCCAATTGATGTGTCCACTGTAATGGTGAAAAATAATATAAGAATGTTTTAAAATCATATAATTATAAGAAAAACAAATTTGTATGAGTAGGTAATAATAATACTTGGTAAAAGTACATAACAAAGATGAAATACTAAATCATATTACCCCTAAGAAGTTGTTAAAAAATAAAGTTATGAAACCCCTAGATAAAAAATTGAATGTAGGTTAGATTTAAAATAATTCCAAGAATATCAAGAAGAGTTTAATATATAAAAGGTTTGATGTGAAGAACACTCAAAATATTTCATGAGTTGAATCCAATAATGATTCCAATAATCCCAAATATATATTAGTTCTTTAGCCAAAAAATCGGGAGAATGCAATAAAGATGGATGTAACAGAAGCCAAGGCTAGTATAAAATGTATGAAAATGATTCCATGTAAAGAATCCAAAATTCATGAGATGGTGTCAACAAAATACAAATATTATGATAAATAATTTTTGTGTGGAAGATGAAATAAATATGGGCATTCTTTTATAGGATTTCTTTCAAAAATTCCATCATAAGAAGAAACCTTAAAGAGAATTAAGACTGTATTAGGATTTGCATATTATTTGATGAATAAAGAGAGAGAAATGATATCACACAAGGAAATTTGAGGTGTGATGAGATCCATGAAATCTCAAAATATATTATAATTTAATATAAAATTTTCAATCATGAATAATGGATAAAGTAGAGAAACTTGGTTAAGAAAACCATCTCCACATTATTGTCCATATTGAGGAACAAGAAGACGCATATTATTCCATTAAACTTTGTGGATTGTATTTGTGATTTTAAAATAGGTAATTAAATGTGAATAATGTTCTTAGGTGGATAACCAGAGAGGTATTGAGGGATATCAATTCATAATAGAAATTATGAATAAGATTCCATCTTGGTTTGATCTTATATTTGGTATCCTAAAGAAAAAGTATTGAATAAGATTATCCATGGTGAATTTAATGGAATTTTCAAATCTAGAAAGACATAAGTTGAAGATCCATTTTCATTTATTCTCTATATTGTAACATATTGAAATTCATTCCTGATGAGACTCACCATTATGAATATGTTGAAAAATTGTCCCTTGAGGGGGAGATACGATAAGAATAATCTTCTGGGATTATTTATCTCATACAAATATGAACATTACATAAAGTTCTTTCTTGAAAATGTCATTGAATAGGTGTGTATTCTTTATCTATAATCCTTTTAAAAAAATTATTCTAAACCAAATGGGGGATGATTTTTATCAATAAAATGAAAAAATTAAAGGATTAATAAGTTCCAAGGATGATTTAAAATCCTAATATTTTTACTTGAATGTTTTTAATATGTTTTTTTGAAGTGATTTAAAGAGTTTCAAGTTGATATTTTTGTATTTAAATTGGTATATATCATTTTTTTGATTTTGTAATATAGTTGGATAGTCCTAGAAGAATATGGTGAGTTCCCATTTCATTTTATGTCATTCTATTATTTTAAGGGATGGATTTTCTATTGATATAAAACCCTCTTATCTTCTATACCAATTATTTATCAAGTATACTTAGAGTGGAATGGTTGATGGCACTTTACTAAGTATGAATTGATACCACATTGCCAAATACTTTTTATTTCTAGTCAATAAGGGGGATATAGAAGTGAAATGAAATTTTATTGATAAGAAAGGGGATAGAAGAATAAAAAATATTTAAGTATAACTTATATGTGGTTATTGAAAAAAAAACGCAATGGTAGAGATTGTTGAGTCCACTTTGTGGAAGTTGTATTTTTTTCAAAGTGATTTCAATGTTTTGAAGAATTTATTGAAATGCATGGAGGTTTTTGGATAACCCAATCATATTGAAGAATAAGAAATAATATCGAATAAATATATATTAATTATGAATGATAAAGAACCAAATATTATAGTAAACGATGATCATAAGTATTATGTCACTCTATTGGGTACTTTATGATTACACGAAACATATTAGAAGTTTAATTTGAAAGTATATGGAAGCTTCTTTAAGGGTATGAAAGCTTCTGTATGGGTGCATTCAACTTGCGTAAGGGTATAAAAGTTGGATATGGGTATAAATAACTTATTTAAGGGTAGTGATTCCATGTGTAAAGGTAAAAAAATCTTATATAAGGGTAAATGGGTACTTGCTTTAGAGTAATCACAACTCATATAAGGGTATAGGAATCACTCTTAAGGGTATAAGTAGCTGCACAATGGTATTTGGGATACCTTGTGTAATTGTATCCAATGCATCTAGAATCTTTTTTAAGGGAAATATGGTGACCAGTGTAAGGTTAAAGAAACCTACATAAGGGTAACCCAAGTATTTGTAAGGATATCTGGGAAAATTGCGTAAGGGTAAAGGGATCCACGTAAGGGTAACCCATGCTATGTAAGGGTATCTAGGTGATCTACATAAGGGTAAAGTGTCCTATGGAAGGGTAACTCATGCATGGATCATGTATTAAATAAGGATAATAATAAAAGGATATTCCATGGAATAACATATCATGATGTGAAATCAAGATTATGAGAGTCTTCACACACTATAGAAGTTCAGAAGTGAAGAAATCAAGGTATCATTAGAGGCATATTATATTCTGATAGTAGGATGTGTTACCGCTCGACAATAGGTGATTCTAACACTCGACTATTGGAGGTTTTTCCTCTCAATAATAGGAGGTTCTATCACTTGATGGTATGTGGTGTTACCGATCAATGGTATAAGGTGCTAACGTTGGACAGGATATGCTACTTTCTGCCTTGGTGGCATAAGATGGTGATATGAGCCTTGGTGGTAGAAGGTTCTACCATGATCTAAAATGTTAGGAGGTTCTACCATGATCTCCAATTTTAGTAGGATATACCCAAATCTCCACACGGTATAAGAAACTTCACACAATATGAGGAGCTACCATGCATATTCTCAAGCATAAAACATAGATTATAATTGAACTAGTTTTATGTATACTGTATGATTAAGATGAAATGTTACTTTCATTAATGAAATAAAAATTAGATAAATAAATACAATGGAATCCAGTTGATTTTCATCAAAGTAATTGTACTTTTCATGTTGTTCATGGGATACTCATGTATATAGTCTTGCATGAACATGAAGAAGGATATTCCATGAACAACACCATGTGAAATAATGAATTATGGAGAGATCAATGAATAATATATGTGAGATAATAATGTGTAAATTTCATGGTTATTACAAAACATATGAATAAATAGGAGGAAGAATTATTCATCCCTTAGGGTATTTAAATAGGGAGTTATAGAATAAAAGAATCATGATAATGAATTTAAAAAAAATTTGGATGAAATGTATCATGATACTTGGATCATGATTCATTCCTCTTTGTGAAGATTAATTCTAATATATTATACAAAAAATAATATCTTAAATTAATGATAATTTAACATAGGTTTCATTTTGTGGTTAGTCTTGTAGCCGAGTGGTTAGGCTACAAGCACCGCATGTAGGTGGTTCAGGGATCAAATCCCAACTACTCCATTTCTCACCCCCCCCCCCCACTTTCTAAGGTGAATGGTCTTATTCACACATGCATAATCTTACATTGATACAAGAATGGGTAGGTGGGGTTCCAGTGGTGGAAGGGGAGATGGGCCTGACAATCATCTGGTCCGGGCAGGTTGGTGCAAGAAGGGCCTGAGTTTTAGGTGATGTAGTTGGCAGGGGTGGGGACTGGGTTGAAGGAAACATGATATGGTTAGGAAATGGAGGACGATGAGTCTTATAGAATTTATGGCAATGCTAAATATTGGGCCTAAGTGTTCATTGGTTCAACAGTCTATTTTCTAGTTATGCATGCTATGGGCCATCAAAAATATATTAGGGGTTATGGGGTTACTAGGGGTGAAGGCATTTAGAAGTGGTAGTGATAGGAAAGGAGTGGCCTTGGCACAAGTGGCGGGGGAATTGTGGGAGTGGAATCCTCTGGAAGTAGTGATGAAAGTCCAGGAGCGGACCAGATGAAGGTGGGTTGGGCAGGCCAGAGCCTTTAGGGATATCTTATGGGCCTATAGTTCATTGGTCTTTTAGACCATGTTAGGGCCTTTGGTTCAATCATTAGGCATTAGTACCAATGGGCCTATGAACCATGTATTGGGTTTCCCTCCACCTATAATGGAAGAGGTATTTTCTTGGTTTAATAATAAAATAGGCTTTGGCCCTAACTTTAAAAAAATCTAGGTTTTATTCTGAGTATATTAAATGTAAAAAAAAACTAATTTTAGTTACATGAAATTACGAAGAATAAATCATGGAGGAAAATGTGGAAGTTGTTTACCATGAAAGTTATTGTGAAAACCAGATTCAATGATTCTGGGAGTTTAAATTCAAATATATTTACATGGTATCATAAATATTTGAATTAATAATAAATATAAAAATAAGTAAAAAATGTTTCAATTATTATTATTATCATATACATATATTTTTTAGGTTGTTAAAGAATGTGGTGGCGTCGTTGTTAGGATAATTATTGATCTAATACATATTCTAAAGGAAATATTTTATGGTGTCAAAGAAGAAAATAGAGACAAAACTCTAGTCATTAACATATATCCTGAAGTGTTAAAGAAGAAGAAGGAGATCTAATGTAGTCAATTATACACTAAAGAATAAATAGAGAAGAGGATATTTGTGCATATCTATTTTTAAAAAGGAATAATGGGAATAAGAATAAGAGAGAAGAAATGATCCATGTACACCATTCTACATAGAAGAAAAAGAATAAGAAGGGGTGGTATCATATTATTTCAGTACCGTTAAGAGAAGAAGAAGAATTTTTGAGTAGTGTTGTGAATAAAAACAAAAGAATAGACTTTTGACTCTGTAAGGGAGGAAGAAGAAGAAGAAGTAACACATCAAAAATAATACAAAATTCTATATTTGTGTCATAATATCTTATTGTTTCCACTACTTTAAATTATAATGGAATGGGATATACCTGAGTGCAGGATGCACTAAATTAGTGTGTAGGATGCATAGTATACACTATAAATAGACAATAGTATAATGCTCATAGAGTTTCACTAGTGGGTTGTGTGGCCATAGGTTTTAAAAGATCTCACTAAGGATTAGTCTTATCAAACTTTGAGGTGAACCATGTAAAACATTATTCCTCTTATGTGTTTGTGTTTTGTTATTCTAAAAAGAAAAAAGAAAATTGTGGAGAAAGGGATAGAATGAGAGAACCAATTCACCTTAACCAGTGTAATAGGTTTAAATAAAAATTGATAAAAGGGTAAAAGTATGAATTACACTTATATAGATTCACCTACCACTCCCCCCTCTTGGTATCAATCATATCCCACCTAGGATCCTACATCCTATTAAAGATTCCTTATATCTTGGTTTCAAGGTAATATAATTTAAATATATTTCTAAATTTATGGATATTAAATTAGAAATGAAATCTCAAATAGATGTATGGATCAAATAATTTATTTGTTTAATTTACTGTTACCTAAGGAAAATTTTTTACCTATAAATTTCTACAAAAGAAAGAGGTTAAACTATAATTTGGGTCTTGGTTATCAAAATATCCTTGCATGTTAAAAAAAATGCATCCAATATTATGGTGAATATGATTAATTGGTTAATTATCCTATATATTGAAATTCGAGGTATTAATAGGAACAAAAAGTAAAGAAAAAAATTTGTTCCTATTAAATAGTTCATATATTTCCCACTTATAGCTAGATTCTAGGATTTATTTATGTATTACAACATAGTGTAATTGATAACATGGAACAAATCCAATATTTATATTGGTAAAATATTAAATCATCCTTATTATAGTGATTCATGGAAACATTTTGATCAAGTAGATATTTATTTTTATTTAGAAGAACATAATGTTTGATTTTGTCTTTCAACTCATGGTAATATATCCATTTGGTTCTTACGGTAGTTGACATTCTTATCGGCACATATTTATAAATTGGTACAACTTACTTCCTTGGTTTCTGATGAATGAACCATATATATTTTCTATATTACTAATTACATGGAAACTAAAAAATAATATTGATGTTTATTTGAATCCATTGATTGATGAGTTAAAATTATTGTATAATAATGGTGTCAATGAATATGATGTAGTTCCAAAAGATAATTTCATAATGAATGTTGAATTAATGTTGAAAATTATTGACTTCTCAGCATATATAAAGTTACCTGGATGGGGTACACATGGTTTAAAATCATGTTTGAACTGTATGAGTGAAAAAAAAAATTATACCTTTTAAGGGAGGAAAACCTTGTTTTTTAAACTGACATCACATATTTCTTCCTATAGACTATCCTTTTTGAAGGAATAGAAATAATTTCAGAAAATTTACAATTGAAAGAGATGGATATCCAACAATGAACTTAGGATTTCATTTAAAATCTATTATCGCTTCATTACCTCTTATCATCTTTTCACTGACTATAAACCAAAAAAATAGATGGTTTGGGAAAGATTTCAATTGGATAAAAGGAGTATTCTTTAGGATCTGTCCTATTAGTCTGATTTATCAGTCCATCATGTGTTAGATTTCATGTATATCAAGAAGAAATATAGTAATTACATATATTATATAGTTTTTGACATGCCTAATAAGAATAAAGATAATTTAAAGGCATGATTAGATAATGCACAAATTTTTAGGCATCCACAACATGAGTTATTTGAAAATGAAATATCACTGAATTTAATGAATTTTAAAGTTCCTTACATAGTTTGTAAAGAAAATAATTTATATTCTATTAGTGGATTGTGGATTTGAGGTTTCTATATGGCTATGTCTCTAATTTGGATCAATGATTCATAAATGGTCATATTATAATATTAAAAAGCCATGATTATCATGTTATAATAGAAAAACTACTACAGATTGGATTTATAGGTTTTCTAAATTCTTATATTTGGGATGTGATAATAGAAATATAATACTTTTTTAGAGATGTTTTTGTATAGATATCATACAATGATGCATTGTGTACGTTGCAACAAGATGTTGTTTTAATTTTATGTAAATTGGAAAAAAACTACTTTCTTTCCTTGATTCAATGAAACATTTAATATTAAATTTTTTGTATGAAGAAAAATGTGGAGGACTGGTACAGCTTTTATAGATATATCCATAAGCGATATTCATGAAGAAATTAAAGAAAAAGGTATATAACAAATAATCAGTGGAATGGTCAATTGTAGAAGCATATTTTCTAGAAGAAATTTCATTTTTATGCTCTCGTTATTTTCAACCTGAATATGCTTAAAACCCTAATTGAATGGGTCATAATGATGGAAATTTTAATATTGAAATGAACCTTCAATTATCAGTTTTTGACCAGCATGAACTTGGATTTGGTGGAGTTTATAAATGATGGATTTTAGATAATGAACAATAGAGATCTCAAACATATGATGTACTCAATTGTAAAGTAATGACATGATTTTTAAATTTATTTTTACTTTTACATATTATTTATATTTTTTAATGTAGATTAATATTAATTAAATTTTATATTATATGATTATGATATCAAGAAAAAATTCATACAAATTACACCAACTTCTCTTGAAGAATGTTGAAAACACAATTTTTTCTTCTGGTTTCAAATAATGTTAAATTAATTTTTTTATGGTTGAATATATGGAATAAATTTATTATTTGTTATATTATTATTTTTCTAAAAAAATTAGGTATGCCAAAATATAGATAAAATTTATAATCGATTATGTTTATCAAGTAACCCACCATCAAAATTAGTGAAATATTATAATGAATATGTGGTTAATGGATTTCGATTTCATACATGTGCATATGGTGAATCAAAAAACAATTAATAGTGGTGTTTTCTTGAAATTATATTATCATAAAGAAATTAAAGTTTACTTTTAATGGAATGTTGGATAAAATAATTGAGTTATATTATATGGGATAGAATTATGTAACAATTTTAAAATGTCACTGGTTTCATACTGATAGAGGTTTGTACATTCATCTATACCCTGGAATAATTGAAATTAAATATAAAATCCTTATTATGATAAATGAACCATTTATGGTGTCTAGTTAAGCATATAAAATTTATTATTCAATTTATTGTGTTGCTTCAAGAGATTTAATTGATTGGTGGGGTATAATAAAAATTAAATCATGTGAAAATCATTTTATATAAAGTGAATTTGGTTTTTTTGAAGCATAAGAAATTAAAAATATTTAAGATAAAAACCCAAATATATATTATACTCAAAGATATAAAAATTTCTATGATAAAACCCCATAGTTAAGGTTCGATGATGTTGATAATTTTGATAGTGTAACCAATGAATTTGAAATAGCAAGGGATGATGAAACTGAAGATCCTATGGAAATTGAAAATGATAAGGAGGAAGATGAAGATATTGACACTGTTGAATATGAATATAAGGATAAATATGAAGATTAATGTAATTAAATTATATTTATAGTCATAATTAACATATAATACCTATTTTCCAATTATTTGCCGACAAATTTATTTTTTGTGTTTCATATGGATAGAGAAGACATTAATGAAATGTCTTGAATTCTCATAGTTGTTGTGGTTCATGGTGATCAAACTAATAACTCATCATCTAGACCATAGGTTGATGCCTCTACATCATTAACTCACAGGGTCATGGTCTAGCCAGATTGATGATTATAGACCCTATTCATGAATGATGTACACCTCTAGATTTTCATCAATGCATACAGAGGTATGTTAAATTGTGTGTTTCAGTCAATTTTCATTAATTATCATTAATTTATTTATGTACTAATTTTTTTATTATTTGATTTTTTTTATACAGTTTTTCACATATATCTGTCGGACAGGGTTTTGATTCTATGTAATTATTTTTTTGGACCATGGGTGATGTGGGATTAAATTCTCATTGATGTTCATTATATCAAGTTTGATCATTGGATGGTATGGGAATAAATAAAATTTATTTTGAAATCTATTTAATTATTAACTTGCTATTATTAATTATTTTTAGGTTTTATGGTATCTCAATGATGATAGCATGAGAACCACCATCTGGGAGTCATGGTAGATCTGTATACATGAGTGTCATCATTGGTTTTTTTACAATCGGAGAAAGAGATACACGGAGAGAGTTAGATACATGGTTGTTAATTTGTCTTTTTGTTTCCATCGACCTGATTACATCTCAACCCATATCTAAGATGGATTGTGCTCCTACTATATAGAAGATATTTTTTGATGATATCGTTATCAGGCCAATATAACTAAGGGAGATAGGAGGTCATGCATAAAGTTGGTAGTTGTGCCTTTAGTATTCATCAATGAAATGTTGTAAGTAGTTTTATATAATAATTTTTATATACGTTAAATGTAAAATGTTTATGTTATACTAATATAAGAATTTTAGCATCTTATTCTTATGAAATTTAATGTTTTAAGAAGATGTACACTGATCCTACCACTAGAGAGATTACTAGTGACTGGAAGAATCATATTATGGATAGTATAAATTTTTTATTTTTAAAATTAATTGATATTAATATTTTAACAATTATAATTTCAAATTACATTTGAAGGAGGCATATAATTCCATTATTTCTCACACACATGATGATATTCAGGTAAAGGATAAGGGTCAGGACACTTGTGAGTCAATATTTACTTAGGCATATTGGATTTAGGCAACTCAGTATGGTATCGAGAATGGCTGAGTGTTTGGTATCAATTCTCAATTGATTCCTTCCTATTATTATGGAATTATTTCATGGTCAACATCCAACTCAATGAGAGCTCATGCAATGTCCTCATCATATTTAGGAGAATATGAGGAGGAGTTGTGAGCTTGGAATGAGGTTATAGAGAGAATACATAAATAGAAGGAGTAGATTTATAGAAGCTAGCCTCAATAGTAATAGAATAAGTGCCTATGCCATGAGGAGTAACACAAACATATGATGGAGTATATGTGGCGACCTGTATAGTGTATGGGGATGGAGTTCCCTCCACCTATTCCTTCAGATGATCCACCACTTATACTGTGATTGATGATATATTTTGTTCATAAACATATAATCATATGTTTTATATGGACATATTATGTTTAATATAGTAATTAATTTATATATCTAAAATTGATATATTATATTTTTTTATAAAAAAATTGATTTAATTTTTACGTTTTTTTTATTTTTTAGTTTTTTATAATAGAATCGTATTTCTGTAACAAAATGTTATTAGTGATAGATATGGGTTTTGGTCTCTAATAACCTTTTGTGATAGAAATAAAATCCTATTTCAAATGATAATTCATCCTATTTGTGAAACAACACACTTTTTTGTGATGGGGAATGTTTCCATCGTAAAAAGACAATTACGATGCCATTTTTTGGATGTGAGTTAACCACAATGGGCTCCCATTGAAATTTAATATTTGTGATGGTATTTCTTCATGATTTTCCCATTATAAATACCTTAATTTTAAATTATGCTATATTTGTAGTGGAGAAGATGGGTCATGTATTGGAATGATGACTTCACTTCAAGAGATGGGTTGGGTAGATGACCAACCCATTCTATGTTACGAGCTAATAGAGATCTAGGGATGGGTATGACCTAGGGTATACATGTTGTCTATGAAGTTCAAGGAAGGGATGATTTAGGTGTATATTTAATTATCATTATGATATGAATTTCTAGGGATGATTAATCCCTCGTTTATATTTTTTTTATTTAATTTATGTTGATAATTCCTATATGTTCTGGGGGTGGGTTTCCCCTGAGGATGATTTCATATATGTTTTTGGGATGGGTATGTTTCCCCAGGTTGTTCCTTATATTCCAAGATGGGTATATTTCCTCGAGTATATGATTATAGTTCTAGGATGGGTATATTTTCTATGGTTGATGATTATGGTTCCATCATGGGTATATTTAATTGGGTCAATTATTATGGTTTTGGAATGGGTAAATTTCTTCTTGTTGATTTTTATGGTTCTAGGATGGGTATATTTCCCTAGGTGACTTCTCCTATTCTAAGGATGGGTATATTTCCCTTTGGTGGTATCTTATATGTTCTGGGGATGGGTTCATTTCCCCTAGGTGGTTGCTTGTGTTTAGATACATCACAAAATTGGATAAAGTAGGTATCATATATGGGTATTGATTCCATGGATGGTCATATTTCACCCAGGTAATGTATCATGATTAGAGGGACTCTAGTGTTGGATGTGGTAGGTTTGTTCGATCATGGGTGTTATGTTAGAACATAGGGATCGATGTTGATTTTTTATGCTTCTATACTATTTAATTATATTCTAGTCATATCACATGTGTACACCTTTAATTTACTAGTTATGTATGGGAGAGCATTTTTGGTGTCCTACTGAGTTATACTCACACACTTATTGGGAATTTATAGAACTTTTGTACTTGATTATATTTCACTAATCATAATTTTAGGTTGGGTAAAGGTCTGGTGATAAATGATTGAGCTGGAGCAGCTCGGATATAGTATGGAGACTAGGATGCATCGATGCTCGGGGATGGTAGTACTGCCTCTCATTGTTTGATTTATTTTATTTATTTTATTATATACATATGATTATCCCAGTGATAAATTTTATGATATATTTCATCATGATATTGATTTTATATGACTACATTCAATTATTATATTACCGGATTTTTTATTGCTTCTTTGTACTCTATTTATTATTATAGATAACTTTTGGTTATTATTATCTATTATTGTGCACTCTGATATGGGGGAATGGTCTCCTCATGGTCATAATCAAGACCCCACTACTAGTCAGCAGACTTTGGTGTATAGGGAGGCACACCTAAGGTTCCAGTACAGACACCCCCAGTTCAGGTGTAGCTGAGTGATTGTGGCCTGGGGAGGTAGGTTACTCTCACTCCGTCTCCCTCCCTACTATTGATCCAGGTAACCCTAATACTCTTTATCCCCTCCATATCCCTCCCTCCCTCTCACTCCCTTCCATTGATCCAACCAACCTTAATCATATTATTTCATTCTTTATCCCTCCCTCATGATTTCTTCTTCTCCCACCCCCTCCCCCCTCCCTCCCTCCCCTCTGTCAATTGAAAATAACCCTAACATCCCTCTCTATATGATCTCACAGTGTCATGCGCACACTATCGAGACTATTGACCATCCCTCCTCCTCTTTCCCTCTCCCTCTCTCCCTCCTTCCATTTCCTTTTAATCCTTAATCATCGACTGGTATACCTCCTCCTCCTCCTCCTTTGGTCATAGACAAATCTCCATGGCTCTTAGTGAGTGGGATTATCTCATATCCACTATCTTGATATCCACTCATGGATTGTTCTATAAGTGGATCTAGTCATCCATCTACTGGATAAAATAAAAGTAAAATGGGTTCTACTCAAACTTTCCATTAAATTATAGAAATTCTAACTAAACTAGTTTAATAAATAGAGACATCAACTAAATGTAACTTAATTAAGGTATAAATTTATTATTATTTTACTTATTTGGAGCGTAAATTTCTTTATTTGTTTTACAGTGCCGCAAAAATATTATTTTTTTGTGTTCTTTACCATGCTCTTAAAAAAATGTGCTAGAATCTATTGATCATGGAAATACTATAATTCCATGTTTCATTAATATTAAAATTACTATCATGATTATTTAAAATATGAAAATTATAAATTTTTCTCTAATTAATCATGTAAATTCTGCTAATATATTATTATTTTTATTTAAACATGGTGTTAGTACTACTGTCAAAATTTCAATATCGTACCAAACATGTTTTCTTGGTTTTTTGGTAAATTCTAGTAATATATGTATTTTTCTTTTTATGTAAACATAGAAATCAATAAATTTTTTGGGTAATTATTGTGTCATCTTCTAACATAATTTAAAAAATGTATGTGTTTTGTTTTATATTCCAACATATTTTCTTTAGAATAACTACTATAAAAAATACCACACCAAACATTATTTTACCACTACCAAAGTAAAATAGTATTATGTAAATGTAGTTATTTTGGGTAATTTATATTTTATTTTATGTTTGGAATTTATTTTTTCATACATGTTTTATGACCTAAAGTCTATAGTGCTCATTTTTTCTATATGGAAAAACAATTGTATATGCATTTTTATTGGAAATAAATAAATGAAAAATGAATATAGATTTTTCATATAGTCTCAGACTATGAAATGTGTTCTCTCTCAATGTTTTATTTATCATCTTGTAAAAAAATTTGTATATATTAAAGAAAATGTATATGTATTTGTTTTTTTAAACTATATTTCTCAGTCTATAATATGGTTTAGCTATATTGAAGAAAATTAATATGAATTTTTGTTATCAAACTATATTTTTTAGCCTATAATAAAGTTTTATATAATTTATGACAAATGAATATGTATTTTTCAGTATGTAATATTCATCATACAGTATGTAATATAGACTGTATGAATACTAAAAATTGTATTCTAATATGTTTTCATGGGTTGTATAAATATAGTATTCTACAAAATAGATTTTAAAATCTGTGAACATTCTATATTTAATTTGTAAAAGACTAGATTGTATGAATACAATCTCCAATATACTTTATTTTAAATTTGTTCATAGTATATATTTAATATGTAAAATACTTTTCTATAAAATAAAACCTTCTTTATCATTTTTTATGTTATGTTTACTCTCTTAGATGCACTAATAACCTGATCGACCTAACCCAGCCCATAATGGGTTGGGTACTATTAAGTTTTAAGGGGAGAATTCTTTAACCTGAATCGACCTAAACTGTCCACTTTTTATTGGTTCAAGTCTAAAATTACCCTAGACATGACCCAACCCAACCTATAGAGACCCATAAGTTTCAAAATCATCATAATCATTAGCACCATGTTTTGATAAACTCAGTAACATTCATAATCTTATAATTTCATTAAACAATGTCACTATTGTACTCCATCATATGGTATATGAACTCTAGGAATAAACCACAATTCACTAGATTTATGCTATTTTGTATCTCAAGCTATAATCTTCTGAAATAAAATTACCAGATTTTCATCCTACACAACTTGAAGGTCAAAAATAACTAAATAATATTAAATAGAATTTAAGCATGAGTTTATTAATATTTTAAAAAAGAAGGATAAAATGAGTCTTTGACTTAATATAGGATTATTCCACATTTCATGAGAGTTCATGATGATAATCCCACCAATTATACTTGTATGGTTAGATCTATATATAAATATATTTTCTAGGTTTTTAGGAGGGAGTTGGTGACCTAGCTAAACATTACTAACTCAAGGCTTAGAGTTGTTAATGAAGTCTCTAGAATAGGATTTTCCTTTGGGTATTTTATTTTGGAGGAATTTATTTTTATGAAATTTACCTATATTCTAGGATATTGGTTACATTTTATATTATGCAGATGATCGATGGTTTCCCTTATATGTTTCAAGTATTATAAGGATAATGCCTCCCATTTGTGTGTTTTATACCCTTGGTGATTGTCACTAACCTATAGACTATTGGAGGTGTACTTTAGGGGTTACCAATGGCCTTTAGTTCATGTTTTTTGGAGACATGGTGATTTATAGGAATTTTTTTGGGAACATGATTCATAGATATATTCTTAATACCCTGAGTTATTTTTATTCTTATTTTTCCTTAATATTGAGATGATTATTTAGTGATGTTTTTATTGAGATTGTTTATTTTCCATGTTCTATTAGGCTTTAGTGAGAGTATAATTTTTTTGAGGTATCACCTAGGAGTGTTTGGGTTTTGTAGTTATTTTATTCCTTCAGATTTTGGTTTTTATTCTCGATAATGAGAATCATTTGAGAGGTATCTAATATAATGGAAAGTCCATCTAAAACCATTATTTGCATATTTTGTGTTTTGGAGATATCAAGTGAAGGGTTTGTTGGATGTTAGGGTGTTTCTATATTTATATCTATTACGTCATTAGGAGTTAAGTTGTATAATGGTTCTTGTGTCATAGTGTGGGGTGTGATCTATGAGATTTTTGTGTCACATTATCTTAGGTTGGGAACCTAGTGGCAATGTGAGGGGTGTTGTTTGTGGCATGTTAGATCCCTGAACATTCTAATGAAAAGGGGAAAATATTATATATTATAATAAAGATATGTATATATATGTGTGGTTTTTTTATATACCCTTACATGTGAATCCACTTTGATATGTGTATTCCAGTCATGATGTTCTTTGTTGTGGTTATGGTGAAGAGGTCTCAGGTTATTCTTACATGTTATAATTTTTAAAAAGAGAAGAACCTTATATATTAAGTGTATTGAGAGAGTATGATACATATGAAGGGTCTTTGGGATTATGTTTAATTTTTTATGAGTAAATGTTTTTTTGTGAAAATAGATGGCATGGTGTGAATCCCTAGGTCATTGATTTTTTAGTTATTTCTTTTTATGTATCGTTGCGTAGTGGTGCTCCTGTTACATCATATATTATTTTGTGGTTGTGTCGTTGTTTTTAGAGGATCATGTATCATTAGTGTAACCACTTTCATTGCATCATGGAATTCATTAGATGCATTGAGTTATGGAATTTTTTATCATGAGATTTGAGGGAAAGATAAAAGAGATTGAAACATGATTTTTTGAGATGCATTCGACTTATCCCCATTGTGGAGTGATCATGACCTATCACACTATGATTATGTAAAATTATAGTTTTATTATAAATTTTTAATCTCATTAAAATTATTATATATTAATTCAATTTTCTACAAACCCTAAATGATTAGTGGTACCTATTTGGAGGCCTTTGAGTTCCTTTTTATTTTTTACCTCGACTTCAAGAGATTAGCCACTTTATGACCCAATGTCAGTTTATCTTCCCTTATTTTGGGTTCTCTCCCTATCCTTACTCCTATAGAGACTAATAGTATTTTTTTCTTTGGTTTTATTTGTAATTAGTTCATGTTTTGGATGAATTTTTATGTGATCTAGGTTGTTGAGTTCTCTCTTATGTGATCCTGTCTTTGTGGTCATCTCCCTATCTTTGTTCTTGTGTAGTGATTATTCATACTTCAGTTGAGGTATGGTATTCAAGACTTATCCCATTTTTATTTATATGTAATTATGTATCTATAATGATATTTTTTTCTTTTGGTGTATATTATGAATTAACCAAAGAAAGATAATAACCAGACTAATGAAATTGAAGGGGGAAAGTGGATCGTGGGAGCTTTTTGTTAATTCATGTTATCAGAATATGTTGATAAATCTAGCTTGATATGGTTTTTTTCTCGAAATATTTTTTATTTTTATTCATATTTTTGAATTTTATTTAATAAAAGGATAATCACTGAAATATATACATGGATTTTTTAAAACAAATCTAGAATTTTGGTAATGTTGTTTATGTTTTCAATGATTTAATTATTGTGAAAAAATATAATTAAAGAGTGAGGTATTTATGTAATTTTCTACATGATTTTTTTGGGTTTTTTATGTTGAATTATTTACTCTTTTTTTGTTATAGTAACATTGATTAGGGTTGGTATGGATGGTTTTTTGGTGTTGGGATGAGTTTCACCATGGGTGTTATGGCTGGTTTGTAATGGTTAACATGGGGAGATGTGGATACTAATGTGATAGTGGTGTATGGGATGTTATGTGGTTTAGAAATGGCAGTATGGCTAGTTATGTGGAAAGTAAGTGGACTTTTGGTGGAAGTGGGGGTTATTGGATGGTTTTTGTGTTGTGGTTGATGTTTTGATGAGAGGATGATGATGTGGGTTGTGTAGTAGTTTCCCAGTGGCATGAAACATGGTTAGAATAAATGGAATATGGATATAATTAATGAATATAATAATAGTTAGTGGGATATTAATGAAATGTTGATGAATGAAATGAATGTTTTTTGGTTGATATAAACATGGTTGGTTGATAATGAATGGTTTGACATTAATATGGATAAATGAATAGAATAATGAATGTAATATGGTTGGTAAAATAGTAAATATAGAAATAGATAACATAAAGTTTAAAGGGGAAGATGATATTTTATTGTTTGGTTTTGTATTGGCTAGTGGGGTTGGTTTGTGGTGTATTTTCAGTAGTTATTATTAATTATAGTAGTGGTAGTGTGGTAATTGTGATGTGAATTAGTAGGTTTTTTTTATATAAACCTTTTGGTTAATCTAATGTGTGTAGTGATGATATAAGTATCATTTTATTATAATTTCATATTTACCCCTCCCAAGTTGGATAGCCTTATTGATACCCAAATATTTTAGGTACTGATTGTCTTACCAAAATTCAAGTTATAAAGGGAATGGATGGATGACTACTCCCTTTGAAGGTTTTGGGCGAAATAAAAGTGGTGTATGGGGCATGACCAACTTATCTTTTTATTGTGATCAATGATTAATCTGATAATTACATGATGATAAATTTCATGATCAGTTGAATTTAATAAAGAAACATAGATGATAGAAAAACACTGAAAACAATTTTTAGTATCAACACATATTATTTATAATTAATTTATGTAATTAAGAATTTTATTATGGGGAATTTTTTCTTCATTTGTGGAACTTCTAATGTCTCTTTGTTGTAACATTGATGTGATATAGGAATCAAGAATAGATTCCCTACAGTAATAATCCACACATGTTCCACGAAACTATAAACATTTCCATAATAATCTTCAAGTACTAGAATGGTAGATCCTAATGCTTTTGTCATTCGCCTTTAATCACCCAGATAATTTCTTCACAGAAGGGTTCTATTTGATATCTCTAGACTTGATAGTGGTGGTTGAGGAGTATCACTCTCTGTTCTTGAGAGTGTTCTTGGAGAGGGATCACTCTAGGGATTTGATAGGATTCTCTCTAAATGTTTTTGTGCATAAAAATGGATTTAATCTATTTAGAAAATAATATAATTGGGTTTATATACTACTATGGTTAAAAAATAAAAATTACACATGTTCCCTTATTATTTCAATAATCTCTATGAAACCCCATGTATTTAATAACATTAATATTATTATTATTTATTAACATTATCTAAACTTGATAATTAAATTAAATATTATTTATTCAAGTAATATTGAATATTTATTATTTCTCACTAGTCCATTAAACTAGGTTGTCCATTCCTCCACAATATTTATAGAGCCTTGAATAATGACTACTTATTTAATAAAGAAATATCCCTTTATTATTATCTAATAAATAAATAAATATAATATTCACTAAATAGAAAATAAATATTTATTAAATATTCCACTCAAAAAATATTCTATCTAATAATTGGTGATATAATACATGTGATAAAGAAAATATGAATGATTATTAAACCACATGTAGGAATAATATTTATTCAGCTTGTTAAAAAATATAATTATTTAACTGATATTTTGGATACACTTAGTGTGTAACCCTCTAGACCTATTTCTCAGTGGAATTAATTGAACCATCCCAAAGTCCTAGGTTAGCCTCTAGTAATACACCAAAGAACCTGTAGAGAAAGAACTTAATTTTTCAATGACATAATACCTCATGCAGATGCTTAATGTGTAATATAATACCTCAATCATGATATCTCTAATCAAACAGGTTGTATGATGGTGCCATAAACCTATGTTCTTGATGTTTCTTTCTTTTCATTTCTATAAATTGAACTTTCCTATATAATACCATGTAAATGGATTTATTTAGGATATATAATTTCCATAAAAGGGCTTGAGATATCAACTTCCATTAAATAACAGAAGGTATATATCCATTCTTGAATTATTCATTAATGAAATATTACTCGTGGTTCAACCTATGTATCCTATCATGCTGTGAACATATGTTGTCACAGTTTTCATCAATACATAAAAGTAAATGAATCATAACATCCATTAATATTAATATTAAATTCTAAGGATCAATACACATATCCATGGATAGGAACATCCAATGACATATATAAATGTTTATTTCCTACCGGAAGGTCTCGTTCACAAAATATCCTACACTGGATATTACCAAGCATGTACACCATGAGAAGGTGCCTCAAATTCTTATTAATCTCTACCCATAATATATTTTATTGTGTTTTTCACTCATATTAATTCATCTAACTAGAGATCATATGTTTAAGAATACTTTCATGAAACTTCTATGTTCTCATCATAGAATAGCTATGACATTTCAATGTGACAGCTACTCTTATGATATTATGACATGATATTTTATATATAAGAACAATCATGATGTGATAAAGAGTTTATTAATATTCAAAAAAATGAATTCATATTATCATAAAGTACATATAAGTCGGTTCTAGGGCACCAACTCCAAATGACTCCCAGTTGCACTAGATTCAACTGCTAAAATCCTTCAGTTTTCTAGATCTCACATGATACTCATGATTCTACTGAGATAGGTATTTATTTAATGGATCTATAATTTTTTCTTCAATAGTAACTCTTCTTACTACAACTTCACCCCTCTGAGGAAAAACCCTCAATAGGTGGTGTTCAAGAGCATGTTATTTGTCTATTGGTATGATGTTGGATCTTTTAAAAGATCCACTACTGCAGTATTATCAGAATAAAATTTAATAGGTAATTTAATACTAGTTACCACATAAATCTTCTAGAAAATTTTTTATATCCAAATGGATTCTTTGGATGAATCATAAGTTGTTATATACTTGGACTTTGTTATAGAATTAGATACAACTGGATGATTTGAACTCTTCCAGCTCACAACTCCTCCTTTTAGAAAGAAAACATATCCTAACTATGACTTAATATAATTATAATATATTTTAAAACCATAATTAGTATAACCCCTAATGACCAGCTCCTCATCTTCTCCATACACCATACTTAAGGATATCCTTAAATATAGACCAATGTTTCTCTCTTGGATCAGCTTTATATCTTCCCACTATGCTTAATGTGTAGGAAACATAAAGTCTAGTGCATAACATGGAATACATGATTGATCCTATCACAAAATAATATGGGATCTTTCTCATTCTCTCTTTCTCTAATTGTTTCTGAGGACATATTTTCTTATAAAGATGTATACCATGTGACAATGGAACCAATCTTCTCTTGGATTGTTCCATACTAAATATCTTTAGTATTTGGTCAATATATTCACTTTGACTTAGTCCAATAAGAATATTGGATCTATCATGAATGATATTAATACCTAGAATATATGCGACATCACTTAAGTAATTCATGTATAAATATTTATTTAACCAGTTATTAATATACAGTAAGACTATTATATCATTTCCAATAAGTAACATGTCTACAAAATATACTACTAGGATAATGAATGCATTCCTACTAAAGCTTGTGTAAACACATGGATCACATTTTTTCTGAATGAAACCAAATTAATTTATAGCTTCATTGAATCTAATGTTCCATGACCTAGATTCTTGATTTAATCCATAAATGGATCTCAATAATTTTAAAATATTTTTTGTATCACTTTGAGTCACAAACCCTTGTTTTTTTGTCATATATATATCTTTCTAAAGTTTCCCATTAAGGAAAGTAGTTTTTCCATATATCTACCAAATTTAATAGTCATGGTAACCTATTATAAAAATTATAATTCTGGTGGATTTAAACATGGAAACTATTGAAAATATTTTATCATAGTATATTCTTTGAATTTTTCTAAATCCTTTATCCACTACCCTTGATTTGTTGTTATTTACTTTACCTTACATGTCCATTTTTCTCTTCAATTCCCATTTTCAACCTACAGGATTTACATCTACCGATTCATCAACCAAAACCCAAACCTAGTTCTGATACATGGAATCCATTTCATAATTCATGGATTCTTTCCATCTTGTATCCTATGATCTCTCAGCTACCTATTTTTAGGAGATTGGTTCATCATTTTCAACCAATAATGAGTTTCCATAATCAATTACTATAAATCCATATCTCTATGGTTATATTACCTCTCTATTAATCCTATGTAGTACTTGTGTTTCAAGAACTACTTCTTCCATAGGGACCTATGGAATCTATTTATGTACCAAATCTTATGAATCTTGAACATTAACTTCCTCAAAATTCAATCTTTCTCCTATTATCTATTTTGAGGATGTTCTCCCTCTTAATAAAGATAGATTTTTGGAAATAGTCACTTTATTTTATGATGGATTTTATAGGTAGTAACTATTTTTCTCCTTAGGATACCCTATAAAGATAAACTTTATGCCCTAGGGTTTTAGTCTATTTCCTGATAAGGCCTTAACAAACACCTCATAGCCTCATACACATGTATGTGACAAGAAGAGTTTTTTGTAACTCCATAACTCAAATGGAATTAAAATTTTCCTCTTTGGTTAGTACTCAGTTTAATGTATATGCCACACTTTTTAATGAATATCTCTAAAAGGATAATGGAATATCTACATGATTCATTGTTGTCCTTACAATTTCTAACAAGGTATGGTTCCTCTTTTCACTAACACCTTCCAATGTGGTGTGTAGGGTGGAGTGAGTTGAGATAGAATCTAAAACTCCCATAGAATTTTGATAAACTCTTGGTTATGATATTCACCACCTCAATTTTATCAAAGATTCTTTATCTTATTTCCAAGTTTATTCCCCACTTCATTCTTGAATTATTTGAATTTTAAAAGGACTCAAAATTATACCACATCATGTAGAACTAGCCATATATACTCAAGTCATCAGTGAAAGTTATCAAGTAAGAATACCCAACTCTAGCTTCTACTAGAAATGGTCCATGCACATTGATGTGTACCAATCCTAAAATATTTATGGCCCTTTCACCCTATCCATCGAATGGTGGTTTAGTAAATTTACCTCATAAACAATCATGAAATCTTTCAAGTGGTTTTAGATTATAATAGTCTAAATAACCATCTTGATAAATATTTTTCAAATGCTTCTAGTTTACATGACCAAGATGGTGATGTTGTAGTTGGGTTTTATATGATTCATGTGAACATGATTAATTATCTATTACTAGTACTTGGTTTTCATAATTTAATACATAAGGTAACATACCATAATATATGTTTTATTTATAAAACAAATAACTTTTACTTTAAAATTTGAAAATAAAACCATTTTTATCTAGGAATAATATAGAAATTATGTTCTTGGTAGTTGTTGGTACATAATAATAATTTATTAAAACTAATATCATTTATGTTTTCAATAAAATGTTGTAGTCACCAATTAATAGAGAATCCAGCCTCACACCATTAGTAACTCTCAAATCCACCTCTCCTTTTGAAATCATTTGGAATCTAATTGGTTCCTATATTTAGATATAGATGTTAGCACCACAAGCTTTATATAATTCCAAATGTGTAGATATTGAAATATTACACTTAATAATGAATGAAACTTTAGCTTCTCCTTGCTTCTAGGTGAATCTCCTCTTCCAGTGGCCTTTCTTGCCACATGAAAAACATATTTGTTCCTTTTACTTACCCTACCTATAGATCATTTTCTTCTTGTAAGGATGGTTCTTGGGAGATTTAGACTCATTATAAGTCTTGTGAACCTTTTCCTTATTCTTCCTTTTATTATTCACCATAAGGACGGTTGGTTTTCCATTCCCATGTCCTTATCCACTCGATGAATCAAAGTAAGAAGTAATGAAAGACTCTTCTCATTATTTCTCATGTTATAATTAACAATAAAACTAGATAAGGGATTGTGTTGTGAGGAAAATATGAAATCTGTGAAAAAATCATCTAGGAATTTAATCCCTAAGATGTCTAATAATTTAATATTATCATTAAATGTGACTACATGAGGCCTAACTGGCACTAACTCTCTAAGAATAGTTACAAATAGAGCATTGGAGATCTTGTATATTTCTTATCTCACATTCTCTTGATAGATATCTTAAATGTGAGACACCATATTATATGAATCCATGTACTCATATTGCTTTATAATCTCATTGGTCATGGATTGTAGAATTAAATAATGTACATTTGTTTCATCATTAAAATTTTTCTCATAGAGATAAAATTATTCCTCACTATCCTCTTTAACAAATGCTTCAGGAATTGGTTCTTCAAGAATATACAATTTCCTTTCATGTCATAGGTTAATGCATAATCACTTCTACCACTCTTGGAAATTTTTTCTTATGATAAGGTTATCCTTCTAAATTATGGATCGTATTGATATGTTTAATGTAATTTTTATTTTCATTATGAAAAATAAAAGATAATAATTTTAGTAATTTATTTGATAAAATTAGAAAATTAAATAAATACTATATTTATTAATCTCCCACAATTTTATCAAACCCTAATAACCCTCACCATTGTCTTTGGAATATCGTGTTTCTTGGAAATTCTAGTGGCAAGGATCCATATGCCCCTTCTCATCGCCCAAAATTTATCTAGCCAAGCAGCTTGAAGGGTATTAGGTAGTCATTTCAAATTCCAAATGCATTAACTCACAACTTCTTGATATATTGACCAGACTCCCCAATCCTAAAATACTTAAATTGGATTTCCTTAACCTTTTCCTTTTAGTTATGCCAAGTCATGATTTTGAATTAAACCCTTTATGTGAACTATGTTAATTCAACCCAAAACTTCAAGTTATAATTCCTCAATAATTAAAATCACCCCAACTTTGGTTGGTCAAGAATTTTGAACTATAGTTTAATTTTAACTTAAGTGGTGGAAGGTTATACAGACTTAATATATATAATTGAGGTATTTTATATTAATGTATAAATTTCCAATTATTATCTTTATTATATGATTTTTAAAATTAAGTGAATTTAATTAAGTGAATAACTATGTCTTAGATAATTTCTACTCACAATCCAGTTTATTTTAGTTTTATTTTTCATGTTTGATAATTTATTAATTCATGTGATTGTGAAAAAAAACATCCATAATGAAATAACCATGAAACTTGATAGAAATAAAATAATAAAGTAGTATTATCATGATATTTTACTAATGGTTATTTTATCTATCATATGATAAAATAACCATCGACATAAGAAAAAAACATCATGAACCGTATATGGTTCATATTGCAGCTTTCCACCTATCCACCTTTGTATCTCTCTTGTATTGGTTTTCCCTTAGCTCCAAACTTAAATAAACTCCAATAAATTGGTATCTCCATCTATTATATATGATTTTACTCACACAAAAGTAAGGGGAATTGAAGGATTGGTTAGTGGTTTTTCATAAAAGAAACCATGGGCACTCATGCCCTTGCATAATGAGAGGAGGGATAACTTCCTGGCCAACAATTTAATTCAATAATAATTCAAAAGAAACCAATACCAAAAAAAGGTATGTTCTATGATCATGATCATCCATATACATAAAATGAATTATGAATTTAATAAAATTAGAATTCAATTATAATCATTCTTATTTAATAGAAATCATGCTCGAAACAATTAATTATCTTCTTTAATTAATCAATTACTTTATCTTAAATATCATCTAAATTTTACTGAGATTCTCATCCATTATAATTTTTTTTTAAATAAATTTATTTATTTAAAAGTAGTTGTGTACAAAAAATATACCTTAGAGGAAACACAACGAGTTCTCATCCAAACTACCCAACGTGTATTATATTTTTATACTATTTACACACAATAAATCTAATATACATGACTTATAACTTAATATCATAGTGTATACTATCAACTTAATGACCACATGGAACACATGGTATTTATGTAGTTTGTAATATTTGTATGTGTGTACAGTAATTACTATATTATGACTTATACACGATATGTAGTTCCAAAAATTACCTATAAAATTAATTAGACATTTAATATATATATATATATAACCTATCACATAGTGTGTACTCTTAACTTAATGACCACACATATCACATATTTTTAAGGTTAAAGTATTATAATAAATTAATTTTTGATGTTTTCTAATTTGGTAAAAGTACATGATGTGTAAAATCCAGCTACACACCGTGTATTATTCTCACTGTATGTCAGCAACACATGTCTAAGGACTCAGTGTGTAACCATTCCATAGAAAATATTGTATTACATGTCATGTACATGGGATACACATCATGTGGTCTTCAAGCTACAGGGTCATCGGTCATGTAGGTCATGTAAGAAGATACAATGTCTGTCTGTGACCGAAGAACTACACATAGTGTAAGGAAGTTACATGGCATGTAGTTTGGAAGATCTTATGCCAAGCTTTCTCGATTAACATGCAGTGTGTAATTAAATTCACCACATGTAAAAAAATGCACATATCTTGAATTAATTTGGAGTTAATTCATGGTGCATTAGACATGGGTACATGGAATGTACCTTTGGGTTACATAGAATTTACTATTCTATTGTCTGCCTATACGTCTTGGAACCTCTGGATGAGATCTTAAAATTTATTTCATTCATGAAATTAATAAATTTTATTATATTTTTGATAATTAAGATAAAGAAGAATAGATCGCATGATTTGAATTAAAGAAAAATTTAACTAGAATTTAAAACTAACAAAAAATTTGTAAATAAATAAATGATAGTTAGATAATTAAAAATAATTATTTAATCCCTTTTATTCCACTTGAAGGTTCTAGGCATAGCAGAACTAGTGGATGGGGTATGACCAACTCAGCTTTTTTTCATGATTGATTATTAATCTGATATTTACATGATGATAAAAACTATGATTAATGGAATTGAATCAAAGAATATAAACCATGGAAAAACACATGAACCAAAGAATAGGATCATCATATATTATATACAATTAATTAAAGTAATTGAGAATTACCTTGCAAGGGATTCTTTTTCTATTGATGGATCTATCAGCATCTCTACGTCGTGTCATCATTGTGTTTCTAGAATCAAGAATAGATTACCTCTTATGGGGATCAACATATGTTCAAAAAAACTTTTAACATCATCATAGGAATCTCTGGGTTCTAGAACAGAAGGTCCTAATTCTTGTGTTCTTCACCTTTTATCACCCCATGAATCACTTAAAGGAAGGGTTCTCTTACATCTCTCTAGACTTGAGAGTGGTGGTGGAGGCGGATCACTCTCCATTATTGAGAGAGTTTATATAGAGGGATCTCTCTAGGGTTTTGAGAGTATTTTATCTAGATTTCCTTTTGAAAAAAAAAATGAATTGACCATATTAAAAAAATATAATTGGGTTTATACACCACAAGAGTTAAAAAATAATAATTGCACATGTGCCATTATTATTTCTATAATCCCTAAAGAACACCATGTTTATAATATTATTATTATTATTATTTATTAACATGGGCTAAAATCGTGAATTAAATTAAATAATATTTATTAAAATAACATTAAATATATATTATTTCTCACCGGACCATTAAACTCGGCATATAATTCATCCACAATATTTATCGAGCCTTGCATAATGACTATTTATTCAATAAATAAATATCACTACAATATTCAACAAGAAATAAATAAATATTATATTTAATAAATAGAAAATAAAAATTTATTAAATATTCTGATCATAATATATTCCCTCAAATAGCTGGTGACAGAATATATGAGATCCCGAAAACATGAATAATTATTAAACTATGTGAAGGAATAATATTTATTCGACTTTTTCAAAATTATTATTATTATTTAACTGAGATTTTGGATATACTTAGTGTGTGAACTTCTTGTCCTCTTTCTCAGTGGGATTAGGAGAATTATCTCAAGGTCCAAGATTAGCATCTAAAAAAATTCAGGGCACCCATAGAGAAAAAACATAATGATAAAATGAAATAATACCTCATGTGGATGCTTACTGTGTAATACAATCTCTTTATCATGATAAATCTAATCAAGTAGGTTTCATGATGATTCCATCAACCTATGTGCTCAATGTCACTTTATTTTACTACTCAAAAATAGAAACTTCCAACAGATCACTATGGCCATGGATTTATTTAGGATATATCATTTCCATCAAAGGGATTAAGATATCAACTTCTGTTAAATAACATAAGGGAAAAATATTTTCTTGCATTATTCATTAATGATATATTAATTTTGATGCACCCAACGTATCCTACCTCACTACAAACATATATAATCACGTTTTTCATCAATAAATTAAAGTACATGCCTCATAACATCCATTAATAATAATATCAAATTATAATGATCAATACACACATCTATAAATGAGAACATTTAATTACATGTATAAATGTGGATTTTTTGATGGTGGTCTTGTTATCATAATATCCTACACTGGATATTACCAAGGATGTACACCATGGGAAAGTGTCTCAAATTCCTATGAGTCTCCACCCCTGATAACATGTATCATTTGTGTTCCTCAAATGATTTCATCCAGCTATAGATCATGTATTTAAGAATATTTTCATGACACTTATGGGTTCTCATCATAGTGGGAAATTGCTGTGATCTTTAATTGTGAGAGATACTCTTAAAACATTATTAAATACTATGTTATGCAGAATAACAATCATGATATTATAAAGAGTTTATTAATACTCAAAACAATGAATATAGGTTATAATAAAGTACACAGAAGATGGTTCTAGGGAACCAACTCCAACACCCTCTTTCCCACTCCCTCTTCAAAACATGTAAAGGTTATAATGCACAATATATTATGATCATAGGTTGGATTATAAATGAAATTATGTTATGGTGATTTGATAGAGGATGTGAAACATGGTGAGGTTCTTGTATAATAGGAGGAGGGTACAAGGTTGATGTATGTCATGTTCATGATATCCTACCATGATAAGGATATTATGTGTGGTTATGATGTGGTGATATGTAGCCATGGTATGTGGTATGATGTGGTATTTGATTATGACAATGATGTGGATAAGGTTGTGATGTGATGTGAGGTGTGGTTATATGGTTATATATAAGGGATGAGAGCACCATGACTTTTCCATTGGGGTGTGATAGAAATAAACTAGTGGGGAAGTGTTTTCGGGGTACCTTATTGATATATATTTATTTCATATTATGTTATTATACTTGTATGTGATATTTGGTGAGTGAGACGTATGTTGAGTCAATAAGGTTTTCCTTATGACTTTTCCATTCCTTCTTGTTTTGAAAATCACAAACACCTTATCTTTAAGGAAAAATGCTTTCTTAAGGAAAATCGCTTTTATAAGGAAAAATGCTTTCTTAAGGAAAATTGCTTTTATAAGGAAAATTGCTTCCTTAAGGAAAATCGCTTTTATAAGAAAAATTATCCTTATCATATTTTCATCCATATTTTTCTTAAGTATAAGTTTCGGATTCATTTTCTCGGAGTCATTAAAACTTTGATATAAAAGCATTCTGTTTTAGGGTTCAGATTCTGGACAAGAACTATAAGGAAGTTTCATTCCGAATTCCGGATTTGAACTCTGACTAAGTTCTATTCCAGATTCAGGATACGAATTCTGAAGAAGAATTCTCATTACGAATTCCAATGAAGAATTCCCATTACAAATTCCAATGAAGAATTCTCATTACGAATTCTAATGAAGAAATCTCATTCCGAATTCACATTACGAATTCTGATGACGAATTCTCATTACGATTTCTGATGACGAATTCCTATTCCGAATTCCTACTCCGAATTCTCATTCCGAATTCTCCTATTAAACAGAATCTGATTATCATTGTTTTATACACTCTGAATTTACTCACTCCGAATCTTCACTCCGAAGTTTCTATTCCGAACCTTTATGTTAGAGTTTAAAACGATGTCGTACATTCTGTTACACTTGCTTTGTTATAAAACGATGTCATCCATTTTGTTATAAACTAACCGTTGTCTAAGTGACACGTGTACAAGTCCCTCCGAACTTTAAGGAAAATATGACCGTTGGAGAGGAGACGACCTTACCTATAAATAGGAGCTCATTTGAAAGAGCTCGAGGCTGATGAATAGCTGAGTGCTGTTGGAAAAACAACTGAGTTTTGTGCCTACATGCTGTTGAAGTGATTTCTAGAGAGAGAGTCTCTTATTAACTCTCAAAGCTTCGTGCGACTCCGAATGTTGGTGATTACATTCGAGGGCTTCCGGGGATAGGAAGACAGAGGTGCCGACTACCTTAAAGATCGAGGGCTTTCTTGCTGAGAAAGACAGAGGTTGCCAACTACCTTGAAGTTGAGGGCTTGCGGGGATAGCAAGACAGAGACACCGATCTTCGTATCGAGGGCTTACCCTGGTGTGGGTAAGACAGACTTGCTTGAATGTATAAATCAAGGGACCTTTATCCAAGGTTGTTGGATACCCTTCTCTTTGGGTTAAAAGACTATTATCTTGTTACTAGTAGTTTTACTACTTGTCTTTATTCCGCTGTAATTTGTATCTTAAGGAAAGTATAACTTTCTTATACTTCCTTACTTACTCTGATTAGTTTAGATTCTATACGCTTTAAGGTAGAATCTTATATTGTAACTTTTGTTAAGTTTCAATCTCCGGAATCATATTTCCTGAACCTACTTTTGGAATCCCTTTCCAAGTTCAGTTCGGTGTTAGAGGTGTTGTGAATTTACTTAGTTTAACTTTGTTAAACTTAGCCCTTTCCTTTTCTTAAGGAAACTCTAGTTATTCATAACTAACTTTAAAGGTTCCAAAGGAATTTTTAAAGTATACAATTCACCCCCCCTCTTGTATATTGAGCATCTCATATTATATTTCGATCCTACAATTGGTATCAGAGGTTGGAAACCTCTTACTCTATACCATTCTTACATTTGGTATCAGAGCCAAGGTTACTGAAATACTTGTACTCACATACAAGTTTTTCTTGCTCACTTTTCCATTCCGAACTTTTCCCATTCCGAACCTTGTTATTACGATTCTAAGCTACTAACAAGTTTGTGTGCAAAGTTTTTTTTGGTATGGCAGGAATTAATGTTGGATCAATTGACAATCTGAATCCTACAAGGCCACCAATCTTCGATGGTAATGATTATGAGTACTGGAGAGATCGTATGAAGACTTTTGTTATCAATACTGGAGTAGACAACTTTGTGATGCTTACTGGTGATTATAAAATTCCTGACAAGGAAGTCAGAACCTTTACTAACCAGGAAAAGCAAGAATATCAACTCAACTATAAGGTACGCAATACTTTACTATGTTCAATGACTAGAAATATATATAGCCAAATTTCTTCTTGTGAAGCAGCTAATTGTATATGGAAGAAGTTAGAGGTTACACACTTTGGGACTTCTAAGGTGATTGAGACTAGAAGATCTATGCTTAGAGCTGAATATCATGGCTTCAATTTTCCTTATGGAGAACCTATCTGTAAAGTTCAACAAAGATTTATGACAATTGTCAATAGTCTACAATCTATGGGAGAAAAAGGTTTAGATGATGAAGCTCTTGTGGACAAGATAATTGATATTATGCCCAATGAATGGGAATCCAAGAGAACAGCTATAGATGAGAACAGGAAGGTCACTCAAATTACTCTTGATGAATTATTTGGAACTCTTCTACAACATGAGACCAGAATGAAGAGAGATGCTGACAACATCAAGAAGAAGAATGGAAATGGTACTGTTGCTTTTACTACAACTTCGAATCAGATGAAAGCTAAGACTCCTGAGAGAGTAACCAGATCCAAGTCTAAGAAAGTTATTTTCCAATCCGAATCTAGTGAGAGTGAAGTTTCAGAAAATGAATTAGCCAATCTTGCTCGAAGGATGAACAAGATAGCTGGACAGAGAAACTTTCAATCCAAGTATAAGAAGAAGGACAGGAAAGACAAGAAAGATGGAGAAGTTACTTGTTATGAATGTAAGAGAGCTGGACATATTAGACCAGATTGTCCTATGCTCAAAAAGAAAGAAAGGAAGGAAAGGCATTCAGACAGGAATAGGAAGAAGTATTACAAAGCCAAAGCTAAGAAAGTTCTGAAAGCTAATGACACCTGGAGTGCCAGTGGTGGTGACTCTTCAGATGAATCTTCTGAATATGAATCTTCAGGACAGAAGAATCTTGGTCTTATAGCCAGATTACCTATTGATAATCATTGTCTTATGGCTAAGGTACGAAATGCTGAATCTTTGACCAATGTTTCCTTAAATCCTAATGATAGTAAGTATTATAACTCTTCTGATGAAGAATCATCTTCTGATGAGGAAAATACTTTACCTACTTATGAAGAAGTCTCTAGATTTGCTGAACTTCTTGAGATTGAGAATTCCAAACTCAACAAGAAACTTGATAAGGCAAACTCTAGGAATTCTATTCTTACTAAAGAGATATCAGATCTTTCTAAAGATCTTGATAAGAAAAATGCTGATTTTGAAAGTATTTCAAAAAATCTTGAGGAAGTAAGTTCTGAGAAGAATAAACTTTCTAAAGAATTAGAAAAAGTAATTTCTAAGAAAAATGTTTTCGAGCCTAACTCTAGTTCAAAAACTAATGATTTTGAGGATAAAAACTTGGTTGTAAAACTCAAGTCCGAAATTTTTTCCTTAAAGAAGTGTTTATCAAACTTTACCCATGGTAAGGAAAATTTTGATAAGATGTATTCTCAAATACGACCTTTAAGAAATAAATCCGGATTTGGTTATACCCATGCAAAACCAGTTTTCAGTAACAATTATTTTGTTCCTCAAAGTGCCCCATTTTGCACTAAATGTCAATGTGGTGGTCACTGGGCAAAAAATTGTTCCTTAAACAAAACTCAATCCTTAGGTTTTCATAAAGCTTACTTTTCTAAGAAAATGTGGATACCTAAAATTTTATTGTCTGGAAATCTCGGATCCAAACAAGTTTGGATTCCGAAAGTCTAACTTTGTTCTTAATTTCAGGAAAATAAAGAAAGTTCCAGCAACAATATTTGGTACATGGATAGTGGATGTTCCCGGCACATGACTGGTAACAAAATCTTTTTTGAAAAGATTATCAAAACGAAAGGAGGAAAGGTAACTTTCGGAGACAATGCTAAGGGAGAGATTGTTGGTATTGGTAATATAGTTCTTTTGGGTAAAACTTTGATTTCAAATGTTCTTTTTGTTAAAGGTCTTAATCACAACCTCATTAGCATAAGTCAGTTATGTGATGAAGGTTACCTTGTGAATTTTAGGAATGATAAATGCTTAGTTCACAATTCTAAGGAAGAATTTATTCTCTCTGCCAACAGGCAAGAGAATGTTTACACCTTAAACTTAGAAGACCTAAGAAGCCAAGATTTACCTTGCCTAAGTGCAATGGAAGATCATTCTTGGTTATGGCATAGAAGATTAGGACACTGTAATCTTAGAAACCTATGTAAACTCTCTAAGAAGAAACTTGTTAAGGATCTACCGGAGCTTAGATTTGATTATTCTAAAGTTTGTGATCCTTGTCAATATGGCAAGCAACATAAATCTAGTTTTAAGTCAATCGGTGAAGTCTCAACAACCGATGCATTACAGTTAGTGCACATGGATCTTTTTGGTCCAACACAAACTGGAAGCATTGGAGGCAAATACTATGTGTTTGTTCTAGTTGATGATGACACTAGATTTACTTGGGTCTATTTTCTAGCAAGGAAATCTGAAGCTTTTTCTTATTTCAAAAGTTTTAGAGCCCAAGTTAAAAATGAGAAAAACCTTCCATTGAAAACTATTCATAGTGATCATGGAGGAGAATTTCAAAATTCTGATTTTGAAACTTTTTGTAGTAAGAAAGGTATTACTCACAATTTTTCAGCACCTAGAACTCCTCAACAGAATGGTGTAGTTGAAAGAAGAAATAGAATTCTTCAAGAAATAACTAGAACCATGTTGAGTGAATATTCTATTGCTAGACATTTCTGGGCTGAAGCTGTAAGTACTGCTTGTTATACTATAAATCGAGTTTTGATTAGACCTTTTCTTAATAAAACTCCTTATGAGTTATGGAATGGTAGAAAACCAAGACTTTCCTACTTCAAGGTTTTTGGTTGCAAAGTATTCATTTTGAATACTAAAGATAACTTACATAAATTCGCACCAAAATCAGATGAAGGGATTTTCTTAGGTTATTCCACAACCTCTAAGGCTTATAGAGTTTTTAATAAAAATACTTGTACTGTTGAGGAAACAGTACATGTAAAATTTGATGAATCAGACCCTTTTGTTTTTAAAACCTCCCAACCTACATCTTCGGATGTGTTTTCAAAAACTGATTGTCAACCTTTGATAGAAGAACCTTCTGATAAGGAAATTGTTCTAGAAGATACTTCTGAAACATTTACCCTAGAAGACTTTCTACCTTATGTTGATGAACAGGTTTTACAAAACCCAAATCAGGTGTTTCTTAAGAATCATCCCAGTGATAGTATCATTGGTGATGTAAATCAACCTGTAAGGACTAGAAGTTCCTTAAGAAATGAAGTAGAACATCTAGCATTTCTTTCCCAATTAGAACCTAAAAGCACTGATGAAGCTTTAGGTGATGATGATTGGATCAAAGCCATGCAAGATGAACTAAATGAATTCGAAAGGAATAAAGTCTGGACCTTGGTTGAAAGACCTAAGGAAACTTCTGTTATTGGAGTAAAATGGGTTTTCAGAAATAAATGTGATGAAAATGGAGTCATTGTTAGAAATAAAGCTAGACTTGTTGCTAAAGGCTATAATCAGCAAGAAGGAATAGACTATGAAGAAACCTATGCTCCAGTAGCTAGACTTGAATCTATCCGTATTCTACTTGCCTTTGCAGCATTCTTTAATTTCAAACTATTCCAAATGGATGTGAAATGTGCTTTTCTTAATGGTTATGTTCAAGAGGAAGTTTTTGTTGAACAGCCTCCTGGCTTTGAAGATACAAAACATCCAGATCATGTTTTTAGACTTACCAAAGCTTTGTATGGCCTTAAACAAGCCCCACGAGCATGGTATGATAGACTTACTGGATTTTTGCTTCAAAATAACTATGTTAAGGGAAATGCAGATCCAACCCTTTTTATAAAGAAAGATAAGAAAAATGTTTTGATTGTTCAAATTTATGTTGATGACATTATATTTGGTTCAACTCAGCAATCTTTGACTGACTCTTTTGCTAGTCTAATGAAATCTGAGTTTGAAATGAGTATGATGGGTGAGTTAACATTTTTCCTTGGTTTTCAAATTTCTCAAAAACCAGAAGGAACCTACATATCTCAACATAAGTATATTAAAGATCTTCTTAAAAAGTATGGTTATGACAACACTAAGAGTATAAGTACTCCTATTGGTACCTCAAACTCTTTAGATCTTGATGAAGCTGAGAAACCAGTAGATCAAACATCTTTTAGAGGTATGATTGGAAGTCTACTTTACTTAACAGCTAGTCGACCAGACTTAATGTTTTCTGTATGCTTATGTGCAAGATATCAATCCAATCCTAAGGAATCTCACTTAAAGGCAGTAAAAAGAATTTTTCGCTACCTTAAGGGAACCATGGATCTAGGATTATTTTATACTTCTGGAAATGATTTTGTTCTAAAAAGCTTTTCTGATGCTGACTTTGGTGGATGTATAATGGATAGGAAAAGTACATCCGGAACTTGTCATTTCTTAGGAGATTCATTAGTTTCTTGGTCATGCAAGAAACAACATTCTGTTGCACTCTCCACTGCTGAAGCTGAATATGTAGCAGCTGGAAGTTGTTGTGCACAAGTGTTGTGGATGCAACACACACTCACAGACTATGGCTTGAGTTTTAATAAAACTCAAATTTTGTGTGATAACACAAGTGTCATTGCCCTAAGTAAAAACCCTGCACATCACTCTCGTGCAAAACACATAGATATTAGGCATCACTTTCTTAGGGATCACACACTCAAAGGAGATATTATTCTTCAGTTTATCAGAACGCAAGATCAACTTGCTGATATTTTCACAAAATCCTTGCCTTCTGATAGATTTGAATATATTAAACAGAAGCTAGGAATGATAACCTTAAGGTAATCTTCCTTAATTAACTTTCTGTTGAAAAAGTCTCCTTACAGTAATAAACTCCTTTTCATAGGGGGAGTACATTTGATTGTTTGTTTAACAAAGTTTTTCAAAATTTGTTTTCAAACTTTTCAGAACGAAAATTTTCGGAATGGAACTTCCAGAACTATCATTTTCCAGAATGGATATTTTTGTACAGAATACTTCTGGAATGAAAGTATTCGTATTGAAAATTTCCGGAATGGACAACTTTCGCTGGGACTTTCATAACCATATTTTCGTACCAAGTTTTTTTTTTCGTATTTTCTTTTTCGTATTAACTTTTTGGTATTGACCTTTTCGTAATGACTTTTTCGTATTGAGTTTTTCGTATTTAGTTTTTCGTATTGAGTTTTTCGTAGTCGTTTTTATATTACCCATTACGAATAACTTTCCTAAGCTAATCCGAAAGGTATGATTTTCTTACCGAAGTTTTCGTAATCATATTTTACTTGCTGGCAATTTCTTAAAGTTTGTTTTCGGTTTTTGAATTTCTTAATTCTTTACTTTAATAAAAACCTCAAAAATATCGGATTCAAGCTCTCAACCGTCATATTTGATCTCAGATCATTCTAAACCGTTAGATCAACCGAGGAAGTTGAACCGTCATCCCATTGCCTATATAAAGGGGACCCTATTTTTGAATCCCACATCGATTTCAAGCTTTTGCGTGCTGAAGCTCTGACTCTATGATTTAAGGCCATTCCGAACTTCAGTCTTCTCGATTCCGAACTTCTCAGAGACTTCAGATCCGAATGTCTGCAGAGTTAGCTTCTCAAGAAATGTCTTCAACCAAGCCCATTTCTCAGTGGTTAGTCTACAGAGAGAGGTTAGTTCATCCGAATTTCTTCAGCAACTACGATTCTATTATTTCAAAGAATATCAAGCTGAATGGCTGGGAAGATGTTGCAGTATCAAAAACCGGCAACCAAGATGAAGTCTACTCTGACTTGCTTGTCGAGTTTTATGAGTCAGTTGCTTTCTTCGAGGAAGATAATAGAGAAAAAATTTCTTTCAAATCGTATGGCAAGACATATAAGCTTTCTTACACCAAGGCTGCAAGCTTGGTAGGGCTAAGTTATGAAGGGGAAGCTTAGTTTATTTCCCACGTATTGCCAGACTCTTCGGGTAGTTTCAACAAGGAGAAAGCCTTAGAAACTCTCGGATTGGATGATGACAAGGCTCCGAAGATTGCAAGCCTATCTACAAACTTCCGGATGCTGGAGTTATGGGTACAAGGGCTTATCGTACCGAGAAAAGGAGATAAGGATAGCCTGAAGAAGAGTGAGATATATATCTTAGATTTCCTGATAAATCTAAGGAAGTTCAATTTGATGAAGCATATTCTTCTTAACATTGAAAATTTGAAGAAGGGGAATCTGAGAGCTCAGATCGTAATGTACCCGGCAATATTGGCAAAGCTCATAGTTCGGTGCCTAGAATCTTTCAAGGTAGATTGCAGTTCTAAGCCGAAAGTTTGCAAGATCATGTTGCTCAGTGATGCCACTCTTAAAAGGATGAATATAGCTTTTGACAAGAAGTCTGGGAAGTTCATTGATCTGCCTCCTCAAGTAGAAGTGACTCCGAAATCTGCTGATCCGGAATCATCTAAGCCGGTAAGGAAGAGGAAGCTGAAAGAAGTGGTAGTCGAAGCTGAGGAACCCAAGTCTAAGGAAGTCCACTCCGCACCTCCTAAGCCTAAGAAGAAGAAAACCTATACTGATGAGGTTGCAGCAAAGTGGAGAGCTGATAAAGAGAAGAGGAAAGAAGGGGATCTGCAGTTCGGATTGGATCCTGCAGAGGCTAAAGCTCTAAAAGAGAAGGCTGCTGATGAGCTTGAGAAGCAAGCAAAGGAGAAGAAGCTGAAGAAGAAAATGTCAGAAGTTGAGGCTGTGCAAGCATTGTTAAAGTTCAACGAAATGGTTTCAGCAACCATTCCCGTTCCGAGATCTTTCTCTCTGGAATCTCTACCTGAGACTCCAGGAAGAAATCTTACTGCTCCGGAAGAGGCTGTTGCCACAAATACTGAGGAAGTAGAGCAAGTGGAACAAGTTGAAGAGGCTGCTGAAGGAAGTGGTGAGACAGGAGATGTGCTCAAACAAGTAGATGAATACAAAGGAACTCCTTCGGAACACCTCTCGCTCCGAACATCTGAAGCTCAATCTTCAAAGCTTGTTACTCCGACTATGGAAGAAGAGAAAGGTGAAGAAGAAGTTTCTTGTCTGAGAGAAGAAGAACATCTTTCACTTGATGCTGCTCAGAAGGAAAATATAGAAGTTGCTGATGAGGAAGATTATATTGTTCAAGTCTCTGATAGCGAGAAGAAATATCCGGAACAGGTTTCTATTCCGGAAAAAGATAAGGGGAAACAAATTCTTGCTGATACCCCGAGTTCAGAAAAGAAGATGAGGAAGGAAGCTGGTAGTTCTTCGAAGAGGAAGTTGAAGCTTATTGAGGAATAAAATTCTCCTAGCAATATTTCAGATTCGGAGTCATCTTCGTTGGGGCACGATTTTGTTGTTCAGTCCTTGAAGAAGTTGGTGGGAACCATTCCGACCTTCTCCAGTATAGACTCTAGATGCCAGATGCTCCAACATGCGTTGAATCAGAAAACCGACTCCGTATCAATGGTTATGGGTAAATGTGTTGAGATTGAAGCCCAGTTCAAAAATTTCTTTATTGGTTACGAAGCACATAAAAGATCTTGCAAAAGGATGACAAGCTGGTCTAAGAAAACTGTTGAAGAGATGAGGTTGCTGGATGAGTTTCAGGATAATGTTAAGGATGCATTTGAAACCGAGGACAAGAAGTTTCATAAGTTGACTGCATCATTCAAAGAGAAATTGACAGAGGAAAAGAACTTTCGGATTCAGGAAGTGAGAGATCTGAATGGAAAGCTCAATTCCGTTAATCAATGTTGGAAATATGAAAGGGATTATCGGATCGAGTTTGAAGAAAGGATGAAGGCTCAGGAAGAGAAGATGAAAGCTCAGGAAGAAAAGTTGAAGGCTCAGGAAGAAATAATTGAAGCTCAGTCAGCAAGAATAGTCGTCTTAGAGAAGCAAGCAGAGGAAGATCACAAAGACTTAAAGAAGATCAAGACGATTCTCAAGGGGCTAATGTCGAAGGAGAAAGATCCGAAATAAACCAATCCGATCTTTTTGTTGTAATTATTTTGTTGTTGACATTTCAAATCTAATGAGAATCGTGCTTGTTGTTTCTATTGTTGTCATTACTAATTTTTCAGGTACTTTGTTAAGTTTTTCCATTCCCTCCAATTCTTTTTGAAAATCACAAAGGGGGAGAAGGAAAAGATCCTTAAGAAAAAGAGGAACTCTAATAAGAGTTTATCAAAGGGGGAGAAAGAAAAATACCCAAGGAAAAAGAACTCTAATAAGAGTTTGTTTAAGGGGGAGTTTTTTTTTTCTTAAAGAAGACCTTCTTATGAAACATCACTCCGGAAATATGAATACGATCCTTAGAGTTTCAAAGCCTAAGGGGGAGTTAGTCGTATTCATCTATATCCTTAAACCGAGGGAGATAAGCTTTAAATGTGTTTCTTTCTTCTTAGAATAGCTTTTTCGTAAGGATGTTTGTGCTTTCCAAAAAGGGGGAGATTGTTGAGTCAATAAGGTTTTCCTTATGACTTTTCCATTCCTTCTTGTTTTGAAAATCACAAACACCTTATCTTTAAGGAAAAATGCTTTCTTAAGGAAAATCGCTTTTATAAGGAAAATTGCTTTCTTAAGGAAAATTGCTTTTATAAGGAAAATTTCTTCCTTAAGGAAAATCGCTTTTATAAGAAAAATTGTCCTTATCATATTTTCATCCATATTTTTCTTAAGTATAAGTTTCAGATTCATTTTCTCGGAGTCATTAAAACTTTGATATAAAAGCATTCTGTTTTAGGGTTCAGATTCTGGACAAGAACTATAAGGAAGTTTCATTCCGAATTCCGGATATGAACTCTGACTAAGTTCTATTCCAGATTCAGGATACGAATTCTGAAGAAGAATTCTCATTACGAATTCCAATGAAGAATTCCCATTACGAATTCCAATGAAGAATTCTCATTACGAATTCTAATGAAGAAATCTCATTCCGAATTCACATTACGAATTCTGATGACGAATTCTCATTACGATTTCTGATGACGAATTCCTATTCCGAATTCCTACTCCGAATTCTCATTCCGAATTCTCCTATTAAACAGAATCTGATTATCATTGTTTTATACACTCTGAATTTACTCACTCTGAATCTTCACTCCGAAGTTTCTATTCCGAACCTTTATGTTAGAGTTTAAAACGATGTCGTACATTCTGTTACACTTTCTTTGTTATAAAACGATGTCGTCCATTTTGTTATAAACTAACCGTTGTCTAAGTGACACGTGTACAGGTCCCTCCGAACTTTAAGGAAAATATGACCGTTGGAGAGGAGCCGATCTTACCTATAAATAGGAGCTCATTTGAAAGAGCTCGAGGCTGATGAATAGCTGAGTGCTGTTGGAAAAACAACTGAGTTTTGTGCCTACATGCTGTTGAAGTGATTTCTAGAGAGAGAGTCTCTTATTAACTCTCAAAGCTTCGTGCGACTCCGAATGTTGGTGATTACATTCGAGGGCTTCCGGGGATAGGAAGACAGAGGTGCTGACTACCTTCAAGATCGAGGGCTTTCTTGCTGAGAAAGACAGAGGTTGCCAACTACCTTGAAGTTGAGGGCTTGCGGGGATAGCAAGACAGAGACACCGATCTTCGTATCGAGGGCTTACCCTGGTGTGGGTAAGACAGACTTGCTTGAAAGTATAAATCAAGGGACCTTTATCCAAGGTTGTTGGATACCCTTCTCTTTGGGTTAAAAGACTATTATCTTGTTACTAGTAGTTTTACTACTTGTCTTTATTCCGCTGTAATTTGTATCTTAAGGAAAGTATAACTTTCTTATACTTCCTTACTTACTCTGATTAGTTTAGATTCTATACGCTTTAAGGTAGAATCTTATATTGTAACTTTTGTTAAGTTTCAATCTCCGGAATCATATTTCCTGAACCTGCTTTTGGAATCCCTTTCCAAGTTCAGTTCGGTGTTAGAGGTGTTGTGAATTTACTTAGTTTAAATTTGTTAAACTTAGCCCTTTCCTTTTCTTAAGGAAACTCTAGTTATTCATAACTAACTTTAAAGGTTCCAAAGGAATTTTTAAAGTATACAATTCACCCCCCTCTTGTATATTGAGCATCTCATATTATATTTCGATCCTACAATTGGTATCAGAGGTTGGAAACCTCTTACTCTATACCATTCTTACATTTGGTATCAGAGCCAAGGTTACTGAAATACTTGTACTCACATACAAGTTTTTCTTGCTCACTTTTCCATTCCGAACTTTTCCCATTCCAAACCTTGTTATTACGATTCTAAGCTACTAACAAGTTTGTGTGCAAAGTTTTTTTTGGTATGGCAGGAATTAATGTTGGATCAATTGACAATCTGAATCCTACAAGGCCACCAATCTTCGATGGTAATGATTATGAGTACTGGAGAGATCGTATGAAGACTTTTGTTATCAATACTGGAGTAGACAACTTTGTGATGCTTACTGGTGATTATAAAATTCCTGACAAGGAAGTCAGAACCTTTACTAACCAGGAAAAGCAAGAATATCAACTCAACTATAAGGTACGCAATACTTTACTATGTTCAATGACTAGAAATATATATAGCCAAATTTCTTCTTGTGAAGCAGCTAATTGTATATGGAAGAAGTTAGAGGTTACACACTTTGGGACTTCTAAGGTGATTGAGACTAGAAGAGCTATGCTTAGAGCTGAATATCATGGCTTCAATTTTTCCTTATGGAGAACCTATCTATAAAGTTCAACAAAGATTTATGACAATTGTCAATAGTCTACAATCTATGGGAGAAAAAGGTTTAGATGATGAAGCTCTTGTGGACAAGACAATTGATATTATGCCCAATGAATGGGAATCCAAGAGAACAACTATAGATGAGAACAGGAAGGTCACTCAAATTACTCTTGATGAATTATTTGGAACTCTTCTACAACATGAGACCAGAATGAAGAGAGATGCTGACAACATCAAGAAGAAGAATGGAAATGGTACTGTTGATTTTACTACAACTTCGAATCAGATGAAAGCTAAGACTCCTGAGAGAGTAACCAGATCCAAGTCTAAGAAAGTTATTTTCCAATCCGAATCTAGTGAGAGTGAAGTTTCAGAAAATGAATTAGCCAATCTTGCTCGAAGGATGAATAAGATAGCTGGACAGAGAAACTTTCAATCCAAGTATAAGAAGAAGGACAGGAAAGACAAGAAAGATGGAGAAGTTACTTGTTATGAATGTAAGAGAGCTGGACATATTAGACCAGATTGTCCTATGCTCAAAAAGAAAGAAAGGAAGGAAAGGCATTCAGACAGGAATAGGAAGAAGTATTACAAAGCCAAAGCTAAGAAAGTTCTGAAAGCTAATGACACCTGGAGTGCCAGTGGTGGTGACTCTTCAGATGAATCTTCTGAATATGAATCTTCAGGACAGAAGAATCTTGGTCTTATAGCCAGATTACCTATTGATAATCATTGTCTTATGGCTAAGGTACGAAATGCTGAATCTTTGACCAATGTTTCCTTAAATCCTAATGATAGTAAGTATTATAACTCTTCTGATGAAGAATCATCTTCTGATGAGGAAAATACTTTACCTACTTATGAATAAGTCTCTAGATTTGCTGAACTTCTTGGGATTGAGAATTCCAAACTCAACAAGAAACTTGATAAGGCAAACTCTAGGAATTCTATTCTTACTAAAGAGATATCAGATCTTTCTAAAGATCTTGATAAGAAAAATGATGATTTTGAAAGTATTTCAAAAAATCTTGAGGAAGTAAGTTCTGAGAAGAATAAACTTTCTAAAGAATTAGAAAAAGTAATTTCTAAGAAAAATGTTTTCGAGCCTAACTCTAGTTCAAAAACTAATGATTTTGAGGATAAAAACTTGGTTGTAAAACTCAAGTCCGAAATTTTTTCCTTAAAGAAGTGTTTATCAAACTTTACCCATGGTAAGGAAAATTTTGATAAGATGTATTCTCAAATACGACCTTTAAGAAATAAATCCGGATTTGGTTATACCCATGCAAAACCAGTTTTCAGTAACAATTATTTTGTTCCTCAAAGTGCCCCATTTTGCACTAAATGTCAATGTGGTGGTCACTGGGCAAAAAATTGTTCCTTAAACAAAACACAATCCTTAGGTTTTCATAAAGCTTACTTTTCTAAGAAAATGTGGATACCTAAAATTTTATTGTCTGGAAATCTCGGATCCAAACAAGTTTGGATTCCGAAAGTCTAACTTTGTTCTTAATTTCAGGAAAATAAAGAAAGTTCCAGCAACAATATTTGGTACATGGATAGTGGATGTTCCCGGCACATGACTGGTAACAAAAGCTTTTTTGAAAAGATTATCAAAACGAAAGGAGGAAAGGTAACTTTCGGAGACAATGCTAAGGGAGAGATTGTTGGTATTGGTAATATAGTTCTTTTGGGTAAAACTTTGATTTCAAATGTTCTTTTTGTTAAAGGTCTTAATCACAACCTCATTAGCATAAGTCAGTTATGTGATGAAGGTTACCTTGTGAATTTTAGGAATGATAAATGCTTAGTTCACAATTCCAAGGAAGAATTTATTCTCTCTGCCAACAGGCAAGAGAATGTTTACACCTTAAACTTAGAAGACCTAAGAAGCCAAGATTTACCTTGCCTAAGTGCAATGGAAGATCATTCTTGGTTATGGCATAGAAGATTAGGACACTGTAATCTTAGAAACCTATGTAAACTCTCTAAGAAGAAACTTGTTAAGGATCTACCGGAGCTTAGATTTGATTCTTCTAAAGTTTGTGATCCTTGTCAATATGGCAAGCAACATAAATCTAGTTTTAAGTCAATCGGTGAAGTCTCAACAACCGATGCATTACAGTTAGTGCACATGGATCTTTTTGGTCCAACACAAACTGGAAGCATTGGAGGCAAATACTATGTGTTTGTTCTAGTTGATGATTACACTAGATTTACTTGGGTCTATTTTCTAGCAAGGAAATATGAAGCTTTTTCTTATTTCAAAAGTTTTAGAGCCCAAGTTAAAAATGAGAAAAACCTTCCATTGAAAACTATTCATAGTGATCATGGAGGAGAATTTCAAAATTCTGATTTTGAAACTTTTTGTAGTAAGAAAGGTATTACTCACAATTTTTCAGCACCTAGAACTCCTCAACAGAATGGTGTAGTTGAAAGAAGAAATAGAATTCTTCAAGAAATAACTAGAACCATGTTGAGTGAATATTCTATTGCTAGACATTTCTGGGCTGAAGCTGTAAGTACTGCTTGTTATACTATAAATCGAGTTTTGATTAGACCTTTTCTTAATAAAACTCCTTATGAGTTATGGAATGGTAGAAAACCAAGACTTTCCTACTTCAAGGTTTTTGGTTGCAAAGTATTCATTTTGAATACTAAAGATAACTTACATAAATTCGCACCAAAATCAGATGAAGGGATTTTCTTAGGTTATTCCACAACCTCTAAGGCTTATAGAGTTTTTAATAAAAATACTTGTACTGTTGAGGAAACAGTACATGTAAAATTTGATGAATCAGACCCTTTTGTTTTTAAAACCTCCCAACCTACATCTTCGGATGTGTTTTCAAAAACTGATTGTCAACCTTTGATAGAAGAACCTTCTGATAAGGAAATTGTTCTAGAAGATACTTCTGAAACATTTACCCTAGAAGACTTTCTACCCTATGTTGATGAACAGGTTTTACAAAACCCAAATCAGGTGTTTCTTAAGAATCATCCCAGTGATAGTATCATTGGTGATGTAAATCAACCTGTAAGGACTAGAAGTTCCTTAAGAAATGAAGTAGAACATCTAGCATTTCTTTCCCAATTAGAACCTAAAAGCACTGATGAAGCTTTAGGTGATGATGATTGGATCAAAGCCATGCAAGATGAACTAAATGAATTCGAAAGGAATAAAGTCTGGACCTTGGTTGAAAGACCTAAGGAAACTTCTGTTATTGGAGTAAAATGGGTTTTCAGAAATAAATGTGATGAAAATGGAGTCATTGTTAGAAATAAAGCTAGACTTGTTGCTAAAGGCTATAATCAGCAAGAAGGAATAGACTATGAAGAAACCTATGCTCCAGTAGCTAGACTTGAATCTATCCGTATTCTACTTGCCTTTGCAGCATTCTTTAATTTCAAACTATTCCAAATGGATGTGAAATGTGCTTTTCTTAATGGTTATGTTCAAGAGGAAGTTTTTGTTGAACAGTCTCCTGGCTTTGAAGATACAAAACATCCAGATCATGTTTTTAGACTTACCAAAGCTTTGTATGGCCTTAAACAAGCCCCACGAGCATGGTATGATAGACTTACTGGATTTTTGCTTCAAAATAACTATGTTAAGGGAAATGCAGATCCAACCCTTTTTATAAAGAAAGATAAGAAAAATGTTTTGATTGTTCAAATTTATGTTGATGACATTATATTTGGTTCAACTCAGCAATCTTTGACTGACTCTTTTGTTAGTCTAATGAAATCTGAGTTTGAAATGAGTATGATGGGTGAGTTAACATTTTTCCTTGGTTTTCAAATTTCTCAAAAACCAGAAGGAACCTACATATCTCAACATAAGTATATTAAAGATCTTCTTAAAAAGTATGTTTATGACAACACTAAGAGTATAAGTACTCCTATTGGTACCTCAAACTCTTTAGATCTTGATGAAGCTGAGAAACCAGTAGATCAAACATCTTTTAGAGGTATGATTGGAAGTCTACTTTACTTAACAGCTAGTCGACCAGACTTAATGTTTTCTGTATGCTTATGTGCAAGATATCAATCCAATCCTAAGGAATCTCACTTAAAGGCAGTAAAAAGAATTTTTCGCTACCTTAAGGGAACCATGGATCTAGGATTATTTTATACTTCTGGAAATGATTTTGTTCTAAAAAGATTTTCTGATGCTGACTTTGGTGGATGTAGAATGGATAGGAAAAGTACATCCGGAACTTGTCATTTCTTAGGAGATTCATTAGTTTCTTGGTCATGCAAGAAACAACATTATGTTGCACTCTCCACTGCTGAAGCTGAATATGTAGCAGCTGGAAGTTGTTGTGCACAAGTGTTGTGGATGCAACACACACTCACAGACTATGGATTGAGTTTTAATAAAACTCAAATTTTGTGTGATAACACAAGTGCCATTGCCCTAAGTAAAAACTCTGCACATCACTCTCGTGCAAAACACATAGATATTAGGCATCACTTTCTTAGGGATCACACACTCAAAGGAGATATTATTCTTCAGTTTATCGGAACGCAAGATCAACTTGCTGATATTTTCACAAAATCCTTGCCTTCTGATAGATTTGAATATATTAAACAGAAGCTAGGAATGATAACCGTAAGGTAATCTTCCTTAATTAACTTTCTGTTGAAAAAGTCTCCTTACAGTAATAAACTCCTTTTCATAGGGGGAGTACATTTGATTGTTTGTTTAACAAAGTTTTTCAAAATTTGTTTTCAAACTTTTCGGAACGAAAATTTTCGGAATGGAACTTCCAGAACTATCATTTTCCAGAATGGATATTTTGGTACAGAATACTTCTGGAATGAAAGTATTCGTATTGAAAATTTCCGGAATGGACAACTTTCGCTGGGACTTTCATAACCAGATTTTCGTACCAAGTTTTGTTTTTCGTATTTTCTTTTTCGTATTAACTTTTTGGTATTGACCTTTTCGTAATGACTTTTTCGTATTGAGTTTTTCGTATTTAGTTTTTCGTATTGAGTTTTTCGTAGTCGTTTTTATATTACCCATTACGAATAACTTTCCTAAGCTAATCAGAAAGGTATGATTTTCTTACCGAAGTTTTCGTAATCATATTTTACTTGCTGGCAATTTCTTAAAGTTTGTTTTCGGTTTTTGAATTTCTTAATTCTTTACTTTAATAAAAACCTCAAAAATATCGGATTCAAGCTCTCAACCGTCAGATTTGATCTCAGATCATTCTAAACCGTTAGATCAACCGAGGAAGTTGAACCGTCATCCCATTGCCTATATAAAGGGGACCCTATTTTTGAATCCCACATCGATTTCAAGCTTTTGCGTGCTGAAGTTCTGACTCTCTGATTTAAGGCCATTCCGAACTTCAGTCTTCTCGATTCCGAACTTCTCAGAGACTTCAGATCCGAATGTCTGCAGAGTTAGCTTCTCAAGAAATGTCTTCAACCAAGCCCATTTCTCAGTGGTTAGTCTACAGAGAGAGGTTAGTTCATCCGAATTTCTTCAGCAACTACAATTCTATTATTTCAAAGAATATCAAGCTGAATGGCTGGGAAGATGTTGCAGTATCAAAAACCGGCAACCAAGATGAAGTCTACTCTGACTTGCTTGTCGAGTTTTATGAGTCAGTTGCTTTCTTCGAGGAAGATAATAGAGAAAAAATTTCTTTCAAATCGTATGGCAAGACATATAAGCTTTCTTACACCAAGGCTGCAAGCTTGGTAGGGCTAAGTTATGAAGGGGAAGCTTAGTTTATTTCCCACGTATTGTCAGACTCTTCGGGTAGTTTCAACAAGGAGAAAGCCTTAGAAACTCTCGGATTGGATGATGACAAGGCTCCGAAGATTGCAAGCCTATCTACAAACTTCCGGATGCTGGAGTTATGGGTACAAGGGCTTATCGTACCGAGAAAAGGAGATAAGGATAGCCTGAAGAAGAGTGAGATATATATCTTAGATTTCCTGATAAATCTAAGGAAGTTCAACTTGATGAAGCATATTCTTCTTAACATTGAAAATTTGAAGAAGGGGAATCTGAGAGCTCAGATCGTAATGTACCCGGCAATATTGGCAAAGCTCATAGTTCGGTGCCTAGAATCTTTAAAGGTAGCTTGCAGTTCTAAGCCGAAAGTTTGCAAGATCATGTTGCTCAGTGATTCCACTCTTAAAAGGATGAATATAGCTTTTGACAAGAAGTCTGGGAAGTTCATTGATCTGCCTCCTCAAGTAGAAGTGACTCCGAAATCTGCTGATCCGGAATCATCTAAGCCGGTAAGGAAGAGGAAGCTGAAAGAAGTGGTAGTCGAAGCTGAGGAACCCAAGTCTAAGGAAGTCCACTCCGCACCTCCTAAGCCTAAGAAGAAGAAAACCTATACTGATGAGGTTGCAGCAAAGTGGAGAGCTGATAAAGAGAAGAGGAAAGAAGGGGATCCGCAGTTCGGATTGGATCCTGCAGAGGCTAAAGCTCTGAAAGAGAAGGCTGCTGATGAGCTTGAGAAGCAAGCAAAGGAGAAGAAGCTGAAGAAGAAAATGTCAGAAGTCGAGGCTGTGCAAGCATTGTTAAAGTTCAACGAAATGGTTTCAGCAACCATTCCCGTTCCGAGATCTTTCTCTCTGGAATCTCTACCTGAGACTCCAGGAAGAAATCTTACTGCTCCGGAAGAGGCTGCTGCCACAAATACTGAGGAAGTAGAGCAAGTGGAACAAGTTGAAGAGGCTGCTGAAGGAAGTGGTGAGACAGGAGATGTGCTCAAACAAGTAGATGAATACAAAGGAACTCCTTCGGAACACCTCTCGCTCCGAACATCTGAAGCTCAATCTTCAAAGCTTGTTACTCCGACTATGGAAGAAGAGAAAGGTTAAGAAGAAGTTTCTTGTCTGAGAGAAGAAGAACATCTTTCACTTGATGCTGCTCAGAAGGAAAATGTAGAAGTTGCTGATGAGGAAGATTATATTGTTCGAGTCTCTGATAGCGAGAAGAAATCTCCGGAACAGGTTTCTATTCCGGAAAAAGATAAGGGGAAACAAATTCTTGCTGATACCCCGAGTTCAGAAAAGAAGATGAGGAAGGAAGCTGGTAGTTCTTTGAAGAGGAAGTTGAAGCTTATTGAGGAAGAAAATTCTCCTAGCAAGATTTCAGATTCGGAGTCATCTTCGTTGGGGCACGATTTTGTTGTTCAGTCCTTGAAGAAGTTGGTGGGAACCATTCTGACCTTCTCCAGTATAGACTCCAGATGCCAGATGCTCCAACATGCGTTGAATCAGAAAACCAACTCCGTATCAATGGTTATGGGTAAATGTGTTGAGATTGAAGCCGAGTTCAAAAATTTCTTTATTGGTTACGAAGCACATAAAAGATCTTGCAAGAGGATGACAAGCTGGTCTAAGAAAACTGTTGAAGAGATGAGGTTGCTGGATGAGTTTCAGGATAATGTTAAGGATGCATTTGAAACCGAGGACAAGAAGTTTCATAAGCTGACTGCATCATTCGAAGAGAAATTGACAGAGGAAAAGAACTTTCGGATTCAGGAAGTGAGAGATCTGAATGGAAAGCTCAATTCCGTTAATCAATGTTGGAAATATGAAAGGGATTATCGGATCGAGTTTGAAGAAAGGATGAAGGCTCAGGAAGAGAAGATGAAAGCTCAGGAAGAAAAGTTGAAGGCTCAGGAAGAAATAATTGAAGCTCAGTCAGCAAGAATAGTCGTCTTAGAGAAGCAAGCAGAGGAAGATCACAAAGACTTAAAGAAGATCAAGACGATTCTCAAGGGGCTAATGTCGAAGGAGAAAGATCCGAAATAAACCAATCCGATCTTTTTGTTGTAATTATTTTGTTGTTGACATTTCAAATCTAATGAGAATCGTGCTTGTTGTTTCTATTGTTGTCATTACTAATTTTTCAGATACTTTGTTAAGTTTTTCTATTCCCTCCAATTCTTTTTGAAAATCACAAAGGGGGAGAAGGAAAAGATCCTTAAGAAAAAGAGGAACTCTAATAAGAGTTTATCAAAGGGGGAGAAAGAAAAATACCCAAGGAAAAAGAACTCTAATAAGAGTTTGTTTAAGGGGGAGTTTTTTTTTCTTAAAGAAGACCTTCTTATGAAACATCACTCCGGAAATATGAATACGATCCTTAGAGTTTCAAAGCCTAAGGGGGAGTTAGTCGTATTCATCTATATCCTTAAACCGAGGGAGATAAGCTTTAAATGTGTTTCTTTCTTCTTAGAATAGCTTTTTCGTAAGGATGTTTGTGCTTTCCAAAAAGGGGGAGATTGTTGAGTCAATAAGGTTTTCCTTATGACTTTTCCATTCCTTCTTGTTTTGAAAATCACAAACACCTTATCTTTAAGGAAAAATGCTTTCTTAAGGAAAATCGCTTTTATAAGGAAAAATGCTTTCTTAAGGAAAATTGCTTTTATAAGGAAAATTGCTTCCTTAAGGAAAATCGCTTTTATAAGAAAAATTATCCTTATCATATTTTCATCCATATTTTTCTTAAGTATAAGTTTCGGATTCATTTTCTCGGAGTCATTAAAACTTTGATATAAAAGCATTCTGTTTTAGGGTTTAGATTCTGGACAAGAACTATAAGGAAGTTTCATTCCGAATTCCGGATATGAACTCTGACTAAGTTCTATTCCAGATTCAGGATACGAATTCTGAAGAAGAATTCTCATTACGAATTCCAATGAAGAATTCCCATTACGAATTCCAATGAAGAATTCTCATTACGAATTCTAATGAAGAAATCTCATTCCGAATTCACATTACGAATTCTGATGACGAATTCTCATTACGATTTCTGATGACGAATTCCTATTCCGAATTCCTACTCCGAATTCTCATTCCGAATTCTCCTATTAAACAGAATCTGATTATCATTGTTTTATACACTCTGAATTTACTCACTCCGAATCTTCACTCCGAAGTTTCTATTCTGAACCTTTATGTTAGAGTTTAAAACGATGTCGTACATTCTGTTACACTTTCTTTGTTATAAAACGATGTCGTCCATTTTGTTATAAACTAACCGTTGTCTAAGTGACACGTGTACAGGTCCCTCCGAACTTTAAGGAAAATATGACCGTTGGAGAGGAGCCGACCTTACCTATAAATAGGAGCTCATTTGAAAGAGCTCGAGGCTGATGAATAGCTGAGTGCTGTTGGAAAAACAACTGAGTTTTGTGCCTACATGTTGTTGAAGTGATTTCTAGAGAGAGAGTCTCTTATTAACTCTCAAAGCTTCGTGCGACTCCGAATGTTGGTGATTACATTCGAGGGCTTCCGGGGATAGGAAGACAGAGGTGCCGACTACCTTAAAGATCGAGGGCTTTCTTGCTGAGAAAGACAGAGGTTGCCAACAACCTTGAAGTTGAGGGCTTGCGGGGATAGCAAGACAGAGACACCGATCTTCGTATCGAGGGCTTACCCTGGTGTGGGTAAGACAGACTTTCTTGAAAGTATAAATCAAGGGACCTTTATCCAAGGTTGTTGGATACCCTTCTCTTTGGGTTAAAAGACTATTATCTTGTTACTAGTAGTTTTACTACTTGTCTTTATTCCGCTGTAATTTGTATCTTAAGGAAAGTATAACTTTCTTATACTTCCTTACTTACTCTGATTAGTTTAGATTCTATACGCTTTAAGGTAGAATCTTATATTGTAACTTTTGTTAAGTTTCAATCTCCGGAATCATATTTCCTGAACCTACTTTTGGAATCCCTTTCCAAGTTCAGTTCGGTGTTAGAGGTGTTGTGAATTTACTTAGTTTAACTTTGTTAAACTTAGCCCTTTCCTTTTCTTAAGGAAACTCTAGTTATTCATAACTAACTTTAAAGGTTCCAAAGGAATTTTTAAAGTATACAATTCACCCCCCCTCTTGTATATTGAGCATCTCATATTATATTTCGATCCTACAACATAGTAAGGTTAGGTGATAGTTTACTTGGAATAGGTGTAACACCCTGATATTTTATGAGAAGTATATATTTTTTTATGTCTTATTTTATACGCAACATCAAAGGAATCTTTCATGGCACACAACACTATCTTGGATTACATTACACACAATTGCGACCTTCCTCGATAGTGTGTGCAGTACGCAATACCGAGTTTCACTAAACAACAATATATTATTATAATATTATAAACTAGCCGTTATGTATAGTATTAACTGAATTTTGAATTTTATAACATTATTATTCATTTTAAATATTTTCTAGAACATGGTATGAGAACAAAATAAATTTTTTGGGTAAACTAAGTATTTTTCAAAAAATGCAGTTTTGCCACCTTTTGATGGCGCACCAACTTTAAATCTAGTTTTTGAAAAGTTTATAAGTTTAATTTGAAAAAATAAAATTCTTCTTTAGAATCAGGATATAAAAATTTACTTTGGATAAATTTTTCATATTATTCTGATAACTTTCATATTTTAATGAATAGTAAAAACACGCTATATTTTAATTAAAAAAACTTTTTTCATCGCAATAATTTATATGGTTAAATTATAATATTGAATGGTTTTAAAGTATAAATAGAATATATTTTTACCATTTAATATAATTTATGTCATTAGCATTAATTTTACATTGAATTTATTGGTAAAAACATTTCAATCTTTGGCAATGTTTTAACTTTTAAAAACCTGTTTGCTTAACAATGGGATTAATTTTAAATTAATTACTGAAACTTCTGTATTTTGAATTTTTAAAAATTTATTCCATATTTGGATTCATTGGGTCCAAATTATGTTAATAGGTTACTTTTATTTTTTTGAGATTATGAATAGTAACTACGGTAATTTTTATTTACTGCAGTTAAAGGTAAATCGGGTAATTAAGGGTAAATATAAGATTATAAAATTACCCTAACACTTTCCAAAATCCTATTGGATGAATAAAAGTCGACCCATATCACCTAAGGGTCTGACTAGATTCATTTCATGGACTTTTGACCATGAAATAATATAATTATTATTAAAACCAAAGAAAGTGACAACATGTCACTCTCTTGAATCTTATAAGTATAATAATTTTAATTTAGTGATAAACTTCATGAAACTTCGAACATGAATAGTATACAGAAATATAATAAAATAATCTACATAATGTGAATTTATTTATAATTTTTAGGTATTAAATTATTATCATTAATTATGACACAATAGTGATGTTGAAATTATTTTATTGATTGAATTATCAAATAAATGATTTTAAAATTATTAAAATAAATATTATATGAACTATTTAATGTTCTCCACTAATTTTATAGATAATAATGACATGTTATTAATCTATTAAATCATTTATTTTTAACATATCTTCTGTATATATTTTATTTAAATTCAAATAAATGAATAGTGTCAAAATTGACACTATTGTTATTTTATAAACATTACATATTATAAAATTTTTTAAAAATCACAAAAATATTTAAAAATTATAAATTAAAATTTATATTTTCTAAAATGTAATAAATCATACAATTATGGACAATTAGAAACATATAAGTAATTATTTATAATGATTTAAAATTTATAATTTTATTACCACAAATAAAATTAAATAGATTATATAAGGATAAATCAAGTTGATAATGTTTAAAATAAATTCCCAACCTGTATAAATTTTATTGGTTGATGATATTTCAACCCTATATCATCTAATATTCTGATTTGAGTCATTTTGGAGGTTTTTAAGTGGGGTTGGAATTTATTATAAATTAATATTTCTTATAATTCCAAAGTTTCCCCTCTCCTCCCTTATAAAAGGGAACCTCCTCCCTCTCCTATTTACACAATTTAGAGACTTAAATCTCAGAAAAATCCTTCCCATTTCTCTTCTCCACTTCCCTAGAAACATCCTAGAGGTCCTGGTCTTCTTCAAATACCAATCTTAGTGCCCTAAGAGGAGGTTTCAAAGAGGCGTGTTGAAGAAGAGGTAATATCTGTTACCGATTCTTTCAAATTTATTTCTTATTATACTTCTTCTTATTTAGTTGTTTCATTATAAATTAATAACATAAGTATCACTCATATACTTATATGTTATTATAAATATGAAACAACCCTAATTCACCTTCTATCCATCCTACGAAAAATGAAATCACCGCGCGTGCGTACGTACGAAATACCGTCTCCACGCCATGGTGTAATCTGTTTTCCACCACCACCTTACTTGGATGTGTATAATGGTGTAAATAATAACTATATATGATTATTTTCAAATGATATTGATTCTGAAATAGTATACATACACTTCAATACAATTCCACGATCATGGGAACAATATCATCGCTCGTGCGTACGTACGGCCTACCATCTCCACGATGTGATGCGACTCATTCTACATGATCTTCATTGAATAATGATTATATAAATGAATTGAATGAATAAATATTATATATATTAAATTAATAACATTCTTTAAATGAGGTATCTATAACCTAAAAAGAGGAATAAGAATTCATTTGACAAAACATGCATAAGAACATAAAGCAATGAACACCCGAATAACAAGTAGCAATGAAATATTACTAATAAAAAGAAATAATATGATCATATATGATATAATAACAATGAATATTATTCTGTAATGAGTAAATGACATTATTTAAATCATTATACATGAGGTTCGGATATGTACAAAGCATATCGGACCTAAGGTAAGGGAAAATCTCGCAATCTCATTTTTATCCGAGATTGTTTATACTTCAGAATTTACTGGGGAATATTTATCATCCACATACATGTTTCGACAATATGTAAAATTATTTCTATTCTCCTACAATTTCTTAAATCCAATTTTACCCTTTGTTGAGTTTTTAGTAAAAGATATGAAAGGAATCTTTTGTCGTTTTTAGTACGAGGTACTTTTTGACTTTTCCGGCCAAAGTACGAGAAGAATGTTTTTTTTTTAACTTATGTGGAATGAATGGATTTTTATGATTTCATAGAACATTATTTACATCAATATTCCTTTACAAGTTTTCAAGTTTATTTTTAATCAACTTCTTTTAGTTTATAATTTTATGATATTTTAAGAAAGTAAAAATGTTTTTTGAAGTAGAAAGGATATTTTCCTCAAGAATGGAGTTCAAATGTTTTATCAAAATTATTTTCCATCTAAGATAATATAGAGTTCTGTTTCTATCCCTATTTTTACATTGATTTGATTATGTAATGATGGAATTAATTTTATGATGTCCTTTTATCTTATATGGATTATGTTATGATGGCATGATGTTTAAGAATCCCATTTTTATTACATGGGTTATGCTATGATATATGATTTATGATTTTGTGGCACACATAAGAATGGTTTCATCATAAGATGGGTGGGACCTATATCTCCATTCAATTCATTGGCTAAATATTTATATCTCATGAGATATACATGGATGGAACGACAAGTTAATCCAGTTCAGTGATACAGGACTGGAACGAGGAGTGAACTTGGTTCAGTGATAGACTTTGTCTGCTATGATGGTATTGGCAATGAGACTTGACTAATATGAAATGATTTTCTATGATTATGTGTGTATGACAGAAAGTTTCATGTTTTAAGTTATGATTATTGGGATTACATTTCACCACTATGATTTATCCCATGTTATGATATTATGATCTCTTTTTCAGGTTAAGATATTAAAAATGTTATGTTCTTATGAATATGATATGATTGATATTTCTTTTGTTTACCCTTACTGAGAATTTGAGCTCACCCTTTTGTATGTTTTATTTTCCCCAGGCTTGGATGAATGGTATTAAGTAGAATATGCCAAAAGGGACTCTAGATATGATGAAATAAATGGGAGACAATGTAGATGATTTATGAACCAGTTGTTTATGTTTCCCAGTTTCTAAAGACATTATACCTATATGGTCATTTCATGGTTTTGTTATATGTTGTAATAAGTATGCTTCAATTTTGGAATTAATAACCATGTATGTAAAGTATGGGTCATTATAATAGGTGTATGTCGGTTCTCTTATTTATTCAGTGATGAATTATTATGATTCTTAAAAAATTCATGTGAGGTATTGAGGAGAATATTATTCAGTATATATGTATGCTCACCCCTATATATAAATTAATTATCCAGGTTTCTAGGTGGGAGTCGGTTACTAGGTAGTATATTACTAGCTCAAGTCTTGGAGCTTCTATCAGAGTAATTTCAAAATAAGTTTCATTTTGGTATTTTATTTTGGAGGAATTATTTTTGTATAAAATTTACCTAAATTGTTGGATATTGGATATTTTTTATATTATTGAGATTATTGGTAATTTTACTTATATATTGCTAGTATTATGAGTGTAAAACCTCCCATTTTCATGTTTTATACACTCACTGATAGTCTCCAACCCATTTTCTATTATAGGAGAGCTTCATGGGCCACCTACATCTTCATTGTAGGCCAATATGTAGTTCCTAGTAGGGGTGGGTCATGATACATCACTTCCATAAACATTTCACCTTCAAATCCATGAAATAATTCCACTGAATAAACATAGTCTTAAAATATTCCAAATATATATTTTAAGTGGTTTAGATTGAATGGTGGTTTCCTACTATTCCTAACTCATTTATTAGAATTTGACTCTGGAGGTTTCCAATTTCATGTTTTTATAAGATCTTAAAGAATAAAATATTCCTTTCATCTTCTATAGCTGCTACATTGGATCTTTTAGGCCTAGATCGACATGAAAGGTAGGTGGGTGTTGATTTAATAATTCCTAGATGTTGTATAGAAAGATTTTTCTCCCCCGCTCTCATCAGAGTATGGGCTAAGTTGACAACTGATATGACCATGTCTGGGTTAAGAGGGAGTCTAATCCAAGAAATTTACCTCAAAATAGAATTCATATGATTTTTAACTAATTTATATATGGTATACTATAAATATTATAAAATAGTAAACTTAATCAAAACACACTTAAGGATTCAAAATAAATAATCTAAATATAAACCAAATTACCAGCCTAAATATATGAACTCACCAAGAAAAAACATGAATATAACACAATAGAAACTTCATATCTAATGAAAAAACACTCGATGAGGATTATATAATTAATTTCATAGAAACATGTGTATTTTAAGAATAAATTTTTGTAATTATAAAAATAATGGTATCAATTTTAGAAATTTCACAAAAAATTAAAACCCTATTTTTATTCTAACTCCTCACGATGACATCCAAAAACACTTATATTAGTTTCAAAACTAAAAAATCCCTTTAGAAATAAATTATAAAATTAAATATTTATTTTACACTAAGTTACCTTCTAATTAAATTCAAGTTCACATGTGAAACACTTTGAAAATACTATATGATATTTAGAAAACCTTTAAATTCTCCCCTTAAGGATCCATCACAATTCCAAAGAATCTTATTCCTTTTTAAAATAATTTTATAAAACAAACATGTGACCTTTGAACATTTTCTTTATGATAATCCAAATAATGAAATTAAAATACAGATATCAATAATAAACTAATTCCTTATTTTAATTCAGTCATTCCATAATAAAATCCAAAAAAAATTATAAAATACTTTTTAATCACTAAACATGACTTTTAAAAATTCACACACAAAAAACTTAATATAGAAGACTAATGATATCATGAAATATCATAAAATATTTTATAATTTTATTAAAATAGATAAAAATCAATATTAGTAATATCCCAAAACCATAAAAATTCAAAAACTCATAAATCTATAAATTTTTATATACACATGGTTTGGATGCATAGTTTACCTAACTATGCATAGCTAATGATTTCCTTAGAATTAGGTCACATGATTAACTTCTTGGGGTTGACATCTTAAAAAAAATATACTATAAATTTTATGTATATTCAAAGAAGTTAATATTAATAAAATATATTTTTATATATTTTTCATTGTTCTATGTTAATTTAATGTAAAAATTTCTTAGAGTGTATTTCGTATTGAATTATTCATATCAGTTCCCATGTATGATGAGAACCTAGAAATACTATGAAAATATACTTAAAAATATGTCATGTGTTCGAATGACATACTATGATGGGACACATATTATGTTGACTATCAGGTGTGAGTACTCATAAGTGAATGACCCTTCATTCCATGAATTTTTCACTTGTTAATATCCAAGATAGTAGACTATGAGGATAGATCCACCTGTACTATATCCAAATGTTTATGTATCATTGTATAATAATTTCTATAAGTATGTGTAATTATCCTTATACTTTAAGATTATTATTAATATATATCATGATTCATGTAGTTATATTCATTTTTATAAATCATGAAACCATATCTTCATAACATAGGAGAGTATGTTGGGTGTGTCATGAGTGATATGTAATTAATAAAATAAATCAAGGAATGATCTATACCTTTTATCTTAATAGAAATTCATATCTAATCCATTTGATTGAAATAAAATTATCACATTAAATTCCATGGGGATGTTGTATTGACAAGTTCATGTCAGATAGTCTAATAAAGATATATTAAGCATATAGGTTTATGAAACATGTATGAAACCTAATTGGTAAGATATCAAGATAAAGGGATTATATTGCATAATGAGTGTTCATGTGTAGTTTTTGTAATTGAGATATATCTTCCTCAAATGTGTATGACATGACCCATTGCTATAACTTAATCTTGGAATTTAGGCAATCTCGTCAAATGTCGTTGAGGAAGTGTCCTTGAGGGTCACACACAAAGTATTTCCATTGATATTAATTAAATATTATTCGTATTTAAAAATTACAATGAATATTATTCTATGGCCTAGAATTAATATTTATCTAGGATTTATTGATATTAAATAATAAATAAATATTAATTCTCAAGGTAATTATTTATTTATGATGATATATGATATTTTTTTATCTCTTGACGTTCATAAGGTAATAAATAACTATTTAATATTTATAGTTACCCAAATATTAAATAAATATTTATTTTTTAGAATTTGAAAATTATATTTATTTATTTATTGAATAATGTTTATTTAAATATCTTCATGAATTCAATAAATATGAAGGGGGGTGAATATATTGATTTTTAGGTTTGGTGGTAAATAATTATTTATCAGACTGTAAAATAATATTTATCAATGTATGAGTTTGTAAACGCCATTACATAAAATAATATTATTATTATTTTACATGAAATGGGGTTATTTAGGGGTTTAATATATTATTAAGGTATTATGTGAAATTAATAAATATTTAATCATAACCTTGAGTCTATAAATATACTGATATGTCATTTTTGAAGAGGTAAATCATTTTTCACAACATTACCAACATATAAAAATCTTTCCCAATGAATAATTTATCAAGAATTTTTCTCTCAAACTTGAGAGGATATATTCCTACTAATTTATTCCTATTAAGACTAAAAAGAAGTATATAGATTAATTTAAGCCAAAAGGAATGAGAAGAAGTCTACGCTAACAATGCAGTATGATTAATTAGTCATTCTAGCATGTGATGTTTCATCAACATTGTTTGGAGATCATGGGTGCACATGTGGATCGCTGTTAGAGGGGAACTTATTTGGGTCCTTATGATGCAAGGACCATACACCAAATGGGGTTCAAATAATCAACACCTTTAATTAATAAATAACACAATATTGAGGTTATTATTCCTATCATGTTTTAAATTAATTATAAATTAATGTGAAAAAATATCCTCTTTTTTATGGATTTATTTTTAATATTAATTGGAAAAAAATAATTTTTATGGTGTTCAACATCATATACATTGTATGTTACCAATTGATTATTATAAAAATCAATTTGGATATTACCCAATAGGTTCGTCCACTATGTCTGGAACCTTTAAGTGGTATCAAAGCAATCACATTAAAATTTTAAAAAAAATTATTGATTGTTTATCATTTACATTATTAAAAGTTATTTTCCATTTCAAGAAATTAATTATTATAATCTGATTGTCAATATCTCTTCTTCCCATATTCATTTCTTTCTCATTTAACCCATATCAAGTTAATAATAAATGAACAGTGTTTGAAGAACCCATCTTGAGGTGTTGGTGATTCTGGTCAGATAGTACAAGAGTACACAAATGTGTAACATAAAGGTATATGTTGTGTATACAAGTACATTATACTAGGTAAAACTATGGATTCCATGGGTCATCATGAAATAAATACATGAATAATTATTAGATATATGTCATGCATTCACCAGAATAGGATGGCAGATAGCTTTCCTGACTACACATTGTGTAACTGTGTTACACATCATATAGTCTATATGTTTTCATGGTGGAGAAAACATAGTCAAATACATGACATATGTTAATTACCTTATGTGTAATTACTTATAGTCATTTAATAAGGAGGTCACAAAGTGTGTTCCATATGTAAACTCCATGTACCTTATAAATTTCCACATGTAAATGCACACATGGTCCCTAGGTGTGTATCACAAACATATGGTGAGTAATATACATGATATACATTTGGATGTACACTTTGTGCACCCAATATATTTATATGTAATATTAAAAAATAATTTATTACTCCATTAAACATCATCATTATGTATATGTGTCTCATTTATTGATAGTACATTTCATATGATAGATTTTATATGATATTAAATGCTTAATTTATTTCCACATAATATTTTGAACTACAAGTCATGTATGGTCTTTTCATAATATATACTACACATACATTAAATCAGTACACACATCATAATTTTCATGTGTTATGTGTTTAATTTATAGACATTACATATCATGAAATTATGTCACATGTTGTGTACATGATATGTCGTGTGGGTGCTTCTATGCAACATTGACCATGTTGAGTAGTTCAAATGAGTACTCACAAAGTTTCTTCCAAATATAAGCTGTGTACCTATTTTATTAAATTTTAAATAAAATTAATTTATTTAATTTATTTAAAAACCACAACTGATGAGCATCTCTGGGACATATTTTATTGGGATTAAGATAAAATAAATTAATTTATTAATCATATAATTAATCAAATTAATTTGGGTGTGTTTTTTCACTAAAAGAATAAATTAAAATAATTTCTAGTAAATTATTTTAAATGCATAGTCATTCCATATATGTGATTGGTCATGAGATTATACCAGGCCCATGTATGTATTGGATTTACATAATTTAATATTAATTTTTTAGGTTTTGTAATTATTTGTTATTAAATTAAATTTGATATCCTAGGTATCATCTATCTCACATTAATTATCTTGGACCTATATGCCCAAGGTTGTTTTATGCAATTTCCCCTTAATAAAACCTTTTTGTTCCCCTTATCTATGTGTGAGTATAAAACATATATAATAGAAAGTATATCTAGGTACAAGAAGGCGGTTCATGACAGTTCCAATGTAGCGACCCCAACCCAAGTATCACTTCTTTATTATATTGGCATAAGATACAAGGAATTGTATCCCAAAGGATGAAATTTTTAATGTGTATTGGTAAACTAGATACATACATGATTCCAATATTACATTGGAATACACAAATTATAATATAATATTTTTTTGAGAATAAAATTATTTCCTCTATCATACCCTTGCATATCAAACATAGTACACTTCATGATTTCCTAAGAAACAAAAAAAAAGGTGAGATCAAATTATAAATAAGTGTTAAGTATAGTGGAAACAGTCATGAATCAAAATGAATAATTCATATGGTAAGGTAAATAATTGAACACACATTCCATGTAATCAATAAACTGAGATGTAAGTGCATCTAGAGATAATATCAATGTGAAAATATCATGGATAATAATAAATATGGAAAGGTAGATAACAGAACACAAATTCTATTTAAATTAATTGACTATCATGAAAAGATAAGGCATAATCAATATGGAAAGGTAAATAATTGAACACACATTCCATTTAAATAATAAATTGAGAATGAAATGCATTCAGAGATGATATTATTGTAATAATATCGTTAATAATAATAACTATATTACTAATTAAGTTAATACTTAATTATTTGATGTCATGTATTAGGCACATGATACCTTTATTGTCAAGATCTTTCATAAGACGGCTTAAATCTATAGGTAGAAACTCGTTTAATGCTAACTTACTGATTTTTATCATGAGACCTATTGATGAATCGAGGGGATATATAATTTTTATCCCCACAAGTCACTATAGTTCCAAAGTATTTATCATATATCAAATAATTGATTTAATTCATGAATCAATATTATGTAACATCAAATATCTGTATTGAGTAAATGATATGTAATACCCCGAGATTTAATGAAAAATATTCTTTTAATTTCATTAATGTCTTGTGTTGTATGCTACACCAAGATTACCTTGCGCTATACGCAACACCGTATTAGCTTGCAGTATATGCAACACTATTCTTGGATCGTGTTACACACAATTTTGATAATAGTTATTCTATGCAACATTGAGTGTATATATATATATATATATATATTCAATGTATAAATAAAATACGGTTGGATTATGTAATACGAAACAACAAATGATTCTTGCACAACACGCAACCCTGACTTGGCTTGCATTACACGCAATCACGACCTTCCTCGATAGCATGTGTTGTACGCAATACCGGGTTATACTAAACAAACGATATATTATTATAATATTATTATGAATTATCCGTTATGAATGGTATTAACTAAATTTTGAATTTTATAACATTATTATTCATCTTACACATTTTCTAGAACATGGTATAAGAACAAAATAAATTTTTCGGGTAAAATAAGTATTTTTCAAAAAATGTAGTTTTGCCGCCTTTTGATGGCGTACCCACTTTAAATCTAGTTTTTGAAATTTTTATAAGTTCAATTTGACAAAATAAAATTCTTCTTTGGAATCAAGAAATAAAAATTTACTTTGGATAAATTTTTCATATTATTCTGGTAACTTTCATATTTTGATGAATAGTAAAACACGATATATTTTAATTAAAAACAAATTTTTTCATCGCAATAATTTATATGGTTAAATTATAATATTTAATGGTTTTAAAGTATAAATAGAATATATTTTTACCATTTAATATAATTTATGTCATTAGCATTGATTTTACATTAAATTCGTAGGTTAAATCAATTCAATCTTTTGCAATATTTTAAAGAAAACCCCGTTTTCTTTCGACAACGAGATTAATTTTAATTTAATTTCTGCAACTTTTGTGTATTTAATTTGGAAAAATGGATTCCATATTTGGAATTAGTGGGTCTAAATTATGTTAATAAGATACTTTTTATTTTTGGGAATTGTGAATAGTAATTACGGTAAATTTTATTTACCATAGTTAAAGGTAAATCGGGTAATTAAGGGTAAATATAATATTATAAAATTACCCTAACACATGCCAAAATTCTATTTTATGGCTAAAAGTATACCCATATAACCTAAGGGTTGGATTAGATTCATTTTATGGACTTTTTACTATGAAAATAATTTAATTATTATTAAAACCAAAGAAAGTGACAACATGTCACTCTCTTAAATCTTATAAGTATAATAATTTTAATTTAGTGATAAACATCATAAAACTTCAAACATGAATAGTCTTCAGAAATATAATAAAATTATCTACATCATGATAATTTATTTAGAATTTTTAGGGATTAAATAATTGTCATTAATGGTGATACATTAATTATTTATTAAGTGAAAAATAAGTAATATAGTTTTTATTGAAATAATAATACCCATTAAAAGGCCCACAAACCTAACAAAACTTATTTGTAGTGTATATATACACCTTAATCATCCAATGACCTAATATATAACCGTTTGGAGCTTTATAAAAGTGATTATGACACTTATATTATTTTATTTTAAATGATGCCAAAGTTGTCACCTTCATAATTTAATAAATATAACAATTTAAATATTGTGATTTTAAGATGATAAATTAGAGTAAAAGTATTATTGTGAAATATAATAGATTTATCTTCATCATATGATTTTATTTTTAATTTTTATGCAACAAATAAGTATATTAAATAATTATACAAAAATGTTGTATTAATTATTTTATTAAGAGATAAACCAAATAAATGGTTTTAAAAATAATAAAATAAATATTATATGAACTATTTAATGTGATCAACTAATTTTATAGATACATATGACATTTTATGAATCTATTAAAGCTTTTATTTTGAACATATCTTCTGTATATAGTTTATTTAAATTAAAACAAATGAATAGTGTCAAAATTGACACTATTGTTATTTTATAAAAATAACATATTACAAAATTGTTTAAAAATAAAAAAAAATATTTAAAAATAATAAATTTAAATTTATATGGTCTATAATGTTATAAAGTAACCAATTATGGAAAATTCACAACAAATAAGTAATTATTTGTTATAATTTAAAATTTATAATTTTATTACCACAAATAAACTTAAATAGATTAAATAAGGATAAATCAAAATGATAAGGTTTAAAATTAAATCCAAACATGTCTAAATTTGATTGTTTTATGACATTACAACCCTATAGCATCTAATATTCGAATATGAGTCATTTTTGGAGGTTTTTAAGTGGGGTTATATTTATTATAAATTAATATTGTTTAAGAATTCCAAAGGTGCCCCTCTCCTCCCTTATAAAAGGGCACCTCCTCCCTCTCTTCCACACACCACTTTGAGAATTCAATCTCGGACAAACCCTCCAAAATTCTCTTCGCCACTTCCCTAGAAACATCCTAGAGGTCCTAGTCTTCTTCAAAGACCAATTTTAGTGCCCTAAGAGGAGGTCTCAAAGAGGCGCTTCAAAGAAGAGGTAATGTCCGTTACCGATTCTTTCAACTTTATTTCTTCCTCTACTTATTCTTATTTAGTTGTTTTATTATGAAGTAATAACATAAGTATAAATCATATACTGATTTGTTATTATAATTATGAAACAACCCTATTTCACCATCTATCCATCCTATGAAAAACGAAATCACCGCGCGTGCGTACGTACGGAATACCATCTCCACGCCATGGTGTAATCTATTTTCCACCATCACCTTAATTGGATGGGTATAATGGTGTAAATAATGACTATATATGATTATTGTAAAGTGATAGTGATTATGAAATAGTATACACACACTCCAATACAATTCCATGATCACGGGAATGATATCATCGCTCGTGCGTACGTACGGACTACCGTCTCCACGAACGCGATGAGATTCATTTTTCATGATTAACCACTCAAGAATGATTATAAAGTATATATAGTGAATAATAATGAAATATATGGAATAATAATTCTACTGGATTTATGTATATATATATATATATATGTATGTCATCTATTTAATTTCATTCAACTCAATAAGGAAACGAAAACAGCGTTCATGCGTAGGTACGGCCTACCGTCTCCATGAACGGTGTATTTCTTTCCATTTATCAGTCTATTATATATATGTATATTCTGAATATATATTATATATAAATCTTTTTTTATATTCTGGAATTAAGTAATCATGATCTAAGTAATCATATGACTAATTACAAGTCAAAACACGGACGACAAATGAATCAATTTTAACCGAAATACTCTTTAACATGGAATTTACAAAAGAACAGGTAATATGAAGTCATAAGTGAACCATATATGATATCATAACAATGAATATGATTCTTTAATAAGTCAATGACATTATTTAAATCATTATACAGGAGGTTCGGATACGTACGAAGCATATCGGACCTAAGGTAAGGGATAATTTTCCGAATCTCATTTTTATATGAGATTGCTTATTCGTAAGTATTTACTGGGGTTATTTCTATCATCCATGTCCATGTTTTATAAAAGTGTATTATGTATGTTTAAATTCCTTTTTACCCAATTTTTTACTTTTACTACATGGTATGTATGTAATCTTTCTTTTACGAGGTACTTTTTGACTTTTCCGTCCAAAGTATGAGAAGAATGTTTTTTTAACTAATACGGCATGAAAGGATTTTTACGGTTTTATAAAGCCATATTTTCATGAAGCTTACTCTAAAATATTTAATGACTATTTTCAACAAAATCCTTTTCTTTTAAAATTTCCTGACATTTTGTGAAAAGAAAATGATTTTGAAGAAAAAAATGATATTTTCCTCAAGAATTCATTTCAAGTGTTTTATCAAAACCATTTTCCATCTAAGATGACATTATTTTCATATGTGAATGTTTCAATTATAATGTATCTATGATTTACATGGTTTCACTTTTCTTATTATGAAATGATATCCATTTTTTTATATGGATTATGTAATTATGGGATGATGTCTATGAAACCCATTTTATTTATTGGGTTATTATGAATGATGTATGTTTATTTTGTGGCACAAGTAAGAATGATTTCATTATGAGATGGGTGGGACCTATATCTCCCTCTAATGCATTGGGTAAAGATTTATATCTCATGATATAGACATGGATGGAACGGCAAGTTAAACCGGTTCAGTAATATAGGACTGGAACGATGAGTGAACTCGATTCAAAAAGGGACTTTGTCCACTAAGATGGTCTTGGCAGCAATGCCTTGGCTAATATAGAAATCATATCATGTGCTTAATGGTTTCCACAGTTACATGTTTTATTCTCATTCTATTTTATCATTCTTAATGTTTTTTTATGATCTTTGCCTTACGTACTTCCATGTTTTATGTCATTGCTCAAGATTTTGATGTTTAAACATTATGTTTATGTTTTTAAGTTCAAATGTATATGGTATGTTTTATTTTATCCATGCTTACCCTTACTGATAATTTGAGCTCAGCTTTTTTATGTTTTCTTTTCCCCAGGATATAAAGGTTTTAGGTAAGAAAAAAAAGGGTAAGATCTTTATGGGAGATGTTGAAGATCTTTCACCACGATTAGAAGATTACATCCCAAGTTTCCAAAGACACTAAACTATTACGGTCCTTGTGTGTCTGTTTTTGTTATGTATTAAGTATTCTGTAAAAGTAATGTAATGTTCTTGTACGTCAAGCTTCGGGTCTCTACATGATTCATATTTATAAATATTTCCCCAAATAAACAAATGAATTTCAATGTAGAATATTGTACGTGGAAATGATATAAAGTTTAAGAAATAAACATATCCCTAATAAATAATATGGATATTTAAGATAAATTTAATTTCCAATTATAATAGGAAAGTGAATATTTCGAGGTAAAGTTATTGACTACAAAAATGAATCAAGAAAATGAATGTCAAAACTATCCTTGGTCAAAATAATCATAAACCATCCATATAAATAATAAGTATGGTATAAATTCAACATATCCTTGGTGGATTATATGTAAAATATATTATGTTGTTGTTGATGAATATAAATACCATAAAAATATATTTAAAAAATTCAGGAGGAAAATATCCTTTTCATTTTAAAAATAAAATTTTAAAACATAAAATATTTTGAAAATCATTTTCCTTGAAAATTATTTTTAAAAATTAAGAATTCAAAAAATCTTATGAAAAATATTTTATTTAAAAATAAACTTGTATACTTTCAAAGTAATCCTCAAATAAATTATGTTCATGTCGGTGGGAAATTCCATACATGTTGTACAATTTAAAAATAACCTTCCTTATCCACTGTAAAAAGGTTAGAAAATATACTTGATTAGAAAAAAGAAATTGGATTCCTTTGAAAAGAATTAAAAATATTAAATGTGTCAAAAATTATTTAATAAATCATTTTTAAATGGTTAAAAACAAATTTTAATGCATTTTTAGAAAACATGTTTTTGGAAAAAAATAGATTTCTAAACAAAGAGAGAAGTAAAGTCAAATTTTCTTAAAAAAAATTTTAAGTACCAAAGAGTGGTAAATGTTACCACTAATTAAAAACATCATGAATAAACATTTTATAATAAAATTAAATTTTTTTATGAAAAAATGATCAAATATTTTCTTTTAACTGAAATTCAAGAATAAAGAATATCGATTATAATGAGATTGTAAAATAAAATCTTACAATAATCATAACGTTGAAATTGGAATTAATCAATGAATATATAATTTATATCAATTATAAATCCACATAAACAAGTGGAATTTAAATATAATATAATTAAAATTCAACATATATGTAATCTAAAAATATCGATGACAACAAAGAAGTAATATGACCCAATGAAAAGAAATTGAGTTATGAAATTATTTACCACTTCATAATTTTCAAGTCAAATACAATTCGAATAAATAATTCAAATTAAACATAAAATACAATGAATAATGAATTATTCATGATATTACATGTCAAAGGGGCAGTATATACACCATATAAAGGAAACTAGATGTATAACATTACAATATGCCTTAATTAAATGAAATTGAGACGAAATCCTTTATCTCACACTTCCTTTTAGTTTCACATGATTTAATCTCATGTAAAGTGGTTTTAAATATTTTATTAATATATTCCAAAACCATATTAATATTTATAATGTCATATATGATCCTTTTATGACATCTTATCTTCTGTTAGTAAAATTTCATTATTTTCATTATTTCGGGTGTTAGTTGCCTTGTTTTCTAATTAATGATTTTTCATGAAAGTCTCAGTTCTTACGAAAATTATATAGTTATATAATATTAAGAATAATAATAATGGAATAATTATTATATTTATACCTCATTTATATTTTTAAAACCAATCGTTAAATATGCTTATAAAAATGGAGTATGTTACGATCGTGGAGATGGTAAGTCGTACGTACACATGAATAACATTTCCATTTTCAACGATCATTATGGAAAGGTTTTAAGTAATGTATTATATTTATAGAAATATAATATTATCATAATTATAATTTTATATACTTATATATATCATCCGTTTGTTTTGGTGATGAAAATAGAGTCACATCATTTCGTGAAGGTGGTAGTCCACACGTACACGAATGATGTTATAATCTTTAAGTGAGGGAAATTGTAAGAAATAAAATGATATATTATCATTAAATAATTATTAATATATTATTAATATCATAATTAAATCATTTATATCACATATAATCATTAAAATTATCTTTATCACTTTCCATGTAAAGTGTTAGTGAAAGACGAATCACATCGCTTCACGGGACAGTAGTCCACCATACACATGAGCAACATTGTCGTTTCTCCTATGGAATAGAACATAAAATTTTATATGTGATATAATTAATTAATATCTATAATTATGTTATAAATATCATATATTTAATTTATATCCATCATCATACCCAACCGTGATAGGTGGTACTGGAAAACTGAATAACATTGGTTTGCAAGGCAGTAGTCCACTGTACAAGTGAATGATGATTTCATAACCTATTTGATTGAAGTGGAGATGTTTTTAGGTTATTAAACTAACATAAAAACATATCATTATATGTAATATATTTATTTTATTATATCATCATGGTTTAATTATAATTGAATCAGTAGGAGGAATAAATAAAAAACACTCGTTGAATAACGTTACCTCTTCTTTTGGTATCCTCCTATGGTTTGCACCAAAGGCCTTACTTGGTTGGATTTATTTCAAAAATAAGGATGATAGGATTATAGGAGGTAATTTTGGAAGTTATTTGGGTAGCTTTTGTCTGAATCAATGAGGTTTTAATGTGTGAAGAAGGGAGTAGAGGGGGTGGCCTTTTTTATGTGAGGTGAGTGTCATACTTGTATCTTTTTGAAAATATTTAATCATACCCACGTTTTTATCAAGATAAAATCCTCCAAAATGAACCATTATTTAAAATATAATATTTATGTTCTAAATATATTCATAAAATGGATTTTTGATAAGTTTTGTTGTCATTTTTAACCATTATCTTCATATTTTAACCCCCAAGTAAATTCCTTTTTACCTTAACTGTGGTAATTAATTTTTACTATTTTCACTATTCATTTTGGTAAAAATTCAATTAGATCTTATTAAGAATTATAAATTATTCTGATTAAAAATATTTGATCCATTTTTTAAAATTCAATTCACATAAGTTTAAATTTTTAATTTAAAATTAAACTCGCAAACATATAGTGAAAGTGTGTTTTAAAAGAGAAAATATTCAAAAGTTTATAATGTTTTTATATCAAAATTCAATATTAAAATGATTCCAATGAACTAAGTTAGATTAATTGATATTTAATTTTACTAATTTTACTTTAAAATATTTTAAAATATATTTTAACATATCAAATTATTTAAATGAAATGGTCGTTTTTAAATAAAATCCAGTATTTTTCAATATTCATCAAAAAATGAAACACTTCCAAAAAATCTCAAAAAAACACCCTAAGATAATTTTAATATGATTATTTATAAAATTAGTTTTATTTTTTATATTAATTTTCTAAAAGTGGTAAAAATTAATGTTAATTTGTGTGTGCAATCATGATTAAACCACCTTTTAGATAATATAATTTTTTTTAAACATTAATTTTTCTTTTAAATGTTTATTATTTTATTCCTAATAAATAGATAACCATAATTTTCATAATTTATTTTATTACTATTATTACCCTCTGATTTAACAACTAGGTTATAACTATTGTATTAAAAATAATATTTTAATAACATATCACTTTTCGTTTAAACTCGGTGTTGTGTGTAATGAAAGATAAACTCAGTGTTGCATATAAAGAAAGCTAAACTCAGTATTGCATGTAATGAAATCTATTAAAGAGATTGAATTTATTTAAAAATACATATATTGTAAATTATTGGGGTGTTATATTTTCTTATAATCTTGGTTTTTTGTTTTGGATACACTATTGAATACAATGTTCTTATTTTAGAATTTTGGGTTGTTACATTATCCCCACTATAAATAAATTGCATCCTTGCAATTTAAACTTGATCTTAGTAAACGAGAGTTTGACATTTGGAAATAACATTGTTGAAAACCCCACAAAATTAAATTTTTTAATAAAATATCCTCTTAATAAGATAGATAGGTAAGTATAAAGGTCATATGGAATAACATATAACTAGGTTTCTATGTAGGAGAACATTGGTGGAAATTAAAGATATGGACATGCAAGAAAATCATAAATAGTTATAGAGAGCAATTTAGATCATCGATCATAAGAAATTGGATGGTCAATGGAAATTCAAGGGCCTTAAAACCATAAATATATGATTATTTAAAATAAAATATGATTCATCGGATATGAATGCAATAGGATAACATTTTTGTTTCAAATCCTTTTCCAAAAGTTGAGGAATTATTTTACTGTCTAGGAATATAAGGAAATATACTAACTTGATATGTTTTTATTTCATTATCAAAATTTCATCCTTTTTTCTTTAATTAAATTCCAATTCATCCCTTACTCTAAGAAATTAATATCAAAAAATTAATTTTTTATGCCTAAAGCACCAAAATTCACTTTTAACAGATCTTAAGATCCATAAAAGAGTGAAAAGTATTTCTATATGTCTCTAATTATTTTCCAAAACCAATATGGTTAGCACCAGTTATACAATATAATACCTTAATCTATAAATCTAAAAATTAATACTATTGGTTCATCATTGATATTTATTTTTCAAATAATTTAACTAAAAACAATGATATATTAACTAGAACATCGCATAGGTTAGTGGTAGACACTAAACCTTTATCATCCTTCGGTTATCGGTTCAAGCTTCATAGCCTTTTCGGATGTGATGGGTTTTCACCCAAAATGTGGGCTATCCTTTTTCTAAACTATATTAATATAATTCCTATAAAGTTCCCAAAAATATTATGGACATCCTTGAAATAAAATTAATCATTAAATAACTGTTTTACTAAGGTTTTCAATACTTATTTTTTCCCATAATGTCTAATAATATTATTTGATTATTTTTATTTTGTCATTAATGATCATATTATACCTAAAGGTTATCAATACCTTTAAACTTATGTCTGTATAATGTAAATGAATTATTCCTCAAATAAGTTTTCCACTAAAACTTTTACTAAACTAATGGGTTGTATTGCCCTAAATTTCTTCCAAAATATCCTTAATCTTGGTAGACTCCCATCACATGAAACCTGAAAATGGTGTTTAAGACTTTGAACTTTTGATAAACCATAAAATCATAAACTTATAATGGTATCCATAACTCTTAAGTTAATAAATAAACATGTGCTTATAAATTTAACACAATCCTTAGATATTTCATTATTCTTATAACCAAAATACAATTGGTAAAATACTTCTACAATTTAATTATTGAACCACAATACACAAATACTTCATCCATTTTATTTCAAAATAGTTCCTTCCTAGTATAGGGTTTAACATTTATAAGATTTAATTTATTTGGATAATTCACATACTCCCCCCATTTAAGACAATAAACTATAAATGCATCCTTAGGATGGGATTTATTTCCTTGAATCATACTCTTCATTTTCCTTGGAAATTATTTACTTTATGCCCTTATTTTCTACATATAAATAATTTTCCCATTCCTCTGAACACATTCCTTATTGTATCTTTCCACATTTATAACATGATAAAAATATATCCTTCTTTCCACTATAGTTTCTACCACTCGATCTCTTAGAAACTTCCATCTGTCTCTTTTTTAGTGAGTATCAAAGATTGTTAATGTTTAGGTTTTTAATCATAATTATATATTTATATATTATTTTAAAGGAAAGGATACAAGGAAAACCATTGAACATGCAGGAACCTAAGGCTGGATAAAATAGTGAAACCTGAGGGCATCCACTCTAATAGGATTAACCCCCTCATGCTTTAAGAATTTCATATTAGATAAGTAGGTAACATTAGAGTCATGGTCAGCTAAGGATGAAAGATGGTCCACAACTTTATTTCCCTCATAACAAATTTGGACCACTTTTATATTGTTTCTTAGTATACCTCTTCATTTTCTAATGGTGTCAGATATCTACAATGTGATAGAACCAGTGTTTCATAAAGATTTGTGTAGTATCATGGAATCAGTTTCCATTTTAGTGATATCAATGTCCTCCTGGTAGCATAATATTAATCTAGTGAGCATACCCTTAGATTCCATCTATAGAGAGGAGCCATGACCAAGGTGGGATGTAAACGATAAGATGATAGAGCCTGTGGAATCATGAACAACCCCTCCTCCTCTCATGACTCCGGATTTTCAAGAACCATCAGTGTTAAGTTTCATAACCATGGAGGGAGGTTTCCATCGAACCCATTGGGACGTTAATCCATTTTTATAGGGATGGGAAGCTTGATTATGAAGTTTAAGTAGTTGAAGGGTCGGATCATCATGCCAATTTTTGATGAGTCTGACCATGTCGATGAGTAGGTTCCTCGTTCTTTCAGTAATAGACCTCCCTACCGTTTGGATACCCTCGTATCTCACTTTGTTCCAAGCCTTCCATATACACCAACATCTAGTATTCAAGACAATGGTCCGAGCCATTTTCTCTGGGGCCCTATCACCCGAACCATAGAACCATCATTCTAAGAAAGGGAAATTGATTGGGTTTTGGGTAGAGAAATTAGTAAAGTCACCGAAGAAGCTCCAAAAATCATGTTCCTAGTCACCTTAAAAGAAGAGATGATTCACACTATCCTACCAATGGTTTTTACAACTGAGATGTCTGTAAATAATATTGATACCGCATCTTTTAATGTTCTCATCCATAGGTAATGCATTGTTCCTTATTCTCTAGGTGAGGAAGTTATATTTATTTGGGATTATTTTGGACTACAATACTTTATTCCATATTTATGTGTGATCTAGGGTTACTAAAATCTGATAGAATTCCCTTGTGGTGAAGGCCCCCAAGTTGGAAGGAGTGAACACGCACTTATCTGGTTCTGAGTTAATTTCCATGAGATCAAATATGTCATGCTGATATTTATCCAGAATAACCTAGATTAATGTCAGGTGCATGATTGACTACCTAAATGATATTTTGGTGTCTAGGAATCCCGGGAAACCAATATTTTCTCTTGTATAATTCAAGTTCCAAAAAGATATATCACCTTTCCCAACTACCCAATATGTGTGAGGTTAGAGAACTGTGATGAGTGGGTATATCATGGACCAAAAAGGATATGAATGACCTACAAACATATTTTATCTTTCAAATAATTTATTGTTCATGGCCTTTCCCCAAAAATTACATTGTTCTAATATTTCTCATGCTAACTTTGCATGTATATAGTGGATGGTGTCAGCTAGGATTCTAACATTGATCTCACCTTCCAGGATGGTCCTTTCCATATTACCCCAAGATACCCAATGTCATTTACCTTAAAAGAGATCATCCAATATGAAACATTCTAGGATATTTTCAATGTTGGTGGTGACTCCTTTTGGGACTTTGATAGATGAAAGAGCATGAATAGGATTAGTTAGGAGTACACTATTAACCAACGTGATTAGATCTCCAATGGATAGTTATTAATTTTTCTAGTTGAGAACTTGTTATTTGATATTAATTTTAATGTAATAAATGTCGCAAATAAAAATAATGATTGAGGAGATTGGGGTTCCTAGGTATTCCATTGGAAAATTTCCTCTTTATGTCAGGGTTATGGCATAAGGAGGATACCCGTTTGGATGTACATCTACTAGAAATGTATAGGTTTCTCTTAAACTTGTTGATGACCTATATGCTCTAGTGGAAGTACTCCTCCAACACCTTATTTATGCCTCTAACCGATCTTCTATTGGAATTCATTAAAATGATGATGTCATCTGCAAACATAAGGTGGGAGACATAGGGTAAGCTTGTCCTTTTACAATAAGGGATAATTTATCTATTAAATATTCTTCTATTAATGAGACAGATTAGGATGTCTTGACTGAGGATGAATATGCTCAGTGAGATGGGATCTCCTTGTCTTATCCCTCAGTTCACCTTAAAGAATTATGACTCTTTCCTATGAAAGTAACCGCTAGCCAAGAGGATCTAAAGCACATAAAAATAAGATTAGTTGTCTAGGGGAGAAACCCATACCTTCTAACACCTTGTTGATGAAGCTTTACTTGATTATTTAATACGATTTTTTCATATACATCTTTATAGACATGTTTGATCCATGTTCCTTGGTGTTGATGTCTCTGATCATCTCTTGGGCCAAAGAGATAGCCCCTTGAATCGAACGGCCTTTCACAAATTTGTGTTATTCTAGAGAGACCCACTGAGGTAGATAGATTTATATCCTTATGGTAATGATTATAGCTAGTATTTTGTATGGTAAGTTACACATGTTCATCAATCTATAGTGTAAAATAGAGGAAGGATTCCTAATCTCAAGAATGAGTACTAGGGTAGTGGTGCACATGACACGTGTTAAACTACCTCCTCAGAAGAAATATTTTTTGGCCGCAATAATTTCATCCTTAACGACATACCAAGAGTGTCTATAAAATGATCCCAGGAATCCATCCGATCCGAGCACAATATTATATTTCAGGTTCATCATTGTATCATAAATCTCTTTCTCCTCAAGTATTTCACCCACCATCTCATTGTCCTGGTTAGAAACATGGTTTAGAATCAATTCAAGGAGATCTATTTTCCCTCCTAGATATTCATTAGGAATGAATAGTTTGGGGCCAGTAAGAATATTTTTGAATAAGGAGTGTGCCAAGTACCCTACAACATATCTTTAATTCGTGTAGGTTCTATCTTATAGTAATATATTGGGTTTAACTAGACACTTCCTTTCCTTGATAAATGTATAGAAATATGCGGTGTTTTTTTCACCCTTAATAATCCGTTTGATTCTAGAATCCTCCCTCACCATTCGTTGTTATTTTAGGATCATGTATGCAAGAGTGTACTTATTATTAGATATTTCCTCAAATACTCAACCACTATATTCCTCCTTGAGAATAGTTTAGATTCGATCAATATCATGTATGATTTCATCCATGTCCTTATCAATTGGAGGTAATCCTTTCACCCATGCATGAAACTTATTTTTAATCTACCTCAGTTTTTTTTGGATAGTGACCCAAAAATTCCCCTGTGTAGGCTCTTTCCATAGATCACTTTCCATTTTATTGTAGCCAGGTATGCAGGTCCAATGATGATAGAATCTAAAGAATTCGTGATTCTCCTATCTGGTAGACAAGGTAACTAGGATCGGTGAGTGATTAGAGATTCCACGTACTAGATGATTAACCTTTGTGTTAGAGAATATAGAGATGGGATGCATGTTGGATAGGAAACAATTCAGGAAACTCCACGAGTGGTGACTCCCTCTTTAGTTATTACACTAGGTGAATCGGTCTCCTGAGTATCGGAAATCCATGTGGCCTTTTCCCACAATAAATTGTAAAAATTCCATGATGGGTTTCCTAGGGAAGGTTTCCCTACCTTTCTTCTCTTCTGGGTTAGCTATGATGTTGAAATTCCCACAAAACTACATGGATAGTTTCCCGGATCAAATGAATTTAAGTCATGCCACAATATTTCTTTTCTTTAGGAATCACAACTTCCATATATGAAGAAAGAAAAGAGAGTTATGTTCTCATGTGTCACTTTAGTTGTGATTAATTGATCACCATACTAGACCAAATACACTGATAATTTCTTGTTCCAAAAAATCCATATGTGTCGGTTGGTGGGATCAATGTTCATGAAGGCATGAAACTTAATCTTTTGATAAACCACGCTTATTTTGGAAGATTTCTATTTATGATCAAGAATGGAGATGATATAGGCCTTACATTTTCTAATTTTAGTGGCTATGAAATCTTTTTTAACCTGGTCATCGAGGACATGGACATTACATATGAGAATAGGGATCATTGAACAAAGAGTGCCCTAGATTTGGCCCCAGAACACTTGGCCTTCTTGGGATGGGAGGAGGATCTCTCCCTTAAGATATTTGATCTTGATCTCGTGCACATTACTATACTAAACTATAATGGGAGTGATACTGAGGGGGTATAGATTACCTAGGGTTGAGGATACATCTCTCTATGATCACTAAAGGAAGATGGTAGCATTAGCCCTTGATTTCCATTTTTCGATTGGGGGTGAAAGGTTTTGCTGGGTGGGAGGGGCTAGAGATAAGATTTGGATGGAGCTCCTCAGATGAATCATAGTGAGGAAGAGGACCCTTTACAACATCTATCCCTTTCTTATTTGAATAAATTAGAGGATGTCCTAGATGAGGAGGAATTATAGATAGAAAACCTAGGGGTCTTAGAGGATACCCCCATCATGCTCCCCACTACACAAACCACATTAAGGATCATAAAGTTATTGATAAAAGAGGTAGAAGAATTGACTTGGGAGGGAGACAGGATCCAATGAATGTAGGGTACTATATCCAAGAATGAATATATACCACTATCAAATAAGGGAGTAGGAGTAGGCTCGGGTTTTGGATCTTTAGAGACTGTAGGATCCACCACTAGGGCTACTTAATTGGCCTGAAGTAACTATTGAGAATATTCAGAAGATTTTATGTTTCATGGGTTGGTATACAAGACTCTTCTAATGTCCTCCTAGTAGGGATGGTGATGGCTACCTTGACATTGCTTCCTACATACCTACAAAGAGTGGCCTTGTAGAGGACAGTGCGAGCAGTACCTTGCGAATACTTGGTAGAAGATGTCCTGATTCCAGCAAAATGAGTCCTAGACCTAAAGAGTGATCCTTTCCAGTATGGTAAGAGAGATATCCATTTCAACACAAATATGAACCACTGGGGTATCCACATAGCACCGGGTGTGATCATTAAAGCAGAGGAATCCACCAAGTGAGTCGCCAATAGCTTTGAGTAAGGCACAATTTTGGAAGGGCAGCAGAATACTGAGGAGGCTAATCCAAAAGGTTTTGATAGAGCTCTCCTTACCCTTATAGACCTCCAATGAATAGTGAGTCAGGATGAAACTCCATTGACCCAATTAATGGGAAGACTTTCACCATTTCTGGAAAAAAAATCCAATTTCTAAGTGAGAACCAAAAAGAATGAGTTATGATGCATATCTGAAATCCTCACTGGGGATTTTAGGCCCTAAGAATTGACAAAGCATTAGAAAACTGAGATCAGTGGTTTCTCAGCTCCAAACCTCACCATAAGGGTCCACTTGAAATAGGCAGAAGCTTCGGAAAAGTCCAAATCTAGAAAATCTATAGACAGGCAGGATCCATCCATAGGTTATTCATTTTCATCTTCTATTAAAATCCTTCATAATGGTTTTGTAAATAAAATTTGAATTATCTGAAAAATATCCTCTGTGAGTATCAAACAAGTTGGAAAGTAAGTCCCATTTTCATACACCATGTGACGATTAGGTCAATCCCAATACACTTTTTTGTATTTATTACCCATAGGTACCTCTGTGCTAGAACCATGTCCCATTTTAGTATCCATACAGGGATAAATTTTGATGAAAAACCATATAATCTCTTCCTAACCAAAAATTTAGGATGAACATATACTTATCCTTAAATTTTATTATAGGGTTATGTTCCCTAATCTATGTTATCCTAAATCTAGTTCTTAAGGTTTATACTAAACTTCCTTTGATACCAAATCTAGAGACCCTGACCCCAGTAGACTGAAACTAGTGTATTATTTATTACATTGGAAGAAGTTAAAAGAAATTGTATCCCAAAGTACTGAATAGTTTAGTAGTCCTTGTAAACTAGATACATACATGATTCCCATATTACATTTGAATACAAAAATTACAACATAATTTTTTTCAAGAATAACATTATTCCCTCTAGAATACCCTTTAATATAAAACATGGTACACTTCATAGATTCTTGAGAAAGAAAAAAAATAAAGGTGAGCTCAAATTCTTAGTAAGGGTTAAGTATAGTGGAAGAAATCATGAATCAATAAGCATAATCAATATAGAAATGTAAATAACTAAACACATGTTCCATGTGATCAATAAATTGATAAATAAGTGCATCCAGAGATAATATAAATGTGAAAATATCATGGATAATAATAAATATGGAAAGTTAAAATACTTAACACGCATTTCATTTAAATAACTTGTCTATCATGACAATATGTGGAATAATAAATATAGAAGGTAAATAACTAAACACAAATTACATTTAAATAATAAACTGAGATTGAAATTATTCCATAGATAATATCATTGTGAAAGTTTCATGGATAATAATAATTGAATTATTAATGAAGGAAATGATTAATTATTAGACGTCATGTCTCAGGAACATGATACCTCTACTTTCAAGACCTTTCACAAGTTGGTTTAAAGCTATAAGTAGAAACTCATTTAATAATAGATTACTATTTTGTATCATGAGACCTACTAATGTATCAAGGGGATATATAATGTCAAGTCCCACCCATAACTATAGGTCCAAATCATTCCTCATATTTCTAATAATCATTTTAATTCATGAATCAATATTCCTTAACATCAAAAATCCATATTGAGTAAAGGATGCATATTTATTAATATTTCCCTAGATAAATAAAGGAATTTCAGTGTAGAATAGAACATGTATAAATGATATAGGGTTTAATAAATAAACATATCCATGATAAATAATATGTATAATTAGGGTAAATTTAATATCCAATTATCATAGGAAAGTTAACATTTCCCGTGAAAGTTATTAACTACAAAAATGAATCAAGAAAGTGAATATCAATACTATCATTGGTAAAAATAATCATAAAACATCCATAGTAAGAATAAGGGTGGTATAAATAAAACATATTACTAGTGAAGTATGTGTACAATAAAGGGTTTTTTCATTAATGAAAATAAATACAAAAAAAATATATTTAAAAAAATCTTGAGGAAAATATCCATTTCGTTTTGAAAATCACTTTTAAAAAAATAAAAAAATTTGAAAATAATTTTCTTTGAAAATCACTTTTAAAAACTAAGAATTTATAGATTACCAAGAAAAATATTTTATTTAAAAATAAACTTGTAAACTTGTGAAGGAAACTTTAAATAAATGAAGTTCATGTTGGTGGGTAATTTTGTACATGTCTTATAAGTTAAAAAGAACATTCCCTTTTCATTGTATAAAGGTTAGAAAAGTTTCTTGTTTGAAAAATAGAAAGAAGATTACTTTGGGAAAAAACTAAAAATAAAAGATGGGTAAAACTTTCTTTAATAAATCATTTTGAAAATTTTACAAATTTTCAAAAATATTTTTAGAAAACATGGTTTTGGAAGAAAACGGATTTCCAACCAAAGAGATAAATAAAGTTAGATTTTCTTAAAAACATTCCCTAAAACTCTTTAAGTAAAAAATAGTGTGAAAATGGTACCATTAATAAAAAATATCATGAATAATAAGAGTATAATAAAATTAAATGGTTTAATTAGATAATGATAAAATAATTTTCTTCAACCAAAATTCAAGAATAAACAATCTCGATTAGAATGAGATTGTGAAATAAACACTTACAATGAATGTAACATTGAAGTAAGAATTAATAAATGAATAGATTATGTGTATAAACTGTAAAACACATCAAATAAGTTTAAATAAAAATAATATAATCAAAATTTATTATACACATAATCTAATTATATCAATGACAAGGAAGAAGTAATATAACCCAATGAAAATAATTTGAGTTATGAAATTATTTACCACATGGTAATTTTCAATTCAAATCCCCTTGGATGAAGTAATTAAAATTTAACTTGAAACACTATTAATAATGAATTATTCATGATATTACATGTAAAATGTGCATTATATACAACATATAAATTAAACTAGTTGTATAACATTACAATGCACTCCAATGAAATTAAATTGAGACGAAATATCTTACCTCATGATTCCTTTTAGTTGAATGTTTTTTAATTTCCTGTATAGTGGTTATATTCATGTTATTAATTTATTATATAACCATATTAATATTTATAATATCATATATTATCCTTTTAAAACATCTTATTTCTCTTTCATTAATAATATTTCATTATTTTCATTATTTCGGGTATTAATCACCTTGTTTTCTCATTCGTGCTTTGTTATGAAAGTTTTGGTTCTTGTGCATATTATATAGTTTCATAATATCAAGAATAATAATCATGAAATAATTATAATATTTATAAATCATTTATACTTTTAAAACTATTCATTAAATATGGTTATAAAAAATTAAGTGTGTTTTGATCTTGGAGGCGGTTGGTCGTACCTATGCATGAATAACATTTCCATTTTTCACCGATCATTATGGAAAGGTGGTAAGTAAAATTTTAAATTTATATAAAGATAATAATATCATAATTACCATATTATATATTTATATATATCATACATTAGTTTTGGTGACAAAAATAGAGTCACATCGTTTTGTGAAGGCGATAGTCCACATGTGCATGAATGATGTTATCATCTTTAAGTGAGTGAAAAGGTAAGAAAAATGATATATTATCTTTAAAAAATGAAAATATTTCATTAATATCATAATTATTTTATATATATCACATATAATCATTAACATTATCCTTATCAGTTTCCATGTAAAGCGCTAGTGAAAGACAAATCACATCGCATTGTGAGGCGGTAGTTCGTCGTACACACGAGCGACGTTATCGTATCCCCTAAGGAATATAATGTAAAAAGTTATATATGGTATAACGACTCAATATATGTAATTATTTAATAATTATAAAATATATACTGTATATCCATCATCATACCCAACCACGATAGGTGGTACTAGAAAAACAAATGACATCGGTTCGCGAGGCGGTAGTCTGTTGTACAAACGAATGATGATTCCATAACCCATTTGATGGAAGTGTGGATATTTTTAGGTCATACCCTTAACATAAAAAAATATCTTTATATGGAAGATATTGATTTTATTATATCATTATGGTCTGATATTAATTTAAGGAGGTGGAGTAATAAATAAAATAATAATACTCATTTAACAATGTTACCTCTTCTTTGGGTATCCTTTTAATATTTTCACCAAAGGCCTTAATATGTTGGATTTATGACAAAAATATGGCTTATATAATGATATGATGTAATTTTTAAAGTTATTTAGGCAGGTATTTTCTAAAACAATGTGGTTTTAAGGTGTGAAAAATGGAGGAGAGGGGGTAGTCTTTTATAAGTTAGGTGAGTGGTATACTTGTAATTTTTTGAAAATATTCAATCATACCCACATTTTTATCATGCCAAAAGCCTAAAAAATGGGCCATTATAGAACATAAAATATTTAAGGTCAAAATACAACAATCAAATGGGTTTTGGATAAGTTGGTAGCTCATTTTTAACCCTTACATTCTTAGTTTAACCCCCGGTAAATCCATTTTTACCTTAATCATGGTAATTAATTTTTACTGTTTTCATTATTAATTTTGTTAAAAAATTAAGTTGGCCTTATTATAAATTATAAATTATTCTAATTAAAAATATTTAATCCATTTTTACAAATAAAATTAACATAATTAGAAATTTTTAATTTAAAATTAATCATGTAGACGTGATGAGAAAGCAAGTTTTTAAAGAGAAAATGTTTAAAAGATTACAATATTTTTATATCAAAATTCAATATAAAAATGGTTACAAAGAACTAAATTGGATTAATTGATATATAATTAAGTTAATTTTACTTTAAATCCTATTTAAAATATATTTTATCATTATAAATTATTTATACAAAAAGGAAGTACACAATAAAAATTTAGTATTTTTCACTATTCAATAAAAAATGAAATATTTTAGAAAAATCCAAAAAACCAGATTAATCTGATTTTTATATGCTTATTTCAAAAATTAGTTTTATTTTTCAAATTAATTTTCTAAAATTTGTAAAAATTAATTTTAAGTTATGTACGCAACCATCATTAAACTGACCTTTAGACAAATAAAGTTTTTCATAAAACCTTTATTTTTATTTTAAATGATTCTTATTTTATTCCAAATAAATAGATAACCAAATTTTTCATAATTTAGTTATTAATATTTATACATTCAAATTTAACATCTAGTTTATAACTATTATATTAAATAATAATATTTTAATAACATTTCACATTTTGTTTAAACTTGATGTTGCGTGTAACGCACGCTAAACTCAGTGATACATATAAAGAAAGCTAAAATCAATATTTAATGTAATTAAATATATTTAATAGGTTGTATTTATTTAAAAATAAATATATTTTAAAGTCATGGGGTGTTATATTTTCTTCTAAGCTTGGTGTTTCATGTCGCATAGGCTTTTAAATACAATGTTCTTATTTTATAATTTTGGGGTGTTGCGGCCAAGGTGAAACCAACCCAGGTGATACATATGAGGATAGGTAGAATTTTATAACTCATGTACATAACATCATAATAAATTTTTTCCCTTAGATTTGTAGGTTGATTTATTTTTCACACGATAAATCTACCGATAGATAACCTCATGATAAAATCATTTATTTATTTTATTTTTTTGTCTTGTGCACGTTTAATTTTATGGATGCTAAACTATGATCATATATAAATAAATAGATTAATATGAAAATATGGAATGATAATAAATGGATTATGTATAAATTTTTTATCAGATCATGGTTAATCACTTATGTAAAATCCACTTAATAATTACAATACATGTAAAATGTAAAATAAGTAAATTAATTCATAATGAAAAAAAATTCCTCGACTATATATTAAGTTATATTAACCCTTCCATTACTAGATTAATAATGAAACCATATAACAAAGTGTTTTCATTGCCATAGTCTGGACACTTTTATCATGTAGTTTTTATAAAGGTTTTGGATTGAATTAACCAAATTGTATTGGGTGTAATTGTCATAGTTTGTCCAATAAAATTTTGGAGTGAAGTATTGAGGAAATCCAAGTTAGGATTTTAGGATTGGAGAGTCCACTCAAAGGATCAAGGATCTAGAAGTTTGAATTTGGAAACACTGTATAACTAAATTCCTTCTCATGATTTTCAAGGCCATGGTAAAGGCTATGATATTACATATATAAATCCTTTCCATTTGAATTTCTTTGTTATGGTACATTCTAAGTCCAATGGTGAGGGATATTAAGAATTTATAAAATAGTGGAAGACTAAATAAATTAATAAAATTATTTTTTTCTCATATATTTTTGATATCATGTAAAGTAATAATAATTGTATCTTATATTGTTATAGTAAAATGGAAAGTTCATCAACTATGTTATCCTTGAGATCAGTTTCGTATAAATATCATCTCATGAATAACAATAACTTCTAATAATGGTTCATAAACCTATGTTTTGGGATCCTATATTAATGTAAGTATATCATGATATAAACCGCAATCCTTGATCAGCCTACTAATGAGGTTGGTGAGAGGATTTCATTGTCTATGAAAAAAACTTGAACGATGTGTTGGATGTGTAATGTTTGATTATTTCATCTATTTTTAGTGAACTCATAAATTATTATGAGAACTTGTATTCATATATAATTCTCAAAAATATTTGATATATTTATTAGGAGAGATTTATAGATGAACATTTTGAGCTCTATAAGGCTCTATTTATGAGAATTCTTGGAGAAGTTATTCCATATGGGCTTCATGTAGTCAAAATCCTTGGTTATATTGAGTTTCTAAAGGTTCTAGGGTTTAACATACTTGAAGAACTATGTAATGATCTCAATGTTTCATCACTAACATAGATATTCTCCGGGTTTGTTGTAAATTTTAATATGAACAAAATTGATAAGTATCTCCCATATCTCATCACTCTGCTTCATTGAGTTGAAAAGGACAAGAAGTTTGAAAAAAAATCAGTTCTTATAGTAGAAAATGGAATGGCAAGGCTAAGGGCCCCAAGACTAAGCCTAAGTATAAGGAGACTATGAATCACCTAACCAAGATAAGGATAATCAAGGGGAAATCATGGTAATATGATGTTATCTGTTTTTCATGTAGCAAGAAAGGCCATTGTAAGAAGAATTGCACCCAGGTGAAGAAGAAAGGGGAAGTTCAATTGTATTTATTATCAATTTAAATCTATCTATTTCTATAAATTGGGTAGTAGATAAATCCAGTGTTGCTCAATTAAGTATTCAAATACATGAACCAAGAATATTTTTGAATATTTCCCAACATGAGGTATATCTATGAGCATCCAATGAAGATAGACTTGTTGTTGTGTCTATTAGAGACTGCCACATCATGTTTCCCACGAATGATATTGGTTTTGAAAGACTATTATTATGTTCTTTCAGTCACCAAAAACATTATTTCTATATCCATAATTTATACAAATAGATTTATTTTCAAATTTGGAAGTAAATTTTACTTGTTTTATAATGATATCATTTGATGTAGTAAGGCACATTTAAATAATAGTCTTTATGTGTTGGATTATACAAACCCAATAATATAAATTGATAAAGAAACTAATTTGAATGATTTATACCACACAAAACTATAGAATCTTCATATATTTCATGAAATAAAAAAACATTTGACCATATAACACCAAGATAGTTATTAATATTCTTTTAAACTAAAACCATCTGGTGTATGTCAAGCTTGTTTATAAGGATAAATAAACAAATACTAATTTAGTGGAAAAGGTAAAAATCCTTTAGATATTGTTTATTTGGTTTATACAAATGTATATGGATAATTTTCATTTGATGATAAGGGTGGGTACTCATACTTTATAAATTTTACCAATTAATTTTGTAGATAAGAATATGTCTATCAAATAAGGTATAATTCATATTACTTTGATAAACTCAATAAAAAAAAGAATGAATTTGAGAACTATCTTAGTAAGAAGTTTAAGAAAATATTCTCATATCATGGTGCAGAATATCTTAATCGAAAATTTATTGATTATATGTAGGATTCTAGGATATTAGACCAAATTAATCCTCCTTAAATACCCCAGTGGAATGGTGTGAGTGAGAGGAGGAACTAAACCTTGTTGGACATGGTGAGATCAATGATGAGTCATGTAAATATTCCATTATAATTTTGAGGATTTTCATTAGAGAGAGTATTTCACATTCTAAACTTAGTGGCAACTAAAGCGGTATATAGTATTTTATACCAGCTTTTGTGTGAGAATAAACTTGTGTTGTCATGTATACAAGTGTGTGGTTGTGAAATAATTGTTTAGTAAATTTATAGAAACAAAATTACACCCCAAGTGTAATAAAAGAGTATTTTTATACATAGATATTACATCTTAATATATTAATATTCAATACATTCCATGAATACATGCATGAGGACTATAAAGGTTTAGTGTCTTTAGATACTAGATACATGATCTTCTTACTTCATGAAAGATCTTAATCATCTCCCATAAATATCTTTTCATTTAGTTCACATCATATACATATCATACTTAAACCTTTCTTTATAACCTATATAATTTATACATAATAAATGGTGAGCTTAGATTCTCTCTAAGGTTAAACATGGAAGATATCAATCGATGATTATATGAAATTATAAAATAAGAATAATGGTATGAGATTATGAATATAATATATAAAGTTCATATCCAATCTATCATGTATCATAAACATGATCATGGAATAAAACATTATCATTTGAAAATACATGAACTATAAGAGTGATAAATCATTATAAATCAATCATGAATCATAAGTTCATGTCATATAAGTGTGGAACCATCATAAGTATAGAAACCATTTCATATGTCATGGTTCGCATATGAGACCATAAAATAATAATAGATTAAAAATCAACACATATTTACTATTTCATAATGGATTGGGAATCATCACCTATTTCCCATAGTGTATCAAGCATATCGGCCAATTTCCCATAGAGGATCAGGCACATTGGCATGTTTCCTATAGTGAATCAAGCATATCGGCCTGTTTCCCTTCATTATCCCATGAGCTGTAAAAACTTACCCAATACATTGTAGGGATATATAGTTCTCTACCATCATATAATATATACATTTTTTCCATAAAATCATTAAGCATTCATCATATAACAACTCATGTAAAGAAATCAGGTTTCCTAAACACGTTATCAATCCATCATATCATAACCCATGGAAAAATAAATGGATTTTGTAATCAAATCATAATAATAATTATAATAAATACAAATAAATAATAAGGATGATACCATTGTATCATATCCCCAGTAAAACATAAGCAACACTAAAGGTTGTTTTTTTTTTATGAAAAGAAATTCCAAAACAATATCATTAAAACATTCTTGAGGAAAATATCCTTTCCATTTTGAAATCACTTATTTAAAATCTAAAAATCTACCACATATTAAAGAAAACAATTTATTCGAAATGAACCTTGAAAAAATTTAAATTAATATTTAAATAATTGAGTGTTAATTATAGTGTAAAATTCCATTCATGTCGTACACATTAAAATAAATATTCCTTTCACATTTTCGGCAAAAAGTCAAAATTACCTTATTAAAAAAATTACAAAAAGATTCATTTTAAATAATTTTGTAAAAATTAAAACATGTGTAAAAATATATTTAAACAATTTTTGGATAATAGTAAAATATTCATTTAAATTTTTTTTAGAAAATCTAGATATGGAAGGAAAAGGATTTTTTACCAAAGAAATAAATAAAGCCTTTTTCTTAGAAACATTAGTTTGGTATCTTTAGTTATTAAAGAGAGTATAATTAAAGGAACACATTTATAATTTAAAAATAAATATAGGAGAATAAAATAAATGAGTTTCTTGAGAGGTATACTATGATACTTCACCATATAAAACTTAATCATAAACAATCTCAATAAACAATGAGATTGTAACATAAAAGTTTTTCCACTTGGTAAATTTTGTTTTGTAATCCCCATGAAATAAATAAAGTTATATGGGTATGTAAATCCACAAAAATTTTATAATAATATTCATAAAATAAATTAATGGGTATTACATATACCACATAAAAGAAACAAGTGGTAAATATGGCATGTGTATCATAGAAGTAAAAGTGTGACGAAAATATCTTACCTTATGCCTTGACTTCCTTTGTACTTATTTGAATCTCATTTATAATAAATATAATTTTAGTATACATATATTATATAACCATAATCATATATATAATACCATATATGATTTAATTATGATTTTTTATTACATATTTATTAAAAATACCTTGTTAAAATCACATTTCGGGTAAAAACCGCTTTGTTTTTTGTGTATGTTTTGATTTAGTATTTTTGGTCCTTTTATTTTGATCATGGTTTCGTAATCTTAAAAAATTTAACCATGATGTAAATATAATATATATTCATTATATATGTATTTATAGTAATCCAAAAAAATTAGAGATATAAAATAAATGACACCATTTATGGATATGGTAGGTCATACATACACATGAATGATATTTCCATTTTCTCAATGGACGGAATAAAGGAAAGGTAAATAACAATTAAACTTTAAAAAATAATTATAATTTCATTTATATCTCATAATAATATCATTTATAAATACTACCACAAATTTAATATATAAGAATATCATTTATAAATACTACCACAAATTGATCAAGGTAATCTCTAAAGACTCAATTCATTAAATACATGAAGATAGCAGGGGAATTAGTAAGAAAAAATGGAATCACTATATATTAACAGTGTTCATACCTTATATGAAATTATGTCTTGGGTATATTCTCATTATTTACTTTCAATTGATGATATCCATAATGATGGTTAATCTTAAAAAAGTATTGAGCTTCGTATAGTTAATCAAATAAGTCATCAATACAGGGTAGAGGATACTTATTCTTGATTATAATCTTGTTCATCTCTCAATAATTAATGAAAAGTCACATTGATACATCTTTCTTCTTAATAAAAAGAATAGGTGTACCCCAATGTCACACACTTGGATGAAAAAATTTCTTGTCAATATTCACTTGTAGTTTATTCTTTATTTCTTGCAACTCAATTGGGGTAATTCTATATGGAATATTTGAAATAGGCATAGAACTAGGTATGAGTTATATTGAAAACTCAACTTAATGATTTGGTGGAAGACTAATAAAATATTTTGGAAATACATTGAAAAAATACCTTTCAATAGGCATATCATTGATATTGAGTTTCTATCACGACCCGACCCTACCGGTCTCGAGCTGTAACTACCCCAAGCCTGCCTCCAAAGCCCAGGGGCTGGAGGCAAGCGCAGAAGATATAACAATCTCGGGGAGGCCTTTGCCTAAGTACATGTACACACACACAGCCCACTCAATGCAGAAGTACAGAGTAAAAAAGAAAACCAAAGGACAAAAAACTATAACCCAACCACAGTCATCTATCAACCTCTAAATATAAATAAAATAAAATAAAATAAAGTGCTGAAAAGTACTGACAAGATACTGAATAGAAAAAGGTAAAAACACGCTCCCAACCTGAAAGGTGCCACAACTCGGCAATAGTTAAACAAAAGTAAATAGCTGGTGAGTCTCACACCTGAAAGTCCTACTACAACCACTGATCGCAGCCCAAGCTCCTTTGTCCTCTACGCTCCTCCGTAGTCTCGATCGACATGTCTGTCATCTGAAAGGTCACACCAAGTGCGGGAAAATCCCAAGCAGGGGTGAGTATAAAGATACTCAGTAGGATTCCCCAAAAGCTCGAGGTATCAATAAAAGAGGTACTAAAATGGTGAGCAGTAGACAGAAAAAAGAACAGTGTATAAGTAAAATAGAGAGAGTGCAGCTCAACCCAGCAAAAGAAAGGAAGTAGACTCATCCCAACCTAGAGGATCTAGACAAGGAAAGCATGTGGCATACCCCGCTTGTCTTCGCCCCTTCTAAAAGGAGAGTACTGAACCCAAGGAGTGGGGGAAGAAGTAGGGTGTGTATATATATTCTCAAAAAGAAACCCGAATGAGTGCATAAGGGGATCTTCATATCCAATTTCAGCCTATGATAATTCACCAAAAACTCTAAGGGTAGCCATCACTGATGCCCAATAGTCTCGCACGTCAAATATGACTCATCGCTAAACCATACCACCAAAAGTCCCGCTCTGGTAATCATGGAGAAAATCCACTAACAAGCCTCATATAAAGGACTAGGTATGAAATAAATCCTCAGGTAACCCACTACCAAGCCCAACTGGATGGTAAACCCCAAAATGTCATCAGGTGACCCACTGCCTAGCCCTGCTGAAGGGTAAACCCCAAAAGGTCATCGGGCAACCCACTGCCCAGCCCTGCTGGAGGGTAAACCCTAAATTCAATGGGTAACCCACTGCTTAGCCCCACTAGAGGGTAAACCCTAAGGTCAACGGGTAACCCACTGCCTAGCCTCACTAGAGGGTAAACCCTAATATGCCGGTGGGTAACCCACTGCCCAGCCCCGCTAGAGGGTAAACCCAGAACTGGTTTGATAACTCCGCACTGCCCGTGCCATCACTGGGTGTCACTAACATCGCTACCGTGCGTTGGTTTGTAGTGCATAAAAGGAACCTATGACAAACACCCTTTCATGTTTCTACATTCAATGAGATCTCGAAATAGGATTTGCACGCCCAAACAGATTACACAGTTGTAATCCTTGCGGAAAAACACGCGAGATAGATTACTTACTCACTGGAAATGGACTCTCGATGAAAAACTTATTCAACACTGCTATATTACCATACAGCGTCTCGTGGGTCCCACACCTCGGTCCCGAAAGATTTCGGGAGAACTGCGCCATTGCGATTCTCTCGGAAAAACACCCCGAAATTACTACTCATTCGCCCTGAACGGACGTCTGATGAAAAAGTCGCAAAACGCTTCTCACATCTTAAAAGACGGACCATGGGGCCCACACATCAACTCCAACTTCAACTCTTGAAACCACACTAGACAACTTATTCTCGACGCCAGGGTCATAATGCCGCTGACGGTGCCTTAAACGGACTCCGGATGTATTCGTGTCATCTGAAAGAAGAATCCTGACGAGGTACTTAACGAGCGTGTCGCGCCACCGAGCCCCCGTATCGGGATAAAAAAATACCCAAGACCATCCCAAAATCTGTGTCTCGAGCCGAGTATTGCACTTCCATAGATGGAACGCAAAATGGACACTTGTAGTAGAAGTTACGGGTGTCCGAAGACAAGGGGGCTAACCCCCTTAGGGCGGGAAAGGCCAGGTCCGGCCGGTCCACCCGGCCTGGGCCGGCCCGTGCTGGCCCGCGGCTCTTCTGCGTGGCCCGGCCGCAGACCCAAGGTCCACCCGTGCCGATCGGCCCTCATGGACAGTCGCTATCCCATTCAGAGACCCACCGAAGGTGGGTCTCAGTCTCTCGCACGGGGTCACACATCGCAACCCCAGGTCCACCCATGCCAACGACCTCCGCCCGCCGCCTGGGAGCGTTGTCGCTGCCTGGGACCGCCGCCACCTGGGACCGCTTCCACCTAGGAACGCCGCCGCCTGGGACCGCTTCCTGGGACCACTACCTCCTAGGAACCACCGGACCACCTTTCCGACCGCCGGACAGCCATGGAACCGCCGGAAAACCCAAGGTTTGGCTGGAAAACTTTCCGGGCCCACCCCGGGCGCCCCTGGACTCGGATTTTCGATCCGAGAAGAGTGTTAGAAAGTTGGGATCGAGACCTATGAATATATGGTATTATCTTGATTATTTTAAATCATTTAAATGAAATTAATTTAATTTAAGGAAGGTGCATAAATTAAAACGAAAACACAAACTTCTTACCTCGTTGGGCGTAGCCCGTAGCTTCACGAGTGATATGTTGAACCGATGCGCCGCCTTGGAGAGGTGGAGGAGAGAATTTTGGAGCTTTTTGAGAGGTATCCACTAGGGAGAGACAAAGGGGGAAGGAGGAGGAAGAGTTCTGGGAGAAGTGTTTAAGTAGAGAATGAATTAAAATTTAATTAATTCTTTAAACACCTACCAGTAGACCCCGCACCCGAACTTTCGACGGGGTCAGGGTTAAGCCGCCCTAGGGTAAAATCCATGTTATAAGCAAAATGGTGGTATTGGATTTTTAATCTGATCCTCCATTCATAAGTTGTAAAGTTCACGCCTGAGGCCGCTAAATTATGAAAACACCCCTGGTGGCATTTTCCACAGAAGGGATGTGCCCGTGAAAGTTACACCCCTCCTAGGGTAAACGGCACGTTCCGGACTCAACGGTACCCTAAGTTTTCCCATTCGAGCAACAGTTTAAGAGTTATTCTATTTATTTGGCGTGTCCAGTGTGAACACACTTAAAATTTAATTCCGGCCACACCAGGGCTCAGAATCACACGCCATCTGAACACCCTGCTCTGGAATAACATCAAGAAAATTTAAAAGTCTTACAGGCTCAAAACCTAGGTTCTTACATCATTACCTCCTTCCAATTTTTCATCCCTGAAAAACAAAACTACAAAAACAACTCTGGATACTGAGCCCGCATCTGGCTCTCCCATTCCCAGGTGCTCTCCTGCACCCTCTCATGCTGCCACAGCACACGAACCAAAGGAATGGTCCATCCATACAGTGTATGCTCTTGCTGGTCCTCAATCGCCACTGGGTGCTCCGCAAAGGTGGCTCCATCCTCAATGTCCAGATCTCCCCAATCGATAATGTGTGTGGGGTCATGCACATATTTCATCAGTTGTGACACGTTGAAGACTTCATGCACCGTCTCCACCTATTGGGGTAGAGCAAGATGGTAGGCCACCTCACCGACCTTGCACACGATCTCAAAGGGCCCAATGATCCTCGACAATAGCTTGCCTCCCTAACCGAACCTCCATGTCCCACGCCGCGGAGAGACTCTCAAAAATACATGGTCCCCCTGCTTGAACTCTAAAGGCCTGCGAAAATGATCAGTGTAAGACTTATCTCTGCTCAGATCCATCCTCATCCGCTCACGAATAACCTGGACCTTCTCTGTCGTCGCATGCACCAACTCTGGGCCCACGAGGGAGGTCTCCCCAACCTCCGTCCAGCACAACGGTGACCTGCAGGGTCTCCCGTAGAGGGCCTCAAAAGGGATCATGCTGATAGTAGAGTGGTAACGTTTTTTGTATGTAAACTCCACCAAGGGTAGGTGATCCTCCAAGATCAGGCCAAAGTCTAACACGCACGCCCTAAGAATATCCTCCAACACCTGGATAGTGCGCTCTATCTTCCCGTTAGTCTGGGGGTGAAAATTTTTACTCATACGCAGTACTTTCCAAAAATGCGACGTAAACCGTGATTCATGGTCAGAGATGATCGCCGAGGGTACTCCATGAAGGCGGACCATCTCCCGAACATACAGCTGCCCTAGACTCTCCACCAAACTTTTCTACCTGATGGAAAGGAAGTGCGCCGACTTCGTGAGTCGGTCCACTATCACCCAAATGGAGTCATGGCCCTTCGCTATGCATGGAATCCCTATGATGAAGTCTATATATATGCCATATCACTTCCACTCTGGGATATCAAGGGGCTACAATAACCCTCTCGGAACCTGATTCTCTACCTTCACCTGCTGATAGTTAAGACATCGAGAAACGAACTCAGTTACGCTCTGCTTCATGACAGACCACAAAAACTACCGATGAAGGTCTCTGTACATCTTCCCCACACTGGGATGTATAGCCAAGGGAGAGTGTGGAACTCCCACATCACCTCCTCCTACATCTCTGCTGGTACTACAGCTCACCCCTGGAACAGGATCTCGTGATTCCCTCCTTCAGAATACCTATCGGGTGTGTCACCCATGGATATCTGATTACGCAGTACCTCGCTGTCGACATTCCCCAACTGTGACTCTCTCACACGCTCAAGGAGCGAAGGATTAAACACCATCGATTGCAGGAAATTCTTACCCTCCTACTCCACCAAGGTCAGCCGTAGGGAAGCCAACTGCTCTGAAGCTTCCCACAGTAAACGAGCATGGGACTTCCTGCTAAGGGAATCTTCTACTATGTTTCCCTTCCCTGGAGTGTAGACTATCTCGAAATCATAGTCCTACAAAAACTCCATCCAGCGTCTCTTCCTCAGATTCAAATCGCTCTGAGTGAAGATGTACTTGAGGCTCTGGTGGTCTGAGTAGACCACAAAACACTCATCCAGAAGGTAGTGTCTCCATAACCTCAAGGAAAATACCACCATTGCCAGCTCCAAATCGTGAGTCACATAATTCTGCTCAGGGGGCCTCAACTACCTCGACCCATAGGCAATCAATACCCACTGCTGCATCAGCACACACCCGAGCCCAGCTCCTAAAGTGTCACAATACACCATGAACTCAACGCCCTCCTCTGGCAACCTCAACACTGGAGCACTAGTCAGCCTCTGTCTCAACTCCTCGAAGGCCTTCCGGCACTGATCAGTCTAGGTGAATGGTCATCCCTTCTGCGTCAATGCGGTCAAAGGGGCAGCAATCCTAGATAAATATTCCACAAACCTCCTATAGTACCCTGTTAAACCAAGGAAGCTATGCGCCTCTAACGCATTCTTGGGTGGCTCCCAAGAAAGCATTGCCTCTATCTTTGTGGGATCTATAGCCAATCCATGCTCTGTAATTACATGCCCCAGAAAGTAAGCCTCATGAATCCAGAACTGACACTTAGAGAGCTTCCCATATAGCTGGTGCTCTCGAAGTAAGTCTAGGACCATCCTCAAATGCTATGTGTGCTCCTCTTCCGTCGTAGAGTAGATGATTATGTTGTCAATAACGACAACCACAAACCGGTATAAGTATGATTGGAAGATCTGGTTCATCAAAGCCATAAAAATGGTGGGGGAATTTGTCATGCCAAAGGGCATCACCAGAAACTCGTAATGCCCATAACAACAATGGAAAGTCATCTTCGGTATGTCAGCCTCACGAACCCACAACTGGTGGTAGATGGATTGAAGATCAATCTTAGAAAACCAATTATCACCTCTCAACTGGTCGAATAGGTTGTCAATCCTCGGAAAAGGGTACTTGTTCTTTATCGTGGACTGATTCAGGCGACGATAATCTACACAAAGCCACAGACTCCCATCTGCCTTTTTCACAAACAAAACTGGAGCTGCCAAGGGGGACACACTGGGCCTAATGAATCCCTTCTCACGAAGGTCGCCCAACAGAAGTCGTATCTCCCTAAGCTTTGTGGGTTCCATCTGATAAGCCACACACGATATTGGAGTATTCCCCGGATGTAAGTCAATGCAGAACTCCATCTCTTGCCTCGGAGGTAGTCTTGAAACTTCCTCGGGAAAGACGTCCATGTAGTCCTCTACAACTGTAGGGATCCAGGTGCCTAGAATGTCTGCTGCTCTAAGAGCCATGCTCACCAACTGGTGAGAAAAAGGTCATGGTCTCCTACTCAGAGTACTCGTCTGCTCCGCCATGAGGTCTCATTCACCTAGAATGGTGAACCTCATCCCATCAATGTGCACACCTCTGACTCATCTGTGATGACAGTCGATCTTGGAGTAAACTATAGAAAGTCAATCCATGCCCAGGATGACGTCGTAAGGTTCCATCATGATGAAGAGTAGGTCTCACATGAAACTCTATCCTCCAAATGACAGTTCGCACCGTCTGTCGATAAAGGTCACAAATGAGGCACTTCCCATAGGAACCTCGAGGGTAAGTGTAGGTGTCAACGCCTCTACTGGAAGCTCCAACTCCCATGCCAAAATCAGCGATATAAAGGAGTGGATGGCACCTATTTCTACTAGTACGGAAGCAAGCGTAGAGTAAACACAAAGAGTACCTTAGACCATCTCGTGTGCTGGGGGGTCACGAACACCCATAGCCTGCAGCTGCCTGCGGCCCCTACCGCCAACTCCCTAAGCCTGGAATGGGCCGCCCAGTGTTGGCGGTGGAAGGACCGCGAAACTTTGTCCTGGACCTCCAGGTCTTACCACTCTGCCTGCATCACCTCCCTAAGGACCACCCTATCCTCGCCTGGGGGATCCCTGGTCACAGCGCTGCCTCTACCGTTGTGGTACGCCCACTGCCTGTCATGGCTGTTTGGTATGCCTGTTCGGGCAGTCCCATGCTAGGTGACCCCGTCCATCACAGGCATATCACCGTATCTCTCCTGCCTACCCCGGTGCTCCATGTCGCCACTACATTTTACGACCCTTCCCTTGTGTCTTCTCACAAAAGGGACTCCTCGACCGAGGCTTTCCTCTCTGCCACCTGCCTGTCACCGAAGACTATCCTCTGAAGTGGCCACTTCTAGGCCCTGTCAGCTGTCGTCCCTCGGCCAAGAATATCTTCATCACGAGTTCTCGCTCTAGCACCCCGGCATAAGTAGGGATGCACAGGGGTACTACACTAGCACAGATCTCCCTGTGAAGACTCTGCTCAAACTTATGTGCCTGGAAGTAACTATCGCAGACCTTATCCTGCGATTAGCGTGCCAGATCGGTAAACCGGGCCGAGTACTACACCATGGTCATCCCCCCTGCTTCAGCCCTAAAAGCTCCTGAATCTGAATGGATCGTAAAGAAGAGGGGGAGTACTCCTCCCAAAAGAGCTGCTAGAAGCTATCCCATGTGAGAGACGGCTCTTTGTGGGTCTGCGTAACAAACCCTCACCAACGCTCAGTCATCCCGAGGAAAAGGCTGGCAGTTAGGGATACCATCTGGTCTGTTGGTGTTCGTACCAGCCTAAAAAGTCATTCCATGGACTCTATCCAATCTTCCACTGCCTAGGGATCCGGGTCCCCGTGGAACTTCTGCGTCCGCTGACGTTGGAAGTCCCAGAGCCCACTCAGCCAGTGCTCAACCTCAGCCCGTGTTGGCGGTACTAATTCCTGCTCTCCAGGTGGAGGGGCTACTACTGAAGCACTGAGTGGAAGGGGATCACGTGAGGGTCCCTAAACTGACACCTCGTCGCTCGCCAGGTCGTCGTCACGAACTAGAGAGGGTAACCTGGCTAGGTTCTGTCATGGGGGCATCCTGAAAATTATCAAGGATTACCACGATCAGATGGGCATATATATATATATATATTGGTAATAACAAAGGGTGGATGACTCAACAAGGACAGTCAAAGACTAAATCCTACCAGATGCATGTTCCAAAATTCCTTGCAATAAATGTCTCAGCGTGCCGAGTCGACAAGCGGTTTATCAGGGTCCTGGTGAATGGATATGTCGGCCACCTGTACCATCACTGGACTCCCTGGCCTGAGATCCGCTCTCGGGACACGTTGACATTATTTCCCTAAATCCAGACCAATTCCTTTTTAGGTACGTCTGAACAATGCCCCAAGGAATAAACAACCTTTAATACCACTTTGTCACGACCCGACCCTACCGGTCTTGAGCTACAACTACCCCAATCCTGCCTCCATAAACCAAGGGCTGGAGATAAGTGTCGAAGGCATAACAATCTCAAGGAGGCCTTTTCCTAAGTACATGTACACACACACACAGCCCACTCAATGCAGAAGTGCAGAGTAAAAAAGAAAACCAAAGGAAAAAACAACTATAACCCAACCAAATTCATGCATAAACCTCTAAATAGAAAAAAAATAAAGTGCTGAAAAGTACTGAAATGATATTGAATAGAAAAAGGGAGAAACAAAGGAGGTACTAAAATGGTGAGCAATAGACAGAATAAAGAACAATGTATGAGTACAATAGAGAGAGTACAGCTCAACCCAAAAAAATAAAGGAAATAGACTCGTCCCAACTAAGAGGAGCTAGACATGGAAAGCACATGGCATACCCCATGTGTCTTCGCCCCTCCTATAAGGAGAGTAACTGAACCCAAGGATTGGGAACAAAAGTAGGGTGTATATATATATGCTCAACAAGAAACCCAAAGGAGTTCGTAAGGGGATCTCCATCTCCAAGCTCAGCCTAGGATAAGTTTCCAATAGTTATAAGGGTATCCATCACTGATTCCCAACAGTCCCGCACGTCAAAGTTGCCTCCTTGCTAAATTGTACTACCAAAAGTCCCACTTCGGTAATCATTGAGAAAAGCCACTGACTAGCCTCATAGAAAGGATTGATTCTGAAAGAAACCCTCAGGTAACCCACTACCCAACCCAGCTGGAGGGTAAACCCCAAAATTTTGTCGGGAGACCCACTGCCTAGCCCTGTTGGAGGGTAAACCACAAAAGGTAGTTGGTTAACCCACTACCCAGTTCTGCTGGAGGGTAAACCCTAAAGTTAATGGGTAACCCGCTGCCCAGCCCCGCTGGAGGTTAAACCCTAAAGTCAATGGGTAACCCACTATCCAGCCTCACTGGAGGATAAACCAAGATACGTCGATGGGTAACCCACTACCCAGCCCCATTGGTAGGTAAACTCAGAACTGGTCTGATAACTCTGTGTTGCCTATGCTATCACTAAGTGTCACTAACATCGCTATTGTGTGTTGGTTCGGAGTGCGTAAAACGAACCTCCGACAAATGCCCTTTCATGTTTCCACATTCAATGATATCTTTAAATATTATTTGCACACCCAAACATATTACACCGTTGTAATCCTTGCGGAAAAACACGCGAGATAGACTACTTACTCGCTGGAAACGGACTCCCGACAAAAAAGTTATTCAGTACCGCTTTATGCGCATATGGCATCTCATGGGTCCCACACCTCGGTCCCGAAAGAGGTCAGGTGAACTGCGCTATCGCGATGCTCTCAAAAAGACACGCCAAAACGACTACTCATTCGCCCTGAACGGACGTCTGATGAAAAAGTCGCAAAACGCTGCTCATGGCTTAAAAGACGGCCCATGGGGCCCAAGCCTCAACTCTAGCTTCAATGCCGAAAACCACCTTGGACAAATTCATCTCGACTCCATGGTCACAACACCGCTAACGGCGCCCTAAACAGACTTCGGATGTGTTCACGCCATCCGAAAGAAGAATCCTAGTGAGGTACTTAACGAGCGGGTCGCACCACCGAGCCCCCATCTTAGGAAAAAAATCCCCAAGACCATCTCAAACTTTTAATCTCGAGCCAAGGATTTCACTGCCGTATATGGCACACAAAACGGACACCCGTAGTGGAAGTTACGGGTGTCCGAAGACAAGGGGGCTAACCCCCTTAAGGCTGGACCGGCCCGGCCCACAGCGCTGGCCTGCGGCCCTTCTGCGCGGCCCGGCCACAGACCCGTGGTCCACCCACACCAATCGGCCCTCGTAGCCGGTTGCTGTCCCTCGTGGTCGGTTGCTGTCCCTCGTGGATACCCACCGAAGGAGGGTCTCGGTCTCCTGCACAGGGTCGCGCGTCGCGACCCCCGGTCCACCCGCGCCGACGACCTCCGCCCGCCGCCTGGGAGCGTCGCTGCCGCCTGGGACCGCCGCCGCCTAGGATTGCCACCGCCTGGGACCGACTCCAACTGGGAACCACTGCACCAACCGCCGGACAGCCCTGGAACCACCATAAAACCCAAGGTTTGGCCGGAAAAATTCACAGGGCCACCCCGGGCGCCCCGGGACTCGTATTTTTGATCCGAGAAGAGCGTTAGAAAGCGTGGATCAAGACCTACACATCTATGGTCTTCACTCGACGATTGGAGATCATTTAGATGCAATTAATTTAATTCATGGAAGGTGCAGAAATTAAAACAAAAAGACAAACTTCCTACCTCGCTGGGTGTAGCCCGTAGCTTCACATGTGATCTGTCGGACTGTCGTGCCGCCTTGGAGAGGTGGAGGAGAGGATTTTGGAGCTTGTTGAGAGGGATATTTCGGGGAGAGACAAAGGGGGAAGTATGAGGATGAGGAGTGGGAGAAGTGTTTAAGTAGAGAATGAATTAAAATTTAATTAATTCTTTAAACACCTACCAATAGGCCCCGCACCCAAACTTTCGACGGGGTCGGGGTTAAGCCGCCCCTAGGGTAAAATCCACATTTTGAGTGCAACGGTGGTCATAGAATTTTAAGATTATCCTCTGTTCAGAATTTGTAAAGTTCACACCTGAGGCCACTAAATTACGAAAATGCCCCTGGTGGCATTTTCCACAGAAGGGTCGCGCCCGCGAAAGTTACACCCCTCCTAGGGTAAACAGCACCTTTGATACTCAACAGTGCCCTCGGTTTTCCCATATGAGAAACTATTTAGGAGTTATTCTGTTTATTTGGTGTGTCCAGTGTGAATGGACTTAAAATTTAATTATGGCCACACCAGGGCTCGGAATCACATGTCGTCTGAACGCCCTGCTATGTAATAACATCAAGAAAATTTCAAATTATTACAGGCTCAAAACCCGAGTTCTTACAGTTTCTCCCCAACCATTTGAGATAAACACCCCTTTTCAAAAGGAATCATGACCCATAAAATGGATGGTATTTACATCAAAAGTTTATATTTATAATTACACTGGTAGATGATCATAGGTTGGTTTGGAATATCAAATGTGACTTCTCTTACTTGGAGATTTATGTGGTATTTGTATAGATAAATATAGTCCATTCTTAAGATAACATCAAATTCAACCAGAGGGAGAATAACAAGATTTATAGGAATCAAATTCACATAAAATTAAAGTCAGGAATAATCATATACTTAAGATGTGATCATCATGTCATTTGGGGGTTTCATTACTAATTAAACATCTAGTCATTGAGAATAACAATGAACATACATATATGATTCTCATGATATACATGAACTCAAATAACTAAGCTCAAATAGGTTACTTCAATATTTGAGCATACTTGTTACCACCTTAACTTTATCACTCTACCTTCAATCTCATATTATAACCATAATGGTCATCATGAACATCATTCATTTTTATTCATAGTGATTTATCGTGAAAAATCATTTATAGGATGTCTAAATCATGACACCATCTATGACACCTTAGGATTTCCCTTGGTAATTCATGCTCATTATTCAAATCTTTGATGATGGTTCATAAAGACTTTCTAAATTTCCAAAGTATATCCCCTAAGAGTGTAAAACTTGGTGTGTAGTAAGGCCCATTTTCATGCACCAGGTGATGATAGAGTCTAGTTCAATTCAACCTTTTTTAATTTATTAACCCTAGGTATAACTATGCCAGATCCACATACACTTGTAGTATCAAGACATGGATTTAATTACTCTAAAATTACTCACTCTATACTTCACCAAAATTTCAGGATATTTTCTTATACTTAAACTTATCCTTATAATTATCCTTATATATATCCTTAAACATATCCTTAAACTTTTCCTTAATTATATCCTTAAAATATCCTTAAGTATCTCAATAAAGTTTTCTCATATTAGTTTCAAAATTTTAACCAAAAATCACCTCTAATACCAATTGTAACGACTCGGTATTTTCATACGTATATATTAAATCTTTATATGTGAATATTCAATACATTTCATAAATACACACCCAACGACCATAAAGGTTTAGTGTTTTTGGAGACTAGATACGTGATCTTCTAATTTCATGAAAGATCTTCAACATCTACCATAAATATATTCCTATTTAGTACACTTTATATATATACCCTATATAAAACTTTCTTCATAACCTGGAGAAAGGATATATATAAGAAAGGGTGATATTAGATGTTCAGTAAGGGTAAACGTCAAATATATCAACCAATGATCATATGAAAGCATAAAATAAAAATAAGGGTATGATATAATGAATAGAACTTACAAAGTTAATACCTGATCTATCATAGATCGTAAACATTAGTAGTGTAATAAAACATTATCATTTCAAAATACATGAACCATAGTAGTGATAAATCATCATAAATCAATCTTGAACCATAATTTCATGTAATATAAGTGTGGAACCATCATAAGTATAGAAACTATTTCATATGTTAAGGGTAACATATGAGACCATCAAATCATAGTAGATCGGGTATCAACACATGTTTCCCATTTCATAATGTATCAGGCATCATCACATTCCTCCCATAGTGGATTAATAACTTTGGCCTATTTCACATATTGAATGAAGCACATAGTCTTGTTTCCCATAGCAGATCAATCACATAATCTTGTTTACCATTATTATATCATGATATATAAAAGATTACCCAATGCATTAAAGGGATACATAGGTCCCACCCATCATATATCTGTACATTTTTGTTCCATAAAATCATTTAACATTTAAAATATCATCATATCATAACCCGTAAAAAGAAATAGGGTTTTATACACATTTCATCAATCCATTATATTATAAACCATGTAAAAATAAATGGTTTCATAATAAATTCATCATCATAATCATAAAACATCTAGAGAAACCATTGGATTATATATCTAGTAAAACATCAGAAAACCCAAAGGTTTTTGTCATTGAGGAATTGAGATTCTATAAAAAGATCATTAAAACATTCTTGAGTAAAATATTATTTCCATTTTGAAATCACTTATTTAAAATCTAAAAATTTCCCAAATATTAAGGAAAACATTTTCTTTTAAATGAACCTTTAAAACTTATAAATTAAGCTTAAAATAATTTATTAGTCGTGATGGTGGAAAATTTTGTTCATGTCACGCACATTAAAACAAATATTTCTTTTACATTTTTCTTATAAAGAAAAAAAATGTTTGGAAAACTAAAATAAGATTCATTTAAAAAAATGTAAAAATTATTTTTACCATAATATTTCATCAATGGAAACTTAATCATAAAAAAACTCTATAAAAAATGAGATTGTAACCTTAAACCTTTGCAACTTGGTAGTGTTATTTTCATAATCCCCATGAAATAAATAACCATAGATGGATATATAAATAAAAATAAATTTCATAAGAATAATTATAAAATACATTCATGGGAAGTATATACACCACATAAAAGAAACATGTGGTGAATATGGAATGTGTCTCACACAAATAAAACTGATACAAAAATCCATTAACTTAAGTATTGACTTCCTTCATACTCATTAGAACCTCATTTATAATAAAAATATTTTTATTATAAATCTTATAAATAACCATTATCATATATATAATACCATAAATGATTTACTTATGACCTTTTATCACCCGTTTATTAACAATTCCTTGTTAAAATCACGTTTCAGGTAATAACTACTTCATTTTTCATATATGTTTCAGTTTGGTATTTTTGTCCTTTTATTTTGATCATGGTTACATAATATTTATAATTTTTACCATGATATAAATATAATATATATTAATTATATATTTTTTTAGATTAATCAATAAATTTTAGATATAGAAAATGAATTGCATTGTTCATAGAGACGGTAGGTCGTACATACGCAAGAACGTTGTTTCCATGTTCTCGATGGATAAGATGAAGGAAAGATAAAAAATAATTAAACATTATAGAATAATTATGGTTTAATTTATATTACATATATTGATTAAATTTATCCATATTACCTTCCATGTAAAGGGTGAGTGAAAAATGAATCACATCATTTTGTAAGGCAGTAGTTCGTTGTACACACGAGCGATGTTACCATATTCCCATGGAATGTAAAGTATTAAGGTATATGTGATATTATAATTACATAAGTATAATAATGTCACAAATATATTATGTATACTTTAAATCCATAATTATATCCATCCTTTATAGGTAGTGATGGAAAATGAATTATGTTTTTTCATGAGGCGATAGTCCGTCGTACACATGATCGAAAATTTCATTTACCATTTGAAGTAATTGGAGGTGAATATAGGTTATTACATTAATATAATAACATCTAAGTATATGGGTGATACTGATGTTATTGTATCATCATAGTTGAATAATATTTCAAGGAGGTGGAAGAATAAATTAAATAGAAATACTTAGTTGAGAATAGTACCTATTCTTTATATAACCTCCATCGGTTTGCACCAAAATCCTTCCTAGTTTGGCTTCTTGATCGCACTAATGCCTCTAGGATGTAATGATGGATGTAAGGATAGAATTTGGGTAGTTATTGTCCAAAAAAATAGGTTTTATAAGTGTTAATAGGAGAGGAGAGAGGGTGTCCTTTTATAAGGGGGGTGAGGACACACTTGGAATTTTTGAAAAGAAAAAGTTGTACCCATGTTTTAAACAAGCCACAAGGATCCAAAATTGTTAATTATAAAGAACCTAAGATTATATAAGGTCTAAATATGGTCGTAAAATGCGCTTTTGAAAAGTTTATAGTACCCATTATAGTTTTATTTAACCCCCCCCCCCCCCCCCCCCCCGATAAACCTCTTTTAAACTTACCTGTGGTAATTAATTTTAACTATTTTTACTATTCATTTTGTCCAAAAATTAATTTGAACGTATTATATAGTATTAATTATGATAATTAAAAATATATAATCAATTTTTTAAAATTCCATTCACAAAATTGAAAAAAATTAAAAATAAACCCATGGATGCGATGAAAAAGTGGTTTTCGAAAGAGAAAATTTGTCATAAATATGGAAAGTTTTAAAATCAAAATTCAATATGAAATTGATTCCAATAACCTAAATTGGATTAATAAATATATAATAGAACTAATTTTTATCTTAAAACCATACTAATACAAAAAGGGTATTGTAAATTCTTTGAATGAAAAGGAAATTTTTTAATAAAAATCAGTATTTTCTACTATTCATCCAAAAATTAATCTTTCTTGAAAATTTTTAAAAATTCACTAAAATATAATTTTAATTTTTATATTTAAAAAGTGAATTTAATTTTTTATAATATATTTTCTATAAGTTTCAAAAACTACTTTTATTATTTATTCAGAAAAATCAATAAAACATTTTTAGATAAAATAGTATTTTTGAAACATATAAAAACTTTACTAAAAATTAAGTAATTTTTAACAATATGATTTATTTATTTAAAACCATTATACTTAATTTTAAAAATGTGTTTATTAATATTCATACCACCAATTTTAATGGCTAGGTTATAATGGTTATGTATAAATAATAATTTTAATAGTATATTGTAGTTTGTTAAAACTTGGTGTTGCGTGTAATGTAAGCTATCGAAAAAATTAAATTTATTCAAAATATATATTTCATAAAAACTTTGAGTGTTACAACAAGAAACTAAGTGTATATTTATAAGTTATACTAATGAAAATAAATTATCACTACTACAGAACACACAATATATGACGTTAGACTTTATCAACGCTAGTGAAAAGCGCTAATAAAATCTATCTTTATCAGCGCTTCTTTTTTAGCACTGATAAAGGATACCGTTATTAGTGCTTTATTTTTGGCACTGATAAAGGCTTCACTCGCATGCACAAGTCTCACACCAAAATAGCGGACGTCCGGTCGCTTCTTTGTATACGATTTCAATACATCCAAAGCTCAAAAGCATGTTGTGGGGATGGGCTCCCTCATTCACTCTTCACACACAGCCATATGGGCCCAAACCTACATGCCCGGGCCTGCACGGGCTTTGGACCACCCTATGTTTCCCACAGGGCCCCACCCCCATACACACATTCGAGTCCTATAAGACTCGACCCACCTGCCCCCCCCCCCCACCATCCAGGCCTATACACGGCCCGACCCACCTTTCCATGCAAGCCATGGCCCCTATTTTTTATATACCAATAAAAATAAAAAAATAAAAAAATACAAGTATCAAAAATATTAAAAAATATAAAAAATTAAACTAATAAAATTTAAAAAATAAATAATTAAAAAATACAAGAAAATTAAATAAATAATTATTAATAACTTTAATATATATTTATATTAAAAATATTAATTAATATATATATTAAATATAGATATATAAAATTTATTAATTAAAATAATTAAACAAATAAAAAATAAAAATGAGTAAATTAAAAAAATATAATTTTTTTTAATTAAATAATTATTAATAAAAATGCTTAAATTTAATATACATATTTATATAAATTATAAATATTAATAAATATTTTATAATAAATTTAGATATATAAAATAAATAAATTCAAATAATTAAACAAATAAAAATTAAAAATGAGTAAATTAAAATAATATTAAAAAATTATTAATAAAAATGAAAAAATTTAATATACTTACATATAAATTATAAATATTAATAAATAGTATATATTAAATATAAATATATAAAATGAATAAATTTTAATAATTAAAAAAATAAAAATGAATACATTAAAAATTTATTAATGAAACAGTTATTAATAAAAATGAATAAATGGAATATGTATATATATATATATTAATTATAAATATTAATAAATAAAATACATTAAATATAAATATATAGAATGAATAAAATTTAATAATTAAAAACATATTCATTTCATATTCATTTTTAATGGTTTTTATACATCATTATTAATTAGTATATGTCATATTTTTAATAAGAAAATATATTCATATATATTTCTATATATATTTATATATATATCAATATATATAATATTTCCTAAAATATGAATTATATGATAAAAAATATTTATTCTCACATTAAATAAGTCTTATATTTAGTGAAAATGGTTTATAATAAAAAATTAATATTAATGAAAAATATTGACTAATTGTGTCGAGTAATGGATATTTAATTGAATGTTGTTTGATTTTTCAATCTAACATATATCAAATGTGTGTTAAATTTATTTCACACATACATATATGTAATTATGGTGTTTTTATATACAACATTCACACACATAAAATTTCTATAATTTATTCAAGTTTTAATATTCATTTCAGAATTATATTTATGAACATAATATATATTAATATATATTATGTTTCTAATCGGTAAATTTTTTTTTTTTTTTTTATTCCATATTTACTATTTATTACTTATTAATATTTTTTCGAATATATTCATTTTTTATATTATTTATTCATTGATAATATTATTTTTTTTTAATATTTTTGTAATTTATTCATTTTCAATTTTTCATTGTTCAATATGTTTGTAATTTTATATATTTTCAATATTTATCTATAAATTTTTATCCATTAACATTTAATTTTTTTAAAATGGTTGTAATTTATATAATTAATATGTATTCATTTCCATTTTAACATATATAAATATTCATTTTTAATTTTTTAAAGTATCTAAATAGTTAATAACAGTTATTTATTTTTTAAATTTATTCATTCTTATTATCATTTATTTCATTAATAGACACTACATATTCTATAATTTTATTGTTCAATTTAAGGTATATCAAACTTGTATATATATATATATTAATTTCACACACACAAATATTTATGTAATTAATGAAATATTATTAAGAAACACATACACCTAATATTTATGTAATTTATTCAAATTTTAATATTCATATTAGAATTTCATTTACTACCATAAAATATTTAATATGTTATATTTTTAATCGGTAAATTTTATTTATTTATTTTTAATATTATTATAGTTAGTATTATTGATTCATTTTCAATGTTTTTTATTTTATTTGGAATTTATTCATTTTCTAATATTTATGTATACATATCTATTTACTACGTTTTGATATTTTTAATATGTATTCATCTTCATTTCAATATATATCCATATTTTTTTTAATAATTTGCATAATTAATAAAACTTGTCCATTTTTTCAATATTTTTAAAGTTTACTCATTTTTAATTATTCTGTTTCACTCATGTTTAACATTCATGCATTTAAGATAATATATTCATTAATAATGTTAAAAATATATTTATAAATAATTATATTTATAAAAAAAAATTGAAAGGAACAAAGTGCACAAGAATTAGGGGGTAAATATATTTATACATGTATATTTACTATATTTATAAAATTATATATTTATAATTATTGTAGTAGGGGTTGTAGCCTAGTGCCAAAACTACCTTGTAATATTGCATCAAATCCCGGGTTCGAGTCCTGGAAATAGCGAATTTCATGTGGAATAACACCCAGGTGTGGGTTGGCCTAGGCGGCAGCCCAGGCCTGTGGCAGGTGATCCTTGGGGGGATCATCATAGATGGATGGTGGTCGAGGCTCGGTTGTGCTCTCTGGACAGTGATAGGACCGTCAGGCTCCTCGGTGAAGATAGGCGATGAAGATGGATCATGGTGAGGGTGGGTGGTCTCGACTTTGTCAGTGGTGTGAACAGGTATGGGTAGGATCTTTGATGATGACTCGGCTCACGCAGTGGTGATGCGGCATCCACGAAGGATAGAGTGGGTGATATCTTCAGAGGTCTTCTTTGATAGAAGGATGAGGGGCCTGCATCAGATAACCACTCAATGAGGGTTACAGTGGTCAGTTGATCGTAGGGTGACAGAATGGTCACTAGTGTGGCTGGATAACGGCATTGATTGCGGGGGTGATTAGCTTCCATGGCGGATCGAAGGCTGAGTGGTCTAATAGGTAGAGGGCCCACAGTGGACAACCAGTTGTGGTTCTTAGGAATGGATGAGGGGTGTAAGGCATGTACTGGATTCCAAATCAAGGGCCTACGGGCCATGTAATGGGTTTTATGTCCACTGAGCCGTCGATCCATCAAATATTAAAAATAAATAACACTTGATGGGTGGAATATCCCCTTGGGGGGCTATGGTCTTCCTTTTTGGCCTATATGTGAGGCGTGTATGTGTGTGTTTGATGTAATTATACCATCAAGCACCAAATATATATATATTATTTATTAATTTATTTATTTATTTGTTTATTTATTTATTTATAATTATAAATAAATAATTATATATTTAAATAATGAATATAATTACTATATTTGTATTTATATTTATAAATATATATTAAATATATATATAATTATATAAATATATATAAAGATATAAAAATATTTATAATTATAAATAAATAATTATAAATATATTTAAAAATAATTTTTTTTATAAATCTATTTATAAATATATATTTACTATATAAATAAAATTATACATTAACAATTATAATTAAATAATTATAAATTTAGATAATTATAAAATTCTAATTAATATTTTAAATAATGAATATATTTAATATATTTATATTTATTTTTATTTTTGTTTTTGTTTTTATTTTTATTTTTATTTTTATTTTTATTTTTATTTTTATTTTTATTTTTATTTATTTTTTTATTTTATTTTTTATTTTTTTTTTTATCTTATGTTTTTTATTTTTTTTATTTTTATTTTTATTTTATTTTTTATTTTATTTTTTATTTTATTTTTTTAAATGTATATATTTATATAAATATATATAATTATATAAATATATTTATAATTATATAAAAATATTTATAAATTTATTTACAGATAAATTTATTTATAATTATAATTATAAATCTTTATCTGTGCTAAACAAGCGTTGATAAAGATGTCTTTTTTCAGTGATTATTATTTTAGCACTCATAAAACCACTCGTTATCAGCATTTTTTTTGGAAGCATTAATAAAATCCTCCTTGATCTTTTAAAAAAACATAACCTAATAGATTTTTTTCACATCGTTCAAGATCTTGCAGAACTTCGCATTTTCTGATACTCCCCTTGATCTTCTCTTAAACGAATCAACTCTCAAATCTAATGTATGTTATTTTTTTCTCCTCCTCTCTTGTTGCTTGATTGTTCTGGTTCATCAGTGTTCGATGGTGCGGGTGCGATAATGCGGCATTATCTTGGCTCGTTAGTATCATGGTTCCACCTTTAGGAGATCTGTCAATGAAGTCCCCACCACCATTCATCCTCCTATAATGGTTCCTTGTTTGTGGGTCTCTGCATTCCTAATTTTACCCTACTACGACTCGCATAAGTCCTTCATGGTTCATGGTGTTTTTTTGTTATTTTTGTTACCAACCCACTCCATGATCATTGGTTTCCTCCTATTATTAGTGTCACCCCATTCTTGGAGCTCTCAAGCACTACCCTGTACTAGTTTTCATCCACTTCTCCACTGCCTTAGCTTACTATGGTAGAGCATGGTTCTTGCCTCATATTGGAAGATTATATTTCCTAGGTATTTATTAAGTTTGTAAGATATTTTAGTAAATATTTTATATATTCTATATTAGACCAAATTTCACTAAATTGTTTATTATTACTACTAACACTCAAAGAATAAAACAAATATTTTTTATGGTTTAAACGTTTATTATTTTTTTCCTTTTTACCAAATATCAACTCAAACATAGAATATGTTCAACACAATTTAAGGCATCATCAATTAAGTCAAGTCCTTCTTAGTTATGTCCAGTGTAACACATGTTTTTCAGATGTTGAGAGAGTAAGATATTGAATTCCATGGGATACCTTCAAGAGGGTGTTCAAAAATGGAAAATAAAGGGTCGGTTAGCAACATAGGTTAAGGGAGAAAAATAATTTTATTGGAGTCTCATTTCAAAATTAAAATTTTATTTATATCATATTTTGATTTTACAATCTTTATTTTATGTAAGTATAATTTTTTTTTCAAAATTCTCATTCTAAATTTCCAAAACCCTCTTGTAATGGGTCTAGTTTTAAAGATATTTTGATTTACAAATTGAGTTTGAGAAGTTTAAATAATATCATGTTATGTGTAAAGGGGAAAAATATATTATCCTATCATTTCATGTGAATTTTATTAATTAATTTACTAAAAATATAACTCCATTTTAGTGGATTTTGTTTTTAGAATATTCTATGTTCAAAGGGGTTCAAGAAACTTTAATTGATACTAATGTTTTTTCTTTTAAATTTTTTTAAGTGTTTGATTAATTTATATTTATAGTTTTCATGTCTATATCAAAAATTTATTATTTCCATGTATAGTGAATTTCTAAACTATTACTTTTTAGAATAAATGATACTTAAATTATTTATCAAATTATTTTTATTATGCAATTCAATGTTTTAATGAAAGAGTTGAAGTTGGCTGTTTATTGAGATAAATTATAAATTGAATTTTTAAAGTGAGGTAATGTAATTATTATTAAATAAAGTCTCATTTTCATATGTTAAACTGATTATTATTTATTTATATATTTATTTATTTATTTATTTATCTTTTAGGATATTTGAATGAGTTGTGAAGTGTTTATAAATTAAATTCCTGGATTTGTTTCTAGATTGTGAATTTTTTTTCATAATAAAAAGGTTTTAAGGATTATGAAGCTAAAAATTTCTATGTTTCTTTAGTTTAAAATGTTTTCTTATAAATAAATGAGTTTCATTATATTTGTCTTAGTTTAAATTTTATCTATTTTTTTGTCTTAAAATGATAATTATATATTAAAATTAAGGTATGAATCTATAAGAACCATGCCTTAAAATATTACATAATCTTGAGTTTTATAAAATAAAATTCATTATTACACATTGAGGATCTTTTTAGGTTTATATTTTTAGATAAATTTGGGGATAAAACATACATAACATCCCATAACCATACATGAGGATACTACTAAAATAGTATCCACTTTTTCAAAAATATAAAACTTAAATAAAAACGTGATTTATTTGAAAATATTCATAACATTTAAATTGTATTACTTATTTCTCTTACACATCCTTATAACCTATGAAAAACATTTAAAAACTTTTGATGAGCAAAAAAATCTCAGTAAGGGATATAAGAAAAGAAATCGTTAGTCAAGTGATAACATAAAAACCAATAAAACCTATTTCATAAAAACTCTTTAACATGTATGAAAACATCATGTAGTTTCCATGGAAAATATTTACCATATCACTCTTACAATCACCCTTAAACATGTAATAACCATTTGGTAAAATTCCATATTCGGAGTACCCAATGCATTGGAGACTTGTAATGGGGCTCACCTATCTTATCTTGAGCTATATGGGCTCAACCCAACATATCTTGAGCTATAATGGGATAAACCCAACATATATTTGGGTATAATGGGATAAACCCATCATAAATATGTCCAAGGAACATTTCATGTCAATAAATTATCATGAAATCAGGAGAAACCACTCATGCCATATATATATAAAAAGAATAATCTTTCTGAATTTTATTAAATAGGCTTTTAAAAGGAAAGTCCCCTAAAAATATAATTGGAGTGAGAATTAATGGAAATGAATTGATATGTGTATGAACTATAAATACACATTATACAAAATAATATAAAAATAAATTCATCATACAAATAATCTTAATACCACATAATTAATAAAGTAGAAGGTTAACTCAAAGATTAGAAATTGGGTTAAGAATTCCCTTAATTCGGGTTCGTATTACTTAAAACATGTTTAAAAATCATATATAATGGTTAAAATAGTGTTATTAATATCTTAAAGATAAATATTCATGTTTATAACACCTTATATGATCATTTCATAACATCATTTTACCCTTTAATTATTATTATTTTGTTTCTTCCATTGTTTCGGGTGTGTTCTTTACATGATTTCCATGGCCGGTTTGTATTTGATTTTCTTATTGTATGGAAATGAAATTAAATAAGTGGAATGAAATGTTATTAATATGTTTACAAAATATTAAATGATTCCATAACTCATTTTTTTTATATGTTAGGAGGATGAATCATTAGATAAATCCTTAGTGACATCTATTTAGATCATTTTTGTGATTCTTTGATAATCACGAAATAGTTTCATTATATAGCATAATATTATGTATATATGTTAACTACAGAACATGATAGATGATATATAATACACTTTAAATTATTTTTCAACTATTAAAATTGTTTTATAACCATTTTTAAATTAAGTAATGGAAATTGTAAACACATCATCCATGATTTTGGTAAATCGGCACATCACAGACGGTGTTTTTATTTTTAGAATAAGAGAAAGAGTAGAGGAATAATGATGATTAATATTTCCATAAACATAATAAAAATCCATAAGATATATCATACAGGATCTTTTATTCCTCTTAGATAAGTTTAGTTTAAGATAGTATAGGAAAAGAAAAGAATTAAAAGAAAACACAAGAAAATGAAGGGGATTCTTACCTATTGATCTCTTCTCCTTGAGATCCTCTTTAAGGCATTTGGTTTTGGACTTTTGGTGAGACCATAAGGTCTTGAACGTTGGTAAGAGACTTTGTAAGGATATTGGGAAGAACTTAGACAATTTTCAAGGCTTGAGAGGTGTGAGAGGAAGAGGGGAATGAGGATGGTATTTATAGTGAAGGAGAAAAGGGGTTTTACATTATTTTAAGCATTAGTTTAATATTTTTTCTCAAGACTATGAATATTCTTGATTAATGTGACCCCAAATAGTAATAAGTGAATGTGAGTTTTAACCATGTGTTTTTACATCATCCTTGTATCACCTATGATGCAGTAAAACAAGTATTTAGCATTTATCGTAATTTATCATATTTTACTATTTATAAAAATTCAAGGATTTTAGAAAAATCCCAAAAATTAACTCTATCCATATTTTGATGTGTAAAATTCAAAAAAGAACTCCATTTTTTGAAAATAATTTTCTAAATATTATTAATTTATTTTTTAAATAAAATCACAATTTATTCAAAAATAACAATTTTAAAACTATAACTCATTTTTAAACACCTTGAAAAATTAATCAAGATCTAATTATCTTATAACATTAATAAGATTAAATAATAATATGACTTACTATTCACAAGGGTCATATTAATATTCATATTACTATTTATAAGGGTATGTTACTATTCACTAAAAAACAAGTTGGTTCTATTAGACTCCAAATAACTTACTGATCACAACCGTAGATGACCATTTTTTGAAATTCATATCATATAAGTGGAAAAATTATGTTTAAAGGATATTTATAACTATCTACTTAAAACAAAGTTTCATTCATTTCAATTTATTTTTAAAACCTTGGGGTGTTACAGGATCACTTGTGATCCATTGGTCCTCCTCGAACATATTTGTTTGTTTTTAATTTTCCTAAATGGTTTTAACAACTCATGTGAAAGATATCTTACTTATCATCGATCTACCTCACTGATTCTCCACCCAATATCTTTTTCCTTTATCCATTGTTGGTTCACCCTCTCCCTTTCCTTCACGTTCATTTACACTCATTCGTCATTATTTCTCACTATGATTGCATGAAGCTCCCAGCTGTGCACTGCAAAAACACTACCCACTTATCATGTAAGGTGGTGACTACAAATGATAAGTAAGAAGTTTTTTTTTTTGTATATAGAGTAATTGGCTCCAAATTTCAAGTATCCCTCATGCTCCCATGGATTAAAATCAAACAATTCTTCCCATTTTCTTCTAAGTATCCCTCCTACTACCATGGATTAAAACCACAATGTCTTTTTAAAACATTTCATTACTTTTTTTATTTTGTTTTTAAGGACCATTAGAGTATCATTTTTCAGTATTAATTTATTTTAAAGAAACAAAAATATAATGAAATATGGTTTCAATACAGACTCAATTTCCTTTTGATATTATTGGAAATTTTATTTCAAGATTCATTAATAATGGGGGTCTTCTTATTTATTTTTTATTGATTTTATTAATTTTTTAATATCATTATCAATATTTTATTAATTAATTTTATATTAATATGTTATGCATTATTAATTATTATGAAATTCTATACTTTAAATTCATGTTCCTTTAATTTTAATTAAAATATAATATGCATGTTTTTATATAAAATATAATTCATTTTAACATAGAATCTATGTACACAATATTATTATTATTTTGATCTATTTTGTATCATTAGTAATGGTTTGAGTGTCTCCCATAAAAATTTATAATTTAAAATGCATTTATCTCGTACATATACAAGATTAGAATATAGTGGAATAACTTTATAAATTTTATTATAATATCCCCTATCAATACATGTGGTATGGATTTTAATAAGAATGAGTATAATATTTTGGATATATCTGTGAAGGTTTTGACTACTAGATGTAAGCGATATCTTATAGTGATCTATGTCATTGTTAGAGGGAAAATAAAAAGGTTTTGGATCTAAATGATTTGAAATCCATTCTAATTGAATTTTTTGGAATGTTTTTTAATATAAATCATTTTTGGTGTTTTTAAGGACTTTGAATAGAGGTTTTTGTAATGCTCTGGCCCTATTTACCCAGAGTCGGTTCATTATTACATAACATTGGCATGATCATAAAATATCAAGTCTCAAAAGACTGATTAGTTTAGTAGCCTTGGAAGTACTAGATACATTCATAAGGTTTACATTACATCATAAAATCGAAAACTATAACAACATTGTCTCCATAGACAATACTGAGATCCCATAGACTATACCTAGAGGTCAGTCATAATATACTTCTTTGCATCCTGGGAAAATAAAACATAGAAAGGGGTGAGCTCATATGCTCAGTAAGGATAACATTATAGCAGAAACTATCATAAACAAGCAAAAACATTTAAGGTAGTGTATAAGACTGGAACAAAAGCCTTTTAAACTTGAACTTCAGCATAATATGGAAAAAATAAAATCAAATAATTTCATTTACTTATTCACAAGGATATTCTACTAGTTTAATGATCACATGAAATATAAATAACTACTTTCATAATGATGGAATGCATAATGCCAGACTATCATAACCACATAGTCAAGGCCTTATGCCAAGACTAAAAATAATATTTTGTCAAGGCCTTGTGCCAAGACACTAGTTTGTCTTATGAGATCTACTGATTCATCGAGGAGATATAGCAGGCTCCACCCATCACTTACTAAGTCCAATGCATTCATCATATGAAAATTTTGAAACATAACATAAATATTCATATTAAAACTAGCATATGAAATTTCAATACTCTATCCACAAACCATGAATGGTATAAAAATAGCACATCCACAGTAAAGCATAACTCATTAAATACAATATGGAAGATTGTATTGTAAGAGATTAACCTCAATCAAGAATAATTAAGTATATTTACATAGATGAAAATAATCATCAAAACTATTTGAGGGAAATATTCCCCTTTTTCATGAAAACATTTAAAAGTCACACTATTTTTCAAGAAGCCCTTTAAAATATATTTTTGAATCAAAGTGTCCCATACCAATTTGAAAATTTTAAAAGGAATTTTAATTTTAAAACTTTAATGTCCATATAATTAAAATCTTAAAACCATTTTTAAAACATGGACATTAATGAGAAATATTTAGAATAATAAATCTTTAAAACATTTAAAATGATATTTTAGTTAGAGTTCCTAACCAAAAGAGATACACTTGAATAAAAATAATTTATGTAATCAAAACTTTGTAATATCATTAGAATAAAGGTATTCATGATATACTATGTCAAAGTACATTATATACACCATATAAAAGTGATTTGGTGTATAACAAAAAAGAAGTCTCAATGGAATGTAATTTGAGATGAAATCTCTTATAAAGACCATATCCTTAGGTTAAGGATAAATCAAAGACATAATTATGTGTGAAAAATATAAATACACTCAATATGATTAGATATTCAGTGTAAATAAATCAGAGGATATTCACACATATTCTTGTAAAGACAACACCAATGAATTGGATATTTAACTCAACAAATGGATATTGAGTTAAAATTACTCTTATCAAGTTCATATCGATGACTTGAGAAATTATAAATGGATTGATTATGTGTATCAAAAGTATATCCATAGAAAGGGGAGTGTAAATTATGACATAAGAAAATAAATAGTGACTCCACACATAATCTTGGAGTAAAATAATCAATGAAGTATGCGTAAAGCCGAATGAATGGAAATTGAAATTTCAAATGCCCTTATCGAGTTGGTAACTTACGAAACATACACCCATTAAAGAATTATCATAAAATGATGATTTAAATATCAATAAATTAAATTATATTACATAATTAATACAATCATGGGCAGTACACACACCACATGCAATAAATAAGTTATGAACAATGGAAATCTCACAGAATTAAAAGTGAGATAAGAAACCCCTTACTTTGTAATTTTTCCTTGTTAGAGGGTATTTTAACCTCCTATATAATGGTGAAATAATTTTTATTGAATTTTACAATAATTATATACATTAATATTATATCATATATGATCTTTTAACATTGATTTGTTAATAATATCTTAGTATTATCGTCGTTTCGGGTGTTAACAGATTCATTTTCCTTTATATTCTTTGTTATGTGAGCCATATTTGTTATGGATGGGATGTATCTTATTCATATCCAGAATAATATCATGTCTATAAACATTATTTTTAATCATCAAATGAAATTTAGTCTTGAATGGATACGATGTGGAATGAATCTCATCGCGTTCTTGGAGACGGTAATCTGTACGTACGCACGAGCGACAATATCACTCTTTTGATATTAAAATAATATATAATTGGATGGTATATCATATATACAGAATAATTATCATGTTATAATTATTATTTACATGAATTACACGTCATTATTATACCCATTCAAATAATAAAGTATTGAATAACAATTACACCACGACGTGGAGACGGTAATCCGTACGTACGCACGTATGGTGATATGTCATTCAAAGGATGGAAAGAATAATGAATATGGTTGTACCATATTTATAATAACTTCAAAGTATATAGATGAAACTATATTTTTTATTTTATAATTGAAATAACAAAAAATAAGAAGTGGAAGAAGAAAAGAACTTAAAGAGGGTGGTGAAATTATTACCTCTTCTTCGGGTTCTTCATTTTGATTTGATCAAAAGGGATCCTTAAGTTGGATTTATGACCAAAATAGGGACTCTAGGATGATGTTAGGGAAGTTTGGAGGATATTTGGGCAAGTTTTGGTCGAGACAAAAGGCTTTGAAGGTGTGAATTAGTGAGTAGGGGGAGTGCCCTTTTATAAGAGGGGTGAGGGGCACCTTAGGAAAAGCTAGAAATATTATTTTATAATAAATAAATATTAGGTTTATAATGGATAAAAACTAATTTATTTCTAGGATAAGGTGGGTATGGGTCTAAATCCACTCAACCAATAGGTTTTAGATAGGTTTGGGTCACTATATTAACCTTATCTTTTAGATTTAACTCTTAGTTAATTAGTTTGACATTTACCATGTCTCTTTTTATTTTTATATTATTTGGTTAATAAACTTACTATAATCTACCAATAGAACACCAAGTGGTTCATTAATAACATACCTATCATCATATAAGTCCTTTGGCCAAACCTTATATTTTTAGGAATAGAATATCAATTAATAATATAATATTTGTTTTAAAAACCCATTTATGTCAATTTTGACACTATTTAATAATTGATTTTTGTTAAAGTCTTAAAAACTTTATTAATTATAAAAAAATCATTTAAGAAATACTAAAATTTCATATTAACCAATAAAATTCGTGGATTTCATCAAAAATTTCAAATTATATTTATTTTAACATTTATAATACCAATTATTTTATTCATTCATTAATAAGGAAAATACAGCATCATTATTATGTCACAAATAAATTTAATTATTCAATGTCTAAAAATTATAAATAAAATATAATTATTTAGGAAATATTTTTATCTTTATAATGAATATTTATAGTCGAAAATATAACATATATAACCCTATGTAAAAATTGTTTTTCTAAAAGATATATGCTTATGTCATTTTTGTATTTACTTTAACTTAATTAATATAAAGTTTCATTATCACATAAAAGTGGCTTCATGGGGTCCTAAAATCGACCCAAATATGTCCATGGTCAGAAATGTATCAACCAATAGGGTTAGGACACATTTTAGGGTAATTTAATATTATTATAATATTATTTTGTTACCCTTATTTACCCGATTTAACCTTTAACCATGGTAAATAAAATATTTACCAAAGTAATTATTCAAAATGTATAAAAATAAAAGTTACCTATTTAAACAATTTGGAACTCCTGATTCTAAATATCGAATCCATTTTTCTAAATTCAAAACATAGAAGTGGCAGAAATTAATTTAAAATTAATTCATGTTGTCAAAACAAAAAAGCATGTTTTTTAAGAAATAATAACTATGAAAAGATTGACACTTGTTTATGTCTAGTTTAAATGTAAAATTACATCCAATGACCAACATTGGATTAAATGGTAAAAATATATTCTAAATATACTTTAAAACCACTCTATAGTATAATTTATCACTATAAATTATTTGGATTAAAAAATTTGTTTTTAATTAAAGTTTAGTATTTTTCACTTTTCATCAAAAATTGGAAGTTCTCAGAAAAATAAAAAAAAATCACCCTAGGATAATTTCGATATTCCTCATCCAAAAATGAAGTCCATTTTGAAATATAAAATTTATAAAATTTCAAAAATTGGGTATTACTATTCATAATGGCTAGTTTGATTGGTTGTGGTGTGTTAGAACTCAAAGTTGCGTACAACACACGCTACTATATTATTCAAAGAGATGTGTACCATGGAAGCTTGGGGTGTTACAGTTTTGGATATTGTTGGATATGTGAAATATACCTAAGATTGATAAATATACTATTTTTTAAATAGGGGTTCTTTGTTTGGTTATAGTTCAAATATATTTTTTGGAATTCCTATAATATATGGTCTAGAATAATATATAGAAAAGGATAGTAACATGGAATCCAACTTCACTTCTATCATACACAATAGTTTTATCTATTAATTTCATGAAATTTCATTCTCCTTGACCTTGTGTCAAAATCCAATGAATACATGACCTTTTATGTTTTGAGGAAAGATATTTTTACACAAATTTAGAAATCCAGGTCAAAATTAAATGATAAGAAAGAACAAGAATTTCCTAGGTAATTATTTCATCTGGTAATAAATAAATTTTTTTACCTACATATTTATTACCACCTTTTTGTCCCACACAACATAAAATATAGAACTTGAACCAACAACCACATGTTTACCCTAGGTTGTTTCTTTTCATGTCACCTTTTTTTAAAATGATAACTAGACAGGAATCATAACCGATAACATTAAAATGTTGGGATCCCCATACTAGAATTATCTATAAAATTCTCCTTTGATTATGAATATCTTATGTTTATTTTTTTTTGTAAAAAATAAATATTTTATGAACCTCATAGTATGAATATGAATTTAAAATATATACACACTAATCATATGAAAAAATATTATAAATATAGAGTTAAAGAGTTCATGAAGTTTGAAAAAAATCATCCATACGACCCTTTTCAAATCCTTTGTTTGTGTTTACATTATTGTTATTCAATAAAAAATAGTCTGAAAAAGTTGGAACAACATTTTATTTGTCATTAAATAGATCAGGTCTATAAATTTTGGATTAAATATGGGGAAAACTAAATGTGCACACCAATTAGGATGAAATGGTGGTTTATGGATAATTTGATATTGATACTAGTGTAAATGATGTTATATATCATATAGAAGAAATGAGAATGTAAATTGAAGATGAACTTCATGATTTTACAAAGTTATTCGAGAAGTTAAATAGATGTTCTAAGAGACCACTATATATCAGTTCTACTAAATACACAACATTGTCAGTTGTATTGAAGATATATAATTTTAAAGCTGGCAGCAGATGGAGCAACACTAGCTTTACAGAACTACTTGGTCTCTTGAATGATATGATAATAGAATAAAATTAACTTAATTATTTGATATATGATTCTAAAATAATTCTATGTTCAATGGGAATGATCTCTAAAAAATAAATTTTTTCTCAATGATTGCATACAGCTTCTCAAGGACCATGAATCACTCATAAAATTCCTTAATTGTGGCCTGAATTGATACTAAAAATATGAATCAATCCCTTTGAAATTTGTATTGTACTTTCCTATAATTACATGATTTAAAATACTATATGGATTTTAGTAAACCATAATACAACTAACATTTCACGTAGATACAAGAATTAAAGATGAGAAACTATATCATCTAGAAGACTCTCCTCGGTGGAAAAAAATTGATTATGAGTATTCTGAATTTGGAAATGAGTCTAGAAACTTCATTCTTTCATTATCTACATATAAAATATATCTTTTTAGTGTCAATAGTATTAATCACAGTACAAGTCTAGTTATTTTGGTAAATTATAACTTTCTACCATGGTTATGCATGAAGCGCAAATACATTACATTGTCTATACTTATATCTCGAACAAAACAACCCAGTAATGATATTGATGTCTATTTGGATCCATTTATAAAATATCTAAAATTGATTTTGGATACAGGTGTTACATTGTATGATGCTCATAGAAGTAAATAATTCACATTGAGGTCCATGTTTTATGGTATGATAAATGACTTTCGTTCTTATAGAAATTTTTCTGGCTATAGCATTAAAAGAATGTTGGGGTGTCCCATTTGTAAAGAATGCACACACTTGGTTTAGTGGAAACATTCCTTAAATACTGTGTTTTTTGGACATCAAAAAAATTTACCTCAATGACATAAATATCAATCATAGATGACAGTGTTCGATGGGAATATTGAACAAGGTGCAATGCCATCTTCACTAATAGGTGATCTGCTACTCAATTATGTGAAATATATTAACACTATTTTTAATAATCCATTTTTGAAAAACCATATGAAATTAGGTTGGAAAAAGATATCAATTTTCTTTTAATTACCATACTAGAATTTTTTTTATGTCAATCATTTTCTTGATGTCATGAATATAGAAAAAAATGTATTTTATAGTGTTATTATCACATTACACAATGTTTCTGGAAAAACAAAATATGTAATCAATTCTAGGTTGGACATAATTGATATGGGGATAAGGGAAGAGTTGGAACTGGTGAAGATGTTTTTTTAGTGAAGTTAAATGGAATAAAATCATTTGACTTCCATTTTTTGATGCAATATTTGATGCCTATCGCTTTATGTTGAATTCTACCCAAAATTTACGACATACATTTACCAGACTCTACTTATTTTTCAAAGCCATGTGTTGTAATGTTATAGACTAAAAAACGTTTACAATCATGAATAAGGAGGTTTTAGACATATTATGTGAATTAAATATGTTATTCCCACCATCATTATTTGATATAATGGTACACATTATGGTTTACTTGGATATAGAGGTTCAACTATATGGTCATTTCCATTACAGATGGATGTGCCCCATTGAATGATATATGAATATTTTTAAAGGGTATGTCATGAATCAAAGTTTTCCAGAAAGTTGTATCATAAGAAATTATATTTTTGAAGAAACTGTTGAATTTTGTAATGATTACTTATCAGATGTTGATAGCCTTAGTATCCCAAAGTCTCATCATATTTGATGCCTTATGGGAGAAGGAATTTATGTAATAGATGTTGTTATAATTACTATTATGGAGTGGGAGAAATACCACCTTTACATTTTATATAATAGTGAAGATGTTGTTCCATATGTTGAATCACACAAAGTAATTCTTATACATTTGAATCCATCAAGGTCTGAAGGATGAATATCAAATACACATAATCAATAATTTATAGGATGGTTCTAATATAATATTTATAAGGAGTTATCTAAAAATCTTAATTCAATTGTTGAATGAATCTGATGTTTATCTAGGAAACAAAATGAATATGTCATATCTTACACTAGTTTTTTAATTAATGGTTATATTTTCTATAAAACATAACATGATGACTGAATTACGATGCAAAATAATGGATTTACACTTTTGGAATTAGTGATGTGCATATCTGGTTCCAAGTATAAAAACCCAATTTATATGAATATGCCATATTTTGGAATCATTGAATAGATATATGAGTTGGATTATATAACATTTCAAGTGTCTATTTTCCATTTAAAATGGGATGAAAACATAAGTGTGGTGAAATTTAATGAAATGGGCTTCATGAAGGTGAATTTTAGTGTGTAAGGGGAAAGGGATTAGTCGTTCATAATGGAATCACAAGAAGTGTGGGTATTTTATGTCTTAGATCCAGCAAACAAGAATTGTTCAACTATCTTGCTGTCTACTAAAACAAATTTAGGGTCAAATGAAAATTCAATCGAGGTTGACCCTTTCATTGGGAGATCAAAATCATTTCATAATGTTCTCAATATAGAAAATTTCTTATACATTATAGGGGACCAAAAAGAGGGGATTTAGATTCTCAATAGAAGATCAAAATCCCTTCAACCTTTAAAGAAAAGAAAGAGATTTAAATGAGTAGGTTAAATTTTTTTAAATATACTATGATTTTTATCATAATATTATGTGTTCTCTACCATATTTATATAATATAAATTAAATTATTGACTACTCATGTAGATGATGACTTCCACATATGATGATGTTTCCAGTCTCAGGGAAGAATAGGTAGTTGATGCTAAAACTATAGAATTATTAGAGGATAAAAACCATGTTGATGAAAAAAAACTAGAACAATGCATTATCATAATGTTAACTAAAATTATCATAGTAAGAAGTAAGGGTATAAAATTTAAGGTTGGGTAGAATCGACATAGCCAACCTATTGAACCCAAAAATTCAATGTTTATTAGTTATGTTGGGTTCACAATGAGGCTAAAATTGTTGATTGATATAGATTCATGGAGAAATGTACAACCTATAAGGAATGAAACCATTTGGGAAGATATTATGTTAATGTTACATATGCTTTATCTATTTTACCTAATAATTATACAATTAAATGTTGGTTTATTTTTCATTATCCCTTACAGAGTTTATTTATTTTAGATTATTTTTATAAGAAATATGTCTTAATGGATACTGGAAAAGACCATGAAATCTTTCAGAAAATTCTTACCAAGTTTCATATTAGGGATGCTAAGGGGAAATAAAGCCCACCCACCAATTACTTATGAACACATTATAAAACAGGAAACGTGGAATGCTTTCATCATTTGTTGTGATGAGAAATCATTTTAGGTGCATTGTAGTCAATAATATATTATTTTAAATTATTTTTCTATTCAATATGATTAAAACTTGTTTATTTATGAAACAGTAAAGGAGTGCTAAAAATAAACAATGGGCATCAAAACCAATGTACCCCTATCGCAGAGTAATGATGGGGTATGATTCACTATAGAAGAAAATGGTGTGTATTTTAAATAAATAGTAAATTTTTTATGTGATATGAAATAGCATATGTTCTTATGTTTATATTCATATTTATGAATCAAAATCATAATACACTTCTATACCATGTCATATGTTATGAAATGAGGCTCGTGTAAATAAGGAGGGTAAACTAGTTGATGAAAACAAAAAATAAGTATAAGAAACATGTGTATGTATAAAATAATAGTAAATTTTTATACTTTATAATAGTGTTACATAAAAAAATTTATTTATGTTCATATATTTTTTATATTTTTTATACATAAGAATCAGCAGTAAATATGCTGAAAGAAAAACTAATTTTAGTAACATTGAAGCGAATGGAACAATATGTTCACATTAGAGGTGTAGGTTTTGGAGTGTCTACTCAAAAATATTTCAAGAATACAAAACCAAAATAAGATACATATTAGATAATGAAAGGATTTAAATCAAAAATACATGATTTGTAAGATATTATTGTCCATCCTAGTTTGGAATACCAATATTTTTTAAAGGATCAAAGTGAATTGATAGTGGAACAATGATCAACACATGAACAACCAAATGACCCCACTATCTTTGAGGCTAATCATTACCCTAAACCACATACCTTACCCAAGGTAATAAATTTTTTCATTACTCTTTCTCCTAAATGTGAATCAAACAACTTAAAATAACATTATATTACTAAAATTATATAAGGTAAAGTTATATGTAATTTCTATCTATCAACACCTACGCACCACCTTTTTGTGAGTGGTATTGTATATAATATCCTAAGAGGCTTGATATACAAAAACATAACTCCCAAAATATCACATGATAGTGGGGATTTAATTTTCTCAAGAGACGATCATATATTTTCTTATTCCACTTGATTATCTGGATATTACAACTATCATTGAAGCTATTTGAACTTCCATAGCATGTCCATATAATCTTATAAAGACACATGAGGTGTGTCCTTAAAAAAATTTCACATTAAAAACCTATAATAGTTAATAAAAATGGTATAAAGTGAGGTATGGTATTACAGAAGGAAAAAACTATGGGGAAGTGGAAGGTCAGGTCAAAACAATCTAGTGAATCGACCACGAAAAAAATACCTTTCAGGAGGACCTTTTAATCAACAGTTTCAATACAACATATATTATCCTTACAAATTCATGAATACAACACACTCAAATATGGAGATACATCTTTCATTTGATATGATGAATAAATATTTGTAAGTATCATTACATAAGTGGTTGTTCTCAAGAGTATAAATGAGATTCTCAAGTTTGAATGGCTGGGAGTCTCAGTTGTAAATACATAAATAAGGTACATTTTCATAATACATATAACCAAAAATTTACTAATATTTTTATTAAATTTAATAATTATTCATATTTTCTTTAGGCATTTATATTACTACTATATTAGGTAAAATGTTGTGAACCATGGTTCAGATTCCTTAATCCTTGTATCATTTCTATGAATGAAATTTAATTAGAGTTGAAAATTTTTAATAAGAAAAAATATGAGATAAAATATGACTTTTTGAATATAATAACAAATATTAGGCTCTTTTTAATACCTAAAATTTAGGGATAAAACTATATAATCAAATCATATAAATTATTTTTTATTTTTTTCATTACTTATTTTTTTTTTGTTTTTTAGTAAGCATTGTATATTGATCACAATCAATCCGGATACCCAAAATATTTATTTTTTTCTAATGCATGGATTTCCAAAAAAAAATCGACCGCACATGATGTTTATTGTGAATTTTTAATTCACTAAAATAGAAATTTTATAGATAAAGTTCAAATTTATGTTTCAGTTTGTTTTTTAACATGACTTTTTTTATAATAGGGTGATCGCTAAATATAGGCTAAATCATGGTATGATGTCAGTGACTAAAAAGAAAAATCCTCCATATTACTTCAAATGGATATAGATTAATATATATATATAGAAATATTTAACTATCAAAACATATTTAAAAACAATTTAAGTATTTTGGTCAATGTTTTTGTAGTGTCTGAAGAAAGATAACAACAAAGATTGAGGATATTGTGTTTGCAAATTTATGAAAGATATCATATACCATCAAAATACTAGAATCCCTAAATACGTAATTTCTGAAGGTAATTAAAATTTCATTAAAAATATATCTTGATCATTTGTTTATCTTTGTTTACTTAGTACTACCAAGATTATCAACAATCTATATACTCAAAAGAAAAAGTAAATTTTCTTAAAGATGAATGGGAAACATACATGGTGTTAAAATTATTTTCAACATCAAATTTATGTGGTTACCTACTATGTTTGGGATCTAGTATGATATATTACCTTATAAATATATTTTAGGTGTGAAGTATTAGTATCATAATTCTTATATATTATTTTTTATCTATTTCTAAAGGATAAGTATAATAGAGAAAATATACTTTTTAGAAAAAAATGAGCAGAATACATGGTGTCAAAATGTATACAAACATCATGAATAGGTGACTTAATATTAATTATTTAGTTAATTTTATCATTATTTTATCTATTTTTTTGTTAATTTCCTTATCATTTTTATCTGATACTTATTTTGTTAAATTTACACATTAGTTCAAAACACACATCACATGATCAAAACCAGTAAAACAAATTAAAATTGTTTTGATACTTCAGGTTAGGGATCTATAATTCATTTTTCATGTGTAGTAATTAAGATCATTTTAATCCAACACATTATGTGTTCGATATTACTTGAAATTCATGTTTTCAATAAAAAAAATTTATTTTAGTTTGAAACATGTTTCATGAAGACAAAACATAGAAAACAAGCTTGGGTTACTTTCAAACCTTAGAAAAAAGATTCATAATTCATTTTCCATGTGTAGGAATCAACCACACATAAATATGACACATGATGTTGTTAGTATGACCTAAATTACATGTTTTCAATATAAAAGTGTCATTTTAGTTTAAAATGCACGTCACATATACAAAATCGAGCAAACAAGCTCCGATTGTTTTAAAAATTTAGGAAAAAATCCATAATTAATTTTTCATGTGTGGTAATCAACCGCATATCAATCTTACACACAATTTAGTTGGTATGACTCTAAGTAAATGTTTTTAATACAAATTTTTCATTTTAGTTTAAAACATTCATCAAATATCCGAAACAGATCAAAAAATCTTAGATTAGTTTCAAACTTTAATCAAATGATACATAATTCATTTGTGATATGCATGAATTGAACACACATCAATCTAAGACATGATGTTTTAGTTATGACTCTAAGATTGTGTTTTCAATAAAAAAGTTTCATTTTAGTTTAAAACATGTGTCACATCACCAAAATTGAGAAAAATATCTCAAATTGTTTTCAAAATTTAGTAAAATTATCCATAATTTATTTTTCATGTGTATGAATTGACCGCATGACAATCCAAAAGATGATTTGGTCAGTATGTCTCAAAGTGTGTGTTCTTAATATAAGTGTCATTTTAGTTTAAAACATACATCAAATATTCAAAACCAATAAAAATATCTCATATTGTTTTCAAACCTTAGGAAAAATATCCATAATTCATTTATAATATGTAGGAATCGACCGCACATCAATCCAACGCATGATGTGGTCGTTATGACTCAAAGTGCATTTTTATAATATAAAAGTTTTATTTTAGTTTAAAACGCATATCAAATAACCAAAACTAAGTAAATGATCTCAGATTGTTTTAAAAATATATTATACTGATAGATAATTCATTTTTATATGTAGAAATCGACTGCACATCATTTCAATAGGTGATGTGGTCGGTCTGACACGAATGATGTGTTTTCAATATAAAAGTATCATTTTAGTTTTAAACATGTATCACATATCCAAAACCAATAAAATGAGTTTTTATTATTTTAAAACTTTATTAAAATGATCTATAATATATTTAAGACATATTGGAATCAACCTCACATCAATCTGACACGTGATGTGGTCGGTATGACTCAATGTGTGTGTTTTCAATATAAGTGTCATTTTAGTTTAAAACAAGACTCACATATAAAAAACAAGAAAAAAGATCAGATATTTTTTAGAATTTATTAAAACTATCCATAATTAATTTTTTATGTGTAGGAATTGACCGCACATCAATCTGGAACATGATGTAGTCAGTATGACTCAAAGTACATGTGTCAATACAAGATTTTTTATTAGCTTTTCTTATGTGATGTACGTTTTAAATCGAAATGAAACTTTTATCTTGTAAACACGCACTTCGAGTCATACTGACCACATCATGTGTTAGATTGAATTTACACATGTAGGAATCTACCTCGCATCATTTCTATACACAATGTGTTTAGTATGACTCGAAGTGCATGTTTTAAATATAGAAGTTTCATTTCAGTTTAAAATGTGTATCACATAGCCAAAACTGATCAAATGAGTTCGAATTGTTTTCAAAATTTAGGAAAACATAACATAATATATTTTTTATATATAGTAATTTACCATGAATTAATCTGATACATGATGTGGTTGGTATGACTCAAAGTATGTGTTTTCAATATATGTGTCATTTTTGTTTAAAATGATCCTCAGATAGACAAAACTGATCAAATGTTCTTGGATTGTTTTTAAAATTTATTGAAATAATATATAATTTATTTTTGATGTGTAAAAATCAACCACATTTTAATTTGTCACCCGATGTGGTCGGTATGTCTCGAAGTGTGTGATTTCAATATAAAAGTGTCATTTTAGCTTAAAACATGCATCACATAGACAAAACCAAAAAAAACGAGATCGTGTTATTTTAAAAAATTATTAAAATGATCCATAATATATTTTTGATGTGTAGAAATTAGCCACATGTCAATCTAACTCTCTATGTGGTTGTTATGACTCTATGTATGTGTTTTCAATATAAAAGTGCAATTTTAGTTTAAAACGTGTGTCACGTGTTCAAAACTAAAAAAACAAGCTCATACTATTTTAAAATTTTAGTAAAATGATCCATAATTAATTTTTGATGTGTGTTGATTGAAAAAATTCTAATCCAACACATAATCTGGTTTATATTAATTGAAGTGTGTGTTTTTAATATAAAACTATCATTTTAGTTTAAAATGCATCACATAGTCAAAACTGAGGAAATGAGTTTGGATGTTTTAAAACTTTATGAAAATGTTTTATAATTCATTTATAACTTATAGTAATTAACCGCACATCAATGTGACACCTGATCTGGTCGATATAACTTGAAATGTGTGTTTTCAATGCAAAAGTGTCATTTTAGTTTAAAACGTGCATTAAATAGCCAAAATAGAACTAATGAACCTGCATTGTTTTCAAACTTTGCGAAACCAAATCTATAATTTATTTTTCACATGTAGGAATTAACCTCACATTAATATGATACATGATGTGGTAGATATGACTTGAAGTTTATGTTTTCAATACAGAAGTTCCATTTCAGTTTAAAACACACATCAAATACCAAAAACTGAGAAAATGAGCTTGGATTGTTTTTAAAAATTAAGAAAATAATCCATAATACATTCTTCACATGTAGGAATTTACCTCACATAAATATGAAACATGATGTCGTCAATATGACTCTATGGGTGTGTTTTCAATACAAAAGTTCCATTTAAGTTTAAAACACACATAAAATAGCCAAAACCAAGATAACAAGCTTGGGTTGTTTTAAAACTTTAGAAAAAAGATCTATAATTCATTTTTCTCATGTATAAATTGACCTCACATCATTATAACACACGATGTGTTCAATATTACTTGAATTTCATGTTTTCAATATAAGCGTGTCATTTTAGTTTAAAACACACATCAAATAGCCAAAATTGAGAAAATGAGCTCAGATTATTTTTAAACATTAGGAAAACATTCTATAATTCTTTTTTGATGTGTAAGAATCATCCACACATCAATATTACACATGATTTGACCGATATGACTCAAAGTGTGTGTTTTCAATATCAAGGTGTCATTTTGGATTAAAACACACCTAAAATATACAAAAATGAGAAAATGAGATCAGATTGTTTTCAAACTTTAGGAAAAAAATACATAATTCATTTATAATGTGTAATAATTGACTGCACATCAATCTGACACAATATGTGACCAATATGACTCAAAGTATGTGTTTTTAATATAAAGGTGTCATTTTAGATTAAAACACACGTCACTATCCAAAACCAACCAAAAAAGCTTGGATTATTTAAAAACTTTAGGAAAATGATCCATAATTCATTGTGACATATAGAAATTAACTGCATGTCAACCCAACACATGATGTGGTCGGTATGACTTGAAGTGTTTATTTTAAATATATCAGTTCCATTTTAGTTTAAAATAAACATCACATCGCCAAAACTGAGAAAACAAGATCATATTGTTTTCTCATCATTTTATCTTCTATTACTTAATTAGTTTCCTTGTCATTTTTATCTTATACTTATTTAGTTAATTTTTATAGAAATAGTGATTGAAGATGGACTAGAAATGATGTGATAGTTAAATGATTATTCTTAAAAATCAATTACTCTTGAATGGGATCGTATCCATAGTGATTTTCTTATCACCATAGATGATATCCAATTCAATATTACCTGCTTTTGAGAACAATAATAAATGGTGTGACATGTGAGAACCAACCACAACTCAATATGATACATGGTGTGCCTCATATGACTCAAATTATATGTTTTTAGTTTAAAATTGAAAAATTATGTTTAATTTATTTATTTATAGTATCACTAACATAATAATTGTTTTCTTATAAAAGTGAATTGTTTTATTCGATATTGGGTGGTTTGTTTGACAATATCATAATTGGGGGTTGGGGCCAAAGACAAAGGAACATTGATGTTTTTGAATGTCTTTGATAATTTGTACTTACTCATGTAAATAAGTGTTTTAAATGTCTATAATATTGTGTTTTTTCTTGTATTTTACTTATAAATTTTATTTCAATTAAATTCTATATTTGTAAAAAGTTTTTTTTCTACAATGTGTTATAATTTTAACAGCACACTATAGCAGTGTTCCCCTTTATCAGTGCTAGTAATAGTGATGATAAATTAATTCTTTATTAGTGTTACTAAAAGCATTGATAAAGGGATAATTTATCAGCACTTTTAGTAGTGCTGATAAAGGCTCCCTTTATGAGTGCTTTTTCTAGCACTGATAAAAATTACCTTTATCAGCAGTAAATAAAAAAGATCATAAAGGGGGTCCTTTATCAGTTCTTGAAGAAGTTCCAATAAATGTTTAATTTATAATCACTTTTTTTAGCACTAATAGAGTGTCCCTTTAACATGTCTTTTCTAGCATTGATAAAAGACTAGGTCTTTTAATTACGCTCCAATTGTAAGCTCTTTTTTACACTGAAAAGGGACTATTTAGTGTTGTTAAAGGCCTTATTTATAGTAGTGGGTATTTCCTATATAAAACCTCAGACAAAAGGGTTTAGTTAATATAGGTCCCATTTTCCTTCAGAGGGTACACATCTCTAAAAGAGATTGTGTAAGTGAGATAGACTTTAATGATGTCCAGGCTTAATATACAAAAGAGTTGGCATAGGAATAGATTCCACATAGCACCATGGAATAGGAAGTTCCAAAGATGCAAGTATTGAATAGGAGTACAATATATGTTATAGAACCTATAAGATATATCTTTCTAATAAACAAGGATGGTGACTCATTATTATTTGAGAATAATGATCATGTAACCTATAAGGAAGTAGTAAGTGGCATAGGAGCTATCAAATGGAAAGAAGATATGAATTATGATATAGATTCCATGTACCAAACCCATGGGTGGTTTTTGGTATATCCTATAGTGGATTTAAATATCATTGGTTATAAATGGGTATTTAAGAAAAAATAGACATGGATAGTCAAGTTGGTACCTATTAAGATAAATAGGTTGTGAAAGTGTTTAAAACGCATCATGGCATAGACTATGATGAAGCATTTTCACTAGTTTCTATGATAAAACCCATCATAATTATACTTTCCTTAGTGGAATTCTATGACTATGAGATTTGGAATATGGATATAAAAATAGCCTTTATTAATGGTAACCTTGAGGAAAATGTCTATATAAAAAAATATGAAGGATTTGTGACACCAAAGGATGCCAGTAAAGTATAAAAGTTGCTGATATCCATTTATGGATTAGATAAATAATCTAGGTCATGAAACATTTTGCTTGAGGAATACATGATATAATTTTTTTTCATAAATAATGAGTGTGATCCTTGTATCTATAAGTAGTTTAGTGGGAGTATAGTCATTTTCTAGATAGTTCGTGTAGATGGAATACTACATATTAGAAATGAAATACCAGTTTTATAGTCTATAAAGACTTGGTTAAACACATAATTCTCCATAAAAGACTTAGGTGAAGTATTATACATTATTGGGATCAATATACATCATGATAAATCTAATAGGATACTTGGACTAAGTCAAAGTACATACATTAACAATATACTAAAGAGATTTGTTATGGAACAATTCAATATGGTATTGTTTCCATGTCATATGACCTAAGAAAATTTATCCTCATACACATGAGGGGTGATAGAGTATGGAAAGGATTCAATACACATCAATGATTTGGTTAGTATTGTATGATATATTATGTAATAAGATAAATGTTGCTTGTGCTTTAAGCGTGGTAGGAAGATATCAAGGTGACCTAGATTGGATGGCAGTCGAGACTATCCTAAAGTATATAAGGAATGTGAAGGATATATTCCTAGTCTATAGAGGTGATAAATAACAGTTAAATAGGGGATATACATATTATAGTTTCCAAATAGATCAAGAAAATATGAAATCATATTCGAGATGCATATGCACTCTCAATGGAGGTGTTGTGAGTTGGAAGATATCAAAGAAAGTTATGGTTTTTGATTTTATAGTATATTACAGCTTATGATATATCCAAGGATGTGTTTTAGATGTGAAACTTTTTTAAATAGATTTATGTTATTCCTAGTAGTAAATAACCTATCACACTCTATTATGGTAACACTATAGTGGTGGACCGTGCAAAGGATCCAAGGTCACATAAAAAAAAGCACATACTCTGAAAATATCATCTCTCAGGGGATTTTTCTTAGAGAGGTGATTTCTTAGTAAGAAGATTTCCACTAGAATAAAATATGTATAAATCCTTAATTAAATCCTTAACTTGGAAAAACATGATTATTATATGATAACTAGAAGACTAATTTTTTTTATAAATGGTCTCTAGTCCAAGTGGGAGTCTATTGCAGTTGATTCCCTAGAACCAACTATTTGTATTTTAGATTTAATTTATATTCAAATAAGTAAATATTAATAAAATACCATATTATATATTGTTCATTTTTTTTGTAAGACTTTAATATAGTAATGTCCTAGAGTATATATCTCATTGAAAAGGTAATAGCAGTACTCAGTTGTGATGAGAGCCATGAAATTCTAGGGTGATATTCTTAAATATATTTCCTACAGCCAAATAATATACTATGACAAGACACATAGTATGTTTACTATCATATGAATGTACTCATAAGAATATGAGACTTAATCTCATGAATTTTTCACATGGTAATATCTAATATAGGATATTTTTTGGAAAAACCCACTTATAGGATATCCACATGTTTATGTGTCAATGGATATTCCTGACTACAAGCATGTGTAATCAAAAATGGATTTTAATTCTTTTCCAGTAGTCTTTTTATGAAATATTTCCATCTCTAAAAGTAATTTTTGATATGAATCCATCAAAAAAATACTCTCATGAAAAATGGATTTGAAAATATAAGTATTTAGGATGGTCCATTGCAAATATTTTCTTATTATGACAGATAGTCATCACCATCACAAATAATCTTGAATTTTTTCTAAAAAGTATTTGTGATGGGATGTTGAAAATAAGTTGATAGATTTTTTTAATAAAATAATTTTGAGGGATCACTAAATCCATCGTAATTAGTTATATATTTAAAAAAAATTAAAAAATTAAAAAATTAAAAAATATAAAAAATAAATAAATATAATAAAAGAATACATAACATTATTACACCATTTTACACATAATATGTTTACCAAACCAAAATACATAACATTCATAGTATGATCACAATAATAGTCAACTAGTATCAGGGGTAAGAGTGTCACATAAAGGATATAGTGGGGGAACTCCATACCAACACCACATGCAAGTAGTTTCATATACTCTAGCATCTTCTCATCTCTATGATGCTACTGCTCACACTCCTCCTGTTGCTCTCTCTACATCCATGGTATCATCTCATCCTAAGCTCGAAACCTCACTTAATAGTGTATATAAGATGATGATGATGAATCTATATGATCTCCCTTCGAGTTGAGTGATGACATCACAAAAGTGGTATAATAACTAGTTGGTTTCAATCATGAAACAATACTAGTTACTCAACCTTTCTCAACACCATGTAGTGTCACCTGTATCCAAGACCCCTCATAAAAACCTGACTCACAAGTGGAATCTACTTCACTCTCAGCTTGAATCTCTTGTTAATGAGAAGTATCAACCTCGTAAATTTCCTTCAAATATAATTATAAAATTAAAATTATAATAAAATTAATATCGTTAATTTTTTTAAAAAAATACTAACCACAATCTAGCGTTGATTGTCAATGAAAAGTTGTCCTCTATGGGAATCAGTATATATCTTCTTGTAAACTTTAAAATATGTAATAGAGGGTTCAAAAGTGTCTTGTATAATATAAAAACATTTTGAATTTAAAGTATATATTCATTAATAAATAATATTACTTACCATATGTCATTTAGGTATATAAAATGTAAGACTCCTAACCATATTTGTGACCTCCTTCCTCCCCCAGTTCTGAAACCCAGATGGTGACCTCCTCCTAAAAGTCTATCCTATCCAGTAAGAGTATAATCCATACCATACTTGAGCTGAGATATAGTCAGGTTGATGAGTGAAGTAAGACTGGTTGAAAAAAGTATCAAAATCTATATCCATGGATCTCTTTCTTAAGTTGTGTAAAAATGATGAAAATGTTCATGCTTACAAATCTCTCATGCCTCCTGGATAGTAACTCTCATGTTATCATCAATTAGAGACCAAAAATTCTATAATACAATTATGAAAAATATGTTACTAATTAAAATATATTATTTATTAACATACAATATAATGATCGAAAATATACTATCAAATGGTGATGGTAACCTGATCCCATGAGATCCATGGTGTAAAAAAATAATTTATTAGAATCGCACTAGCCTTCCCAATAGATAAATGAGAAAAAAATTGTGAAAAAAATTGATCATAATATTATTACCAAAATTAATACAAAAACTTAATATGAAATAAATACCTTAAATAATTGAACATAACTTCATAGATGAGGATCAATATTAATAGATAGAAATATTTATATAATAGGTTCTAGAATCATCAATATATAAAGGTTTCACCCTCTCCTAATAAACAATGTTATAGAAGAATCCTATGGATCAGATGAGTCAGGCTCATCACGAGTAAATCCATCATCACTGAGATAATGAAATATATCTTCAAGAGCATCCCCATCCATCTGAGACAAATAATATTTCCTATAAAATTTTTAATACAGATATAAAATATAAAAAAACTAATAAATACTAGAATATAAAAATATTATGTGTAAATATTTGTTCATTTAAATAAAAAATATAAAAAACCAATAAATAATCAAATATAATAATTACCTGAAAATAAATATGAGAATATAATAATGTTACCTACAAATAATTGTTAATGTAGATATAAAATATAAAAAACTAAAAAATAACATACATAATATAATATTATTACCTATAAATAATTATTAATATTGATATCAAATACAAAAAACTAATAAATATTGGCATCAAAGAGGGAATGGAGTAGATCATCGAGAATATCTCCATCCATCTGAAACAAACAATTATTATGTTTTAAATCTCTGGAAACAACATAGTTTTTTCATAATAAACTTTATGTGCTTGATATGCCAATATAAATGGTTCATTTAAGACAATAAGATGGTTATATTTATGGCTTGTGACATCATCAAAATTTGTCTCATTAATACCCATATGATTATGTTTTAAAATATATTCAGATTGAAAATAATAATAGCAGAAATTTGAAATTTCCTCTTGCAAGTATGCTTCTGTAATTGAACTTTTAACTGATTCTTTGTTGCATAATTTTTTCTTTAATTTTTTCATACATTTCTCAAATAGTTATATCCATCAAAATTGCATCATCCCTCTATATTTATCTTCATAAAGAAAATTCAGTGTTAAATGTTCCATTGAGTCAAAAATAGATGGTGGGGTTATTTTATACAATTTACATAAAATTAAAAAAACATCCTTTAAAATCATACTAAATGCATCATAATATGATGTTTACACATAAATGTCTTAAAATAAATATGATATTTCGATCAATATGTCCCAGACTAAAGAACTCAATAGACCTTTAAGACCAACAGATAGTATTATTTTCATTATGACATGGAATTCATGGCTTTTTAATTTGGTAATATGTCCATTTCAAATGCAACAAGAAAAATTAAAATCATAACCATCTGTTAACCTCAAATATATAATCCAATGACAAAATAATAAATTGATTTCTTTATAAAGTTCATAAGATACTTTTAGATACATTAAATTGTGTGATATTTCATATTCAAATAATTCAAGTTTAGAATGCTTGAAAATTTGGTAAAGATCTGACTGTGACTTTAAATTATCTTTGGTCTTTCCACGTGTGTCCAACACAGTATAAAATGTGTTATAAAAAAATTATTCTCAATATTCATTACATCTAAGATGTGATGAACAAAAAATCATACCAACATAAAAGGTCCCAAAAAATAATTTTCTTTATCCAATTATGATCTCTCCCAAAAACATATATTTTTTGTTTTTTTATAGTTGATCCAAAAGTAATATGAGGTGATATAGAGACGATAAATTTTTCCTAAATACCTGAGATCACTAGTGTAAGTTCATCTCTTTCAACTATAATTTTTGTAAAATTATTTCTATTCCTTTGAATTGGGTGATCCATAGTAATAAGTCTTCAATGATAGTCAAAATAACTAGTCATTATTCTATTGAAAAGCATAGCAATTTTCTCTCATCCATGCAGGATAGACATGATTTTAGACCAAGTTTACTCCATCCAAATAACATATTGTATATTAGAAATTCGCTGGTTGTCAGCATTAATGTATCCTTCAGTGTAAAATTTTTATCTCCAGTTATATCATATGTAGTTACACCAACATTCCATAATAAAATTAACTAATCAATTAGTGGATTTAGATAAGCATCAATATTATTCTTCAGATTTCTTGGAATTAATAGTTCCAAATATATATATGGTTTCTTCATTAACATCCAAGGAGGTAAGCTTTATAGATTTATTAAAAAAGACCAATAAGAATATTGACTATCGTAAGCACCAAATTGAAAAAAAACCATTAGTATAAAGACTCAATCGTATGTTATGAGGTTATAGAGTGAAAAAGGATTCATGTGATCAAAGTGTTTTCATGAATAACCATCACATGGATAGTTTAATCTTTTACTAACGTAAATATATTCTTTATTTCATGTCATCAATGCAGATAAATAGACATTGTAAATGAGGTGTAATTAGAAAATTCCTCAACTGTTTCATAGGAAATTTGTACTTTCCTTGTGTCTCTTTATACCTCGATTCTCCACATGTTGAAAAATTAACTAATGATTCATAATCACCATAATATAAGATGCTATTATTTGAACACACATGGATATTATAATAACTAAGTCCGAAATTATAGAACAACCTATTACTCTCATATAAACATACAGGTAAGGTATTTCTGTTAGGAAACAATGAATTAACTAAAGAAAATATTTAATCGAAACAACTATTTGACATTCCAAAATTTGATTTAATAGACATAGATTTTTTAACAGCTTCAATTTTTCTTATATGGAATCCTGAATATAAGGCTTCCTCATAAGATTTTACAAATTGTAAAATTTAGACGGTTCTGATTCAGGATTTGAAATATCATTCTAAGTCATTTTCTCCTGAATAGATAGGCCAACAACCTCATTCACTAAAAGATATAATCTTTCCGAAAATCAAAAATGGAGTAGATAAATTCTAACTTGTCAAGATTTTTGAATCTCCTAAGATCATATTTCTTATATGTACATTCAATTATTCCTTCATAATTTTTTTTGAATTTGACGATGAAAATGATATAAATGTTTAAACACCCTCAATCTATATAAGATTTATATCAGATCCATTTGGATTTTTATGATGATTTATCCAATAAAGATAACAAAATAGAAACTAGTGTCTACTTCCTAGACCAAAATTATCTAAAAAAAATAAAAATAAGAATAATTATTACTCATTGTGACTAATTAAAAAAATTTATTATATTTTAGTTATGGAAAATTATGATGAATTCTTACTAATTTTTACTAATTATTAAAAATATTTTTTTTATTTTTTACTGATTGATACAATTATTTATTAAGTAATAACAATTATTTATTAATTATAATTCAATTTTTAATAAGTATTACTAATATTTAATAATTATTTGCATTTAATATATTTTTTATTAAATTTATTACAAATTATTTTAATTTAATAATATTTATTCATTAAAACTAATATTTACTATTTGTTAATAATATTGACTAATTATTTATTTATTATTAAAAATTATTTAGTGATTATTACTAATTATTTTAATTAATACTACATTTTTACTAATTATTATAAATTTTTAATAGTTAGTATTTTTTATATTTTTTTACAAGATATTATAAAAAATATATTAATTATTATAAATATTTTTTTAGTTTTTACTAATAGATACATTTATTTACTAAATAATACTAATTATTTATTAATAATAACTAAATTTTACTAAATATTAATGATTTTTAATAATTATTACTATTTCATATATTTTATATACAGTTTATTACAAATTATCATAATTTACTAATATCTACAAATCATTAATAATAGTTTGTAATTAATACTAACATTTAATAATTATTACTAATATTGACTAATTTTTTATTAATTATTAAAAATTATTTAATGGTTATTATTAATTATTTTAACTAATATTTAATTTTTACTAGTTATTGTGAATTTTTTATAGTTGTTAAAAAAATTATATTTTTTTATAATATATTACAGAAATTTTACTAATTATTACAAATATTTTTTATTTTTTACTAATTTATACAATTATTTATTAAGTAATACTAATTATTTAATAATTATAACAAAATTATTAATAAATATTACTAATTATTAATAATTATTAGTATTTAATGATTATTACTAATTATTTAAATTATCACTATAGTTTTACAAAATTATTATGAATTTTTAATAATTTTTAGTGTTTTTTATTTTGTTTACTAGGTATTACAAAATTTATACTAATTATTAATAATTATGTTTTTAATAAATTTTTCTTGTTTTTAATTGTTATTGTTTTCATTAAAATAATTTTTATAACTTTTTTTATAAAAAAAAGATTTTCTTATAAAAAATGTTTCGTTCAAACATTTTCTTTAAATTGATTTTTTAATAATTTTTATAAAATGCTTATTTCCTATTTATTTCAAAATTTGTGTGTATATATATATATTACAAAATCTCTTAGTCAAATATATATCCATCAAATATACTTTTACATGTTTTTTTAAAAAAATATACACATCAAAACTATATATGCATACATACATATATATATATATATCAAAAACCATACATGTTTTTTTTAATATTCACGTGTTAATATATATATCCAAACATTTACAAAACTATATCCATGTGTTTTAAATAAATGAAAACCAATTATAATATGACAATCAAATATGGTTTAACATCATGGCCACAATCTAAGTATTATCATAATTCCTCAAAAAATATATCACCATAAGCACGCTTTCAAAATAATTATAATAAGTCATACCATTAGACAATCTATTTAAAAAAATTCAATAGCATTCACTATGTTTGAATTAAATGCTTCATTTTAACAAAAAATTTACTACAATTATGATTTCTTTTATATTTATTTTTATAAGGCCAAAATTTTCTTTTTTTCCTTCATGAAATCTTATATTAAATTCTTTTGATCATTATTTAGAATTTATTAAATACTTCATTATTATTCCTCATATTTTAAAATTATATAGAAATATAATTTCACAAATTAAATTTCATAATTTATATTTCATGCAATTCCAATAATTGACCGATTAAATAAATTTATATAAACTTTTTCAACATTTATATAAATATCATAAATCCCTATAAATAATTTCCATAATAATAATATTTCCAACAATAACATAAAATAATAAATTCGAAATTATTTTGATGCAACTAAAAATGTACATGTTACACAAAATTATATATATCTATATGTAGGTCTAAAAATACATTCAACATTTATATATATATATATATATATGTATGTATGTACGTATGTATATATATATGTATATATATATATAACTTGAAATATTTTTCAATCATATATATATATATATATTATTACATATATATATATATTACATATATATATGTGATTATATATATATACATGAAGTGTGTGAGATATTAACAGACGCATATACATCGGGAGTCAGTAGGGCAGCCACATACCTCAAAGTAAGCAAATTTGAACACCCAAATAGAAAAATATATTAAATTTAAAGATTAAACATTTGGAAAAATACCTCAAATCAATTGGAATCAACTTGTGTGCAGCTGCAACATATTATATTTGATAGTAAACACCCAAATAGAGAATAATGAATTTACAGTAACCCTAAATACCAAATAAACCATACAAATAGGGTAAAAAAATTCCTAGGGTTTTACCAAACCAATTTCTACAAAATTGAATGGAAAATCACAAAAATAATAGAGGAGAGAAGTGGAGTTCATAACTTGGGGGTTTGGACCTAAATCTGTAAGAAATCAGGTGTGAAATATGATTTTGGGGGTAAGACTTTTGAGGGTTGTATGATGGGAAGTGCTACGTGAAGGAGAAAAGATAATTGGTGGAGGAGGGGAGAAAAAAAGGCTCACATGTTTTTAATTAATTTTTATTTTCGATAAGTTAATATCAATGGAAAATCTATTGCTAAAAAAATTGTGAAAACCTTTTACAACATATAATAATATCTACCACTATTATTCTTCACTGAAAGATTAATAGTGATGGACTATATAATTCATCATTATTAATCTTCATGGAAATATTAATAGTGATGGATAATGATATTCATCACAAAAGCATCCTCAGTTATTTGTGACAACTCATCGCAAATAATCCTTCCCATGGAATAGTGTACAATCTTGGAAAAATCATTTGTGATGGGGCCTATGTACCATTAAAAATGTCACAATATTTATGGTTATTTGTGACGAGATCTCTATTCCATCGTAAATAACTGCACGTTTTTGGTTATTTGTGATGAAATACTATTCTGTTGCAAATAACCTATCACAAATATTGATTTTTCATTTAGTGAATAATCATTAGAATTTAATATTTTTATTAATTATATCATTAACCATGTACTTAGATGTATTTTTTTAAACCGTGACACTATATGTTTATGGTGAAGTTGGGTATGTTGGGTGTGTCATGAGTGATATGCTATTAATGAATAATTTTATAAAGGATTTATCTATTATATCTTAATGGAAGTTGATATCTTGATCCTTTGATTGATATAGAATCATCACATTAAATTCCATGTCCATGGTGTATTGATAAGTTCATTTCAGATGGTCAAAGAAAGACATATCAAGCATATAAATTGATGACATGAGTATACAACCTGGTGGATGAGATATCGAGACAAAGGGATTATATTATACATTTGAGTATTCATATGAGGTTATTTTTGTTACGATGTATCTTATTCCTATATACATTGCTTAATCCATTGTTAGGTATTAATCATGGAATTTAGGTAATCCCACCTAATTCCACTAAGGAAGAGGCCTAAAGGGTCTTGTACAAAGTTCTTTGTTGATCTTAGTTAAATAATATTTATATGTAAAAATTGTAATGAATAGTATTATCTAGAATAAGAAGTAATATTTATTCAATATTTATTGATCACAAATAATAAATAAATATTAATTCACAATGTAATCATTTTATTTCATAGATATATAATATTTATTTATATATTATTATTCATGGGGTAATAAATCACTATTTAATTTACTTAGTTATGAAAATATTAAATAAATATTTATTCATAATAATATGAATAAAATATATATTTATTTTTTTATTGAATGAACAATATTTATTTAAATGTTTTTAAATAATTCAATAAATTTCAAGGGGGGTGAACAGATCGAGTTTTGACTCTCATGATAAATATTTATTTACCAGACTATAAAATAATATTTTTCATTGTGTGAGTTTGTGAACACCATGATATAGAATATAAAAAATATTATTATTTTACATAGCATGGAGTTTTTATAGGTTTAATATATTATGAAGGTCCTATGTCTAAATATTTAACCCTAAATCTAAGTCTATAGATAAACTATTATTCCATTTGTGAAGAGTTTAATCATTATACACAACATTCCCTTCCTAGAAAATTTTCTACCAATAAATAATTTCTCTATGGTTTTTCTCTCAAACTCGAGAGAACCTTATAAGGACCTATGATTTTTATACATAAATATCACATATTTTTATATGAATATTAAAAAAAATCATAAACACACACCTGAGGACCATAATAGTTTAGTGTCCTTCAAGACTAGAAACACAATGTTCTTATTTCATGAAAGATCTTCAACATCGCACACAAATATCTTCACACATAGTACTCCTCTTAGTAATACCCTCCCTAAACCTTTATTCATAACCTAGGGAAATAAAAAAAATAAAGGTTGAGCTCAGATGCTCAGTAAGGGTAAACATAGGATATATCAATCTATGATCATATGAAATCATAAGATAATAATAAGGGTATGTGATCATGAACATAACTTATGAATTTCATACCCAACCTGTCATAGATCATAAACATGATTCATGGCATAAAACTTTATCATTTCAGAAAACATGGCCCATAAGATTGAGAAATCGTTATAAATAAATCATGATCCATAATCTTGTGTTATAAAAGTATGGAACCATCATAAATATAGAAAAATATTTCATATGTCAATGATAACTACCAATACCATTAAAGTATTGAATCAGAACTTTTCACATGTTTCCCATTGTGGATCAGGACACACCTATTTCCCATAGTGGATTGGGACTCACTTGTTTCCCATAGTCGATCAACCCCATTGAATTTTTTTCCATCGTTATCTCATGAGATATAAATCTTTACGCAATGCATTACATATAGATATAGTTCCCACTCATTTCATAATGAAAACCATACTTATGTGTTCCACAATATCATAAAACATTCATCATATCATCACTTCATAACCCGCGTAAATTAAAAAGGTTTCATAAACATTTTATAAATTCACCATAGAATAACCCATGAGAAATAAATAGGTTTCATAAACATTTTTTCAATATAAACATTATATTTTTAGAGAAATAATAAGTATGGTATCCTTCAATCTTATCCCTAGTAAACCATAAGTAACATCAAATTATTTCATCTTATATGAAAAATTATTCTGAAAGATCACTTGGAATATTTCTTGAGGAAAATATTCTTTCCACTTTGAAAAAAGACTTTTCAATACATAAAAAAACTTTCAAAATAATTTCTTTGAATATAAACTTGAAAACTTATAAAGGAATATTTAAAAATAATTTAAAAAAATCATGAGGAAAATATCCATTCCAATTTAAAAAAATTAAAACCTAAAACATTTTTAAAATCCTTTTTCTTTGAAAATAACCTTTGAAAACATATAAAGGATGCTTTAAAAATAATTTTAAACATTTATTGAGGTAAATAACCATTATTTTAAAATTACTTTTTAAAACTAAAAACTCATAATAAATTTGGAAATACTTTTATTTTAAAATAAACTTAAAACTTAAAAAAATGAACCTTTAAAACATTGAGTATCCATGATAGCATTAAATATTGTATATATTAAAACAAATATTTCTTTCTCATTTTCAGTAAAATATAAAATGTACTTGTTTTGAAAACAACATGAAGATTCCTTTTAATTTTTTTAAAAAATTCAAACTATTGTGAAAATGAATTTAAACAATCCAAGAGGACCATTAAAACATTTTTGAAAATGTTTTTAGAAAACATTGATATGGAATAAAAAATGGTTTTTGACCTAAGAGAGAAACAAAGTCAGTTTTATTTAAAAAATTATTTTTTAATCATGGGTACGTAAACAGAGTAAAATAAAATTAAAAGATGTATGTTCCACCTCCGAGGTGGTGGATTTCAGGTGGTGTGTAAATGGTACGATGAGGATCATCACCCGTCCCTTTTTCCAGAGACAGTTTCTTGTCAAGTTCACCATTCCTTTTATTTAGACATGTTCTACATCATTATCCTTTAAAGAAGGTAGAATTGACCCCATGGGAACTGGAAAATTCACCCCCTTTCGTATTGTGAAGGAGATGCCACAATCAGTCGGTCCCAGCGGGCGATTTTGTGGGGTCAAGTACTTGTGCAATCGGTCCTCCTCAGATATAACTTCCTCTTATGGTCTCCAGCGAGTTTATTTATGGAGCCATGAATGCTCAATGGCCCTAGTATCCATGATTCATTGACCTACTTTCCAAAGGCAGGCTCTCATTGATTAATGATTCAGCTAATGACACTTAAGGACTCTATTGGTCGAGAGGATGGTAGGTTAGGCACACCACACCCTTTTGGGGATGATTTTTTCCACTTCTAGGACTCTCTTTTAGATTTAAGTCATTTCCATATGTTCATGAATCCTTGTTTCATTCCCAAAGAGTGTTTCCAGAGACTACCCTTGGTTTGCAAGATCATCGCAGGCATGCATATATTTGATGCTACAGAGGTACTTCTAACTTGATCCACATAGTAAGGCACTCTAGAGTTTATCTTCATCTAGGGGGGATGGAAGCTGACTTGATGTTGGGATCGGACCCATAAGATGGGTTTCCTACTTATCCTTGAGAGAGTAATTAGAACCCATGTAGTTCGTAATGGTTGGGGTTTACGCATGGAAGCTTCCCATTTATGGAGACATGATTGGGTGGACCCTTTATGGGAGGGAACCCTTTTGAGCTCAGGACTTTAGGTAGGTGTTCTACGTATCCTGGTTTGGCCATGAATCAGAGTTATTATAGTTTATATGTGTTGGGGATTATGCATGGGAGCTTCTCAATTGATGGAAACATGATTGGGTGGAACCTTTATGGGAGGGAACCCTTTTGAGCTTGGGCCTTTAGGTAGGCATCCTATGTATCCTGGTTTGGATAGGAATCAGATTTCTTGTAGTTCAGATTCATTTGGATGTTGTAATCATCACAAACCTCTAATCCCAAGTGAGTCATTCTTGGTGTGATAAACAAGAGGATGTGAGAGATCTAGCCAACCACATGCTTCCTCTCCTATTGGTGGGAGAGGGAGAGCCTGCGGCAGAAGAGGCTGGGGTGACCATGGGTGAGGGCGAAGAGTGATGAACCTTTCCATGTGAAATGGAATTAAATCTCATGTGTCTTGGCCTCAAAATATTGGGGACTTACTTCAGTGGGAGGGACCCTGAATGTCATATGAGGTATACTAAAGTTTAAAGTCATATATCCTAGATGATGGAGTCACAGTTTAATGTCATGTGGATAGGACTATTTGGGGTCTTGAAGTTTAGGGTCATGTGACAAGTACCACTTGTTATATAAACCATGATTAACTGGAGGAAAATAATGTTTGGATATTCCAATGTGCCTCAAACATGAGAGGGACAGAATGTGAAAACCATGCTTCTAGAGGATCTTAGATCAGGAGAAATGATATGAGGCATGGAATCCATTGAGGCGTACAGAGTTAGGAAAGAACTCTCCTGAGGATGAATTTTCCTTTGGTTGATGGCCATTTTTGTGGGAAACATATGAAGATCCACAGGGTATGTTGTGTATAGTCAAGTAGAGGTGTCCTCAGGACACTAGCCTTCCTTTTCTGATGGCCATGGATGTTTATGAAGATCTGAAATCACCTAGTATTCTATAGTTTAAAGTCATATATCTTGGATTATGGCATCACAGTTTAATGTTGTGTTTTTGGGACTAATACCATACAGTTTAATTTCATGTAGTTAGGACAATAACTCATAGTTTAAGTTCATAGAGTTTGGACCATTTCTTATTGAATCCATAATTAGTTGTAGGAAAATCGAGCTGGGATGTTCTGACATGCCTCGAACATGAGAGGGAAGGAAAGTTTAAACCATGACATTAGGGATTATCAGATCAGGAGAAATGATATGGGGCATGGAATCCATTGAGGCGTACAGAGGTAGGAAAGGACTCTCCTGAGGACGAATTTTCCTTTGGTTGACGGCCATTTTTGTAGGAAACATATGCAGAACCACCAGGGAATGATGTGAATAGTCAAGAGATGTGTCCTCAAGACACTTTCCTTCCTCTTATGATGTCCATATAGGTTTATGAGGATCTAGAATCACCATATACACAGAGTTTGATGAATGTAAAGATGTGTCCATGCATTTAAGAAACATCCAGGATTTGATTATCTATGGAGCTCTGGGTCAACCTGACATAGGAGGTAGGTGATATGGTTTTCAAGAAGTTCATGAAAAATGTCTCTTCTCATGGTATTTATGGGACGGATGTTTGGGTGGCATAAGTGTGCAATGGAAAATTTCCTTAACCCATCTCGAAAATTTTGTGGTGTAACCCTCCATTTTTCATGGGGGTTAGTGACGGAAGTGAAGGGACCGGCCCAGAGGGTCGGGACTGCAGCCCGACATTGATCTCGAGTGGGGGTGAAGGGGCACATCCCCCATGGTATGGACCAGTGGGCACAAACTATTTTCTGTATAGGGCATTTCATAAGAGTTGGACATGTAGGATGGTATGTGGAAGAGTTGGTCATGTAGGAGTTGGCTGCGTAGGATGGTATGTGGAAGAGTTGGTTGTGAATTATCTGTTCGCGAAGGAGCTAGCTGTATATGAGTTGGCTGCATAGGATGGTACGCGGAAGAGATAGCCACCAAGGACCATTCGTGTACTAGGTTCGGCATATGGTCGTCTGCGAACTGTCTTCCATATATGGGAATCTGCATATTTTCTTCCGCATATGGGCGCACGCAAACCATTTTTATTATATTTTTTTTATATTTTTTCTGGTTGGCTATAGAGGGTCTTCTAAATATAGTTCGTGGGGAGGACTTTTGTGAACTTCTTTCGATATATGGTTCATAAGATGGATTCCACGAACTGTTTCAGATGTGGGATGGAGTCCCGTGAACTGCTTTGGGTGCAAGATAAATTTCTCCTGCACCCTCTACATTATTCGTCCACTTTTCACTTGTCCCAGATATCTCTCTCCACTTTCCTTCCTCTACCCTCTACGCTTCTTTTATATAGAATTGTGGAAAATAATATCTATGGGATTACAGAACCATTTGCGGAATCCCATGAAGAGATATCTCGATCCATAAAAGACTCGATCAAACAGGGTTTCTGAAATTGTAGTACATCGTCAGCTTCTTCTCATCCATGAACCACAACATTCATGGGGATGGTGTGTGGCGTGTACATCTGTTAGATTCTCACTAGCAAAAATAGTTCACGACATCTTCAGTTCACGGGTGGAAATTCACTACAAACAGCTTCGTTCGCTGGCCAACACCTCACGGTCCAGCGCGTCATAGGCCTTCCACATACTGGTGGTTCATGTATTATGCCTTTCATGAACCTTTCCTAGTATTTTGTACACGGTCGGGCCAAATCCCTTTGCAAAATTTGATTTCTTCACTTTTCTCCTCAATTTTTCAATGAAACATGCATTCATCTTCTTTACCAAACTTTTGGGAGTATTTGTCTTCCCATTGCTGAATTTTTGGGACCCTATAATGTATTATAAATAAATAACTATAAGAGAAGAAAATTCATGAGTTTATTTAGATGTGGATCATAATATTTCATCATTTTAATCATGATCATAAACAATCCTAATAAACAATGAGATTGTAACATCAATCCTTTAACACTTTGGTATCTTTTGAATCATAATCCCCATTAAAGAATCACATATAATGAAACTTTTAATATCATTAAAATAAGTGTATTTATGATAAAAAAAATCAATGGGTAAGTATATACACCTCATAGAAGAATATATCTGCATAACATAACTTTTGTCCCAAAGAAGGCAATTTAAGACAAAAATCCCTTACCAATTCGGTAACTTTTGAACAGTAAACTCCAGGAAAGAGATATCCTCAAATGGATATTAAAATAAAAATAACTATCATTATAATCAGAATAAAATAAATTCATTTTCATTATCTTCACCATATAAAATAAATATTTGGTGAATATGGCATGTGTCTCACATAAGTAAAAAGTGAGACAGAAATCTCTTACTTTAAGTCTCGACTTCCTTCGTGCGCATTCAAACCTACTTTATAATAAATATAAGTTTATTATAAATCTATTATATAACCATAATTATTTATATCATACTATATATGATTTATTTATTACCTTTTATTACCTGTTAATTAACAATTCCATGTTAAAGTCACATTTTGGGTAATAAATGCTTTGTATTTCGTGTATTCATTATTTGATATTTTTGGTCCTATAACTTTAATAATGGTTACATAATCTATATAATTTTATCCATGATATATATATTATATATTACATATATACTTATTTATAATAATACATAAAATTTAGAGATATAAAATGAAATACACTATTCATGGATATGGTAGGTCATACGTACGTAAGAACACAGTTCCCATTTTCTCGAAGGATGAAATGAAAGAAAGGTACAATTAAATATTAATTTTTATGTCATATATATCACATATTTTTATTAAAAAAAATTATTATTACCTTCCATATAAATCATACATGAAAAATGAATCACATCACTTCATGAGGCGGTAGTTCGTCATACACACGAACGATGTTATTGTATCTCTCATATAGTGGAAATTAAGAAGTTATATGTGATATAATAAATCAATAAGTATAATTATATTAAAAATATCATATTTATTTATTTAATTTATCCTTATTACCATCCAAGTAAAAAAATGAAAAACACATCACATCAGTTCGCAAGGTGGTAGTTCGTCGTACACATGAGCGACATTATTGTCATTCATTAGGTTGGGAGGTAAAAAGTTATATGTGTTATTATAATTATAGAGGTATAAAAATATCATAAATATCATATATAAACATTAAATTAATCATTATATCTAGTCATGATAGTTGGTGATGGAAAATGAATAGCATTGATTCGTGAGGCAGTAGTCTACCGTACACATGAATGATGATTTTGTATCCCATTTGATGGCGGTGGAGATGGATATTGGTTATTCCATTAACATAATAAAATCTCAGTATAAAAGATATAATTTTTTACTATTTTATAATAAATTTAAAATATATTAAGGAGTTAGAATAAGAAGTAAAACAAAAATGCATAGTTAGAAACATTACCACTTCTTCAAACAACCTCTTTAGGCTTAACCTAAAGCCTTCCCATATTGGATTTTTGATATCACCAAGGAATATAGGATGTATGGATGGAATTAATTAATTAATTTTGGTATTTCTTGGATGAACCAAATGGTTTTGGAAATGTTAATAGGATATGATAGGGTGTCCTTTTATAAGTGGAGGAGAGGACACACTTGGAATTTTTAAAAAGAAAAAGGTGTACTCGTATTTTTATCTTTCCAGAAGGATAAAAAATGGACCATTATCAATAATATAATATATAATTTATAAATATGTACATAAAATTGGTGTTTTATAAGTTTATATGTCATTTTATCCCTTATCTATTTATTTTAACCCCCCTCACCCCCCGGTAAACTCATTTTAACCTTAATTGCAATAATTAATCTTTACTATTTTTAATATTAATTATGGTAAAAAATAAATTTTAACTTATTATATAATATAAATTATAATTATTAAAAATATAAAATCTATTTTTCTAAATTACATTTACAGAATTGGAAAAATATATTTTAAAATTAATCTCACAAACACGATGAAAAAAGCAGTTTTCTAAAAATAAAATTTTGAAAAGTTTAAAAATATATATATAAAAATTCAATATTAAAAGGAATAAAATGAAATAAATTGGATTAATATATATATATATATAATTTAAAAAAAAAATCTTTTAAAACCATATTAAAATAAAATGTATCTTGTAAATACCTTGAATGAAAATGTTGTTTTTTAATAAAAACCAGCATTTTTCACTATTCACTGAAAATTTTAGCTTTTCATAAAAACATCAAAAAATAAATCTAAGATAATTTTGACATTATAATTTCAAAAATTAAGTTTATTTTTTAAAATAAATTTTCTAAAAGTGGAAAAATATAATTTTAAAATAGGTGTGTAAAATGAGACAAAACCTTTTTTTTAGAAAAAATGGTTTTTAAGCATAAATTGGATTTATTCTTATCTAGTGAATAGAAAAAAATAATATTAATGTTAAATATTATAATTAGTTTATAATATATACATTTTATTAATATGTTTCTCCAAAAGTGTTTTTTTAATTAATTTATGTAAAATAAGTTTGTGCACATAAAAAAAAGTTATTCAGAAACATATTTTTTGTATTTTAAATAGTTCTTATTTTCATTTGTAATTAATTGGTCACAAAAGAATTAATTTTATATACATGTGTAAACCATATACTTTAATAAATTAGTTAACCCTATTCACACTAACCATTCCAATATCTAGTTGATAACTATCATATTAAATAATAATATTTTAATAGTATGTTGTGTTTCGTTAAAACTAGGTTTTATGTGTAGTGCAATCTATTAAATAAATTAAAATTATTTGAAAAAATATTTATTAAAATATCAGGGTGTTACATTCTACCCCTCTTAAATAAATTTTTTCCTATAAATTTGAACTTTTACTCAGTAATCAAGGGTTTAATATTTGAAAATCCTTTTGTGGAAAACCCACATCATAAAAAGTGTTAGTAAAACTTCCTATTGAAAAGAGGGAAAGGGATGTGTGAAGTTAATCTAAAACAAAAAACATACTAGGTTTCCAAATAGGATATCATGTGTGGGAAATGAATATTTAGACATGTAGAAAATGTGTAATGTCCAAATAATTATAGAGAGTGACAGATATCATTGATCACAAGAAAGTGAATGGTCATGAGAAAATCAACAACCACAAAACCATAAACCAAAGATGTGTGAAACTGTTCATTCATATCATCATAAATGATGGTAATGAGACAAAATTTTATTTCAATATCCTTTTCCTAAATTTGGTTAATTTTTAAAAAAAGATATACTCACTTGATTTCATTCCATTTCATAAGTACAATCTCATCCTTTGTTTGTTCCTTAATCAATTTTCACTTCATATATTACTCTAAGTGATGAATTTTTTCATGTCTGAAGCACTAGTGAATAATAAGATACATAAAATAATTATAATTCATTCCTTACTTCTCTAGTTATTAACAAAAATGTACTTTTTATCCAAGGTTATCCAATAACATCCAAAGTTCAAATTAATCCATTCCATGAATAGTTAACCTTAAGGATCCTCCATGTCTGACCAAAAATGAAATTCAAAAATTCAGAAATAAGGTCACTAAATTTCAAAAAGAAACTTATCATTAATCCCCCAATCAACATGAAGTAGTTCTTAAAGTCACATACTGAATATGTGAACACATTGATCACATATTCTTAATGAAAACATATATGCTTTCAAAAACTAACTCTTTATGCATTCCTTAAAAACCCATGGATTCTTGAACATATTCCATAAATATAAAAAATTTATAAACTCCATAAATGATATCATAAAACAATTTTTTAGAAAATCATTAATCATTTCCAAGGTAATAAATACTATCCAATTTACTTTATTCATATTCATCATCTATTTATCCCAACATTATTATCTCAATATCAGGAACATATTAAGGGATATCTTCCCTTAATCATGTGATTTTAATAAAATATCACCTTGTTATTAAATCAATTTTATGGTTAATAAGTACCATTCAATATATTATTAAAAATACTTAATGAAAAACTTATATGGAACAATTATTATATATTTCATAATTATTGAATTCTAATATATAAACACTTCAATTATTACACTTCATTATAAAACCATTAACTAGGAAACATTATCTTATTTTTTAATACCTATTTCCAATAATATGAAAGTTGAATCAACCACAATTTAATCATGATTATTATGTTTAACATAAACAATACTTTTATAATAGCATATATCTTTAATATGTCATTTGTGGTATCTTTATCATCAGCAGTATAACCATTATTCATAACACCTTGCTTATTATCTTTATGATCTTTCCCCCAAGGACATAGGTTTTCATAATGCCCATATTTTTTACATTTAAAACATTCATCTGTTGATAATACTTTAGGTAGACCAATATTTACATCCACTACATTAACTGAACTTTTCATTTTCCCTCAATAATTACTTACTTTATTCCCTTCTTTTCCACACATAAAACATCTTCTCATTCCTTTGATACATTCCCTTGAGTTCTTCTTCCCACATTGACGACATATAGGACACTGAATATTCTTTCCTCCATGGTCTCCACCACCCTAAATCTCAACAAACTCAATTCTTCTCTTCTTTGGTGAGTTCAGGGGTTGTTTTAATCATATAGCATGATCACTAATTAGGAATAATAATAATATCCTTTACTCTAGTGATCATCTCATTTGGTTTCTCATCAACACATAATCTATCACATTCAATGTAAACCCAGTTCATTCTGGTTCTTGTTATTCACTAGAACCAGAAAGCATAGTGGGAGCAACAATATTCATAGTGGAATACCACATAATTAGGAAAATCACTTATAGGATGACTAAATCATGACACCAATTTTTCAATTTATGACACCTTAGGCTTAACATAGGTCATTTATAGTCATAATATATTTAAATCCTTTATGATGGTTCATAAAATGTTTTTGAATTTCTAAATCATATCCCCTAGGAGTGTCAAACCAGGTGTGTAGCAAGGCTCATTATCATACACCAAGTGACAATCAAATCCAGCTCAATAAACCCTTTTTAAAGTTATTACCCCTAGGTACAATTATTTCGGAGCCACATTAACTTATAGTATCCAGAAAGGATTTCAATTTCTTGGAAACCCCTTGTTATATCCTTCACCAAAATTCTATTATATTTTCATATACTTAGAATTATCCTTATACTTATCCTTAAATACATACCTATACATATCCCTAGATATAATCTAAGGTAAATACCTAGAGATCACACTAAATTTTTTCTAATCATAATCTCCAAATATTAAAAAAACCACTCCTTTAATAGAAACTATAAGGACCCAGGATTTTTATACATAAATATCACATCTTTTTATATGAATATTAAATATATTTCATAAACACATGCCCGAGGACCATAATAGTTTAGTTTATTTAGAGACTAGAAAAAAATATTATTACTTCAAGAAATATATTCAAAATATCCAACAAAGATCTTCTAACATAGTAATCCTCTTATTAATACCCTCTCTAAACCTTTATTTATAACCTAGGTAAGGAAACATGATAAAGGGTGTTCTTAGATGCTCAATAAGTGTAAACAAAGGAGATATCAATCTGAGATCATATGAAAGTATATGATAATAATAAGGGTCTATGATCATGAAAATAAATTAAAAAAATTCATACCCATCCATTCATAGATCATAAGCTTGATTCATGGAATAAAACTTTATCATTTCATAAAACATGTCCCATAAGAGTGAGAAATCATAATAAATCAATCAAAAACAATAATATCATGTCATAAAATCATGGAATCATCATAAAAAACTAAAACCATTTCATATTTCAAGGTTAACTACTAAGACCATCAACATAGTGGATCAAGACTCATAAAATATTTCCTATTTTGGATCAGGACACACCTATTTCCTATAAGGGATCAGGACTCCCCTGTTTCCCATAGTGGATCGAACCCATTGGCTTGTTTCCCATCATTATCTTATGAGATATAAATTTTTACCCAATGCATTATAGGGATATATAGGTCTCACCCATATCATAATAAAAACCATGATTATGTGTGCCACAATATCATAAATCATTCATCATATCACCACATTATAACCCATATAGATAAAATGGGTTTCATAAACATTTCGTCAATTCATTATAGCATAACCCATAAAAAATAAATGGGTTTCATAGACATTTTATTAACATAACCATTAACCATACAAAGAAATAATAAGGTTTATATCCATTAAAATTCCCCCAAGTAAATAATAATTAATATCAAAGGATGTTATCTTATGTGGAAAATAGTTTTCAATGATCACTTGGAACATTTCTTGAGGAAAATATCATTTCCACTTGAAAAAACACTTTTTAAAACATAAAACATTTTTAAAACCCTTTTATTTGAAAATAACCATGGAAACTTATAAAGTAATATTTAAAAATCAATTAAAAAAATTCTTGATTAAAATATCCTTTCCACTTTAAGAAAAGTTTTTTAAAACATAAAACATTTTCAAAATCCCTTTCTTTGAAAATAACCTTTGAAAACTTATAAAGGAATCTTTAAAGATCACTTAAATTTTTTTTAAAGAAGATAAATTTTCTCTCAAAATCAATTTTTAAAACAAAAAATTCATAATACATTTTGAAAATCCTTTTCTTTTAAAATAAACTCGAAGTATATAAAAGAAAATTTTAAAAAATGAGTTTTCATGATGGAGAAAATTTCCATACATGTTAAAAAAAAGTTTCCTTTCATGATTTTGATAAAATCCCAATGGGTCTTTTTTTAAAACAACATGAATATTACTTTTAAAAAATTCTATAAAAAATTAAAACAAGGGTAAAAATTAATTTAAACAATCCCATGGTAATATTAAAATATTTTTTAAAACATTTTTATAAAACATTGATATGGAATAAAAATTGGTTTTTGACCAAAGAGAGAAATAAAGTCATCTTTATTTAAAAAAAATGGAATCATGAGTACATAAAGAGAGTAAAATGAAGGTAAAAAAATGTATTATCATGAAATAACTATATTAAAATATAATTCATGAGTTTCTTGAGTTATGAATCATAATATTACATCATCAAAAACATAATCATAAACAATTAGGATAAACAATGAGATTGTAACATCAAACCTTTACCACTTTGGTATCTTTTGAATAATAAGAAACATTAAATAATAACATATAATTCAACTTTTAATATCATGAAAAATAATAATATTCATGAAAAAACATGTAAATTTGGAATTATATACACCTCATAGAATAATATAGGTGCATAACATAACTTTTGTCCCAAAAAACTATTTGAGACAAAAATCCCTTATCGATTTGGTAACTTTTGAATTGTAAACTCCATGAAAGTAATATCCTAAAAAATATTTAAATCCAAATAATTTTAATGATAATAATAATAAAATAAATTCATGGTCAGTATATAAACAACATAAAATAAACATGAGGTTAATATGGAAAGTGTCTCATATAAGAAAAAGTGAGACGAAAATCCCTTTACCTTTAGTCTTGACTTCCTTCGTACACAATTGAGCCTCCTGTATAATAAATATAAATTTATTATAAATATATTATAGAACTATAATTATATATATAATATCATATATTATTTACTTATTACCTTTTATTACTTATTTATTAACAATTCCTTGTTAAAGTCACATTTCAGGTAATAACTACTTTATTTTTTGTATATGTTTTGATTTGGTATTTTTGGTACTATTACTTTGATAATGGTTACAAAATATATATAATTTTAACCATGATATAAATATAATATATATTATTTATTTATTTATTTATAGTAATCAATAAAAGTTAGAGATTGATATTGAAATACATTATTCATGGAGATGGTAGGTCGTACGTACGCATGAATGTTGATTCTATTTTCTCAAAGGATGAAATGAAAGTAAAATAATTTATTACCATTAAATAATAATTTTTATTTCATATATATCACATATTTTTAATAAAACATTTCCTTGTTACCTTCCATATAAAGCATATGTGAAAACTGTATCACAATGCTTCGTGAGGCGGTAGTCCGTCGTACACATGAACGACGTTATTGTATCCCTTGTGAAATGTAAATTTAAAAGGTATATTTTATATCATAATTAAATAATTTTAATTATATTAAAAATATAATATTTATTTATTTAATTTATCCTTATTATCATCCAATTAAAATAAAAATGAAAAACACATCACATCGGTTCGTGAGGTAGTAGTCCACCGTACACACGAGCAACATTATTGTTTTCCAATGGGTTGGGAGGTAAGAAGGTAGATGTGGTATTATAATTAAAAAATAATAATAATATCATAAATATCATATATAAATATTAAATATATTATTATATCCATTATTGATAGGTGGTGATGGAAAACGAATAACATCGGTTCACGAGGCGGTAGTCCTCCATACACACGAATGATGATTTTATATCCCATTTGATAGAAGTGCAGATGGATATAGGTTATGAAATTAACATAATCATATATAATTATATAATATATACTTATATAGTTATTTTAGAATAATTTTAATATATTTTAAGGATTTATAATAAGAAGTAAAAGAAAAACATATAGTTAAAAACTTTACCTCCTCTTTGGACAACCACTTAATTTTAACCTAAATCCTTCCTTTATTGGATTTATGATCTCACCAAGGCCTTATTATATGGGTATATAATTAATGAATATATTTATCTAGTTATTTTATGAACCAAATTTATTTTTAAGTGTCAAAAGGATAGGATATGGGGTGGCATTTTATAAGTGGGGGAGAGGACACACTAGGAATCTTTGAAAATAAAAAGGTGTACCCACATTTTTCTCATTACACAAGGCTCTAAAATGGACAATTATTGATAATAGAAGATATAAGTTCTAAATATGGTAATAATATTGGGGTTTTAAAAGTTTATATGACATTTTACCACTTATATTTTTAGTTTAATCTCCCTGATAAACTCGTTTTAACATTAATCATGGTAATTAAGTTTTACTATTTTTACTATTCATTATGGGAAAAAATTAATTTTGTATTATTAAATAATATAAATAATTATGATTCCAAATATTTAATAAATTTTTTTAAATTTATTCAAATAATTTTAACATTTTAATTTAAAATTAATCTCGTAGATGCAATGAAAATGCAGTTTTCCAAAGAGAAAAGTTTCAAAAGTTTAAAAACATTTTATATAAAAATTAAATATTAAATTGATTCTAATGAACTAAATTGAATTAATATATATATATATATATATAAACTAATTTTACTTTTAAAACCATGTTAAATTAAATTTTATCTTGTAAATTCCTTGAATGAAAATGCGGTTTTTTAATTAAAATCATTATTTTTCACTATTCACTAAATAGTTTAATTTTTCAGGAAATTCTCAAAAAATAAGTCCAAGATAATTTTTAAATTATGATTTAAAATTTTAATTTCATTTTTTTAAATAAATTTTATAAAATTTGAAAAAATTAATTTTAAAATAAGTGTGCAAAATACAACAAAACTGCTTTTTAGAAAGACGGTTTTTAAGCAAAAAATTGTATTTATAATTATCTCATGCATAAAAAGAACATAAGATGAAAGTGAAATATTATATTGAATATATAATATATAAATTTTAATAATATCATTTAAAAAAATTAATATATTGATGTAAAACACCTTTGTGCACATAAAAGTTGTTTTTAGAAAAAGATTTTCTTTATTTTCAAATGGTTCTTGTTTTCATTTATAATTAATTGGTCACCAAAGAATTTATTTTATATAAATTTTTAAACAATATATTTTTATAATTTAGTTAACATTATTCATACCCACCATTCTAATGGATAATTAATTACTATCATATTAAATAATAATATTTTAATAGTATGTTATGTTTCATTAAAACTTGGTGTTGTTTGTTGTAACATCCCAAGTAAGTAATGAATAATAGATATTTTTATATATGTCCATTAATGATTAAGATAGTGTTTTAGAGGCTTAAAATGAAAATAAATACAATCTTATGCATGGAATACACTAATATTCTTAAAAGATTGTTTTACTGCCTTTTAATGGAAATCCCTTTTTAAATCTATCTTTTTACAATTTTATAAGCTATGTTTTTAAAAATAAACTTATTATTTATGATTGGGACATCAAAATTTACTTTGTGTGAATTTTTGGTATTTTTCTGATAAAGTTCATTTTTTAATGAATAGTGAAAAATGTAGTATTTTAATTCAAAACCTCTTTTTAATCTAATTTATTTATATTATTAGATTATCTTTTTAATAGGTTTTGAAGTGAAATTAGAATATATTTTTACCATTTAATCCAATGGTGGTCATTGGAATCAATTTTACTTTGAAATTGGACTTAAACTAGTGTCAATCTTTTGATACTTATTGTTTCATAAAAACACGCTATTTGTCATGACAGCGGGAATTAATTATTAAATTAATTAATGCATATTATATGTTTTGAATTTTGTAAAATAGACATCATTTTTGAATTCTTAATATCAAATATAGCTTAGGGTGAAGTTTTGGTATTTTTCTGAAAAACTTCAATTTTTTATGAATAGTGAAACCACTAAGTGGTAGTTAAAGAAACTGATTTTTCGTTTAAATGAAACTTTGCCACTTCTGTGATTTGATTTTCAAAAATCCGACATACATGGTTGTCATTAAGAAGTAAAATTTGATTCAATGAGATTAAAATAATTTTTTGGTGAATAGTAACTTTTAAGTTCTTCATCGCGATCAGTGGTAATTAGTGTAGTTTAAGGTAAAAATAATATTTTAATAATATGAGATAAGCTTGACACATGTCCTAACCTCATTGGATGTGTCATGGCCGACCAAGAAAATCCATGGGACAACTTGGGGACCCCATGGAGCCACTTTGGTTTGGAAATGACATAAATAACTTTTTATTTAATGTTAAAGTAAAAATGACACAAACATGAGATGTTTTACTAAAACAATTTTTACATGGGGTTCTAAAAGTCATATTTTTTATTATAAATATTCATTGGAAAGATAAAAAGATTTCCTACATCATAGTAGTTTTTTTATAATTTTTAGACTTTAAATAAATTAAATTATTTATGACATCATGATGATGCAGCGATTACCTCATTAATAAAGGATTTAAATAAAATGGAAATATAATGTAAAATCTAAGACCTACACATTTCCAAAACCTATTGGGTGGGTATATTTCTAACCCTTATCACCTTATCCTATAATTATATCAATGTGGGACCACTTAAGTCCGAATACCATTTTAAAATAAAGTGACTTTTCTTTACTTTCTAAGAGTGCCCCTCCTCTCCTCTTATAAAAGGCCCCCACCTCTACCTCCTTACCCACACTCCCAAAGCCTTTGGCTCGTCCAACCGCTGCTCCTTTTGTCTCTCCACTTCCCTCTCTCACTCCTTAAAGCCTCAATTTGGGCAGAAGTCTTCCCAAGGAATCCTTTGAGCTCAAACCAAAGGGAGTTACCCGATTTTAAGGTAAAGTCTTCACTTGAGTCCGTTTGTTTTATTTTGCTTCTCCAACCCCCTAAACTCTTTTTATTCATTTCTTTTGTAACAACTCCAGTATCTTCAATATACTAGGATGTTTTTATGAGAAGTATTCTAGATACACTTACACACACCTACATCTAATGGTTAAAGGACATACTGTTTTCGTGGATGGTGAATTTATGCCTCCCGAAACGATGATTGTTCAGCATTCTTTTAACACCTACAAAGGTGGCCATTAAGATGTCACTATATTTATATATGATATATAATATGTTTATGTTTTCTTTAAGCTTCTGTATTTTTCATTTTGGGAATACCTTTATGGTTTCCATTATGGGTAAACGCGATATCTTTATTTAAGGAAGTGCGGATTACCGCCCCCTCAAAGTGATTTGATTCGTTAAATACCATATGTGGGACGTATAAAGGATGGAACTATGATATTATATATGATATTATACTGGAATTATAATATACCTTTATATAATTATGATTCCATTCTATAAAATACGAAATAGAAATGAAAGTAGCGTTCATGCGTACGTACGGCTTACCGTCTCCATGAACGGTGCATTTCATTTCTTACCTCTAAATGATTATGTAATATTATAAATGCATGCATGTACTGGGTATATATTACATATATGATATCTACATCATGAATACCATTCTGGATATAATGGATACATGAACAACTTGTAATTATAAAGGGATTATGTTTGACTCAAGTACCAATGATCGTTAAAACGACTGTTACTAACTTAAATAATTACATAGTGTTCATGACATGGCAATAAGTGATATAAAAGGAATAATGAACTTGAAAAAGGTTCTTAAACAAGTAGAAATTAACTCAAGTTTATTATTCAGGAGATTAAAGAACGACCGAGTCAAGTCCGACCCGAGGTATGGGACTTCGTCTCAATCACCTTTCATTGAGGCATATTTTGTTTTATAAACAACTTTCTTTTATACGGTGTATAAACCCCTTTGACTTTTACGTTTATTCAAAAAGGAATATTTTTTATACGAAACATTTACTAAATGACAAAAGGGAATGTTTTTGTCGTACGTATGCAGCGACAATGACTTCTCCGCCGCCGTGACCATTATTTTAGTTTCGGCTTCCTCTACAAGCCATACCTTTTTTAAAGAAAAATAAATACCATTTTTTACTTTTATTTTATTTTGGTATTGAAAATGGTTTTCATAATATTTTTATATCAATGTGTGGTATTGATATCTTATGATTGAAAGGTGGAAATGTTATGTTTCCTTTATGAATGTTTTTTGTGATACGATTATGTTGAGGTTCTTGGGAATTATTATGAAGATGGGTGGTTCCGTGATAGACTAAGGGTGGGTGAGCCCGATATAGCTCTCCAATGCATTGGGTAACGCGAAGGAGTGAAACGTTAAGGTTTCTCTGAAGAGATTTAGGTAATATACTGTGATGGGTATTCCAAACATAACCAAGAGGGTCACTCCCTACGTAAGAATGTTATAAATGCCTCAAGTTACCTTTATGTCTTATGATTTCTATGATTTATTCATGATTTGATGAGGTATGTTAAAGTTCTTATGTTTTATGGGTAAAGTATGATTTCATTCTTATGTATATATGTACCCATGTTTCATTTCCATATTTTTATATCCCTTACTGAGCTTTTTATGCTCATCCCAAGTTTTTTGAAATGCTTTTCACAGGTCAAGGGAAAGGTACATGATATGATGATAGTGTCAAGGAAGTGTCAAGAAAGAATCCATGTTTTATTTTAAATATGTTTCCATTGATGGGAAAGAAGAATACTATCTTTATGTAACCACTTTGTTTATATGTGGAATGTAATGAAAGTTTTATGATCTAATTCTCTAAAACTCTAAACCCGAAAATATCCTCAATGTGTAATATTGTAATAACTCAAGATTAAGTAAGGTTTAAGGATGGGGCCTTATAGTTGGTATCAAAGGTCGGTTTAGATAACTTTAGGAGTTAGAATTCTATTAAATTATTATCCAAAAATATTTTTTTATGGTCAAATTGAAGTGATATAGCATTTGAAGATTACCATGTTGCTTCATCTAAGACATGTTTGTTCAGAATGGTTTTCCGCAGAGGAAACAGGGAAGCAGTGCTAGGAAGGCATGTAGAAGGAAATAACATTCCAAATCAGCATCCTGAGATGGTCGGAATTGGAACTGAACAGTTTGTTGCAGTAATGGCGCAGTTGACTCAAGCGATAAATGGTGGTGGTATCCATGCACGAGATCATCCATATCAACCGCAGAGGAACATGTCAGTGGTGGAACATTTCATGAGGCAACATCCCACATCATTCAGAGGATCATCTGACCCAGTGCTAGCTGAAGGGTGGATTAAAGCACTAGAGAAGATTATTGATGTCATGGGGTGTTCAAACAATCAAAAGGTTAGTCTTGTTATTTACATTTTGGAGGGTGAAGCAGATCAGTGGTGGTCGATGGTTAAAAATATCAGGGACGCTGATGAGATCGATGCTCTCGACTGGGATGAATTCAAAGGTATGTTTCTTGAGAAGTATTTTCCTAAGGTTGTTCGACTTAGGATGGAAAAGAAATTCTTGGAATTTAGGCAAGAGGAAGACTCAGTGGCCCCCTATGAAGAAAGGTTCACTCGATTGGCAAGGTATGCTCCAAATTTTATCCGAGACTTTGATAGTAAAATCAATCGTTTTTACTCAGTATTAAAGCTAAAATATCGAAGGGCATTAGCTTCTCGTGAGTTTAAAAGTTATGAAAAGCTTGTTCGATGTGCTGAGAAGGTGTAAATGGAGTTTGCCGATGATCAAGTGTTCTATAACAACCAACAGAAGAAGAGACCGAGGTGGCGGGAGAAAGGTAAGAATTCTTCAAAAAAGTCTAATGGTAAGAAAACTAAGTTTCTAGTTTGTGATAAATGTGGAAAAAGGCATGATGGGGAATGTCTTCTGAATTCTGGAAAGTGTTACCGATGTGGTAAGATGGGACATAAGGCTCGTGATTGCACTGAAAAAGATCAGGTTGATGGTAAGAACAAATTTGATTTACAGTTAGTGAAATGTTATAAGTGCAATGAGATGGGTCACTATGCAAACGAGTGTCTGACAAAGAGCTTGAGTGATTTGAAGTAGTTAGACTACAAGCAGAAAGGGGTGGTGAAATCCTTTGCAACTACTTCAGCAGATGTCGTGCCATCAAATGAAGTTGTATCAGGTACTTTTTTTGTTTTTTCAGATTATGCCAGTGTGTTTTTTGATTTGGGGTCTACACATTCTTTCATCTCTGAAAATTTTTTTAGTAAAATGGGAATACCATCTCAATAAATGACTCCTGAACTTTTGGTAAAAACACCTGGGGGAAATGTTGAGGCAAAAAGAATTTATAAGAATCTTCCTATCCTTATATTTGGAAAGAACCTACTTGAAAACCTTATTGTTCTACCTCTAGTAGAGTTTGATGTTATCCTGGATATGGATTGGCTCTCTATTTACCATACTAAGATTGACTGTGTTGCTAAAGAAGTTTCTTTTCAGAAAGACTTTCAGTTTGTGTATAAGAATGAACCCCTACTGTTGATAACATATCAAGAGGCCGAGAAACTTGTAAAATATGGAAATGAATGTTACCTTGCACACATCGTTGAAAATAAAGGAACTATTCAGATTAATGATGTGTCAGTGGTAAATGAGTATCCTGATGTTTTTTCTGATGAGTTACCTGGAATAATACCAGATCGGGAAGTTGAATTTACTGTTGACTTAGCTCCTGATGCTAATCCAATTTCAAAACCCCCTTATCGAATGGCTCAAATTGAACTTTTAGAGTTGAAGGATCAATTACAAGATTTATTAGATAAAGGTTTCATTCGACCTAGCACATCACCTTGGGGTGCTCCTGTTTTATTTGTTAAAAAGAAAGATGGTTCTATGAGACTTTGCATTGATTATAGAGCCTTGAATAACATCACTGTTAAGAACAAATATCCTTTGCCTCAAATCGATGATTTGTTTGATCAGCTCCAGGGAGCTCAGTATTTTTCCAAGATTGACTTGAGATTGGGGTACCATCAGCTGAAGGTAAAGGAAGCAGATGTTCCGAAGACCGCATTCCGTACAAGATGTGGCCATTATGAATTTGTAGTAATGCCTTTTGTGCTAACCAATGCACCTGCTATATTCATGGACTTAATGAATAGAATTTTCCATGAGTTCTTGGATAAGTTTGTGGTGGTTTTAATTGATGATATTTTGGAAATTCTAAAAGTAAAGAGGATCATGAAAGACATTTAAGGGTTATCATGCAAACCTTAAAAGAAAAGAAACTGTATAGAAAATTCATCAAGTGTGAGTTTTGGTTGCAACAAATTTCTTTCCTTGGTCACATTGTTTCTAAAGATGGGATAAATGTTGATCCTGCAAAAACAAAAGTTGTGGAAGACTGGCCAAGACCCACAAATGTAACTGAGATTCGTAGCTTCCTTGGTTTGGAAGGCTATTACCGAAGGTTTGTTGGAAATTTTTCATGGTTATCTAGTCCAATGACTAAGCTAACTCAGAAGGGTGTTAAGTTTATCTGGAAAAAAGAATGTGATGATTTTTTTCAGGAATTGAAAAGAATATTGGTGAAAGATCCAGTTTTGGAACTACCTTCCAGGAATGGTGAGTTTGTTATCTACAGTGATGCTTCATTGAAAGGACTTGGTTGCATCCTAATGCAGAATGATCAGGTAATTTCTTATGCTTCACGAGAGTTGAAAACTCATGAGGTAAATTACCCTACACATGATTTGGAATTAGCTGTTGTTGTTTTTGCTTTAAAAATTTGGAGGCATCATTTGTATGGAGTAAAGTGTGAAATATATACTGATCGCAAAAGTTTAAAGTATATATTCACTCAGAAAGAGTTAAACATGAGACAGAGGAGATGGCTGGAATTAATCAAGGATTATGATTGTACAATTCATTACCATCCGGGAAAAGCAAATAAAGTGGCTGATGATTTGAGTCGAAAAAGTAATGCTTCATTAGAAATGTTGCGTTTGGAACGTGATCCTTTGGTTAAGGATTTGATGAAATTTGGCATAGAAGTTGTTGGTGCAGGATGTTCTTCTGTTTTGTTTCACGTATCAGTGAGATCATCTCTATCAGATAGAATCAAGCAAGCACAGAAGCAAGACAGTGAGTTGCAGAAAAAGGTAGAGCTGGTTCAGAAAGGTAAGTTGCCTGAATTCAACATTGATAATGATTGTGTTTTGAGATTTGGGAAGAGATTGTGTATGCCTTGTGATTCACAATTGAATAGAGAGTTGTTATGTGAAGCTCATAGTTCTCCGTTTTCAGTTTATCTTGGCAGTACTAAGATGTACAGAGATCTGCGGGAGTATTACTGGTGGGATGGAATGAAAAGAGATATTGCTGATTTTACTGTGAAGTGTTTGACATGTCAATAGGTTAAAGCAGAGCGGCAGTTACCGAAATGGATGCTTCAGCCTTTACCAGTTCCAGAGTGGAAATGGGAGAATATATCCATGGACTTTGTTGTGGGATTACCGAAGACATCTCGAGGTAATAATGCAATCTGGGTTATTGTTGATCGCTTGACAAAATATGCTCATTTCCTTGCTATACGAGATACTTTATCTCTAGATCAAATTTCTCGTTTGTATCTTAAAGAGATAGTCAGGTTACATGGAGTTCCTCTCTCCATTGTATCTGATCGTGATCCCAGGTTCACTTCTAACTTTTGGAAAGGCCTTCAGAAGTCGTTGGGTACTGAATTAAATTTTAGTACAGCTTTTCATCCTCAATCAGATGGGAAGTCAGAACGAAAAATTCAGACCTTAGAGGATATGCTACGAGCTTGTTCGATGGATTATCAGGTAAGTTGGGACCAACATCTTTCTTTGGTTTAGTTTTCATATAATAACAGTTTTCATTCCAGTATACAGATGGCACCATTTCAGGCATTATATGGGAAGCGGTGTCGAACTCCAGCTTTCTGGGATGAAGTGGGTGAAAGGAAGTTGATGGGACCAGAATTGGTAGAAGAGATGGCTGAAAAAGTTCAGCTGATTCAGAAACACATGAGAACAGCTCAAAGTAGGCAGAAGAGTTATGCAGACAACAGGAGGAAGGATCTAACTTTTGAGGTAGATGATCATGTTTTTATCAAAGTATCACCATGGAAAAGTGTGATGCGATTTGGTAAGAAAGGAAAGCTGAGTCCAAGGTTCATCAGACCATATGAAATTCTGGAGAGAGTTGGATCAGTTGCATACAGGGTGTCTTTACCTCCGAGTTTTTCTCAGGTACATAATGTTTTTCACGTTTCAATGTTGAGGAAGTATATTCCAGATCCATCTCATGTTTTGAGTCTATAGGTAGTTCAGCTGGAAGAGAACCTATCATATGAGGAACAACCGGTCCAGATTCTTGACTATAGGGAGCAAGTGTTACGGAATAAGGTGATTCATCAGGTAAAGTTTTTGTGGAAAAACCACATGATGGAAGAGGCAACATGGGAATCTGAAAATGCAATGAGGGATAAGTACCCCCATTTATTCGATAAGTAAATAAATTGCGGGGACGCAATTTTCTAAAGGGAGGAAGGATGTAACATCCCAAGTAAGTAATGAATAATAGATATTTTTATCTATGTCCATTAATGATTAAGATAGTGTTTTAGAGGCTTAAAATGAAAATAAATACAATCTTATGCATGGAATACACTAATATTCTTAAAAGATTGTTTTACTACCTTTTGATAGAAAACCCTTTTTAAATCTATCTTTTGACAATTTTATAAGCTATGTTTGTCAAAATAAACTTATTATTTATTATTGGGACATCAAAATTTACTTTGTGTGAATTTTTGGTATTTTTCCGATAAAGTTCATTTTTTAATGAATAGTGAAAAATGTTGTATTTTAATTCAAAACCTCTTTTTAATCTAATTTGTTTATATGATTAGATTATCTTTTGAATAAGTTTTGAAGTTAAATTAGAATATATTTTTACCATTTAATCCAATGGTGGTCATTGGAATCAATTTCACTTTGAAATTGGACTTAAACTAGTGTCAATCTTTTGATACTTATTGTTTCATAAAAACACGCTATTTGTCATGACAGCGGGAATTAATTATTAAATTAATTAATGCATCATATATGTTTTGAATTTTGTAAAATAGATATCATTTTTGAATTCAGAATATCAAATATAGCTTAGGGTGAATTTTTGATATTTTTCTGAAAAACTTCAATTTTTGATGAATAGTGAAACCACTAAGTGGTAGTTAAAGAAACTGATTTTTCGTTTAAATGAAACTTTGCCACTTCTGTGATTTGATTTTCAAAAATCCGACATACATGGTTGTCATTAAGAAGTAAAATGTGGTTCAATGATATTAAAATAATTTTTTGGGGAATAGTAACTTTTAAGTTCTTAATCGCGATTAGTGGTAATTAATGTAGTTTAAGGTAAAAATAATGTTTTAATAATATGAGATGAGCTTGAAACATGTCCTACACTCATTGTATGTGTCATGGCCGACCAATACAATACATGGGTCAACTTGGGGACCCCATGGAGTCACTTTGGTTGGGAAATGACATAAATAACTTTTTATTCAATGTTAAAGTAAAAATGACACAAACATGAGATGTTTTACTAAAACAATTTTTACATGGGGTTATACAAGTCATATTTTTTATTATAAATAGTCATTGTAAAGATAAAAAGATTTCATACATCATAGTATTTTTTTTTATAATTTTTAGACTTTAAATAAATTAAATTATTTATGACATCATGATGATGCAGCGATTACCTCATTAATAAAGGATTTAAATAAAATGGAAAGATAATGTAAAATATAAGACCTACACATGTCCAAAACCTATTGGATGGGTATATTTAGAACCCTTATCACCTTATACTCTAATTATATCAATGTGGGTCCTCTTAAGCCCGAATACCATTTTAAAATAAAGTGACTTTTCTTTACTTTCCAAGAGTGCCCCTCCTCTCCTCTTATAAAAGGCCCCCACCTCTACCTCCTTACCCACACTCCCAAAGCCTTTGGCTCAGCCAAACCCTACTCATTTTGTCTCTAAACTTCCCTTTATCACTCCTTGAAGCCTAACTTTTGGCAGAAGTCTTCCCAAGGAAGCCTTTGAGCTCAAACCAAAGGGAGTTACCCGATTTTAAGGTAAAGTCTTCACTTGAGTCCGTTTGTTTTATTTTGCTTCTCTAACCCCCAAAACTCTTTTTATTCATTTCTTTTGTAACAACTCCAGTATTTTCAATATACTAGGATGTTTTTATAAGAAGTATTAGAGCTACACTTACACACACCTACATCTAATGGTTAAAGGACATATTGTTTCTGTGGATGGTGAATTTATGCCTCCCGAAACGATGATTGTTCAACATTCTTTTAACACCTTCAAAGGTGGCCATTAAGATGTCACTATATTTATATATGATATATAATATGTTTATGTTTTCCTTAAGATTCTGTATTTTTCATTTTGGGCATACCTTTATGGTTTCCATTATGGGTAAACACGATATCTTCATTTAAGGAAGTGTGGACTACCGCCCCCTCAAAGTGATTTGATTCGTTAAATACCATATGTGGGACGTATAAAGGATGTAACTATGATATTATATATGATATTATTCTGGAATTATAATATACCTTTATATCATTATGATTCCATTCTATAAAATACGAAATAGAAATGAAAGTAGCGTTCATGCGTACGTACGGCTTACCGTCTCCATGGACGGTGCATTTCATTTCTTACCTCTAAATGATTATGTAATATTATAAATTCATGCATGTACTGGATATATATGACATATATGATATCTACATCATGAATACCATTCTGGATATAATGGATACATGAACAAATTGTAATTATAAAGGGCTTATTTTTTACTCAAGTACCAATGATCGTTAAAACGACCATTATTAACTTAAATAATTACATAGTGTTCATGACATGGCAATAAGTGATATAAAAGGAATAATGAAATTGAAAAAGGTTCTTAAATAAGTATAAATTAACTCAAGTTTATTATTCAAGAGATTAAAGAACGACCGAGTCAAGTCGGACCCGAGGTATGGGACTTCGTCTCAATCTCCTTTCATTGAGGCATATTTTGTTTTATACACAACCTTCTTTTATACGGTGTATAAACCCCTTTGACTTTTACGTTTATTCAAAAGGAATCTTTTTTATACGAAACGTTTACTAAACGAAAAAAGGGAATGTTTTTTTCGTACGTATGCAGTGACAACGACTTCTCCGCCGCCGTGACTATTATTTGAGTTTCGGCTTCCTCTACAAGCCATACCTTTTTTAAAGAAAAATAAATACCATGTTTTACTTTTCTTTTATTTTGGTATTGAAAATGGTTTTCATAATATTTTTATGTCAATGTGTGGTATTTATATCTTGTGAATGAAAGGTGGAAATGTTATGTTTCCTTTATGCATGTTTTATGTGATACGATTATGTTGAGGTTCTTGGGCATTATTATGAAGACAGTTGGTTCCGTGATAGACTAATGGCGGGTGAGCCCGATATAGCTCTCCAATACATTGGGTAATGCGAAGGAGTGAAACGTTAAGGTTTCTCCGAAGAGATTTAGGTAATATACTGTGATGGGTATTCCAAACGTAACCAAGAGGGTTACTCCCTACATAAGAATGTTATGAATGCCTCAAGTTACCTTTATGTCTTATGATTTCTGTGATTTATTCATGATTTGATGAGGTATGTTAAAGTGCTTATGTTTTATGGGTAAAGTATGATTTTATTCTTATGTATATATGTACCCATGTTTCCTTTCCATATTTTTATATCCCTTACTGGGCTTTTTATGCTCATCCCAAGTTTTTTGAAATGCTTTTCACAGGTCAAGGGAAAGGTACATGATATGATGACAGTGTCAAGGAAGTGTCAAGAAAGAATCCATGTTTTATTTTAAATATGTTTCCATTGATGGGAAAGAAGAATACTATCTTTATGTAACCACTTTGTTTATATGTGGAATGTAATGAAAGTTTTATGATCTAATTCTCTAAAACTCTAAACCTGAAAAGATCCTCAATGTGTAATCTTGTAATAACTCAAGATTAAGTAAGGTTTAAGGCTGGGGCCTTATAGTTGGTATCAAAGGTCGGTTTAGATAACTTTAGGAGTTAGAATTCTATTAAATGATTATCCAAAAAAAATTATGGTCAAATTGAAGTGATAGAGCATTTGAAGATTACCATGTTGCTTCATCTAAGACATGTTTGTTCAGAATGGTTTTCCGCAGAGGAAACAGGGAAGCAGTGCTAGGAAGGCATGCAGAAGGAAATAACATTCTGAATCAGCATCCTGAGATGGTCGGAATTGGAACTGAACAGTTTGTTGCAGTAATGGCGTAGTTGACTCAAGCGATAAATGGTGGTGGTATCCATGCATGAGATCAGCCAGATCAACCGCAGAGGAACATGTCAGTGGTGGAACATTTCATGAGGCAACATCCCCCATCATTCAGAGGATCATCTGACCCTATGCTATCTGAAGTGTGGATTAAAGCATTGGAGAAGATTTTCTATGTCATTGGGTGTTCATACAATCAAAAGGTTAGTCTTGTTATTTACCGTTTGGAGGGTGAAGCAGATCAGTGGTGGTCGATGGTTAAAAATATCAGGGACGCTGATGAGATTGATGCTCTCGACTGGGATTAATTCAAAGGTATGTTTCTTGAGAAGTATTTTCCTAAGGCTGTTCGACTTAGTATGGAGAAGAAATTCTTGGAATTGAGGCAAGAGGAAGACTCAGTGGCCGCCTATGAAGAAAGGTTCACTCGATTGGAAAGGTATGCTCCAAATTTTATCCGAGACCTTGATAGTAAAATCAATCGTTTTTACTCAGGATTAAAGCCAAAATATCGAAGGTCATTAGCTTCTCATGAGTTTAAAAGTTATGAAAAGCTTGTTCGATGTGCTGATAAGGTTGAAATGGAGTTTGTCGGTGATCAAGTGTTCTATAACAACCAACAGAAGAAAAGACCGAGGTGGCAGGAGAAAGGTAAGAATTCTTCAAAAAAGTCTGATGGTAAGAAAAATAAGTTTCTATTTTGTGATAAATGTGGAAAAAGGAATGATGGGGAATGTATTCTGAATTCTGGAAAGTGCTACCGATGTGGTAATATGGGACATAAGGCTCGTGATGGCACTGAAAAAGATCAGGGTGGTGGTAAGAACAAATTTGATTTACAGTTAGTGAAATGTTATAAGTGCAATGAGATGGGTCACTATGCAAACGAGTGTCCGACAAAGAGCTTGAGTGATGGGAAGTAGTTAGACTACAAGCAGAAAGGGGTGGTGAAATCCTTTGCAACTACTTCAGCAGATGTCGGGCCATCAAATGAAGCTGTATCAGGTACTTTTTTTGTTTTTTCATATTATGCCAGTGTTTTGTTTGATTCGGGGTCTACACATTCTTTCATCTCAGAAAACTTTTCTAGTAAAATGTGAATACCATCTCAAGAAATGACTCCTAAACTTTTGGTAAAAACACCTGGGGGAAATGTTGAGGCAAAAGGAATTTATAAGAATCTTCCTATCCTTATATGTGGAAAGAACCTACTTGCAAACCTTATTGTTCTACCTCTAGTAGAGTTTGATGTTATCCTGGGTATGGATTGGCTCTCTATTTACCATGCTAAGATTGACTATAGACCTAAAGAACTTTCTTTTTAGAAAGACTTTCAGTTTGTGTACAAGAATGAACCCCTACTGTTGATAACATATCAAGAGGCTGAGAAACTTGTAAAATATGGAAATGAATGTTTCCGTGCACATATCGTTGAAAATAAAGGAACTGTTCAGATTAATGATGTGCCAGTGGTAAATGAGTATCCTGATGTTTTTCCTGATGAGTTTCCTGGAATAATACCAGATCGGGAAGTTGAATTTATTGTTTACTTAGCTCCTGATTCTAAGCCAATTTCAAAACCCCCTTATCGAATGACTCAAATTGAACTTTTAGAGTTGAAGGAGCAATTTCAAGATTTATTAGATAAAGGTTTCATTCAACCTAGCACATCACCTTGAGGTGCTCCTGTTTTATTTGTTAAAAAGAAATATGGTTCTATGAGACTTTGCATTGATTATAGAGACTTGAATAACATCACTATTAAGAAAAAATATCATTTGCCTCATATCGATGATTTGTTTGATCAGCTCCAGGGAGCTCAGTAATTTTCCAAGATTGACTTGAGATCGGGGTACCATCAGCTGAAGGTAAAGGAAGCAGATGTTCCGAAGACCGCGTTCCGTACAAGATATGGCCATTATGAATTTTTAGTAATGCCTTTCGGGCTAACCAATGCACCTGCTGTATTCATGGACTTAATGAATAGAATTTTCCATGAGTTCTTGGATAAGTTTGTGGTGGTTTTCATTGATGATATTTTGGTGTTTTCTAAAAGTAAAGAGGATCCTGAAAGACATTTAAGGGTTATCTTGCAAACATTAAAAGAAAAGAAACTGTATGGAAAATTCAGAAAGTGCGAGTTTTGGTTGCAACAAATTTCTTTCCTTGGTCACATTGTTTCTAAATATGGGATAACTGTTGATCCTGCAAAAACAAAAGTTGTGGAAGACTGGACAATACCCACAAATGTAATTGAGATTCGTAGCTTCCTTGGTTTGGCAGGCTATTACCGAAGGTTTGTTAGAAATTTTTCACGGTTATCTAGTCCAATGACTAAGCTAAATCAGAAGGGTGTTAAGTTTATCTGGACAAAAGAATGTGATGATTGTTTTAAGGAATTGAAAAGAAGATTGGTGAAAGCTCCAGTTTTGGCACTACCTTCCAGGAATGGTGAGTTTGTTATCTATAGTGATGCTTCATTGAAAGGACTTGGTTGCTTCCTAATGCAGAATGATCAGGTAATTGCTTGTGCTTCACGAGAGTTGAAAACTCATGAGGTAAATTACCCTACAAATGATTTGGAATTAGATACTGTTGTTTTTGCTTTAAAAATTTGGAGGCATCATTTGTATGGAGTAAAGTGTGAAATATATACTGATCACAAAACTTTAAAGTATATATTCACTCATAAAGAGTTAAACATGAGACAGAGGAGATGGCTGGAATTAATCAAGGATTATGATTGTACAATTCATTACCATCCGGGAAAAGCAAATAAAGTGGATGATGCTTTGAGTCGAAAAAGTAATGCTTCATTGGCAATGTTGCATTTGGAATGTGATCCTTTGGTTAAGGATTTGATGAAATTTGGCATAGAAGTTGTTGGTGCAGGATGTTCTTCTGTTTTGTTTCAGGTATCAGTGAGATCATCTCTATCAGATAGAATCAATCAAGCACAGAAGCAAGACAGTGAGTTGCAGAAAAAGGTAGAGCTGGTTCAGAAAGGTAAGTTTCCTGAATTCAACATTGATAATGATTGCATTTTGAGATTTGGGAAGAGATTTGGTGTGCCTTGTGATTCACAGTTGAAGAGAGAGTTGTTATGTGAAGCTCATAGTTCTCTGTTTTCAGTTCATCCTGCCAGTACTAAGATGTACAGAGATCTGCGGGAGTATTACTGGTGGGATGGAATGAAAAGAGATATTGTTGATTTTACTGTGAAGTGTTTGACATGTCAACAGGTTAAAGCAGAGCGGTAGTTACCGAAAGGGATGCTTCAGCCTTTACTAGTTCCATAGTGGAAATGGGAGAATATATCCATGGACTTTGTTGTGGGATTACCGAAGACATCTTGAGGTAATAATGCAATCTGGGTTATTGTTGATCGCTTGACAAAATCTGCTCATTTCCTTGCTATACGAGATACTTTCTCTCTAGATCAACTTTCCTGTTTGTATCTTAAAGAGATAGTCAGGTTACATGGAGTTCCCCTCTCCATTGTATTTGATCGTGATCCCAGGTTCACTTCTAACTTTTGGAAAGGCCTTCAGAAGTCGTTGGGTACTGAATTAAATTTTAGTACAGCTTTTCATCCTCAATCAGATGGGCAGTCAGAACGAAAAATTCAGACCTTGGAGGATATGCTACGAGCTTGTTCGATGGATTATCATGGAAGTTGGGACCAACATCTTTCTTTGGTTGAGTTTTCATATAATAACAGTTTTCATTCCAGTATACAGATGGCACCATTTCAGGCATTATATGAGAAGTAGTGTCGAACTCCAGCTTTCGGGGATGAAGTGGGTGAAAGGAAGTTGATGGGACCAGAATTGGTAGAAGAGATGGCAGAAAAAGTTCAGCTGATTCAGAAACACATGAGAACAGCTCAGAGTAGGCAGAAGAGTTATGCAGACAACATGAGGAAGGATCTAACTTTTGAGGTAGGTGATCATGTTTTTCTCAAAGTATCACCATGGAAAAGTGTGATGCGATTTGGTAAGAAAAGAAAGCTGAGTCCAAGGTTCATCGGACCATATGAAATTCTGGAGAGAGTTGGATCAGTTGCATACATAGTGGCTTTACCTCCGAGTTTATCTCAGGTACACAATGTTTTTCACGTTTTGATGTTGAGGAAGTATATGCCAGATCCATCTCATGTTTTGAGTCCAGAGGTAGTTCAGCTGGAAGAGAACCTATCATATGAGGAACAACCGGTCCAGATTCTTGACCATAGGGAGCAAGTGTTACAGAATAAGGTGATTCATCAGGTAAAGGTTTTGTGGAAAAACCACATGATGGAAGAGGCAACATGGGAATCAGAAAATGCAATGAGGGATAAGTACCCCCATTTATTCGATAAGTAAATAAATTGTGGGGACATAATTTTCTAAAGGGGGGAAGGATGTAACATCCCAAGTAATTAATGAATAATAGATATTTTTATCTATGTCCATTAATGATTAAGATGGTGTTTTAGAGCCTTAAAATGAAAATAAATACAATCTTATGCATGGAATACACTAATATTCTTAAAAGATTGTTTTACTGCCTTTTGATGGAAAACCCTTTTTAAATCTATCTTTTGACAATTTTATAAGCTATGTTTGTCAAAATAAACTTATTATTTATTATTGGGACATCAAAATTTACTTTGTGTGGATTTTTGGTATTTTTCCGATAAAGTTCATTTTTTAATGAATAGTGAAAAATGTTGTATTTTAATTCAAAACCTCTTTTTAATATAATTTATTTATATGATTAGATTATCTTTTGAATAGGTTTTGAAGTGAAATTAGAATATATTTTTACCATTTAATCCAATGGTGGTCATTGGAGTCAATTTCACTTTGAAATTGGACTTAAACTAGTGTCAATCTTTTGATACTTATTGTTTCATAAAAACACGCTATTTGTCATGACAGCGGGAATTAATTATTAAATTAATTAATGCATCTTATATGATTTGAATTTTGTAAAATAAACATCATTTTTGAATTCAGAATATCAAATATATCTTAGGGTGAAGTTTTGGTATTTTTCTGAAAAACTTCAATTTTTGATGAATAGTGAAACCACTAAGTGGTAGTTAAAGAAACTGATTTTTCGTTTAAATGAAACTTTGCCACTTCTGTGATTTGATTTTCAAAAATCCGACATACATGGTTGTCATTAAGAAGTAAAATGTGGTTCAATGAGATTAAAATAATTTTTTGGTGAATAGTAACTTTTAAGTTCTTAATCGCGATTAGTGGTAATTAGTGTAGTTTAAGGTAAAAATAATGTTTTAATAATATGAGATGAGCTTGACACATGTCTTACCCTCATTGGATGTGTCATGGCCGACCAAGAAAATCCATGGGTAAAATTGGGGACCCCATGGAGCCACTTTGGTTGGGAAATGACATAAATAACTTTTTATTTAATGTTAAAGTAAAAATGACACAAACATGAGATGTTTTACTAAAACAATTTTTACATGGGGTTATAAAAGTCATATTTTTTATTATAAATATTCATTGTAAATATAAAAATATTTCCTACATAATAGTATTTTTTTATAATTTTTAGACTTTAAATAAATTAAATTATTTATGACATCATGATGATGCAGTGATTACCTCATTAATAAAGGATTTAAATAAAATGGAAAGATAATGTAAAATATAAGACCTACACATGTCCAAAACCTATTGGGTGGGTATATTTAGAACCCTTATCACCTTATCCTCTAATTGTATCAATGTGGGACCTCTTAAGTCCGAATACCATTTTAAAATAAAGTGACTTTTCTTTTCTTTCCAAGAGTGCCCCTCCTCTCCTCTTATAAAAGGCTCCCACCTCTACCTCCTTACCCACACTCCCAAAGCCTTTGGCTCGGCCAACCCATGCTCATTTTGTCTCTACACTTCCCTCTATCACTCCTTGAAGCCTCACTTTGTGCAGAAGTCTTCCCAAGGAAGCCTTTGAGCTCAAACCAAAGGGAGTTACCCGATTTTAAGGTAAAGTCTTCACTTGAGTCCGTTTGTATTATTTTGCTTCTCCAACCCCCTAAACTCTTTTTATTCATTTCTTTTGTAACAAATCCAGTATCTTAAATATACTAGGATGTTTTTATAAGAAGTATTCTAGCTACACTTACACAGACCTACATCTAATGGTTAAAGGACATACTGTTTCCGTGGATGGTGAATTTATGCCTCCCGAAACGATGATTGTTCAACATTATTTTAACACCTTCAAATGTGGCCATTAAGATTTAACTATATTTATATATGATATATAATATGTTTATGTTTTCCTTAAGCTTCTGTATTTTTCATTTTGGGAATACCTTTATGGTTTCCATTATGGGTAAACGCGATATCTTCATTTAAGGAAGTGCGAACTACCGCCCCCTCAAAGTGATTTGATTCGTTAAATACCATATGTGGGATGTATAAAGGATGGAACTATGATATTATATATGATATTATACTGGAATTATAATATACCTTTATATCATTATGATTCCATTCTATAAAATACGAAATAGAAATGAAAGTAGGGTTCATGCGTACGTACGGCTTACCGTCTCCATGAACGGTGCATTTCATTTATTACCTCTAAATTATTATGTAATATTATAAATGCATGCATGTACTGGATATATATGACATATATGATATCTACATCATGAATACCATTTTGGATATAATGGATACATGAAAAACTTGTAATTATAAAGGGATTATTTTTTACTCAAGTACCAATGATCGTTAAAATGACCGTTATTAACTTAAATAATTACATAGTGTTCATGACATGGCAATAAGTGATATAAAAGGAATAATGAACTTGAAAATGGTTCTTAAACAAGTAGAAATTAACTCAAGTTTATTATTCAGGAGATTAAAGAACGACCGAGTCAAGTCGGACTCGAGGTATGGGACTTCGTCTCAATCTCCTTTCATTGAGGCATATTTTGTTTGATACACAACCTTCTTTTATACGATGTATAAACCCCTTTGACTTTTACGTTTATTCAAAAGGAATCTTTTTTATACAAAATGTTTAATAAATGACAAAAGGTAATTTTTTTGTCGTACGTATGCGGCGACAACGACTTCTCCGCCACCGTGACCATTATTTAAGTTTCGGCTTCCTCTACAAGCCATACCTTTTTTAAAGAAAAATAAATACCATGTTTTACTTTTCTTTTATTTTGGTATTGAAAATGGTTTTCATAATATTTTTATATCAATGTGTGGTATTGATATCTTGTGATTGAAAGGTGGAAATGTTATGTTTCCTTTATGCATGTTTTATGTGATACGATTATGTTGAGGTTCTTGGGCATTATTATGAAGACGGGTTGTTCCGTGATAGACTAAGGGATGGTGAGCCTGATATAGCTCTCCAATGCATTGGGTAACACGAAGGATTGAAACGTTAAGGTTTATCCGAAGAGATTTAGGGAATATATTGTGATGGGTATTCCAAACCTAACCAGGAGGGTTACTCCCTACGTAAGAATGTTATAAATGCCTCAAGTTACCTTTATGTCTTATGATTTCTATGATTTATTCATGATTTGATGAGGTATGTTAAAGTGATTATGTTTTATGGGTAAAGTATGATTTCATTCTTATGTATATATATACCCATGTTTCCTTTCCATATTTTTATATCCCTTACTGAGCTTTTTATGCTCATCCCAAGTTTTTTGAAATGCTTTTCACAGGTCAAGGGAAAGGTACATGATATGATGATAGTGTCAAGGAAGTGTCAAGAAAGAATCCATGTTTTATTTTAAATATGTTTCCATTGATGGGAAAGAAGAATACTATCTTTATGTAATCACTTTGTTTATATGTGGAATGTAATGCAAGTTTTATGATCTAATTCTCTAAAACTCTAAACCCAAAAAGATCATCAATGTGTAATCTTGTAATAACTCAAGATTAAGTAAGGTTTAAGGCTGGGGCCTTATATTTGTAGCGTAAGATATCAAATAAATTAAAATTATTTGCAAAAGTATTTCATAAAATCTCAGGGTGTTACATTATACCTCCCTTAAAAAAATTTCATCCTTATAATTTATAATTTTTTTTGGTAATCAAGGGTTTAATATTTAAAAATCCCTTTTGTGGGAAACCCACATTGTAAAAAGGTTAGTAAAACTTCCTCTTGGAAAGAGAGAAAGGGATGTGTGAATGTCATCTTGAATAACACATACTAGGTTCTCAAATAGTATAAAATAGGTGGTTATTAAGTATTTAGACATGGAATAAAATCATAATGTCCAAATAATGATGGAGAGTGATAGAGATCATTGATCACAAGAAATTTAATGATAATGAGAAAATCAACAACCGAAAAACCATAAACCAAAGAGGTGTGAAAAAGGTTACTAATATCATCATAAATAATGAAAATGGGACAACATTTTATTTGAATATCATTTTAATAAAATTGGTTAATTTTCACAAGAATATATACTTAATTTATATCATTCCATTTCATAAGCACAATCTTATCCTTTGGTTTTGCCTTGATCAATTTACACTTCATATCTTACTCTGAGAGATGAATTTTTCATGTCTGAAGAAATAACGGATAAAAATATCCATAAAATAATGATAATTCATTCCTTATTTATCTAGTTATTAAAAAAATATAATCATTTGAATAGGTTATCCAATAATATCCAAATTGAAACTTAATCCATTCCATTAATAGTTAACCTTAAGGCTCCTCCAAGTCTAACCAAAATTGAAATACAAAAATTCAGAAAGAAGGTTGATAAATTTAAAAGATCAACTTATCATTAATCCCCTAATCAACATGAATTAGTTCTTAATGTCACTTACCAAATATGTGAATAATTGATCATTTATTCTTAATGAAAACATATATGATTTCATGAATTAACTATTTCCTCATTCCTTATATAAAACCACATATTATTGAACATATTCCATAAATCCAAAAATGTTATAAACTCCATCAATGATAACATAAAAAAAAATTCATAAAATTATTAATCATTTTCAAGTTAATCAATATTATCCAATTTACTTTATTTCTACCCATCATCTCTTTATCCCAATATCATTATCTCGACATTAGGAACATATTAATGGATATCTTTCCTTAATAATTTTTTCCATAAAATATCACGTTTCCATTAAATCAATTTTCTAGTTTATCAGTACCATTCAACATATTCTTGAAAATCCTTAATGAAAAACTTATATTGAACAATCCTTATATATTTCATTATTCTTAAATTCCAATACATAAACACTTAAATCATTCCACTTCATTCTTAAACCATTAGCTAGGCCTCATCATCTTATTTTTTTTAATACCTTTTTTTATGATATGAAATATGAATCAACCTCTATTTAATCATGATTATTATGTTTAACATAAACAATACTATTAGAAAATATCATATCTTTCATATGTCATTTTTAATCTCTTCATGATCAATAGTATAGTCATTTCTCATACTACCTTTCTGATTCTGTTAACAATATTTTCCCCTAGGACATTAACTTACATAATGCCCATAATTTTCAAATTTAAAACATTCATCTGTTGATAATAATTTAGGGAGAAAAATATTACCATCCATTGGATTGACTGATATTTTCATTTTTTTTAGAAATTTATTACTCTATGCACTTATTTTACACACATAAAACATATTCTCATTCCTTTGAAACATTCCCTTGAGTGCTTCTTCCCACATTCTTAACATATAGGAAACTGAATCTTCTTTCCTCCATTGTCTCCAACACCCAAACTCCCAATGAAATATATCATTCCCTTATTTTGTGAGTATGGGAGTTGGTTAAGGTGAAATTTTTTAAACATATATCATGATAATTGATTAGTCATAATTGGTTTCTCATCAACACATTATCTATCACATTCAATGTTAACACAGATCCTTCTAGTTCCCTCCATTGATTAAAACTAAAAAACATATTTTGATCAATAATATTCATAGTATAATACCACATAATCATGAAAAATACTTTATAGGATGAAAAAATTATGACACAAAATTTTTAATTTATGACACCTTTTTCTTAACCTAGGTCAGTCATAGTCATCATATATTTAAATCCTTCATGATGGTTTGTAAATTTCCAAAGAATATCCCCTGGGAGTGTCTTAATAGGTATGAATCAAGGACCATTTTCACACACCAAGTGACAATTTATTCCATCTCAATATACTCTTTTTGGAGTTATTACCCATAGGTACAACTGTGCTAGAGCCACATTTACTTAGAAACCTCATGCTCTACCCTTCACAAAAATTACATGATATTTGCCTATCATTAAACTTATCCTTAGATATATCCCTATATATATCCCTAGAAATATCCTTAGTCATATACCTATGGATCTAACTAAATTTTTTCTAATCCTAATCTCTAAAGATTGACTAAACCTTTCCTTTATTACCAACTATAAGGAACCGAGATTTTTATACAAAAATATCACATTGTCTTAGATGAATATTAAATACATTTCTTAAACACATGCCTGAGGACCATAATATTTTAGTGTATTTAGATACTAGAAACACAATATTTTTATTTTTTAAAAGATATTAAACATATCTGAAAGAGCGCTGTCATGGGCGCCCTCAAATGATTAGTGGTTTTTGGGTTACTTAGGTGTAGCAGAGTAGCTGAACAAGGTCATCTCTCAAAGGAGGAAGTAAATTTAACAAATTATTAAAGGTATTTTTAAAATAAAATAAAAGGAATTAAGAAAACTACTTTAAAGGATGGGGTTGTTTATCATTTATAAAACTAATAGAAGTTTTCTGGAAGAAGATTGCATATTTTTTTGTTTTTAATTTTGAAATGTAAGTTGATTAACAAAGCACAACAAGAAGGTGTTTTTTTTTAGAAAACTATTTTTAGAAAGTTTAATAGATCTAACTCTACCTCTTAAATAATTTATTAATAATTATAATTTAAATTAATATCCACTTAATTATTATCCCTTAATTTTTTAAATCCCGAACCCTGCGAGAATAAACTTTACCACAAAGATGAAGTGAATTTAACCCTAGGCTAACTTCGGAACATGCAATCGCAGCACCCTCCTTTGATTGATGTTCTAAGGTTAGCTTATGGTCAATGGTAAATTAAGGAACATATACTCTCTAGAAAATAGAATTAATTGAGTTTAGGTATTATATTTTAACACTAAAAATTGATCTCGTGTGGTTTTGAATTACCAATTAAGTTCACGCTCTCACAATTCACACAATTCTCGACCTCGCGTGATTTGTGTTTATTGTTCAATTGCTAGCTTAATTTCATTTAAATGGAAAAATAAATTATTAGATAATATTAAGTGAATTATAGTAGCTCATTGATTCAAAATAAATTAATGAATCAGGTAAGAGATAGATAGATTACTAAAAAGACTACTCTTTCATGGGTGGTGTAATCATCGTAGAAGCGAATTGCATTTGCAACGGTTTATAATGGGTATAACCCAATCACGCTTCTACTCAAGAATTACATACCAAAGAGGAAGATTAAGAGAAGAATAAATTTTAATAAAACATAATAAAATATAATCAATAAAAGAAGAACAATGAAGTTTAATATACAAATGATAATATTACAACACAAAGAAGAGATGGAGGCTTCGATGAGGGGATCCTTGCTTCAAGAGATACCCATCTTACAATGGTTGGATAATTTGGGTGAAACCAATTATTTTCTACCTCAAATCTCCTAATTCATGTCCCAACCTATCCAAATGATAAAAACACTAATTTATAGAGTGGAGGGGAGGCTAGGTTTAAAGAGGTTTCAAGTATGAATGGGGAATCTAGGCCAAATATTTTAATACAACTTTCACCACCCATTTAACCTCCAAAACTCATGAACCATCTCTACTTACAAAAGGATTATTTGTGAGAAAATTAATCCCCGAGCTACTCTCAAAATTTGGGCCTAATAAAAGAACGTATGAAGAAGTTATGGCCCAAATATAGAACCCATGTCCATTCTGGCGAGTCCAGCCCAACTTTGACTTCATGGCCCATTTTCACCAACCAAATGCACTCTTTATCTCTAGTGTCCGGAATAAAAGTTGTATAAAATTAATTGAGGAACACTATTACAAAATTTAAGTTCAAATAATTCATATTAAAATATTTATGTGCGAAATACTACAATTTATTTTAAAAAGGTAAAACTGGAATTTTAATCAAATTTTCAAATGAATGATCTAATCCCAAATATTTCATAAATGAACATATTTAGAACGATGTGATAAAATTATGTCATTTATTATCAATAAAATATTCAACAAAATAGTGTTTTAGCAACCCCCCACCCCCCCACTAACCCTTTTTCACTCCTGGGAAAAAAATCATATCAAGTAAAGATCAATATTAAATCAAAACAATTTTAAAACACATATCCTTGAGCTCCAACAATTTCACACCAAGAAACAGAAGATATCATGCCTCATAAAAACCATTATTTCAAGTTCTCCAGTTATATCATTCAATATATTTCCACTTCATTTATCCTCTCATGCACAAAACACTTACCTCACTTGAATTTTCTCTTATCTCACAAATGTCAAAAAAATTGCAATGAATTTATCATCTAAACTCATACAAGGGTCACCATAGGCTTGATAAATTCCTACATCGCCACTTGATGTGATTCAAGGACATATGTTTATCATGAGGACTTTTCAGGGTTGTTCTGTGGCTTTCGGTTGGTAGGATTTAGATGTGAAAAACTCTAAGGCTAAATGAGGAGGGCTTGACTCTTTTTGAAGCAAAATTGCATTAATCTAATTTTCACTTAAATATGGTCTCCTCCTAAATCCCCATAGTATCAATTCAGCTCCATCATCATGAAAAGTCATGGAAAGTTTACACCATTCATCATTCAGCAACAAAAATTTCAATCTTCTCAAACATGATTTTCTTTAAAGCTCCAAATAGGCACAGCTTTCTACCTCTATTAGAAGCTCCAGAAAAGGCACAGCTTCACTTATCATGAAAGATCTAGAAAAGTCACAGCTTTCAATATAATGATTTTCTTCAGAATAAAACACATCTCTTCATAATTTAATTTTCCACCCAAAGTATCACAGAATTTGGTAGCACAATACAAGATATCTTCCCCCACACTTAAGTTCAACTAGATTATGCAATTTCACTTTAAGAGTTGATTGGATATGGAAAATTGGATTGTAATGTGGCTAACCTAATAGGTTTTTCATGGATTATAAGGGATAAAGGGATTAAATTTTCAAGGTAGGCCATTATAAAAAAGGATTCTTTGAAATAGGGGCTTTAATACCAAACAAATTTTTCAATCATTTAAACATAAGTACCTCAAACCCTCAGGTTTTGACAAGAATAAATCAAATTCTGGTTAAATCAAGCATGGTTTGGTTCTCTCAAGAAGTGATTTGAATGTGAAGAATATGAAAATAATGGTTCAGAAGCCTCGCATGAAAGTGATTTCAAATATAAAGACAATGAGATGTGGCTTGGGATTCAAAATTCAGTGTGCTTTTCTTGAAATTACTAAATATTTGAACTTGAAACAAATTCATTTTAGCATTAATTTAAGCTTAGTTTCAAGGGATAAATTGTTTCACTTATTGATATGGATTTCAAAATAGTGATGAGAATCATTTAAGCTCCAAAGTTTCAAAAACACACAGAAAATTGAAAAATAAACACACAAAATTTGAAAAAACACACAGTTTTTTTTGTTTTGTTTTTTTTTAATAGGAAAATAATTGAAATTACTAAACTTAAATGTTCCCTCCCCCACACTTAAATTATTGAATTGTCCTCAATGTGAATCCATGAGATGATATATGAACATGAAATGTATAATTTTAAATAGGAAAAAGAATAAAAAAATTTAAAGGGTTAGGAACTGCCTGATGTGCTCAAGTGATGATGGGGTCATGTAGTGTGATAAAATCCACTACATAAGTAGGAAGTCCCTCAATGTATCTCTTCAAACATTTCCCATTGAATGTAAAGATATTTCCCATGTCCTCCTGTGTGATCTCCACTGCACCATAAGGAAAAACATTAGTCACAACATAAGGATCTAACCACCTGGAATGCAATTTACCAGGCATTAGCTTCAGTCGTGAACTGTAGAGAAGGACTTTCTCTCCAACATGAAACTACTTTTGTTAGATCATTATATCATGAGATTATTTTTATTTTTCCTTGTAGAGCCTTGAGTTCTCATATGAAGACAATTGAATCTCCTCAATCTCTTGAATTTGCAGCTTCCTTTGGATTCCAGCTTAGGCCAAATCAATGTTTCATTTCTTTATAGCCCAATAAGCCTGATGCTCAACCTCCACAGGGAGATGACATGCTTTCCCAAAAAACAATTCGAAATGGGGACATACCAATGGGTATCTTGTATTCTATCTTATAATCCCACAATTCATCATCCAAGCACTTGCTCCAATCTTTCCTATTTGGCTGCACAGTTTTCTCAAAAATTTGTTTCAATTCCCTATTTGAAACCTCAGCCTGGCCATTTGTTTGAGGGTGGTATGGTGTTGATGTTTTTTTGTGTCACCCCATACTTCCGAAGAAGGGAAGAAAAATTCTTATTGCAGAAGTGTGTCCCTTGGTCACTGATGATGGTCTTCGGTACTCCAAACCTACAAAAAATATGTGCTTTGACAAAGTCCACAACAACATGATAATCATCAGTCCTGGTAGCCTTCGCCTCCACCCATTTACTCACATAATCAACAACAACCAAAATATATAAAAATCCAAATGAACTAGGAAAAGGACACCATAAAATCAATTCCCCATACATCAAAAATCTCATAGAATAGTATGGGTTGTTGGGGTATCTCATGTCTCCTAGAAATGTTCCCAGTGTGTTGGCAATGAGAGAATGACTTACAAAACACATGGGCATCATGGAATAATCTAGGACAATATAATTCAAAGTCTAAAACTTTCCTAGCTGTCCGTTGGGGTCCAAAGTGTCCACCACAAGCAAGTGTATGACAAAAATGTAAAATATACTCAAACTCATGATCAGGAACACACCTCCTAATAACTTGATCACTACACATGCGCCAGAGGTATGGATCATCCCAAAATAATACCGAGACTCACTTTTTAATTTTTGGACTTGATGTTTCTTTAAATTTTCAGGGATTTCAGAGGCAACAAGATATTTAACTAAATATGCATACCAAGGATGCGTACCTGAGATGGAATAAAGATGCTCATCGGGGAAAGTGTCCCGAAGTGGTACCTGGTCCAAGGTGTCATCCTCTAGTATGTGAGTAAGCCTACTCATGTGGTATGCCAACAAGTTTTCTGACCCATTTTTTTCCTTTATCTCAATATCAAATTTCTGAAGAAGGAGCATCCATCGGATCAGCCTGGGATTTGCATCTGGCTTCTTTAAGAGGCACCTTAGAGTTGCATGGTCAAAAAAAACAACTACTTTAGAGCCCAATAAATATGAACGGAATTTATCTAAAGCAAATATGACAGAAAGAAACTCATTTTTTGTGGTTGTGTAATATGATTGGGCTGAATCCAATTTCCTTGAAGCATAGGCAATCACATGTGAACGTCCCTCCACCCTCTGAGATAAGGCAGCTCCAATCGCAAAGTTGGATGCATCACACATAATCTCAAAAGGAAGATCCCACCATGGGGGTTGTATGATAGGTGGAGTGGTAAGAAATTTTTTTATCTCATAAAAGGAATTCCTACAAGAATCATAAAACACAAAATTAGAATCCTTTTGAAGTAATCACGACATAGGAAGAGCAATCTTACTAAAATCTTTGATGAAGTGTCGATAAAATCCTGCATGCCCTAGGAAAGATCTAACATCACTCACACATGAAGGATAGATTAAGGATGAAATAATGTCTATCTTAGATCTATCAACCTCTATCCCATGTTTTGACACTACATGCCCTAAGACAATGCCATGCTCTACCATGAAATGACACTTTTCAAAGTTCTAGACCAAATTCTTCTCAATACAACAATTTAACACCTTTCCCAAACTACTTATACATTCATCAAATGAAGACCCATACACTATAAAATCATCCATGAATACCTCCATGCAGGTCTCAATAAAATTAGAAAAAAATACTCACCATGCATCTCTGGAAGGTACCTGGGGCGTTGCAAAGTCCAAATGGAATCTTTCGGTAGGAAAACATACCGAAAGGACAAGTGGATGTTGTCTTATCCTAATCCTTTGGAGCAATAGGAACCTAAAAATATCCATAAAATTCATCCAAGAAACAATAATGTGTTTTCCCAGCAAGTCTCTCAAGCATCTAATCAATAAATGGGAGGGGGAAATGGTCCTTGCGAGTAGATTGATTTAGTTTCCTATAATCAATACACACACACAAACTGTTTTGAACCCTCATTGGAACAAAATCATCTTTCTCATTTTTAACAATAGTAACACCACTTTTCTTAGGCACAACCTGAATAGGAATTACCCACTAAGAATCTGAAATGGGATATATTATACATGTCTCAAGAAATTTTTCACCCTCTTTTTTAACAACCTTCAGAAGGGTTGGATTGAGTCTCCTTTGTGGTTGCCTCACCAGTTTAGCCCCATCCTCTAAAATAATTCTATGCATGCAAATGGAGGGACTAATACCTGATATGTTAGCCATGGTCCACCTGATTCCCCTAATGTTCTCCCTCAAAATATTCAAAAGTTTTTCTTCATGTTCAAAAGGTAGATTGTTAGCAATGATAACAGGTAATTTCTCACCACTTAACAAGTATGAGTATTTGATATTTGGTGGAAATGTCTTGAGTTCCAGTCTAGCGGGGTAGTGTATGGATGGAGATATAGAAGGAACTGAAATATGTGCACAAATAGCATCAGTATCAGAATATATATCATCAAAATCAGAGAATAAAGCATCAAATCCATCATTATACTCAACAGCCATGTCATAATCAGAGTTCACATGATCAAAATCAGAATATGATTCTATTTCAAAATAAAATATAAGCGAGTCTTGTGCATTAGAAATAGGTGTGTAAGTACTCTTAAAAATCAAAATAAAACCAATACTCATAATTTTCCTAAGCATAGGACAATCAAATTCCATGGGGTTTTTATTTGGTGGTTCAAAATAGGAGATAACAAATGAAGAATGATCCTCTGAGGGGTACTTCATGGAATCCATAACATTAAATATCACAACTTCATCCCCAAATTCCATAGAAAGTGTACCCTCATTAACATTTATGATTGTTTTTGCAGTTTTGAGGAAGGTTCTACCTAAGATAATGTGGGCATGAGAACTTACCTAATCATCCTCCATGTTAAACATGTAGAAATTTGCTGGAAATATCATGTCTCTTACCTGGACAAGTACATCCTCAAGGACTCATGTTGGATATGTTGTAGATTTATTTTCTAACTACACCACTACTCTCATCGGTTTCAGCTCACCAACCTACAAAGAAGAGAAAATAGAGTGATGCATCACATTTATGGAAGCTCCCAAATCACAAAGTGAATCAGAAAACTGCAACTCCCCTATGGTGCATGGGATAGTGAATGTCCCTGGATCATTGCACTTTGTCGGCATTGCTAGATTTGGTGTAATGATTGCTGATACATTCCTTCCAAGATTTATCCTCTCATTTTCCTTGATCCCTCTTCGATTGGTACAAAGTTCTTTTAAGAATTTCGCATGCCTTGGGATTTTCATGATGGCTTCAAGTAAAGGTATGTTGATCTCCACATTCTTGAATGTATCCAAAACTTCTTTTTGAATTACCTCCTCAACCATATTCTTGGTTTGTACAACCCTATTTGGAAATGGAAGGGGTTTAGGAGGAATATCATCAACCTTTTTCTTACCTTTATCTTTCTCCTTGGATTGCTCATCAATTGGTATGGAATGCGGCTTCTCTAGATTTGAGGTGAATCCCAATGGAATTATAGGTGAAGATGTATCAGTTGTTTGATTCCCACTTCTCAATGTGATGGCACTGACATTCCCCTTGGGATTTGGAGTAGGTTGGGATGGTAGATTTCCATAATTATTACTTACCAATTCATGGAGGGCAGTGGCAATCTGGCTCATTTGAGTCTTCAACTCCCTCAACTCTGAAACTTGACTCTTCATATCATTCTATTGATTAAGAACAATTTGCCTCAAAATGTTATCAGTGTTAGAATCTACCTTGGGTGGGGGATTCCCTTGTTGCTGGCTTGTTGATGCTTGGACTTCAAATCTCCTTTGGGGTTGTTGGAAACCCTACTAGTAAGGAGGAGGCTAGAAGTTTTGTTGAAAAGGGGGCCTTTGTTGTTGTCCAGAGCCATAACTCATGTCTGATTGATCCTTCCACCCTTGGTTGTATATTGTAGAAAATGAATCAAACTTCTTTTGGGGGTATGTCTGTTGTTGCTGCTGATATGGTCTCCCCGAGAATACTACTGTGCAATCCTCTGTCTCTTGTAGTTGTGGGAAACAGTCAGTTGGGTGGCTTGTCTCAGTAAAAATTCTAGAAGGCCTTGAAGGAGGGTGTTGGGATGTCTTTTTTTCCAAAGAAATATTCCTCAGCATAGTGGTCAATTCTTCTAACTTGGTATCAATCAAATGACTCTCAAGAGAAGGACTTACCTGATGTACTCCCCTGACATGTGGTGTACCTCGATCACCATATTGTTGGGAGTTTTGGGACATTTTTTTGATCAACACACGTACATCTACTGGTGTCTTTTCCACAAATGCTCCTCCAGACACGACATCCACCATGGTCCTCTCCATAGGTGTGTGTCCTTCATAGAAGTATTGGATGAGGAATTGCTCACTGATTTGGTGATGTGGGCAGCTTGTACACAACTTCTTGAATCGTTCCCAGTACTCATACATTGACTCCCCTTGGGCTTGCTTGATCCCTGAGATCTCCTTTTGAATGGATGTGGTCCTTGATGCTAGAAAAAATCTCTGCAAGAAAATACATTTCAAATCATTCCAACAAGTTACATCTTTAGGTTGTAAATAATACATCCAGTCTTTCGCAGCTCCATCGAGTGAGAATGGGAATTCTCTTAGTTTAATTTGATCTTCAGAAACATTTCTGGGTTTAAGGTTTGATAAAAACAAATTAAATTCTTACAAATGCTTTTTTAGATCCTCACCAGATAATCCATGAATCTTTGGAAGAATATGAATTAACCCATATTTCAGTTCAAAGTCCGATTCGAGATTCGGGTATGCAATACAATTTGGTTGATAGTTAATATCTGATGCATCCAATTCTCGAATAGTTATATTAAGTTTATTTCCATTATTTTCATCCATTGGTTCTTGTTTTATGTTGTAATTAGAAGTGTTTCCAATTTAAATGTTCTTGGAGTGTAGAAATTCTCCAACTATTTGAATGTTGAAACTTCCCGTAGACTGAGAATGTCTGATTCGAGCCCTAAGGTTGCATTCAATCTCAAGGTCAGGATCTAAGATATCTTCGGGATTATTTCATGTCATAAATCAAATAAAAATGAAAAGAAGGAGAGTGGACCATAGTAAAATAAAAATTAGAAGTTTGAGTTGATGATCCAAAAATAAATAGAAGAAAATAAAATAAGAAGAAAATAAAAAATTCAGATTGGGTAAAGAAGTAAGAAAGAAGAGAGGAAGAGAATAAAATGTAAAATAAAATAAATATCTCTAATTGGTTGAAATAATTTCTTGCCTCCCCAGCAATGTAACCAATTTGAAAGAGCACTGTCATGGGCGCCCTCAAATGACTAGTTGTTTTTAGGTTACTTAGGTGTAGCAGAGTAGCTGACCAAGGTCGTCTCTAAAAGGAGGAAGTAAATTTAACAACTTATTAAAGGTATTTTGAAAATAAAATAAAAGGAATTAAGAAAACTACTTGAAATTATGGGGGTTGTTTATCATTTATAAAACTATTAGAATTTTTCTGGAATAATATTGCATATTTTTTTGTTTTTAATTTTGAAATGTAAGTTGATTAACAAAGCACAACGATAAGATTTTTTTTTTAAAAAACTATTTTTAGAAAGTGTAATTGATATAACTATACCTATTAAATCATTTATTAATCATTATCATTTAAATTAAAATACACTTAATTATTATCCCTTAATTTTTTAAATCCTGAACCCTATGAGAATTAACTTTACCACAAAGATGAAGTGAATTTAACCCTAGGCTAACTTCGGAACATACAATCGTAGCACTCTGCTTTGATTGATGTTCTAAGGTTAGCTTATGGTCAGTGGTAAATTAAGTAAAATATCCTATCTATAAATTATAATTAATTTATTTTAGGGATTATATTTTAACACTACAAATTGATCTCGTGTGGTTTTGAATTACCAATTAAGTTCGTGCTCTCACAATTCACACAATTCTCGACCTCGTGTGATTTGTGTTTATTGTTCAATTTATTGTTTAGTTTCATTTAAATGGAAAAATAAATTAATAGATCATATTAAGTGAATTACAGTAGCTCATTGATTCAAAATAAATGAATTAATAAGGTAGGAGATAGATAGATTATTAAAAAGACTACTCTTTCATGGGTGGCGTAATCATTGTAGAATCGAATTTCATTTGCAATGGTTTATAATGGGTATAACCCAATCAATTTTCTACTCTAGAATTCCAGACCAAATAGGAATATTAATAGAAGAAGAAATTTGAAGAAAACATAAGAAAATATAAGAAATAAAATAAGAACAATGAAGTTTAATACACAAATGAAAATATTACAACATGAAGAAGAGAAGGAGGCTTCGATGAGGGGATGCTTGCTTCAAGAGCTACCCCTCTTAAAATGGTTGGAGAATTTGGGTGAAACCAATTATCCTCTGCCTAAAATATTTTAATTCACATCTCAACCCCTCCAAATGATAAAAACACTAATTTATAGATTGGATGGAAGGCTAGGTTTAAAGAGGTTTCAAGTATGAATGGGGAATCTCGGCCAAATATTTTAATACCAATTGCACCGCCCATTTGACCTCCAAAACGTGTGAACCATCTCTCCTTCCAGAAGGATTATTTTTTATAAAATGAATCCCATAGATCCTCTAAATGTTTGGGCCTAATACGATCACAGATGAAGAAGTTATGGCCCAAATACAGAACCCATGTCCATTCTGGCGAGTCCAGCCCAACTTTGACTTCATGGCCCATTTTCACCAACCAAATTTACTCTTTAGTACTAGTGTCCTGAATAAAAGTTGTATAAAATTAAGTTAGTAACACTGTTATAGAAATATAAGTTCCAATAATTCATATTAAAATATTTATGTGAGAAATACTACAGTTTATTTTAAAAGGGTAAAACTGGAATTTTAATCAAATTTTCAAATGAATGATCTAATCCCAAATATTTCATAAATGAACATATTTAGCACAGTGTGAGGAAATTATTCCATTTATTTTCAATAAAATATTCAACAAAATAGTGTTTTATCAATATCCTATAAATATCTTCTCACATAGTACTCTTAGGTATAACCTCTCAAAAACTTTATTCTTAAACTGGGAAGGAGACATAAGAAAGGTTGAGCTTGGATACTCAGTAAGGGTAAAAATAGAAGATATAAATATATGATCATATGAAATCGTAAGATGAGAATAAGGGTATGTGAGCATGAACATAACTTATGAATTTCATACCCAACCCAGTCATATATCATAAACATGATTCATGGAACAAAACGTTATCATTTCAGAAAACATGGCCCATAAGAGTGAGAGATAATAATAAATCAATCATGAACCATAATCTCATGTCATAAAAGTGTTTCACTGTCATAAATAAAGAAAACCAGTTTATATGTCAAGTTTAACTACCAATACCATCAATATAGTGGATCAAGACTCATCACATGTTTCCCATTGTGGATTAGGATACACCTATTTCCCATAGTGGATTAGAACTCACCTATTTCCCCTAGTGGATCAATACCATTGACTTGTTTCCCATCATTATCTCATGAGATATAAATATTTACCCAATGCATTTTAGGGAGATATTTTTCCCACCCGTATCATAATTAAAACCATACTTATTTGTGATAAAATATTATAAAACATTTATTATATAATCAAATCATAACCCATGTAAATAAAATAGGTTTCATAAACATTTCCTCAATTCACTATAGCATAAACCATGAAAAATAAATGGTCTTCATAAAAATTTCATCAACATAAAAATTAACCATCCAGAGAAATAAAAATTATAATATCCTTTAATATTTACCCTAGTAAAGTATAAGTAATATAAAAAGATTTCATCTTATATGGAAAATTATTTTGAAATATCACTTGTAATATTTCTTAATAAAAATAACATTTCCACTTTGAAAAACACTTTTTAAAACATAAAACATTTTCAAAATCCTTTTCCTTGAAAATAACCTTTGAAACTTATAAAGGAAAATTTAAAAATCATTTAAAAAAATTCTTGAGTAAAATATCCTTTCCACTATAAAAAACATTTTTTAAAACATAAAACATTTTCAAAATCCTTTTCTTTGAAAATAAAATTTGAAAAATTATAAATTAAGCTTTAAAAATAATTTAAAACATTTCATGAGGGAAATAACCTTTCTTTGAAAATCACTTTTTAAAACTAAAAATTCATAAACATTTATTAAATTATTTTCTTTGAAAATAAACTTGAAACTTATAAATTAATATTTAAAATATTGAGTGTTAATGATGGTGGGAAATATTATACATGTTAAAGCAAAGATTCCTTTCACATTTTTAGAAAAATCCAAATGGGCCTGGTTTAGAAAATGACATGATGATTCCTTTTAAAACATTTCTTAAAAGATTAAAAAAATGGTAAAAATAAATTTAAATAGTTCTATAAGAACATTAAAATATTTTTTAAAACATTTTTTGAAAACATTGATATTGAAGAAAAAAGGGTTTTTGACCGAATGAGAAATAAAGTTGACTTTCTATAAAAACACTATTTTATAATAATGATTATATAAAGAGAGTAAAATGAATTTAAAAAATTTATTCTCAAGAAATAACAAAATTAGAATAAAATTCGAGAGATTTTTGAGATATGGATCATAGTATTTAATCAAAAAAATCATAATCATAAACAATCCTGATAAACAAAGAGATTATAACATCAAACCTTTACCACTTTTGTATATTTTGAATCATAGGAACCATTAAATAATAACATATAATAAAACTTTTAATATCATTAAAATAAGTATATTCATGATACAACATGTCAAAGGGGTATTATATACACCTCATGGAGGAATATAGGTACATAATATAACTTATGTCCCAAAGAATGCAATTTGAGACAAAAATTTGTTACCGCTTTGGTAACTTTTGAACCATAAACTCTCTGAATGATATATCATAAAATGGATATGTAAATTATAATAATTTTAAGTATAAGAATAATAAAATACATTCATGGTAATTATACACACCATATAAAATAAATGGGTGATGAATATGGCATGTGTCTCACAGAAGTAAAAAATGTTAGATAGAAATCCCTAACCTTAAGTCTCGACTTCCTTCGTACACATTAGAACATAATTTATAATAAATATATGTTTATTTTACATATATTACATAACCATAATTATATATATCATACCATATATTATTTACTTATGACCTTTTATTACCCTTTTATTAACAATTCCATTTTAATGTCACGTTTCAGGTAATAACTGTTTTGTTTTTTGTGTATGTTTTGATTGGTATTTTTGGTCCTATTAATTTGATCATAGTTACATAATATCTAGAATATTAACCATGATATAAATATAATATAAATTATTTATATATGTATTTATATTAATCTATAAAAGTTAGAGAAATAAAATGAAATACACTATTCATGAAGATGGTAGGTCATATGTACGCATGAACATTGTTTCCATTTTATTGAAGGATGAAATGAAAGAAAGGTAAATAGTATATTACCATTACAGAATAATTTTTATGTCATATATATCACATATGTTTATTTAAACTTATCCTTATTACCTTCCATGTAAAGCATACTCTAAAAATGAATTACATCACTCCGCGAGGCGGTAGTCTTCCATACACACGAATGACGTTATCATATCCCTCACAAAATAGAAAGTAAGAAGGTATATGTGATATAATAATTAAATAATTATAATTATATTATAAATTTAATATTTATTCATTTAATCTATCCTTATTACCTATCACGACCCATCCCATAAGTTCTTGTGTTGTGACTACCCCATGCCTGCCTTTAATAGGTAGGGGCTGGCGACTAGCACCAAGTAGATATATCCCACAAATGGGAGGCATTTTCCTAAGTACCTATACACACATACACACATCACCAATCCCAAAAATGATTAAATGAAAAAAAAACTAAGTAAACAAGCATGCATACCACTAAGATACCAACAACAGATTATGAAAATAGAAAACTAGAAAGTACACAAGGCCAGAATACAATCCCACCAAAGAAAGAGACAGTAAAAGTGAATGAAAAAATTCATGAAACTCATCCAAAGAAAACCCTACTTGAAGGTTAGGTACAGGAACAGATATCTAAAGTCGTAGGATAACACCCTAATTGTTCGGTCTCTCTAATAACCATCTGGTCCTGGTCCACCTAGGACTCCATCAAAGCATCAATCATCTGCACATGACATGATATGTGTGGGAAAAGCCTATGCAGGGGTGAGTAAAACAATGCTCAGTAGGACACCTAAAAACCATAAAGGAATACCACTAAGAAATACATGAAGTATACCACAAATAATAGTATAGTCAGCTCCACATAGATATATTTATACAACACATATATCAATAACATCTAGATATACTCATTTCAGACACTAAGTATTATAAGGTTCTAACCTCATAGCCAGCTACATGATTCTCATCATAGGCTCAAATCGTAACATGAAAACCAGGAGGACACACTCCATAAGCTCATCCATCTCAGATAGCACCCGTTTGAGAGATGCACTCAATTAGAAACAACTCTACCATTCCTAATGGTACATCTAAGAGAATGTACTCCATCGAGAACATGTTACTGGGTCCAGCTCTAGTTCCCAGTACCATAGCTCTTGTCATTGCTGCCTTACACCCAGCACAAGATAAGAAACCCAAGTGAAGAGGCACACTTCTCACCATTGCACACGGTTGAGGGAGAACTACTCCAAACTATGAACCATGTGAATCTTATCTAGAAAGAGAGAGTGGATGGACTCACACCTCACCACTGCCCAGGATTCGAGGAAGTACTTACCCTAACTAACCTGTGAAATGTTTTCCGCTCTTGAATGGAGTAGCCTTCTCCTCAATCTGTCGAGGGAGCACTAACTATTATCTAGGTATCATTCACACCAAGTGAATGGTCCCACTCCTCGTAACTACAACCAATAGATGAGGGAGCTCTATCTATAAGGGAGGAACTTCTCCCCACATGATAAGGCACATAGCCTCGATAAGACACTCAGTCTCAATAAGACACTTAGTATCAATAAGACACCCGGTCTCGATAAGACACTCAGTCTCGAGGACCCACACCCTAATTTTGTAGGGGATTTCTACTTAGTGACTAGAGGACGTGTACCCTAGTAGGATAGGGGAGTACCAACTCATTCATAATAAGAAACCCAATCTCAATAAGACATTCATTCTTGATAAGACACTCAGTCTCGATAAGACATATAGTCTCAAGGTCACAGTTAGCCATAAGATTCTGCTCATAGTATGCTTGTTTCGAGAGAACCTACACTTCAAGCCATTAGGTTGTATGCACACTTCCATAAAAACTCACTTAGATTATTTCAAAATTATAGCATCATCACAATGGTCCCAACACTATAAATGGAAAGTTAAAAGGATGTACAGTTTTAAAGTTATGGTTGTTTTAATGAAAAGGTCAAACCCAGGTCCAGTCTGGGTCTGACCCAACCCACCGGACCTGACCCATTGGTTGACCCAACCCGGTCCAATTTACTCGACCTAACCCAGCCCACTGGGCCACCTGGCCCAGCCTGTTGGGCCACTAGGCCTCTGGAGTGACCCGTCTCTCCTAGTTTGGCCCACCGTATGCGGGTCGGCTTCGCTCGTCGCACGTGTTCTGCCCTGACCGCATGCCCCACATAGTGTCTCAGTGCCACCATGCCCGATGCAGTCATCCTGCTGCCTCTGTGTGTGCCCTGCACACTACACCTGCCTCGTGGCCTCACAACCGTCATCGGTTCCACATGGCCCCCCTACCGAGTACGCGGCCTTTTCACCACGTCCCCCTCATGGCCCCACCATGTTTTGCCTATTGATGTTGATGCGTCCACGCACCTCATGCACTCTGATTTCCCTATAACCTCACCTCCGCCATGGGTTTTTCATGTGGTTGAGCCACCTCCCACAAGGCACCAGCGCGTCGCGCCACCGTACGTCGCTGGTCTCTGCCACCAGTGTTGGCTGCCAACATCCCTATCTCTATGGTCCTCCATTGTTGCTCTGATACTTTATTTATTGAAATGGATCTGGTTCCACGATCCTCAAATTTCATTCTACACTAATCTAGGATCTGATTCATCTTTCCACAACTTTGGGGGTTTGATCATGTTTGGAGCCTCCCGACATGTTGAGTCGTGACCACAATGGTCAAATGACGAAGAATGCCAAGAACGGGGGAGAGAATAAGCACAAGAACACCCGGAGGAACAAAACTCATCCTTTGTTCATTTCAAATTGTATCTTTTCTCATTATAATTAAGAATTAAGAAAGATAATCAAAAAGATATATCACCTGTCATACCTCACAACAAATATCCATCTCGCAAGAACAATCGAACTGCGAATCAACCTATTCATAGGTTGGTCCATGTTCATCGTTGAATTTAAAAACATGGAAATAATCACAAAGAAAAAATTCTCTACCTCGTTGGGTTCAAATTATGACAAAAAACAAAGTTGTGTTGTGATCCTTAGAGAGATCCTTTGATTTCGTCATGCACTGGTCATCGATCTACAATCCGGTCTTCATTCGCCAAGGTAAAATACTCCAAGATCTCCCTAGATATTCTCCAGCATTCATAGGGTTATGTGTCTAACCCTAGGATTTCTTCATAAGTATGCTTTTAAATGAAATTGTTGTTGCGTCAACAAAATAATTTGTCTTTAAATTATTAATAACGATTACGTCCTTTTCGTGTTTTTTCACAAAAGACCCACACCGACTAATGTTAAGTCATACTTAGGGAAAACACCACATTATGAACTCAACAGTGGTTTCTAATTTCCAATCCGAGTCTCTATTCATGAGTTATTAGGATTTGAGAATAAAACAATTTTTATTTTATTATTTTATTTATGGTTACACCCAAAAACTATCATTCATAGCCAACCCGCACCAGCTGGTGTTAAGCATGTTCTAAGGTAAATTCGCTAATTTGAAAACAATGGTGCCCTCAAATTTCTAATCCAGACACATGTTTAATATTTATTCCACTTTTTCAAGAAAATCATGTGTGTGTTCTATTAAAAATTTAACATTTTTCAAAAAACTGTTCTGGGCACACCGGGCCTCAAAATCGCACACCGTCTCAGCGCCTGGTCTCAGAATTTTCCCAAATAATTTCTAAAAATAAATTTGGGAAAATATGAGTCATTTAATTATCCCCACCTTAGGGCTTTATGTCCCCAAAATCTAAACCAAGGTCTACCCAAATAGATGAGGGTACTGAGCTTGAATCTGAGCCTCATTCTCCCATGTACTCTCCTAGAGATTCTTGTGCCACCACCAAACTCGTACTCAAGGAATCGATCACCCATGAAGAATCCTCCCAACTCTGGCTAAAAAAATTAACATGCAAGCCTGTATCATGCCCTCCAGAACTTTAATAGTCCAATTAGTATGGTCATCCTTCTATGGGTGAAACATTGCGCTTAAGTGTAACTGAGTCCCAAATGCCTCCCACAATCCCTTCCATAACTGGAATATAAAGAAAACATCATGATCTAAAACTATCATCGAAGGTATTTCATGGAGTCAAACTATCTCCTTCACGTAGAGGCATCCCAAACTCTCTACTGAACTCTGCTCCTGAATAGATAGAAGGTGGACCAACTTGGTGAGTCAGTCAACAATCACCCAGATAGTATCGTCTCCCCTAGACATATGTGGTAAACCCATCATGAAGTCCATTGATATCCTTTCCCACTTCCTTCCTGGCACCCCAAGAAATAAAAGGAGAAACCATTTCCAAGCATAGGTGGATCGATACAGTGAGTTGATAAACCAATAAATGATTCAAACAAGCACCTGGATTTCATATCAATAGGTAAGCCCATATTCAACCTATTCTATCACCCCTAGTGTCCTCCTCGACACCCATATGCGTATCTTGATGCATCTCACCGATCTAGGAATCCACTACTACCACAAAAACTGGGCCTCCCTGTCCCACATATCACAATATCCCTCTAGTATTATCCATCCCAAGCTCACGTTACATCACAAGAAGTAGGAAACAAACATATAAACTGAGATCTTGGCCCTAAATCAAGCCATTCATCCATCCCATACCATGATCTCTCATGGCTCTAAAAGGGATGTACTACCCAAAGGTGAATTGTGGAACTTCCTTAGAACCTCCTCCATCAAATCACTGATACTACAGTGTGTCCTTTGAAAAGAAAAATGTGTTCTATGCCTTTCGAATATCTATCAGGGGTATTCCCTATGGACATCTGGACACCTAGGGTCTCATAGTCGATATCCTCAAGTTATGCCTCCTTGAATCACTATAATAGTGGAGGGGTTTCAACCATCTACTGGAGATAAGATACTCTATCTCCACCCACAAAGGATAACTGAAATGGGGCCAACTACTTCGATACCTCTTTCAACAACTGCAAACTATATTTCATGATAAGATCTTCTCTCACCACATTCCCCTTTCTAGGAGTACAGACAATCTCAAATTCATATTCTTGGAGGAACTCTAGCCAAAGCTTCTATCTCAACCTTTGTTGGATCCACTAAAACTCTGTCACCACTGCAATAAACTGAGGAATCATAATGCCCACTACATCGAGGGTTAGGCTGGCTAATTAATGAGAAATCAGTTTCACCCTCCTTTTTGTGGGTCTATTCTATACTTCCTAGGTTTCTTTTTCACCAACAAGGAAAAATTGATTCCACCACTACAGAAACAGTTCATTATTCACCTAAAACAGTAAATTTGAGCATGAACTATGGATAACTAGTCTATACCCAGAATGAATTCATAAGGCCTTGATACTACTACCAAGATATCTCAACCGAAACTCTTGCCTCTAAGATTTGGGTCACACTATCGGCATCAGTCCGTGATCATTGGGTCTCCTCTAATAGGAGTCTCCAAGCGTGAGAATTGATTTGATGGTTCAACCGAAATCTCTGAGTCTCAAACAAGATTTTTGGAAATAAAAGGATGATTAAAACCCATGTCTATCAATATGGAATCTAAGGTAGAATAGAGACAGATTGTAAATCAAATCATTCCTAGAGCCCTTGGGTCATATGCCTCAACTGCATGTAGTTTTCCCTTCCCTATCCTCCAGCTCCCTGAGCCTGGTATGAATCACCTAGGGGTGGTGGTGGTAAAAGGTAAAAAATTCTACCACCTCATGTTTCTCTCCCAGCTCCTCTACCATGTCTATCACCCTAGGGATCTATCTTCTCCCACTTTCACACTACTGAAAATTACTGGATCAATTTTATCTGCCAAGGGGCTCTCAACCACAATGGTTTTCTCTATCACCCTATCATATGTAGGAATGAATAGAGGGATAATGCTGGATTTGAAATCCCTAAGCACACCTTGCTTGAAGGTATGAGCCCTAAATCACTGGTCACGTATCATATCCATCAAATACTTGGAAAGGTCGGTATGCCTCAATGAATATTCAGATACCAACATGTCATCATACTGTAGTTATAGAATCTTTTGGACAAGCATAGACCTTATATTATAAGTTAATAATTCCTCTATGAAAGGGTTTTCAAACTCTATCTACAGAAGATTCACCTCATCATAATATTGGGATATCAAAACCCACTTTCACCCTACTGAGCCATGTAGAAGGCTCACTACCAGGACCACCACCTGATCTGTTGGTGTCCTGACTAGATGGAAAATTCGGGTCACCACCTTAAGCCAGTTCTCAGCCACCTTATTTTCGGCATCACCTCGGAACCTGAGGGGTATCTACTATTGAAAATTGTGAAGTTGACTCAGCTTATGCATCTCATACGATTGTATTTCGGGTACCATGTTATACTTTACAAGTTGTGGTATAGATGTTGCACTACCTAGAGGTTATATTTCTAATGAAAATCATTGTACTGATGTCTTGTCACCTGGAAGATCATCCTCATGATCACATGGTGGAAACTTGGATGGCTATCTATGTGGAAGCACCTTGAAGTAAAACAATATGTACCATAGTCAATAGAGTATATCTGGAGAGATGAATCAAGAAGTACATGAAAGATACAACCATTCCTATATGATGCATGTACCGTTGTTTTCCCTATAACTAGTGTGTTCATGTACTAACTCAAAAAGAAGGTGTCCAGAGTCCTGGTGTATGGATATGTCAGTCGCCGCACCAACACTGGAATCCCTTTCCTAAAATCCTAACTCAAAACACTTAATATTATTTCTCCAAACCAACCTCACAGACTCTCGGTCCTTAAGTAGAAAAAACCCCTCTAATACCACTCTATAATGACCCATCCCAGAGGGTCTCATTCCATAACTACCCCAATTTCACCACCAATAGGCTAGGGATTGGTGACTAGAACCGATTAAGAATATCCCTCAAATGGGAGGCATTTTCCTAAGTACATGTACACATGCACACATCACTAAGCCCAAAAATGTTTAAATGAAAAACACTAAGTAAACAAGCATGCATATCACTAAGATACCAAAAAAAGAGTATGATAGTAGAAAACTGGAAATTACACAGGGCCAAAATATAATCCCACCAAAAAAAGAGTTTATAAAAGTGAATTCACAAGTTCTAGAAACTCATCCACAAAAAACCCTACCCGAAGGGTAGGTACAGGAATAGTTGTCTCAAGTCGCAGAAGCACACCCTAACTGTCTAGTCTCTCTAAGAACAACTTGGTCCTAGTCCACCTAGGACTCCTTCAAAACATCAATTGTATACATAAGACATGACATGTGCTGGAAAATCCCATGCAAGGTTGAGTAAAACAATACTCATTAGGACACCCTGAAACCACGGAGGAATGCCACTAATAAATACACGAAGTATACCACAAAGAATAGTACAGTCATCCCCACATAGATATATGTCTAAAACACATATATTAATAACATCTAGATATACTTGTTTCAGACACCAAGTATCATAAGGTTCCAACCTCATAACCAGCAATAGGATTCTCATTATAGGATTGAATTGTAACACAAAAACTAGGAGGGCACAGTCCATGAGCTTAGCCATCTCATATGGAACCTGTTCGAGAGATACACTTCATTAGGAACAACTATACCATTCTTAATGGTATGTACGAGAGGCCATACTCCATAGGGAACATGTTACTAGGTCCATTTCCACTGCCCAGTACTAGAGGTATTTTTATCACCACCTTGCACCCTGTTCAAGCTAAGAAACCCAAGTGAAGAGGCCCACCCCTCACCATTGTACATGGTTGAGGGAGCACTACTACAAAATATGCACAACATGCATCTTATCTAGAAAGAGAGTGGAGAGAATCACACCTTTAAACTACCCTACAGTCAAGGGATTATTGACCTTAACTAACCCACGAAACTTTTTTCTCTACATAATGGAGTATCCTACTCCTCAGTCTGTCAAGAGAGCACTAACTTCTATCCAGGTATCATTCACACCAATTGAATGGGACCTCTCTTTGTAAATGTATCCAACAGCTAAGGGAGATCCATATATAAGGGAGGACCTGTTCCCCGTACAATAATACACACAGTCTCGATAAGACACTCAGTCTCGATAAGACACTTAATCTCGATAAGACACCGAGTCTCGATAAGACACTCAGTCTCAAGGACCCACACCCTAACTCAGTAGGGGAGTGCCACTCAATGACTAGAGTTTTCACGAACCAAATCTGGTCACCACCGAATACAATGCCAAACCTGGCCCATGACAAGGCCCGAAGGGCGTTCCCGATCCCCACGGGCTGGAACAAGTGCCCGGGTATCATAAAATGATAATTGGGAACGATTTACCCGAGTTTATAAACTTAAAACAACAAAAGAATCCAGTAAAACGAATCTGGATTTTTCAAACCAAACAATCATTTACAAAAATTCAGAACTGAATTACATAGATTAAAACAACTAAAAAAGACTATACCAAAGGTACAAAACCAAAATGAAATAGCCCAAGAACCCTCATGACATGGGGAACCACCCTCAAGCCATCTCCACAAGACTTCACCACCAAGGACCTGCTAGAAACCCGAACCACTGGAATAAAAAAAATTGTACCCAACCTGCGACAACAAAAATAACCTAGTCTACTTACACCCAAAGGTGTAAGTAGGGTGTGAGCCAATGCCCAGTAGGATACCACCACTAATAGATTCCATGCAGTAAACATTCAAAGATGAAAATCATGCAAGTTTTCAAAAACATGTAATTTCTAGTTACAATTTATAAAAGATGCAACTTAAAAAAATCAGTTTTCAAGTGGGCTAATTTAAAGAATAAACACTTTTAAAATAAATACCAAGGCTAATGAATTTTCTAGCCACTCATACCGTATGCCGACGATAAGCACAAAATATCTATTGAGCACAAGCAATGGGAAATAACCCCTAGGCACTAGCTAGTTGTGGGTCCCAAGTACCTCGTATCTCGGTAAGAGTAACCATCAGAAATATCCATTCTCATGAACGAGTCACTAGTAGGGTACATACCCATAACCTAGTGGTCCCCAATCATCATCATCATAATTTAGTTAGAGTTGTAAGCGTCAATCTTGCTAAGTGAAACTGAGGCCAAACCCCACGGATTCACTAGCATACTAGTAAACGTCCACCCACCTAGATACCCGGGTTTTCCCTTTGTGATCAAACAAGTTAAACAAGTCAATGAATATAATATTCACAAGAAAATAATATTTCCATATCATAAATTCACCAAACAGCCCACATTTATACAACACAAGTCACAAAAGTCCACTTTTCATTCAAATTGATTTTGAAATCCGACTCACACCAAAATAGCCCACAACACTTTTCACATTTCTTTAACACTTCCACAAATTAATTAAACAATTTTATAAAACCAATCCAATATATTACAACTCTCATAACATCCCACTCACTTGTAACATAACACCCCTTTTACCTTCAAAATCATTTTATTATTAAACATACACGAAAGAGCCCACAAACAAGTTTCGCTCCAACATCAAAATTTAATAAAACATTACAGAAATTTACAAAACATTCTAAAAATATTTGAAATCTTAAAACATAACTTCACCTTTCAAAACCCCATAATACGTGAACACATATACCAAACACTACATATGCACCCTTTTCCCACTTTGTTTAACCAACTAAAACATTTACAATTTTCATAAAAAGAACCCAAGTGGTGCAAATATGTCTTGCACAAAAAACCCATTTCAAAAACCTATTTTTAAGCCAAAATCACACCAATCTCTTACCAAAACAGAATTTTCATCCCAATCAACATGTAATAATCCACTTTCAAATGTTATATAATCACCTTGAACAATATCGCAAAAGATACCCATGAGAACACACAAATCCATAAAACACTTTCAAAGAGTATAACAAGGTTACACACATAAAACCCATTAAAAGACCCTCATTTTTAGTCCCACATGACACTATATTATTACCCAACCAAAATTGGAAGCCCCGTTCAACAACTAATAAATCACTTCCACGTTTTACAAAACTGCTACAAGAGATAACTCAAGAAATACATTTGAAAAATACATACTTCAAACAAAAATGTAACTTTAATACCAAATGCTTTACTATTGCTACCAAAAATGGTTTTCGCATAATAAAAATCATATAAGGAACATAAAAATTATTTAATCAAGCAAACTAACTCATCATTAAATGGTTACTCACGGAATCACCTACCGAATGTGTCGAAACCCTCAAATATTGGGGTGAAACATCAACTGCACGACCGCCACACCTCAAGGAAGTTAAAAGAAACCTAAAACCTCAATATTTCACCCAAAATATAGTAATTTAGAACCTAGTCACGAACCCTAACTTCTTTAATTTTTATAATTCAAGAATTAGGGAAGAAACCCTAAGCAATTTGAAAGAGGAAAGAAATAGACTCACCTACTTGAAGTATCCTGAATTAATCACTCCAAAAACAATAGCTTCTCCAATTTAAAACAGACAAAATTCAGGGATTGTTCGAACAAGATTTAGGAGGTAATTTAGGAACTGGAATGGAGGGGAAAGAGTAAGAATTGAGAGAGTTAAGAAGGGATGAAGTTACCTCTTCAATTCTGGCCAATTTGAGACACCCTATGAAGATCATCCCTAATTCGTGATTTCAAAGAGCTCCACGGAGGGGGGGGAAGGCAATGGGAGCTCGCATGGGTTTCTTAGGGTCGAGAGGGAGGTGGAATCACCGAAAATTCTATTATATTTAATAAGATATTAAAAAATTAAAGAAACATTTTAAAACTGGAAAATGGGCTTTCGGGTTGGCCCAATTCTTAAATAAAAACCCAAATCCTCCATGATTATGGATTTATAAAGGATCCAAATTTATATTTTGGTGTTAATAGGTCAAAGGAGACCATTTAGTAATTGGAATGGGTGAAAAATATAAAAAATGAAAAAGTTATAAAAGAAACAAAATTTATTTTTAAATCTGGAATTGGGCTCACAGTTTGGCCCTATTCATAAAAACTCATCTATTCCTCCATAAAACCTTTGGAAACCCTTCAAAACAAAGCATTAATGGAAAATAAATGAAATTTAACTTCAAAATAAGTCATTTATGTGACAATTCTCCCCACAATGAAAAATTTTCATCCCCAGAAAGCTACATAAAGGCCAGATACGAAAGCCAAACCCAACTGATAAACCAAGATGTACTCCCTTTCCAGGTTTCTCCCCAAAAGGCCAAAACACCTCCAGTGATCAATTAAGGAAGAAATACCTCACAACAAAAACATACACCACTTTCCTGAAACAATCAATCACATTCAGGCTTTATCCCAAAGGAAAACTCCTCAAACACTATCCGAACAAGACTCAAGCAATTCACTCAAACGAACAACTACATCGAACAAGGTTACACATACCTTGATATAACTAAACCATTGGGCACTCTCCAATATCAATAGTTACCCAAGGAAGATTTAGGTAGCTTGATATATCTGAACGAGACTACCTACCACCAATCCATGACCATGGATAAGTCTAAGTTTTTTGTATGGGGGAAAAAATAGGCTCCCCACCATAAGAACCAACCATCTTAATCGACCAGCATGGGCTGGTATAGAAAGACCGCAAAATATAAAGTGTTGGGATGACCACATGGTTAGTCTGAACGGTTTGGGAAACCATGAACTAACAGTGGAGATTCTTCTATCTACATGGTTTTTTTTGGCATGGTCACTACTAACCAAGTGCAAACCGTGTGGTCAACCTGTCTAGCCAAACTTCATACCTTTATCTAAAGACTCAATGGAAACCAAAGGGGGAGGGAATAACATTGGGCGATGACATGGGTACAAGACCCTCCACCTATTTCCACCTAAAATGAACAGTAGAATAAATATGATGACACCATAGGTTTAAACTCTTCTTATCTTTCATATTGAGGATAGGACTTTGCACAAGGGTTTAAATGACCCTGTGATTTCCCCTGACTATGAGCCAGCTTCTCTCCGAGACCTATGGCTGGAGCTCAAATGATTAAAGCATCTTCAGCCTCGCAGTTAGGCTTTGGAAACCACCTGAATGATAATTCTTCTTTCGTTGCAAACAACAACTACACCTGAATCCCCGATAAGTTTTTACAAGACATAACACATTCCAAACTCACTTTACCCTAACTCAATATTTCACTAAAACAAGGGATTATAAGATGTACACACATCACACCTTGTTTGTTCGGGTGAGAAACAATATAAGTAAAGAACAATTATACTCACCTTCCTCTAAAATGGAATATTTTTTTATGTTTTTTTCAAGGGAGACATTCTCCCAACATAATAGAGACTCTCAGATGATTTCCCAACTTTCACCTTTACAGTCAATCGAGCACATGACATCACAAGGAATCACCGAACAAGACCATTGCGACTGATATAAACAATGAATAGATAGGTAACTTGTACAACATCCCCAAACAACACACAATTCTAGAAAGTGGCCATAATATCCTCTCATGACTAGATTTCCCACACTAGTAGTTTAACATGAACTCCTTCGAAGAGACTATGAAGGACCGAGAGTTCCTCTTAGACACTATCCAAATACTCATCCATGCTAACAACCCCAGAACACTTCCACCTTCGAAAAATTAGGAAACTTAAGAGGCTAAGGTCACTTTCAACCATCCATAATCAATCTCCCACTACAAGAGGATACAAAAAACCAATAAAGTAAAGGGTGTATACTCAATCTAAAAAGCTCAAGAAATAGATTCCTTATATTGATCAACTGGAGGATTTTCCAATGGAGAAACAATCTGGGTTGTGCTTCAGTTATGCATTAACCTTTAATGGGGGCGTACCTTATCCAATGAGAGAACCTAAGGACCCAACCAATATGGTCCATTGGTCAAAACAAGCCATAAACCATATCCAAACACATGAAGGGAACCACCGTAAAGGCATCCCAAAACATTTTTCAAAAGAGACCACTAATCGTCCCTACAACACAGCTTACCGACCAAACACAAACCCAAAACACAGTTCAAACAGAAGGGGTTCTTAGACTCAAAACATCCCACAACATCAACATTTTAAAAAACCCATAATACAAACCATACAAAAATATTCATCAAGACATCATGTTTTTCTTTAAAAGTAATTCTTTAAGAACAAACAGTTTAACAGTAAGCGTATCCACCAATGGTACCCCATGGACCTCACACATGCATGTTTTTCTTCCACACTGGGCACCCTCCTCATATCTGTCCCGGAACTCATCCAGTCATGCCATCAACCATCCATCATCCCATATAACCCCATTCATGTGGTCACTCACGGAAATACCAAAGGTTAAAACAAATATTCTTTCCACTTTTCAAAACCAAAACGGCAAACCAACACATCCTTTTTCTCAAAACTGCTAACCAAGGGATCCAAATCCCAATTCAAATATTACTAAAATTTTAATAAAGAAACAACCATTTATACAAGAACTCAATTTCATGTTATTAACATCAATTTTATAACATCTCATCCCAACAAAACACCCTATGATAGATTAGAAAACTCTATTGGAAACACTTTTTCAAAACCAACTTCAGTATAGTTTCTGCTTTCAAAAGAGGTGTAAGCACACCATTTTCCATTTCAAAATAATTCTGAATATTTAGTTCCAATATTTCATAAATCAAACCATTCCATATTTATTTGAAAATCATTTCACAAAAACTTTACACTTCTTAAAACCAAGTCACTTTAAAACCAAAGTTCCAAGATTTCAAAACTAAAGAACAAAAGACAATGCGAGAGGAAACTAGTTTCAGTGGGTGACTTGGACATATGGTTGGTGGCCATATTCCAATCACTTCACTGTCACAGAGAGTGTTCTTGGGAATCTCCTCAGCTCCACATGGCTTGCCAGGCCCTGTGAGCTTACTGAGACCATTAACCCAACTCTCTTTTCATTTCCCCTAATCATCATTAAACCAAGAAAACCAAAGGACTCTGAAAGGCCCCGACTTCCCCTGGAGATGTGAATCCCATCATGAGGTGTGGTGATCAGCCACACTACTCATCACTGAAATTAAAAGTCCCAAAAATCCTAACTCCATATTATCCTGATTTTTTCCCAAATAACATGACCCAAAGAGAGCGAACCACCCTTTAATACCATTTTGTAATGAACCAAATCTGGTCACCACCGAACACAATGTCAAACCTGGCTCATGACAAGGCCCAAAGTGAATTCCCGATCCCCACGGGCTGGAACAAGTGCTCGGGTATCATAAAATGGGAATTGGGAACGATTTACCCGAGTTTATAAACTTAAAACAACAAAAGAATCCAATAAAACAAATCTGGATTTTTCAAACCAAACAATCATTTACAAAAATTCAGAACTGAATTACATAGCTTAAAACAACTAAAAAAGACTATACCAAAGGTAAAAAACCAAAATTAAATAGCCCAAGAACCCTCATGGCATGGGGCACCGCCCTTAAGCCATCTCCGCAAGACTTCACCACCAAGGACCTGCTAGAAACCCGAACCACTGGAACAAAAAAAATTGTACCCAACCTGCGAAAACAAAAATAACCAAGTCTAATTACACCCAAAGGTGTAAGTAGGGTGTGAGAAAATTCTCAGTAGCATACCACCACTAAGAGATTCCATGCAGTAAACATTCAAATATGAAAAGCATGCAAGTTTTCAAAAACATGTAATTTCTAGTTACAATTTCTAAAAGATGCAACTTAAAAAAATCATTTTTCAAGTGGGATAATTTAAAGAATAAACACTTTTAAAATAAATACCAAGGCTACTGAATTTTCCAGCCACTTATACCATATGCCGACGATAATCAAAAAATATCTAGTGAGCACAAGCAATGGGAAATAACCCCTAGGCACTAGCTAGTTGTGGGTCCCAGGTACCTCGTATCTCGGTGAGAGTAACCATCACAATTATCTATTCTCATGCACGAGCCACTAGTAGGGTACATAACCATAACCTAGTGGTCCCCAATCATCATCATCATAATTTAGTTAGAGTTGTAAACTTCAATCTTGCTAAGTGAAACTGAGGCCAAACCCCACGGATTCACTAGCATACTAGTACACGTCCACCCACCTAGATACCCGGGTTTTCCCTTTGTGCTCAAACAAGTTCAACAAGTCAATGAATATAATATTCACAAGAAAATAATATTTCCATATCATAAATTCACCAAACATCTCACATGTATACAACACAAGTCACAAAAGTCCACTTTTCATTCAAATTGATTTTGAAATCCGACTCACACCAAAATAGCCCACAACACTTTTCACATTTCTTTAACACTTCCACAAATTCATTAAACAATTTTATAAAACCAATCCAATATATTAAAACTCTCATAATATCCCACTTACTTGTTACATAACACCCCTTTTACCTTCAAAATCATTTTATCATTAAACATACACGAAAGATCCCACAAACAAGTTTCGCTCCAACATCACAATTTAATAAAACATTACAGAAATTTACAAAACATTCTAAAAATATTTTAAATCTTACAACATCACTTAACATTTCAAAACCCCATAATACGTGAACACATATAACAAACAGTACATATGCACCCTTTTCCCACTTTGTTTAACCAACTAAAACATTTACAATTTTCATAAAACTAACCCAAGTGGTGCAAATATGTCTTGCACAAAAAACCCATTTCAAAAACCTATTTTTAAGCCAAAATCACACCAATCTCTTACCAAAACAGAATTTTCATCCCAATAAACATGTAATAATCCACTTTCAAATGTTATATAATCACCTTGAACAATATCGCAAAAGATACCCATGAGAACACACAAATCCATAAAACACTTTCAAAGAGTATAACAAGGTTACACACATAAAACCCATTAAAAGACCCTCATTTTTAGGCCCAAATGACACTATATTATTACCCAACCAAAATTGGAAGCCCCGTTCAACAACTAATAAATCACTTCCACGTTTTAAAAAACTACTACAAGAGATAACTCAAGAAATACATTTGAAAAATACATACTTCAAACAAAAATGTAACTTTAATACCAAATACTTTACTATTGCTACCAAAAATGGTTTTCGCATAATAAACAGCATATAAGGAACATGAAAAAATATTTAATCAAGCAAACTAACTCATCATTAAATGGTTACCCACGGAATCACTTACCGAATGTGTCGAAACCCTCAAATATTGGGGTGAAACATCAACTGCGCGACCGTCGCACCTAAAGGAAGTTAAAAGAAACCTAAAACCTCAATATTTCACCCAAAATACAGTAATTTATAACCTAGGCACGAACCCTAACTTCTATAATTTTTATAATTCAAGAATTAGGGAAGAAACCCTAAGCAATTTGAAAGAGGAAAGAAATAGACTCACCTACTTGAAGTATCCTGAATTAATCACTCCAAAAACAATAGTTTCTGAAATTTAAAACATCCAAAATTCAGGTATTGTTTTAACAAGATTTAGGAGGTAATTTAGAAACTAGAATGGAGGGAAAATAGTAAGAATTGAGAGAGTTAAGAATGGATGAAGTTACCTCTTCAATTCTGGCCGATTTGAGACACTCTATGAAGATCAGCCCTAATTCGCGATTTCAAAGAGCTCCAAGGAGGGGGAAAGGAAATGGTAGCGCACATGGGTTTCTTAGGGTCGAGAGGGAGGTGGAATCACCGAAAAATCCATTATATTTAATAAGATATTAAAAAATTAAAGAAACATTTTAAAACTGGAAAATGGGCTTTCGGGTTGGCCCAATTATTAAATAAAAACCCAAATCCTCCATGATTATGGATTTATAAAGGCTCCAAATTTATATTTTGGTGTTAATAGGTCAGAGGAGACCATTTAGGAATTGGAATGGGTGAAAAATATAAAAAAATGAAAAATTTATAAAAGAAACAAAATTTATTTTTAAATCTGGAATTGGGCTCACGGTTTGGCCCAATTCATAAAAACTCATTTATTCCTCCATAAAACCTTTGGAAACCCTTCAAAACAAAGCATGAATGGAAAATAAATGAAATTTAACTTCAAACTAATTCATGTATGTGACAATTATCCCGCACCCTAGTAGGAAAGGGAAGTACCAAATCAATCACAATAAAACACCCAGTCTCAATAAGTCACTCAGTCTCAATAAGACACTCAGTCTTGATAATACACATAGTCTCAAGCTCATAGCCAGCCACAGGATTCTTCTCACAACACACTTGTTCTGGGAGAACCTACTCCTCAAGACATAAATTTGTATGTACACTTCCAAAAAAACTCACTTATATTATCTAAAAAGGACCATATCATCTCAAGGGTCCCAATTCTAAAAATGTCTCATCAAACGGACACACGATTTGAATGTTATTACCATTTTAGTGAAAAGGTCTTACCTAGGTCTAGTTTGAGTCTGACCCGACCCGTCGGACCTGACCCAACCCGTTGGCCATTTTCAATATTATTACTCTGATCATGGTTAAATCATATCTAAAATTTTAACCATTATATAAATATCATATATATTCTTTATATATTTATATATATTAATCTATAAAATTTAGAGAGATAAAATGAAATACACTATTCAATGAGATGGTAGGTCGTACGTACGCATGAACGTTGTTTCCATTTTCTTGAAGGATGAAATGAAAGAAATTTAAACAATATATTTCCATTGAACAATAATTTTTATTTCATATATATCACATATTTTTATTTAAACTTGTACTTATTACCTTCCATGTAAAGCGTACGTGAAAAATGAATCACATCGCTTCGCGAGGTGGTAGTTTTCCATACACACGAATGACGTTATTGTATCCCCTGTAGAATGGAAAGTAAGAAATTATATGGGATATCATAATTAAATGAGTATAATTATAATAAAAATATCATATTTTTTATTTAATCTATCCTTATTACCATCCAAGTAAAACAAAAATGAAAAATACATCACATCGGTTCATGAGGCGGTAGTTTGTTGTACACATGAGCAACGTTATTATTTTCCAATGGGTTGGGTGGTAAAAAGGTAGATTTGGTATTATAATTAAAATTTTATAATAATATCATAATTATCAAATATAATAAATAAATTCATCATTATATCCATCCTTGATAGGTGGTTATGCAAAAAAAAATGGCATCGGTTCATGGGACGGTAGTCTACCGTACACATAAATGATGATTTCGTATCCCATTTAATGGAAGTAGATATGGATATAGGTTATGAAATTAACATATATTTATATTAGTATATAGGATATATTATTTTTATTATTTAATAATAGTTTTAAAATATTTTAAAGAGATAGAAAAATTAAAACAAAAACACAGTTAAAAACTCTACCTCTTCTTCTAATAACTTCTTTAATTTTAACCTAAATCCTTCCTAGATTGGATTTTTGATATCACCAAGGCATCTAGGAGTTGAGGAGGTGATTAATGAATATATTTGGGTAGGTTTTTTTGATCCAAAGGGTTTGAGAAGTGTGAATGGGATATATGAGGGGTTGTTCGTTTATAAGTGTAGGAGAGGACACACTTATAATTTTTGAAAAGAAAAAGGCATACCCATGTTTTTCTCATGTCATAAGGCTCCAAAATGGAACATTATCGATCATAGAAGATATAAAGTTGAAAAATGTGCATTAAATTCATTTTAGACAAGTTTATATGTCATTTTACCCCTTATCATTTTAGTTTAACCTCCCCGGTAAACTAGTTTTAACCTTAACTATAGTGATTAATTTTTACTATTTTTACTATTAATTATGGTAATATTATGTAAAAAACATGTTTTTACTATTTTTACTATTAAAAAAATTATGTGCACAAATGTGATTTACATTAATAATCAAAAGTTTCAAAAGTTTTTTTTATAAAAAATTGATATAAAATTGATTCCAATGAACTAAATTGGATTAATAGACATATAATTGAATTTTTTTACTTTGAAAACCATATTAAAATAAAATTTATCTTGTAAATTATTTTATTTAATAGGCAATTTTTTAATAAAAAAAATTATTTTTCAATATTCACTGAAAAATTTATATTTTTAGAAAGCTATCAAAAAATAAATCCAAGATAATTTTGAAATTATGATTTCAAAAATGAATTTAATTTTTAAAAATATATTTTTTAATTTTTTTTAAAATTAATTTTAAAATAAGTGTACAAAATATGACAAAACTTTTTTTAGAATAATACAGTTTTTAAGCGTAAAATTGGATTTATTTTTATCTCATGCATAGAAAACACATAATATAGATGTTAAATATTATATTGAGTATATAATATATAAATTTAATTAATATCATTATCATAAATTTGTTTTTTTTAATTTATTGATGTAAAACATGTTTGTGCACATAAAAATAGTTCTTTGGAAAAAGATTTTCTTTATTTTCAAATGGTTTTTATTTTCATTTCTAATTAATGGGTCATCAAAGAATTTATTCTATATATATGTGTAAACTATATATTTTAAAATTTTATTTAATACTATTCATACCATCTATTCCAATGGCTATGTGAGAACTATCATACTAAATAATAATATTTTAATAGTATCTCACGTCACGTTAAAATGTGGTGTTTCATGTAGCATACGCTATCAAATAAATTAAAATTATTTGAAAAAATATTTCATAAAATCTTAGGGTGTTGAAAACCTCTTCCTCTTCCTCTATTACTATCAAGATTGAGAAGAGAAAAAGAGATTCCTTTAAGCCCAAAGGGATGTGAAGTGATCTAGGCGAATAGTGAAATATGATTAATCGGTTGTGTTGGAACCCAGTGTTTCATTGGCGTTGTTCAGAGATAGAAGTATAATGTGTGGATAACCACTAGAGGGGTTATACTTTGGGTTCTCATAAATAAATTATGATACACTAAATAGGGTTCAATAAATCAACACCTTTAATGAAGAAAGAACTCAAGACTAAGGTAATTTTTCTTCTTTTTAAAAAAATATTTATAAATTTAACATGAAAAAGATCCCCTCTTGGTTTTGTTGTAATTTGTTAATATTATATGGAAAATATTCATTGGTAATGTTGTTAACCATCATGTGAATTACATATTATCCATTGAATTCAAAAAAATATGAGATATTTATTGACCAATAGGTGTTTCCACTACATCAAGAACCTTTATAACCTGTACTGCCTCCAACCCATGCATGATAACTATGAATACTTGGGATTTTTTCGTTATTCACTCCCAAATTTGGTAATTCATAAATTAATTAAATATAATCTCAAAATCAATCACAATATCATCAATATAAATCAAATCATCTCAAAAAATTATTTGAATAAGAAGTTTGGTTTTCAAGACACATATCCCGACCACCCATGGTAACTTAATACTCATCATCAAAAGTGTTGATAGGGAACTTAGTCATGACATACCTATTGATTTATTAAGATCATATATGCTATATATTTTACCTTACCAAATAAATATATGAATATAATACCATTTTTTAATGAACTAACTCAGGTAAACCTACGACGTCACACAAGTCATTATGCTATAAAACCCAAATTGCATTCATGATCACCATAGAATAATGATAGGTGATGAGGGTATAAAAATAGTACTTTGGAATTATTTTTCCCTAAAAATAAAGATAAATTAATATAATACCCTTACTAATAGTCTGAAAAGTTTTATTCATATGTTGGACACTCATGCAAATTTTAAAAAAAAAGCTTCCCAATAATAAACAAAACAAATGAGTCCCAATCATAAAAAACCAAATATTACATCCCATGAACACATTAAATGTAGAGGAAATAAACATGATACGATATATAAATCATAAAATATAAAAATATATATTGATTTGGTTGATACACTATACATCTTGAACCACCCATATTAGTCATAAAACAATGTGATATATCCTTGTGGCCTATGGTAAGATTCACAAAACCAAATTCAACAAGAAATAAGAATACCGATATATAAAATATATTAGGGAACCATAACCTAAATACCTATATAAAAATATGGAAACTACATACAAACCGAGGTGTGTATTTTGGGGGTAAGTTAAATATTCCCAGTTGGATTTCACCAAAGAGTTTATGCATTTCCCTTTAGTATACATTTTATTAATTCTAGTTTGAAATATATTTAGAAAATAATTTTAATTGATGTATTTAGGTAATTAAAAAAATAACATATTTTTTCATCCTTTAAAACCTTTACCACACACATTTTTTTATAAATTATAAACTATGATTCCATTTTAAAAATTCTTAAAAACATAAGAGAGATTAATCAAGTTTGACAAACCATGATAATATTAAATTATAAAAATAGAAACCATAGTAATAATCCTAATATAACATAATATATGGGAAATAATAAAATACTATTGGAAATATTGACTATTTTAAAGAGAATTTCAAGGACAATTTAATTATCAACAATAACAAAAACAAGTAAACCATGTGATGAAATCATTAAGAAAATAGGTACGTATAAAATAAGAAATATAATTCAAGAATTATAAAAATTAAATAAATTCAAACATAATAAGTACTGTAGGACATACACTAGGTTCTAATGATATGATCCTAGACGTACTTGGGTGGAACTATTTTTTAGCATGGGGTGAATTCCTTAAAAAATAACCACTATCTTACTCTTAATTAGCCTCATTAGGTGGAAATACCTATAGTAAGATCATATCATATAATAAAGGATACTAGTCAGAGAATAATTATAATTTGTATAGAAAAAATATCTTGAACTTCCACTTAGATACCCAGGTTTCGCATGAAATAGTCTAATGGAGGTGAGGAAGACAAATAACATGGAATATCAGAACATAAATGAAATTAATTAATATAAAATAAAATTCATCCCTAAAATCCTCATACCCATTTCAAGAAACAACCTCGTTCATAATTATATCTTATGATAAACATTTCACATTATAACATTTCCATAGTCACATCAAGAATTACATGAAGTGGAATCCATAAGGATTGTATCAAATATTCTATGAAATCTTTTTTTTTTACCAAAAGGGAATTTAAATCACATATATACATCCATGTTATAAAAATCTTTATAAAGAACTCGTGAAATGAAACTCAACTATAAATATCATATAAATAAATATAAAATCAAAAAATATATAAACATCACCAAAACATGACCAATAAACACCAAAATTCAATAAAAATTAAATGAATTACAAATACACTGTCACGACCCGCCCTCGGGCTCCGTGCCGTGACTACCCCAAGCCCGCCTTCCATAGGCCAGGGGCTGGCGACTAGCACCAAGGCGTAAATCCCGGTAAAATGGGAAGGCATTGCCTTTGTAAAGTAAACAAACACCACAGAGAAAGCAAGCGGAAAGTAAACACTAAGCAAAAGTAGAGTACAACTGAAACTGCGGAAAAAGTAAATGGGCCAGTATACAAACCCAAACTGAAAGTAAAGTACAACTCGAAAGGGAAAACAGCAACTGAAAAGTAAAAGCCGCTACACCAAGCTGTCCACTGGAAATCCCACCTGAAGGGTGGGTACAGATAGCTCCTCTGCTCCACGGGTCCCGCCGTCCGCTCCGAGCACGTCCCGCCCAGTGGTCCACCTCCGGGTACCGTCCCGCTCTGCAAGCCTCAGCTAAGGTCAACGCTGTCCGTCGTCTGCAACCAACACAACGTAGTGCGGGCAAAGCCCGTGCAGGGGTGAGTATAAGCTACTCAGTAGGGACCCCGAGACCCCTGAAGGTCTCTCAAAATCCACAAAGGATAAACCACGAAGAAAGGTACAATCACGAAGTAACATCCGACACTGCTTAGGTATATGCCCATACATATACCTAAGTCATCAATTTCAAATACGCTCCAACCTCCGAGCCCAAGTACAACTCAGTCCACACAGGAAAGTAAACGTATTCCACACAGGAAAGCAAAACGTAATCCACACAGGATTGCACAACACAATCCACACAGGAAAGCAACAGGATTCAGCTCACACAGGTATACATCTTCGAAAGACGATAAAGATGATCTCTGATCCATCTAAGTCGTCGGACCCACGAAGGATCGATAGGTAACTAACCCCCGCAAAAGACCCACACAGGATCGGGCCCACACAGGACCTGTAGGCGCTGGTTCACACAGGACCGCTGAGCGCAAAGACCCGCACAGGATCGGACCCACACAGGATCGGGCCCACACAGGACCTGTAGCACTGATCCACGTAGGATCGCTGAGTGCTGTAGTCGTCGTCGTCGAATCCACACAGGATCTTTGTACTGTCGTCGTCGCAGTCACAGTAGCAGTAGCAGTAGCAGTAGCAGTCACAGAACAGTCGCAGCCAGCACTAGGGTTTCCGCACACAGCAAGCTCGTTCGGAGGGTCTGCTCCACGAGCCGAGAGGCTGATACATCAACTGTCACAAAGTCCAGAGTTGATGTATCCAAAAGTTTCATATCGTCAACAGGAACTCAACGCAACAGACGGCGCATCGATCGGACGCCCGGTCTGAGAGTTATTGGCATTTTCGTCCCCGGGGCCCGGTTGGTTTTTAAGGCAAAACCAACTCGACCGTACTCCACCTGCGTCCAAACCTCGGGCGGAGTATGCCAAAAGAACCGTCTCACTAAGAGGAACACAACAAAGCTGACGGCACGTCAATCGGACGTCCGTAGCTCAAGATATGAGCGTTTCCGCTCCGAAGGCCCGGTTAGTTTCGTGTACGAACTAACCCAGCCGAACTCAAAGTATTCCGAAACCCTGAGTGCGATATACCGAAACGACCGTCTCAATCCAAGGATCGCGTTTCCGCAGACGATTCATCAATCGGAGGTTCGTGGCTCAAGTTATGGCCAAAAGACCGAAACTGATTCGAAACGGGGGGGTCCGGGTCCGGGCCGACCCGGCCCGACCCCCCCCCCCCCCCCCCCTGGGTCGGCCCGAACCGGGTCGACCCGACCCGGGTCCGAACCGAACCGGGTCGACCCGACCCGGGTCCGACCCGACCCGGGTCCGACCCGACCCGGGTCCGACCCGACCCGGGTCCGACCCGGCCCGGCCGGCCGGCCGGCCGGCGGCGCGGCGGCGCGGTGGCCTGGCGCCGCACGGAGGCAGCACGCAGGGGGGCAAAGCCCCCCGCTTCTTCAAAAAGGCGGCGCGGCATAGCCGCGCCGTTTTGTCAATCAACGGCCCCCCTCCTGGGGGCCCGCTTTGAAGAGGATCCGGGGGGCCGCCTGCCCCCCCTCAAGGAAACCGCCCCCCTCTTTAATGAGGGGGGTTTTTGAGCTGGCCGGGGGAATTTATTTCCCCCGGCCTTTGACCTTCCGGCCGGCCAACTGCCGGCCGGTTTTCTCCAACGGGACCGGAAAATCCGGTCCCCTTTTCGGCTTCCGATGCCGGCGGCCCTGCCGCTGGTCTCCTCGTTCCGCCGCGGCCCGGAACCGGCCGCGGTGTTTGTCGTCCGGCTCGGGGAGACGGCACCGCGCCCCTCCGCCGCGCCTTCGATTCCCCTTGACGCGGCGCGACGGCGTCGCGTTCTTGATGATTCTTCCCCGGCGCGGCGCGACGGCGCCGCGCAAAATAATTGTACGATTATCCGCGTGGTGCGACGGCACCACGCCACCTTGTTTCCACCCGCAAGGTAAGTCAACAAGAACGATGGAGGGGGTTCGGCCGTGTTCATGCGGTCCGGCCCCCTCACGTTAAACAATAACACTTATATAAAATCCTTACGTTAGTCATGCAAGAACCACGAACAAGGATAAATAAATAAACAAAACAACAACCCCTACCTTGGGTATAGGTTCGAAGATTTGTCAACGTCCCGCGGAAGACAACGTCGCGGAGGTCGGGCGTCGCGGTAGTCGTTCGTCAAATCCGATGACGAATAGGTGCGTCCGATGAGATACGTCGTTGGCGAATCTTCGTATGCCGACGAAGGGAGTCCGAGGAGGAAGCGGCGTTCCCTCTCGTTGACACGGAAGACGAAGAAGAGAGGAGCGGTGTTCTTCGTCGGAGCTTGAGCGTTCTTCGTCAAGCTTGAGCGTTCTTCGTCAAAGACTGAAGAAGGAAGAAAAACTCTCAAAAGCTCTCAAGATGGCTAAGAGTTCTAACCCAACAAAATAAGCTAAGATCTTATTTTATTAAGTCAATCCAAACCATTTGAATTTCAAAGGTTTGAATTAAGACAACTCAAGCCATTAATTAACCAACTTGCCATCTTAAATTAAAAGGGGAGTTTAAGGGAGAAGATGAGAGGTTTAGGTTCGTGTGGGTCCCACCACACTTAATCCTCTCAAGGGAGGTTAAGTGGGTGTGGGTCCCACCCCTAACTCCCTTTGAGAGGAGTTAACCTACAAAAGTAAAATAAAAAGAATTCCACATTTTTTTTATTCAACTTTTTATAATTCTCCCAAAAACTAACTTTCGTCTCGCAACAAACGCAACTTCCGAAAAGGTCTCCTTAAGCGAATATCGGCGTTGCGAGTTCATCGGTGCCCTCGGATTTCAATTCCGAGCACCAGATCAAAAGTTAGGAATTCCCGCTCGTTCGTTCACTGAACGTACCCGAGCCAAACTTCGGAAATTGATTCCGGGCACTCCGGGCCTCTGAATCAGGTGCCGTCAGAAACCGCGCTCTTGTAAAATTCCAAAGAAAATTAAGAAAAAATTTCCCTTGAATTTTTACGGGTCTTTACATTACTCCCACCTCAGGGCTTTACGTCCCCGTAAAGATACATCAAAAACTAGGGAAACAAATGAGGGTACTGAGTACGCATCTGAGCCTCCCGCTCCCATGTGCTCTCCTGGAGATTCCCGTGCTGCCATCTGATGCGCACAAGAGGAATCGATCGCCCACGCAGGACCCGCTCCTGTTGATCCTCTATCTCCACCGGGACCTCCGTAAAAGTCGCCCCATCGTCAACGTCAAGCTCCCCATGGTCAATGATGTGCGTCGGGTCGTGCACGTATCTCCTCAGCTGGGATACGTGGAAGACGTCGTGCACCCGGTGCAACTGAGGTGGAAGAGCCAGGCGATAAGCCACCTCGCCCACCCTGCTAAGGACCTGGAAGGGTCTGATGAAGCGCGGAGATAACTTGCCGCCTCGGCCAAATCTCCGAATACCACGTCGAGGTGAGACCCACAAGAAGACGTGGTCTCCATCCTCGAACTCCAGTGGCCTCCGCCTCCTGTCAGCATATGACTTCTGCCGGCTCTGAGCTGTCCTCATCCGCTCCTGGATGACCTGGACCTTCTCTGTCGTGGCCTGGACCATCTCCGGTCCCACAAGTGCTGACTCCCCAGGGTCTGTCCAGCATAAAGGAGATCTACAAGGTCGTCCGTACAATGCCTCGTACGGTGCCATCCCGATGGTGGAGTGGTAGCTGTTGTTGTACGCAAACTCCACCAAGGGTAGGTGGTCCTCCCAGCTACGACCAAAGTCGAGAACACATGCACGGAGCATGTCCTTGAGAGTCTGAATGGTCCTCTCTGTCTGACCATCCGTCTGAGGGTGAAAGGCTGTGCTCAGACGTAGCTGCGTCCCAAACGCCTCCTGTAACCCCTTCCAAAGCCGGGAAGTAAAGCGAGCATCTCGATCGGAGATGATAGATGATGGCACACCGTGGAGCCGCACAATCTCCTGAACGTAGAGACGTCCCAAGATCTCCACTGAGCCCTTCTCTCTGATGGGTAAGAAGTGTGCCGACTTAGTGAGTCGGTCAACAATCACCCATATGGAGTCGTGACCTCTGGAAGTACGTGGAAGTCCAGTCACAAAGTCCATAGATATGTCGTCCCACTTCCACTCCGGAACCTCCAAGGGCTGTACCAAGCCTGCTGGTACCTGATGCTCTGCCTTCACCTGCTGGCAGGTGAGGCATCGAGAAACGAACTCTGCTACTGCCTTCTTCATGCCCGGCCACCAGTGCTGTCGTCTGAGGTCCTGGTACATCTTCTCCACTCCAGGATGTACCGCCAAAGGAGAAGTGTGAAAATCTCTCAACACTTCCTCTAGAAAAGCGACTGGTACCATGGTACGTCCTCTGAAAAGGATGTCGTGCTCTGCTCCAAGGGAGAAACCATCAGGTGCCTGTTCCGAGGATATCTGTGCACGCTGTGTCTCACAGTCAGTGTCCTCACGATGTGCCTCTCTGACCCGCTGCAGTAGTGGAGGGGTAACTGTGAGAGACTGGAGGAAGGCTGCTCCATCTCTATCCACGAAGGATATCTGTAAAGAGGCTAGCTTCTCCGTCGCCTCCTCTAGTAGCTGAATGCCCGTCCTCCTGCTGAGGGCATCGGCTACTACGTTCCCCTTCCCAGGAGTATAGACTATCTCAAAGTCATAGTCCTGGAGGAACTCGATCCATCGCCGCTGTCTCAGGTTCAGGTCCTTCTGAGAGAATATATACCTGAGACTCTGATGATCGGAAAAGACTGTAAAGCGCTCGCCCATCAGATAGTGTTGCCATGTCTTCAGAGCGAAGACTACTGCTGCTAACTCCAGGTCATGGGTAGCGTAGTTCTGCTCATGCGGCCTCAACTGACGTGATCTATAGGCGATCACTGCCCTCTCCTGCATCAGAACACATCCGAGTCTGGTCCCTAATGCATCGCAGTAAACTACGTACCCTACTCCCTCCTCGGGCAACCTCAAGATAGGTGCGCTAGTCAATCTCTGTCTCAGCTCCTGGAAGCTCTTCTGACATCTGTCTGACCACACGAAGGGTTTCCCCTTCTTCGTCAAAGCTGTGAGTGATGCCGCAACTCTAGAGAAGTCTGGCACGAATCTCCGATAGTATCCAGCTAGTCCCAAGAAACTCCGAACCTCAGTCACGCTCCTGGGTGGCTCCCAAGCTAACACAGCCTCAATCTTCGCGGGATCCACTGCAACTCCCGCCTCAGAGATAACGTGTCCCAAGAAGTGGACCTCACATATCCAGAACTGGCACTTCGAGAGCTTACCATAAAGCTGGTGCTCTCGGAGTGTTTCTAGTATAACTCGCAAGTGATAGGCGTGCTCCTCCTCTGTCGTAGAGTAAATCAGAATGTCGTCAATGAAGACCACGACAAACCGATCGAGGTATGGCTGAAAGATCCTGTTCATGAGAGCCATGAACACTGCTGGAGCATTGGTTACACCGAAAGGCATAACCAAGAACTCATAGTGGCCATACCGACATCTGAAGGCTGTCTTCTGCACATCCTCGTCTCTGACTCTGAGCTGATGATAGCCTGACCTGAGGTCTATCTTCGAGAACCACCGTGATCCCTTGAGCTGATCAAAGAGGTCATAAATCCTCGGTAGTGGATACTTGTTCCTCACTGTCACCTGGTTCAGGCGACGATAGTCAACACAAAGTCGCAAGCTCCCGTCCGCCTTCTTGGCGAACAAAATCGGGGAAGCCCAGGGTGAAACACTGGGTCGGATGAACCCCTTGCCCTCCAAGTCCTCCAACTGTACCCGTAGCTCTCGAAGCTCAGTGGGGTCCATCCGATATGCTGGAGTGGATATCGGGGCTGTCCCGGGGTACAAGTCAATATAAAAGTCTACTTCTCTACGAGGAGGTAGCCCTGGAACGTCGTCGGGAAAAACGTCCGCAAACTGATCCACCACTGCAGGAAAACCAGGACTCCGCACGTCAACTGCTCCAAGGATGAGGCTAGCTAACTGATGAGTAATGGGTTGTCCTCTCCTCCGCGGAAGTCCATCCTGTGCTGCTAAGGCTCCCTTCTTGCCGGTGAAGGTGAACCTGCTCCCGTCGGTGCGTACACATCACACCTTGCGCCTAAAACAGTCAATCTGTGCATGGACCGTAGATAGCCAATCCATGCCCAAGATGACGTCGTAAGGCCTCGACGCTGCTACAAGAAGATCCCAGCCGAAGCTCTCGCCTCCTAGAGTAAGCTCACACTGCCGGCACCAGTGCGTAATCGTCGAGTCTGCTCCCGTAGGAGTCTCTAGCCGTAAGGATCGAGCCAACGGCTCTGTCGGAATCTCCGAGCTCCGAACAAGGGCAGTGGCTATGAAAGAGTGGCTCGCTCCTGTGTCTATAAGAACTGCAGCAAGGGTGGAATAGACACAGATAGTACCTCGAATCATCTCGGGTGCGCCGTGGTCGTAGGCCTCTGCTGCCTGGAGCTATGCCTGTCTCTTCCCACCAGCTCCCTGTGGTCGGGGTGGACCTCCTGGTGGTGGTGGTGGCAGAGCCTCAAAGCGTCGCCCACCACCGGCTGCTCGTCCAGCTCCTCTGCGTCGTCCGCCTCCTCCCTGCGGGCCGCCATGGTCGACCCTCTGCCTCTGCCTCGGTGGTCCCTCAACCGTCTTCTGCTCCTCGGTACGGCGGGTCGGGCAGTCACGAGCCATGTGGCCCTGCCCGCCGCACGAGTAGCACTGTCTGCCTCTCGAAAGACTGGCTCCGCGCTGTCTGCCCCGCACTACTGAGCCAGTGTCCTGAGGTCGTCTACCCGAAGGTCTGGTCTGTCTGGACCCCTGAGTCATCCGTCGACTGCCTGCTGCAGATGACTCTGCCACGTGCCGCCCTGCGGTGGGTCGCTGCGCTGGTGTAGACTCAGCAAGGAAGCTCTCGATCAGAAGGGCCCGCTCCAGTACTCCTGTCTGAGTCGGTATGCTGAGGGAGATCAGCGATGCCCTTATCTCGTGTCTCAAACCCTGCTCGAAGGTCCGGGCCTGGAAGAATGGGTCTCGTACCATGTCGGTCGAGTAGCGCGAGAGATCGGTAAATCTCGCAGAGTACTGAGCGACTGTCATGCTGCCCTGCCGCAGCTGTAGAAGCTCCTGGATACGCACCGCACGAAGGGTGGCTGGGACGAACTCCGAGCGGAAGAGGCTCTCAAAGTCCGTCCAAAGTATAGATGCCTCATCGTGCACCTAGAGCATCAAGCTCCACTATCGTCCTGCTGCTGCGTGTAGTAGGCTCGCAGCGAGGATCACCATGAGGTCTGCTGGTGTCCTCACTAGCCTAAACACTCGTACCACTGCCTCCAGCCAGTCCTCTGCTGCCTGGGGATCCGTCTCCCCGCGAAACCTGGGTGGTCGCTGGCGCTGAAACTCATGCAGTGCGCTGAGGCGACGTGCATCGTCAGCGGCTGGCGCTGGAAGCATCGGGGGCTTGGCGGGTAGTGCTACCGCCGGTGCCACTGCTGACAAAGGGCCCTGCACCGAGGCCTCGTCGCTCGGTGGGCTGTCGTCACGCTCGACTCTCGGGACCCTAGCTGGCTGCCGTCGTGGGGCCATCCTGAAAAGGAAACAGGTGCACCACGTTCAGAACAGTATACCTGGTGAGCTGATATAAGTAATCACAAAGAAAACTTGAAACACACACGCAATCAATGTTTTCGTGCATTAAGTCGGAAATCAGAAGTCAGGGTCCTGGTCTACGGATACGTTGGTCGCCGCACCAACACTGGACTCCCTGGACTGATAACCACACTCAATACGCTAAACATTATTGCTTCACATAGAAAAGATCAGAGTTTGCGGTAGAACCGAACTCCTCTGATACCAATTTGTCACGACCCGCCCTCGGGGTCCGTGCCGTGACTACCCCAAGCCCGCCTTCCATAGGCCAGGGGCTGGCGACTAGCACCAAGGCGTAAATCCCGGTAAAATGGGAAGGCATTGCCTTTGTAAAGTAAACAAACACCACATAGAAAGCAAGCGGAAAGTAAACACTAAGCAAAAGCAGAGTACAACTGAAAGTGCGGAAAAAGTAAATGGTCCAGTATACAAACCCAAACTGAAAGTAAAGTACAACTCGAAAGGGAAAACAGCAACTGAAAAGTAAAAGCCGCTACACCGAGCTGTCCACTGGAAATCCCACCTGAAGGGTGGGTACAGATAGCTCCTCTGCTCCACGGGTCCCGCCGTCCGCTCCGAGCACGTCCCGCCCAGTGGTCCACCTCCGGGTACTGTCCCGCTCTGCAAGCCTCAGCTAAGGTCAACGCTGTCCGTCGTCTGCAACCAACACAACGTAGTGCGGGCAAAGCCCGTGCAGGGGTGAGTATAAGCTACTCAGTAGGGACCCCGAGACCCCTGAAGGTCTCTCAAAATCCAAAAAGGATAAACCACGAAGAAAGGTACAATCACGAAGTAACATCCGACACTGCTTAGGTATATGCCCATACATATACCTAAGTCATCAATTTCAAATACGCTCCAACCTCCGAGCCCAAGTACAACTCAGTCCACACAGGAAAGTAAACGTATTCCACACAGGAAAGAAAAACGTAATCCACACAGGATTGCACAACACAATCCACACAGGAAAGCAAAACGTAATCCACACAGGATTGCACAACACAATCCACACAGGAAAGCAACAGGATTCAGCTCACACAGGTATACATCTTCGAAAGACGATAAAGATGATCTCTGATCCATCTAAGTCGTCGGACCCACGAAGGATCGATAGGTAACTGACCCCCGCAAAAGACCCACACAGGATCGGGCCCACACAGGACCTGTAGGCGCTGGTTCACACAGGACCGCTGAGCGCAAAGACCCACACAGGATCGGACCCACACAGGATCGGGCCCACACAGGACCTGTAGCACTGATCCACATAGGATCGCTGAGTGTTGTAGTCGTCGTCGTCGAATCCACACAGGATCTATGTACTGTCGTCGTCGCAGTCACAGTAGCAGTAGCAGTAGCAGTAGCAGTCACAGAACAGTCGCAGCCAGCACTAGGGTTTCCGCACACAGCAAGCTTGTTCGGAGGGTCCGCTCCACGAGCCGAGAGGCTGATACATCAACTGTCACAAATTCCAGAGTTGATGTATCCAAAAGTTTTGTATCGTCAACAGGAACTCAACGCAACAGACGGCGCGTCGATCGGACGCCCGGTCTGAGAGTTATTGGCATTTTCGTCCCCGGGGCCCGGTTGGTTTTTAAGCCAAAACCAACCCTACAATACTCCACCTACATCCAAACCTCGGGCGGAGTATGCCAAAAGAACCGTCTCACTAAGAGGAACACAACAAAGCTGACGGCATGTCAATCGGACATCCGTAGCTCAAGATATGGGTGTTTCCGCTCCGAAGGCCCGGTTGGTTTCGTGTACGAACTAACCCGGCCGAACTCAAAGTATTCTGAAACCCTGAGTGCGATATACCAAAACGACCGTCTCGATCCAAGGATCGCGTTGCCGCAGACGGTTCGTCAATCGGAGGTCCGTGGCTCAAGTTATGGCCAAAAGAACGAAACTGATTCGAAACGGGGGGGTCCGGGTCCGGGCCGACCCGGCCCGACCCCCCCCCCCCCCCCTGGGTCGGAACGAACCGGGTCGACCCGACCCGGGTCCGACCCGGCCCGGCCGGCCGGCCGGCCGGCAGCGCGGCGGCCTGGCGCCGCACAGAGGCAGCACGCGGGGGGGGGGGGGGGGGGGGGGGCAAAGCCCCCCGCTTCTTCAAAAAGGCGGCGCGGCATAGCCGCGCCGTTTTGTCAATCAACGGCCCCCCTCCTGGGGGCCCGCTTTGAAGAGGATCCGGGGGGCCGCCTGCCCCCCCTCAAGGAAACCGCCCCCCTCTTTAATGAGGGGGGTTTTTGAGCTGGCTGGGCGAATTTATTTCCCCCGGCCTTTGACCTTCCGGCCGGCCAACTGTCGGCCGGTTTTCTCCAACGGGACCGGAAAATCCGGTCTCCTCGTTCTGCCGCGGCCCGGAACCGGCCGCGGTGTTCGTCGTCCGGCTCGGTGCGATGGCACCACGCCCCTCCGCCGCGCCTTCGATTCCCCTTGACGCGGCGCGACGGCGTCGCGTTCTTGATGATTCTTCCCCGGCGCGGCGCGACGGTGCCGCGCAAAATAATTGTACGATTATCCGCGTGGTGCGACGGCACCACGCCACCTTGTTTCCACCCGCAAGGTAAGTCAACAAGAACGATGGAGGGGGTTCGGCCGTGTTCATGCGGTCCGGCCCCCTCACGTTAAACAATAACACTTATATAAAATCCTTACGTTAGTCATGCAAGAACCACGAACAAGGATAAATAAATAAACAAAACAACAACCCCTACCTTGGGTATAGGTTCGAAGATTTGTCAACGTCCCGCGGAAGACAACGTCGCGGAGGTCGGGCGTCGCGGTAGTCGTTCGTCAAATCCGATGACGAAGAGGTGCGTCCGATGAGATACGTCGTTGTCGAATCTTCGTATGCCGACGAAGGGAGTCCGAGGAGGAAGCGGCGTTCCCTCTCGTTGACACGGAAGACGAAGAAGAGAGGAGCGGCGTTCTTCGTCGGAGCTTGAGCGTTCTTCGTCAAGCTTGAGCGTTCTTCGTCAAAGACTGAAGAAGGAAGAAAAACTCTCAAAAGCTCTCAAGATGGCTAAGAGTTCTAACCCAACAAAATAAGCTAAGAGCTTATTTTATTAAGTCAATCCAAACCATTTGAATTTCAAAGGTTTGAATTAAGACAACTCAAGCCATTAATTAACCAACTTGCCATCTTAAATTAAAAGGGGAGTTTAAGGGAGAAGATGAGAGGTTTAGGTTCGTGTGGGTCCCACCACACTTAATCCTCTCAAGGGAGGTTAAGTGGGTGTGGGTCCCACCCCTAACTCCCTTTGAGAGGAGTTAACCTACAAAAGTAAAATAAAAAGAATTCCACATTTTTTTTATTCAACTTTTTATAATTCTCCCAAAAACTAACTTTCATCTTGCAACAAACGCAACTTCCGAAAAGGTCTCCTTAAGCGAATATCGGCATTGCGAGTTCATCGGTGCCCTCGGATTTCAATTCCGAGCACCGGATCAAAAGTTAGGAATTCCTGCTCGTTCGTTCACTGAACGTACCCGAGCCAAACTTCGGAAATTGATTCCGGGCACTCCGGGCCTCGGAATCAGGTGCCGTCAGAAACCGCGCTCTTGTAAAATTCCAAAGAAAATTAAGAAAAAATTTACCTTGAATTTTTACGGGTCTTTACATACACCCTTAATTTGAAAGGAAATAATTTAAAAAATCAAATAACCTTCTTATATTTCCTTTTAGAAACTCAATGAAACTTAAAATATTTATTTTATTTGAAAAATGTCTCTTAAGCTTTTAAAAAAACATGGTGTGCATGAATACTAGTTTTAAAGGTATAAAGATTATAAAAAAATGAAATACCATTTTCTAAACCATGGAAAACACAATGAAAAGTGAATTAATTTATTATTTCTCTAAAAATATCACATATATGTATAATCTTGTTGAAAAATAGGTATAGTAATCACAAACACTACATTAAATGTCAAATAAATGGAATTACACAAAAATCACTTACCTTGGATGGTTAAAATTGATCCTCCTTTGATGAAAAATTAGATTGTGGGTTAAGAGATAAGAATTTGGTGACCTAGAAACAAGAATATCATGATTAGACTAACCCTATACAAGAACATAACCACCATGGTCATTAGGGTTTGAATAAGAATAATAACATGATAAGGAGAGAAAATGGAAAAAGGTAAAGAGAAATATTAGCTAGTAAATGCACTTGAGAATAAAAAAAAATGAGCAAGGTTCCTTAAGAGAGTAGGGGTAATTTTTTCCCTCTCTATATGCATCAACATAATGAGAGAAAATAAATAATAGGTCCAAATGAAATGGGTAAAGAAAATTGTATAATTTTAAAACCTATGTAGGATTCATGGTTAGGTATGCACGGTTAGACCAACTATGTTTATAACTATAAGGGTGTCATGTATAGTTACTATAAATAGTTAGGGTAACTATGAACCCTAGCCATGAAACTAGGAAAAAGTCCCAAATTTTCAAAATTTTCACCCAATATTTCAATATAAATAATAGAATAAAAAATAATAAATTATATACTAAACTATGACATCATGGTTTTCATTCCAAGGATGTTCCTTAGACTCCCAAACATTTCATAAACATTTATCTATAATCCAAAATGATTCACAAATGTTTCAAAACATTACTACTCATTGTAACATGCGGTTTAATCTCTCATAAATTATTTAACAATTAAAAAATCAATATGGATATTAAAAATCCTTAAAAATCATACCATAATTCTTTATTTGAAATATGATAGCTAATATTTAAGAAAGAAGTTTAGTACTACATTCATTTCCATGTATAAAACCACGATGAAATGAAATTCAATATGATGTGATTCACATTAGTACAAACCATGGTATGGTTAAAACCGCCACTTTTTGGTTTTTATTTAGTTCATGTTTCTTATAAAATATCACCCATCGAAAGATCTTTTTCCAACTAAGAAAAAAAATTACTGACATTATCATTGGATATTTTAAAACTCCAATGGTTATATTTTAATACAAGGAAAATGGAAACTTAATAAATAATTCTAATATTTCCAAAATCTTATCATCGTTGAGTTTTTGAAGGTTAAATTTAAATTTATATTGGTCTAAAACTACAATAGTTTGATTTTGATTCTTATTTAAAGGACCAAGGAGAGTTTTACCTAGGGACTAATTTAAAAACTCTCAAGGAAATATTTAAAACAAAATTGATCTCATAAAATTTCTTTTTCATCCTTTTGAAGAATGTGATTAATTATTTTGTAATTTATTTAAAATGAAACAAAGTATTTTCTATTTATAATCTACTATTTAGATATCCATCAATCATATTTGTATTATATCTACATAATATGAGGATAAGATCTAACAAGATTTATTAGTTTAAATGGGAATAATTTATAAATATAGTTTATTATATATCCTTATTATTTATAATTTTAATAAGGGTGTATATATTGTTTATCATGAATTTCTATATCAAATATTTTGTGTCCACATATCAAACATTACATTGTGAAATTACCTTTTACTTTAGTCTTTAGGTTTTATGATGTTAATTTTTTTTTGTATATATTTATGAACTATTTTGTTTTCTACCATTTTTACACTGATTTTATATATGTTTTCTATCTAATAGTTTTTTATGAAATTTATTTCCACTAATCAGAACTAAGTTCATATAAAACAAACTTCAAGATTACTTATAACTTTTTCAATCTCTATTTTTGTCTTTAACTATTTTGGGATAATTATTTAAAACACAATTTAAAACTTAAATTCATTCTATCTCAAAATTATCTTTGTGGGAAAAAAAATATATATTTTATTAGATTTATGAAAAAAATTAACATAAAAAAATAAATAAAATTAAAATTAAGGAATATTATATTTGAATTCAATACCAAATTTCATACTTTTAATAAATTTAGAAATTTTAAGTTTATAACCTAAAAATCATATATCAAATAAGGTAAATTTATTTAAAAAATAAATTCCATTTAGTAATTAAATTTAATTTCAACCAAATATTTTTTAAATTCACATTTAGACCATGAATTAAAGACTGGTCATTGCATTTTTTTAGCCGAAGGATTTTTTATGAAATTAAAAATACAAAATTAAAAATAGAATAGAATAAATATTGATGAGCTAATAATTTGTTTAATATGAATTAGCTGTGTGTTTAATTTTACAACAGAAAAAATAAAACAATCCATATACCTAATTAAATAGGGTTGGTAACATGGATCAAATGTAACCAATTAACTCTATTTTAGACCCTATTTTCATTGAAACCATTTAGAATAATATCATATTGAATGATTTGTTTAATTGAAATTTTTGGCCTACCTTGACCTATTTTAATAAGTGAATTTATCATTAATATCACCCTATTAATAGGTGTTGTATTGTCCTCCCCTAGGTCATGACCACTAAGCGGTGCACGGGCCAGAGGAATAGTTACATGGGCATCATGAACACCTACCCATACACCAAGGATTTTTGGATAGTAATGTGGGTATAAGGAACTACCATGGTTAGAATATACCCCCATAGAAAATTGTACAATAATATATAAAACTACCAAACAATGTCTATGAACAATAAAAATCAGATTATGTGGAAGTAATAAACACAACCATAAATAATAAATGAAATGAAATAAGAAATCCATCATACAGACTCAGCATCTGACCACCCACTTAGCTTGTCACATATACAAAATAAATTAAAGAAATAAAACTGGAGGTTATGTTGTTGTCCTAGAGCCTCACCTCATCCCAGTCAACAGTCTCGCCTGAGCTATCATGCTCAATCTAGCTTATTCATTCCTCTACCCAACCTAAACCTGTGATTAGTGAAGTATATGTGGGTACTCAAATCCCGTGTATTCTTGATAAGAGTGTGAGTACAACTCAGTAGGGAACCACTCTCAATTATAAAATACATATGTCATGGGAGAGGTTGAGGAAGGAATGGCCAGTTCAAAACAAATTCAATCCAAAACAGCCTGAAAACCCACTAAAGGGACTAGTTTGTGAAGGTAGGAAGCTTTATGAATGGTTCTAGTTCATATAAGTCCCCAACTATGTGAATCTTGATGTGGTAACATTCACACAGTGTAACTCCAATTCGCAAAAGTCCTCATCCATGTGAATCTTGAGGTAGTAACCTTTTCACAGCGTAACTTTGATTCATAGAACCCCAAAATTTCAAAAATATCATAATATTATATATAAGCTTCCATATTTCATTAAAATTATTACCTTTCCTCGTATGGACCTATAAATACCAACCCTATGTCCAACTTTAAAGGAGAATGACCTTTTAGCTTCTGAGAAAGTCTATAAATTTTCAAAACTCAAAAGCTTCATGAGCAAGAGAGGAGATAGATTTCTAAATGTTGATATATTTTATGAAAATTCCTCCTATAGGATGTTGAGATCATCAACCCATGGTGTATATTCCTTTCATGAAGTTCTATAGCATCCGCATAAGAAGAAATCCCTTTGTGGATCTTGGGTTTTTTTTAGATAATTATCCTTTGTGAAACTAACCCCATGGGAACTAAAACTTCACTCTAAGGTGGGGTCACCCTATTTTGTGAGACATATTCTTTCATGAGACCCATGAGCTTTATAATACCCATGATCTTTAAAAAAACTCAAACTTTTCGAAGCCCAAACTTTCAAGAAACCCATTCTCTATGACTCTTCATGGTGCCTTCTTTTAGCCAATACAATTTCATAAAAGTTGAGTTCCTGGGCCCCCCATACCAATCTAGGACCAGTTTAACCACACCCCAAGTCCCCTTGTGACTGGTACCACCTACCCTAGTGTCCACCCACATTGATTAAAGTTAATCCTAGTCCATTACCCTACCTGTTTCTTCTAAGTATAGGTACACTAATTCCTTTTTCTCCTAAAAATAGGCACCCTAACATTAGGCCTCCTGATTTCCACTCCTTCATGATAGTGTATATGTAATTCCCTTCCTAGAAGTGCATGATCAGTGGATACGTAATCCCTAAAGGTGGAATCATTGAGATAAATGGATTAACTATGTTGTTATAGAGTCTTTTTTTAGATCTTCCTCTCACCTTGAGATTATCTACCTTAGGGTGTAAGCCACATCCACATCTAAGCTACATGAAGTAAAACTACCTAGCTCCATGTCCTAGTCATATGATGTTAAACTATGTGATAATATCTTCATCACATGATGTTAAACTATAGACTTACCTCATATGAGGTGCATGGTATGTATCATGTATGATCATCATAGGATGTCACCTTCTCCCTCACCATGGGAAGAAATTCCTACATCGAGCATCTTCTACGTATAAGCCCCGCACCATCCATCATTGACGCTCCTTTCATAATACGATCATCTTTACTGTATGATGTTAAACTACATGGAACAATCCTTTCGCATGAACTTAAACTGCAGTGTCAAATTACATGGTTTTTTATCTCTATCTCTTAAACAAGGTACGTAGGACACCTCCTTGGGGTTCAATCCTAAAACCCCAACATCACCATTGAACCCTCAAGTATGATCACATTCCCCTATGGGAACACAATAAACCAACCATCTATCCCCACTACATGTTAAACCTAAGACATATATGTCCCTAAAAGATATTAAATCTGTGAACCATCTATCCCTAAAGACATTAAACCTATAACCCATTTGTCCCCACAAGACATTAAACCTATGAACCATCTATCCCTACAAGATGTTAAACCTGAAACCAATCCATCTTCACAATACATTAAACTTATGAACTAATATAAAATCCTTACCCAAAATAATAAACATGGGATTCCTAAGGTAAAATACTTGGAAGACTTATTCCCATAGTATTAACTACCTCATGGATGACACGAGATGCCTCGGGTTACATGCCTAAGATGACTCGCGCATGAGATGCATTTGACTTAAGAAGGAGATGAATTTATAGGTGACCAACCTACCCAACATCCAAAAATTTCCAGACATGTCCAATGTTACTACATACTTTGACCGAAGGTTTCTGCCCTGCTGAGACAGAAGCAATGTAATTAACCGATGTCTACCTCGAGATGGCACCAAGAAAAAGTTTCATGTACATGACTCAAATTTACAAGGAATACCTAGACTAGGTGAAGATCTACAAGGAGTAATACATGGAAGGAGGAACCGACATTCCATCATCATGTTTTGATCAAGGATATAACATCACCAATTAAATTTATGGAAGCTATTCACCTTTTGAAAGAAAGAATGTGCAATTAAAGCACGCGTGATGTGAGGCCCCAGTGAAAATAATTGGAAAAAAATGGTGAACCGATAGTGAGTCTCTTCTCCTTTAACTATAGGGACTGGTAAACTTTGGGAACCATCATATTTTCATTTCATTGGATCTAGATATTAAAAATTAGGTCCCACCAATCAAGTGGTGGACCTAACATGAAACTCTCTTGTGACTCGGGGTAGATAGCATTGGGAATCCTTGGTCTGCGACATCATCGGTGTGGATCTCTCCTATATCTCAGGAAGAATGGATTTTATTGGGTCATTAGGAATTACTTTCATTTAATATGTACTGATAGATGAATCCATATGACTTATAAGACACAAGATATAAGAAATAATATACCTAACACTATTAGGAACAAGGGTATGAAAATTTTTTATGCTACAATCTTGAATGAATATACTCCTACCACAACAGCCACCACACCATTAGCTACTAGGAGACTATGCCCCATTTAATCCTCTTAGATCATTTAGAGGGGGGGATTGACACCCTTTTTCACCAATATGAGCAACAAGGGGTCATTAATATTAGGTATATTTCTTGAAAAGATCTTATGGCATCAGTTACTCATCAACACCACCACCTCAGTGGGACATGAAGGGGAAAACCACCCATGTTCCAATAGAAAACTGTTTCAGGAGCCTCTCCCTAGAGTTCTCTGATAGGTCACTCTTATATGTCAAGGAGGTAGGGTATTTTTTAATTTTACCCATCACAGCCACCACTCAGGAGCTGACTGGGAGGGTTCCCACTAGGATGTGCCAACATCAACACAAACTGGTCCCACAGTTTGATGACTAGGTTGACTCTATTCTCACTCTTTCGTCTTCGATCCAGATCACCCGGCATAGATTCCAGGGGTAGATCCATAAAATTTTCTAACATGAGGCATGTTTTATATCTCCAGTGGACCCTACCACCACCAGTGTGCCCCATCAGATCCCCATATCTTTTCAATGGGGATTCATCTTCACCCGCCTAGGTTAAGACCCCAACTGCCTCTCAAGCAGGCCGGGTTGACTCTCTCAGTCACCAGTTCCACTAGCATCCATTATGAGCCATATCATGACAAATAATAAAAGTGTGGAGATCCTCCATGCACCAAAACTAATTAGCGTGGAGGTCCTCCACATGCCAATGACATGCCCTGATCTGAAGAACCATCCCAGGGAAGGAGGGGGTACACTCGTCATGGGGGTTGTGCCCGTGGTGCAGGTCACAACACACGTGGGGGAAACCTAATAGATTTTCAATAGATCATTCTTATAGGAGTCTCGCGTCATTAGAGGTAGTAAATTGTGAATCATAATTTCATCATCAACCTCTCATAATCTAAAGTTTTGGATGAATTAATGATGGAACCTTCACCCCCATAGCTAGATCCTAAGGTAGAATCCCATCAACTGAAGCTCACAATCCTGAAATTCATAGTCCACAAGATCCCTAAATCCCTACATATATACTTGAAGGTAGAGGAAATTCTAGCCTCTTTATATAGACTCAAAGTGAAATCATCTTCGTCACCATCAGTTTCCCTCATATCTACCTCCACGTAAGAAGTTAGAGATATGTAAGGTTCTGGGTTGGCACCCTTAGATAATGGTGAGCACTCCAGTAATCCTCTAAGGGATGTTTCCACCCTCGCACATGAGGAAGTGGTAAACACCCTTTACTACATGGATATGATCTTAAATATAGATCCACCTCCAAGGTACATCTCAACATGTAGCAGATATTTTACTTGTGTGGTTCTCCCTCTTCTAATAAATTAGTAATAAAGTGTGTCTGTATCGATGTTGTCATCCTTTTCTCAGCCCATGCCAATTGGGACTTGGGACAACCAAGAGAAGTACCCTACCCCTAGTAGTGATCAAGAGGAATTGTGGGAGCTTCTAGACCTAACCAGCTATCAATCATGTTTGGTCACCTAAATCTCCATATTTTGTCATCCTAGAGTCCCTCATTGAGGACTAGGTAGTTTTTTATATAGAATATATAGGTGATATTCCACCACCTTTGAGACCATTAGCTGATCTACCTAGGGAACCATGAGCACCTCGATGTTGTCCTCCAATAGTGAAAGAGGGCTAGATCATAGTGCTCCTAGTAGCTTAGCATCTTGGATCATAGGGCTATCACCAGACTCTCCAGAAATCCTATGTTAAGATCCTCACTGTGCTCTTCTAGGTCATTAAAGAGGCATCTCAACATGTGAATATTAGAGGATAGGAGTAGTATGATTCCCTCCATTTTCTTCTTGTCCTTTGGAAGTGAAATAAACTCCAATTTTCCCCATCCTCTAAAAATGAAAGTTCCTCTCTGACTACCATCATGGTTAATGTCTTCACCATCGACCCTATGAAGGATTAGAGAAACAAGATTGTCAACACAGGGCATGATAGGGAAACCCACCTCAAGGGGAGACACAGCACAAAGAAGACCCCCTAGAAGGCATCCACACTCATCAATAGAGATAGGAACTGGGCCTTAGGATCCCCCAATGAGTTTTTTTTTGTTTTCTGAAAGATACATTGACAAAGGAAAGGGTTCCTCTGATTTCATCAACCCACCCTAGGTATCACCAAAATTTTAGTTGAACCTTAGGATGGCCTCATTGATCCAAGATCTTGAGGAATATAAAAGGATCACTATTGATATTATTACCTAATAGTGCTCTGATCATGAAAATTTCATGAGGGGCCCCATATCTACTCTAGTGAAGCACCTAGTCCTCCTTGGCCAGACACCCCAATTTGAAATTTGTAGCCTTGTGCACCCATTTAGGGAAAAAGGCAGGGGTTACAGAAAATGAATGAGATATGAGTTACCCACCCTGCCTAAGTAGAATGTTTATCTGCCTTAGGATAAAGATTTTTCTTCTCCCTGATTTGATGTTATTGTCAATGAATTGGTGGACACAAATCCTCACTAAGATGACATGATAGCTACTCTCATTTCCCATCTTGAGGCTATAGAAACATGACAGGTGGCAGTTCTGCCTGAATAAAAGTTTTACCCAACATGGGTGGACCATGTTCAAGTGACCCTAGAGTTTTTAAACCCTAGTTTCACCTCATTTAATGGTATGGGTGACCTGCTACATCATCTGGACCACTTCGGCTCAAGGTGCATTCCAGTGTTAGGGAATCTAGAACAGTAGGAGGTCACCAAACTCTGATGCTTCATCCAGAATCTAGAAGGACCCACATTCACATAGTACATTCAACTACTCATAGGGTACATCTCCTATTGGGATGGCCTCTATAAATAGTTCCTTTACCATTTTAGCTCCACCTCATGCAAAACAAGCATCGCTAACCTCTTCAAATGCAAGTAGAGGCCCGATGAGTGGGTCACCAACTTTATCACCTGATGGAAGGGACTCATGTATTTTCTCAACATGTCACTTTTCCAAGAACATATGTTTATTATGTGTGTGGATAACATCATAAGTGAGTTGGTCCCTACCCTCATCTCCCTAAACTACCCTAGAAGATTTTGGGAGTTCTCTGAAAAGGATTAGTGTCTGGAAGAATCCTTGTTGTGGACTAAACAATAGTCATGCCCATTTTACCTTATAGATTCTATGAGAAGGACCATAAAATAAAAGACATCTACCTATGTGCATGCAGAGTTCCTAGATCTGGTACACCTACTATCCCCTTTACTATATGAGCCTCACTGAGTGTATCCCCACTAGGTGTAGCATCACTAGGCACAACTGGATTGATGGGAGAATGTGGCTCCATCCCCCCCCCCATCAATTCTAGGATCCCATTATTCCTTTCATGTAATGGAGGAACAATACTTATTCCCTCAAGGATGTGCAGGTCCTAGGATATTTCATCTACTCCCTAGAGAGGGAAATCCTAATGTTTCTAGAATATGAGATACCCCATGAGGCCCAACTCACTGGTCGCGTTGATCATTACCCGTATCGTAAGATCCTCAGACAAACCATCAAATAATGATTTGTATTCAAAGATTGGATCCAATACCAAGTATATCATGGATTATTCAAATTGGGTTATATTCCATAACATGTGGCACATGTCTCTGTTGACACTGAAAATGACGGTGAAGACTCTGGTGAGTGGCAACAAGTTCCTAGTCATGGGACATAGAAGTACAATGATTAGATTTCTCCTAATATAGTTTCTTACACCAATGGTATCATCCATGCATGTTTGAGAAATATAGAATATTTTTTTGTTGTCACACCTATTATGATCACTACCTCTATATATGCATCATAGCCTCCCAAGTCTCAAAAGAACATACATTAATAGTATAAGGGAAATCAGATTCATCCACTAGTGCCAAAAACTACTCACACCCTTGGATTATTCATGACTCCTGAATTAAGAGATGTTCCCAGGGTATGCCCAGCCCTAAACTATTCCACTAATGATGATAAAAAACACACCACCGTGAATTCTATTGAATTAGTGGACTGGTTCACAATACCCAATAACGAGGAATGTTATGTGGACCCCTAAAGTGTCTCTAGATGACGTTGTCAAAAGAGAGGTAGAGTAAAATCCAATAGATAGAATGATGATGTGAATGATTCAAACTAGGTTTTTCATTCTATTTATACTAGTCATCAATCCTTGCATAGGACTCGGTAAGCACAACCCTCTCGGTATGTACCATCAGTTATGCCTCTATAGTTGACTGTATTAGTTGACTATACAGCTTAGCTGTAATTTCACCGTGATTAGCTACATCTAGCCAGGGCCTAACCTCACCCAACCGACACCCATCTGTCAGTTTTTTAGAGAAGACCATCTAGTCAGTAACAAAATATCACTAGTACTATCTAGGATTTAGCGCCTCATCCAACAGCATCTTCCACACACCCTTCCAAAGAACACCCCTCTGGGGGAAAAAATATGCCACAGGCACAGAAGTATGATGTGATAAAGAACCTCATTGGTATACCTATAAAGATTTAAATTCTTAAGACACTTTTCCTATCAAAATAAATGTTCAATTCCCTTTTTGAATATTTGAAAATCCCCTTTAGTTTGAGGTGGAGGTAGTTGCTACTAAGGCCAACTATGCAAAGGATGACAGGTAGGGGGGATGTCAAACCATTATCTAGTTTTTTAGGGAAGACAAGGGTGTCTCTATTCAGGGGAACATATTCCCACTATATATCACAAGTCATTTCAATGGCATATAAAGTTTCCACTTCCTAGTGGATATTGGCTTTGGGATCAACCTCATCCAGACACGGATGATCCCTAATCTAGCACTTATAGAAGAAGATATGACTACCTCCAACCTAACAATTAAAGGGTATGATAAGAGTGAGGAAAATACACGTAGAAAAATTTAGGTGAAGACTCAATATAGTGGTCTGATATCAAGCACTAAATTTATGGTAGTCTCATAGGATATTTCCTACAATGCACTGTTGGGAAATAACTGGATTCATTTGCATGAAGTTGTCCCCTCTTCATAACACCAGTGCCTCAAATACTCATATAATGGTTAATTAGGGGTACTCTAGGGTGATTAATCCCCCTTTGACTCTTGTGAGACCTACTATCTCAATGTTGATTACTAAAAAAGGGAAAGAAAGTAGGACAAGACTGATGGGGTTGAGCGCATCAATTCCCCTAATGATATAATGGTCATTGCATTTGATCCATGATAGACTTGAAAGAAATATTTTTCCTCCTAGTTCATCAGTTAGATCCCGTGATTCTAGAAATTAGGGTTATTTCATTATCACCAAGAAAAATGAGTGATCTCAGATTACCTTCTACTCCTATAGAAGACAGGACCAGCTGATATCGGAAGACCCTACTCCTGTGAAGTACCTTGAGGTTTTTCCCAAGGACACTAATCTATATAATTATCATATGTTACATAAAGAAGGGATAAAATGATAGAGTTAAAATAATTTAAATTTATTTTCTATAAAAAGTGGACCTCACAGATAGAAGCCAAATGGAATTGGATCGATGACTTATGTTGCCACATTCTTCGCAAAATGGGTACCCCTCATTAAGGATTCTATATCTGCCAAAGTAGACACTAGTGCTCCCCCTAGGTCAGCTAGTCTAGAAGATTCTACCCCTCCCTATGATCCTTTATCTTAAATGATGAATAGGATTTAAAAGACACCCCTCCAACATTTGAAGAGGGTTTCTCCACCACCTTTGGTGAGTTAACCAAGGTGAACCTTAGTACTTAAGAAGATTTGAGGTTGACACTGATCAGCACAGCCATGTCCCCATAGGATTAGTATTAGTATGTAGCCTTTTTAAAATATAACCATGATATATTCTCCTAGATCTATGATGAGAATCCAGAGATAGACCCTCATGTTATTGTTCATCGCTTTGACCTCCCAGTAATTCATAGTGGTTTCAAATAGACTCCCAAAAAGATGCACCCCTATCATGGTTCTATGGTAAAGGATGATGTTGAAAAGATTTTTAAGGTCAAATTTTTTAGTTAGTTCCAGTAACATAAGTGTTTATCCAACATTATCCCAGTCAAGAAGTATAATGGGTAGATCAGAGTCTATATCGACTTCTAAGACCTCAACCACCATTATCTGAATGATGATTTCCCCCTTCTAATGATATATCTATTGATTGATGCTACGGATGGGTTCCAAGCCCTCTCCTTCATGGAAAGATACTCCAGGTACAATCAGATCTGAATGTCCCTCAAGAATGAGGATTCCACCACCTTCAGGGTTCCATAAGGAACTTTTTTCTGTCAGGTGATTCCTTTAGGCTTGAATAATGCTAGATCCACTTACTAGGGGGCTATGAACCACATCATTAATATAATTCTAAAGAAATTGGTGTGAAGTGTTATGTGGATGATCTATTGGTCAAATCCCACTAATGTTAGGACTATCTCAAGGATCTTGAGAAAGTGTTCAGCCTCCTCTCTCGAACCATATAGATAAACCCCCTGAAGTGTGCATTCGGGGTTACCTATAGAAAATTTCTTGGCTTTGTCATAATATATATACACATCGAGTTTGACTAAGATAAAATCAATTTTATTAGATAAATGACTCCCCTAAGAAATCTTTGGGAGTTAAGGGACCTCCAAGTCCACTTATTCTAAATAAATAGATTTATTGAAAATCAGGATGGAAGGTGTAATCCCTTATCAAGGATCATAAAAAAATCACAATTTACTTATGGGGTGAGGAGTTTTAGACTGACTTTGAGGATATCAAAAAATACCTACTACAACCTTTGGTTCTAATTCCACTCATCTCAAAAAATCCTTTGGTCCTCTACATAGATACTCTGGAATGGTTCCTCATAGCCCTTATAGCCTAGAAAAACAATGAGGGAAGGGTGAAATCTTGTACTATCTCATCTTCATGCTCCTTGACATGGAGACCAAATACTCCCCCATCGAAAAGAGTTTCCTCACACTGGTATTTGTATTGCATAAGTTGTGATATCATTTGAAGCACCATGAGATATAGTTGGTGTCTTGAGTAGACACACTAAATTATATCCTCAATCACCCCATGTTGATGGGATGATTGGTGCACTGGGTGGTAATCCTCTAGAAGTTTGGCATTAGGTTTGTCTCATATAAGTCTATTAAAGGGTAGGCATTGTTATATTTTTTGTTTGCACATCCATCCCCTAAAGAACTACCCCTGGATGTTTATTTCTCAGATAAAGCTATTCTCTTAATAGTGCAGTATGTACCATGTTGGAAGATGCATTTCAATGGTGCCTCCTGAAGTACGACTGGTATAATTCTCAACAACCCCAATCATAAAAGGGTAGGCTTGGGGATTATCTTCATCACTCCAAAACAGGACATATTTCTAGACTCTTTCCTATTATCAGAAGGTTTCACCAATAATAATGCAGAGTATTAGGATCTCATTACTAGTCTCGAGTTGTCCCTTGAGATTGATGTACCCTGCTTACATGTGGAGGTAGACTCTGATCAAGTCGTCAAAGATATTAAAGGTGACTGCATAATCATAAATCAAGATTTTATCCCCCTTCTAGAACATACCCATTATCTGATGGACCAATTCCCTTTCCATCCTAAGGTGACCCATGTTCCCCAATCATAGAATATTCGAGCTGATACTTTGGAAAGTTTAGATGTATCTCTTCTAGAACCCAACCTGGATGACCTATAAATTCATGCGGTACACCGAAGGGTCATCACCCCCCCCCCCCAAATTAAAATGATGGAAACCAACATGTATATTAGATAAATGTTGGTACTTTTGTGCCATAACCCTTAGATCCCTCTATATATGTGGAAACAAATGATTGGATGACTTCTATTGTCAAGTATCACCAGTATATCATTCTCCCACTAGACTGAGCTGAGAATGTAGTGTGGTTTACCCTCTAGAGTGGCCTTATCCTTGATAAAACCCTCTATGGGGGTGGGTTTGGTGGAAATATTATCTATTATATATAAGTAAATGAGATACCCCAGGTCATGAAGGATGTCCATACGGAATCCTGTAGATCCCATCAAGAAGGATTGAGGCTCTCCCGCCAAATTTTAAGGTTGGGATACTTTTGGACCACCATGGTTCATAATGGCATTGAGTTTTCCAAGAGGTTTCACATGTATCAAATCCATGATAACTTTTTTGCATCAACCGTTAGAGCTTCTCCACACTACCAAATATTCTTGTCCCTTTGTAATATGGGTACTCAATGTTTTGGGTCCATACCCACCAGAGAAAAATCAATAGTGTAGGTTCATTTTGACCACAAAATACTTCTTTGAGAAATAGGTATAATTTGTTCCCATCAATTAAGTCAAAACTCGATCTGTAATTGAGTTTTTTGAGCTCCCACATCATCTAACTATTTGGGGTGCCTCGCGCTATTTTCAAAGACAACAACTTCAAATTATAAGCTATCGAGATAATGAAACTATATGCTAAGTACTATATTTGATCTAACCATACATACCACTACCATGTATATAAAAATGGGTAGATTGAGGCATTCAAAAAACCCTATATAACTTCTTGTAGAAAAAGGTAGGCTAGAACAAAAAGATTTGTCCCAAAAAACTCTCTAATACCCTTTGGGTCTATCAGAAGATGACTCAAAATTCCATCCAGGTGACCCCATACTGCATTTTATATAGAAAAGAGGTAGTCTTACCCATTAAGGTTCAATTATTGTTTCTCCAAATAGTTGTTTATGACCATAATATGCCAGAAAGAGTGGAATAAATTCATCTAGTTTAGTTGTAATCCCTTTATGAAAATAGGATTCAAGTCTGGAATAACTTAGAGAGGCACTAAAATATGATAGTTTGAGAATTCAATAAGAAGGTCCACCTTCGCTCCTTCCTCCAGGGTGACTTGTTATTGGATCTCAGAACATCGATGGTACCTAGTAAAAAACACCAAAGTTGGATCCCAAATGGAAAGGATCTTACATTATTCATAAGTTTTACTCCAATGGAGAATACTCTTTAATCACCATGGAAGGAGAGTATATCAGACCCCTCCCCCACCAATTCCAAGTTTCTCAAGTAGTACATTGTCTAAAACCATGGTCCAAACTCTAAAAACTTAAACTAAGAGTCTTGGTCAAATCTACGCAACCTTAAACAACAGAGAACATGGTTAAAGCTACGTGAACTTAAACTAAATCGACCATGATCCAATATTTACAAACTTAAATTAATAGCAGTCCCTTTGGTATGATCTCTATGAACTTCAACTAGTAGTATCCATAGTCTAAGTTGTAAGACTTTAAATTGTAAATCCCAACATCCTCAGTGCATGATGTTAAAATGAAGCCTTACCCTATTTAATAAAAATAGGATACCTTACATACCAAGTGTAGGATGACCAAAAAATGAAGATCCTCAGCACACGATGATAAACTGTATCCTTACCCCATTTTATTAACATGGTATTCCCCATATAATTTTTAGGATTCCTCAATTACCTCATTAGAGAGGACACCACCCCACTTCCAAAATTGGTCTTCTACCATGTCATGTTTTGGAACTATGTATGGATTGATTACCATTCAGATGGGATACGTAGTGATTATTAAACCCTTTTTCTTTAGGTTCATCCTCTAATTCATCGTGAACCCTCCCCTAAGGGGGGAAGAGAAATTAGTTTCACCAAAAATTCATCCCCTTGGATCCACTTAAGGTTCAAGAATTATGACTTTAAACTATGTTCAGTTTTTGTCAGGATATTTATGTGATACATGGTATTTCCTTTCCCTCCTTTAATGTTGGGTTTTACCTCCTTTATGCCATGAAAACATCCTTGGTACAAACATTTCTAGTCCCATCATCATGACTTTAAACTATTTTTAAATCCCCATGTTCCAAGAATTATGACCTTAAACTATGTGCATCTGCCCCTTATCTGAATTGTTTGCTTCATCCCTATAGTTTCAGATGACCAATTCCCCCACCTCTTTCCATAACTATGTGTGTCTTGATTCCCATTCCCATGGGATACATAGTGATTTCTATATCTCCTATCTTCAGGCTCAATTGTGAATTCATCACAAAACCACCCATTAAAGATGGAATTATCACCCCCCCAAGTTACCTTGGGCCTCCTAATCAGGTGTAAGATTACAATCATATTCTTTTACCCATTATCAATCCAAGATAACCTTGTGGAATAATATGTGGAAGGAAAAATGGGTAGCTCAACACATATGCCTCACCAATTTCCTCAGCACACAACATTAAACTGTAAGCCTTACCCTGTATAAAATCGGGATATCTCATGTGATAAATATGATATGATCCAAAATAACATCCTCAGTGCAATATTTTAAAATATATATTTACCTCATATAAATTTGGGATACCTCATATAACTAATATGATGTGTTTCAATGTCCTCGCCTGAGAGGATGCCACCTTACCAGTATTGGTCTCTTACCATTCCAGGTTCCAAACCTATGTGTGGATTAATTCCCATGCCCAATGAGGTATTTAGGGATTCATGGACTTTAAATCCCAATCCTATCCTTAACACCATCTATTTTTAGGGTCTCCCCCTAGTCTAAACATTATGACCTTAAATTGTGTAACTGGTTTTGGGATTACCTTGTGTTGTAGTATAGAGTCTCCTTAGATCCTTCTTCACATTGGGTTTTGACTCGCATGCATCATATGAACATCTTAAAATTATCTAATCTTGGTCAAATGATTATAACCTTAAACTATGTGCATATTTCCTCTTTGTGGCCCCTTATTTTCATAGTTTTATTCACCTTCGGTGTTTCAATAAGCCACTTCCCCTTCTCTTTTTCATCACATCCTTGCTCAAGAAGATTGCCCCTTTCTTGCATTGGTCTTCTACCATGTCATTTTATATAACTATGTATGGATTGATTCCCTTTCCCATGGGATACATAACGATGCCCGAATTTCATATCCTAGTCACAACCTCCATTGTCAACCCATCATGGGGTCTTTTTCCCCTCAGCATTATGACATCAACTTGGGTATGATTTGTCAGGTTTTATGTGGAATTGGGTATCTTTATCCATATTTTCACAATAGTTTATCTTTATTTCATTCCAAAAAATCCTCCATAGGATACCCACACACTTTGATCCAATCTCTGTTATTTTAAACTAGCAACTTCCCCTATAGTCTGAGCTCTATGACCTTAAACTTATAGCAACCATAGTCCGAGTTATACGGCTTTAAACTGTAAATCCCAATATCCCCAACACATAACTTCAAACTATAGCCTAACCCTATATGAAACTAGGATTCCTCGTATGATAAATATGGGATGACTATATGATAGAACATCCTCAGCACAAGACATTAAACTGTAGCTTTACCCCATATATAATTGGGATGCCTCATATGGAAAGTATGGGATGAACATAACCAACATCCTCAGTGCATGATGTTAAATATAGTATTACCCTATGAGACATACATAGGATGCTTCATATAACCAATATGAGATGATTTTATATCTGCACCAGATAGGGTGTCACCCCTCTGATGTTGGTCTCCTACCACGCCGCATTCCAGAACTGTGTATGGCTTGATTTCCATTATCATGGGATACATAGTGATGCTCAGATATCATATACTAGGTCCAACCCTACCATTAACTTATTTTGGGATCCCCCCCCCACTTATGGTACATTCTTGATCCTCACCTATTGGTATGGTCATCTAGTATATTTGAGTGTGTGGGAAAATAGCTCCTAGGATACTCAACATTCCCTTTGGGATATTACCCACTTCCACTTTCATGCATCATTCTTTATTCTATTTGGACAATCATTATCATCCTAATTTGAACAGGATTCCTAATGGAAATAGTTCCTAGAAACACTGGCTCACCTATTGTCCTGGGATCACACCTTTAAGGATGATTGATAATAGATAATGGATCCCATGTTTTTAATTCTTTCAATGGTTGATCCCTCATTTTTTGTCCCCATATTTGACTTGTGTGGGTGTATAACCTATGTTTTAGACATGATTAATAGTTATTACCTACCCATGTTCATCCCCTTTTCACTATCCAGATCTTCAAAGTAACAATCTACCCCTGAAATACTCCCTTAAGTTAGTCACTTCTTCACCTTTTTGTGTTCTACCCTACAGATAATGGTAACTTTGTACCGCTTCTTAATCTCACAACAAGCATGGATCATACGGGATAAGGATTTGGGAGGGAGTTTTCCTCAAGAAAGGTTGATATGCATAGGTTCCCCCTTTTGGTATGAACTCTACAACCTTAAAATTGGATCCCAAATCTAAGAATTATGACTTTAAACTATATTCAGGTCACCCTAGGAATTTTTCATGTGGCATTGGTCCTCCTTGGCCCTCAATTCACATCAGATTATCACTATTTCATGCTACACATGTTCTTTTGGGCATTCATCCTCTAGTATGAACTCTATAACCTTAAACTAGGATCCCAAGCCCATGAATCACAACCCTAAACTGTGTGCAAGTTATCTCGGAGATGTTATGTGTGGAGGGGCCTTCAAGGCCCCTCATTTACATCAGGATACCTCTCCCCTGTGTCACACGCATTTCACATGCAACCCGTAGTCCAAGAATCATGACCTTAAACAATGTGTGACTCACCACCAAATTCTTTTCTTGGTGTAGGGAATCCTAGTTATGCCATTCCCATCAGGTTTGAACACTTTGGCATCATAAGATCCTTTCTGGAGAGATCCCCCCTTAGGTATGAGAATTATGACCTTAAACTATTTATAAATTTTTATTCTAAATGGTATGACATTAAACTACTAGAGTCAAGAGGCACAAATGTCTGTCGGGTTTAAAACCCATAGAGGAAATCTAAGAAAGAGTTAGAATACCCCCACTAGTTCAACCCTAAGACTTGTGAAGAAATAAGGGGATAAAAACAAAAGATCTACAAAGATGGAAGGGACCCACTATGGATCCCTAAAAAATCCTAGCTACACTCGTTGAACTGATCAGTTTAGGAAAAACATAGAGCCAAGTTTTAATCTTCGTTTTCCTCATGAGTTCCTCTAGAGGGTATTCCCATTGTGTTACCCTCTTACATCCCCCCATAATCTTGGATGGGAAGGTATTATTCACGTTTTTCTTCATCATCCTCGTTGTATGATGTTAAACTATGTGTGCATCATCCTCACCATATGAAGATAAATTGTGTGCACATCGTCCTCAGTGTATGACATTAAACTCCATGTGCATCATCCCCATCATATAATGTTAAAATATATGTATATCATCCTCACCGTATAATGTTAAACTATGTATACATTGACCTCACCATATGATGTTAAACTACATAGGCTTCATCCTCACCATATGATGTTAAACTAACATGTACACCATCCTTACTGTATGATGTTAAATTGTGTGTGCATCATCCTTATTGAATGATGTTAAACTGCATGTGCATTTCCCTCATTTTATGATGTTAATATGTGTGTGCATCATCCTCACCATATGACATCAAATTGCATGCACATAATCCTCATTGTATGATGTTAAAATATGTTTCCATCATCCCCATTACATGATGTAAAAATTTGAAGTGTCTCAGGACCTCACCAAAGAATCATTTGTTACCCTTTAGTTTTGGTCACCTACTGTATCATTCATGTTCCTCGGTCATCTATTGGAATCCAAGATAGTGCTCCCCTTGTAAGATGATTCTAGCCTTTGTTAAGACTGATGTGTCTACTTAATGTGCTCAAATCCATAGTGACATAATTCCAAGAGGGTTGAACTCCATTCAAACATTTAATTAGTTCATCCTCATGCATCGAGTTATCTGTGATTTGGATCCCCATTATCCTTCATGTCTGAATAGGACCCCTTAAAGAAATGGTTCTTGACCACATTGGCACACCTACCATCTTGGGAACATGCTCTAAATGACCCCCAATAGCATTTTGATATAGTTCCTATGTTTTGAACATGGTCAGCAGTCGATCCTCATTTTTTCCCCATCCTTGAAAAATGATAATGGGTTATATTTTTTTAACATGGTCAACAGTTATCCTCCATCGTCATGCCACTTCCTTTTGTGTTCCAGATCTTGGTCATCTCAATTTATTCTCTTAATCACCCATTTATTCAGGTAGAATTCAACACCCCTGGTATTACCCCATTTGTGCACTAGAAAATGTTGATAAAGCAAGTGGATATGCAGAGAGTCTCATGATTCAGCCAAAAAAAATTCAGTATGGACACTCTTGGTGGTCAATAAATGAGTCATATCCATAAGTGTTTAACCCTTGTATGTTAATCTCATATAAATGAGCAATATTATATTTTTCCTCTTGTTTACCACACCAAAAATGACTCACATGGGATTAGGGATTCATTATCGGTTGCCTTGTTATTGTGATCAGAGATGTAGCAAAAATAAAACATTTTAAAACACTAAGGAATTTAAAACAAACCATCCAAATTTTGGGAATTTCATCCATATATTGGATCCACTACTTTATTTCAGGATAAGATAAAATTCCCTAAGGTTAATCCCCAGTGACTAATCACTTGAGCTTAGCCAGCCTCTGTTGAGTAGCCTCCATAGTCTTCTTCCACTCTGATAGATTGGTCACCTCCTCCTATGAGATAGGATGAGATTATTCAACTCTGGTTCACACCTATTCCTTCTCTTCTTGTCACTCATCCACCAAATATTATACTTCCATTTACTTATACTTATATTCCACTAACCATGCCACCATTTGTCTAATGATCTCTTCTTGAGTAGTGATGATGGTTTCATTCTCCTGCACCTACCCTTCTAGGAGAGTGATATCCTCTTCAACTACCTAGAGAACCTAAGTTCCTATATCCTTCTTATTTTTCTAGTAAATTTAAAACTCCTGTAACTTAACACATGATCATTCAATAATAAATTCTTGATATAATTCATAGAGGTCGCAAGAATATGCCACATCATTCCCTAGGATAACTAGCCAATGGTGGAGAGATCCCACCCTGTTTGAAAGATCAACCAGTGGAGTGTGAGTGATGAAATTCCATACACTCCTACACACCTAGTGTCAGATGACTCAGTTCTCCTAGATAATATCTGATCCATAATATTTGATGTCCTCAAGAAGTGTAATATCATGCTGGGGGAATACCACCAACACATTAGTGGCAGGGTCATTTTTAGGCAGGTACTTGGCTGAGAAAATCCCTGGGTCTAGGGAAAGTGTGTCTATGCTAGACCCCTCACCCATAGAATAAGCCCCAGCTACCTCCTATGTCACTTCTAAGGTAGGCTTGTCCCCCACATCTTCCTTGACCACCTCCTTTGGTGGCTTGATCTTGACTGCCTTCATTGAATTCTTGGATCTAGCATCTATCACTGATGGAACTTTTGGGATAAGTATAGTCATCATAGACTCCCTGATCATCTTGGTTGTTGGAATGATTTACACCTCCTCCAATGAGGCTTCAGCTCTAGTATCCATCTCCTATAGAACCTCTATGGTTGGATCATCCACCACAACCTCCTCAACCACCTTTTTTGAATGCATTGCATCATCCTCCATCACTTCCCCAGACTCGAGCATCGCCACAGCTGGATGAGATCATGGGTCATTCGGGCATCACTCAAGGAGGTAAACCATAAAGAAAAAGGTGAAAAGTGGAAATAGATTATAATAATGATACAGTATAATGAGAATCTTTAAAATATTCATAGGAAGTCCCACTGGCAATAGTGTTCCCCCAGTATCCATCGCCTCGGTTGTGGATTCCACTTCGACCGGTAGTTAGTCACCTATGACCATAACATTAAGTAGAGGCCTTGAGATCACCCTTTAAAGTTTTGATGCTCCCTCATCCTATTCTATAGGTTCATCAAGAACCTCACCCTCATTCACACTCACTGATTTCTACACAAGTAAAAGTGGTTTTAGGCATCAATCTTAGGAGTTGGGTAATATCCAAGGCACACATGATCAAAAGATTTACTTGATCAGTGATAGGATTTTTATCCCTAAGGGAGATTTGATATTAATATATTCCCTAGGACTCCTCTAATCCTTCACCCTCAGTTTCATTAGAATCCATGTGGCCTACAAGAAGACTCTAAGAGGAAGACACGCCTAGTAACAACTTCACTCAGCTGGTCAAGAGATGTATGATGTCATGATATTAGACCAGGTCTTCCAAATTTGTCATGTATTACATAACCTCGTCATGGGAAACATGGAATCCTGCCCTCTCATGACCCAATCCAGTGATTAATATCCCCTTGTAGTAGAAATGATTCCATATCCCACAAAGAGAGGTGATATGTTTTTAGATCTCCCAACTCTCCCAAGACTAAAAAAATAGCATCACTGGGGACATCCAGGTGATGCATTCTCTTCCCCAAACCTTGGACATGCACTCTTAGGAATAAACTAAAGGGAACGCTTTCCTCCTGAAGTCACTTACCCAAGAGCATAGATCCAATTTCCACATGTGAAGGACCAAAAATTACCATCTCTGCAGCCGCTGCTCCACCCACCAGGATAACTCTACCTCTGCGGCGTGCCTTTCTTGTTGCTCACCCACGAACCCATGGTTTTAGTACAAATCATTACTCATCATCCAGATTGGTTCACCACCTCATCATATCCCTAGTATATGTGCTCTCCTAGCTTAGTTTATATTCATGTATGATCTTGTAAGAAAAAGTGTGTGATGGCGTCTCATTTCAGACCCTACCATATTCATGTGCAGACATGTGCCATATCTATATGGGGATTGAGGGGTGTAATCCTCTACATAATATCATGTACACCCTCAAGTTCAGTTGTTGGAGACATTGAAACTTTCTTGTGAATCTTTGTGGGGTGTATAGATCACAAAATACCTTTAAATATGCCCTCTCCACTAATACCCTACCTCGAAAGGTCATGAGGTATGATCGTTGTTCAATGGTCCTCATGTTTTTGTCAGTCACCATTACCATAAGAAGAGGAAATGCATAGAAAATGAATAATTATTCCAACCCAATCCTTACTAGCACATCCACTAAGCCTAAATTGATAGGGTGGCTCTTGTTGATGTTCAGGATCGATGGTTGTAAGTCTATTCTAGGAGGGAATATTGGGTTTGGATATTCATATCCCCCCATGTGTATGGTGACCCAACCATGCAAGAAATGGAAGGGCTTTCACACATAGAATAGAGTCTTCCCCTGGCTGATATGGTGGAGTTCTTTATACAACTTCATCAATACCAAGACTACTAGGTTTATGTGCTTACCCATTTCCATCATCATCATCATGGTGAGGGTACTCGACTACATCCCCATGTGTGAATCCCACATTAGGACCATCCATCCACATATCAATATGGTAATTAATCCCATCATCCTGAGCATAGGATCCTCATGCTTCACATTGTATCCCTAAAACTGTTATTCTCTTTCCTCTAGGGTCCTCCAATATGGGTTATCTTTTCCTCATTAGTGTGACTTCGGACATTGACGTAGCCTCCCAGGTAGCCTGCCCCTTGGTTCATTCAAGAAGTACATGAACCATTTCTTTAAAGGGATATCCTTCATCCTTGGTTTTTGGTCACTCTTCCCCTGCACCAAGTGAAATAACACCCTTTCTATAGCTGAAATATGCTCTCGGTCCTCCCAAACATCCTCTACAGGGAAGAATTCATTGTACATGTCCCCTTGGATCAGGATCCTAGAAATCTGGTAGAGATCCCACAAGATAATGTCAACCTCCCCATGATACAGATGAAATGTGTTGGTCCTTATTGAACACCTAACTAATAGCTCCAACACGATGTCCAAGTGATAGTAGACATAGAACTGTGAGCACCATGTCACCTCATAAATCCCTACTCGCTTCAGATCCACCTAAAATTTCTTAAAGGACTAGAATAGCCAGTATTCTTAGGCCTATTCATCTGTGAAATTGACACCCTAGCATGGGTTTCATTCATCATACATCCTTTGAGATTTTCTATCAGACACACCATGAGAATATTCTCATACTGAGGGGGATACACATCCACCTACAATGCCTCCCTATTGACATTTTTCACATGGTTCCATATGTTGTGTGAAATAAGGGATGTGTGGTCCTTCATAATGTTCCCTATAATATCCATGTTTCACTGGTGTTGTCAAGGAATGATCCTAAACCAGTAGGCAGGCTCTTCTCGATTGGCACTGGGAATGAACACATCATCCCTCAGCCCAAAACTGTATAGAAGTAGCCTCTTTCATAATGAGTATCCATTTTGATACTTAATTAGTAGTTTGGTGAGTTTTTTATGATTTTAATTAGTCTAGAATCTCTCCCTTATCATGATGTTTCCATCCATCTCTTTTCATTGATCAGTAGAAGCTCTAGCACCTTCAGCGGACATTTTATTAGAGACTTAAAAAATTTCTGAAAATGGTTTGTGAATGTCCCTTCATGAAGTTCGTTTCATGAAGTTTGTGTTCATGTAATTTTTCAGGCTCATGAAATTATTCTCATGGATATTCAGATCATGAAAGAGGCTAGTTTCACGAGTGGTGAGGATCAAAATAACAAAACTCTCACATAGGTATTGAGTTTCATGAAAAGAGAGCATTGGCCTATCTTTCATGAAAATATTGTGGTCTCTTAAGGGACCCCACCCCAATTTACAGGTATAATTTCAGACCAATTTTCACAAATAGGGCTTTCCAATCACCAATTTTCAGTAGTTTTCTCTCATAATCTGGCCCTCCTCTCCATCTTCGGATCTTATTCTGAGGGGGAATTTGTTGATGTTGAAATACACATGTCACGGGAGAGGTTGAGGAAGGAACGTCCAATTTAAAACAAATTCAGGCCAAAATTTCATCAAAATACACTTAAGGGATGGGTTCGTGAAGGTTAGAATCTTCATGAATAGAGCTGGTTCACAGAAGTCCCCAACCATGTAAAGATTGAGGTGGTAACCTTCATGCAATGTAACTCTGGTTCGCAGAAACTCATCATTCTGTGAAGCTCATAATATTCTAGTAAAGCATCCATCTTTCATGAAATTTATTCCCTTACCTTCGTTGGGCCTATAAATACCCCCCTATGTCTGAAATTCAAGGGGAGTGACCTTTCAGCTTCTAAGAAAAGATATGAATTCATGAAACCCATAACATTTATGAGAGAAAGAGGATATGAATTTCCAAAGGTATCTATATTTCATTAAACCACATCCCATGGGTTTTTTATAACCTAAACACATGGTGGAGATAACTTTCACAAAGTTTCATGTCCTTCCTATAAGAATAAATCTCTTTGTGGATCTTAAGGTTTAATGAGATAATTATCCTTTGAAAAACCAACCCCATGGGAACTAAGACTTCACTCTGAGTTAGGGTCACCCTATTTTTTAAAACATATTCTTTTGTGAGACCCCTAACCTTCAAAAGACCCCTAACCTTCATGAATACCCCAACCTTCACGAAGCTAAAACATTCACAAAACCCATCCTCTAGACCTCTCCATGTTTCCTTCTTTTAGCCAATACCCTTTTGAAAAATTTGAGTTCTCGGGGCCCCTATACCAATCTAGAATCGGTTTAACCTCTCCCCAAGTACTTGTGTGACTAGAACCACCTACCCTTGTGTTTTACCACTTTGATTCAAGCGCTCCCTAGACCATTAGCCTACATGTTTATCCTAAGAACATGTACATGAATTCCTTTTGATCCTAAGAATAGGAACTCTAACATTGGGCCTCTTGGTTTCCAATCCTCTATGGTAGTGTCTATTCCATGCCCTTCCTAGAGGCATTTGATTAGTGTACATGTAAGTCCTAAAGGTGTAATCACTGAGGGAAATAGATTACCTTTCTCGATAGAGAGTCCATTTTCTAGATATTCTTATCACCTTGAAAAGGTCCCCCTTTGGGTGTAAGTCCCATCCACTTTTGAGCTTCATAACATAAAACCATCTAGATACACATCCTAGTCATACAATGTTAAACTATAAAATAATTAATTTAGCATATGAAATTAAATTGTAGACTTACCCCGTGTGATGAGCATGGGATTCCCCATGTATGATCATCATGGGATTCCACCTTCTCTATAAGAACCTGGGTTTTGAGCCTGTAAGAATTTGAAATTTTCTTGATGTTACTCCATAGCAAGGCGTTCAGACAGTGTGTGATTTCGAGCCCTAGTGTGGCCGGAATTAAATTTTAAGTGTGTTCACACTAGACACGCCAAATAAACAGAATAACTCCTAAACGGTTGATCTTATGGGAAAACCGAGGGCACCGTTGAGTCTGGAGCGTGCCTTTTACCCTAGGAGTGGGGTAACTTTCACAGGCGCGACCCTTCTGTGGAAAACGCCACCAGGGGTGTTTTCGTAATTTAGCATCTCTGGGCGTGAACTTTATAACTTCTGAATGGAGGCTCGGATTAAAATTTCAACACCACCGTTGCACTCAGAATGTGGTTTTTACCCTAGGGGTGGCTTAACCTCGACCTCGTAGAGAGTTCAGGTACGGGCCTACTGGTGGGGGGTTAAAAAAATTAATTAATTTAATTCTTTATACTTAAACACATCCACCCTCACCCTTCTCCTCCCCTTTCATTTTCTCCCTAGAGGAATCCCTCTCAACAAGATTCAAGCTTCCCCTCCACGCCGGCAAGGCGGTGGCGTTTCCGGCGGATCGTTCGTGAAGCTACGGGCTACGCCCAGCGAGGTAGGAGTTTGCATTTTTGTTTTTAATTTCCACATCTTCCTTGAATTAAATTCGTTGCATCGAAATGATATCCAATCGTTGAGAGAAGACCATAGTTGCGTAGGATTCGATACGATCTTTCTAACGCTCTTCTTGGATCGAAAATCCTAGTTCTGGGACGCCCGGGGTGGCCCCTGGAAGTTTTCCGGCCAAACTCAGTTTTCCAACGGGCTCCCAGGCGGCGGCGGCGCAGTCCCAGGCGACGGTGACGGTGGCGTGGTCCTAGGCGGTGGCGGCGCGGTCTCAGGTGGGGGCGGCGGGCTCCCGGGTCGCCGGTGCAGGGCGCGACGAGGGTCGCGGCGCGCGACCCCGCGCGGAAGACCGAGACCTTCCGAAGGCAGTTCTCCGCGCGGGATAGCGACCGGACATGAGGGCCGGTCGGCCAAGTGGACCGCGGGTCAGCGGTCGGGCCACACTGAAGGGCTGCGGGCCGGCTGGACCGGGCCAGTCCAACCCAAAGGGGTTATCCCCCTTGTCTTCGGACACCCGTAACTTCCACTACGGGTGTCTGTTTTGCATGCCGTCTATGGAAGTGCAATACTCGGCTCGGGATGGAGATTTTGAGATGGTCTTGGGGATTTTTTTTATTCCTGATATGGGGGCTCGGTGGCGCAACATGCTCGTTAAGTACCACGTCAGGATTTTTCTTTCGGATGGCGCAAACACATCCAGAGTCTGTTTAAGGCGCTGTCAGTGGCGTTGTGACCCTGGCGTTGAGACGAGGTTGTTCAGGGTGGTTTTAGGCAATGAAGCTGGAGTTGAGACGTGGGCCCCACGGGCCGTCTTTTAAGTTTTGAGCAGTGTTTTGCGAATTTTTCATCAGACGTCTGTTTGGGGCGAATGAGTAGTCGTTTTGGCGTGTTTTTCTGAGAGCATCACGATAGTGTAGTTCTCCTAACCTATTTCGGGACCGATGTGTGGGCCCCATGAGATGTTGTATGGGCATAAAGCGGTGTTGAATAAATTTTTTGTCGGGAGTCTGTTTCCAGCGAGTAAGTAGTCTATCTCGCGTATTTTTTCGTGAGGATTACAATGGTGTAATATGTTTGGGCATGCGAAGCCTCTTTCGAGATATCATTAAATATGGAAATATGAAAGGGCTTTTGTTGGAGGTTCCTTTGATGCACTCCGAACCAATGCACGATAGCGATGTTAGTGACACCCAGTGATGGCACGGGCAATGCGGAGTTATCGGATCAGTTCCGGGTTTACCCTCCAACAGGGTTGGGCAGTAGGTTACCCACTAGTGTATTAGGGTTCACCCTCCAGTGAGGCTGGGTAGTGGGTTACCTGTTGACCTTAGGGTTTACCCTCCAGTGGGGCTGGGCATTGGTACCCATTGACTTTAGGGTTTACCCTCCAGTAGGGCTGGGTAGTGGGTCACCCAACAATCTTTTAGGGTTTACCCTCCAGCAGGGTTGGGTAGTGGGTCACCTGATGACCTTTTAGGGTTTACCCTCCTACAGGGCTGGTCAGTGGGTCACCCGATGACCTTTTAGGTTTTACCCTCTAGTTGGGCTGGGCAGTGGGTTACCTAATGACTTATTTCAGACTCAGCCCATTCTATGAGGCTAATCAGTGACTTTTCTCTATGGTTACCGGAGCAGGATCCTTGGTTGCGTGATTCAGCGATGAGATAGCTTTGATGTGCGGGATGTTTGGGCATCAGTGGTGCATATCCTTAGAACTGTTGACGACTTATCCTGGGATGATCTTGGAGATGGAGATCCCCTTACGCACTCGTTTGGCTTTCTTGTTGAGCATATATATATATATACCCTACTTTTGTTCCCACTCCTTGGGTTCAGTTTTCTTGTCAGTACTTTTCAGCACTTTACTTTTTCTATTTAGAAGTCGATGCATGACTGTGGTTGGGTTTTAGCTATTCATTATTTGGTTTTCTTTTTACTCTTCACTTCTGCATTGAGTGGGCTATGTGTATAGGTACTTAGGAAAAGGCCTCCCTAATATTGTTATGCCTTCGGCACTTGTTTCCATCCCCTGGCCTATGGAGGCGGGCTTGGGGTAGTTGCGGCTCGAGACTGGTAGGGTCGGGTTGTGACAAAGTGGTATCAGTGGTGGTTCGTTCCTTGGGGAATTGTTTGAAAGTCCCTAAAAAGGAATTGTTTAGGATTTAGGGAAATAGTGTCGATGTGTCTTGAGAGAGGCTCTCAGGCCAGGGATTCTAGTGATAGTATGGGTGGCCGACGTATCCATTCTCCAGGACCTTGATAACTGTCTTGTCAACTTGGCACGCTGAGACATTTGTTGCAGGGAACTTTGGAACATGCATCTGGTAGGATTGAGTCTTTGAATGTCCTTGTTGAGTTAGCTCCCCTTTGTTATTAGTGATATATATATATATATATATACTCATCTAATCATGGTAATCCTTGATAATTTTCAGGATGCCCCCATGATAGCAGCCAGCCAGGTTACCCTCTCTAGTTCGTGACGACAACCTGGCGAGCGACGAGGTGTCAGTTTAGAGACCCTCACATGATCCCCTTCCACCTAGTGCTTCAGAAGTAGCCCCTACACCTAGATAATGACAGTTAGTACTGGCAGCATAGGATGAGGTTGAGCATAGGCTGAGTACTCTCTGAGACTTTCAACGTCAGTGGCAGCAGAAGTTCCACAGGGACCTAGATCCCCAAGAAGCGGAAGACTGGCTAGAGTCCATGGACTGACTTTTTAGGCTGGTACAGACACCATCAGACCAGATGGTATCCCTAGCTACTAGCATTTTCCTCAGGATGGCCGGGCATTTGTGGGGGTTGGTTACTCAGACCCACGATGAGTCGTCTCTCACGCGGGATAGCTTCCAGCATCTCTTATAGGAGGAGTACTCCCCCTCTTGTTTACGCTCCGTTTGGATTCAGGAGATTCTGGAGATGAAGCAGGGGGGATGAACATGGTGTAGTACTCAGCCCGGTTTACTGATCTGACATGCTACTCACAGGATATGGTTTGCGATAGTTACTTCTAGGCGCGGAAGTTTGAGCATGGTCTTTGCAGGGAGATTCGTGCTAGTGTAGTAGCCCTGTGCATCCCTACATATTATGGGGTGCTAGAGCAGGTGCTCGTGATAGAGATATTCGTGTCTGAGGGACGCCAGCTGGTAGGGCCTAGCATTGGCCGCTTTAGAGCAGAGTCTTCGGTAGCAGGCAGGCGGCAGAGAGCAGAGCCTCAGTCGAGGAGACCCTTCCGTGAGCAGACTCGGGGGCAGGGTCATACACCGCAGTGGCTCCATAGAGCACCGGGGAAGTTAGGAGAGAGAAGGTTCTATGCTTGTGATATATGGAGACACCTAGCACGGGACTGCCTGACCAGGCGTACCGAGCAGCCGTGGTAGGCAGTGGGTGCACTGTAGTGGTAGAGGCAGCACCGCGACCAGGGATCCCCCAGGCGAGGACAGGGTGTCCCTCAAGGATGCGGCAAAAGTAGAGTGGTAGGAACTGGAGGTGGGGGATGGTGTTTCGAGGTCCTTCCATGGCCACCACCGGGCGGCCCACATCAGGCTCAAGGAGCTGGTGGTAGGGGTCACGAGCAGCTTCAGGCTATGGGTATTCGTGACCCCCTAGCACACGAGATGGTCCGAGGTAAGCTTTTTGTTTACTCTATGCTTGCTTTGGTACTAGTAGACATAGGATCCATCCACTCATTTATATCTCTGATTTTGGTACAGGAGTTGTAACTTCCAGTAGAAGTGCTAACACCTGCACTTAGCCTCAAGGTTCCAACGGGAAGTGCCTCGTTGGTAACCTTTATCTGAAGACAGTGCGAACTGTCGTTCATAGGAGGGAGTTTCATGTGGGACCTACTCGTCATCACGATGGAACCTTATGACATCATCCTGGGCATGGATTGGCTTTCTATGGTTCACTCCCAGATCGAATGTCATCACAGATGAGTCAGAGATGTGTTTTTGGATGGGACGAGGTTCACTATCCTTGGTAAACGAGACCTCGTGGCAGAGCAGATGGGTACTCTAAGTAGGAGACCATGAACTTTTTATCACCAGTTAGTGATCATGTATCTCGGATCAGTAGACACTACAGGCACCTGCATCCCTACAGTTTTAGAGGACTACATGGACATCTTTCTCGAGGATGTCTCGGGACTACCTCTAAGGCAATAGATGGAGTTCTACATTGACTTGTAGCCGGGGACTGCCCCGATATCATGTATGGCTTATCGGATGGCACCCACAGAGCTTTGGGAGCTATGACTTCAGCTGGACGACCTTCGTGAGAAGGGATTCATCAGGCCCAGTGTGTCCCCCTGGGCAGCTCCGGTTTTGTTTGTGAAAAATGCAGATGGGAGTCTGTGACTTTGTGTGGATTATCATCACCTGAATCAAGCCATGATAAAGAACAAGTACCCTTTTACAAGGATCAAAAACCTCTTCGACCAATTGAGAGGTGCGAAGTGGTTCTCTAGCATTGATCTTTGATTCATCTACCACCAGTTGCGGGTTCGTGAGGCTGACATCCTGAATTTGGATTTTTGTTGTCGATATAGGCATTACAAGTTTCTAGTGATTCCCTTTGGTGTGACGAATTCCCCCACCATTTTCATGGATTTGATGAACCAGATCTTCCAGCCATACTTAGACCAGTTTTTGGTTGTCTTTATTGACGACATATGCATCTACTCTATGATGGAATAGGAGCACGTGGAGCATTTGAGGATGGTCCTAGACTTACTCTAAGAGCACCATCTATATGGGAAGCTCTCGAACTGTCATTTCTAGATTCATGAGGTTCACTTTATAGGGCATGTTATTACGGATCAGGGATTGGCCGTAGATCCCACAAAGGTAGATGCAATGATTTCTTGGGAGCCACCTAAGAATGCATCAGAGGTGCGGAGCTTCCTTGGTTTGGTAGGGTACTATAGGAGGTTTGTGGAAGATTTATCTAGTATTGGTGCCCCTTTCACTACATTGACATGGAAGGGATGATCGTTCACCTGGAATGATCAGTGCCATAAGGACTTCGAGGAGTTGAGACAGAGGCTAACTAGTGCTCCAGTATTGAGACTGCCAGAGGAGGGAGTTGATTTTATGGTGTACTGCGATGCTTCAGGAGCCGGGCTTGGGTGCGTGCTGATGCAGCAGTGGGCAGTGATTTCATATGGGTCGAGGCAGTTGAGGCCCCATGAGCAGAATTATGCGACTCATGATTTGGAGCTAGCAGTGGTGGTCTTCGCCTTGAGGTTATGGAGACACTACCTTCTGGGTGAGCATTTTGTGGTCTACTCATACCACCAAATCCTCAAGTACATCTTCACTCATAGGGATTTTAATATGAGGCAGAGGCGCTAGCTGGAGTTTCTGCAGGACTATGATTTTGAGATATTCTACACTCTAGGGAAGGGAAACATAGTAGCATATTCCCTTAGCAGGAAGTCCCAGGCTCGTTTAGTGCGGGAAGCTTCAGAGCAGTTGGCTTCCCTACGGCTGACCTTGGTGGAGCAGGAGGGTACGGATTTTCTGCAGTCAATGGTGTTGAATCCTTCGCTCCTTGAGCGCGTGAGAGAGTCGCAGCTAGGAGATGTCGACAGCGAGGTACTGCATGATCAGATATCCATGGGCGACGCACCCGATGGGTATTCTGAATGAGGGAATCACGAGATCATGTTCTGGGGGTGAGTTGTAGTACTAGTGGAGATGCGGGAGGAGGTGATGTAGGAGTTCCACACTTCTCCTTGGTTGTACATCCCGATGTGGTGAAAATGTATAGAGACCTTCAGCGGCAGTTTTGGTGGTCTGGCATGAAGCAGAGTGTAGCTGAGTTCGTTTCTCGGTGTCTTACCTGTCAGCAGGTGAAGGCAGAGCATCAGGTTCTGGTAGGGTTGTTCCAGTCCCTTGATATCCCAGAGTGGAAGTGGGATGGAATATCTATGGACTTATTCACAGGACTTCTGTGTAGATCGAAGGGCCACGATTCCATTTGGGTGATAGTAGACCGACTCACGAATTTGGTGCACTTCCTTGCCATTAGGGAGTAGAGTTCGGTGGAGAGTCTAGGGCAGTTGTATGTTTGGGAGATCGTCTGCCTTCATGGAGTACCCTTGACGATCATCTCCGACCGTGACGTGCAGTTTATATCTCGATTGTGGCGAGACCTACAGGAGGCATCCAGGACTCGTCTGCAGATGAGTACATCTTTTCACCCCCAGACGGATAGGAAGACTGAGCGCACTATCCAAGTGTTGGAGGATATGCTCAGGGCGTGCGTGTTATACTTTGGCCTAAGCTGGGAGGATCATCTGCCCTTGGTGGAGTTCGCGTATAACAACAGTTACAACTCTACTATCGGCATGGAACCTTTTGAGGCCCTTTACGGGAGACCCTGAAGGTCGCCATTGTGTTGGAAAGAGGTTGGGGAGACCTCCCTTGTGGGCCCAGAGTTGGTGCGGGCGACGATGGAGAAGGTGCAGGTCATTCGTGAGCAGATGAGGATGGCTCAGATCAGGCACAAGTCCTACACAGATCGACATCGCAGACCTTTAGAGTTCGAGCAGGGGGACTATGTCTTTCTGAGGTTCTCCCCGTGATGTGGAACATAGAGTTTTGGATGGGGAAGAAAGCTATCCCCGAGGTTCATTGGGCCCTTTGAGATCGTGCGCAGGGTCAGTGAGGTGGCCTACCGTCTTGCTCTACCCCCACAGCTGGAGAGGGTGCATGATGTCTTCCACATGTCACAGCTGAGGAAATATGTGCACGACCCCATGCACGTTATCGACTGGGGAGAGCTAGACATTGAGGATGGATCCACCTTTGTGGAGCACCCGGTAGCGATTGAGAACCGGCAGGAGCAGACACTGTGTGGAAGGACCATCCCTTTGGTTCGTGTGTTGTGGAAGCACGAGAGGGTGTAGGAGATCACTTGGTAACGAGAGATCTAGATGTGGGCTCAGTGTCCTGAGTTGTTTTTGTAGTTTTATTTTTTGGGGATGAAAAACATGAAGGAGGGAATGATGTAAGAACTCGGGTTTTGAGCTTGTAAGACTTTGAAATTTTCTTGATGTTATTCCAGAGCAGGACGTTCAGACGGCGTGTGATTCTGAGCCCCGGTGTGGCCATAATTAAATTTTAAGTGCGTTCACACTAGACACACCAAATAAACAGAATAACTCCTAAACAGTTGCTCGGATGGGAAAACTGAGGGCACCGTTGAGTTCGGAGCGTGTTGTTTACCCTAGGAGGGGTGTAACTTTCGCGGGCGTGACCCTTCTATGGAAAACGCCACCAGGGTTGTTTTCGTAATTTAGCGGCCTCGGGCGTGAACTTTATAAATTTTGAATGGAGGCTTGGATTAAAATTTTGAGACCACCATTGCGCTCAGAATGTGTTTTTTACCCTAGGGGAAACTTAAACTCGACCCCGTCGAGAGTTCGGGTACGGGCCTACTGGTGGGGGGTTAAAAAATTAATTAATTTAATTCTTTCTACTTAAACACATCCACCCCCACCCTTATCCTCCCCTTTAATTGTCTCCCTAGAGGAATCCCTCTCAACAATCTTCAAGCTTCCCCTCCTCTCCGGCAAGGCGGTGGCGTTTCCGGTGGACCGTTAGTGAAGCTACGGGCTACGCCCAGCGAGGTTGGAGTTTGCGTTTTCGTTTTTAATTTCCGCATCTTCCTTGAATTAAATTCATTTCTTAGAAATGTTGTAAAATCGTTGAGATAAGACCATAGTTGAGTAGGATTTGATCCAAGATTTCTAACTCTCTTCTCGGATCGAAAATCTGAGTCTCGGGGTGCCCGGGGTGGCCCCAGGAAGTTTTCCGGTCAAACTCGGTTTTCCGGCAAGCTCCCAGGCGGCGGCGACGCGGTCCTAGGCGGCAGCGTGGTCCCAGGCGGTGGCGGCGGTCCCATGATCTGGTGGTGGTGGTCCCAGGCAGCAGCGGCGGCGGTCCCAAGCAACAGCGGCGGTCCCAGGCGACGGCGGTGGGCTCCCAGGTCGCCGGTGCGGGCGCAATAAGGGTCGCGGCGCGCGACCCCGCACGGGAGACCGAGACCCGCCGAAGGCGGGTCTCCGTGCGGGACAGCGACCGGCCATGGAGTTCAGTCAGCTAGGTGGACCGCGGGTCAGCGTTCAGGTCACGTGGAAGGGCTGCGGGCCGGCGCTGTGGGCTGGGCCGGCCCAGGCCGAGTGGATCGGCTGGACCGGGCCAGTCCAACCCAAAGGGGTTAGCCCCCTTGTCTTCGGACACCCGTAACTTCCACTACGGGTGTCCATTTTTTGTGTCATCTGTGGCAGTGAAATCCTCGGCTCAGGATAGAGATTTTTTGATGGTCTCAGGGATTTTTTTTATTCCCAATATGGGGGCTCGGTGGCGCGACACGCTCGTTAAGTATCTCACCGGGATTCTTCTTTCGGATGGCGTGAACACATCCAGAGTTTGTTTAAGGCGCCGTCAGTGGAGTTGTGAACCTGGAGTTGAGAAGAAGTTGTCCAGGGTGGTTTCAGGTGTTGAATCCATAGTTGAGACGTGGGCCCCACAGGCCATCTTTTAAGCTGTGAGCAGTGTTTTGCGACTTCTTCATTAGACGTCCGTTTGGGGCGAATGAGTAGTCATTTTGGCATGTTTTTTCGAGAGCATCGCGATGGTGCAGTTTTCCCAACCTCTTTCAGGACTGAGGTGTGGGCCCCAAGAGACTTCGTATGGGCATAAAGCAGTGTTGAATAACTTTTTCGTCGGGATTCCTTTTCCAGTGAGTAAGTAGTCTATCTTGAGTTTTTTTTTCAACGAGGATTACAATGGTGTAATCTGTTTGGGCATGCGAAGCCTCTTTCAAGATCTCATTAAATGTGGAAACATGAAAGGGCATTTTTCGGAGGTTCCTTTGATGCACTCCAAACCAATTCATGGTAACGATGTTAGTGACACCCAGTGATGGTACGGGTAGTGCGGAGTTATCAAACCAGTTTCGGGTTTGCCCTTCAGTGGGGCTGGGAAGTGGGTTACCCACCGGCGTATCAGGGTTCACCCTCCAGCGTGGCTGGGCAGTGGGTTACCTGTTGACCTTAGGGTTTACCCTCCAGCGGGACTGGGTAGTGGGTTACCCATTGACTTTAGGGTTTACCCTCCAGCAGGGCTGGGCATTGGGTCACCCGATGACCTTTTAGGGTTTACCCTCCAGCAGGACTGGGCAGTGGGCTACCCATTGACCCAGCAGGGCTGGGTAGTGGGTCACCCAACGAACTTTTATGGTTTACCTTCCAGTAGGGCTGGGTAGTGTGTCACCCGACGACCTTTTAAGGTTTACCCTCCAGTAGGGCTGGGCAGTGGGTCACCCGATGACCTTTTAGGGTTTACCCTCCAGTAGGGCTAGGTAGTGGGTCACCCGATGACCTTTTAGGGTTTACCCTCCAGCAGGGCTGGGCAGTGGGTCACCTGATGACCTTTTAAGGTTTACCCTCCAGTTGGGCTGGGTAGTGGGTTACCTAATGAATTCTTTCAGACTGATCGCTTTCTATGAGGCTAGTCAGTGACTTTTCTCCGTGGTTACCGGAGTGGGATCCTTGGTTGCGCGATTCAGCGATGAGACAGCTTTGACGTGCGGGGTGTTTGGGCATCAGTGATGGATATCCTTAGAACTGTTGGCGACTTATCCTGGGATAAGCTTGGAGCTGGAGATCCCCTTATTCACTCGTTCGGGTTTCTTATTGAGCATATATATATACACCCTACTTTTTTCCCACTCCTTGGGTTCAGTTATCTTGTCAGTACTTTTCAGCACTTTACTTTTTCTATTTAGAAGTCGATGCATGACCATGGTTGGGTTTTATCTATTCATTCTTTGGTTTTCTTTTTACTCTGCACTTCTGCATAGAGTGGGTTGTGTGTACAGGTACTTAGGAAAAGGACTCCCTGAGATTGTTACGCCTTCGGCACTTATCGCCAGCCCCTGGACAATGGAGGTGGGCTTGGGGTAGTTGTGGGTCGAGACCGGTAGGGTCGGGTCGTGACATTATCCCTCACTATGGGACGAAACTCCTACACTGGTAATCTTCTACACTTAATACCCACACCATCCCTCATCGACACTCATTTCATGAAATGAGAATCATTACTTCATGATGTTAAACTATATGAACTGATCCTATCAAACAACCTTAAACATTGTCATTGAACTACATGGGTTTTGATCCTTGTCTCTTAAATAGGGTATGTAGGACACCTCCTTGAGGTTCAATCCTAACACCCCCAACATCACCATTGAACCCTCAAGTGTGATCATCTTCCCCATTGGGGACACACATAACCACCCATCTATCCCTACAAGATGTTAAACCTGCGACCCATTTATCCCCACAATATGTTAAACCTGGGACCCATATATTCCCATAAGATGTTAAAACTATAACCCATATGTCCCCATAATATGTTAAACATGTGACCCATATGACCTCACAAGACATTAAACATGTAGCATAATTGTCTGTGAAATACATTAAACCTATAACCCATTTGTCTCCACAAGACATTAAACTTGTGACCAGATCTAGAATCCTTACCCCATAAAATAAAAATGGTGTCCTTGAGGTAAAAGCCTCAAAAGACTTATACCCCTAGAATTAAATACCTCATGGATAACACATAATGCTTTAGGTTCCATGCTTAAGACTCCTCACAAATGATATAACTCCAATTTCAAAAGGATGTGAATTTACAGATGTATAAACTACCCAACATCTATAAAAGCCCATACATGCCCAATGTTACTACCACTTATAACCGAATTTTGCTTCCCTGTCAAGATAGAAGCAGTGTAATTAGCATGTGTCAACCTCGAGATAGCACCAAGAACGAGTTTCATGAATGTGACTCAAATCAATGAGGGATACTAGAACTAGGTGACGATATCCAAAGAGGAATTCATGGAAGGAGCAACTGACATCACATCATATTATGTCAATCAAGGAGCCTACATTACTTATTAAAGTGATGTAAGTTTCCTACCTTTGGAAAGTAGGAATGTAGGGTCGAACGTGTGGCATGTGTCCTCAGAATAAAGTGTCATAAATAACCACCAATTTGGTTCCATACATTTCTAGTAAATGTAGTGCATGTGTAGGTAACATGCTCATCTAAATAAATAAATAAACTAAATAATCATAAGTAAATAACCATTGTCGATCCTCCATTACTAAAAAACACTCAAGATCGACCCAAATATCCTTCAACTAATGTCAGGTGTCTCTGAGTATGTCATGTAACCATGCCAACCAAATGATATGAGAAATCACTAACCCTTGGGAGGTAATATCAGGAAGTATAAGTTCATCAGTCATAAAGATGGCCCCTGGGAGGTAATCCTGTGTGTTTTTTTATCATAAAACTCCATGGACAACCCCTAATAGATAATCATGGGTGATATATAATATCTAGCTCAATGGTCAACTCCTAGGGGATGACCCTACGCAGCCATAATCATCATCAAGAACCATTATTGACTCTTAGGGGAATGACCCGAGGCAGTCCAATTAATCAAGAAAAATTACCAACCACTAAGAGGATGATCCTAGGTTGGAAAAGTAATTAGGAAACACTACCAACCCCTAGGAGGATGATCGTAGGTAGTGCAGGTAATATAGAAATATTGTTGACCCCTAAGAGGATAATCCTAGGTGGTCCAAGTAATCAAGTAACACTAATTATTCCTAAGAGGATGATCCTAGGAGGTATAAGTAATCATTAGGCATCATATTTGATCTAAAATAGGTACTCTTATGTGTCATGATAGTTATCAGGATCTAATATGATCCTTAAAATGTGATCCTAAGAAATCTGGTAATAATCAGTTGTCATCATCGACTCATAGGGGGATGACCTAAGGTTTTTATAGTCATCGATCATGATTTTTGACTCCTATGGGATGGACCTAGACAATATTGTATTATTATTCCCAAAACCATATCCAAGGAACATGTCTAAGGAATCCTGATAGTATCAGGCTCATCATCGAATCAGGTTTTAAGTTGAAACCCGCATTCATCGCTACCCAATTCCAATCACACCCTATTATGGATAAATATAGATTTAGGGCTCCCATTAGGGACCCCTAGGTTACATCAATCATGTAAATCCCTCATAGGTTCATTCATCCCATCCCCATTACTTGGTAAAAGTCCATCACTCAGAGGAAACCACTCCCTCAGCATCACTATAATCATCTAACATACTCATAGGATAATCCATACTTGAATTAACTAGAAAGATGTCATAGATACCATATCAACTCCCAAGTAATTCTAGGTCACTCCTCACACCCAAACTATCCATAAGACTCTATAGGATCTACCCACCTAGGTAAATCACATCTTTGTGGTGAAAGAAGACTCACCCCCCAGTTATCACAACTAGCATGAAGGCTTAAAGGCATATCAGGTTTCCCAAATGGAAAATCTCTATACTGTCTATCTCAATTCATCACTCCCTCTACCCATAGTTTACTAAGGGAACCCAAAACTAGGGTCACTACACCCCATTCATTTCATTTTATTTAGTCTATTCTATTTATACCCTTCCCAAGTCTGCATATCACATGGGAAGAATTTATATTCAAGGCCTCATCCACTAGTTGCTGAGTCAATCAAGCTAGTGTACAAGGTTTCATTATGTCACTTGGCACTTTGTTTAGTTTAGAAATAGGAATATAATTTTAATTAAATAATTGTTAAATTTTAAAGATTAATCTCCCTCAGTGGAGAGACCATATATCACACACACAAAAATAAAATGCATAATACTATAGAGGAATTTATAAGGGACTACCCACCTCAATCTAGAAGCCATTCCATTTTTAATGATAACCCCACCATCATTACCTAGATCCATCCAAGATCAATGGTCATCGTCTAAACACCAGAGGCCTAACTCCAATCATAACATCTAATAATTAATTATAAACAATTATAATTAATTATTCAAATCACTTTTAAAAATTTACAATTAATTAAAACATTTAATTTAATTAGGCATAATTCTTAAAAAAATATTGGGCATCGCCCGCTCACTAAAACCTTGAGAAACAGGGTATAAACCACTCTTGGAGCGCCCATGAACCTAATCCACACAAAAGCCTCAATTTAATTACCTAATTTAATGGTCAATTTCATCCAAATCCATCAAAACCCATATGAAAAATTATATAGAGACGTACATTCACTGAAACGATGTGTAACTGCATGAAAAAACTCATCACAGGATTCCCTCTATGCAATTTTAGAAAAATACTTGTCCATCTCAGTTGATTCCACCATGATTTGGTGTAATTCCACAGTTGGAACTTCGACCAACTAAAACCTTCATCATAATCCTCTCCCGATCAACAATGTATCTCTGATCCAACTCATTCTCGGATCACATAAATATCATACAGCTCCTCATACCATTGCTTGGACTCCATCCAACACCTCATCTGAATCCCAAATCTGGCATTTGACATGGGACCAGATAAATCCAATTCGTCATTTCACCAGAATCCAAGCACCACGTCGACCATCTAAAGACTAGTCATATAAAACCTATGATCCTATATGTGTGGGTTCATACCTCCACATCTCATACTTAGTCCATTATTTTTCATAATTATTGGATGTTACCATACCATTCATACCCAAGTACATCTCAAAACATCAACCGCTACTAGTTCTCAGCTCACCAGGAATGCCAACCTTGGCATCCACTGAAATTCATCTACAATGAGGGTTGTTACTTCCAATGACTTATAGTGAATTCCCCACCATACAGATCCCCTTATACCACTCCTCTATTGAAACCTCAATAGGTTTCACCATTACATGTGTGTGTCACTCCTCCAGAGCTATACTCCCTATCCTATCAATACCTATCTAGGATCAACCCAGATCATCAATTCCACCTCACCTGATCCTTTTCCAATGTATCCTTTACTATAGAGAGACATTTTCCCTTTTATTTAAACTCTCAAGAAATCATGCTCGTAATGATTCATCAAGTAGGTTGGCCCTTGTCTTGTAGACAACCACCCACCGACCCATAATTCAAATGGTATCACGGATAATTAAGGAATGTTACCTCAATCTCATCTAAAACAAATGGGTGTACTCTCCAATACCACATAGTCTCATAACCTGAATCACAATCCTATGAGTTTAATTTCATCCCTCTAAGTTTTATGAGTCTAAAAAACTAACCATTCCCCACATGAATTTCAATATCATCTCTCCAAAATCACCCCCAGTGATCCTCTTAAAAATGGGCATTTCACCCATGCCATGATTTATCACACAACCACCCACTAATCAGGGTTGTTTCCAAGTTACAAGTGTCTAATCATACCCTCACCGCACTCCCAAAAGTGCATCCTAAGTCAATATGGTTAGGTACTCAATTGTTTCTACCCAAAAAACCGAACCTTAATACCCAATCATTTTCAATCAAGTTGATTTCATCATGATAATCCAACACACGATCATGATTACACCATATACAGCAGCACCTATTATGCGTTGATCTCAATGCAAGGAACATATTTTTTCCTTCCATGTTTAAAATATTTAAAGTACCACCATGCCTATATCCCATATTTAGCAACAAATCCCATGCATTAATCTCAACTCAAATCATTTACTCATGTTTCTCATCACTAAGGCACTCGCAATTCCAGGCTAACCCTTCACAGGGGTTACCCCCATATATCACATTTCATATCATCCACAACACCTTGATCACCTATCCTAAGTTACATCATAAAATACTAGGCTCTTCTACCTAACCCATAGGTCATATCTCACATAAGTCACATTTCATGGGAAACACCTCTCTATTCATGTCTCAAATATCCCAAGGAAACTTGTGTTCCAAACTAACCACTCTAGGGTTCTCACATATAAAAATATCATGCATCACATGCCAAGTCATCAGACATCCCATGGGTACTAATTCTCACAGAGTATCTGCATATGATACTACCCCCTCAAGAATCACAATCCCAAGTTAATCCTCACTGAGCCTCCACATATAGGAGAAACCACCTCAAGGATCACATTCTCATCATTCAGCACATATGTGTATAAGGGTATCACCCTATATGATCTGTTTCGAAAAAACTATAGTCAAATGGTTTAATTAAGTATAATGCCACTAGGAATCCATATGGAAAAATATCATATAGATTTTTGTTTACTCTTTAAATAATCTAACCTATTTTTTCTCAAAACCAGTATAATAATTACCCATAATAGGTCCATATCTAAGACACCATATGCTAGTACATACATACTAGGGTCACTATATATCCCTTACAAGAGGGACTGTATAGTCAGCAACATCAAGGATCATCTCATCATAGATCCACATGAATTTTCATTAGAAGTAAAATACATTATGGTCTAACTGAGTAGAATTTCACCAGCAAGTTAAATGGTAAAACACCATATAAGTTGTTACTTACACATTAAGTGACTAAATCGTCTATCGTTGGTGATAAAGAACACACAAGCACATGTATGTCATGTGAAAATGATGCATGGATGTCGTCCTCTTACTAATAGTCCAAAGGCTGAAATCCATAATAACTCATAAAATCCTATAAATCCAAGTGTGTCACACTGGGTGAAATCAAGAAAATATAACACTAAAAATAAAAAAAATCAATCCCAATCCCCTGGTAATCTAGACATCCTAATAAAAAGGGTGTTTATGATGAACTAGTCATGTATCCATCACAATCTCTGACACATTCCTATATCACATGTCTATCATCACCCCAAATAGTAAAATAAAATAAAAAATCTCATGCATTCTGTGATATTAGTCACATAAAATCTCTAATACCACTTTATAACCCCCCCCCCTCCACCCCCCAAGTTGCGGCCACTGAGTGGTGCCTGAACCAGAGAAATAGTCCCAAGGAACTCAAATGTGTGTCCCCATATGCCTAAGGTTTCTTATTAAAAATGAAGGTCTAGGGTAGTACTTTGAGAAGACTAAACCCCCATATCATAGTGCACAATAACATATAAAATAACCAAAACAACATCAATGAATAATAAAAATCACAATACATGAAAGTAATAAACATAACCATCAATAAGAAATGAAATATGGTAGTCAATCAGTCATACAAACTCAATATTTGACCGCCCACTAGGTCAATCCCATATATAATACAAATGAAAGAAATAAAATAAGAGTCTCTTCTACTATCCCCAAGCCTCAACTAATCTCAGTCTCCAGTATCGTTTGAGTTATCTAGTTTCAATTGAGTTATCCTGCTTGATCAAGCAACTTTGGGCCTCTAGCCAACCTAAACCAATGATTAGTGAAGTCTTCTCGAGTACCCAAGTGTCATGGATTCCTAAGAAGGGTGTGAGTGTAGCTCAGAAGGGAACCACCAGTGTGGTCTCATACATAACCAGTAAATACAGTGTATGTACTTGTGACATGCTCAGCTGAATAAATAAATAAATTGTGAAAGCATAAATAAATAACCACTATTGATCTTTGAGTCCTACGTAACACCTGAGATTGACCCAAACCTACTTTGACCAGTGTCGAGTGTCTCTAATCACATGATGTAACCATGCTAACCATATAATAGGTGAGACCATCAACTCCAAGAAGGTAATCTTGGGAGGTTTAAGGTCATAAGGCATAAAGATAACCCCTATGTGGTAATCTTAATTGGACCATGATGACCAAGCTCCAAGAAAACCCCCTCTGAGGTAATCCTAGGGGGATTCATAGTATTAGAATCAATATAAGACTCCTAGGGAATAACCCTAAGCTTTAATAATCATCATCAGGTGTCATAGCTGACTCCTAGGGGTGACCCTAGGTAGTTCGGGTAATTAGGAAACACGGTTGACCCCCTGGGAGGTTTATCCTAGGTAGTCTAAGTAATTAGAAAACACTGTTAACCCCTAGGAGGATGATAATAGGTGGTCCAAGTAATCATGAAACATTTTTGATCCTTGGGGTGATGATCCTAGGTGGTCCAAGTAATCAAGAAACACTATTGACCCCTAGTAGGATGATCCTAGTTGGTCCAAGTAATCATCGTGTTCCATCATTGATCCCTATAAGGTAATCATAGGTGACATAATGATCATTAGGCTCTAAGTTTATCCCTATGAGGTAATACTAGGTGATCCAATAATAATCAAGTGTCAACGTTGGCTCCTAGGGGATGACTCTAGGTCGTCATAGTCATCAGGAATAACTTCCCACTCTCGGAGGTTGATCTTAGACAATCCAGTAGTTGTAGGTCCACAGTCTTATCTAGGGAATATGTCCAAGTCATTTTGATAGTATCAGGATCATTTTCAATTCAAGTTCTAAGGTGACACTTGCAGTCATTGCTACCCATTTCAACTCACACCCACTCAAAGATCAATATATCACTAGGGTACCCATCGAGGTCCCCTAGGTCACATCAATCATGGACGCCCCTCATGGATTTCGGCATTCCATCCCCATCACTTGATCTAAGCTCATCACTCAAAAGACACCACATCCCTCAGCATTGGTATAATCATCTCACAACCACAATGGACTTATAGGGTTATTCATACTGGCATTAACTAGAGCAATGACATAGAGCCCATCTCAATTCCCAAGTCATTATATGTTGGTCCTCATACCCAACTTGTCCAGCAAACTCTACAGTATTTACCCACCTAGGTAAATCACATATCTGTGGGGAAGGAACACTCACCCCATGATTATCACAACTAGCCCAAAGTCTTAAAGGCGTCTCAAGTTTCCCACATGGCCAATCCATGGACCATTATCTCTATTCATCACTCCCACTACCAGGATGTTACTAATGGAACCTAACAATAGGGAAGCTACATCTCATTCATTTCATTTTATTTAGTTCATTCCATTTATAACCTTCTCAGGTTTAAGTGTCACATGTCAAGCATTTATATTAAAGGCCTCAGCCTTTAGCAGACGAGGCAATCAAGCCAGTGCACAAGGGTCCATCGTGGCCCTTGGAACTTTGTTCAATTCAAACATAGGCATTTAATTTTAATTAAATAATTATTTAATTTTAAAGGCCAACTGCCCTTTTTGTAAAGACCACATATCACAAGCAACAAATAAAATGCATAATACCATAGGAGCATGTACAAGGGACCACCTACCTCAATCCAAAAACCATTCCCTATTCAATCATTGGTTGACCATCGCTGCCTAGGCCCGTCCAAGTTCAACGGTCATTGTCTGAACACACAACGTCATAACTCCAATCATAGCATCCAATAATTAATTATTAAAAATTATAATTAATTTTTCAAATCACTTTTAACAATTTATAAATAACTAAACTATTTAATTTAATCAGGCATAACGCCTAAAAACTCACCTGGCGTTACCAACTTGTTGAAACCTCGAGCAACGGAGTGTGAACCACTCCTAACACACCCTCAAACCTAAGCTATGTAAAATCCCCAATTTAATTATGAAAAATTCATCCAAATCCACCGAAAACCATAATAAAATTCATACAGAGATGTATCTTCATTGAAACGGCATGCAATAGTGTGCAAGCCTCGTCTCGAGACGCCCTCTACGCAAGCTGAGCAAAATCCCCATCTATTTCGGTAGATTTCACCATGCTCTAATGGAATTGAAATCGAAACCCTAAATAAAATCATATTTAAATCAGTGACAATGGAAGATGAAAAAAAATGAAGGAGTGGAAGAATCTAACCTCAAATCACTAAAGAACCTCACTTGAAATCTCCTAGAACTGAGGAGGAACAAAGGAGGTAAGGGGGGAGGAGAGCTTGGTCGGATGGACTTCTCTCATCATATAAGGCTCCGGCCTTAAACCTTACTTAATCTTGAGATATTTCAAGAATACACCTTGAGGATCTTTTCAGGTTTAGAGTTTTAGAGAATTAGATCATAAAACATGTATTACATTCCACATTTAAGCAAAGTGGTTACATAAAAGATAGTATTCATTTTTCCCATCAATGGAAACATATTTAAAATAAAACATGGATTCTTTCTCGACACTTCCTTGACGCTATCATCATATAATGTACCTTTCCCTTATCCTGTGAAAAACATTTCAAAAAAACTTGGGATGAGCATAAAAATATCAGTAAGGGTTATAAAAATATGGAAAGGAAACATGAGTTCATATATACATAAGAATGAAATCATACTTTACCCATAAAACATAGGCACATCAACATACCTCATCAAATCATGAATAAATAATATAAATCATAAGACATAAAGGTAACTTGAGACATTCATAACATTCTTACGTAGGGAGTAACCCTCTTGGTTACGTTTGGAATACCCATCACAGTATATTCCTTAAATCTTTTCAGAGAAACCTTAACGTTTCACTCCTTCACGTTACCCAATGCATTGGAGAGCTATATCGGGCTCACCCACCCTTAGTTTATCACGGAACCACCCGTCTTCATAATAATGCCCAAGAACCACAATATAATCGTATCACATAAAACATGCATAAAGGAAATATAACATTTCCACATTTCAATCACAAGATATAAATAACACAGTGATATAATAAAAACATTATCAAAACCATTTTAAATACCAGAATAAAAGAAAAGTAAAACATGGTATTTATTTTTCTTTAAAAAGAAGGTATGTCTTGTAGAGGAAGCCGAAACTCAAATAATGGTCACGGCGGCGGAGAAGTCATTGTCGCCGCATACGTATGAAAAAAAAATTCCCTTTTGTCATTTAGTAAATGCTTCGTATAAAAAATATTCCTTTTTAATAAACATAAAAGTCAAAGGGGTTTATACACCGTATAAAAGAAGGTTGTGTATAAAACAAAATATGCCTCAATGAAAGGAGATTGAGACGAAGTCCCATACCTCGGGTCCGACTTGACTCCGTCGTTCTTTAATATCCTGAATAATAAACTTGAGTTAATTTATACTTGTTTAAGAACCTTTTTAAAGTTAATTATTCCTTTTATATTACTTATTACCATGTCATAAACACTATGTAATTATTTAAGTTAATAACGGTCGTTTTAACGATCAATGGTACTTGAGTCAAAAATAAACCCTTTATAATTACAAGTTGTTCATGTATCCATTATATCCAGAATTATAATCATGATGTATATATCATATATATCATATATATCCAGTATATACATGCATTTATAATATTACATAATCATTTAGAGGTAAGAAATGAAATGCACCGTTCATGGAGACGGTAAGCCGTACGTACGCATGAACGCTACTTTCATTTCTATTTCGTATTTTATAGAATGGAATCATAATGATATAAAGGTATATTATAATTCCATTGTAATATCATATATAATATCATAACTCCATTCTTTATACATCCCACATATGGTATTTAACGAATCAAATCACTTTGAGGGGGCGGTAGTCCGCACTTCCTTAAATGAAGATATCGTGATTACCCATAATGGAAACCATAAAGGTATGCCCAAAATGAAAAATACAGAAGCTTAAGGAAAACATAAAAATATTATATATCATATATAAATATAGTTTCATCTTAATTTCCACCTTTGAAGGTGTTAAAAAAATGTTGAACAATCATTGTTTCGGGAGGCAGAAATTCGCCATCCACGGAAACAGTATGTTCTTTAACCATTAGATGTAGGTGTGTGTAAGTGTAGCTTGAATCCTTATTATAACAACATCCTAGTATATGGAAGATACTGGTGTTGTTACAAAATAAATGAATAAAAAGAGTTTAGGGGGTTGGAGAATCAAAATAAAACAAAAGAACACAGGTGAAGACATTACCTTAAAATCGGGTAACTCCCTTTGGTTTGAGCTCAAAGGCTTTCTTGGGAAGACTTATTCCCAAATTTAGGCTTCAAGGAGTAATATAGGGAAGTTTAGAGACAAAATGGGTATGGGTTGGCCGATCCAAATGCTTTGGAAGTGTGGGTAAAGAGGTAGAGGTGGGGGCCTTTTATAAGAGGAGAGGAGGGGCACTCTTGGAAAGTAAAGAAATGTTACTTTATTTTAAAATGAGATTCGGATTTAAGAGGTCCCACATTGATATAATTAGAGGATAAGGTGATAAGGGTTCGAAATATACCCATAAAATAGGTTTTGGACATGTGTAGGTCATAGATTTTACATTATCTTTTCATTTTATTTAAATCCTTTATTGATGAGGTAATCGCTGCATCATCATGATGTCATAAATAATTTAATTTATTTAATGTCTAAAAATTATAAAACAAATATCATGATGTAGCAAATCTTTTTATATTTATAATTAATATTTATAGTCAAAAATATGACTTGTATAACCCCATTTAAAAATTGTTTTAGTAAAACAACTCATGTTTGTATCATTTTAATTTTAACGTTAAATAAAAAGATATTAATGTCATTTTCCTACCAAAGTGGCTCCATGGGGTCCACAAGTTTACCCATGGCTTGTCTTGGTCGTCCATGACACATCCAATAATGGTAGGATATGTGTATAGTTATTTTCATTTTATTATAACATTATTTTTACCTTAAATTACACTAATTACCTCTAATCGTGATTAAAAACTTAAAAGTTACTATTCACCAAAAAAATTATTTTAATCTCATTGAACCACATTCTACTTATTAATTACAACAATTTATGTTGGATTTTTGAAAATCAAATCACAGAAGTGGCAAAGTTTCATTTAAACGAAAAAATCAGTTTCTTTAACTACCACTTAGTGGTTTCACTATTCATCAAAAATTGAAGTTTTTCAGAAAAATACCAAAACTTCACCCTATGATATATTTGATATTCTGAATTCAAAAATTATGTCTATTTTACAAAATTCAAATCATATAAGTTACATTAATTAATTTAATAATTAATTCTCGTTGTCATGACAAATAGCGGGTTTTTTAAACAATATCTATGAAAAGTTTGGCATTAGTTTATGCCCAATTCCAAAGTGAAATTAATCCTAATGACCACCATTGGATTAAATGGTAAAAATATATTCAAATTAAACTTTAAGACCAATTAAAAATATAATATGACCATATAATTAAATTAGATGAAAAAGAAGTTTTGATGTAAAATGCAGTATTTTTCACTATTCATAAAAAAATGAACATTGTCAGAAAAATACCAAAAATTTACCCAAAGTAAATTTCAATGTCCCAATCATAAAGAATAAGATTATTTTGACAAATTGATCTTATAAAATTGTCAAAAGTTTGATTTAAAATGTTTTTCCATCAAAAGGTAGTAAAACAATATTAGTGTATTCCATGCTTAAGATTGGATTTATTTTCATTTTAAGCCTCTAAAACACTATCTAATTCATTAATAGGCATAGATAAAAATATCTATTATTCATTACTTACTTGGGATGTTATATCCTTCCCCCTTTTAGAAAATTGTGTCCCCGTAATTTATTTACTTATCGAATAAATGGGGGTACTTATCCCTCATTGCATTTTCAGATTCCCATATTGCCTCTTCCATCATGTGGTTTTTCCACAAAACCTTTACCTGATTAATCACCTTATTCCGTAACACTTGCTCCCTGTGGTCAAGAATCTGGACCGGTTGTTCCTCATAATATAGGTTCTCTTCCAGTTGAACTACCTCTGGACTCAAAACATGAGATGGATCTGGCATATACTTTCTCAGCATCGAAACATGAAAAACATTGTGTACCTGAGATAAACTCGGAGGTAATGCCACTCTGTATGCAACTGATCCAACTCTCTCCAGAATTTCATATGGTCCAATGAACTTTGGACTCACCTTTCCTTTCTTACCAAATCGCATCACACTTTTCCATGGAGAAACCTTGAGAAAAACATGATCACCTACCTCAAAAGAGAGATCCTTCCTCCTGTTGTCTGCATAACTCTTTTGCCTGCTCTGAGCTGTTCTCATGTGTTTCTGTATTCGTTGAACTTTTTCTGCCAACTCTTCTACCAATTCTGGTCCCATCAACTTCCTTTCACCCACTTCATCCCAGAAAGCTGGAGTTCGACACTGCTTCCCATATAACGCCTCAAATGGTTTCATCTGTATACTGGAATGAAAACTGTTATTATATGAAAACTCAACCAAAGAAAGATGTTGGTCCCAACTTCCCTGATAATCCATCGAACAAGCACGTAGCATATCCTCCAATGTCTGAATTGTTCGTTCTAACTGCCCATCTGATTGAGGATGAAAAGTTGTACTAAAATTTAATTCAGTATCCAACGACTTCTGAAGGCCTTTCCAAAAGTTAGAAGTGAACCTGGGATCACAGTCAGATACAATGGAGAGAGGAACTCCATGTAACCTGACTATCTCTTTAAGATACAAACGGTAAAGTTGATCTAGGGAAAAAGTATCTCGTATAGCAAGGAAATGAGCAGATTTAGTCAAGCGATCAACAATAACCCAGATTGCATTATTACCTCGAGGGGTCTTCGGCAATCCCACAACGAAGTCTATGGATATATTCTCCCATTTCCACTCTGGCACTGGTAAAGGCTGAAGCATCCCTTTCGGTAACTGCCGCTCTGCTTTAACCTGTTGACATGTCAAACACTTCACAGTAAAATCAGCAATATCTCTTTTCATTTCATCCCACAAGTAATACTCCCGCAGATCTCTGTACATCTTAGTACTGCCATGATGAACTGAAAACGGAGAACTATGAGCTTCACATAACAACTCTCTCTTCAACTATGAATCACAAGGCACACACAATCTCTTCCCAAATCTCAAAACACAATCATTATCAATGTTGAATTCAGGCAACTTACCTTTCTGAACCAGCTCTACCTTTTTCTGCAACTCACTGTCTTGATTCTGTACTTGCTTGATTCTGTCTGATAGAGATGATTTCACTGATACCTGAAACAAAACAGAAGAACATCCTGCACCAAAAACCTCTATGCCAAAGTTCATAAAATCCTTAACCAAAGGATCACGTTCCAAACGCAACATTGCTAATGAAGCATTACTTTTTCGACTCAAAGCATCAGCCACTTTATTTTATTTTCCTGGATAGTAATGAATTGTACAATCATAATCCTTGATTAATTCCAGCCATCTCCTCTGTCTCATGTTTAACTCTTTCTGAGTGAATATATACTTTAAACTTTTGTGATCAGTATATATTTCACACTTTACTCCATACAAATGATGCCTCCAAATTTTTAAAGCGAAAACAACAGCACCTAATTCCAAATCATGTGTAGGGTAATTTACCTCATGAGTTTTCAAATATCATGAAGCATAAGCAATTACCTGATCATTCTGCATTAGGACACGACCAAGTCCTTTCAATGAAGCGTCATTGTAAATAACAAACTCCCCATTCCTAGAAGGTAGTGCCAAAACTGGAGCATTCACCAATCTTCCTTTCAGTTCCTGAAAACAATCATCACATTCTTTTGTCCAGATGAACTTAACACCCTTCCAAGTTAGCTTAGTCATTGGACTAGATAACCGTGAAAATTTTCTAGCAAACCTTCGATAATAGCCTGCCAAACCAAGGAAACTACGAATCTCTGTTACATTTGTGGGTCTTGGCCATTCTTCAACAACCTTTGTTTTTGCAGGATCAACAGTTATCCCATCTTTATAAACAATGTGACCAAGGAAAGAAATTTGTTGCAACCAAAACTCACACTTGCTGAATTTCCCATACAATTTCTTTTCTTTTAAGGTTTGAAAAATAACCCTTAAATGTCTTTCATGCTCCTATTTACTTTTAGAAAACACTAAAATATCATCAATGAAAACCACCACAAACTTATCCAAGAACTCATGGAAAATTATATTCATTAAGTCCATGAATACATCAGGTGCATTGGTTAGCCCAAAAGGCATTACTACAAATTCATAATGGCCATATCTTGTACGAAATGCAATCTCCGAAATATCTGCTTCCTTTACCTTCAACTGATGGTACCCCGATCTCAGTTCAATCTTTGAAAAAAACTGAGCTCCCTGGAGCTGATCAAACAAATCATCAATGTGAGGCAAAGGATATTTGTTCTTAACAGTGATGTTATTCAAGGATCTATAATCAATGAAAAGTCTCATAGAACCATATTTCTTTTTAAAAAATAAAACAGGAGCACCCCATGGTGATGTGCTAGGTCGAATGAAACCTTTCTCTAATAAATCTTGCAATTGCTCCTTTAACTCTAAAAGTTCAATTTGAGCCATTCGATAAGGGGGTTTTGAAATTGGATTAGCATCAGGAACTAAGTCAACAGTAAATTCAACTTCCTGATCTGGTATTATTCCAGGAAACTCATCAGGAAAAACATCAGGATACTCATTTACCACTGGCACATCATTAATCTGAACAGTTCCCTTGTTTTTAACAATATGTGCAAGGTAACATTCATTTCCATCTTTTACAAGTTTCTCGGCCTCTTGATAAGTTATCAACAGTAAGGGTTCATTCTTGTACACAAACTGAAAGTCTTTCTGAAAAGAAACTTCTTTAGCTCTACAGTCAATATTATCATGGTAAATAGAGAGCCAATCCATACCCAGGATAACATCAAACTCTACTAGAGGTAGAACAATAAGGTTTGAAAGTAGGTTCTTTCCACAGATAAGGATAGAAAGATTCTTATAAATTCTTTTTTCCTCAACATTTCCCCCAGGTGTTTTTACCACAAGTTCAGGAGTCATTTCTTGAGATGGTATTCCCATTTTACTAGAAAAGGTTTCAAAGATGAAAGAATGTGTGGAACCCGAATCAAACAACACACTGGCATAATCTGAAAAAACAAACAAAGTACCTGATATAACTTTATTTGATGGCCCGACATCTGCTGAAGTAGTTGCAAAGGATTTCACCACCCCTTTCTGCTTGTAGTCTAACTGCTTCCCATCACTCAAGATCTTTGTCGGACACTCGTTTGTATAGTGACTCATCTCATTGCACTTAAAACATTTCACTAACTATAAATCAAATTTGGACTTACCATCACCTTGATCTTTTTCAGTGAAATCACGAGCCTTATGTCCCATATTACCACATCGGTAGCACTTTCCAAAATTCAGAAGACATTCCCCAGTATGCCCTTTACCACATTTATCACAAACTGGAAACTTAGTTTTCTTACAATCAGACTTTTTTGAAGAATTATTCCCTTTCTCCTACCACCTCGGTCTCTTCTTCTGCTGGTTGTTATAGAACACTTGATCATCGGCAAACTCCATTTCCACCTTCTCAGCACATCGAACAAGATTTTCATAACTTTTAAACTCACAAGAAGCTAATGCCCTTCAATATTTTGGTTTTAATCCTGAGTAAAAATGATTGATTTTACTATCAAGGTCTCGGATAAAATTTGGAGCATACCTTGCCAATCGAGTGAACCTATCTTCATAGGCAGCCACTGAGTCTTCCTCTTGCCTCAATTCCAAGAATTTTTTTTCCATCCTAAGTCGAACAGCCTTAGGAAAATACTTCTCAAGAAACATACCTTTGAATTCATCCCAGTCAAGAGCATCAATCTCATCAGCGTCCCTGATATTTTTAACCATCGACCACCACTGATCTGCCTCACCCTCCAAACGGTAAATAGCAAGACTAACCTTTTGATTGTCTGAACACCCCATGACATAGAAAATCTTCTCCAGTTCTTTAATCCACCCTTCAGCTAACACAGGGTCAGATGATCCTCTGAATGATGGGGGATGTTGCCTCATGAAATGTTCCACCACTGATATGTTCCTCTGCGGTTGATCTGGCTGATCTCGTGCATGGATACCACCACCATTTATCACTTGAGTCAACTGTGACATTACTGCAACAAACTGTTCATTTCCAATTCCGACCATCTCAGGATGCTGATTCGGAAGGTTATTTACTTTTGTATGCCTTCCTAGCACTACTTCCCTGTTTCCTCTGGGGAAAACCATTCTGAACAAACATTTCTTAGATGAAGCAACATGGTAATCTTCAAATGCTATATCATTTCAAAAAAATATATTTTTGGATAATCATTTAATATAATTCTAACTCCTAAATTTATCTAAACCGACCTCTGATACCAACTATAAGGCCCCGGCCTTAAACCTTACTTAATCTTGAGATATTTCAAGAATACACCTTGAGGATCTTTTCAGGTTTAGAGTTTTAGAGAATTAGATCATAAAACATGTATTGCATTCCACATTTAAGCAAAGTGGTTACATAAAAGATAGTATTCATTTTTCCCATCAATGGAAACATATTTAAAATAAAACATGGATTCTTTCTTGACACTTCCTTGACACTATCATCATATCATGTACCTTTCCCTTGTCCTGTGAAAAACATTTCAAAAAAACTTGGGATGAGCATAAAAAGCTCAGTAAGGGTTATAAAAATATGGAAAGGAAACATGAGTTCATATATACATAAGAATAAAATCATACTTTACCCATAAAACATAGGCACTTTAACATACCTCATCAAATCATGAATAAATAATAGAAATCATAAGACATAAAGGTAACTTGAGGCATTCATAACATTCTTACGTAGGGAGTAACCCTATTGGTTACGTTTGGAATACCCATCACAGTATATTCCCTAAATCTCTTCGGAGAAACCTTAACGTTTCACTCCTTCGCATTACCCAATGCATTGGAGAGCTATATCGGGCTCGCCCGCCCTTAGTTTATCACGGAACCACCCGTCTTCGTAATAATGCCCAATAACCACAACATAATCATATCACATAAAACATGCATAAAGGAAACATAACATTTCCACATTTCAATCACAAGATATGAATAACACAGTGATATAATAAAAACATTATCAAAACCATTTTAAATACCAGAATAAAAGAAAAGTAAAACATGGTATTATTTTTCTTTAAAAAGAAGGTATGGATTGTAGAGGAAGCCGAAACTCAAATAATGGTCACGGCGGCGGAGAAGTCATTGTCGCCGCATACATATGACAAAAACATTCCCTTTTGTCATTTAGTAAACGCTTCGTATAAAAAAGATTCCTTTTGAATAAACATAAAAGTCAAAGGGGTTTATACACCATATAAAAGAAGGTTGTGTATAAAACAAAATATGCCTCAATGAAAGGAGATTGAGACGAAGTCCCATACCTCGGGTCCGACTTGACTCGGTCGTTCTTTAATCTCCTGAATAATAAACTTGGGTTAATTTCTACTTGTTTAAGAACCTTTTTAAAGTTCATTATTCCTTTTATATCACTTATTGTCATGTCATGAACACTATGTAATTATTTAAGTTAATAACGGTCGTTTTAACGATCAATGGTACTTGAGTCAAAAATAAACCCTTTATAATTACAAGTTGTTCATGTATCCATTATATCCAGAATTATAATCATGATGTATATATCATATATATCATATATATCCAGTATATACATGCATTTATAATATTACATAATCATTTAGAGGTAAGAAATGAAATGCACCGTTCATGGAGACGGTAAGTCGTACGTACGCATGAACGCTACTTTCATTTCTATTTCGTATTTTATAGAATGGAATCATAATTATATAAAGGTATATTATAATTCCAGTGTAATATCATATATAATATCATAACTCCATCCTTTATACATCCCACATATGGTATTTAACGAATCAAATCACTTTGAGGGGGCGGTAGTCCGCACTTCCTTAAATGAAGATATCTTGTTTACCCATAATGGAAACCATAAAGGTATGCCCAAAATGAAAAATACAGAAGCTTAAGGAAAACATAAAAATATTATATATCATATATAAATATAGTGTCATCTTAATGTCCACCTTTGAAGGTGTTAAAAAAATGTTGAACAATCATCGTTTCGGGAGGCAGAAATTCGCCATCCACGGAAACAGTATGTTCTTTAACCATTAGATGTAGGTGTGTGTAAGTGTAGCTCGAATCCTTCTTATAACAACATCCTAGTATATAGAAGATACTGGTGTTGTTACAAAAGAAATTAATAAAAAGAGTTTAGGGGGTTGGAGAATCAAAATAAAACAAAAGAACACAAGTGAAGACATTACCTTAAAATCGGGTAACTTCCTTTGGTTTGAGCTCAAAGGCTTTCTTGGGAAGACTTCTGCCCAAATTGAGGATTCAAGGAGTAAGAGAGGGAAGTGGAGAGACAAAATGGGAAGGTTTTGGCCGAGCCAAAGGCTTTGGAAGTGTGGATAAAGAGGTAGAGGTGGGGGCCTTTTATAAGAGGAGAGGAGGGGCACTCTTGGAAAGTAAAGAAATGTTACTTTATTTTAAAATGAGATTCGGATTTAAGAGGTCCCACATTGATATAATTCGAGGATAAGGCGATAAGGGTTCGAAATATACCCATCCAATAGGTTTTGGACATGTTTAGGTCATAGATTTTACATTATCTTTTCATTTTATTTAAATCATTTATTAATGAGGTAATCGCTGCATCATCATGATGTCATAAATAATTTAATTTATTTAATGTCTAAAAATTATAAAAAATATATCATGATGTAGGAAATCTTTTTAGATTTCTAATGAATATTTATAGTCAAAAATATGACTTGTATAACCCCATTTAAAAATTGTTTTAGTAAAACAACTCATGTTTGTGTCATTTTAATTTTAACATTAAATAAAAAGATATTAATGTCATTTTCCTACCAAAGTGGCTCCATGGGGTCCCCAAGTTGACCCATGGCTTTTCTTGGTCGGCCATGACACATCCAATAAGGGTAGAACATGTTTCTAGGTATTTTCATTTTATTATAACATTATTTTTACCTTAAATTACACTAATTATCTCTAATCGTGATTAAAAACTTAAAAGTTACTATTCACCAAAAAATTATTTTAATCTCATTGAACCACATTTTACTTCTTAATGACAACCATGTATGTCGGATTTTTGAAAATCAAATCACAGAAGTGGCAAAGTTTCATTTAAACGAAAAATCAGTTTCTTTAACTACCACTTAGTGGTTTCACTATTCATCAAAAATTGAAGTTTTTCAGAAAAATATCAAAACTTCACCCTATGCTATATTTGATATTCTGAATTCCAAAATGATGTCTATTTTACAAAATTCAAATCATATAAGTTACATTAATTAATTTAATAATTAATTCCCGCTGTCATGACAAATAGCGGGTTTTTTTGAAACAATATCTATGAAAAGTTTGGCATTAGTTTATGTCCAACTCCAAAGTGAAATTAATCCTAATGACCACCATTGAATTAAATGGTAAAAATATATTCAAATTAAACTTTAAGGCCAATTAAAAAGATAATATGACCATATAATTAAATTAGATGAAAAAAGCAGTTTTGATGTAAAATGCAGTATTTTTCACTATTCATAAAAAAATGAACATTGTCAGAAAAATACCAAAAATTTACCCAAAGTAAATTTCAATGTCCCAATCATAAAGAATAAGTTTATTTTGACAAAAAGATCTTATAAAATTGTCAAAAGTTTGATTTAAAATGTTTTTCCATCAAAAGGTAGTAAAACAATATTAGTGTATTCCATGCTTAAGATTGGATTTATTTTCATTTTAAGCTTCTAAAACACTATCTAATTCATTAATAGGCATAGATAAAAATATCTATTATTCATTACTTACTTGGGATGTTACACATCATGCAATGCCCCCAAAAACCACCAAGCCTAACAACACAAAGACCAAACTGCCCTTTCCCAAAAAAACAAACCCAAGAAACTTTCACGGTGTGAAGATGAAGTTCACGCCATAAAATTTCGGGCAGTGGCCCTCTCACTCACCCCCCCCCCAAGGCCTGAAGGTCCCCGGTGAAACCCTTTCACGGCATGAATGATGCTCATTCATGTCGTGAAAGGCATGTTGTTGCTATTTTTAGTAGCCCGACCACTCCGACCCTTCTCCAACATTCACCCGAGCACCCTGAGCATCTACTGAACCTCAACCCACATCCCCAGACATCATTTAGGGACATGAAAATGTTCGGATTCCCAATTTGTATCCTGGTTCTCAAAATGTACCCACCATCAAACCAAAAATTCAAATTCCCCTAAAATTTCACACCCTGTAAGGGTATGGGATTTTGCAAGTGCATCCCTAGGTTTTCTTCTAACATGTCCAAATCAACTTTATCTAGTTTCAATCATCTTATTGCCAATCGAATCCACTCTAATTTTCTCTCGAACACATTCATTTCTAATTTTATCCATCTTAGTATATCCACATGTGCATCTTAACATTTTTATTTCAACTACTCTTACTTTTTGTTTTTAACTACCCTTACTTTTTGTTCAAGATGTCGCGTCAGAGGCCAACACTCACTACCATGTAGAATAGTTGGTCTAGTAATAGTCTTATAAAAATTAACCTTCAATTTCAAAGAAATTTCACAATCACAAAGCCCCTCAAAAGCCTTTCTCCATTTTATTCATCCAGCTTGAATATTATGGGAGCCAGTTGCATTAATATCTTCATCACAATGCAAAAAATGAACCTAAATATTGAAAACGATCAACTTTTGAAATAAAGTGGCCCCTCAATCTCACATACATGGCATTACTAAATCGTCCTTTGTTAAAACGACACTCTGTATATTTTGTCTTATCCCTATTAAGATGAAAACCTTTTGATTCTTAAGTCGCTCTCCAAAGCTCTAACTTTAAATCGATAATCTCCTTGGATTTTGAAACGAGAACTATATCATCCGTAAAGAACATGCAATTAGGTATCTCATCTTGAATATGATTTGTAAGTTCATCTAAGACCAAAACAAAAAAAAAAGTATGAGCTTAAAGTCGAACCTTGATGCAATCATATCGAGACATGGAAGTTTATGGTGTCATCTACTTGAGTTCTAACTCGAGTCGAACTCTCTTCATAAATGTCTTTGATGAGTTAGATATACGCCACCTACCACCATTTTCATTCAAGAGCTTTCCATAAAGCCTTTGTAGGAACTTTATCATATACATTTTCCAAATCAATGAAAATCATATGCAAATCTTGGATATTTTGTTGATAATACTTCATTAGACCTTGGATCAAATAAATTGTTTTTGTAATTGAACATTTAGGCATAAAACCAAATTGATTGTCTGGAACTTTAGTTTCTCTTCCAATCCTCTATCCAATCACTCTCAAAGTTTCATGATATGACACATAAGCTTAATAGTTCTATAATTCCCACAACTTAAAATGTCTCTTATTTTTATACACGAGTTCTTAAAACTCTTCCTCTTCATCAAACATTTTCTTTGATTTCATAATCTCATTAAATAAAAAAAATATGTAATAATAAAAATTAATATATATTTTTTCCATTATTTAAGGTGTATTTTTAACAGTAAAAAAAATTAAGAATAATTATGCTTAATAAAAAAAATTCCAATGAATGAAAAGTATGCCCAAATTAAACAAAATCCAAATTCCTTTAAACAATGGAACTAACATTCCATATTTATTTCAATTTGACTAATATCAAACAAGATTTTTTAGTGTTGCCTACCTCCATATCATTTTTTTTTCATTTTTAAAAAAATCAATTTTAAAGATTGAATGAGAACCAAAACATACAATCAACAACAAAATAAGATACATTATTTAACCATTAAATGAAAGCAATTTTTCAGTGTTACCTCACTCATTACATTTTCCAAGAAACTATTCTATAATACCAAACAAGCCCTAAATGATAGAGGAAAAGTTGCCCCGAAAAAACAATACAAAATAGAAAACATCATCATAGTAACCCCACAAGGATACCATGCATTGTATGAAACCAACAACAAATACAAAAATCTCTTATACACATATGTAAGTTGCCAATGATTAGAGATGCATTTGATTTCACATTTTGGGAAATAAACACATTTCTCTACCAAAAATGCAAAAACAAAGGAGATGCGCTGTACAAACACATGCTTAGCACACCCCCCTGCAATCCCAAACATGCACTAATATAATCAATTATGCATGAACCTCACCAAACATTCCCCAAAATCAATTCCAATCCAATCCTCCGAGGGTTGTGGATCCTACACCCTCCCAAATTTCATTAGATCCCACTTCATCATTGTCTACACCTTCCTTGTTGTAGTCCCACGAACCTCCTCCATTGGCATCTGCAAAAGCAAATTAGGTTCACTTATGAATACAATCAAATGATGAAAAATGCATTGTACATGAAATGACCACAAAAGGGAAAGAAAAAAAAACGCACTTACAGTAGTTATATAACATTTTTTGCTTTTTATAACCAGCAATCTTTTCTGTCCCAATTCTTTCCTTGGGCTTTGGATTGTCACCAAGAACAACAACATGCTTTTGAGCAATGTACTTCTCATCCCCGTCTAAAAACTCACAGTAACAAAAGTTTCAAAAAGCTTAACAAATTTCATAAGGAGCCCCACAAGATGGAATCATATTTAGTCCTAGTACAAGTACATTAACAGCCCATAACAAAATTTAAATGTCTATTAAAAGTAAAACAGCAGGAGCACAAAAAAAAAATAGAAACCAGAGCTCTCAGAGAACATAAATCAAGTAGAACCACTACTGATTTTAATAAAATAATCAACCCAACCTGCCCTTTCACGTATTCAAACCATTAGATCTCTTGATTGACAGGGTGCAGTTAAATTTATTGGGACCAATGCGTACAAAACAAAGCAAACAGTTCCAAGCATGGGCTGATTTCAAAACATGAGTGTTAAAGCATTTGAAGAAATTAGTTCACATGTTCACAGTTCGTAAGATTCTTGGAGAGTGCCGTAGACCTAATTCTAAAGCACACACTAGCCTTGAATGACATGGATGGTATTTGAAAGAAACCAGCAGTGATAAAATTTACCTTAGCTTCATAGCGTCCAAGTTATATGAAACAAACATTCCTGCCAGTATACTCGTTGCAAATAAAAACATAACAACCAGAGTTTTATAACAATAAAGAGAACAGAAGAATATAACAAAAATGAAAAAAAATTACTCGTTTTATAAGGCAAAATCATAGACCTTCAAATGGGTATCCCCTTTTACTTGGTTCATGCGCACTGCAACGGGGATGGCTTTCAGCTTCGTCGACAGTAAAACCCGGTTCAAATTCCTCGTTGACCTTGCCTCGTTTAAATTGTTCAAATACTGCCTTATCTAGGGCACAATTCAGCTCTTCCCGGCCACCTTTACTGACCGTTTGTTCCGCATTGGATGGTTCAGCATTTCTGTCAACAAAACCCACGGGCGACGAAAATGGCCTGTTTTTCTCCTGGCAAAAATGGCAAATCCCAGTCAGACTTGGAAACCATGAAAGGGTGGATTCTCTCTAAGAATCCATACGCTACTGAAGAAGACATGGTGTCAACAAAACTGAAATTTATTCAATAGGATCCTTGAACCCAGAAATCCCAAGATAACATATAAGAACTGAGATACTGCCGGCAACTGAATTCCTAAGAGATAAAAAAGATGCATGATTATTAATTTATTACTATTAAATCCCTAGGTTTCCTCAGCAGTGAAGCGGGAGGTGATGCGAGTTACCTGGACAATTTTGGGAAGAGCGGAAGATTTGCGGAGCTTCCGATCGAGAAATTCGGAGAGAGATAACCGAAGCTTCTTTTTTCCATCCTTGGCTGGTTCGGCTTCCTTGGATTCCCTGAAGAAAATTTAGTGCATAAACAGAGAAGGGAAAAATCACGACTGGATAGCCGAATCGAAGACTGAATGAAATAAATAACTCCCATACGGGTTAATGGAGCCTCGGCAGAATGAAGACAGAATTGGACGGTGCCCGGGAAACCTAATCGAGCACTGCTGAGGACTCATCCCTGTGATTCTATGTTTGGAAGACGAAGAAGATTTCTCAATTTCCCTCCGCATCATCTGTTCTACGCGTACTGCCCTTTGGTGACATTTTCCAAAGTGTTTCCCTCCAAATTCGTGTTTTTTATTTTCAAGGGTTGTCCGAGCCGATAAAAATAAAAATGAACCAATATCAATGTCTAAATAATAATAAATAAAAAAGAACAAAGAACAGTGAATATGTTTAATATTGATGGAAAAATGACTGCCCACATGATGAGTGACCGTCAAAGAAGACTTGCACCAGCCCAAAGAAATTGCAATAGGAGTTGGAAACCGTCTGATGAAAAACGTACATCGATGTTTTAATTGATTTTATCCTCAGTCCTATAAAAATGATTGTGGGCAATATCTGTGTAATCAATTGTATCCCTATTTGATAATAAGAAATTGTTGCAAGCCCCGTGAACGTAGGTATTTCAATTGGACCACGTAAATTGGAGAAGGAATCCCAACATCCCCTTTAAATTCCGTTCAACATGACCTTTCTGCCAGGATCTGAAATAATTGACCCTTTAATACGACGATAATTGCGAGGTAAAAATATAGTATTAAAATGTGGAAATAAAATGAACATTAGATATAGCATGGAAAAAACTCAAAAATGAAATGGGTAAAAAAATAGTGACAAATAGGACCTCACTATGAAAAAATACAGGTACAAACTCTCTTTCAGTTATAAGGAGAAAACACTCAAAATACTATCTCTAATATATTGAGAAACACCACATAAAACATTGCACTCAAAATTGATGACGCGTTGCTTGAGAAGTCGATGATGAAAACTGTTGAGGGATCCCATTTTATAGCCTGTTGTCACCCTCTTTTAGTCTCCCCTCAAATAATTGCCTTTAACCAAATTAAATGGGGAAATAAGGCAGGGTGTCGCTCTCTTTGAATGAATTGAATGCGACAGCTATTATTATTATTTTCTCTCTCCAAAAGTCTTCCAACATATCTTCCACTTGGAGTTTTGATTAAGTATCAATCACATCTCCACACATCCTTTTCATCTGTCAAACATGTTGCTCATGTCTCTGAAAGGTCGTTTGAGAATCTACACCATTTGAATTTATCAGAACCAATCGTCTTCGTCAGGAAATCTACCAGATTTTCTTTAGTGTGAATTTTATCCATATCCCACTACTAGAATTTCTGGCTTTCGAGGTGGGGGACTTATAGCGGCCGCCATTTGGCGGTCGCTGCACTTTAATATCAAAAAAACCTAATTTTCCCCTCCCCCCATTATCCCCTCCCCGACCCCGCGACCCCTCCCCCCAGCGACCCTGACCCCTCGACCCGGCGACCCCGACCCCCGACCCCGGACCTCCCGGCGACCCCGGCAACCCCTGGCGACCCCGACCCCCGGCAAACCCCACCCCCTTGCCTCTGTGCTGCGCCACCCGCAACCCCGGCGACGCCCATCGCCTCGCCTCCGCGCTGCGCCCCCGTGACCCCGACACCCCCGCGACCCGGCAACCCCCACCCCCTGCCTCTGCGCTGCACCTTTGGACAGTCCCGCCGCCGCCGTCCCCTCCCGGCCCCGTTGCATCCCTTCGGCAAGTCCTCTTGCCTCCGTTGGACCCTTCCGGTCCGTTGTGCCCCACCGTGTAGAACCCTTCCACGCTTCGGCCAACAGTTCCGCTCCTTTTGAGTCCGGTCGTCAAACCTCTGTCGTCAAGTCACTGTGCTGTCATGGATCCGCAATCAAGTCACACCCCGTTACCCGCGGTCGAGTCCTCCGTAGGTAATGTTTTTTATCCTTCAAATTTGGTTTTTAAATTTTAATGATATGTATTTTTTTAGAATTTAAATACGATATTTCAATTTTGATTTCTATTAAATACAGATATGGATATGAGCTGGATTGATATGCAAGATAGATTTTCAGCTGCATATTACGAGGGGATTAAGCGATTTATGGATTTCACCAACAGATTTCCAAATGACATGATTAGTTGTCCATGCAGAAAATGTGCAAATAGATATCTCTTCAAATGATATAGTCTTGGAGAACATTTGTTTTTGAATGGGTTTTTTAAAAACTATAAGACATGGACATGTCATGGAGAAGATTTTGTTTTATGTCATCGCTTAGAAAGTATTCATATGAATGTTGATTCAAGAACAGTTGATCCGATGAACATAATGCTCAATGACATGATGCGTCAGTTTCAATCTGAAGACAGTAATGTCGTAAATGACGACGTTGGATTGAGTAATCCCCATTCTTCTGCAGATGGAGAAGCATTGAAATTCTTTGAAATTCTTGATGATGTGCGTACTGAATTATATCCTGTATGCACTAAATTTTGTAAACTGTCGTTCATCGTTGAATTGTTACACCTGAAGGCCTTGAACCAGTGGTCAGACACCTCATTCGACATGTTGTTGGTATTATTGAAGAAGGTACTCCCTGCTGGAGCGAAGATTCCAGAGTCATTCCATCAAGCTCGCAAGTTGACCGATGATCTTGGTTTTACATATGATACAATTGATGCGTGTCGCAATAATTGTATGTTGTTCAAAAAAGAGAATGCACAATTAAATAATTGTATTGTTTGCTATACATCCAGGTGGAAGACCAATGAGATTAATCAAGGTAGTCAGATTCTTCCTGGGAGAGTCTTGAATCAAGGGAAACAAGTTACAGCTAAACAAATGTGTTATTTTCCACTAAAACTGTGACTGAAGAGATTCTTATTGTCCACTAAAATTGCTAAATTGATGACCTGACATTCAAAAAGAAAGAAAGAGGTTGATAAATTAACTCACCCGACAGATTCTTTGGCATGGAAAGAGTTTGATCAAAGACACCCAGACTTTTCCCGAGATGATCGTAATATTCGACTGGGTTTGGCAGCAGATGGTTTTAACCCATTTAGGTCCATGGTTGGTGCGACACATAGTACATGGCCAGTGGTGTTGGTTCCATACAACATTCCCCCATGGGTATGTATGAAGCAACCTTTTTTGTTACTGTTAATTCTAATTGATGGACCGAGAGGACCTGGTGATAAAATCGATGTTTATATGCAACCTTTGATTGATGAGCTGCAAGAATTTTGGGTCGATGGTGTAATGACTTTTGACTCGGCAGCTAATGAAATGTTTAGACTTTGGGACGCTTTATGGATAATTAATGATTTCTCAGCGTATGCTAACTTATCAGGTTGGAGTACAAAAGGAGAATTTGCTTGCCCTTGTTGTAATAAGAGTAAGAAATCTATATGGCTTAAGCACTATAGAAAGTGGGCATATCTTGGTCACATACGCTTTCTTCCTCCATTGCACAAGTTCAGAAAAGACCATGTATCGTTTGATGGGAATAGAGAGTATGACCCATCACCACAAATACTATCTGGGGTTGAAATTTGTGCACAACTTGATCAAGAAAACATCCGTACAATGTATGATTTTCAAGATTTATTGGTTCCTGCATTGCCTTCTATTCCTGCTGCAAATAGACAACGAAGTCATAATTGGAAGAAACGAAGTATTTTTTTTGAATTGCCTTATTGGAAATATAATATTTTAAGACATAATTTGGATGTGATGCACATTGAAAAAAAATGTATGTGATAATATTATGTGCACCATTTTAGGCGTCAAGGGGAAATCAAAGGACAGTGCTAATGCTCGACATGATTTGCAAGAAATAGGATTGAGAAAACCTTTACATTTACAGCTGGGTGAAGGTAATCAGGCATACATGCCTACTGCACAGTACACAATGAGTAAAAAAGAGAAACAAACATTTTGATCAATTTTGAAAACCGTTAAGGTGCCAGATAGTTATTTCTCTAATATTTCAAAGCGTGTGAATATGACGAGCATGACATTACAAGTTTTGAAAAGTCACGATAATCATATTCTGCTTCAATAGTTAATTCCTACAGCAATTCGTGATTGCTTACCTTCCCAGGTTGTTGAGCCGTTGATTGAAGTTTCTAATTTTTTCAGACAACTCTGTTCTATCATCGCATGAGTGATTTGAAAAAGCTACAGGATAAGATTGTACTTGCACTATCACTACCACAAAACTGGGCAAGGCCAGTGCCACCCCTTTATCAGTGCTAACGAAAAAGCGCTGATAAAGGAGGGAGGGGGGGGGGGCTTTATCAGCACTTAAAAAAGCGCTGATAAAGGGTGACTTTATCAGCACTAAAAAAAGCACTGATAAAAGTACCCCTTTATCAGTGCTTTTTTTAGCGTTGATAAAGGCCCCCCCTTTATCAGCACTTTTTTAGCGCTGATAAATGGACCCCCTTTATTAGCGCTTGTTTAGTAGCGCTGATAAAGGGGGGGCGTTTATCAGCGCTTTTTTTAAAAGCGCTGATAAAGGGTCGACTTAAAAAAAAATTAAAAATATATTAATATATAAATATAGTTATATAGTTATATTGATATAAATATAATATATAATTTTTAAATATATTTTAGATAAGTATAAATGTACATTTACACTTAATATACTTAATATATAAGATATTTAGTGAAAATGGATTCTTAAAAAATTAAAAAAATATTTTTAATTAATAATTTGCTAATTATTATGGAGTAATAGTCATTTAATAACAATTTGAAGACTAAAAAATAAAAAAATTTAAAAAAGATCCAAAATATGTTAAAAACGCAACTCAAACTTCAAACGACCATAACTTTTGATCCGGGTGTCCGTTTGAGCTCTACCACATATCAAATCGAAGCCTGTGAAGATCTCTACGTCGCTATGATCTATATAACCCTGTTCAAGCGTTTTTCAAGGCCAAAAGAGGCCCAGAAGGCCTCCAAAACTGAGTTTTTAGTCGGGGTACCCAGATTTTTTAGCATTTTATAGGTTTTCAGCCTCGTTTGATGGGGTATTATTGGCTTTTTTGGTGGAAACTGAATTTATTCCAAGGTATTACATTCATATTGATATTATGTCTTTGAAATTTTATCGTTTTTTATAATGCACTGCTATTTATAATCAAATATATAACTATATATACATATTTTTTATATATTCACACCTAAAAATTAATTTTTTTAAATAAATAATTAAACATATTTACATATAAAATATATTAGCTTTATCTAAATAATAACTAATATCCATTTTATTTAAAATACCAATATATGAATATTTATATAACTACTATATATTAATATAACTATATATATATATTAATATAACTATGTAAATATATTAATATAACTATATATATTAATATAAATATAGATTACTATACGAATAAATATAACTAAATATATATATAAATAAATAGATATATCACGAATAAGAGAACAAATCAATATAGGGTAGTGGTAAAGGCTTTAGGTGCGCAGGGGGGAGGTCTCGAGATCAAATTCGGGTGGAGGTACGGGCGCACGCGCAAGGGTGATTTAAAGGGATAGTGCTGATAAAGGGTGTTGGCAGTGCGGGCGGGCGTTGGAGGTGCGGGAAAGCGCTGATAAAGGGGAGCTCAAGCGCTGTAAAAAGCCCCCCCTGAGATTGGCAGTATTTTTTTTATTTTTATCAGTGCTAAAAAAAAGCGCTGACAAAAGGGGTCTTTATCAGCGCTTTTTGGAGCGCTGATAAAGGGGACCCCCTTTATCTTCGCCGACATTAATAGCGCTTTTTTCTAGCACTGTTAATGACCATTTTTAGTGCTGATAAAATCCATATTTGTAGTAGTGTATGTCACATAGAAAAACTCTTTCTGCCGTCTTTTTTTGATGTCATGGTTCACTTGACCGTGCATTTAACTGGTGAAGTCATTGGTGGTGGTCCCATGCAATTCAGGTGGATGTATCCAATAGAGAGATACTTAAATACATTGAAACGATATGTGTGCAACAAAGCTCGTCCAGAAGCCTCAATTGCCAAGGGATATTTAATGGATGAGTGTACTAATTTCTGTGCTTCATATATTGATGAGGTTGAAACAAAGATAGATAAACCATCCTAGAATGACGAGGGTCCAATTGGAGAATGAATAACATTTGATATGCAGAACAATGAGTAGGTTCAAGCTCATCGATATGTGTTGTTCAACACTCCATCAATTATTCCATTGATACAGTAAGTTTCATAGTTGATGTGTATTTTGTTTCTATATTTATTTTATTGCTTACCTTATATTGTGTTGTGATTTAGGATGCATATCGCAGAGTTGAAACGTGAAAGGCCTCGTGAAACTGACTATCAAATCCAAAAAACATCATTTCAACACATTTCATGAGTGGTTCAAGACTCATATACGTATAATTGATTTAATATTTTTATAGTGCAACTTAGTTGTATTTTCACAATCCTTAATCCATTAAACTATATATGTGAAATTTGCATATTCAAAAGTTACATGATTTAACCCAGCATGTGAGCGAAGAACTCAACCAACTAGCTGATGGTCCATTTATTACAGCTCATCGCTACAAGTCTTTGGATGCTAACGGATTCCAATTTCGTATTAGCGATGTTGACATGAATCGAGCCACAAAAAATAGTGGTGTTGGTTGTTCTTTTGTTGGTGCGGGTTATTATTATGGATTGCTGAGAGATATTATTGATGTTATTTATGGTCGTGGCTTAAAACACATATTGTTAAGGTGTGATTGGGTCGATCCAGTTCGTGGAACGAAAGTTGATAACTTCCAATTTACATTAGTAAATTTTAACAATATGCTATATAAAGATGACCGAGTTGGAAATGATCCCTTCATACTGACATCGCAGGAAGAACAAGTTTACTTTGTCGACATTAATTCTGATTGGAAAGTTGTGGTGAATATGTCTAGAAGAGGGGTTTTTCTGATTGACCAAGAGGAACCTGAAGTTGTCACATTTCTTGATCAAACACTTGACCAAACAACAATAGATGTACGATATGAAGATATAAAATGGGCCATAGAGACAGTTGAAGGAGATACGATAGACTTGCATGATTAGTAAAAATTGTAATTATATCCCCAGTTATTATTTGTAAAAATATTTATGAGTTATATATGTATAAAAATTGCTTGATTTAACTATAATTTCTTTTAATGTAGGTATGTCACATGGTGGTCACAGTGGTTCACCTAATGTTTTCGGTATGTATGTTTTCATTTTTCTAAACTAATTGATTGTAATTTTCTGTGTATATTTCCATAACTGTTTCTAATCATTAATTTATATTTTAATTGAATTATGAATTTATGTTTATCAGGATCTAGTGCTTCTTCCAGTAGATGCAGGGGTCCTGGTAGAGGGGTTCGATCCTGGAACTCTGGAGCCTGATTGGATGTGTTATTTGATGACACATTTCATCCAGTTAGAGATGGTGATACTATATTGAGTCGTCAGTTTGGGTATATAATACGAGACTCACACAGATTCCCTCTGACGACTCGTGACTGGAGTTATTTCCCCCATGATACAATGGACATATTATGGAGGGAGGTTCAGGTAAATTCAATGTTTAATTTTTCATGATATTGTTATTATTATTGTCCCATCTACTAACAATTTTTTTTAACAGGGTAATTTAACATCCTGTCCAGATGAGTTTCGGGCTGTATGTATGTCCAAATGATGAAAATTATGGAAGGATTACAAGTCAAGGGTGAAGAGAGATCACTGTACACCATTTGCGAGTGTGCCAGACATTCTACAGTGAGTCCCTCTGGGCATTCTTCCTACACAGTGGCAGGATTTGGTTGCGTTTTGTTCGAGTGAGGCAACAATGGTAAGATTTATTAATTTTAATCTATAAATGACTAATTTTTCAAATTTATATTAAGTAAATAAGTTGAATGTAGACCGAGTCTTCTCGTCATTCACATAATCGGGCGATGCAGGGCGCGCCTTCCAGACTTGGCACTCGACATGTGTCATGGCTCAGACATGATGTAAGCTTAGAATTCACTATTTCATTCACATTTTAAAAATATTATAGTATAACATGGTGAACCCCTTTATTATAGTTACACCAACGTGGTGAGCCAATCGATCAGATGTTCATATGGATGAGGACTCGTAGGGCGGGTGATCCCGATGTTGCCAGTGTTATAGTAAGAAATTTATTTACTAATAAATGTATTTTTATTTTATATAAATTATTCATATTTGTTCATTGATTCATTATATGCTACATGCTCAGTTTGACGCTCAGTTAGCAAAGTTTCCAGAAGAGCAACGTCGTAGTACTGTGCGTAGAGATGAAATATTTCACCATGTCGTGGGGCGTGATGGTCATGGTTATTCTTTGAATTATGGCGGTGGTGTCCCACGACGTGCAGTTGTTAGAGCAGATGTGATGGGTGCATGCTGAGAGTCAGGGATGCGCACACAGGCTGAGATAGATGCTTCCATGTAGGATATGCAGCACAATTTTGATGCATAGTTTCAACAGTTATGTGCAGAGTATGAGGAGAGGTTGTCACAGATGTGATCATGTATCGATGAAATGACGACGCAATAAGTGGCGCCACAGGTAAACAATAAAACAAACCATACTCAGATCGACTTTCATTGATATGTTTAAGATACATAATATTGATATATATTGTAGGCTCCAAATACAGCTGGTGGACATCGCAGTGATATTGGTGATCCAGATGAGAATGAACCCCATGCATGAGGTAATTTAATTTGTGTTGATGAATTCTCTAGAAGTTTTTATATACTTGATGAATATAATTTTCCTTTTTTACCTAGATTAGTTTGTTTTAGTATTTGTGGGTGACATCTTCGTGCAACAATATAATTATTATTTGTGACATGTACGTGCATATGGAACGTCAATCGGACGTGCAGTTTGCGCGGTACAGCTCAATATGCGTTTTTAAGTATTGTGCGCGTTTCATAAACGCGGGGGGGGGGGGGGGGGGGGGTCCAAACGGGCCGAACAAAGTCAGAATGACCTGAAATCAGAAGACAAATACGGGTGAGTGAATTTTGATGTGGTCGAGCAGATGACATGTCAATCGAACATGTCGTGTGCCCTCGGTGACCAAGAACGCAGTTCTGGTGTCATAAACGACCAAAATGGGCGTCTAACGGTCAAATTCATAGCGGACGACATCAGATTGACTTGAAATCACAGGGAAAAAATCTAATTATTATTTGTGACATGTACGCATAGACTAAACGTCAATCGAACGTGCGGTTTGTGCGGTACAACTCAATATGCCTTTTTTAAGTGTTGCGCGCGCTTTATAAATGCGCGTGGGGGGGGGGGGGGTCCAAACGGGCCGAACGAAGTCAGAATGACCTAAAATTAGATGAAAAATATGGGTGAGTGAATTGTGATGTGTTATAGTAGACAAAACATCAATCGGACATGTCGTGTGCCCGCGGTGACCGAGAACGTAGTTCTGGTGTCATAAACGGCCAAAACGGGCGTCTAACGGTCAAATTCATAGCGGACGACATCAGATTAACCTGAAATCACAGATAAAAAATCTAATTATTATTCTTGACATGTACGCATATATGGAACGTCAATCGGATGTGCGGTTTGCACGGTAAAACTCAATATGCATTTTTTAAGTGCTGCGCGCGCTTCATAAACGCACGTGGGGGGGGGGGGGGTCCAAATGGGCCGAACGAAGTCAGAATGGCCTTAAATAAGAAGAAAAATACGAGTGAGTGAATTTTGAAGTGGTCGTGTAGACGACACATCAATCGGGCGTGCCGTGTGCCCGCGGTGACCGAGAACGCAATTCTGGTGTCATAAACGGCCAAAACGGGCGTCTAATGGTCAAATTCATAGAGAACAACATTGTATTGACCTGAAATCACTAGGAAATAATATAATTATTATTCTTGACATGTACGCGTAGATTACACGCCAATCGGACGTGCGATTTGCGTGGTACAACTCAATATGCGTTTTCTAAGTGTTGTGTGCGCTTCATAAACGCGTGGGGGGGGGGGGTCCAAACGGGCCGAACGAAGTCATAATGTCCTAAAATAAGACTAAAAAATACGGGTGAGTGAATTGTGATGTGGTCGAGCAGACGACATGTCGATCGGACGTGCCGTGTGCCCGCGGTGACCGAGAACGCAGTTCTAGTGTCATAAACGGCCAAAACGGGCGTCTAATGGTCAAATTCATAGAGGAAAACATAGTATTGACCTGAAATCATAGGGAAACAATATAATTATTATTCATGACATGTACGCACAGACATCACGTCAATCAGACGTGCGGTTTGCGTGGTACGACTCAATATGCGTTTTTTAAGTGTTGTGCGCACTTCATAAACGCGCGTGGGGGGGGGGGGGGGGGGTCCAAACGGGCCGAACGAAATCAGAATGGCCTGAAATCAGAAAAAAATACGAGTGAGTGAATTGTGAAGTGGTTGACCAGACGACACATCAATCGGACGTGCCGTGTGCCCGCAGTGACTGAGAACGCAGTTCTGGTGTCTTAAACTGCCAAAACGGACGTCTAACAGACAAATTCATAGCGGACGACATCGTATTGACCTGAAATCACAGGTAAAAAATCTAATTATTATTCGTGACTTTTAAGAATAGGCTACATGTCAATCGGACGTGCGGTTTGCACGGTACGACTCAATATGCGTTTTTAAGTGTTGCACGCGCTTTATAAACGCGCGTGGGGGGGTCCAAACGGGCCGAATGAAGTCAGAATGGCCTGAAATCAGACGAAAAATACGGGTGAGTGAATTTTGATGTGTTCAAGTAGACTACATATCAATCGGACGTTCCGTGTGCCCGCGGTGACCGAGAACGCAGTTCTGGTGTCATAAATGGCCAAAACGGGCGTCTAACGGTCAAATTCATAGCAGACGACATTGAATTGACCTGAAATTATAGGGAAACAATATAATTATTATTCTTGATGTGTACGCGTAGACGACACGTCAATAGGACGTGTGGTTTGCGCGGTACGGCTCAATATGCGTTTTTTAAGTGTTGTGCGCGCTTTATAAACGAGCGTGTGGGGGGGGGGGGGGGGGTCCAAACGGGCCGAATGAAGTTGGAATGACCTGAAATCAGACGACATTAATAGGTGAGTGAATTGTGATGTTATCGAGCAGACGACATGTCCATTGGACGTGCCGTGTGCCCGCGGTGACCGAGAACGCAGTTCTGGTGTCATAAATGGCCAAAACGGGCGTCTAACGATCAAATTCATAGCGGACAACATCAGATTGACCTTAAATCACAGGGAAACAATCTAATTATTATTTTTGACGTGTACGTGTAGACTTCACATCAATCGGTCATGCGGTTAGTGCGGTACGACTCAATATGCATTTTTTAAGTGTTGTGCGCGCTTCATAAACGTGCGTGGGGGGGTCCAAATGGGCCGAACGAAGTCGAAATGGCCTGAAATTAGACTAAAAATATGGGTGAGTGAATTTTGAAGTGTTCGAGCAGACTACACGTCAATTGAATGTGTTTTGTGCCAGCGGTGACCGAGAACGCAATTCTGGTGTCATAAACGGCCAAAATGGGCGTCTAACGGTCAAATTAATAGAGGACGATATCGTATTGACCTGAAATTATAGGGAAACAATATAATTATTATTCGTGATGTGTACGCGTAGACGACACATTAATCAGACGTGCGGTTTGCGCGGTACAGCTCAATATGCGTTTTTTAAGTGTTCGCGCGCTTCATAAACGCGCGTGTGGGGGTCCAAATGGGCCGAACAAAGTCAGAATGGCCTAAAATAAGACAAAAAATACGGGTGAGTGAATTGTGATGTGTTCGAGTAGACGAAACGTCAATCAGACGTGCCGTGTGCCCGCAGTGACCGAGAACGCAGTTCTGGTGTCATAAACGGCCAAAACGGGCATCTAACGGTCAAATTCATAGTGAACGACATCATATTGACCTGAAATCATAGGTCAAAAATATAATTATTATTCGTGACGTGTACACATAGACGGAACATCAATCGGATGTGCGGTTTGCATGGTATGACTCAATATGCATTTTTTAAGTGTTGTGCGCGCTTCATAAACGCGTGTGGGGGGTTCAAACGGGATGAACGAAGTTGGAATGACATGAAATCAGACGACATCAACGGGTGAGTGAATTTTGATGTGTTTGAGCAGACGACACATCAATCGGACGTGCCGTGTGCCCGCAGTGACTGAGAACGCAGTTCTAGTGTCATAAACGGCCAAAACGGACGTCTAATGGTCAAATTCATAGCGGACGACATCGGATTGACCTGAAATCACAGGGAAACAATCTAATTATTATTCGTGATGTGTACACGCAGACGGAACATCAATCAGTCATGCGGTTTGTGTGGTATGACTCAATATGTGTTTTTTAAGTGTTGTGCGCGCTTCCTAAACGTGCGTGGGGGGTCCAAACAGGCTGAATGAAGTCGGAATGGCCTGAAATAAGACGAAAAATATGGGTGATTGAATTCTGAAGTGTTCGAGCATACGGTACATCAATCGGACGTTCCATGTGCCCGCGATGATCGAGAATGCAGTTCTAGTGTCATAAACGACCAAAACGGGCGTCTAACGGTCAAATTCATTGCGGACAACATCAGATTGACCTGAAATCACAAGGCAACAATCTAATTAGAACAATAGAATTAAATATTTTAAAATTTTAAAACGGTAATCAAAATTATGAATATATTTTGAAAATCATATACTTTAGATCTGTTACAGTAAGTTTGAATTGAAATATGTTAATTTGTTTCAATTATTTGTTTTCTAGGTTTTATTCGGTACTAATTTTGTTATTAATTTTTTTATGCAGTTATATTTGATGATGGGTGTGAATCTTGGAAGATGAATGATGAGATTTATTTGGGTATATATTATTGTGTCATTGAATTTTATTTAAAAAAAATTAAAAATCTATATCAGCCGCCATTTGGAGGCCGCTAAAGGGATAGCATATAGCGGCCGCCATTTGGCAACCGCTATAGGTGTTTCCATCTCCACCTATAGCAGCCGCCATTCGGCAGTCGCTAGAGGTCTGGGCTACATCGGCCGCTAAAGGTCATGATTGTACTAGTGTCCAAACTTCTTTCCTCCATCACATCTCGAACAAAATGATATTGTACGTCAATGTGATTCGTCCTGAAATGAAAAGATGAATTCTTTGTAATGCACAAGGTGCTCTGATTGTCACAAAATAATGAAATCTGCTCATGTTTATGTCTGAGCTTCTCCAACAACATTTTTAACCAAATCACTTATTTGCAAGCCTCTATAGCTTACATATACTCTGCATCGGTCGTGAATAAGGTCACAATAGACTGTGATTTGGAAATCCATCTCACAACTCTCCATGCAAGGGCAAACACATAACCAGTAGCGGACTTCCTTCGGTCAGAATCACCTGCAAAATTCGTATCAACACAACCCCAAATAGTAAAATCTGATCCTTCATAACATAAATCAACATTTGAAGTCTCCATTTTAACGTCCCAAATTTTCTCAAAGGTACAGACAGTTTATTTTTTGTTTAAATTCCTTAAAACAACCCTTATAACAACTTTTAAGAGGTTCAAGGAGGTCTCAGGTGCATCCGGGTCTCGTTCGGAGCCCGAAGCCCCAAAATGGGAACATAAGTCTGGGCCGCACGGTTTGGAGAAACTGTGGGCCCAACACGCACAGTTTCCCTAAACCATGTGGTCATAGACAGTGGGGTGCAGGGGGCTACATAGTTTTTCTACAACTGTACGACCCCAGGTGCATAGCCGTGCGATGCTGTAAGTTTTTTGGATAGTGTGGTCTTTTACGGTTTGCGCACAGTTAGTCAAACCGTGTGCCTAACTGTGCGATGAGCCCCTTTCAAGCAGTAACTGGCGCACAATTGATGCATGGTTTGGAAAACCATGTGGCCCAACCGTGTAGAATGTTAAATGAGTTGAAATTACCAAAACACCCCTCTTTAATGAATTAAACCTTCCCTTTTCTTTTCCTCTTCTTCCTCCAACGGTTTTTCTTCTCCCCCTTCGTGCTTGAGCTCCTTCTCCCTCTCCTTAGGTTTTGTGCTACCTCCCTCAAATGGATACCAAATCCATCACCATCAGAAGCAACGAAAATCTTGAGGTAAGATCTTCCTTCTTCTCTTTTTTTATTTCACGGTTCCCCCTCTATCTGTTGCACTATTTTGGTGCGATGCCTTTTGCCCTATTTTTTGGTCATTTGACAATTTCGTCATTTTATTCCGTTCCAGGTCGAATCGAGCCATGATAACAGATGAGTGGAGCACTACTACATCAAGGTATGTGTTCTAGGTCCTTCCCGCTCATTTCGTCTCATTTTAAATGACATGTCACCATGCCGCTTGCTGGACCCTTCATGTGACACTTAGTTTTTGTTTAGTAAATTAATTAAAATGGTTTTCCATGTCCTATGTGACCTCTCCTTACAAAGAAACCCATCCTTGGGTCATTCGATTGATTTTTGGCCACCCCTTTGGGTAAGCCCGCCATTAATGGTCGATTTCCCATGCCTTAAATGTCCAAATTACCATGTTTGAATGGCATTTTGATTAAATTACTTAAATAATAATTTAAATTAAGATAAATGGTTGGCCATGAAATTGTCCCTTGAGATTCATGCCTCTCACCTTATATTTAATTGTTTATACCAGTTTTTGAGTTACCTATGCTTCATGCCAAAAGCCCTTAATTTCCATTTATGCCATGTTATGTGACTTATACTTTGAACTTGTTGTTTAATGCCATGTGCTTATTACTTATGCCATAATTGGGTGGCTTGAATTGAATGTCCTACTTGGCCAAGCTTAATAGCTTGTGATATTGAAATGTCATTGATGACATTTGTTTATATATATTCTATGCCTTGTTCTTTGCCATATAAATTGTTCCATGGTTGTTTGGATTTAATTGTATAGTTTGGTTAGTTGGTGATCATGTTATATTGAAATGTTTATTTGATGGCATGTAACGATATATAGATTCCTTACCTTGTGACGTACCTTGGTTACTATGGCTCACCTTCTATGGGACGAGAGAGAACATGGGTCCCGATTTAAGGATTCCATGGATGGACTCAACGTGTTTGGTTGGATTTTACTTGACACGCTGAGAGTGATGAATTAGATTTCCATGTACGGGATCTTCGGGTGGTTTATTCATACTTGTGAGTGAGACCGATTCCTCAGGGGAGCAATTGAGGATGAATCCATTGGTGAGATGGATATGCCATGAATCAGATGATACCTGATCCCCTATGTGATATACTTGGTATGGACTCAAAATCCCCATGCCATGAGTGATACAAGGGATGCCTTGGACAGACTCAGTGACATTGGTTCTATCAGAAACACCTTTAGCGACCCATGTTATTCTATATAGATCACCTTGGATGGTTTCGGAGTTCCACCTTTGGATTTTATGGATTGTTTTTCTACTTTATATGGGTTGATACTTATTTTTATTTTTGAGCATGTTAGTGTGATGTCATGGAGATGTGATCCCAAGCCAAAACATAAGCTTGGAGTATGCATATCTTGGTTGCTTTGATTATAATGTCCCTTGTATACAATTATTACTTACATATCTACCTCTTTTCAGACACACGACTTAGGCCGAAGCAGGTGGTATTGGTTGGGTGTCCACTTAGGATCCCAAACCGAGGTGTTTATTATTTTATTTATTTATTCCCTGCATTTACATTCTCAGCACACTGTCATTTATTTATTGCACGAAATGAATTGGCCTAGACACCGTGGGTACCAACCTACTGAGATTGTATCTCACACCCTACTTGGGATTCCCTTAGAACCTAAGAATATTTTATGATAACAGGTATGGAAAAAGGGAAGTGTTCGACTTCCGATGCTTTATTGATTTAAAATTTAGGATGGAGATCAGGGGCAGAGGACTGAGCCTATGATCAAGATGCTTGTAGTGGCAGTTTTTCCTTTTGTATATTTTTCCAGTGTGTAGTATATGCCCGTATCCCTTGATCCTATGTACTCTCATATTTATATAGCATCATGAACATGATCATCATTTTGTATCTATTCAGGTTATTCATCTTCCTCCAGTCATCTATTTTTCTTGTGTGGATTATTTCTATATTTCTGTTGCTGTCTATTTATATTTATGCTTCCTCTATTTATTATCTATTGTTTACCACCATGCATAATTTAATCGATGAGGTCATAGTCTCCACACACACACACACACTAGGCCCTCACTGCTAGTCGGCAGTCTCTAGCATTCGGGGAGGCGTGATTGAGGTCTTGTGTCCCACCGTCTTGGGGTACTGTTGAGTGGAATCCAAGGCGGGATGATACAAAGTGGTATTAGAGCACTTTTTCCTTTTGTCTTACTGTTTGGGTTAGATAGGAGACTGGGACATTGAAATTTGGAATTGAACCTATGTTGGGACATAGCTAACCGACATACATTGGGAATCCAAATTTCCTAGGATGGGTAAATGCTGTTATTTCTTGCGCTATTACAGTTTCATGGATTTCACCATTTAGGTTATGCACTTGCTTTGTTCCATTAATATTATTGATGTAATATTGGCATTTTTTGATCTCTCCTACCATAGCTCAAGGACATGAGGGAATATTTAAACATTCATAATACTAGAAATAACAGGATTAGAATACCATGCATTATTCCATGAAATGTTTACTATTCAATGTACATTGCTTGTTTTTCATGTGATTGTTGAACGTGCCTGATTAATTATTCATTTTCGTGCTTGTTTATTATATATAAACATAGAAATGTTCCAATTATTTTTACAGGAGCATGTTATAATTTAAACTAAGTGGACACCAATTTCAATTTATAAGGTGTATAGGCCCTTATAAATTGGAATAATGATCCACCTAATTCAACCATATAAAGGGGAATTAAAATACTTAAATTAATTAAAACGAAAACCACCTTTAAAATGAAATGGTCATTATACATATGAATTGTGAGACCTTAACCTGAGACTGACCATAGCAATGGGCAGTGGGATATGCTTTTTGTGTCCTTAGTGATTATTCTATGTTTTACTACCATATTGATTTGGATCTAGGAGCAGGTTATCGGTTGTGTCATGCTTATAGGTAGGATTCTACATATCCTTTCTTTACCTTCTTTCCCTATCTATTATAGATCTTTTCTGAGGAGTGCGCTTGGAAATTTTAGAGCTATGCCACTGCAACATCCTCATGTTTTACGCTAAGAGAGTGGTGATGAGAACAATTTTGAGGTTGTGGGCCCTGTGCCACCTATGATAACTCTTGTGGTTCCACCTAAGGAACCTCCTTATGATCTTCCACTAAGCATTGATGCTCAGTTCAAGGACAATATTCTTCGCTTTATGCAATCCATTCATGGTACTCCCTGACCTGCCCCTACTTTGACTGAGCAAACTCAGGAATTTTAGTAGCAACATCCTCCCACCTTCTCAAGGGATGGAAGACCTCAAGTTGTCAATTCATGGTTATAAGACATGGTGTTAGTCTTTGACCATCTTGAGTCACCTCTAGAGAAGAGGGTCAAACTTGCTACCTACATGCTACATGACTCTGCCAAACACTGGTGGGATGTTATATCTCAGTCAGAGTGTTATTGAGATATGGTATGGTAAGACTTCTAGAAAAACTTCTATGATCACTTATTTCCATAGACTCTGAGATAAAATCATTCTAGGGAGTCCATACATATTCAGTAGGGCTATATGATCATGCTTGAGTATTCTTCTTGCTTCACTAATCTTCATCATTTTGCTCCATCTCTAACTGGTGTCGAGTTAATGACTGCAAGGCATTTTGAGTATGAGCTTGGTCATATTGTCCAATAATAGGTGAACGTCTTCCATTTGACTATCATTATAGAGATATTAAATCAGACCCAAATTATAGAACATAATCTCAGAGAACCTAGCAATGTGAGCTAGGGTAATTCAGTTCCGAGGTAGGGAAATGGTTCTTCTGGTAGTAGAAAGCATTGTTTCGAGGGTGAACATGGGGGAAATTCCATCCAGGTGACATGAAATGACTCTATAGTGTTTCACCAGTGTAACAATCCAATCCATAAGATGACTCAGCGCATGAGGAACCCAATTGAGTGTCGATATTTCCACACAATGAGTCACCTTCAGTGATTCTTCTAGTCTTTTCCTCCAATATCCAATGAGAGGCGATCCGTACCAACACCTAAATCAGTTACATGATCTATGAATCCACTTTAGGATGGGATTTGGTGCTCTACCAGTAGATTAGGCTGAGTTTCTAGTGGTCATGGCCGAAGCAGTCAGGCCCCAGAGCATCAACGTCAATAGAGTGGATATGCTCAGGTTAGTCAGGCAACATCTCAGGGCTGAGGTTCAAGCCATATTTATGTAGTACATTCAGTGTCATAGGAGAAGAGTCTAGGTCTATCTATAGTGAGAGGTAATATTCTGGTAGCCACTACTCTAGTTTCTTCCCTTTTTTATATAGGTGCATCTCACTCTTTTAAATCTATTGCGATTATGGAAAGTCTGGGCCTTTCAATCGAGTACTTATGTGGTTTTATATCTATTGACACACTGTTAGGGGTTATAATAGAGGGCATATGCCAATGTCAGGAGTTCCCCCTTGAAATACTTGAGCATTGTTTCTTCTTCCTTGAGATGATCGACTTCAACGTCATTCCTGATATGGACCAGCTTGTGCCTTATCATGCCCAAGTGGATTGTTATAACCACCAAGTGTCTTTCACATCACCGAAGGTCAATGAATATATCTATAAGGGTGAATGGGATATTCAAGCAAGATGATATGGAACCAAGTATACTGGGATAGGTGGAGTGACAACTCATTTGGTGAGTCTCCTTATGAGAAATTAGGGAATGCAGTTAGTAGAGTTACCTCCCATTATGGATCATTTTAGGGATGTTTTCCCTAATGATTTATCTGGATTACCTCCTAAGAGATAGGTTGAGTTCACTATCAAGATACTGCCAGGTTCGACACCTATGTTCATTCCTCTATATAGGATGAAACCTATAGAGCTCTAGGAACTTAATAAGAAGCTTGAATATCTAGAGGGAAAGGGTTTTATCCACTCCATCACATCACCATGGGGTTCAATAGTCCTTTTCACTAAGAAGGAGGATGGTAACCTTAGATTGTGCATGGATTACCATCGACTGAACCAACTTACAGTAAAGAACCGGTATCCACTTCCTCGTATAGAAAACCTATTCGACCATCTCCAAGGAGCAATTGATTTCTCTAAGATTGATTTGAGGTCGAGCTTCCATCAGGTGCATATGATACCATCATACATACCATGTTTAGTGTTCTAGAGTAGGTACGACTTGTATGAGTATTTGGTTATGTCGTTCGGTCTGATGAACGCACCAACAACCTTTATGGATTTGATAAATTGAGTTTTCCACCCCATTATATTAATTCATTCAAGGTATTATTCATGGAAAATATCTTAGTTTACTCATTCTCTTAACACTACCATGCTAATCATATTGAGATCATGATAATTACACTAAGAGAACATCGGTTATATGTGAAGCTTAGTAAATGAAACTTTTGGATTAGCAAGGTTCACTTCTTGAGTCATATCATATCTGAGGTAGGCATATCAGTTGACCTAGATAAGGTGAGAACCATGGTATCCTAGGAGAAGCCTAATAATGTGTTTGGAATATGAAACTTATTAGGATTAGTTGACTGTTATAGGTGATTCATCCAGTACTTCTCCTGCTTATCAGTGCTTTTTATTGACTTGATAAAGAATGGGATGAAGTTCTTATGAACCAAAGATTGTAATGAAACTTTTTAAAAGTCAAAGGGAAGACTCATGTCAGCATTGATTTTGATTCTTCCAAAACCAATTAGAAGTTATACATTCTATTATGATGCTTTAGGTATCAATGTGGGTGAAATTCTAATGAAAGGTGACTGAATCATGGTATATGGGTCCCACCAGCTAAGACTACATGAGAGGAATTATCCTATGCATGATCTCGATCTAGCAATAGTGGTTTATGATCTGTGTTGTTAGAGGAACTATCTTTTGGGTGAGATATTCATCGTATACACAGATCATAAAATTCTCAAATACATATCTACACAATGAGACTTGTAACATCCTATTATTGTTTTCAGGTATTCCTCAACCACTATTTTTTAACTTTATTTGATTGAGTTTCATTTGGGGTTGAATCAGGTGAAATTTTAAAGATTTTTCATTTTTTTGGGCTAGTGCATGGTTGGTGCACGATTTCCCAAACCATGCGCCCACTCAAGACAAATTGTGGAAATTTGACAGTGGGATTCACACAGCTTACACAAAGTTTACCAAACCGTGCACCCTCTCTAGAAAAACTATGTGTCTAAAAAACCATGTGGCCCATTTATAATAGGCACGTGACTTGTGAATGGTTTGTTGAAATTGTTCATTTTTTCCTAGAAAACTATGGGGGCATGATTTTAAGTGATCATAATTTTTATTAAAAATTACCGAACCTATCTTTTAGGTCTCCAACAGACCTCCTTCAACCCAAATTGAATTACCCTATTCCTTGGAGCTCCCAAGAAGAGTTCTTGGACCCTGATACCCCTCTCGAGAGAAGATCTAAGCTATAAGAATGACAGTTGATTCTCTCGCGGTTAGTTTCCTCCTCTCGTACCTAATTCCCCATTATCCGTCTCTTCCTCCTTAGGGTTTTGTGGATACTTGTGTTGTTTTTTGGATCTAATAACCACTATTTTGGGTTTATAAAACTAGGTTTGATCCTTGTCTCTTGGTTTTCATGATAATCATTTTTTCATGGATGAATCTTGATTAGGGATTGACGTTTCAAGATCCATTGGATTCTGAGGTAGGTGGTTCCATTATCATGCCCAATTTATATTAACTCTAAATTACTTTTTTTTAATTTTAATTGTTTGAATTAAATGAAATTTCTTGATTTTGATTAAATTTATTTCAATTTTTTGTTGTAAAAACCCAATTCCATTGAATTAAGGTTTTTAAAAAAAATGGTTTTTTGGCATGAAATTGGAAAACCCCCAATTTCATTTAATTGGGGAGTGTTTATGGAAATTTATGGAAATTTAAATTGTTTAATTTAAATTGGAGATTTTATGGAAATTGTTTCAATTAAATTTTTGAATTTAATTATGAAATGTATTTGATAGAAAATCGTGAAAAACCCTAATTCCAGGGAATTGGGGTTTTTTATGAAATTGATGGATTTTTTTTGAAAATTAAATTGTTGAATTTAATTTTTGGAATTGATTTGAGAGGTTGTATTGTGAATTGATTTCAAATCACTATTTGTGAAAATGGATTAAAAATGGTTTTTATAGAAGCCTAGTGGTTTTATCATGGAAAATGCATGTTTTTGATTAAAAACCCATTATGGGTTTTAATGGGAAAATTGGCATATTGAAAATAAATAATGACATTTAATTTTATTTTAATAAGTATTAAAATAAATTTCCCATTGTTGTTTTTTACTAGTGCACATGAAATTCATAGGTAGTTAGTGTGTTATTTGGACAACACTTTATGACTAACAACATTCTAAAACATCATATCAACACATCACATACCTTAGGTGATAGTGATGAGTCCTATTTGTCCTTATGCCCAAAGGGACATATGTACAAATTTTCCATTTCACAGTTTCAGGTCCCTAGATCCTAGAACTATAGCACCTTATTAGGCACATGTCCATGTTTCTTGTTTGTTTTTATTTCAAATGAATATATTCCATTATTGTAAACTGTTTTGCATGCATTCTATTTATATAAATTATTTTATATAAAAGTGTTTATTTGATCCATTTGTGAAAAGTGCCATTGTTTTACAAATATTCCATCAATTGAAATGTGAATTTTTTTGAAAGTATTTCCATAATTTGGAAATGGGAAACATGATTTTATTAAGTATTTCCATATTTTAAAAATAAAAGCATGATTTTTTTAATTATGCTTTTGCAATACAAAACCTATTTGATCTAAAATTGAAATCATTTATTTGGTTAATTTGATATTGGCATATTCTTGTGGAAACTTTAGGTGAAATCCTACTAGGATTTGGATCACACCCTACTTATGCCTTCGGGTGTTTATAGATTACCTACTTCTAGGATCAAGCTAGGGAAAATGACCTTTTGGAGATGGTTCTAGTTGTTGATTTGTGGACTTTGTGAGTTTTATCCTTTGGGATTTGGGAAGTTTTCTTATTTTGGTACTTTTGATATAGTACTTTGGAATGATTTCCCATTTGACTTCTGGTACATTACTCTCAGTGGAGTTTACTTTGATATGCATACTATCTTGTCTCTTTTACTTCGTCATTATTAGTGGAAAATCATTCCCACTTTCACTTTGTATGATGCTAGGTGCTAGTCACAGACCTGTGTGGATCAAGAATTCCCTTTAGGACATGTCCGGGATGGCTCAATTATTAGGTTACCAGGTTACCCAGGCTAGTTTGTGACAAAGTGGAATCAGAGCTCCAGGTTGATCTTCTTTTCTTAAAGTCAGTATGCATTTGTAAAATATTGTTAGGAATTTGGAGTTAGTTTTTATTGAGTGCCTGACCAGCTCTCACCAAAATGAAACTTAAGTCTCTAAGGGTGGTTAGGTAAATATATCTTGTGTATTAGTTCTAGTATATTCCCTACTCTTGATTTGGATAGATTAAAATCCAAATCTTGTATGTTCTTTATATTGGGATTAATTTAACCGTTACTCTATTCGATTATTAATATGATGTATCCCTTGTTTTATATTGATGTTTTGTAGCATCGTGCCTATGATAAGATGTGTATATAAGATATAGGAGGAAGATACTACTGAACCTAGACAAGAAAATCCTATCATGGACTCAAATATAGTTGAGGTGATTGTGTGAACTATCCAAGATATGTGATATACACCACCTTTAGTTCCCATTTAGGCTCCAGCTATGGAAACTTAGAAAGATGTTCTCAAGATTTTCTCTCAATAGTTCCTTTGATAGAACCTAGAATTGTTCAAAGTCTCAAATGATCCTCAAGAGGCTGAGGATTGGTTGAGCATAATGGAGCGTTGTTTGGGTTTTTGGACACACCTAACAAAATCAAAGTGAAGTGTTCCAACTTTGTGCTGGAAGGTCCAAAAAGAAGATAGTGGGACATGATGGTAATGAAAAAGAAAAATTAGGTCTTAGAGTGTAAATACTTCAAGTATATTTTCACTAACTAGTTCTATCCAGAGTCGATGCTGTTAGCTAAGTCCACTAAGTTCTTCAAACTCGAGCAGGCTGATAGGACTATAACAGAGTATGTAAACCATTTTTTTGAGCTTGTAAATTTTGAACCTAGTATAGTATCAAATGAGAATATGAAAGCTTGAAGGTTAAAATGAGACTTCATCAGAATATTCATTCTCAGGTTTTCATGATAAAACTAACTTCTTATGTTGATGTACTAGATAGAGTGCTGATGGTCAAGATGGACCTAGCTGGAAAGCTAGGGTTATCAGGAGTTTCTTTCTCTCATAACATTAGTGTGAATTCCTCTAAGGAAAAGATAAAGCGTGATGATTCTCATGGTGGTTCTCAACAGTAAGGTTTTTTTAAGCCTCTTGTAGTGTCAGGAAAAGGTCCTTTAGTTTGTTACCATTGTGGAAAGTTGGGACATTCAAAGAGGGTTTCAATGAGGCACCCAAGAATTGTGGCTCCTACAGATGCTCAGGTCACTTGTAGAGATTATTCCATGTTTATTATACTCTAAATAGTGTCACGGGATCATCCAAAAATTTTATAACTGCAACACAATCAGATGCTTCACATACAAAAGGGTCCCCACTGCAGTCATCTAAAAAAAATCTTCTTCACGTAGTGGAAGAGTCTCTAGAGGAATAAGTACAGGTAGAATAATTGTGAGAGGTACCATTACTATAACTTCATCATTAGTGATTTCTCTATTTGATACTGGTGCATCTCATTATTTTATTTAAACAACTATTTTTAATCTACTTAATCTTACTATGGAGATTTTATCTTGTGAAATGGATATTACTACACCCCTTGGTATGAAGAGAGAGTAGGGTCTCTATAGCCTCACTTGTATTTTCTCTCTATTATATGTTGATATTACTTGGAATTTCCTGGTTCTCGACATGAAATCTCTTGACGCCATTTTTAGGATGGATTGGCTCATTACTGATAAATCCCAGATTGATTGTTATCTTAGATGGGTCCCCTTCACTGCACTCAATGGTGTGTGTTGTGTCTCTCAAGGATAATGGGACCCAAGTTCGAGCAAAGTTGGACCATCATATCTAGAGTTGGGGAAAGCAATATCAATTTTTTCCTTTGATTTGGAGTGGTAATATTTGAGTGGTAATCTCCCTCCAGTCATCACCAAGTTTCCCAACACATTTCCTTTAAATTTATTTGGTTTTCCCTCGGTAAGAGAGGTTGAGTTTTCTATTGACTTAATTCCTAGTACTCAACCAGTTTCTATTCCCTCTTAACATATGGATCTAGTTGAAATGAAAGAGTTGAAGTCCCTATTGGATGATCTTTTAGAGAAAAGATTCATATGACTAACTGTGTCTTCTTGGGTGACACCTATTCTCTTTGCTAAGAAGATTGATGGTTCACTTTTCCTATGCACTGATTATCGAAATATTAATTGAGTTATGGTAAATAACAAGTATTAGTTACCACATATTTATGATATGTTTGATCAGTTGAAAGGGGAAAAGTGGTTCTCGAATATTGACCTTCAATTTGGTTACCATCAATTGAGGATAAAAGAACATGACAATCAAAAAACTGCCTTTTAGAGTAGGTATGGTCATTATGGGTACCTTTTCATACCCTTTGGTCTAACAAATACTCATGAAGTTTTCATGGATTTAATGAAAAATATTTTCCATGAGTATCTTGATACCTTTATGGCAGTCATTTTGGATCAAATACTTGTTTACTCTAAGTTTTAGGAGGATCATGTGCATCATCTGGGAACAGTTCATAGTTTGTTGAGAAATCATCAGATTTATTCCAAGCTTTAAAAATGTAATTTTTGGATTTGGGAAGTGAAGTTATTGGGAAACGTGGTGTCAAAATAAGGAATATCAGTTAATCTTGAGAAGGTTAAGGCTATTATGAATTGGGAGAAACCACAAAATGTATTCAAGATTCGAAGCTTCTTGGGATTATCTAGATATTATCACCAGTTTGTGAAGGAATTATAGAAGTCGGTTTCTCTGATGAATTCCCTAACTTGAAAGGGAGTATAATTTTCTTGGGATGAAAGTTGTCAGAATTATTTTGTTGAGCTGAAACATCTTATGACTACTATGTTGATGTTGACTCTTCTAGAGGCTAGGCTAGGCTATGTGGTCTTGTGTGATACATAAGGTTTAGGCTTGGGATGCATTCTTATGTAGGGTGATCATGTCATTGCTTATGGACCTCATCAACTTAGGACACATGAGAATAATTATCCAACCTATGAACTTGAACTTGTAGTTCTGATGTACGCACTTAAGAGTTTGCGACATTACCTTTATGAAGAAAGGTTTACCATATTTTCTGACCATAATAGCTTTAGTTATATATTCTCTCAGAAATATTTTAATCTCCTTTAGAGGCATTGGGTGGAATACCTATAGTATTTCAACTTTGACATTGCCAATACCCTAGGTAAAGGGAATTTCATTGCAGATGATTTGAGCATGAACATTTTGACCCAGGAAGTGAAAGAATCATCAGAAGAGTGGAACTTGATGAATCTCTTTGCACAGTTGCATATCAGAGCCTGGGAATTAGGGGAAAAAGTTTCCTTATCCAGTGTTTAGTTGACATCCACTCTTCTCGGATTTATTCTTTAGGAATTCCATCTTGATGATGAGTTTTATAACATTAAAGACTCTCTTAATGGTGGAGAGTCCGTGCTTGATTGGTCATTCTCTAAAGAGGGAATTCTATGCTTTTGAAACCATTTTGTGGTACTATATTCGGTAAGGAAAACTATAATGGGGGATTTCCATAGTTCCTAGTGGGCAGTGCACCCAGGAACCACGAAGATGTTCTATGATATGTGGTGACAGTTCTGGTGGCCAGGTATGAGATAAGGCATTACTGAGTTTGTCTCTCATTTCTATACATACCAACAAGTGAAGGCCAAGCACAAAAAACCTTCGAGTTTTATTTAGCCACTTTCAGTCCCTAATTGGAAGTGGGATGAGATATCTATGGATTTTGTTGTTGGGTTTCAATGTACCCAAAGAAAGAAATATGAGATATGAGTTGTGATCAATAGGCTGATGAATTAGGTTCACTTTATACCCATTCGTGATACAACCAAAGTTGAGGAGTTGGGAAATATATATATGAAAGATATTGTTTGTTTTCAAAGAGTTCCTTATTCTATAGTTTCTGATAGGGATCCTTGGTTCACTTCTTACTTTTGGAGAGGCCTTTAGGAGGCACTGGGATATCATGTCTTTTTGAGTATGACATACCATCCACAATCAGATGTCCAGACAGAAATAACTATATAGATTATTGAGGATATTCTCCATACTTGTGTTCATGACTTTGGTGGATCTTGGTATAATCACTTGATATTGGTTGAGTTTTCTTATAATAATAGTTAATATCCCACAATCATAATGTATCTTTTTGAGGCCTTGTATAGTCGGCCTTGCAAATCTACGTTGTGTTGGTCAGAGATTGGTAAAATCTCCTTGGTTGGACCAAGCTTGGTCCAAGAGATGACAAAAAAGATTTAGTTGATTCATTAGAGAATGGTGATGACACAGATCTGATATAAATCTTATACTGATCATCACTATAAACCCTTATAATTCTCAGTTAGTGACCAGGTGTTCTTGAAGGTTTCACCTCGATTGGGTCATCAACGGATTGGAAGGAAAGGGAAGCTTGCTCCTTGTTTTTTTGACCTTTTGAGGTTATTGAGAAGGTGGGGAAAGTTTCATATCGTTTATCACTTCCATCGTAGCTGACTTCGATGCATAACATGTTCCATGTATCTCAACTTTGAAAGTATCTATTTGATCTGTCTCATATTCCGAGTTAGAGTGATCTTAAATTTGGACCTGATTTATTCATGACTGAACGACCAGTCGGGATAGTTGATTCTGAAACCAAGGTACTTAATGGGAGGATGATACCTTTTTTTCATGTGCTATGATATCATGGTTCTGATAATCATGATATGTGGGAGAGGGAGGCACTGATGAGAGAGTAATAGCCTCATCTTTTAGACATGCAAGATTCATCGTAGGCTTTCTGGGGACATAAAGTTTCTATGGTGGGGAGTTTGTAACATACTATTACTATATTAAGCTATTCCTAAATCCTTATTTTTTAAATTTCTTTGGTTAGGTTTCATTTGGGGTTAAATTATGTAAAATTTTAAAGATTTTGGAAATTTATGGGCTAGTGTCTAGTTGACGCATAAGTGGCGCACAATTTCCCAAACCATGCACCCTCTCAAGACAAATTATGGAAATTGGATAGTGGGATTCACACAGTTTGCACATGGTTTACCAAACTGCGCATCCTCTCTAGAGAAATCGTGTGTCCCATTTATAATAGGTGCACAACTTGTGCATGGTTTGTCAAAACCAGGCACCTGTTCCCAAGAAACCGTGTTGACAAGATTTTATGTGATTTTAATTTTTATTAAAAATTATTGGACCCATATTTTTGGTTCCCGATGGACCTCCATCGAACCAAACCAAATTATCCCATACTTAGATCCCCCAAGAAGAGTTCTTTATCCCTTGGACCCCTCCCAGGAGTGGATCGAATCTAGGAGAATGACAGTCGATCCTCTCGCAGTTAGTTTCCTCCCCCTGTTCCTAATCTACCACTATCTCTCTCTTCCTCCTTAGGGTTCTTGTGGATCCTTGTGTTTTTTAGATCTAATAACCACTATTTTGGGTTTACAAACATGGGTTTGATCATTATCTCTTTATTTCCATGATCATTATTCTTCATGGACAAATCCCAATTAGGGTTTAACATTTTGAGATCCGTTGGATTCTAAGGTAGGTGGTTTCATTACGATTCCCAATTTATATTAACCCTAAATTACTTTTTTTAATTTAAATTGTTTGAATTAAATGAAATTTATTATTTTTGATTAAATGGATTTCATTTTTTTTGTTGGAAAAACCCAATTCAATTGAATTGGTGGTTTTAAGAAAAATAGGTTTTAGGAATTAAATTAGAAAACCCCCAATTCCATTGAATTGGGGAGTGTTTATGGAAATTTATGGAAATTTAAATTATTATATTTAAATTTTATATTTTGTGGAAATTATTTAAATTAAATTATTTAATTTACTTGTGAAATTAATTTGATGGAAAATTGTGAAAACCCCAGTTCAAGTGAATTGGGGGTTTGTTATGAAATTGATGAAATTTATTTGAAAAATAAATAGTTGAATTTAATTTGTGGAATTGATTTGATAAATTGGATTGTGAATTCTTTTCAAATCCCTATTTGTGAAAATAGATTAATTTTTTTGATATAAACCCAATGATTTAATCATGGAAAATACATGTTTTTGATTAAAAACCCATTATGAATTTTAAAGGGAAAATTAGCATATTTGAAATGGATAATGAGATTTAATTATATTTTAAGCAGTATTAAAATAAATGGCCCATCGTTGTTTTTTAATAGATCACATGCAAGACTTAGGTAATTAGTGTGTTACTTGGACAACACTTTATGACTTACAATGTTTAAAAACATAATATCAGCACATCAAATCCCTTAGGTGATGGTGATGAGTCCTCTTTGGCCTTATTCCTAAAGATATATATGTATATATTTTTCATTTCATACTTTTGGGTCCCTATATCCTGGAACTATCTTACCTTATTAAGCATATGACCATTTTTATCTCTTGTTTGTATTTCAAATGAATATATTACATTATTGTAAACTATTTTTCATTACTTCTATTTTCTATAAAATGTTTTATATAAAAGTGTTTATTTGATCCATTTGTGAAAAGTTCCATTGTTTTATAAACATTCCATCAATTGAAATGTGAAGCTTTGTTTGAAAGTATTTCTATCATTTTGAAATTCGAAGCATGATTTACTAAAGTATTTCTATCTTTTGAAAAGTAAAGCATGATTTTTTTAATTATGCTTTTGAAATGACAAACCTATTTGTTCTAAAATGGGAAACATTTATTTGGTTAATTTTATATTAGCATCTTTTTATGGAACCTTTGGGTGAAATCCTACTAGGCTTTGGCTCACACCCTAATTGTGCCTTTGGGTGTTTTTAGATCACCTCCTTAAAGGAACGATCAAGAGAAACATACCTTTTAGAGGTGGTTTTAGTTATTGATCCATGGAATTGGTGAGTTTCATCCTTTGGGTCTTGGGAATTTTTTCTATTTTGGTACTTTTTTTATAGTACTTTGGGATGTTTTCTTGTTTGACTTCTGGTACATGACTCCCAATAGAGTTTACTTTGATATGCATACTATCTTGTCTCTTTTAATTTCACATTATTAGTGGGAAATCATTCCCACTTTCACTTTGTACGATTCCAGGTGCTAGTCACTGACTCATGGGGATCAGGAACACACTTCAGGCTATGTCAAGTCAGGCTTGATTATCAGGTTACTAGGGTAACCAGGATGATTCATGGAAAGAATTGAATCTGATGTAGCACAGGTGGGTCGAATACCCACAGTATTTTTACTTTGATCTTGATTACACACTTGGAAAGGGAAACACTATATCTGACGCCTTGAGCCAGAAGACTCAGACACAAGACATCAAGGGGGATAGCAGTGAGTAAAAGATGATGCTTTTGTTCTCTGAGTTTCACCTGGAGGTTTAAGAACAACATGGGAAACTAGTCATAATAGCTCTGACAGTGACATCCTCCCTTATGGAGTGGTTCCATATATGGTAGTTGTTTGATTCCGAGGGCCTCTTATTTAGGGAGAGCGTCATAGGAGAGAAATCACCTCCTAGTTGTGTTGTTGATGATAGTTAAACCCTACTCTTCCATGGTCATGTATGGGTGCCTTTTGACATACAGAAAGATATGATAAGGGAATCACATGCCTATGTATGGGAAGTTTATATTGGGATTACCAATATGTATATATATATATCCATCATCAGTATTGGTGGTCAGGTATGAAGAGGAAAATAACATGCTTCATCAATCGGTGCTCCACCTGTCAGTAGGTGAAGGATGAGAACTAGTGAACTGATGTAATTTTATAGCCTCTATCTCTATTCCTAAGTGAAAATGGAATGAAAAAACTATGGATTTTGTGATAGTATTTCTAATATCTCCTCGAGGTAGTGATGCAGTATGGGTAATCTTTGATAGGTTGACCAAGGTTTCACACTTTCTATCGATTCAAGAAATATTCTCTGTTAATGATCTAGGAAGAAATTACATCTAGGAGATAGTGCAACTTCATGGTGTTCCCCATTCCTTCATTTTGAACAAAGATGCTCAATTTACTTCATAGTTTTGTAAATGGTTACGAAAGGAACTAGGTTCATAGGTGAACTTGAGTACTACATATCACCTTCAAACCAACGGCTAGTCTGAGCGAATGATATAGGTGTTAGAGGATATGTTGTGGTCCTGAATCCTCGACTTTGGAGGTTATTGGGAAAAACATATTTCTATGGTTGAGTTTTCCTACAACAACATCTTTCAAGAAACTATTTATATGGCTCCGTATGAGGCCCTCTATGGTGGACCATGCTGTTCACCTCTATGATGGCTTGAGACAAGTGAGGCATCACTACTGGGTATTCGTCTCATTTAGGATACTTCATAGAAAGTACAGTTGATTCATAAGTGTATGGATATAGATCAGTCTGGGGAGAATTCATATACTAATATTTCATTGTAGGCCTCTAGAATTTGAGGTGGGACATCAGGTCTTTTTTCTAGTATCACCTAGATTAGGTCATAAAAAAATTAGGATACATGGAAAATTATCACATCTATACGTCAGACTATTTGAGATAGTGGAGAGAGTCAGGACGGTAGCCTATCAGTTGCTATTAACTTAGAGGTACCATTTCATGCATGATTTATTCCACATATCTCATCTTTGATGGTATCATCCATACCCTCTCATTAGTTTGACCTTGAGGATATAAAGCTAGAGGCGGATGCATCCTTAGAGGAGAATATGATATGCATCATGGATCAGAGCACAAAGTCTCTTTAAGGTATTTTAGTTCCTCTGGTCTGGGTGCTATGGTAGAAAAAATGTGTGCAAGATGATACCTGAGAGTGGGAGGCTAAAGTATGCGAGCAATGGATGGAACTCTTCTCATATGACGTCATACCACCCTCAGAAGGAAAACTTAGGGACAAGTTGTCTTAAGAAGGGTAGATTGTAATGGACCAAAGTTTCTCAAAGGTATGAACCATTTGTTTTTGGTTTAAATTACTTAAAAAACCCCTTATAATGATGCCTAATAGGTTCAAGAAGGTATTGGGTGCGTATGGGTCTCGTTCAGATCTTAGAGCCCCAAATGGGAAGAAAATACTAGGTCACACGGTTAGGAGAAACCATGCCGCCCAGCCCGCACAGTTTCTCTAAAACATATGGTTTCATAAAGTGGGGTTCATAGAGTCACACAATTTTTCTACAACTGTGTGACCCTAGGTGCACAATTTTGCAGTGTTGTAAGTTTTCGGGACAGTGCGTTTTTTCACGGTTTGTGCATGGTTAGTCAAATAGTGTACCTAACCATGCGATGTTCCCCTTTAAAATAGTAATTGGAACACAATTGGAACACAGTTTGGGCAACCATTCATCCAAACCATTCATATTGTTAAATGAGGTGATGTTACCAAAACACCCCTCTTTAATGAATTAAACCTTCCCTTTTCCTTTCCTCTTCTTCCTCCATCAATTTTTCTTCTCCCCCTTCACACGTGAGCTCCTCCTTCCTCTCCTTAGATTTTGTGTTACCACCCTCAAACAGACACCAAATCCTTCTCTATTAGAAGAAATTGAAATCTTAAGTTAATATATCCCTTTATCTCTTTTCTATTTCAAGTTTCCTCATCTATCTTTTTCACTATTTTAGTGTGATGGGTTTGGCCCTATTTTCGGGGATTTTGACAATTTCATCATTTTATTCCATTATAGGTGGAATTGAGTCTCAATAATGGATGAGTGAAGCACTAATACAATAAGTTAGGTTCTCTAGGTTCTCTCCACTTGTTTTTTCACATTTTAAATGATGCACCATCATGCCGTTCACCAGACCCTTCAAGCAACACTTAATTTTTGTTTAATAAATTAATTGAAATCATTTTCCATATCCTATGTGACATATCCTTACAAATAAACCCATCATTGGGTTGTTTTATTGGTCATTTTACACCCATTTGGTTGATACCACCATTAATGGATGATTTACCATGCCTTAAACGATCAAATTACCATGTCTGAGTTGCATCTTGATTAAATTCCTTAATTTATAATTTGAATTAATATAAATGGTTAGCCATGAGATTGTCCCTTGATATTCATTCCTATAACCTTATATTTTATTTATTATGCTAGTTTTTGAGTTTCTTATGCTTTATGAAATAATCCCTTTCTTTCCATTTATGCCATGTTATGTTACTTATACCTTGATCTTGTTGTTTAATGCAATGTGCTTATTAATTATGCCATAATTGGGTGGATTGAATTGAATGTCATGCTTGGTCAAGCTTAATATCTTGTGATATTGAAATTTCATTGATGAAATTTGTTTATATATATGCCATGCCTTGTGATTTTCCATATAAACTGTTCCATGGTTGTTTGGATTTAATTGTATAGTTTGGTTAGTCGGTGTGCATGTGATACTGAAATGTTTATTTGATAGCATATAATGATATATAGATTCATTGACTTATGATGTACCTTGGTTACTATGGATCACCTAATATGGTCCAGGAGAGAACATGGGTCCTAATTTAAGGATTCTATGGATGGAATTTCCACGTTCGGTTGGATTTTACTTGACACGCTAGGAGCGATGCATTGGATTGCCATGTACAGGATCTCTGGGCGGTTTATTAATACTCTTGACTGAGATCGGGTCCCTAGGGGAGAAATTAAGGATATAACCATTGGTGATATGGTTATTCCATGCTTTTTATTATACCTAGTCCCCTATGTGATATACATAATACAAACTCAGAGTCACCATGCCATGAGTGATACAAGGGACGCCTATATGGGTTGCCTTGGATGGAATCGGTGGAATTGGTTCTATCATAGACACCTATAGTGACCAATGGGATTCTATATAGATCACCTTGGATGGGATTAGGACTCAACCTTTGGATTTGATAACTTGTTTTCCCACTTTATTTGAGTTGAGACTTATTCATATTTTTAGCACGCTAGTGTGATGTCATGGAGATGTGACCCAAAGCCAAAGAACAAGATTGGGGTAAGCCTATCTTGGTTTCCTTGATTACAATGGCACTTGTATAAATTTATTACTTGTACAAGTACCTCTTTTTAGACATCCATCTTAGGCCTAAGTAGGTGGTATTGGTCGAGTGTCCACTTAATAACCCAGACTGAGGTGTTTATTATTTTATTTTTTATTCCCTGAATTTACATTCTTGGCACACTGTCATTTATTTATTACATGAAATGGATTAGATTGGACACCATGGGTGATGACCTAATGATATTGTATCTCACAAAATACTTAGGATTCCCTTATAACCCAAGTAGATTTTATGATCACAGGTCTAGACAAAGGGAAAAATGCAGCTTTAAATACTTGATTGATTTATAACTTTAGGATGAATACTAGGGGAAGAGGACTGATCCTATGCTCAAGATGCTTGTAGCAGTAGTCTTTTACTTTTTGTATATTTTTATAATGTATAGTATATGACCTCAACCCCATATTCCCATGTACTCTCATCTTTGTATAGAATCATGAACATAATCATCATTTTGTATCTATTCAGGTTATTAAGCTTCTGACAGTTATCTATTTATCTTGTGTAGTTTATTTCCATATTTCCAATATTTTCTATTTATATTTATGATTTATCTATTTATTATCTATTGTTCACCACTACGCATACTCTGATCTATGACAGTGTAGTCTCTCTACAGACACACCCTAGGCCCTCGCTGCTAGTCGTCAACCTCTAGCATTCAGGGAGGCACGCTTGAGGTCTTGTGGCCCACCATCTCAGGGAATTGTTGAGTGGCATTTGGGGTGGAATTATACATTCTTAATGTATCTTAGGACCCTCTTCACTATGTTCCAATCATCCCATCCCGAATTCTCCATGTACTGACTAACTGTTCCCACTACATGTACAATGTCAGGTATAATACAAACCATTGTGAACATCAGACTCCCCACTTCTAATGAATACAATACTTGATACATTTATGTCCTATTTGATTCATTTATAGGAATCATCATGGGTTATAACTTTAAATTAATGGGAAGAGGGGTAGATATTGACTTACATTCTTGAATGTTGAAGTATTTCAAGACTTTCCTCAAGAAATTATTCTATGATGGATAAATATTCCTACCATTTATATTTTGAAGGATTTTCATCCCAAGAATCTTGTTTGGGGATCCCAAGTCCTTTATATCAAAATAACTATCCAACCATGCCTTCACATCCTAGATTTTATCATTACTGAGGCCTCAAACCAACATTTCATCCATATACAATAGTAAAACGATAAAATCATTACCATAAAGACCCTTGAAATATGCACAAGTATGCAAATTAATTCTTTTGTATCCAAGGATCATGATATAGGAATAAAATCTCTTATACCAACACATCAGAGCCTGTTTGAGACCATACAAATATTTTTTTTTTTAAAATTTAAAACCAATTTATCTTTACCTTATTAGGAAAAAACTTCCAGTTGGATAATTGATCGTGTTGTCAAGCATGTCAAATTAGTCTTTTAGTTTTACTAGTATTTCTAAAGTATAATAGGAACTCTAGGTCGTCTCTCAACAGAGCCTTAGATCATTAATTCAAAAATAAGGTTTTTATTATGAAAAGAAAATTTTAATGATATTTTGGAAAACAAGGGTTTTAATGATTTAATAATCTAATAGAAAAATAAAATCAATAAAATAAAGTTAAAATTATCAAAAATTAATTAAGCGTGATCAACCCAGGAAAATCACATGAGGATCACAATTCATCGCTTCAAGGGACAGGTTCTAGATCTTTTAATCCTTGGTTTATAACATTTAGAACTGGAATGTTACTGATTTTATACTATGATACCTCACAGGGTTCGGTCAAAAAAACAAAATTATTCACCGACTATCACCAATGATATGGTGATTTGTTTCTGACTTCATAATCGAAACTCACTATGGAAACACACAAAAAAATCATCATTTTTTCTAGGTTTGTATGTTATTTTAGAAATATAACATGAAATAAATGTACATGGAAATGGAATTGTTTATGATAGTTCAATTTACCAATATGAACCACATAAACACCACAATTGAAAGGGGGAAAAAGAATTTGTGAATGATATGTGAAACATCACATGAATGGGTACCCCCAAACATGATCATATGAGTTTGAAAATGAAATAACAGTATATAACTCAAGAGGATGAATAAAAACAATATAAAACTTGGAATTAAAAATATCATTCAAATATTACAAACAAGAAGCTCAATATTACATCACGTTCCTCCCCGGGTGATCACAAGGTATTTAGAACTCCATGGAAAGGGAGGAAGCCATAAATATTGAAGAAGAAATTCTTATAGCCTCTATAACTTATAGTAATAACAATAGGACTAATTTGGTTCTAAAAAATGGTATATATTTTATTCATGGTCAAACTACTAAATGAGGCACCCAAGGTTCCCTTTTATAGACAAAATGGGAGGTGGTTTTGGGAACCCAGATTTCAAGATTCCACTTGGGCCATGGTTTTGGGATAGTAAACTACATTATCACGACTTGAAAAAAAGAAAAAACTTTTTGTAATTCCTACTATATGTATCCATGTCAAATTTGGCAGCCAGATAATGTATAAAATGAGAGATATTTTCAAAATACATAACCACACTTTCAACTTCATGCATATTATTTTTCTTGGACAAACTAGTTAGGTTGGACCTTTTAATTGATGAATTGGGATTGAATGTTTTCATAAGAGTTGTATCCCATTAAATTTTGGATTATCCACAAAAATGTCATCCTAATTGGATGCATGAATTAGCTGTAATGTGCGGTTGAGTCCACATGTGTGCAAGTATTCATGTACACTTTGGCCCATTTTTCTTCAACTTCATCTTGGGACCTCCAAATCATCTCCACCTATAATTAAAACATAAAAAAGGTGAAATTACCATTTTTAACAATGATAAAAATTAAATTATTGAACCAAATTTGAAGTGATTTTTTTATTATATTTTGTGTTTTCAATACAAAACAAGTTTAATATAGTGGTGTAAGGATCAAATAAAATAGAAAATCATGGTCTAATCACACCCCACACCTAAATATTTTCACTCCTAGGAAAAGTCACATATCCTAATCAAGTACCATTCCTAAATAAAAGGTGAAAAACATAAAAAATTATTTTAAAATTAAATCCATCATGTCTCATTTATGAAATCAATTTTCCTATCATTCTTCTTCTCCCACATTCAAATTTTTTCAATTTCATTTGTTCACCCATGCAACATGTCACAACCAACCTCACCTAGAAATTTTCCCTCTTAACTACAGGAATATATGAAAGTGGAGTTATAATCATTTCCCATATTTCTTATGATTTTACCATATTATTGACAAGATTCTAAGTTCTCTACCAGTAGAAAATAGTGTTTTACTCAAGAGGACTTCCAACATGTTGTTTTGAGGTTCAAGGGTTGGTAGGATTTGATGTTTAAAAATATGAGGTAGAAGAGGGGTGTTTAATCTCTTAAGTAAAAAGCATGTAAAAATTCATCAAGTGTTCATAATGAATTTACTCACTCAACCCCTCATAGAGTGTAAAATTTCCAACTCACTCTCCCCTTTGTTCCTTTTATGTGGGTCACAACCAAGTAGTGAATAATAATGAGTAAACATCCTCTTTTAGCCATTTATTTGTTTTATTTAGTTCAATTTTTTTGATATACAAAACTATTGTTTTTTATATACAATGTTTTTTGAAGATAAATAGGGAAACATTTATAAAAAAATGATATAATATGGTTTGTGGACCCACTGCCCAAAAAAATGTGGGCACCATTTCACTCACCCATTATAATGAATATTTCCCTAGAATTCCCATGGAACACCCTATCCCCCACACACGATGAAAATAAAACAAGAATGTACACAATATATGGGTATTTATGGATATATTATCTTGTAATGTGGCTACCTAATAGGTATTCCATGGTCTCTAAGGATTAAGAAGGGTAAAATATCAAGGTGGCCAAAAATAGAGGTTAATTGTACAAATAGATTTTCAATGAATAATGGAATCTATCATGAATGCATTACACTCAAATATTATGTATTAAAACATAATCAAGGAATGTTCTAGTTTCTCTACACGGACTGAGACTCTTATAAAAGTGATTAAATGGAATAATATGCAATAAAGGGATTAGAATGTCTATCAGGTAAGGGATTAAAATATTAGTTAGTGATAATGATTCATGGGTTTAAAAAATTCATTAAACACTAAAGAATGATTTTAAAATAAAAATTATAGAAAAAGATTCCATTTCAATATTCATTTGAAAAATATTTTTCCAAAAATAATGGAATTTTATACACAATTGACCGAAGCATGAAAAATGATGTTTGATATTTTTTTATAATAAAGTGGGGGGGGGGAGGTAAAAATACTAAGAAGTAAGAGAAAATGAGAAGTAAGAATAAAGATGATGAAAATACTAATGAACAAAATAAGGTAAAGAAAAGTAATAATACCATGCAGTAAGCAAAAAAGATAATAAAGAAGAAAGATGATGAAATTCCTAATGAACCCAAGAATTTACCCACCCCCACACCTAGAGTGTACAATGTACTCACTATAATAAAAGAGAATGTGGGAATTAAGGATAAAAATTGGTGGGTTTCACTGGTATGTTTCTTCTTGAAGGTGTATTTCCTCCACTAGATGCTTTAGAAAATCCTCATAAAAGTTTTTAAGTATCTTCCCATTGATGGTAGTACTTTTAGCCACTCTTCTCATGAAAAAACTATATTAAAAAAAAGTGTAAACATTAATAATAGTGTAAGGATCGAACCATTGGGAATGAAGCTTACCCAGGTGGACCTTTAGCCTAGAATTTTACATGAGGACCTTCTTACTAATATGAAAATTTTGCTGATGAATCATCCTGTCATGGATAGCCTTTTTATTCTATTTATAGATTCAGAAGTTCTCATATGCATCACACTGAATTTCTTCTAACTCTTGAATGTGAAACTTCCTATGCTCACCTAAATTTGAGAGATTCATATTACATTGTTCAAAAACGCAATATTCTTGGTGATATACCTATATTAGGAGGTGACAAGCCTTTACAAACACAATACTGTATGGTGAAATTCCAATACGAGTTTTAAAATCTATACAATATTCCCAAAGTGCATCATACAAGAGTAAACTCTAATCTTTCCTATTCATTCGTACCATTTTTCCAAGATTTTATTAATTTACTGATTTGAGATTTCATCTTGTCCATTAGTTTAGGGATGATATGTAGTGGATATTTTATGAACAACCCCATACTTACGGAGCAAGTTTTTCATGTTGCGATTGCAAAAATGTGAACCCTGATCACTAATAATGAATCTTGGAAAACCAAATTGACTAAAAATCCGGGACCTCACAAAATCAACAACCACTCAAGAGGCATCAGTCCTTGTATCCTTTACTTCCACCCATTTAGAGACATATTCAATAGCTAATAAGATGTACACAAATCTATATAAATTGAGAAAATTCCCTATTAGGTCAAAGCACAATGCATCAAAGATTTCATAGAATAACATGGATTTTTGGGGAATTTCATTCCTCTTAGATATATTCCTGATGAATTGACATCATGTGCATGAATTAAAAAACCGATGGGTATACATATACAATGATGGTCAATAAATTCTTGAGTCAAGGACCCTTAGAGCTGTATGTTGAGAGTAAAAGTGTCCCCCATAATCCTAAGTGTGGAAGAATCTCAAAGTAGAGGTGAACTCATGGTCAGGGACACACCGATGAAGAACTTGGTTACTATAAATTCTTCACAAATATAGGTCATCCCAAATGCACCATAACAAATCATTATTAAGTCTTTGGGACCGTGAAGTGCTAAATTAGTGGGGACCTGAGATACTACTAGAAAATTCACAATGTCCGCATACTAATGTGTAAATTACACAACATCACAAAGGTTCTCATGAGGAAATAATTCTCTAATAGGGAGGCATGAGTTAACATATTGGTATAATAGTGGGGAAATACTTATAACATGGTTAGCTACCATATTTTACACTTCTCTATTATCTTGAATCTCAAGTTTTAACTTATGGAAGATGAGAATCCACCAAATGAGGTAAGTCTTAGCTTTCGATTTCTTAAGGAGAAATAAAAGGGTAGTATTATTTGAAAACATAATGATTTTTGACCCAATAAGATATGAATGTAATTTTTCCAAGGAAAACACAATTGAAATAAATTATTTTTTAGAGGTTGTGTAGTTTTCCTAGGTAAGTTCAAGGGTACACAGGGAATATGCAATGAAATTATGAGACTTATGAACCCTTTTTGATAAAACTTTCCAACTACAAAGTTATATGCATCACACATAAGTTCGAAGGGGAGATCCCACCTTGGTGGTTGGATAATGGGTGGTGATGTGAGACTCCATTTTAGTGAATTAAAGGAATCCTAATATTTTTTATCAAATAAAAACTCAATTTTTTTTATAATAATCAGGATAAGGGAAGTGTGATCTTACTAAGTTCTTTAATGAATTAGTGGTAAAAACCAACATTAACCAAGAAAGATCAAACCTTATGAACACTGATTAAAAATTAAAATTTTATTAGCATAAACCCCCTTTTAAGGGTGGAGGGGGAACCCAACATGACATCAAAGACTTAAAAAAAACCATGCCTCCATAGTCCAATAGTTCAAGGCCAAAACAACACATTCAAGACTATAAAGAAAAGCCCCAACCCAACATAAAAACATTAAGACCAACTTCCACCTACTAATCGCTACTCGTCTAGCTGTCCTGTGCATGAATGCATGGGACTGGTACCAATAGCAATGACATACCCTCTCAAACTTACAAATCTAGATAGTAATGACAGGTGAAAACTCTTAGATCTAAACCTCATCTGGAGTAGCCCCTTTTAAGTGAATTAGTTGCAAGGCCCTCAAACCGCGAATTATAGGGACACAATTCAATCACCACCACAAAATGCATTCCATGAAGATAATAATTCCTCACAGACCAACAATTACAAGATCATCCCAGATGAACCCCATGCTCCATGTGACTCCCACCACCACCACAACTATAGAGGAAACTGAAAGACGATACAAGGAACATGAAGTCGAGCCATCATCACCTAGGACTGGATGACCTAGAACCACACTGAGGGAACTTCACTGAAGAGGGGGTCTGGTCTGCCCTGAACCAGAAAATCCACTCTAGGAATGGATCTACTCAGACCTGAACCGCGAATGAAACCTCTCCAGAGTCATACAACCAAGCCACAGGAAGCAAGGGAGAGGGGGAGGGAAGGGCCGAACTAGAAACATCAATATTAAAATCCAACAGATCCTCCACTTTCAAAGCCATCAAAACAAATTGAAAAAAACCAATGAAATTAAACATACAATAGAGCTGCAAAAACACCAAAATCCAAAACCAGAAACAACCCTCCCCCTCCGAGCCACTCCAGAGCCGACACCAAGCCACACTGAATGGAAAAGCCAGAAGCATGCTGGAGTCATCACTGATCCGATCCGAATCTAGGCTGAGCTACACCAATGCCAGGATGATCTCATACCAAAGATAATGCCGAGTCTCAAGATGAATTCGGTATGCCAAATCCGATGCCAATCCATGTCTACACCAAGAATATCTAGAGGATACAATGCCGATCCACATCGAGCCATGCCAGAGGAGGGAAGGAGGTGAATCCAAAGAAAAATCCTATCCCCACATGAGAGAATGGTATCCGCCGCTCAGAGGCCTAAAAAAACCCAAATATCCATCAATGAAACAATAATGGGACTTACCAGCCAATATTTATAACATTTTTCAATGAAAGTTAGATAAAAGTGGTCCTTTTTCATGGATTTATTTAGTCTATGGTAGTCAATATATACTCTCCAACTATTTTTCACACGTGTTGGAACTAATTCATTCTGTTCATTTGACACAACCATTATTCTAGTTTTTTAGACACAATTTTCACTAGGCTAACCCATTTACTATATGATATGGGATAGATGATCCTAGAAGCAAGAATTTTAGTGACTTAAAATTTTAAAACTTCAATGATGGTAGTATTCAATCGATGTTGAGATTTCATTACAGGTTTATAATCATCATTTAAAAGTATACGATGCTTTAAAATAGATGGAATAATCCAAGGAGTATCATACATTGTCCATCCTATAACCTTTTTACACTCTCTAAAAAGGTCTATAAGTTTTGATTCCTATAATGGAGATAGTTGTTTGGAAATAATTATGGGAAATAGGTCAATACCCTCAAGATAGGCATATTTTAAATTATATAGAAGCAGTTTTAATTCCAACACTAATGGTTTTTTATTAAGGGAGGGGATTTAGGGAGAGTGAGGTCCATGAAACTATTTATCTACTCATGTTTATTCTCTAAAGAAATATAACCAATAGAAATGAGATTTGTATAATCATCGAAAATCATGGGTACCTTAGAATGAACACACTCATCAATTAAAGTACAAAATTTACACTTTTCTAAACCCACCCAACACTCAAAACATGAATCAAAACTCAAATCATCCAAGGGTTAAGAAGAGAAAAATAAATCAGAGTATGGGTCAAGGAGATAATTTTATGTGTGTGTGTCATTAGAGATAACTTCCATTGAATAGATAGGAAGAGTGGAGGGCTCTTAAATGGGGTATTTTATAGAATCAAGGATATTAAAACTTACCTTTTATCCCCCAAAATATATGGAAAAAAATACCATTGTGGATGTTGATGATCATATTTTCTGTTTTAAAAAATGGCCTCCCAAGTATGAGAGGAGCATGTCCTTGGGCTTGAGTATGTTCCATCTTAAGAATATAGAACTCTACAGGGAGGATGAGATTATTCACTCTTACGAGTACATCCTTGATCACTCCCAATGGGTGTGTTGTGCTCTAGTTGGATGGTTGCATGATGATTACCATTAGTTGAAGCTCTCCAACCTACAAAGAAGTGTACACAAATTAAGGAATCACATTAATTGAAGCACCTGAATCTAGCATTTAATTAGAAAAAAGGTCTCCCCTATTGTTAAAAGTATTGGGAAAGTGCATGGATCCTTGAATTTGGTTGGAATTGATGGTTGGATCAAATTCGAGACATTTTTTCCAAGGTCAAGTCTCTCATTCCCCTTCAATCACCGTTTATGGGTGAAAATCTCTTTAATAAATTTTGCATATCAAGGGATTTTTTTAACCGTATCCAATAAAATAATATTAACTTGCACATTTTTAAATTTACCTATCATTTCTTTATCAATCTAATTATCAAAATTTTTCTTAGGTTTATAGAGTCTTTGTGGGGAAGGAATAGGAATGGATAGTTTAGGGGAATCATCAATAATAACTTTTTTACCCTTTTTGTTTTTTTCTTTATTAGAATTATTTATGGGCAGAGAAAGAGAGTTTTCAAGTGGAGGAATTACCTATTATGTAGAATTAATGGAAGAAGAATCTTCTTTACCACTAATAAGTTTGATTGTAGAAAAATTACCTTTGTCTTTTGAATTAGAAATAGGATGGGATGGTAGTTATCTATAACCTTTTATCTTTATCTCACTGATGGTGTTTTCCAATTTTCCCACTTGAGTTTGTAGGTTAATAATAGCCAATTGTTTGGTCTTTTGGAACTAGAGGCTCTGATATGCCATTTTATTTAGTATATCCTCAAGTCTTGGTTCAGATTTGGGAGGAGGAGGATTGATTTGAGATGGTGAAGGATAATAAGGTTTTATACCTTGTTCTTTTTTTATACCAGTTCTGTTTAGGGTATCTAGAGTTGCCTCATTGTCAATAATGTGTATGTTCTTTCCACATAGGGTTTAGATTTGGCCAAAATGGTTCTTTATCGAAGGTTGGTTCTTTTTGAAATGGACGCCCAATAAATACTACCATGTAAGACTTAGATGAATCCTAAAGTTGGGGGAACTGGTCAAAAACTAAATATTATCAAAACAAATACCACAATGTAAGGAAATGGGAGGAGAGTGTGAATTACCTTGAGCTTGAGATAATTGTATTTTACAGGTATGAATCTCATCAAGTTTATTATATACCTTTTTTCTAGGGATGAATGAATTACCTCATGAACTCCTCAAGTTAGTACAATTTCTTGGGTACCAAATTGTTGTTCATTTTGAGCCATGTTAGCTGTTAATTCATTAGCAGATGTAGGATTTTTATCCATTAGGGAACCATAAGCTACAAAATCTATGATTCCACGATCCATGGGGATAATTCCCTCATAGAATTATTGAATTATAAAATTTTCACTAATTTTGTGGTGGTGGAAACTCAAACAAAGTCTTTTGAATCTTTCTCAATATTCATGAAGGGTCTCTCCTTGTGATTGTCTAATGCCATAGATTTCATTTCTAATTAATGTAGTTCGATAGGAAGGGAATAAATTCTCTAGAAAGAGTCATTTCATGTCATTAAAACCCCCAATCATGGTACAGAAATATTATATACAGTCTTTGGCTACACCATCAAGGGAGAAAGGGAGGGCCCTAAACTTAATGTGGTCCTCAGTCACATTTTGGGGTTTCATGGTGGAGAAAACTATGTGAAAATACTTAAGATGTTTGTGTAGGTCCTCACTAGGAAGACTATGTAATTTAGGAAGGAGGTGGATGAGGCTTAATCTTAGCTAAAATTTTTATTCTTCCTTAGGATATTGGATGTATGCAGGTTGGTACTTCACATCCGGGGTGGGTAGTTCTTTCAAGTTTTGGTTATTTTAAACCATGTTTTAAGGAATTTGATTTGGTTAACTTTTATATTAGTTTAGTACCACTTGAGTTTCCACAATGGGTTACTCAATTTTACTACATTATCCTACTTTAGATGACCTAATTTGTGAGTGAAGCGTCTTTTTAATTTGAAGGTCTATTTCAAAAAGTTTTTCTTTTCTGGATCAGGTCATGAAAATAAGTTGTGAAGTTTTTGTTTGTTTTCTTTTTTATTATTTTTTAATGGAATATGAATAAAATAAAAAAACTTAATAATAATTAATATATAAAATAAAATAGAGTTCTATATTATAGAATTATAGAGAGATAGAGAAGATATATAGAGAAGAAACAAAATAAAAACAAAAACAAAAACAAAAACAAAAACAAAAACAAAAACAAAAACAAAAACAAAAACAAAAACAAAAACAAAAACAAAAACAAAAACAATAAAAAGGGAGGGGATATTGAAATGGGGTAATAAATAAAAAATAAAAGAAAGAAATAATATGAAAAAATAATATTGGATCTCCAGAAATGATGCTAAAATTTGACCGTGTTGTCGAGTACATCAAATTAGTTGTTTAGTTTTACTAAAATTTCTGCAGTATAGCAGGAACCCTAGGTTGTCTCTCAATGGATCATTAGATAATTAATTAAAAAATAAGGTTGTTATTATGAAAATAAAATGGGAATGAGATTTTGTAAAACTTTAGGTTTGATGATTTAATAATCTAATATGAAAAGGAAAGTGATAAAACAGAGTGTAAATTAACAAAATTAATTAAGCATGATCAACCTGGGGAAATCACATGATACTCACCCTTTATTGATTTAAGAGATAGGTTATAGATATTTTAATACCTGGTTTGTAACATCTATAAACATAATGTTACTATGTTTATTCTTGGATACCTCCTAGGGTTTGGTCGAAAACAAAAAATGACTCACCGACTACCGCCGATGATAGGGTGATTTGTGTATGACTTCATAATCAAAACTCACCAAGGTAACACACGAAGAGATCAAAATTTTGTATAGGTTTATATTTTATTTCAGTTAAATTACATGTAAAAAATTTAAATGGACATGTTAGTGTTTATTATAGTTAAATAAACTAATATGAACCATACAAACGCTGCAATTGAAAGGGGAAAAAAGAAATTGTGAACGGTGTGTGAAAAATCACATGAATGGGTAACCCCAAACATGATCATATGAGTTTGATCATGGAATAACAGAACATAACTCAATTAAATAATACTATAGGATGAATTAAATCAAAATACAAACTATAATTAAAAATCTCATTCAAATATTACAAAACAAGAAGTTTGAGATTACATCACGTTTCTCCCTGAGTGATCACAAGGAATTTAGAACTCCATATAAAGGGAGGAATCCATAGATGTTGAATTAGAACTTAACATAGTATCCAAAAATTATAGCAATTATTATAATAATCCTTTGGATCTCTAAAATGTAAGATATTTACTTCTTGGTCAAACTACTAAATGAGGTGCCCAAGGTTCCCTTTTATTGTAAAAATGGGAGGTAGTTTTTGGAACATAGATTTAAAGATACCACTTGGACTATGATTTTGGGATAGTAAGATGCCTTATCATGACTTGAAAAACAAAACATGTTGAAAGACCTCATCTATGTCTCCATGTCAAATTTGGTGGCCATATAATGTATAAAATGGGAGATATTTCCAAAATACAGAACCACAATTTTGACTTCATGTAGATTCCTTCTCTTGGATAGATCAGTTCAATTGGGCCTCTTAATGGATTAATTTGGATATAGTGTCTTAATAATAGTTTTATTACATTAAATTTTTTATTAGACCACAAAATTTCATCCCAATTGGATTCAAAAATTATCTTTAGTGTGTGGTTGAGTCCACATGTGTGCATGGATTCTAGCATAGTTTGGACCATTTTTTTTCAACTTCATCCTGGGCCCTCCAAATCACCTCCAACTATAATGAAAACCTAAAAAAAGTTAAATTACCCTTTTTAATAGTGATAAAAATTAAATTATTTAACCAAACATGAAGTGAAATTTGTTGTCTTTGACTGAGGAACCACCTCTTGTATGAAGTAAAATCTGTTATTATATTTTGAATTTTCAATACAAAACTAGTTTAATAAAATGGTGTAAGGGTGAAATAAAATAGTGAATCATGGTACGATCAAGAATATAGATTTCTTCATCAATATCACCATGGAGAAAATATGTTTTCATATATAGATTCTCTATATGTAGAGTGTATGTATCACACATGACCATAACTACCCGAATAGTTGTCAATCTAACAATAGGAGAAAATATTTCATTAAAATAAATACCTTCCTTATGAGCATATCCTTTGACTATGAGTCTCATATGATATCTTCCCACCTGGTCTGTTTCATCTAACTTGATATTTTATACCCATTTATTCCCAATATCCTTACTTTTTTGAGGTAATGGAATAAGATCCCAAGTATTTTTCTTATGTAGGGATTTAAGTTCCTCCTACATTGCCACCATCCATGAAGATACATCAAGACTTTAGGTCAACACCACAAAAGATAATGGATATTCATCCTCTATTAATAAGAAATATGAAACATTTCTCTTAGTGAAATAATATGAGTTCCATATTAGTACCTGTTTCAATAAATTTTATCATTTTAGTCCAAGATCATTTGGTACTTGATCATCGTGCTCTGGTAATGCCTAAGAGAAAATTGGTTCTTCCTTTGTTTTTTCCTCCACCTTGACTATTGTAGTTTCTATACCCTCTTTCTCCACATTTTTATCAATCGTAATTTTTACCTTGTATTCTGAAAAAATGAAATATCTGTTGATGATAAGTTTGGCGGTAGTGGGATATAACAAATGATACCCCTTCACACCATCAACATATCCTAAGAAGATACATTCCCTAGATCTCAAATCCAACTTCGATCTTTCCTGGTCATTAAAAAATGCATATATAGGACTTCCAAAATTATGCAATTGAGAATAGTCAGTGGGTTTACCATTCCACATCTCCATCTATTTCTTCAAATAATTTTCCACTGAAGGGGATCAATTAATCACATAGCAGGTGATATTCACTGCTTCTACCCAAAACGTGTTGGTAACATCTGTACTTTCAATATCACCCTTTTTCTATTCAATAGAGTTTTATTTATTCACTTTTCCATTCCATTCTACTGAGGATTTTATTCCACCATAAAATATCTCTTGATGCCTTCCTATTGACAAAAAGAATAAAATTCCTCACTTGTATATTCTACACTATTGTCAGTCCTCAAACACTTGATCTTATTTTCAGATTCAAGATCCTCCTACACTTTTAATGTTTTTAATACTTCAAATACATCCTATTTACTCTTGATAAACACCCAAAATATCATAGAATAATCATCAATGAAAGATACAAAGTACCTTTATCCTCCCAGGGATATCACTGGTTCCTTCCAAACTTTGGAATAGATCAAATCCAAGATATCTTTACTTCTTTCCATTGATGATCTAAACATCAACATGTGTTTCTTACTCAAAACACAATGATTAAAAAATGGAAAGTATACCTTTGTAAGCCTACATTGAAATTTCTAATAAGAAATAATCTTTAGGCCTCATTCATACATATGGATAATATTTTTATTCCATAACATCATCAATTCTTCTATTGAGGTAGTTAATGTGACAACTATCTATGATTTCTTATACGTTTCACCCATAAGCACATATAGGTTCTTTGATATTTTCTTTGACTTCATCACCACAAGAAAACACTTCACAGTCCCCATAATTCCTTTCTTAGTGCATGTATTGCATTCGATATCATCAAATTATCCCAAGGACAAAATTTTCTTCTTGAGGCCCTTCACATGGAATAATCCTTGAATTGTTCAAACCATTTTATAGTGCATATTCAATTTTATGGTGTCAACTTCAACGAATGTAAAGGTATGACCATTAACCATGTACAAAAGTACTTTTGGTATAGTTTCATATTGATAAAACCATTCCTATTCATATTTCATGTGCTATGTTGATCTTGAGTCAATAATCCATTCATCATTAAGATACTATCTACCTTCAGCATTCATCACTACTTCACTAAATAGTATGTCTCCATTTCCATGTGTACTTTAAATATTTTATTTAGGGTTCTTCTCACCACCCTTCCTATCCCAAAATTATTTTCTGACATTCCCCCTCTTACCACAATTATAGCATCTGAATTTTTTTCTTGCTCATTGATTTAGACCTGCTGGGATTCTGGCTCCCACTAGAACCACACTCTATCATTCTTCCTCTTTCCATTGACATAAATCCCACTTAGTGTAAATATTTTTGTCTTTGTTCCTTATTCTTTCACTAAATTTCTTCTTTAATAACTATAACTATAACATCATTGAAGATAAACATATATTTTTGGATATTATTGTTGAAGATGATGATAAGTTGATCATACGAATTTGGAAAACTCTTGAGTAGAATCTCCACACATTAAATATCCATAATTTTGTATCCCAATTCTATAAGATGATAAAATAGGGATTGAGGATGTTGATGTGGTTGGTCACCAATGGAGACTCCACCATTCAAAGACTGTATAATTTTCTCTCCAGGAATTTTCTTTGTGGAGTGACTTTTCCTCGTACAGATTTTTCAGAGTATCCCAAATTTCTTTCATAGTTTTTTTCTCCAAAATTCTTGAAATAGATCTGTCTAAAAAATCTAAATGGATTTTAAAATTAACATTCATGTCCATGTAATTCCCTTTCTCCTCCATCACACCTTCTGATTTTTTTTCAAATGCTTGTAGGAAATTATATTTCTATAGCACCGCTTAAAACTTCGTTTTTCAAAATAAAATATTATTTCCATTGAATTTTTCGATATCAAATTTAATCACCATTTGGACACACCAAAAGTATAAAATCTCCTCAGGATAAAACCTCACCATTAATACCACTTGTTAGGATAAAAAATAATTGTCCCTTCATTACAATGATAATTTAGAGATAAAAATAAAGTGAAAAAATACAGAAATAAATTGAACACCAGATGTAACATGGAACTCCCCAAAATAAAAGGGGTAAAAAACCATGGGAAAATAGAAGGATATCACTATGGTAAAATGTGGGTAAATAATCTCTCTCAATTATAAGGATAAAACACTCAAAATATTCTCTATTAAATATATATAGAAACACCTCACAAAATACTACACTCAAAGCTGATGATGTGTCTCTTAAGAAGCCGATGATGAAGACTATTGGGGTAGATCACCTTTTATTTCTTTCCCTCACCCTCAATTGGTCTCCCCTCAAATAAATGACTTTAACTAAATTAAATGGGGAAATAGAGGTAGGGTGACACCCTCTTTGAATTAATTGAATGTGGTAGACATTATTATTATTTTCTCTATCTAAAAGTATTCCAACACTTAGTGTGTGAACCCTCATCACCACAGTCTAATGTCTTAATCGTCATCCTATTTTCTGCCTTTATCTAAATTTTTTTGTAGAGATCACACAAATGAGAAACTATTGGTGTGTGTGTGTGGGGGGGGGGGAGGGGGTATACACACTCAATAAAAAGAGATAATTTTTAAGGTTGGATCAACACATTAAAATTTGATATTTTTCCCTTAAAAAAATCCCCTCTTCAATTGAGGTCCACTTGAAGTGATCCAATAGTCGATTTCAATTTTTTTGACCATTTTAGTTTCATAAAATTTATCTGTTTTTGTAAATTCTAAAATATTTTTAATTTGATGGTGAATCCCAAAACTAAAAGTATCATGGTACCACATGAGGATTCTATTACAGGGGAACATTCTGAGATGATAATCACTTCTAAGAAGAGAAGTATGTTATCTAACACAAAATTATATGTGGGGAAATTTTAAAGGATGGATAACTTTTGCATGTGGAAATGTGAAGTTATTGATATTTTAACTCAATAGGTGTTATATATTTCCTTATATGAAACAACCCAAGCTCTACATAACTTTATTACATGTCATCTTCATAACTTAAACATTACATCTCACAAAAATTCACACAATCCCAAAATGGAAGGTTTAGTGTCTTTGAGGACCAATTATATATGAAAATTATTTTACGATACATTTAAATATTTTTACATAATTGAACTAGATTAGACCTTTATAAACCTTTTTTTCCTTATAATACTTTTAAATATATTAAGAAATTATGGCTATGATGTAAGATGATGATAGTAGATTCATGAACAGATCGAGAGTTTGTATCCATGGATTTTTTCATGCGGCAATGGAGAGGCACAATGGGTGTCTCTTGAGTGGAGGATGTGGCTGAAATCTAGCATATAGTTGATGAAAAGACCCAGTTAGACCAAATCTAAGTTCATTGGGTGGAATTAGAAGCAATGATATTAAAATAAGAAGGCACATGAATTCTTCTATGGGTTTTATGAAAAACCCAACTACACTATGTGTAGTCCTATGAAAACATGTCGTGTAGTCCCCTATGTGTGGTGCTAGGGTTTTCATTTAGAGATAAGTATCACATATTGTGTGACACTTTACCGACCATCCCGACATGTACAAGGTGTACATGCCTAAGAATCCATGTAGTGGCACATGCCATGTGTGGAAAGTCACATGCCATGTAGCACATAATAAATGGATTAGTGTGTATAGAGAGTATATTCCTAGGTGGCCATGTGGCCCCACATTCCGTGTACTTGGGAAGTACATGGGCAAGCTAGAGTACACATGTAGAGATGTATACTCAGACACAACCAAGTACAAAGGCATAGGTAGATGACACACCGAGTACCAGGGAGACATCTACAAATCGTGTACCCTTGGGACATGCCATGTATTGTAGAAAAGTTCATTCTATGTGAGAACAAGACATAGGAAATCCCAGGCTTTGTGAGACATGCCATGTACCCCTAGAAACACACTGCGTACTCTTTTGAAGATAGGTTGGAGTCCTATTTCTTCTTAGTTTAACTTCATTGTGAGCTTGTGTGAGCTTCCTTAGACTAGTATTGGTTGAGTGTGTTCCCTTGGTCCATTCCTATGAGTGTTTGGTGCAACATCACATCCTCATAATAGTATGGTGAGCCCTCTACATCTTCTTAATGACTAGGGTAGTGTGGGAGAGTTCTCTTATTATAGATTTATTGATTTCAGTTTGCTTCTATGGGGGTTATTATGACATATGGCCCTGATCATAGGACCTCATACCCCTTAGAAACTTGGATCATGTATCCCTATGAGAGGCCCAAATCAATCCCCATTTCCTTTAAGTTTCCCTTAGGTAGGGTTTGTGGAGTTTTCATGACCAACACTTACACATGAGTCAATCCCCTATCTAGGAGGATGTTTCTAGTAGGGTCTGGTGTCTCCCCAGTGATACCTAGGCATTGACCCCCTATCTACGTATTTAGATCTGATCTTTTTGATGGAATATTAGTTCGATGGAGTGTGTATCTTGGATGGGCCCTCTCATTTTTCTATGTGCTTATTCTTGGATAGACCTGATGAGTGTGACCTCTGAGATGATTTCCATCAGTGGTAGTATATCTCTAGGAGTGGTTCCTCCCAGATGAGCATTACCTTAAAACCTTGAGTGGATCTATGGATGGAAGTGGTTGAGACATTTTGTGACTCAGAGTATTTTATGAGTATATCAAGGATATCCTTGATTATCATTATGTATCATATATTGTTTAACATACCTATGTTGGATGAGCTAACTACTCTTGATTATTTATGTTTGGTGTTTTCAAGATGTCCTACTGGGTATTGTTATACACATCCTTTTATGGTATCTTCTCGCACATGTCATGTATTATATAGAAGAAGGACCCTTTTTTGGTGTCCTTGGAGGATTAAAAGTAGGTGGATCATATTTTGGGTTATAAATACTCTAGAGTATATCAGTTTTTAATTTTATAGTTGTTTCCTCCTTATAAGTAGGTCAGAATTTATTTTCCAGTTTTGGGTAGGCTTGTATTTTGACTCTTTTTATGCTTTCCAATACTTTATTTTGTACTCTGATTGTGGGATTATTGATGTACTCATGCATTTTTATCATTTGTTTTACATTTCAAAATTTTATGGGCTTGGAGATGTGTATGTGAGTATATGTACATTATGAAAATACCTCCCATTTTGGATATGTATTGATTAGTTAGTTTAGCCTTGATGGATCCCAACTTTCCCGATGGAGTGCCTCCCTCTCTTAGGGTTTCATGATATTCTCTTTGGAGGTTGTTCAGTCTCATTGGAGCTGATTTTTAGCAGCTTCTCTCCATACTTTTGTTGACATATTTATTGGTAGTAGTTGTAGTCTTCCACCCACTTTGTAGGATTCAATTATCCCCTCCTTTGCACAACATCTTTGACATCCTCATCGACTCCCTGTTTTTTTTTGGATAGGTTCCCTCATCCTCCAATATTCTTTGGATTTGGTCTCCCTCTGCATCTTCTGGTGTTCGACAGATGGTCTCTGGATCTATCGCGCGATGATAGTGTGATGCTAGGGTAGTGTTTTTTTTAGCTTCGGGTGGTGGTTCATGTTGGAAAAGTGGTGATATGGCCTACATGGATGGATATAGCCTTTTCTGGTTGATGTTTGGGTTTGTGCAGTAGGGTTTGGTGATTTCAATAGTGATGACGGGAGATCTGGGTTGTTAGAGGATGAACTGATTTGGTTTTCTGATATGTTTCAAGTGCTGTTGGGATAAAAGTAGTTTCCATGGCGTTGTTGGACATGATATATTGTTTATTATTATAATTGTATTGTCCAAAGGACTTTGGTATTTTGGGACTGGTTCATTTGACGAGGGTTCATGTGTCACTTTTAGATTTGGATCTGGTTTCATTGCATTTGGTGTGGTATAACTTATTGTAGATACTTCTAGTTGGGTGGCCTCTTTTGAGGGATGGGTTTGTTCTAACTCATCATCAACCATCTATTCTTCTATTTGGATGGATGTTTAATATGAATTTATTTTTCATAGTGGTTTTGGTCTTGATTTACATTGCATCTGGTTGAATAGATGTGATTCTCTCACAAGCATCGTCGGGTGGGAGACTCGAAAGAGAGATAGGTGTGTTGGAACCTATCATCCAGTCCTTCCTCCACTTTTAGTGTTAGAGGGGTTCTCTACCTCATTGAATTTACATAATGACATAACTTTTTGTTGGGGGGGGGGGTGATTCTTATCTTTGATTGACTTCATTACTGCATTTTCTATTGGGAGGGGGGGCGATGAAATATGTTCCTTTGCTTATCTTGATATCTATCTCTTATTGGATTTTTTGGTCCGATTTCCTTTGTTTTTTTTCCATGGTGATTATAATATGTTCCCTCTTACCCCATTTTTTAAAAGATTGTTTTTTTAATAAAGGCAGTCTTGACCCTCAATATGTTAAAAAAAGATGTCTTCTCGACGCTTATTGCTAGCCCCTGGCCTATTGAGGTGGTTGTGGGGTAGTTGTGGCTTAACCTTCCACTGACCAAGTGGGACCTAGTGGTATGGGTCCTAATAGAGTGGTATTAGAGGTGTTTCATCCCCCAGATGGTTTTTGGAGTTATCCCCTTATGAGGATTGGTTAAGACTTAGGGAAATAATGTCAGAGTGTCTTGAGTGCAGATTTTATACCAGGGAACCCAGTGTTGGTGTGGTGGCTGGTACATCCATACACTAGGGATATAACTAATTTTTTTGTTTAATCGATATACCTAGACATTGGTTTTAAGGAAAACATTGGTACATGCATCATATAGGAATGGGTTGTGTTTTCCATGTCCTTCTAGAGTCAGCTCACGAGATATACTCAATGATCGTGATACATCTTGAGTCATGAAGGATGTTTCCATGATGTTAACTAATGAGATTTCTATATTAGAGTCAAGAGTATGAAATAATGAGTGATGAAGTATCCTTGTAGGGGCTTATTCATGAGGTGGTCTTTCTTTAGGATAGTCAAGATGTGGTGCTTTCTCCTATTGATCAGTTTAAAGAACCACCTATACCAGTTCAGGTGGATGCAACATGTTAGGATTCATGGATGAATATTTTAGTGCTAAATGATGATGCATAGGGATAAATTGTGTATCATGAGCTTCTGAGGTAGGGTTCACTTAGAATTATGGGTCAGCAGGACCCACTAACAATAAGCGTGTGACCTAGGTCTGATCACAAGAGGCACCATTATTCATGAAGACCTTAGAAAAAACTCATTCCACCTAGGAATGATCATTTCTATACTTTTTATGGGTATGGAAATATCTCATAATATTTTCTTACGCATCATTCTATAGTTAGAGATGCAGTTGACAAACCACCTAAGTAGAGGTATTAGCTAGAGTAAGGGGTCCTCAGGGTGGTGAACATGATGGAAAACCTAGGGGAGTAGTATGAGGTGGTTGATACTTTGATTTAATACTACCACCGACACCCCTAGGTGTAAAAATCCAGGATCAATAATTATGTGTTCAAAATCTTGGACATCCACAGGCATTGGAGTCTTTTTACCCAAAGTCTCTAGGAGTGTTTTGAGGTACGATCTATGTTCCTTCAACTTTTGTTGTAGTACTATTATACATAGGTATGATCCACTCTTTTTACTCATTTTTTAGGTATTTTATAAGGATATGTGGCACATTGGTAGAGCCATATGTTGGTGATTTTTGGTGTGAATTTTTATGTTCAAGGAATAGGGACAATTCCCCCACTGAGATATATTCATAATACATGATCCAAAACTATGCAGGTGAACCAATGCCTTCCAAATAAGATAGTGTTGAGGTGTGGTGGATGAGTTCCTTTAACTTGTGTGTTTGAGGTCCTTTTTATGTGATAAGGTTTTGTAGAAATCCTTGGTTTTGGTAAATAGGTTTGAAAGGGAAAGGATGAGTTCCAAGCAGTATGAGCTCACAGAGGCTTCGAGTGTAGTTCGAGATATAACATGTGTCTTCATTACCCCAGTTAAAGTTTTCACATGGATTTATGAGCCAATTATCCCGAATAATATCCCCTATTAGAGACTCAGTGATAAAAATGGTGCCTTTTTTCTCGAACCTTGTATTGGAGGCTCTTATTGAGAGGATCAATGATTACATGTTTCTACCAACAATGTGACCTGACTATGGGTGGAGAGATAGAGCCTCACATGGAATATCTTCATATTGACAGTGAGAAACTGTGATGTTTTTATCAATATGGGTTGGTTTCTTACCATCCATGCTCAATTGTTTTACACCTGTGAGTGTGGAAGTGTTTTTGGGTTGTTGGGACAGATTTTTCCTCCTCTGATAAGAAGTGATCATAGACAGAGCGGGATGAACTCATGTGTATGATGTAACAATTGATTTATTATTAGTTGGATAGTAATACCTTTGGAGTAGTGGATTATATGATATTTTTTTTACTATAATGGTGGTAGAGTATGAGGAATTATTTATTAGGGACATTCTAGGTTTATCTCTACATTGAATGTTAGTAATCAATAAGAACTAGAACCAGGGATCACCATTAATTTTTGAAACAACATATCAGATGGAACCAATTGAGCTTCATAATATGAATGTACAGTCAAGAGTTTGCATAGAAAAAGGGTTTTGTAAGACCCAATGTGTTCACCTGGGTAGCTCGGGGTTGTTCACATGAGATAATAATGAGTGCTTGAGTTTGGTTGTGAATTGGTGTCACTTGAACCAGGTGATGTGAGGAATAATATACAATCCCAAGAATCGTTGAATTCTTCGACCAGTGGTTTGGGTTAAATTAGTTTTTATAGTTTGACCTTAAGATAGGTTATCAACAACTCTGGTTTTGGAGTAGGGTATAAAAAAGTGTCTTTCCAAATCCATTGTAGATTTTTTAAGTATATGATGATACCCTGTAGTGTGTTATACACCTTACTAGAGTTTTAATACTTGTGGACTGGATCCTTAACCCTTTATGGATTAGTTCATGGTATTTTTATTCGATGATATCCACATGTGCTCAGTGTCTGAGTTTGAGCATGCGAGTCACCTGAGGGTTTAACTCCAGTTGATAGTTGTTACCACTCTACTTCTTTAAAGAGATAAGGAGGTACAAATTAGGGATATTTCTTGTGATATTGTGATGTTCCAGACTCAAGTGGAACTCATAGGTTCCCTGATCCCAGTTTTTCACATGGTCTCAAGCGCATCTCCTAGAATGATAGGGAATGCTGGGGTGTGTCCATAGAAAGACTATGACCTCATTAACAAAGTGTAGAAAAAAATATAATAAAAATAGGTAAATAATGGAAGCAATATAAATAGATGGTACAACAAAATTAGACAAGATAATAAACAACAGGTGCAACTGATAATAATATACAAAATTTGATGATAAATATCATGTCTCTACTAATATGGAAAACATGGATATAAAGAATAAGGAAAAATATGCTACACAAAATTAGAAAAAAGAAACCAAAATCTATCCAACATCTTGATCCCTAGCCCGGTTATCTACTACCAAGATCCATCCTAAACCAGGAAAGGAATCAAGTGTCCAAACTAGGATGCTTCCCCTTATCAATGCCAACATACATGTAATCTACCCAGGTTCCCATGGAGGCCTAGATAGGGTGTGAGATGAATCTTACTAGGACACCAAAAATTAAATATATAACATCCAGTTGGTTTAATATAAACTGAAATAGAATGCAAGCATGCATATATAAAAGTAAATCAATAAAACAAAATAAATACCCAAGTACCTACTTCAGCCTCAGCTGATGTATGAACATGTATTCATTTCATTTATTAATCATTTACAATTTATATAAGTAGGTAACTTGAGGTATAACTAATAATGACATACTAATATGATAATAATAATGATAAAGGATCCAAGATATAACAAATAATCCATGATGATGATAATAATGAAAGGATCCAAGATAGAAAAAGGCATCCTATAAAGATATTAATAATGAAAGGGATCCAAGGTAATAACCATGGAATCCATGAACTTAGGGGTCGAGCCAACTCAGTAATAATTTTTATCCTAGCTATAAGGGTTAAGAAGGCAATCCAAGGGGAAACACCCAATGAATTCCATAATAATTTAATTTATAACTAAGACCAAGGAATTGATCCAAGGTAAAACAGGATAAGAAATTTTTAGGCCTAAGGGTGTATCCAAGGCACCACATGTATGTATATTTCATGTTAGATCCAAGGAGTGTATCCAAGTAATCCTATAATCATAATGGAAGGATCCTATAATTTCATATCAGGCATCCACTAATAGACAAGGATCAAGTTCCAAGGTGGGTATCAACCTTGGAAATCAGCATCCCTGAATTGGAATGATGTCCATTAGTGATCAAGGAATTCACTCAATAATCCAAGTATAAATCAATTATGACCAATACTATAATAATTTTAAGGTCTATATACAATTAGTAACCTTATACTTGATTAATCAATTAATTAAGGCCATGTAATAATTATGAAATTTAATAAGTAAGGGGTTCATTCCATTCATTTCATTAGTGTGAAAAGGCTAATAGGACATGAAACCATTTCATAATTCATATAAGTCATCAAAAATTTATTAGGTTCACTCTCATACCTTCCATTAAACATGAAAATGGGTGCTATAGTTGTCCAACCAAGCCATTTGATTACATTCAATTATGCCAAACCATACACATAGTATAATTTCCAATTTAACCATTTAAACATTAATTAATTAATTATAACACTTACCCTAAAAGGGTCAAGTGACAATAACATATTAAAGGGATAGTCAAAAAACCAATTCAACAATCATTTAATTATGTAAGGGATTAACATTAGCAGGGTCAAGCCAAAGCACACTCGAACGGTGATGCAAACACACATAACTAACCTCAAAAGGAATAATTAAGGGAAAAACCCTACTTGGGGTGGATATAATTGAGGTTTTAACCTCTAATAACATTAATAAAATTTATTAAACAATATGTATAACATGATAATGATGAATATAATAAAGGCATATGACTTAAATAGGCAACGCCTGATGAAATTAGCATGCACACAACAACAACAATTTATAAAATGAAAAAAATTGAGGGATGAGTTATAGTCCACCTACCTCATACTCATAAGACTATCCTCTTTCAGTATCAGCATATAGTTTGGCTTGTATTGGAAGAGATATTAATAATGAACCAATACCATGAAAATAGTTCATATGAGTCTGCACCTCGATAACTCCATCGAGAGAAAGATTAATGAATAACAACTAAAAAAGATTCAAGATCTTACTGATGACTATCCAAAGAGATGAATGATGCTTTGATAAGAATCTAGATAGATGGAATATAGAATATCCTCATTTAGGATTAAATAGGTATTAAGAAAAGGATAGACAGATATCTCCTCTGCTGGAAATAAGAAAAATAAGGAAGGGGTTTGTTAAAACATTTCATTAAGGATAGTTTTGTAATTTAACCAAAAAACCATAGTCGCATAGTTTGGCCGCACAGTTTTCAAAACCGCATTCCAAGCATGTGACAACTGTGCACTATCTATTGTGCTAAGGGGGAACCCACATGGTTAGAGGAACTATGCACCAACCGTGAAAAAAATCTCTACTAAAAAGTATGCAGTTTTCTCATGGGAGCGCGACCCTTGTCACATGATTAGGAAAAATCATGAACCCTTCTTCACCCCACTTTCCAAACCCACATGTTTAGGAGAGACCATGTGGGCTGGGTCTAATGGTTTCTACTAACTGTGTGGCCCAGTTATTTTCTCCACCGTCTGGGGTTTTGAGCTATGAACAATCACCAGACATACCTGTAACCTATATAACCTCATTATGAATTCATATTATATCCAAAATAAATAATTAGAACAAATTTAAAAGGATCCATACTTGAGTGAAAACTGGGTTCTTACATTCTTCCCCCCTTAAAGAAACTCGTCCCTAAGTTCACATTCCAAGGGCGGTGAATCACTATCTGATAACAAATCTAGCCACTGGGTGCATAAATCAACCTCCCTCTCCCAAGTCTCATCCTTTACATGACTGTTCTTCTATAGAACCCATACTAAAGGGACATACTAGCCCCAAATATCCTTTTTTTCTCCAATTAACGATGTATATAGGATATTCCTTGAATGAAGCATCAACATCCAACTCAACTTACTCAGGATGAAAAGTGTGATATGGGTCAACATGATAATGGAGAATCTATAAAATGTGGAAGACAACATGCATGAAACGGTACCTATGAGGTAGTAACAACCAATGGGCTACCAACCCAACTCTCTCTATAATCTCAAAGGACCCTACATAATGAGGTGATAACTTCCCTTTCCTTCATATCTGTCTATTCCCAAGCCTGGACGATACCCGCAGATCCCTGAACACGAACTCTATAGGTCTTAAATAGAGATTGACATAAGATTTATATCTATACTGACCATTATACATATGATTTCTGATTAGTTGAAACTACTCTCAAGTCTCTTTCATGAGGTGAGTACCTTGTAGTGTTATATCTCCTACCTCTATCTAGCATAGGGGTGAATGGTATGACCTACCATACAAGGCCTCAAAAGGAACCATCTAATCATCACCTAAAATATATTTTTATAGGAATAATTTATGAGAGGGATATGATTCTCCTAAGAATCACCTAAATCAAGGATGCATGCTCGAAGCATGTCCTTTAAAACCTGTATCATCCATTCCAACTATCCATTGATCTGAGGGTGAAAAGATGTGCTCAGAAGTACCTATTTACCCATAGCTTTCTACAAACCCTGCTATAACCATGACATGAAGCGAACATCCCTATCTGAAATGATAGTACAAGGGACCCTGTGTAGTTGGATGATCTCATAGACATACAATCTTCCCAGATCATCAATTGAGAAAGTATCTGGGATAGGAAGGAAGTGTGATACTTTCTTCAGTCGATCAATGACTACCCATACAGTGTCTCAACCTCGAGAAAAACTCGGTAATCCAACTACAAAGTCCATTGAAACATATTCCCATTTCCATTCTAGGACTGAAAGCGACTGTAAAAATATAGCAGGTCACTAGTGCTCCACCTTCACTTGCTGAAAGGTGGAACACCTAGTGATAAAGATTGATATCTGAAATTTCATCCCAGGCCACCAATACTGGCATTTAATATCTTGATACATCTTGGATATTCCTAGATTAAATTACCACTAAGAATCATGGGACTCTCATATCAATTACTCTCTCATATCTATAGGGACCCAAACATTCCCAAGTATACACAGAACGTCGTCTCTATCCACAGACCAATCCAAAGGTGGGTCATCTCCTAAAATAATATAACAGAGAACCAATCCTTCAAGATTTGAGAGTTTCATTCTCTTCACCTTCTCAAGGAGAGAAGAGGTAACTGTCACAGCTGAGAGGTAAGAATACTCATGATTTTCATGAAACTCTAGATGTAAATCAGAGAAGAGGGCCATCAATTTCCATTAGATCCATATATGTTTTCTGAGATTCAAGTCACACTAGGTAAAGATATATTTGAGGATATTATGGTTTTTATACACCATAAAGTGATCTCCCATCAGATAGTGAATCCAACAATGTAAGGCATTAACAAATACCACTAGCTTGAGGTTGTGCATTGGTTAATCCCTCTCATGAGGACTCAACTATCAAGATATGTATGCAAAGTCTCTATCCTCCTGCATCAGCAGTGCTCCTAGTTCAATGCCTAATGCATCACAAAACATTGTATAGCGTCTTCCAGGATTTGGTATAACCAGAATAAGTGTTGAAATAAGCCTTCCTTTTAGCTTCTGAAAGGATTTATTACATGCTTCTGACCAATTGAGATTAACACCATTATTTTTAAGACTGGTAAGAGATGAAGAACGGTGTGATAATTCATGTATGAAACACCTATAATATCCTTACGGCCCTAAGAAACCAAGTATATCAAACATATTCTTGGAAAAACATGACACTCAACTTCTCTAGGTCAACAAAGACTCCTGATTCTAAGATAATATGACCTAATAAGTGAAAATTTTCATTTCAGAAGTGGAACTTATCAAGATTGAAATAAAGATGATACTTTCTTAATGTAATTAGAATAATATCAAGGTGATTATAATGGTCTATACTAGTGTGATAATATTTCAAGATTCTATCCAAAAATACCATGACAAAAGAATCTAGATAGGGATAAAATATCCTATTCATCAAATCCATGAAAATGGAAGGTGAATTCATAAGATCAAATGGCATAAGAGATACTCATACATGCCATAACTTCTATGAAAATTTGTACATGGTATGTCTGAAGGTATGACTCATACCTGATGATATCCCAATCTTAGGTCAATCTTAGATAATACCTTAGCTCCTTAGAGCTGGTCAAAAAGATCATTTATTCAAGGAAGTGGATATCAGTTCTTGACTGTAAACTAGTTAAACTATCTCTAATCCATGCATAAATGAAGGGTCCTATCTGCCTTCTTAGAGAAAAGCACCTAATAGGAAGTACTAGGACATATAAAAACTTTGGCCTCTAGATCCTCTAACTGTCTCTTGCAATCTTAGAGCTTAGTAGGTTACATCTTGTAAGGAGTAATGGACATTGAAACTGCTCATGGAATAAGATAAATCATAAACTTTACCACTCTCTTAGGAGGTAAGCCAAAAAAATCTCTAGGAAAGATGTCCTAGAAACGATCTACTACCAGAGGGAATTCAACCTGATGTAAACCATGATCCTCCATGAAGAGATTAACAATCTAGGAGGTCACTCCACATATCCCATGATACTTTAGTCCAGGTCTACTATCCTGGACATCACACTCACCCTTGTGTTGATAAATTCTTCCCTTTGGTGATGTAAACGATACCCTGTGGTGATAAAAGTCTACAAAGGCATGATACAAGACCAACCAATCCATCCTAAGAATGAAATCAAAGTCTGTCATCTTGAGAACAAAGTGGTCTCAAAAGAAAGTGTAACTGCCTACCTTAAGGGGGAAGCCCTACATTGATGTATGATCTTTGACCGTACTCACACAGGTTTATCCAGGGTCATTACAACATAGTAATATTGTATTTATATCCCAATAACTTCCATGATAGATAAAGATATGAATGAGTGTGAAGAACCTATATCAAACAAAGAAGATACTATAGTGGAGGCTACTAGAATAGTACCTCATATTGTCAAAGTTCATGCACTCTAATCCTCAAGTATCGATTGTAAATCATGAAACTGACTTGATCCACAACCCTATGCTACAAATGGACCACCCTAATCATAACCGATCCACTAGTGCTACTGATAATTTGAAGTTCGGATACTATGCCTATGAATTACTTCTCAGCCATTCCCGCCAATGCTAATACAAATCGCATCCTGACATGGAATAAAGTACCCTTACCTTAAAGGTGGTGATGGTATGAAACCTCATCCACTAGAAGCTGATGAAAAGGTCTGATAGAATCTCTGAATCCCCCCCATACAGCCACAAACCTAACACTCCAGAGGGTATCTATCACACTGAGGCTTTAGATTACCCTATCATCCACACTGATGGAACACCATAGAGATTCTATTATAGATAGTCTAGCTACTACTACACTAATGATAAACCTCAAGGGAATGTTTCCTGCTACTTAAATAACTACTAGACTACCTCAACAATAATCCTCTATACTCTATACTATAAACTTCCCTCAGAATGCACTCAATGATAAGAGTTTGATTTAAGATCTTAGATAAAGTAGGTAGGTGAAATACATTCACCTATGTAAGGATGGCATGCCAAATCCCATCCTTGAAGTATCTAGCATGATAAATCTCATCATCGATGAGAATTGGTGCAAAGTGATACAAATCAGTAAAACATGCTGAATACTCCATGATTGAAATAGAACCCTTCTCTAGATGCATGAATTATATATATTGGTTATCTCTCAGTGTTTGAGGAAAGAAGTGATCATAAAAAATAGTTTGGAATTTATCCCATACCATGCCCTGATAGTGACCAGCCTAGTTAATCACATCCCACTAGCGCTTGGCCGAATCACGCAACATGTAAGTATCAATCTTGGACCTCTACTTTAGAGAAATATTCAGATGCTCAAATATAGATAGTGTCCTCCAGCCAAGAATCAACAGCCTGTGTACCTCCATACCCTAAGAAGGTAGGACAATGCTACTATTGTAATTCATGTGTTAGATCAACCATCATGGTCTAGGTCATGGAGAACCTTTCATGGATTGCATCAGACATAGAAAACTATAACAAAGCTGAGCATTAGTGCCTATATTAGTTATAATAGGTGGTGCCTCAAATGGAACTCCTGGCAGTAAGACTAGAAAATTAGGGACCACCATGTCTATAGCATGGTCATCCCTACCCTCTAGCACATGACATGATAATTTCGTGGTGGGATTGGTCTACAAATGCTAATAAAACTCCTCAAAACAAGCTTTAGGAATATAGGTAATTATAGAGGAAGCTAAACAAAAGGAAAGGGATCACTACCCATGGTATTCTACCACAAATACCCACTTATAAATCCAGGTATTGGTAAGTGTTCAAGTATAAATTATAGGGGTTCTAGTAGATGAAGGGTTAATATCACCTTGCCTCTTTATTTACTTGAAACCATTTCATTTTATAATTCAAGTTTCACTTTTAGAGTTTACATTTGCTGATTTTCATATATCAAGGTTCATTTAAAAAGGATTTCCATTCATAGTGAATTAGGGACCATACAACTTATCACTGAAATAGACACCCATTTATTCTCAATTTAACCTCATCTATATTTAGTCTCAAAATGTAATGTGTTATGTATGATATATTGATTTGGTAACCTACCCATTCCAACCCACGAGGAACCATACACCTCATGAATTGAAACTAAAAACCACTCAATCACAACCAAATAAAATAATAGGAATAATATAACTAACATATCATCAATCAACAATCACAGGCAAAACAAGTAATGAAAGTAGTGAAATGAATCTATATGTCATGGAATATGCATGGAAGGTGAATTATAAGTGCCTAGAATGATGCATGTAACAATTCTTCTTGATATCATTAATTGGGACAAGGATGAAATGAAATAGTTAACCAGAATAATAATATAAATAATCACATATCATGTGAATCACCCAATGATTAAGGGATATCAACTGTAATAAGAAAAAGCTGTTTTTTTTTATCATTTTAGGAAACTCAACATTTATCCCGAACGTGGGTTAGCTACGCCAAAGCATGAATTATAACCAAGTTCCAAAGAATTCTGAGTATCCTTTCTATTATCTCTAAATATTAAAGTAATAAAATAAAGCCCCTTAGATACCACTTTGTGAGATACTATACCCAGGTTCCACTTAGAGGTGCCCCGAGCTCAGTTGGCCACATGGCCTCAAGCACATCTCCCCGAATTCCAGAGGCTTCTAACTACCAGTGAGGGCCTAGGGTGTGTCCATGGGGAGACTATACCCTCATTACTTGAGTGTATCATAGTGGATAAATATAATAATAGTAGGTTAATAGTATAATAAGTATAAACATATGGCATAATAGAAGCAGATAGAATAATAAACACCAGGTGCAACTGATAAAAATATACAAAATATGATGATACATGGAATGTATATACAAAACTAGAAAAAATGGATACAAATAAGGAGACAATAAATTATATAAAAAAGTAGAAAAAATAAACTAAAATATATCTAGTATTCTTAGCCCTATCCTGGTTGTCTAATACCATGCTTCATCCTAAATCTGGTAAGAAATCAAGTGTTCTAAGTGGGATGCTTCCCCTTTTCAACACCTCCATACATGTAATCTTCCTGGGTGAAAATGGTGGCCTATATAAGATGTGAGATAAATCTCAGTAGGACACCAAAAATAATGTCTATAACATATAGTCCATGTAATATAAACTAAAATAGTGTTAAAGCATGCATATATAAAAGTAAATCAGTACAACAAAATAAATACCCAAGTACCTGCTTTAGCCTCAGCTGGTGTCTGAACATATATTCATTTCATTTATTAATCATTTCCATTTTATATAAGTAGGTCTCATGAGGTATAACCATAAATTCCATCCTAACATGAAAATAATAATTATAAAGTATCCAAGATATAAAAATCCATCCATGATGATGATAATAATGAAAAATATCAAAGATATAACAAGGTGTCCTATAAAGATATTAATAAGGAAAGTGATTTAAGGTAATAACCAAGGCATCCATGACCACAAGGGAATATATAACTCAGCAATAATATGTATCTTGGCTATAAGGGGTAAGAGTGTAATCCAATGGGCAACACCCAAGTAATTCCACAGTAATGTAATTTCTAATCGAGTCCAAGGAATTCATCCAAGATAAAACGAGATAAAGAATGACTAGGAACAAGGGTTTATCCAAGGTTCCACATGTCTATAGACATCATACTAGATCCAAGGAGTGTATCCAAGTAATACTATAATCATAATGGATGGATCCTATGGTGTCATACCGAGCATCCACTAGTATACAAGGATCAAGTTCCAAGGTGGGTATCAACTTTGACAACCAGCATCCCTGAATTGGAATGGCGTCCACGATTTCTCAAGGAATTACCTTGGGAATCCAAGGATAACTCGAGTCTAACCACTCCTATGATAATTTCAAGGTCCATATACAATTAGGTACCTTATACTTGATTAATTATTTAATTAAGACCATGTAATAATTACTCTATTTAATAAGTCAAGGGGTTCATTCCATACCTTTCATTAGCGCGACAAGGCTAATAGGACATGAAAACATTTTATAATTCATATAAGTCATCAAAAAATTTATTAGGTTAACTCATCTATCTTCCATTAAGCATGGAAATAGGTGCTAAAAATGTGCAATCGATCCATTTGATTACATTCAATTAGGCCAAGTCATATACATATTATACTTACCAATTTAACCATTTAAACATTAATTAATTAATTAGAACACTAACCTTTGAAGGTTCAAGTGAAACTAACATATTCAAGGTCTAGTAAAAAACAATTCAATGTTCATTTAATTATAGAAGGTCTTACCATTAGCAGGGTTAAGCCAAAGCACACTCGAACGGTGGTGCAAACAAACATAAATAACCTCAAAAGGCATAATTAAGGGAAACACCCTACATTAGGTGGATATAATTGATGTTTTAACCTTAAAATAAATAAATAAAATTTATTAAACAAGCTATATAACATGATAATGATGAATATAAGTAAGAAATATGAATTAAACAGGAAACACCCGATGAAATTGGCTCGCGCACAACAATGATAATTTATAAAATGATAAAACTTAAGGGATTAGTTATAGACCACCTACCTCATACTCGTATGACTCTCCTGGTCCATTATCAACCAATAGTTTGTCTTGGATCAGAAAATATCTAAAGAATAAACCAATACCTTTAAAATAGGGCATATGAGCCTGCACCTCGATAACTCCGTCGAGAGAAAGATAAATGAAGAACAACTAAAAAGGAATCTAGATCTTACCAATGACTATCCAAATAGATGAACAAAGATTATATTAGACTCCAAACAGATGAAATATGTAAGATGCTAGTTTATGATTGAATAGGGATCAAAAAAAGGATAAGGAGAGATATCCTCTACTAGAAATAAGAAAAACAAGGAAGGGGTGTGTTAAAACATTTCATTAAGGGTAGTTTTTTAATTTTACCTAAAAACCTGGGTCACATAATTTAGCCACAAGGTTGAAAAAACCGTGTTCTAATCATGCGTAATCTGCTATGTTAAGGTGGAACCCACATAGTTAGGCTACATAGTTAGAAAAACCATTTAACATCTGTGTAAATCACCTTTACTAAAAATTCTACATTTTTTTCATGGGTGTGTAACCCCTAGTGCATGGTTAGGGAAAACCATGAACCCTACTTCACCCAACTATCCATCCCCACATGGTTAGGAGAGACCATGCAGGCTGGGCCACAAAATTTCTACTATCCATGCGGCCTAGTGATTTTCTCCATCGATCGGGGTTTTGAGCTTTAAACAATCCCTAAAAACCCCTTTAAACTCTATAATCCCATTAGGAATCTGTATTAGGTCCAAAATAAATAATTATACCAAATTTAAAAGGATATATACCTGAGTGAAAAAATGGGTTCTTACAGAGATGTTACATGACCAGATATCCACTGGATATTTTCCTGATAGATTTTCCAAAGTTAGAAAGCACATTTTTTTTGTTTGAGGATGGACAATGACACTTATCATCCTATAGAAGGAGGCACCTAGGAGGTTTTTTACCTTAAAAGTACATTTGGTGGAGGTAAGGATGTTCCAGGATCTCTTATAATCGGTTGGGAAGCCAAGGGAGTTGCAAAATTTTTTCAAGATAAACTCTTATTATCTCAACTATCTGAGGGTGATGACCAACATAGATTTGTGGAGAGTTAGAGACACTTGTGAATGAAGGAGGTAGTCTAGATTCATCAAATTCCCTTGATGATCGTTGTAGACTATGATGATTACTTCATGAACTAATTAGGGAGATGATACATAAATCCTTTAGGGACTCGATTGTAGTTGAGAACCATATTTTACCCCAGTTAGCTTACCAGGTAAAGTGGGCCATTTAGGTTCTAGTAAACATGCTTTAAGTTTATAGGTTGGTCTTGGGCCATAGCTAGGGGGATCATCTACCATCAGTTGAGTTTTCATATCATAATTATTATCACTCCACCATTTGAGAAGAACCTTTTTGATTCCATGTATGAGGGACCTTATAGGTCATTTTCATACTGGTCAGAGCTAGTGGGTGATAGCGCTAGGGTGCTAGTTTTGGTGCTAGTGATGGTTGTGAGGGAGCAGTTCATCTAGGGGTGGATGAGGGCTTCCCAAAAAAAATCATGGGTCCTTTAAAGACTAATGAAGAAGGCATTTATAGTTTGAGAGTTATGATTTTTTAGATAGTAAGATATGTTATCTATATTGTTCTTAGTCCCTTTTCTTTTTCTTGCTACTATTTCAGGTTAGTGAGGGGTGTACTGCTTAACCTAGTAACCACAATAATTTTGGTTTCTTGGTGTTCTCCACATGTTACAAATGAGGAGGTATGTTCATGAATCATTATATTATATCAACCTGGGTAAGATGGGCTATGAGAGTGGAGTTTCCTTTTTTAAAGAGCCAACGATGTTGATAACAAGTAGAGAAAGACTCTTTGTAGTCAAGTTTTTTCCTTAGGTGCATGTTTTTTGGAAGTACAAGAAACCATCATGGGAGATCTTAGGATTGGGAGACCTAATTAAGAGCTAAATATCCCCATATTTTTGTTTAGATTGTGATTTTTAGGGACAAAAATTATTTAAGGTGGTAATAATGTATAAACCTTGTTTTTTTCCTTGTAAGATTTTGAGATATATTAAGAAATAATTTCAGAGCCAGACACCAAGACAACATGAGATTCTGAGGCCCGGTGAGTTTGGATTTTTTTAAGATGTTGAATATATTAATATCATGAACATATAGTTTTCCTGAAAAAGTGGAATAACTCTCAAACAGATCCTTGGATCAGAAATCTGAGACTGCAGTTGAGTTTAGAATGTGGGGTTTTCTATAGGCACAAAATAATATTTTACGACATTGGGAGTTTGGTTAAAAGCTGTCGTAGGTGTAAATAATGAAATAAATAAATTAAATAAATTTATTTATTATGTTGATGCAATTACCTAGTTTTTACTCTATAAATACATTGTCATAACCAATTCGATGAATTATCCTCATAACCCTAAGAATTGAGTGGAGAGTTTGGAGGAACGTTGGCGGGAAATGGGATCATGGATCGATGATTAGAGAACCACAAGGAACACCAATGACAATGTAGCTTATGGATCTCATCATCAACAATGAAGTGATATTGTTCTTCTTCTGCAATTGATCGAAATAGGGCTCAAGTTTTTGTTTTTTATGGATTTATCCCATTTGGATTTACCCATGATAAACATGAATTAATCATCTAAAAAATTATTTTTTGGATATATTGTTGAATTTGGGTAATTTATTTATCTACCTATGGTATATGAATTTTATTGTTTTGGTTTATTTATTTATATTTATTCTTCACCCTGTGAGAATGAATTGAAGAGAACAAGAACATTATCCATGGTCTGTTATTGACATTTATGTTTTTTGTATCTTCTCTCCCTGTTATACATATGTTCATCATTGTAATTATATTTTGGAATATGATTAGATGAATAACTGATGAATGATCATTGCACATTTGGTATTTGGCTCAATAGATCACTGCTACAGGTTTGGGATGAAGATACAAAATAATGGTTGTGGTGTACAATGATGGTAGTAGATCCACAGATGGATTAAGAGTTTTTGTTTGCAAATTTGGCATGTGGTAGAGCCAAGGAGTGATAATGGATGTCTCTTGAATGATGTACATGGATAGAATCCAATGATCAGGTGATGATGAGACTTGGTTGGATGAAAATTTAGTTCCTTAGGCGGAATCGATGACAGCAACATTGGAATCAGAAAATGTGTGAAGACTTATGCAGGTTCTGTGAAAAACCCGACTACATAATGTATATTACTATGAACACACTTTGTGTAGTCCCCTATATGTGGTGCAAGGGTTTACACATATAGATAAGTATCATAGGTCATGTGACATGTGTCACAATCCATGTGACACTTTGCTGACTAGCTCAATGTGTATAGGCTGTACATGCCCAAGAAACCATGTAGTATTACATGCCATGTGTTCCAAGTCACACACTGTGTATCACATGGTGGAAGTATTTTCATATACAATTAGTACAAACCTAGGTGGCCATATGGACCCATACGCTATGTACATGGGAAGTACATGGGTATGCTGAAGTACATGGGTAGAGCCGTGTACTCAGATATGGCGAAGTACACGGGTACAACTCGGTGTACATGGGCATGGGAAGATGGAACGCCAAGTGCCAGGGTGACATCTACACACCATTTACTCTTGGGAAACATTGTGTATTGTGAAAAAGTGCATTCCATGTGATCAATGAGACATGGGAAGTTCCAAAATTTGTGAGACACAATGTCACTGTAAGAACCCAAATCTTCATTTTTAGGTATGACTTTCCTTTTCCTAGAGTTTTTGAGAAAAGAATAGTTTTTGGAAATTTTTGAAGTACATGCCGTGTAATTTCTGAGTACACGCCGTGTACTCCCTTGCTACGTCAGGACGTGTGATGGTCATGTCTGGGCCATACACACGGTGTGTAGGGGTGAAGTGGAGGCCGCTTAAAGAGGAGTACAGAAAAGTAGAATACACACCGTGTACTCAAGAAGTACATGCCATGTATTTTCTTTTTTTTATTAAACGGACCGGGGTCGCGCCTAAGCGACAAAAATATCTTCTTCTCCAGCGCCTTCGACCGAGAGCGACTCGTACAACTGCATATCTTCTCCGAGCCCCCGAGCCTCTGTCCGTTCTCCGAATCGACCGTCGTCGATTGCGTTGGAACCGCAGCGGTGACTTCTTCCTTCTCCTAGAGCCTTGATTTCCAATTCCTCCTCTTTCTGAAGTTATTGTGGGTTGAAAGTTTTGTGTGTTTTCATAGATCTATGCCGTTATGAGGAGAATCAATCCTCATGGTTCAAGTATATCGATCTCTTAGGACCGAGGTAGGTGGTTTGTTCCTTACCTTTCGATGTATTTGAGTTTTATGTGAAAATTTCACCAATACCCATGAACGGGGTATTGCGTGTTTACCTTTTTTCCCTTGTGGTTATTCCTGCCTTTCTTACATGCTTGTGTAGAGGTAAATTGATCATGTTTGTGGATAATTTTCGTTCTTGGATGTTTTTCCCATGCCTTGTTCTTGTTGTAACCTTTGGGTCTTGTTAGCCTTTGTCCGTTGTACCTGTTTCCATGCCTTGTGATCGTAGGAAAAAATGATGTTGTTAACATGCTTATTGCCCTGTAGACTATTTAGACAAGTAGATCTATAGGTGTACTTTGGTTAGACAATTAGCTCTATAGGTGTAATCTGGCCTTATAACATTAATATGCACTGACTGGCACGGGACCGTGAGAACCCGGTGCTATAGACTATAAGGGATAGACCGAGTGAGCTTCCCAGAGAGTCTTAGATATTATAGACTATATGGGGATAGACTAAGTGAGCTTCCTCAGAGAGTCTTGGACATTATAGACTACAGGGGATAGACTGAGTGAGCTTCATAGAGAGTCTTAGTTATTATAGACTACAGGAGGGTAGACCGAGTGAGCTTCCTCATAGAGTCTTTACCATGTTTTAATGTCTTTAAAACCTTCCCAGGCTAGAGGAGGAATTGACTGAGTGATATTCCTTAGAGAGTTTGTGGTATACCTATGGCTATAGAAGGATTGACCGAGTGAGCTTCCTTAAAGAGTCTCTAGACCTTGGGGCCAAGAGGGTTAGACCGCATGATCTCCCTTAGAGAGTCCCTGAATACCCTAGACTATAAGGGGAATTGACCGAGTGAGCTTCCCCAGAGAGTCTTATAACTTCTTATGACCAAACCAGAGGGGTTAGGCTGAGTGCACTACCCAGAGGATTGTGGTACTTCTTGGATAGGACTAGAGGGGATGGCTGTGAGTACTTCCCAGAGGGTTTCCTGCTTGTGTTAGCTATTGCTTCACCACTACTTATTGCTCTGTGGATTGATCACTGTTGTATATCATCCTGTTTACTGCTTACTGATTACTGCCTGCTATTGTTGCTAATGTTTACTGCTTTTTGTACTATTACCTTCCATATACTCACTGACTGTTAGGAACAGATCTTCAGATGGTTGCATGCTGGGATTTAGTCTCACACCCTATTTGGGTCGTGTTTTTGGGCCCAAACAGACTATGTTGTTGTAGGTATAGACAAGGGAAAGCGCCCTTCGACTTCTGGTACTTTATTGATTTGGAGAAGGAGAGCATGGGACCAAGATTTGGCTTGTGATGCTGAGGAGCTGTTTACTTTCTTTTGTACTTGTTTTGGTACTATTATATTTTTCAGCATTGTGACTTGTTTGGCTACTTTTTTAGATATGTATCATGCATTATTTCATATATATACATATGAGCTCCAGTTGTTTGCTGATTTAGTCGTTCCACTATTTATTATTGTTGGTTATTTACTGCTTCCACTCTTGCATGTTTAATTACTTCCGTTGTGTACTCTGCCAATGAGGGCATAGTTTCCCCACTATCACACCCAAGGCCCTCGCTGCTAGTCGGCAGCCTCTGGCATTTGGGGAAATGTGCTTGAGGCCATGTGACCAATCGGGTACGGGGTGCCTCTGGGTGGTTTTTGGAACCATGACGTTACAAAGTGGTATCAGAGGATATTCTTTTCTCTTGATTTACTGTTTGGAGCCTTTATCCAGGGATAGAACGGATTCGGTACTTGGTAATAAGCTGTGCCCGAGAGTAGCTAACCCGTGTATAGGGAAAATCCATACTACCTTGTTTATTGCAGTTTTCTGGTTTTGAGATTTTATAGTTGATATGATTTCACCTAGAGTGATTCACATGACTTGTGTTATTATTGTTGTTACTATTATGGTTCTATTTCTGTCGCAACCCGATGAGATGAGGGTATGCCATCTCATGCATCATATAGGAACTTGTTAGAAATCACATGCCATGCATTCTTTCCATGCCATCTAGGATGTATTAGTGATTGCATGTTGTTGTGATAGACTTTGTGTAGATTATGCATGCTGTTATGATATATGTTTTGATAGAATCTCTGCTGTTTGATAGAGGACTGTTTGTATTGTACCTTGCTTAAATGAACGCCAAATTTTGGTTCCAGAGGTGTTATGGGCCCTCTTGAATCGGAAATTGGTGAATCATTGATTTGTTTTCCTTATATATGATGGTATTGGATGCCAAGATTTGGTTCGTGAGGAGTATGGGCCCTCACGGATCAGAATTTGGCACCTTCATGCCTTGTTTTCTGTGTTTCTGGGCTTCAGTGCAGTTTCTGAGCTACTACCCGGAAAAACCCAGAATACACGGCGTGTACTTTATGACTACATGCCGTGTAGTTTCAAACCATGTCACTGACTGTGTGAGCAAGAAAACGATGTTGAGGAAATGTCTTTAGAAACATGCCATGTACTGTAGGTGCATGCCATGTAGTATATAGCCGTGTATCCGACCGTGTCACTAACAACACGGGTCGGGGAAGCTCGAGTAGAACACGCCGTGTTGGTAAAGAACACATCGTGTAGTCTTGTTCTAGGTACCCGACCATGTCACAAACAACACAGGTTGGTGTTATCTTCTCCTATACACGCCGTGTTTGTTCGGAACACACCGTGTAAGGGTCAGCTGTATAGTCGGCCGTGTAACTAACAACACAGGTTTCCGAAACCTTTTCTAGTACACTCCGTGTCCTTAGTGAACACGACATGTTGTCTAGGGTTAAGAGGACCATGTGGGTTAGCTGTGTAAAGAGAATCGGGTAGGGGAATAGAGTTTAAGTACATGCCGTGTGTGGGGACAACACGCTGTGTATTTGGGGTGTTACACGACCAGAGGTGGAAGGAGTACACGCCCATGTCTTGGTTTAAGTGAACACGCCATGTAGTTTTTATACACGCCGTGTAGTCGTGTTTTGTAAACTCGAATGTTTCCTTCTCCTATTCCCGTTTTGTACTCTTGTGTTCTAAGTCTTTGATAATCCTGATCTAAGGTGTTCTTTTGATCTTTTCAGAGCTATGCCTCCGAGACGTCCTCTAGTTGTACGTTAGTTGCCAGATGGTGATCAGACTCCAGATATGACCGATCAGGGACCACCTACAGATCCTCCTGCTGTGCCAGCCTCGGCACCAATAGTCTTACCCGTCGCAGGCGCCGATACATAGTTCAGAGAAAAATTCCTGAGGATGATGCAAACTTTTTAGGGAGTGCCGCCTCTTGCCCCATCGATAGCCGAATTGACGTGGGTCTTTCAGCAGCAGCATCCTCCTACTTTTTTAGGGGATGGAGGACCCCAGGCTGTAGAGTCGTGGTTAGATCCAACGATGATGATCTTTGAGCATATGGAGATACCCCCAGAGAAAAGGGTAAAGCTGGCCACTTATATGCTCCGTGACACCGCCAAGAGGTGGTGGGAGGTGATCTCGCAGTCAGGGCGCCAGCATAGTATGTCTTGGGACGAGTTTCACCGCAACTTCTATGACTACTTTTACCCAGAGACCTTGAGGGCTGACCGAGCCTGGGAGATTATGAGTCTGCAGCAGGGTACTCTTTCTGTTATGGAGTAATCGTCCCGCTTTACCGAGCTGCAACACTTCACGCCGATCCCATCAGGTGATGAGTTATTCCTTGCTAGGAAGTTAAAGGATGGTCTCAGGCAGTAGATACGTTCCTAGGTGAATATCTTCAGGTTGACTTCGATATCCTCTATCGTCAACCATGCACTGTTCACTGAGCGCAACCTGAGGGAATTTGGAGCTGTGATCCAGGGCGGTTCGACATACAGAGCTGGTGTTCCTCCTACGGATAGTAGGAAGAACCGCAAAGAGTCTTCTTGAGGAGATCAGGTCAGGCGGGATGTATCTTCTGGCATCCAGGTTGTATGTTAAAAGTGCGGTAGGAGTGATAATACTAGGCCCTAGTTTCAGCGAGATCCGATGGAGTGCCGATCTTGCGGCAAGATGGGCCATCTTCAGCGTTTTTGTCAGATCTTCTCACCTTCAGCTGGTGGTAGGGGTTCTTCTATGACCTTGCGTTCAGGAGATGCTTCGCTAGTTTCTCACCAGTCTGGGAACTTGAGTTCTTCTGGCCGTTCGGGCCGAGGTAGAGGTCGCGGCCGTGGTGGTCATCCACCAGGTTACCAGCGACAATAGAGTGGGTCAGGTCAGAGTGGTCAGCCAGGGGTGCAGGGCCGCAGTACAGGCTAGAACTTCACCGTGGAGCAGACCTATTAGGAGTAGGATCCTGACCCTTCTATAGTTCGAGGTATGATCTTAGTAGCCTCATTTTTATCTTCATCCATTTCCGATACTGGTGCTTTACATAGTTTTATCTCTGTTGCTGTTGTGGAGAGCCTTGGGCTCTATATCTTTTCGTCTGCCGACTTGTTGACTCTTGACATGCTGTTGGGAATGAGGACATCCAGCATACGTCAGTGCAGAGAGTTCCCTCTTGAGGTTGCGGGGTGTCTTTTCTTATGGGACCTCTATGTCCTAGAGATGATGGGCTATGACGTCATTCTCGGGATGGACTGGTTGGTTCCCTTCCAGGAAGTTGGCAATTACTATTGCCACAGGGTGAGTTTTGTATCACCAGAGGGTGGATCTTTCCTTCATAGAGGCGAGTGGGATGTCCAGGCGGGTAGAGATAGACCAGAGTATCATGGGCTAGGAGGAGTACAACCCAGATTGCTAGTCTTTATCTGGATGACCAGGGGACTTCATAGTTAGACTTTCCTCTAGTGGTGGATTGTTTCAAGGATGTCTTTCCAGAGGACTTTTTAGGTTTTCCTCCGGAGTGTGAGGTAGAATTATCGATTGAGATCATGCCAGGAGTGACACCAGTCTCCATTCCTCCTTATAGGATGGATACACCTGAGTTGCAGGAGCTCAAGAAGCAGTTGGAGGAGTTACAGGCAAAGGTTTTCATTCGACCCAGTACTTCTCCTTGGGGTTCGCCTGTCCTATTTGCGAAGAAAGAAGACGACACCCTTCATCTTTGTGTGGATTATCGGAAGTTGAACCAGTTGACGGTCAAGAACCGATATCCCTTATCGAGGATCGATGACCTCTTTGATCAGCTTCAAGGAGCCCGGGTGTTCTCGAAAATTGATTTGAGGTCTGGTTATCATCAGTTGCACTTTAGATCGTCAGATATACCTCTTACAGCCTTCAGGAGCATGTATGATCTATACGAGTATACAGTCATGCCGTTCGGTCTCATGAATGCGCCAATAGTTTTTATGGCATTGATGAACCGCGTGTTGCATTCGTACTTGAATTCCTTTATGGTGGTTTTCATGGAAGACATCTTGGTGTACTCTCACACTCGACACGACTATGCCACACATATTGAGATCATTCTGAGTACACTGAGAGAGCATCAGTTACATGCTAAGATCTCAAAATGCAACTTTTGGATGGACCAGATTCACTTTATGGGTCATGTTATCTCAGAGACAGGAGTATCAGTGGACCTAGAGAAAGTGAGAGCTGTAATTTCCTAGGAGAATCCGAAGAATGTATTTGATGTGCATAGTTTTCTAGGGTTGGCTGGATACTACAGGAATTTCATACATGACTTTTCACACATAGCAGCACTGCTGAGAGGTCTGACCAAGAAGGGGGCGAAGTTTTTATGGTCAGATTCTTATGATTCAGACTTTTAGAAGCTGAAGGGGATGTTGACATCAGTACCGATACTGGACTTTCCAGAGCCGGGCAAGGGCTATACTGTTTACTATGACGCTTCAGGTATCGGGCTGAGAGCTGTGCTTATGCAGGGAGATGGGGTCGTTGCTTATGGGTCTCGGTAGTTGAGGCCACATGAGAGGAACTACCCGACACACGATCTAGAGTTGACAGCTGTTGTTCATGCCTTGCGCTGTTGGAGACACTACCTCCTAGGAGAGTACTTTGTGGTTTTCACCGACCACAAGAGTCTCATGTATATCTTCACTCAACATGATCTGAATATGAGACAGTGCAGGTGGGTTGAGTATCTTCAGTCTTTTGACTTTGAGCTCGCCTATACGCCAGGAAAGGGCAACGTAGTGGTAGATGCATTGAGTAGGAGAACTCAGATTCAGGAAGTTCAGGAGGCCAGAAGTGAGTGGCAGCTTATGGCTCTGTTCTCTAATATGCATCTAGAGGTGCACGATAGTCAGGGAAAGACTTACCTATCTTCTATAGCTGTTACCTCTTCTCTTCTTGATTGGGTACAGATGAGGCAACTATCAGACTCATAAGGATTAGTCCTGCGGGAGAGTGTGTCAGGAGAGGACCCTCTTCCTGGATAGAAAATGAGCGAGGATGAGATCTTACGTTTCCAAGGACGCGTATGGGTGCCAGCAGACATACGCGAGGAGTTGATGTGGGATTTTTATTCCTCAGTTTGGGCAGTTCATCCTGGCGTCACTAAGATGTATCATGATCTGCACCAGCAGTACTGGTGGCCATGTATGAAGAGAGATGTTTCTGGTTTTTTCATGAGATGTTCTACTTTCCAGCAGGTGAAAGCAGAGCATCAGTGACCAACAGGGCTTTTACAGCAATTACCCATTCCTGAGTGGAAGTGGAACGATGTCGCAATGGACTTCTTGACTAGGTTACTGAGGTCACCTCGAGGGAGTGATGCTGTTTGGGTTGTCATCGACAGGATTACGAAGGTTTCTCACTTCTTGAAAATCAAGGAGACCTTCAATGTTGATGAGATGGGATAGTTATACATTTAAGAGATTGTACGTCTACATGGAGTTCCACAATCCATTTTTTCAGACAGGGATGCATGCTTTACTTCTCAGTTCTAGTAGGGACTTCAGAAGGCTTTGGGTACACAAGTACTTTTGAGTACAACATACCATCCCCAGACTGATGGCCAGTCCGAGTGCACGATCTAGGTGCTTGAAGATATGCTCCGAGCTTGCATTCTAGACTTTGGTGGTTCTTGGGAGAAGCATATTCCTCTGGTGGAGTTTTCATATAACAACAATTTCCAGGCCACTATTCAGATGGCACCTTATGTGGCTTTGTATGGTAGGCCATGCCGATCACCCTTATGATGGAAAGAGATAGGAGAGGCATATTTGTTGGGACCTCGTCTTGTTCAGGATACCTCAGAGAAGATAGAATTGATTCAGAATAGGATGGATATAACACAGTCTCGGCAGAATCCTTATGCTGATCAACGGAGACGACCTCTGGAGTTCGAGGTCGGGGATCAGGTTTTCCTACCTGTCGCACTGAGGTTGGGACACAAGAGGATTCAGAGACAGGGTAAGATTTCACTGTAGTACGTCGGGCCATTTGAGGTGTTGGAGAGAGTTGGGCCGGTTGCCTATCAGTTTCAGTTACCGCAGAGGTACTGGGCTATGCGTGACGTATTCCACGTTTCTCATCTCTGACGTTACTTTTCAGACCCGTCTCATGTCTTTCAACCCGAGGAGGTTGAGCTTGAAGCGGATGCATCATTTGAGGATCATCCCATTCGGATTTTTGATCGCAATACGAAGGTTCTCCATGGCCAATCTGTTCCTCTAGTACGGTTGGTATGGCAGCACATGCGAGCGTAGGACGAGACTTGGGAGAGGGAGACCGATGTACGATCACAGTGGTCGGAGTTGTTCGAGGTTTCTTCTTCTACGCCTCTCTAGGGAAATTTAGGGATGGATTTCTTTAAGGGAGGAAGTTTGTAAGAACCCGGATCTTCGTTTTCAGGTATGACTTTCCTTTTCTTGGAGTTTTTGAGAAAATAATAGTTTCTAGGAATTTTTGAATTACACGCTGTGTACTTTCTGAGTACACACCGTGTACTCCCTTGCCACGCCAGGCCGTGTGCTAGCCGTGTCCGGGCCACACATACAGTGTGTAGGGGTGAAGTGAAGGCCACTTAAAGTGGAGTAAGGAAAAGTATAATACACACCATGTACTCAAGAATTACACACCGTGTATTTTTTTTCATTAAACAGACCGGGGTCGCGTCTAAGTGACAGAACTGTCTTCTTCTCCAACACCTTCGACCGAGAACAACCCGTACGACCTCAGATCTTCTCTGAGCCCCTGAGCCTCCATCCATTCTCCGAATCGACTTCCGTCGATTGCGTTGGAACCACATCGGTGATTTCTTCCTTCTCCTATAGACTTGATTTTCAATTCCTCCTCTTTCTTAAGTTATCATGGGTTGAACATTTTGTGCGTTTTTGTAGATCTACGCCTTTCTGAGGAGAATCAAGCCTCGTGGTTCAAGTATATCGATCTCCTAGGATCTAGGTAGGTGTTTTGTGCCTTATCTTTCGATGTATTTGAGTTTTATGTTCCAATTCCACCAATACCCATGAACGGGGTATTGCGTGTTTACCTTTTTTCCCTTGTGGTTATTCCTGCCTTTCTTGCATGCTTGTGTAGAGGTAAATTGATCATGTTTGTGGATAATTGTCATGCTTGGATGGTTTTCCCATGCCTTGTTCTTGTTGTAACCTTTGGGTGTTGTTAGCCTTTGGTTGTTGTACCTGTTTCCATGCCTTGTGATCGTAGGAAGGAATGATGTTGTTAACATGCTTATTGCTCTGTAGACTATTTATCCAAGTATCTCTATAGGTGTACTTTGGTTATCCAGGTAGCTCTATAGGTGTACTCTGTCCTTATAGCATTAATATGCACTGACTAGCACGGGACCGTGAGAACCCGGTGCTATAGACTATAAGGGATAGACCGAGTGAGCTTCCCAGAGAGTCTTATATATTATAGACTATACGGGGTTAGACCTAGTGAGCTTCCTCATAGAGTCTTGGACATTATAGACTATAGGGGATAAACCAAGTGAGCTTACCAGAGAGTCTTAGTTATTATAGACTATAGTAGGGTAGACCGAGTGAGCTTCCACAGAGAGTATTTACCTTGTTTGAATGTCTTTAAAACCTTCCCAGGCTAGAGGAGGAATTGACCGAGTGAGCTTCCTCAGAGAGTCTGTGGTATACTTGAGGCTATAGGAGGATTGACCGAGTGAGATTCCTCAGAGAGTCTCTAGACCTTGGGGCCAAGAGGGTTAGACCGCATGATCTCCCTCAGAGAGTCCCTAACTACCCTAGACTATAAGGGGTATTGAATGAGTGAGATTACCTAGAGAGTCTTATAATTTCGTATGACCAAACCAGAGGGGTGAGGCTGAGTGAACTGCCCAGAGGGTTGTGGTACTTCTTGGATAGGACCAGAGGGGATGGCTGTGAGTACTTCCTAGAGGGTTTCCTGCTTGTGTTAGATGTTTCTTCACCGCTAATTTTTGCTCTGTGGGTTGATCACTATTGTATATCATCATGTTTACTGCTTGCTTATTATTGCCTACTATTTTTTTCTATTGTTTACTACATTTTGTACTATTACCTTCCATATACTCACTGACTGTTAGGCACAGATCTTTGGGTGGCTGCCTACTGGGATTTAGTCTCACACCCTATTTGGGTCATGTTTTTGGGCCCAAATGGACTATATTGTTGTAGGTATAGACAAGGGCAAGCACCCTTCAACTTCTGGTACTTGATTTATTTGGAGCAGGAGAGCATGGGACCAAGATTTGGCTTGCGATGCTGAGGAGCTGTTTACTTTCTTTTGTACTTGTTTTGGTACTATTGTATTTTTCAGCATTGCGACTTGTTTGGATGATTTCCTAGATATGTATCATGTATAATTTCATATATATACATATGAGCTCCAGTTGTTTGCTTATTTAGTCATTCCGCTATTTATTATTGTTGGTTATTTACTGCTTCTGCTCTTGCATGTTTAATTACTTCCACTATGTACTCTACCAATGAGGGCATAGTTTCCCCAATATCACACCCAAGACCCTCGTTGCTAGTCGGCAGCCTATGGTGTTTTGGGAAATGCTCTTGAGGCCATGTGACCAACCGGGTACGAGGCGCCTCTGGGTGGCTTCCGAAACTGGGATGTTACAGTCACATCCATGGTGTTATTTTGAGGTATTTTATCTTTTATTTTTGGCCGTGTCTTTATTACATGGATTTCCCAGAAGTTTCTAATAATTTTTTTTGGGATGAACATAAGGAGGTTCATAGTTAGGGGAAATCATGTTCCAACCTAGTGAAAACTGTGCACCATGGACAATGGCATTGTCTAGGTTGCACGACCTAGCATATAGGCATGCGACCCTCTAAGGCCAATCATGTGACCAATAAAGTGACATTTTATAGGCCATATGGCTAGGTTCATGATAATTCACCCCCTCTAGGAAAATTGTGTAGCCTATTTTCCTCTTAGACAGAGGTGTTTCATGGTTGGTACATGGTTTGGAAAGTTGTGCGGCCAAGCTATGATGCCTTCTAGATCTTTAAATTTCCGTGTTTTCCATTACTAACCCTCCATTATTTTAACCCTCAATCACACATTTCTCATACCATTCAAACTCCCCATCCCTAATCACACCTACCTATCCTCATATACTTCATTGGGATCTAAATATTAGGTGGGTTTGGGTTGGATTCTTCAAGGAACCTTGAAGTATGCTTCTCATCTCCTCTTTTATTCCCTCTTCTTGGTCTCCTTTCTATTCTTCTTTTATATCTATTTATTTAGAAATGGTTTTGACCAAGGTTGGATCCAAATATTATTTCTTTGGGTAAAATCTTGTTGATTTTGGTGTGTTCTTTTTTCCTTAGGGTTCCTCCTTAGTGAAAATAGTGGTTTCTAATCATTTCTGAGTGATTTAAATTAAGAAGTAGGTGGTTCCATGCCTTGAAAATATTTTATATTTTATTATTATTTCTTTGGTTTCCAAATGGGTTTTATAAATTGTGTGTGTGGTGAAAAATGTATTTTCCATGGGTTTTAGTGTGATTTCAAGGAACGATGATGATTTTTCCTTTGTAAATGGTTGTTTATCATGTGTGTTTTAATTATTAGACTTGTTGATGTATAAATAGGTATTTCACATGATGTAGGGTTTGGAATAGAGAGCATAGGAACCCTAGGTATCTAGGTGGGAAGACTAGGTCTAGTACATTAGGTGAGTCAGTAAGGTCAAGGCCTAGTCTCCCCAACAAGATTACATAACAACACTAACTAAACATTGATGATGGGGATTGGTTGACTCAAGTAGGAGATAGAACATTGTATCTAAGTTTTTATCACTGAGAGTACGAGGATTGTAGTACCTTTCTAATCCTAGTTTCTTAGGGATTTCCTATTATGCACACATTGTGCTATCATTTATCTTGTTTTGAATTCATTCCCTCTTTTATGTTAAAGCATGTTTTAAATTGAATTGTATTTATTATTTTTCTTTAAAACTAGTATGTTAATTTTCTACCTAATTTCATTTAATGGAATCTATTTTTGTGGTATCCTACTGGAAAATTTGGCTCACACCCTATATACACCATTGGGTGTATGTATACCTTGCTATGTATGACTCAGGTAAAGGAAAAGATTTATGTGGTGGCAATGGCAGTTCTATGTGCTAGAGGTTTCTTATTGGACGAGTGTTGGTGGTGGTGACAATGACAGTTCTATGTGCTATAGGTTTCTTGTTGAATGAGTGTTGGTGGTGGTGGATTGAGGGTGTTGACCCATATGTTTCATGAAGGCTTGTTTTTCTTGTCGGTCCCTTCCCCTTTTAGTTCTTATAGCTTCTAGTTATAAAAGTTAAATGTTTAAATCATGTTTGTAGTGTTTTCCTTTGTTCTCTTGTGTTGTGTTTATTGGTTATGAATATTGGTTATGATGTGATGTGAATTTTTAAATGTTTTATAGTTTATTCTCATGGGAAAAATCATTCCTAAAGGTGTTTATTGATTCCCAGGCACTAGTTTCCAGCCCACAGGGATCAGGAATTCCCTTCGGGCTATACCATGGGCCGGGTCGGGTGTCGGGTTGGATAGAAGCCCAAAACGGTTCATGAAAATGGTATTAGAGGCATGTTTTCCATTTCTATGGGTTATGTTATTTAAGCGAGTTTGGATATAAAGGTGCTAGGACTGACGTGGTTTGAGGTTTTGGTTGTGAGTGGGGTGTCTATAAAACACACCTTATGAAGGTCCTTATGTTACCATGGGATGTTTGGGTTTTGGTTCCAATCCTCCTTCAGGTGTGATTTAATGGCTATAGACTGTGTATGGACACCGATTTGGGGTGTCATGGTCTGATTTTCTATTTTTATCATTATGTTTTTTTGACTTATGAAAATGTTTGAAATTTATTATTGCTAAAAATTTATTCAGGTGATGTATTAATGGTTTCTTTGGTCTTGTTAATTGATGTAACATCATGCCTCCCTTAATACTTCCTATAAAACCATGGGAAGAGGCTGTAGAGAGTTCTCCCTCACCAGTTAATCAAAGATTAATGGAAGTAGTTGTTCAGGCTATCCAGGAATTGGATCAGGGAGAAGGATCTGGTCCATCTCATACTAAGGAAGCTGAACTAGGTCCATAAAAGGCAAAAGTTCAAGAGTTCATCAGGAAAAAACCTCCTTTCTTTCAGGGTATCACATACCCTTAGGAAGATGAATATTTTTTTGGAAAATGTTGAGAGTATATTTGGGTTTCTTGGGACTTCTAAGGTAGTGAAGGTGAAATGTGATTCATTCATGTTGGAAGGTCCCAAACGTAGGTGGTGGGAATCAGTGGTATAGGCTGAGAAACATGAGAAGATGAGTTGGAAAGACTTCAAGGTTGTCTTTAATGAGAAGTATTTTCCTAAGACCTTGTACCTTTCCAAGACTAGGGTGTTTTTGGATCTTGATTAGGGAAACCACATTGTGTTGGAATATGACAAACACTTTGAATAATTGGTCTGTTTTGCACTCGATGTGGTTTATAATGACCAGTTAAAGGATCAACAGTTTGAAATGGGGTTGTAGCCAAATATTCGATCCCAAATCTTATCATTTAAGCTAAATACCTATGTTAAGGTGGTGGATTTGGAACTGATGGTGGAAATTGACTGAGAAAGTAAGTTAGGATTTTCTAGGATGACACTACCCATGGTCTAGGGAGTTGGTAGTATGTTTGAGGAGAAAAGAAAGTGTGATGAGAAGGAAAATAAGGGAGTTGGTATCTCTAGCCACCCATCCTAACCAACTTCGTCGACAACAATTGGTGGTGGGTTAGTTGTGTGGTACCCATGTGGAAGGTCGAGGGAACATGTGGCCGGGGTGTCCAGTTAAATCTATACCCTTCCATCAGTGTGGGCACATGGGTCATTTTCAGATGTTATGTAAGGGTAGTTTTTTGACTTAGAGTAGAGTAGGCTCCTCAGTGCATATAGAATTACTAGCTCAGTTTGGTGCATCAAGGGTTATGGCTTCTCAGTCTGCTGGTCATGGTGGAAAAGCCAGTTCTTATTATGGCCATATTCATCTCAAAGTAGATATATTGGTCAGTAATCAACCATAGACATTAGTATAAATGAATCACCTTCATCCTATGAATTAGGCACTAGTATAATCGGACAGAGAACCTACAATAGTTCTAGGTAATATTTTTATTTCATCATCTATATCCATAATTTTATTTGATATAGGCACTTCTATATATTTTATTTATACACATCTTGTGGAGATGATGAAATTACTGATTGAGATTATACCCTATTCCATGGATTTGGTTATGCCACTTGGAAAAAAGAGGGAACATGGTTTCAGATGTCTATCCTGTGCTCTCACTCTATCGAGAGTCAAATTAGAAAAAGACTTCTTAGTTTTTTAGATTGATATTTTTGATGTGATCCCTAACATTGATTGTATGGTGTGTTTCAAGGCACACATTGATTGCTATCATCGATGAGTAACTATTGTGGCACCCGATGGGAGTACTCAGGTCTTTCAAGGTAAATGGGATCCCCAATTAGGGTGAGATAAACCTCCTATTCTTGATTTGGGTAGCCCTATTTTCTAGGTATCTTATCTTATACTAGAGTATAATAGTATAGGTTCCATGGATGGGTTACCTCCTATAGTGGAAGAGTTTCTAGGGGTTCTTCCAGATGACTTCTCAGGGTTCCCCCTAGAGAGGGATGTGGAGTTCACCATCGACTTGGCATCAGGAACACAACTGATATCACTTACCTCATGTCATATATCCCCCACTGAGTTGAGGTAATTAATGATATTGTTGGATGATTTTTAATCCAAAGGATTTATTCACTTGATAATCTCACCTTGTCTCTCCCCAGTACTATTTGATAAAAAGGGTGATGGATCCCTTTGTTTGTGCATTGATCACCAAAAGATGAATAGGGTCACAATCAAGAATAAATACCCCTTGACCCATATAGATGAACCTTTTGATCATATCAAGGGGAAAGGTGATTTGATAAGATTGACCTATGCTTTGGTTATGAACATGTCAGATTTAGAGAGGAAGACATCCCCAAGATAGCCTTTCAAAGTAGGTATGGACACTTTGAGTATCTGTTCATGCCATTCGGGTTGAAAAATGATCTGAAAGTTTTCATGGATCTTATAAATCGGGTGTTCCATCAGCACCACAAATCTTTTTCTATAGTGTTTGTAGGAAAAATCCTGATCTATTCTAGAATAGAGGAAGAGCATGGAAAACACCCTAGGATTATTCTATATACTCTTTGGGATCACCATATTTATACCAAGATATCCAAGTTCACTTTCTAGATTTGGGAAGTAAAGTTTTTGGTCCATGTAATATCAGAATGTAGGGTTTTGATGGACCCCAAGAAAATTAGAGAGGTTATTTCATGGGAGAAATTGAGAAATTTCTTTGAGATTAAGATATTGTTGGGCCTGGTTGGATACTACAGGAATTTTTTCCATGAATTTTCTTAGATCAATTCTCCCTTGAACATGCTTACCCAAAAGGGGGTAAGTTTTTAATGGAGCATAGAATTTCAGGAATATTTTGAGGAACTCAAGTGGTGCTTGACCTCTGCCCCTTTTTTTATCTTACCATAATCTGAAAAGGTATGTGTGGTCTACTATGATGCTTTAGGTATGGTTATTGGGTGTGTGTTGATGCAGGATGACAATGTGGTGGAATATGCTTCCCTCTAGCTCCAACCACACAATAGGACTTACCCAACCCATGAACTATAAATAGTGGAAGTGATGTATTCCTTAAAGATGTGGAATCACTATCTATTCAGGGAGAAATTCATGGTTTACTAAGATAATAAGAGTTTAACCTACATTTTCTCTTATAAGGATCTAAATATGAGGATGCACCAATGGGTTGAGTACCTCTAGGGGTTTGACTTTGATATCGTCTATACCCTTGGAAAAGGAAATGTGGTGGTAGATTCTCTAAGAAGGAATATTCGTATTAAACCTATTAAGGAGTCTAGTGATGAGTAGACCTTGATGGGGATTTCTTCCTAGATGAATATGGAATCCAAGGAGCATAGTGGAGGTATGTTCTTGGCCTATATTCAATTGATTCCCTATCTTTTGAAGCTAATTTGGGAAAATCATCATAATGATGAGTTGCGTCAGTGCTCTAGGAACTTTATAAATTATGGGGAGGTGCATAGTGAGCATGCATTAATATATTAGGGAGTTATTTATTTCAAGGATAATTTCATGGTGGTGTTATATTTTTGGAAGATGGTGATGTAGGATAACAACAAATATTAGTGGGTTGTTCATCTTGGGACCACCAAGATGTTCTAGGACATGCATTGCCAGTTTTTGTGGCTAGGTATAAGGAAGGATAACTGAATTTTTATCCAAGTGCTATACTTGTCAGTAGGTTAAAGATGAGAACCATAGGTCCTCAAGTTTTCTTCAACCAAATCCCATTCCTACCTGAATGTGTCATGAGGTCTCCATGTATTTTATCATTAGGTTTCCACATACACCATAGAGAAGGAATTCGATATGGATGGTTATTGACCATTTGACTAAGTCTTCCCATTTCATTCTGATTAAGAAATTGACCAGGGTGGATGAGTTGGGCCAGTTGTATGTTCAAGAAGTTGTGAGGATTCATGGTGTGCTGTTATATAAGGCCCCATCCTTAAACCTTACTTAATCTTGAGTTATTACAAGATTACACATTGAGGATCTTTTCAGGTTTAGAGTTTTAGAGAATTAGATCATGAAACTTTCATTACATTCCACATTTAAACAAAGTGGTTACATAAAAGACAGTATTCATTCTTCCCATCAACGGAAACATATTTAAAATAAAATGTGGATTCTTTCTTGACACATCCTTGACACTATCATAACATCATGTACCTTTCCCTTGACCTGTGAAAAACATTTCAAAAACTTGGGATGAGCATAAAAAGCTCAGTAAGGGTTATAAAAAATATGGAAAGGAAACATGTGTTCATATATACATAAGAATGAAATCATACTTTACCCATAAAACATAGGCACTTTAACATACCTCATAAAACCATGAATAAATCATCGAAATCATAAGACATAAACGGTAACTTGAGTCATTCATAACATTCTTACGTAGGGAGTAACCCTCTTGGTTACGTTTGGAATACCCATCACAGTATATTCCCTAAATCTCTTCGGAGAAACCTTAACGTTTCACTCCTTCGCGTTACCCAATGCATTGGAGAGCTATAACGGGATCACCCGCCCTTAGTTTATCACAGAACCACCCGTCTCCATAATAATGCCCAAGAACCATAACATAATCATATCACATAAAACATGCATAAAGAAAACATAACATTTCCACATTTCAATCACAAGATATCAATACAACACATTGATATAATAAAAACATTATGAAAAACATTTTCAATACCAAAGTAAAACATGGTATTTATTTTTCATTTAAAAAAATGGTATGGCTTTTAGAGGAAGCCGAAACTCAAATAATGGTCACGGCGGCAGAGAAGTCGTTGTCGCCGCATACGTACGACAAAAAAGAAACATTCCCTTTTGTCATTTTGTAAAATGCTTCGTATAAAAAAGATTCCTTTTGAATAAGCATAAAAGTCAAAGAGGTTTATACACCGTATGAAAGAAGGTTGTGTATAAAACAAAATATGCCTCAATGAAAGGAGATTGAGATGAAGTCCCATACAAAGACGATATCCTTGGTTTAAGGATAAATCAATTACATAATTATGTGTGACAAATGAACACACCAAATATAATTGGATATTAAGTGTAAAATAATCAAAGGTCATTCACACATATTCAAAGGATGACATATTCAATAACTATATGTTGAACCCAAAGAAATCGAAATTGGGTTAAGAAGTTCCCTTGACAGCCTAACGACGTCACATCAAAATGAGTTGATGAGAGATAAAAAGTGTATCTCATCACTTGGACATAAAATTTACATCAATAAGGATATATGAGAACATATCCCAACATAACAATATGTAAATTAAAAGACCCAACAAAATAAGTCTTTTAAAAAAGAGGAGAGTGAAAGGTTCCCTTACCGACTTGGGTATCTTTCAAAACATACACCCCATGAAAGAAGGGCAATAAATCATTGATGTAAATACTCATAAACGAAATTATATTACACAAAGAGTAGAATAATGGGCAGTACATACACCACTCAAAGGAAATTATGGCAAATGTAGCATAAATCTCACGGGAATAAAAGTGAGATGAAAAATCCCTTACGAAAACTCGGCAGCCTAACGACGCCACATAAAACTTAAAAAAATGGATTGATGAGATCAAATAGGGTATCTCATCATATTAACTTAAAGTTTATAGAAAGAGGAATATAAAATAACATCCCCCAACATAACAAAGAGGAGCTTAAAAGAAGTGACATAAAGGAGAGTACTTAAAGAGAAAGAGAGAGGTTAGATCTCTTATGAAAATTCGGCAGCTAACGGCGCCACTCAAAACTTCCAAAATGGATTGATGAGAGAGAATATGGTCTCTCATCACATGAACATAAAAATTACAGTAAGTGTAATATAAAATAACATCCCAATAACAAGAAATATTAGCTTTAGAGGGAATTACATAAAAGAGTGTACTTAAAAAGAAAGAGAGGAGTAAGATCCCTTACCTCAAGTCCAAATTGACTCGATCGTTCTTTAACGTCCTGAATAATAAACTTGAGTTAATTTCCACTTTATTAAGAACCTTTTTTTATAGTTCATTATTCCTTTTAGATCACTTATTTCCATGTTATAAACATTATGTAATCATTTAAGTTAATAATGTTTGTTTTGTCGATATTTGGTTCTTAAGTCGAAAGTGGACTTCTTACAATTACATGTTGTTCGTGTGGTCAAATGTTCATTATATCCAGAATTATATTCATGATTTGGATATCATATATATCATATATATCCAGAACATACATGTATTTATAATATTACATAATCATTTAGAGGTAATAAATGAAATGCACCGTTCATGGAGACGGTAAGCCGTACGTACGCATGAACGCTACTTCCATTTCTATTTCGTATTTTATGGAATGGAATCATAATGATATAAGAGTATATTATAATTCCAGTATAATAACATATATAATATCATTAACTTTATCCTTTACACATCCCACATATGGTATTAACGAATCAAATCACTTTCAGGGGGCGGTAGTCCGCACTTCCTAAAATGAAGATATCGTGTTTACCCATAATGGAAACAATAATGGTATGCCATAAATGAAAAATACAGAAGCTTAAGTAAAGAATAAACATATTATATATCATATATAAAAATAGTGACATCATAATGGCCACCTTTTATGGTGTTAAATGAGTATTGAACAATCATCGTTTCGGGAGGCAGAATTTCGCCATCCACGGAAACCGTATTTTCTTTAACCATTTGATGTAGTTGTGTGAGAGTGTAGCTCAAATAAATCTTATAACAACATCCTAGTATCTTGAAGATACTGTTGTTGTTACAAAATATGTAAATAAAAAGAGTTTAGGGGGTTGGAGAAGCAAAATAAAACAAATGAACATGAGAGAATGAATTACCTTTAAAAGTGTAACTCCTTTTGATTTGAGCCTAAAGGCTTCCTTTGAAAGGATTCTGCCCAAAGGAAATCCTCTAGGATGAGGAGAGGGTTGTGGAGAGAGTAAATGGGCAGGGTATGGCTGAGAAAAAGGCTTTAGGAGTGTGTGAAATGAGGTAGAGTTGGGGGCCTTTTATAAGAGAAGAGGAGGGGCACTTTTGGAAATCATGAAACTATTATTTTATTTTCAAAAGTGTTTCGAATTTCTAAGGTCCCACATTGATATATTTCGAAGATAAGATGATAAGGCTTCGAAATATTCCCATCCAATAGTTCTTGGACAAGTGTAGGTCTTAGAATTTATATTATCGTTTCATTTTATTTAAACTGTTCATTAATGAGGTCATCGTTGCATCATCATGATGTCATAATTAAATTAATTTATTTAATGTCTAAAAATTATAAAAAAAATATCCTGATGTAGGAAATATTTTTATCTTTCCAAATAGTATTTATAGACAAAATTATTATTAGTATAACCCCTTCTAAAAATTGTTTTAGTAAAACAATTTATGTTAGTGTCATTTTCACCTTTATTTTAAAAAAGGCATTAAAGTCATTATCTCACCCAAGAGGCTCCATAGGGTCCCCTAAATCGACCCATGGGTTGTCTTTGTCTGCCATGAATCATCAAATATGGGTAGGACAAGTGTCATGGTGTTTTCACATTTTTATAATATCATTTTTACCTTAAATTACACTAATTACCTCTAATCGCGATTAATGAAAAAAAGTTACTATTCACCAAAAAATTATTTTCATCCCATTGAACCACATTTTACATACTAATGACAAACATTTATGTCGGATTTTGAAAATTCAATACACATTAGTGGTAAACTTTCATTTAACTGAAAAATCAGTTTGCTTGATTACCACTTAGTGGTTTCACTATTCATTAAAAATTGGAGTTTTTCAGAAAATTACCAAAAATTCACTCTAAGCTATATTCGATATTCCGAATTAAAAAATGATGTTTATATTACCTAATTAAAATAATATAAGTATAATTAATTAATTTAATAATTAACTCCCGCTGTCAAAACATATAGCGTGTTTTTAAGAAACAATATATATCAAAAGATTGACACCAGTTTAAGTCTAATTTCAAAGTGAAATTGATTCCAATGACCACCATTGGATTAAATGGTAAAAATATATTCAGATTACACATTAAGACCAATTCAAAAGATAATCTAATCATATAAATAAATTAGATTAAAAAGAGGTTTTGAATTTAAAATACAACATTTTACACTATTCATTAAAAAAATGAACTTTATCGGAAAGATACCAAAAATTTACACAAAGTAAATTTTGATGTCCCGATTCTTAAGAAGAGTTTTATTTGGTCCAATATAATGTATAAGAGTGAAAAAAACTATATTTAATGACATTTCGCCATCAAAAGGCGATTAGTGAACCTTTAGTGAAAATTAGGGTATAAAAGCCTAAAATTGAATTCTTTCCATATTTTAAGCCTTTATCTTTTATTGGATAAATGTAAAAACATTTAAAAAACATATATAATCATATTTTAGTTATTTATATCCATTCCCTCCAATACAACGGCTACATGTTAACTACCATTTAAAATAATATTATTTTATTATTAGAGTGCAACGTAAGATTCCCAAGAAACTCGTTGTTGCGTGTTGGGTACGCCATCGAGCATAGCGTCCCCTTTAAAGACATATTAATATTTTATTCACAAATACGGATAAATATGAAAATGTCATATTATTTATTTACCTGGGGTGTTACATCCTTCCCCCCTTTTGGGAATTGCGTCCTCGCAATTTTTAAAATTGAGCTTGGAAACATCCTTGAAAGTTCCACATCGGAACAAGAGTCGGTAAAACAACCACTTTAAAATAAAGAAAGATAAGTACAAAGGTCACCTGAGTTAACCCATACTAGGATTCCATGTAGAAAAATATGGACATGGAGGAGAAAACATAGGGTCATGTTCTGATGGAGAGTGATAGAAAACATGTTTAGGAGAAAATTAACCACAAGAAAATCACAAACTTGTGATGGGTTAAACAGTATTCGATTCCCCAGTAGGAAAAGTTAATAGACAACATTTTTGTTTTAAGTTACTTTTTATTGAGTAATTCATTCATAGGGAAACATAATCACTTATCATGTTGACTTTCAACTTTTACTAGATTCCTTAATCAAACTCATATTTTTTCCAAAAGACGAGTATTTAGGAAGACTTGTTCGCATTAAGAGTACTATAATCAAATTCTAGAGAATCAACTAATCCACCAAAGAGAACTATATACTTCCCATGTATTTAGGCTTTAACCAAAACCAAAACCAAAAAGGTTAGTACAAGGTCAGATAATCTAGAAAAGGATAACCCATTAATAAGAAAATCTATTCTTAATCTCCAAAATTTGTCCAACAAAACACAAAGTTCAACGAGGACCATCCGATAAACAATTTGTCCATAAAATTCTTCAAAGTAAACTTATCTAAGATTGAAACCCAAATATTTTAAGGATTTAGTCACATAGTCTTCCAAGTTAAATCGTAACATTTATCTCCAAACAACATCAGTTGCTCTTAATGTCTCGTATTGAACAGTAATTAACCTAATCACATATGCTCCATGATAGGTTAATAAATTTCCATAGATAACCCAAAATAAACATACTCTTAATTCATAAAATCATATAACTAAAAAGAATCAGTCAAACTAACCAGGGACTTCACGTAGTCCAGTGGTAGGCGATAAATACCAGTCGCACTTTAGTTGTGGGTTCGATTCCCTCAGCTTTTTCCGACGCGACGGGTTGTCACACGGTCTGCGTGTTGTCCTTTTTCCAAAACTATATAATTCTCAAATAATTCCCCAAAAAGATATAAAATCATCAAAAATAAATATAACATATTCCTCAAGTTTATATCATGCCTTCTTATTCCATCATATCATATAATAACCCATAATTACCTCAAAAGTAAGGATCATATAAACCCTATTGGTTACCTTTATAATTATTACCTGAACTTCCACATCGATTGGTCATCTCGTACATGATGCATTACAGAACATACCAAGGTACAAGTGGTTGATCATGACTCCTTGATAGTTGGTTTAGAACAACCATGAGATTCCTCATTGAATCCCCCATTTCATCCAGTCTCTTAATCAGAGAACCACCACAGTTTCCTTCAAACCCATTGTCACTTTAGTGCCTGCTAGATCCAGCCATTTACTAAAACCAAAAAGTTCAGTGTGAGTATATCAACAAAACCATCATGTACTAATGAGGAAGGTAAACACTAAGATATACTTACTCATTCACTTTATCTAAAACTAGGACTCTTTCTGAAATCCTATCCATTATGGTACTGTCACTTATGCTTAGAGAATACTCTAACCTCTAAAGTTATCTAAACTGACCTCTGATACCAACTATAAGGCCCCAGCCTTAAACCTTACTTAATCTTGAGTTATTACAAGATTACACATTGAGGATCTTTTCAGGTTTAGAGTTTTAGAGAATTAGATCATGAAACTTGCATTACATTCCACATTTAAACAAAGTGGTTACATAAAAGACAGTATTCATTCTTCCCATCAACAGAAACATATTTAAAATAAAATGTAGATTCTTTCTTGACACATCCTTGACACTATCATCACATCATGTACCTTTCCCTTGACCTGTGAAAAACATTTCAAAAACTTGGGATGAGCATAAAAAGCTCAGTAAGGGTTATAAAAAATATGGAAAGGAAACATGTGTTCATATATACATAAGAATGAAATCATACTTTACCCATAAAACATAGGCACTTTAACATACCTCATCAAACCATGAATAAATCATAGAAATCATAAGACATAAATGGTAACTTGAGGCATTCATAACATTCTTACGTAGGGAGTAACCCTCTTGGTTACGTTTGGAATACCCATCACAGTATATTCCCTAAATCTCTTTAGAGAAACCTTAACTTTTCACTCCTTCGAGTTACCCAATGAATTGGAGAGCTATAACGGGCTCACCCGCCCTTAGTTTATCACGGAACCACCCATCTCCATAATAATGCCCAAGAACCATAACATAATCATATCACATAAAACATGCATAAAGGAAACATAACATTTCCACATTTCAATCACAAGATATCAATACAACACATTGATATAATAAAAACATTATGAAAACCATTTTCAATACCAAAGTAAAACATGGTATTTATTTTTCATTTAAAAAAGGGTATGGCTTGTAGAGGAAGCTGAAACTCAAATAATGGTCACGGCGGCGGAGAAGTCGTTGTCGCCGCATACATACGACAAAAAAGAAACATTCCCTTTTGTCATTTTGTAAAATGCTTCATATAAAAAAGATTCCTTTTGAATAAGCGTAAAAGTCAAAGAGGTTTATACACCGTATAAAAGAAGGTTGTGTATAAAACAAAATATGCCTCAATGAAAGGAGATTGAGACGAAGTCCCATACAAAGACGGTATCCTTGGTTTAAGGATAAATCAATTACATAATTATGTGTGACAAACGAATACACCAAATATAAGTTGATATTAAGTGTAAAATAATCAAAGGTCATTCACACATATTAAAAGGATGACATATTCAATAACTACATGTTGAACCCAAAGAAATCGAAATTGGGTTAAGAAGTTCCCTTGACAGCCTAATGGCGTCACATCAAAATGAGTTGATGAGAGATAAAAAGTGTATCTCATCACTTGGACATAAAATTTACATCAATAAGGATATATGAGAACATATCCTAACATAACAATATGTAAATTAAAAGACCCAACAAAATAAGTCTTTTAAAAAAGAGGAGAGTGAAAGGTTCCCTTACCGACTTGGGTATCTTTCAAAACATACACCCCATGAAAGAAGGACAATAAATCATTGATGTAAATACTCATAAACGAAAGTATATTACACAAAGAGTAGAATAATGGGCAGTACATACACCACTAAAAGGAAATTGTGGCAAATGTAGCATAAATCTCACGGGAATAAAAGTGAGATGAAAAATCCCTTACGAAAACTCGGCAGCCTAACGGCGCCACATAAAACTTACAAAAATGGATTGATGAGATCAAATAGGGTATCTAATCATATTAACTTAAAGTTTATAGAAAGAGGAATATAAAATAACATCCCCCAACATAACAAAGAGGAGCTTAAAAGAAGTGACATAAAGGAGAGTACTTAAAGAGAAAGAGAGAGGTTAGATCTCTTATGAAAATTTGGCAGCCTAACGGCGCCACTCAAAACTTCTAAAATGGATTGATGAAAGAGAATATGGTCTCTCATAAAATGAACATAAAAATTACAGTAAGTTTAATATAAAATAACATCCCAATAACAAGAAAGATGAGCTTTAGAGGGAATGACATAAAAGAGTGTACTTAAAAAGAAAGAGAGGAGTAAGATCCCTTACCTCAAGTCCAAATTGACTCGATCGTTCTTTAACGTCCTGAATAATAAACTTGAGTTAATTTCCACTTTATTAAGAACCTTTTTTTATAGTTAATTATTCCTTTTAGATCACTTATTTCCATGTTATAAACATTATGTAATCATTTAAGTTAATAATGTTTGTTTTGTCGATATTTGGTTCTTAAGTCGAAAGTGGACTTCTTACAATTACATGTTGTTCGTGTGGTCAAATGTTCATTATATCCAGAATTATATTAATGATTTGGATATCATATATATCATATATATCCATAACATACATGTATTTATAATATTACATAATCATTTAGAGGTAATAAATGAAATGCACCGTTCATGGAGACGGTAAGCCGTACGTACGCATGAATGCTACTTCCATTTCTATTTCGTATTTTCTGGAATGGAATCATAATGATATAAGAGTATATTATAATTCCAGTATAATAAAATATATAATATCATTAACTTTATCCTTTACACATCCCACATATGGTATTAACGAATCAAATCACTTTCAGGGGGCGGTAGTCCGCACTTCCTAAAATGAAGATATCGTGTTTACCCATAATGGAAACAATAATGGTATGCCATAAATGAAAAATACAGAAGATTAAGGAAAGAATAAACATATTATATATCATATATAAAAATAGTGACATCATAATGGCCACCTTTGAAGGTTTTAAATGAGTATTGAACAATCATCATTTTGGGAGGCAAAATTTTTCCATCCACGGAAACCGTATGTTCTTTAACCATTTGATGTAGTTGTGTGAGAGTGCAGCTCGAATAAATCTTATAACAACATCCTATTATATTGAATATACTTGTGTTGTTACAAAATAAGTAAATAAAAAGAGTTTAGGGGGTTGGAGAAGCAAAATAAAATAAATGAACATGAGAGAATGAATTACCTTTAAAAGTGTAACTCCTTTTGATTTGAGCCTAAAGGCTTCCTTTGAAAGGATTATGCCCAAAGGGAATCCTCTAGGATGAGGAGAGGGATTTGGAGAGAGTAAATGGGCAGGGTATGGCAGAGCCAAAGGCTTGAGGAGTGTGTGAAATGAGGTAGAGGTGGGGGCCTTTTATAAGAGAAGAGGAGGGGCACTTTTGGAAATCATGAAACTATTATTTTATTTTCAAAACTGTTTCGAATTTCTAAGGTCCCACATTGATATATTTCGAAGATAAGATGATAAGTCTTCTAAATATTCCCATAAAATAGTTTTTGTACAAGTTTAGGTCTTAGATTTTATATTATCATTTCATTTTATTTAAACTATTCATTAATGAGGTCATCGTTGCATCATCATGATGTCATAATTAAATTAATTTATTTAATGTCTAAAAATTATAAAAAAAATATCCTGATGTAGGAAATCTTTTTATATTTCCAAATAGTATTTATAGACAAAATTATGATTAGTATAACCCCTTCTAAAAATTGTTTTAGTAAAACAATTTATATTAGTGTCATTTTCACCTTTATTTTAAAAAAAGGCATTAAAGTCATTATCTCACCCAAGAGGCTCCATAGGGTCCCCTAAATCGACCCATGGGTTGTCTTGGTCGGTCATGACTCATCCAATAGGGGTAGGACAAGTGTCATGGTGTTTTCACATTTTTATAATATCATTTTTACCTTAAATTACACTAATTACCTCTAATCACGATTAATGAAAAAAAGTTACTATTTACCAAAATATTATTTTCATCCCATTGAACCAAATTTTACATACTAATGACAACCATGTATGTAGGATTTTCAAAATTCAATACACATTAGTGGTAAACTTTCATTTAACTGAAAAATCAGTTTGCTTGATTACCACTTAGTGGTTTCACTATTCATTAAAAATTGGAGTTTTTCAGAAAATTACCAAAAATTCACTCTAAGCTATATTCGATATTCCGAATTCAAAAATGATGTTTATATTACCTAATTCAAAGAATATAAGTATAATTAATTAATTTAATAATTAACTCCCACTGTCAAAACATATAGCGTGTTTTTAAGAAACAATATATATCAAAAGATTGACACCAGTTTAAGTCTAATTTCAAAGTGAAATTGATTCCAATGACCACCATTGGATTAAATGGTAAAAATATATTCAGATTACACATTAAGACCAATTCAAAAGATAATCTAATCATATAAATAAATTAGATTAAAAATAGGTTTTGAATTTAAAATACAACATTTTACACTATTCATTAAAAAAATGAACTTTATCGGAAAGATACCAAAAATTTACACAAAGTAAATTTTGATGTCCCGATTATTAAGAAGAGTTTTATTTGGTCCAATAGAATGTATAAGAGTGAAAAAAACTATATTTAATGACAGTTCGCCATCGAAAGGCGAATAGTGACCCTTTAGTGAAAATTAGGGTATAAAAGCCTAAAATTGAATTCTTTCCGTATTTTAAGCCTTTATATTTTATTGGATAAATGTAAAAACATTTAAAAAACATATATAATCATATTTTAGTTATTTCTATCCATTCCCACCAATAAAACGACTACATGTTAACTACCATTTAAAATAATATTATTTTATTATTAGAGTGCAACGTAAGATTCCCAAGAAACTCGTTGTTGCGTGTTGGGTACGCCATCAAGCATAACGTCCCCTTTTAAAGACATATTAATATTTTATTCACAAATACAGATAAATATGAAAATGTCATATTCTTTATTTACCTGGGGTGTTACATGTTAGATATTATTTTAGATAGGGAACCCCATTTCAAATATCAGTTTTGGGAAGGACTTCAGAAGGCAATGAGGTCATAGGTTAAACTTAGTATGGTATATCATCCTTTAACAGATGGTCAGACTGAGCAGGCAAACCAAATTTTGGAAGACATGCTTCGTGATTTCATGTTGAATTTCATGGGTTTGTGGGATAACCATTTGGGATTGGTAGATTTTTTTTTAATTATAGTTACTAATACTTTATTAGAATATTTCCCTTTGAGATTATTTTTTGATGTCCATGTTAGTCACCCCTATGCTGGATGGAAGTGGGCGAGACTTCTTTGTTGGGACCGAGCCTTGTGAAAGAGATGTATGATAAAGTTTAAGTCATTATAAGATGTTTTATGACAGAAAATATCTTCTATAAGTCTTATAATTATCATTAGTTCCATGCATTGGAGTTTTTAACTAGTGATTGAGTGTTTCTATAGGTAAAAACTTGATTGGGTCACCGTCATCTTGGTAAGAAAGATAAGATTCCACTGAGGTATGTCGGACCCTTTGAGATTACCAAAGGAATTGGTATGGGGGAATACCAGTTGGATCTACTGAACAAATTAACATTTATTCATGATGTGTTTCTTGTATCACAATTGATGAAGTATAATCTGGAACCATCTCAAATATTGAATTGGGAAGAGTTAGCACTAGAATCCAATTTCTTTGTGTTCGAGAAACTAGTGTGGGTTTTGGATTCCCAAGTGAATGTGCTTTGAGGGAAATACATACCATTGGTTCAGATCCTTTGGAATCATAGAAATTAATATCATGATACATGGGAGAAAAATTCCGGGGTAGAGGAGTAGTATCCTCATTTATTCCCTGTTCATTCTTTGAGTTAAATTTATAAGAGTGGAAAGATTTTATGGTAGAGAGAATTGTCACATCTATTGTTTTATTTTGAGGTATTTTCTATTTTATTTTTTCCCTATATTTATTCCATAGATTTACTAGGATTTTTTGAGAAAAAGTGGTGGTTTCTACCCAGATAGAAGGAGGTTCATGGTTGTTGCATGATTAGGGTAAATAGTGGGCCAACCTAATGTAAACCATGCACCTTGGATAGTAGTACTCTCCAGGACGCATGATCTAGTTCATGGGAATGAGACCCTCTTGGGATAACTATGTGAACAAGATATTGGCACTTTTTTAGTCCACATGGATAAGCACACAATAATTCTCCCCCACCAGGAAAATCATGTAGCCTTTTTTCCTCTTGGACATAGGTTCCACATGATTGGTGAATAATTTGGAAAACCATGTGTCCAAACCATGAATCCTGCTAGATCTTTAATTTTTTGGGTTTCCAAATACCACCCCTTCCTAATTTAAACCCTCAATCACCCATTTATCACCCCATTAAAACTTTTTAGCCCTAGGAACATCTCCCTCTCCTCCTATCCTCCCTTGGGCTCTAAATATTTGGTGTATTTGGGTTGGATTATAAAAATAAATCTTCAAGTAATATTATCCTCTCCTACTTTCTTCCCCCTTGTTGGTCTCTTTTATCTTTTTATTTGAGATATATTTCTCCATAAAGGGTTTTTACCTATTTTGTGTCAAAATATCTTTTCTTTGGGTTAAATATTTTTTGTTTTTGTGTGTTCTTGATTCCTTAGCGTTCCTCCTTGGAAAAACTTGTGGTTTCCAACCATTTCCAAGTGATTTCAAGAAAGAGGTAGGTTGTTACATGACTTGAAATTATTTGATGATTTTATTATTATTTATTTGGTTTAAAAATGGGTTTTATAAATTTTGTGGGTGATGAAAAATGTGTTTTCCATGGTTTTTGGTGTGATTTCAAGTTTTGATGATGATTTCCATTTTTAAATGGATATTTATCATGCATGTTTTAATTATTGGACTTGTGGATATACAAAGAAGGATTTTACATGATGTAGGGATTAAAATAGAGAACATGGGAAACCTGGGTATCTAGGTGGGAAGACTAGGTCTAGTATATTAGGCGAGTCAGCAGGGTCGAGGCCCGATATCCCTGACATGATTATATAAAAACACTAACTAAAAATTGATAATGAGGATTGGTTATCTTGAGTGGGAGACAGACCATTGTGTCTAGGTTTTTATCACCAAGAGTATGAGGATCCTATTACCTTACTAATCCTAGTTACTTAGGGATTTCTTATATTTCTCACCATATGCTACCATTCATATTTCTTTATTCATTCTCTATTTTATGTTAAAGCATGTTTTTAATTGAATTGAATTTATTATTTTTCTTAAAAACTAGCATGTTAATTTGTAACCTAATGTCATTTCATGGAATCTATTTTGGTGGTATCCTATTGGGAAAGTTTTATCACACCCTACATACACTCTCGGGTGTATATAGACCTTGTTATGTATGAACCAATTAAAGGAAAGTCTTTTCATGGTGGTGATGGTGGTTCTATATGCTAGTAGTTTCTTGTTTGATGTGTTTTGTGGTGGTGGAATGGGGGTTTTAACCCATATGTTTCATATAGGTTTGTTTTTCTAGTCGGTCCCCTCCCCTTTTTAGTTCTTGTGGACTATGTTTATAAAATTTAAATGTTTAACTCATGATTGTAGTGTTTTACTTTGATCTCTTATGTTGTGATTGTTGGTTATAGATATTGGTTATGATTTTATGTGAATTTTTAAATGTTTTATAGTTTATTATCATGGGTGAAATAATTACCAATGGTTTTTATGATGCTTAGTAACTAATTTTCAGCCTATAGGGATTGGTAATTCCCTTCGAGCCATGACATGGGCCGAGACGGGTGTCGGGTTGGATGGAATCCTAGACTGGTTCATGACACACACCGTGTACCCTAGGGACATTCCATTTACTCCTTTGAGGATAGGTTGAAGTCCTATTTCTTCTCAGTTCATCTTTTTTATGAGATTTTTTGAGATTCCTTGGACTAGTATTGATTGAGTGTGTTCCATTAGTCCATTCCTATAAGGGTTGAATGTAACATCATGTCCTCATAATAGGATGGAGATCCCTATACAGTTTTCTAATTATTAGGGTAGTATAGGTGAGTTCCATTATTTTTGATTGAGTCTTCTCAGTTCACTTCTACGGGGGTTAGTACAACATATGGTCCTAAGAATATAACCCATACCCCTCAGTGAATTGGATCATTTATCCCTTTGAGAGGCCCATATAAATCCTTATTCACTCAATATTTTCCCTAGGTAGGGTTTTTGGAATTTGCATGAACAACACTTACATGGGAATCGATCCCTTATCTAGTAGGATGTTTCTAGTAGTTTATGGTTTCCCATCAATGATCCCTAGGTGTTGACCCCTATATGTGTATCAAGATCTGATCTTTTTGATAGGGTAATAGTTATATAGAGTGTGTATCTCAGATGAACCCTATCAGTTTCATATGTTCTTAATCATGGTTGACCTAATGAGTGTGACCTCTATGATTAGTTTCATCAATGTAAGTTTATCTTAGGGAGAGGGTACTCCCAGACAAGCATTACTTTGAATCCTTAAGCAGATCTATGGCTAGAAGTGGTTGGGACCTTTTGTGACTCAGGGTATTTTATGAGTATATATGGGATATCCTTGATTATATTTATGTATTATATATTATTTTACGTACCTATGTTTTATGATTCAACTAATCTTAATGCATTATGCTTAGTGTTTTTGGGGTGTCCTACTGGGTATTGTTACACTCACCCCTTCATGGGATCTGACTGCACTTATCATGAATTATGTAGATGATAAAACTTTCTGTGGTCTACTTATAAGACTAGAATTAGGTGGAGAATAGTTTAGGCTAGAAATAATGAGGATTATTACAGTTTTTTATTTGATAGTAGTACCCTCCTTCTAAGCAGGATATAATTTATTTTCCAGTTTTGGGTGGGCTTATATTTGTCCCATTTTTATGATTTCCAATACTTTATGTCATACTCTGATTGTGGGATTATATATGTATGCACGATTTGATATAATATATTTTATATTTAATAATTTTATGGTCTTGAATATGTGTGCATGTATACAGGTACATTAGGAAAAGACCTCCCATTTTAGATATGCCTTCTCAGTGCTTGTTGCTATGCTCTGACCTATAGAGGTGATCTTGGGGTAGTTGTGACTCATCCTTCTATCAGACAAGTGGACCCCTATGGTTTGGTTCATGAAAATAACACCTTATAAACATATCACAAGTTATACTTATCTTCTTAACATAGGGAATGAAAATATAAGAAATGGGTGAGATCAAATGCTTGGTAAGGGAAAAAACTCATCAAGATGTCATCAAGGGTTAAATCAAAAGAATATGATGAAACATGATAATGAGAGAAATATCCTATTAAAAATAATATGAAATAATAATATTTATCCATATTTCATAATATAAGGGCATGAAATCTCAAATGAAAAAACATGTACCATGAAGAAAGAGTATAGAATCAAGAGATAATAACCATGAACCATGGAGCATAATCATAGGCATATGATGTAGAAATGAAACATGCCCTTGAAATATAGAATAAAAAATAAATTTATCACAAACATAAACATAGAGAAATTATAACATTATGAACCAACAAAATATACACACTTCATGTTGTGAACAAATGAAATTTCTACGCTTTATGTTATGAACAAAAAAATTGTTCATGCTTCATGTTACAGACAAACAAAATTTCCATGCTTAAAAACATTATCGCATGAGATATAATTCTTTAAACAATGAATTGTAGGGTTATATATAACCCTAAACTTTATAATAATAATCATCCATACATATGTATGCCATTAGAACATGGATACATTCACACTTCAAACATCACTCAACTAACCCATGAAAAAAATACAGGTTTCATGAAAACATTTATGAGAGAATTCATAAGACATCTAAAGAAAGAAGTTGTATAGTGGCTAAAAAATATCCCCAATGTAACATAAAGATAAGCAAGGATATTGAAATAGATGAAAAATTCATTTTAAATATCATTGGATAAATCACTAGAAAAATAAGAGGAAATACCTTTTTTTAAAGTCATGAAAAATCCTTTAAAATGTTTTCTTTAAAATGAAATAATTTGAGTTAGATAAAAAATTTAAAAATTATCATTTAAAAAAAAGGGGTTTAAGAAGAATTTTTTTTATAAAATAAAGATGATTTTAAAAACACTGAATAACTCTTTCTTAAAAACAAAAACCTTTAAAATCCTTTTTAAAATAAAAAATTCCTTTATAAAATCAAAATTTTAAATTTGAAAAAAAAATTATTCTTATTTTAAAAATCATAAAGAGTTAAAAATAATTTATAAAACTATTTTAAAACATTTAAAGGAATATTGATAAAGAATAAAGATCATATGGAGAAATAAACTATAAAAGAGTTTACCATGTTCATAAAATATGAAGTTACAGTTCACATTCAAAAGATATTTTCAAAAAGATGAAGTGAAAACTTTTGAAAAATTTTACTTTTAAAAATTATCTTCAATAATTGATCTTTTAAAAATACTTAAGGGTTTGTAAAGGGAATTTAGAGTGTAAGATAAAAATATGAACATGAAAGGGAAATCCTTTTTAATATTTTAAAATACAGTTATTGAAAACCCACATCATAAAAAAGTGATAAATAATCCCTTTATAAATATATAAAGATAATTTTAAATATCACTAGAAATATAAAATATTTTTATTTGAAAATTAATAAAATATAATATTATAAGGAAGATTGGGTATGGATATAGAATAAAAAGTGTTTGTTAGAAGAGGATTAAAATCATTATTAACATCATCAACTTTTATGAAGAAATAAATCCATCAATGTAACTCCCAAAAAAAATAAAGATTAAAAGAATTATAATATAATAATATAACCGAAGAAAACAATATCATAAAACCCTAATAAAAGAGGAATAACCATGACTCAAGAAAATAATTTGAATCAAGTAAAACCCATTACATCATCATTATATTTTGCATTGAGAACCCATGAGAAGTATAATATGATATTGATTTTTAAATACATTATATTTTATGAAAAAATATGATAATATAAATCCATGTCCAAAATATAAACCAAAAAAAATAATCAATTAGTGAATACACATCATATCTCAATGAAGAAAAATTAAGATGCAAAAACCCTTACGATAATGGTAAAGTAAGAATCAAAATATAATAAGTGAGATACCATGAAATGGATATTAAATATTATGAAATGAATTATATTGATTATAATTAAATTAAACAGGGAAAATAATACACTATATAAAAGAAATTATGGTGCACAATATCAAACATGTCTCATGGGATTGAAAATAGAGACAAATAACCCTTAACTTTAATCTCACGTAGATGAACGTTCTCTAACCTCATATATAATAAATATAATTATCTTAATAAATTATTTTAGAACCTAATTTATATATATTTCCTTTTATATAATTTATTTATAATCATATAATATAAATAGATTCACCAGTTTTAGTTTATTTGTCATCATCAGGTGTTAAGAATTCTGATTTCTTGTTTTTATATAAGCTTCATAATAGTGATGATGATTCTTATTTTGTGATAAAAGGTTAATTATTAAAATATTAATAAATATAATATAATAATTATGTTTCAATGATTCATTATATCATATTTTTATTTGGTGAGTGATAAAGGTATGGTTTGTGAAAATGGGACTTGTGAAGAAATTGTTTCGGTGAGTTTAAAAAATGAAATGTGATATATTAATAAATATATATTAAATATTAATAACACATTTATATAATAATAAAAACATATTAAATAAAAAATTATTAAATTATATTATCATTATATAATATTCCTTAATCATTCATGATATAAACATTATGACATTATTCACATAGGTGGTAAAACCGACCCAAATGGGAGTGTGTTATATTAGTTTAATGAGTAAGGAATTTTTTTTATTTAATGATAATATAAATTTTATATAAGATTTAAAATATCATAAATATCATATATATTCATTAAATTTATTTTTATAACCATCCATGGAGGGTGGTAATGGAAAATAAAATTCATCGTTTGTGGAGGCAATAATTCGCACGTATACACAATTAATGTTTCTATTTCTCAATGAATAGGATGGAATGAAGGTATATGATAGATTTTAAATTTATAAATTTAATTTTGACATATTAAAAATATTAATTTATCATATCCATCCTTTTTACCATCCTTGAGTGGCTGTTATGAAAAATGAATCACATCGCTTCACGGAGGGGGTAGGCTGCACATATGCGCGATCGATGTTGTTTTGTTTTTATTAGTGGATGGAAATGATTGAGTAATGGTTGATATATTAATAAAATAAAATTAAAATATATTAATAATAATTATTTCTACATATTATGGTGGATATAAAATTTTTGGAAGATGAATATTAAGAATAAAATACTATGGAGTAAGAAATACTAAAGTTGAGAACTTGAGATTTCTCTTGGAAACATCCTTATAAATGGAGGCCTTAGAGTAACTAATTGAGATAATAGGTTTATTAATGTTGTAGGGGATTATATTAGTAATTTTTTTCTAGATTTTTAGGGTGAAATTCTAAGGAATAGTTGTATCATGAGTTAGTGTAAGTGAACCCCTTTTATAAGTGAAGAGAAGGGTAATTTTTTAAGTACCAATTATATTTCAATAATGGAATGAAACTATTCATGGGTCAATGGCTCAAGAAGTTTAAAATAATGAATTTTGGGATGTGATAAGGTTGATAAATCCTCTAACATTAATTTTTACATATTTTTTAAACATTTTTGGGTCATTTATCATTAGCTTTTTATACTTTACCATTTTTGGTTTTTAACTTAGCAACTCATGTTTAACTAAGTAATTTATGTTTAACTAAAAAAATAATATAAAAAATATCATCCAATTTAGATGATATGAACCAAAATTTAATCTCTATATAATCTAATTCAATTTGTAAATAATTTAAATCTAAATTTTAAATTAAATCATTTAATATATATAAAAACTATTTTGTAGAAAAATGTTGTTTTCACCATTATGTGTTCTTAATCTTATATAAAATTAATTAGAAGTTAAATAAGTGATAATATATTTTAATATATGTTTAAAAATAATATCAAAGTAATTCAATAAAATAGATCAATTTAATTTAATAGTTAAAAATTACAAAACATTAAAAAAATAATTATTTGAAGATAACCCTTTTACCATTATCATGGTCATTAACTTTAATCTTAGTAATTATAATTTTATGACTAAAATAAAATTTCAATTAATACATAATATGATCATTTTAATCTAAAATATGAAATATATTTTGATATATTTAATTTATTCAAGTGATGAAAACTAATTTTTAATATAAACAAATACAAACATTTTTTAGAGTAAAATATTAATTTATTTTCCAAAATTTTAAACATGGGTTTTATAAATTTAACATAGTGTTTTTAAATTATTTATTTAACTTTATAAATATATATTTTTATTGATTTTTTTTTCAAATTATTTTAAGTCATTCTTATATTATGATAATTTAATAAAAGTGACAATATTAGAAAAATCAATATTTTTTTACTATTCACATAAAAATAAATTACTTTAGAAAAAAATAAAAATTTCATCTTAGGTTAATTTTAATATGTTGAATTCAAAAGCCAAATTTATTTTAAAAAATTAAAATACTAAAATTGATAAATTTATCTTTTAAATAAAAATAAAATATATAAATAAAAGCCACTTTTATTGAAAATGACCTTTTAAAACATTAAGTGTTCTCAATCCAATTTTCATGAATTTTTAATTTATTACAATAATTTTATTTAATATAGGTTTTATTATTCTGATTTTTTTAATAATATTCATCTAACGTGTCATGGATTATTTTATTTTGGAATTATGTGTGAAGAAAGTTATCATACGTAGTATTACTTTATAAAAAAAATATATTCCAAAATCTCACGGTGTTACATTAGAGGAAAATCCCACCGAAATATTTGATGAAGATTGGAAGAGGCACAAGCTCCAAGCCTGTGGAATGATCCAACTTTGTATGGAAAAAATAAAATATACAGTGTGATTCAAGAGGCCTCTGTAAATAAATTTTTAAATATTTTAGAGAATAAGTACATTGAAAAAGTCATAAAAAACCGACTCTACTTGAAAAAAAAGTTTTTTTATTCTAATAGAGGAATGTAATTTCCATGATTGATCATTTATATAGTTTTAATAAAATTCGATTAGATTTTCAAAGTTTATATTTAACAATCACATATGAAGATAATACCCTCTTATTATTAAACTCTCTACCATATGTTGAACTCTCTATTAGAGAGTTATGATCATCTAACTCAGACACTAACGTATATTAAAGATGAGGTAAAATTTATCAATGTATTGAATTCTTTGATTAAGAATGAGTATATAAGGAGGATAAAGTTTTTCCATAGATATTACATATTAGATTCATTGAAGGAAACTAGAGGAAGATCATCTAATATGAATCCCATAAGATTTAGAAGAGGTGAATCGCAATCAAAGTTAAGAGGTGAGCCCATCTATAGGAGGCTAACAAAAGATGAACATGACAATTGTTCTAAAAAAGGACACTGAAAAAATTATTGTCCCAATATTTGGAAACCAAAGGATAATGTTGAATAGAAAAATAATGATATTGAATATTTGACTTTCCTTGTTTCCTAGATGTACAACCACTTAGGTGGATGAATCCTTGATTCAGTTTGTTCATTCCACATGTGAAATAATTGAAATTGGTTTTCAATCATTTAAAAGTTTGATGGACGTTTGGTTCCAATGGGAAATAACTATCACTTCCACGTGAAAAGAATTATAAAAATAAGGTTTAGTATGTATGATGGTATAATTTTGTGCCTTATAGATATGAGATATATACTAGAAATAGAGAATAATCTCATATATTTAGGAGTCTTGGATATAATTGGTTATAGTATAACCATTGATAATAGATTTGTGAGAATAATCCATGGTGAATTCATTGTGATGAAAGGTACTCATAGTCATTTTTTTTATAATTTTAATAATGAAAATTTAACAAGTGGGGCAGTGATATTAGAGGGGGTGATTCAGACACTTCCAGATTGTGGTATATGTGAATCATACATACTAGAGAGAAGGATTTTAAAATATTAGTTAACAAAGGTATTTTTAAGGGTGAAAATATAGGAAAATTTTAATTCTATTATCATTGTGTGATGGGTAAGAAAAATAGATTCAGTTTCAACAAAGGGCCCCATCACATAAATGGAAAACTTGATTACATTCATACTGATGTTTAAGGACCATAAAGGAATGATTCATTGGTAGGTAATCTTTATTTTTCACATTTATTGACAATTAATCATGATATGTTTGGGTGTATTCCTTGAAACATAAGTATGAAGTTTTAGATGTCTTCCTTAAATGGAATAAGATGATTAGAAATAAAATGGGAAGAAAGATCAAGAGACTGAGATCAGATGACTATGGAAAATATCTATCAAATCTGTTCAATAAGTTTTTTCAAGATGAAGGTATTGTGAGGAAATTTATAGTTCTTAGAAGAATATAGAAAAATAGAGAAGTAGAAAAAATAAAACATGTAATCATTTAAAAATATGATTTATGTTATCATATTCAGGTTTTAACAAAACATTTTGGGAAAAAGAATTGATGTATGGAGAACACATTGGGAACTAATTACTTTCTTTCATGATTTATGGTAAAATTCAGACAGAGTTTTGTTCTGGTGAGAATGATTCTTATTATAAAAGACTATATGTTTTTTCTTGTACTTCTTATTTTCATGAAATAGACTCAAAGTTGGATCCTAGAGCAAAGAGAGCTATATTTTTTGGATTTAGTGATGGTGTAAAGGATTTCAAACAATGGGATCAAGAAGAAAATAAAATTGTTCAGAGTTGTGATGTCATATTTGATAAATCTGTAATGGTGGAGACAAATGCTTCCAAAAAAGAGATGGATGGATCGGAAAGAGTTGTGATTAAAGTGAAAAAAGTTATGGGTTTAGGGTGATCATCATATAATCAAACATATCAATATAACTAATTTATAACTGATTAAAGCATAAGGGAGAATTTTTTAGTGATGCATAAACTCACATCCCATGAAATGTATATTTCAAGGTTTATTATACTATATGATACAATCTAACAGAAGCATCCCATTCACTTTTATTATATAAGTATATCATAGCCTATGGTAGTAACCATATAAATATCATAGTATATGACCTAGGTATATCATAAAATAGGATATACCCTTATTTTAGTGCATATAAAAAAATCTCCCACTTGTTTTAAAATCCTATAAGGAATTTATGAAGAACTTCACAACTCTTTGTGAATCCATCCAAAACTCTTTTGGATATAGTTTATGAAACTCTTCATTTTGGAACAAAAACTTTTTCCAAAACATAATCCTTATCAAAAGTCTTAACTGTGTGACCATAAAGGCCCTGTAAAGGTGAAAAAAAATATAAAATACCTATTTAATAGATGTAATGAAAGATTAACCTCTCAAAAAGCATCAACGCTACTCAGTCTACTAAGGGGTCTCTTGTGATCTCCATAAAACATAATCATATATTTATATGAATATGTACACTACAATATGTATCATATACATTATATATATACTTATATAATACCTTTTTCCATGACATGGAGTGACCACTAGACATGTAACCTTCCAATCTAGTACGAGTTATCTCATTCATTCGTGATTCTCTAAAATAGACTGACCATGTTAATGAATACATAAAATGTCATTCATATAATAGATAATCACATCACATGTCTCTCATCAAAGTAGTCGATCACGTCATATGTAACTCAACTAATAAAGATTGTGAATTTACTCAGTCTAATTCATTAAAGGGTTTAGTTTTATTTTATCATCATATGAGTGGAAAAATATTATCCTAGTTGTGCTCTAACAAATGAAATGTTTATAAATATACCCAACCACCCCTAATTAGCTATCCTCAAGGATTATGTAATAAAGGTATCAAAGTATGAAGATTTTTATTCTACATATCTCACCAACCCTATGTAATAAGGATTGATAGTAATCATACATACCTAATTATATAGATGGCTCTATGGCATTATATGAGATATAATTTGGAGGTCCAATAAAAGTAATAAGGCTCAAATTATTACCTAATGAGTCTATTATTACAATAATATATACAAATATTGTATTGAGTATAATATTCTAGTCATGATAACCTTAACATATCATCATAACCCATAATACCCCATGATGATCATCAATTAGGGATAACTCAAAGCCATAATTTGAGGGGATTTTACCATTAAATGATTCATATAAAATAGATTGAAACATAAATTAAATAATGATAAATGGAGATTAACTTTATTATAAAATCATGATACATTATAAAACCATTATATTCAGTCTCTTAAGTATCATATACTAATAGATTTAACATGACCCTCATGTTGTTTCTATGGTAATGGATTTATTAGTGGATCTTCTAAGTTTTCTATTATATCCACCCAATATATCATAAAATTACCCCTCTTAATGATCTCTTATATGATATGGTATTTATAAAGGACATATCTAGTCCTTTGGTGAGGCTGAGATCCCTTGGACTAATAAATGACCATATTATTGTCATCATATAGATTGATTACTTCCTCAATGATATAGACCACCCAAATTTCAAAAATAAACTTCTTGATCCAAATAAATTATTTTATAAAATACGATTAAGTGATGAAATATTACTCTATTATCAAGTACACTACTATATATTGTTTATAACTCTTCAAACTGATAACTCCACCATTTAGGAAAGACACAAAACCAGATTAAGATCTCATGTCTTCTTTATTGGATTGGAAACTTGCATCAATGTAACCCTTTACATAGACCTCATAATCTCCTCTAAATACCAAGAATAAATCCTTAGTACTTCTTAAGTACTTTATAATTTTATTTACAATAATCTAGAAACTCTCACTAGGTTTGGATTTGTATCTACTGGTTATTCTAGGTGTGTAGGAAAAATATAGTCAAGAACACAATACAGAACATGTGAAAGAGCTTATGGTTGATGCATAGGAAATTTTATCCATTATTTTTAACTCCTTAGAAGAATCTTTTATATTTCTAAAATTTATGCCATGAAATACTGATAAAGACCCCTTTTTAGAGCTCTCTATATATCTTCATACCTAGTATGTAGATTTCTTCACTCGTGTATTTAATAAAGAATTATTTACTCAACCACATATTTACAGAGTTTAAATTCGGGATTCCATTTCTGATCAAAACTATGAAATCTATATATAATATCAAAAAAAATAATACACTCCCATTAATCCTATTATATTTATAGGAATCATCTATGTTTTTGGTGAAACTAAAATATTTAATTGAATAATCAAACTTGATATTACAACTCTGGGAAGCTTGCTTCCATCCATAAACATACCTTTGCAACTTGTATACTATAACAGACTCATTTGGAACTTCAAAACCTAAAGGTTGTATCATATACACATCCTCAACTAAATTTCATTCTAGGAAAGTGATTTTGATATCCATGTGATAGATATCATAATAAAAATAATCTTTTATTGAAAGAAATATTTGAATGAACTTTATCATCAAAATAGGTGAAAAGGTTTATTTATAGTAAATACCATGAATATGCTTGTAACACTTTCCCACAAAGTGTGTTTTATAGGTAGAAACTTTACCATCCTTGTTATAAAAAATTCACTTTCACCCTATAAGTATCACCCTATTCAAGCGTATCTATGAAGTTCCAACATGGTTAGTATAGATGGAGACCATATAATATTCCATGGATTTTAACCATTTATCAAAATTAGAATTATCAATGTCCACCTGGTAGGTCCTGGTTTCATCTTCTATGAATGTTAATTCAATATAATTTTTCTTGAAAATCCATATCTCTCATGTTCCTAATAAATCCTACCAAACCATTGAGGGTCTTGTATAACTTGAGTCAGTTGTTATTACACAACTCTTTGTATAACTGAATCAACCACTTTATTAGGAAAACTTTCTTTTTATTTTTCTTGAATTATCTAAGTTAAAATTTACTCCCATCGACACCTCGACTTATGTGATCCTTCTTAGGGAAAACACCACATCAGGACAAAAACACTTTGGGTTTAGTGGGATTATAAAAATAAAACTCTATAATTTCTTTGGGTTAAACAAAAAATAAGAATTTGATTGATATAGGGATGATTTTATCAGAATAAAAAATGTTAAACATATGATTTAAAACCCTAAATACTCATAAAATAAATATCAATATGTTTTCTAGTTCATATCTCATAAGACATATTTATGACATCTTTAGATGAAATGCAGTTAAGTAAGAACATAACAGTCTCCAGATAATATCCCTAAAATGTATTAGGAAGGTCATAATGAATCATCATTTATCAAACCTTTTCTAATAGGGTATGATTTATACTCTTATACAAACTATTTCATTATTGTGTTTCATGAGGAGTGATTTATAGAACAAAATCTCCCAAATGATCAGTGAATTCCTAGATCAAGTATTCACTACCCCAATCCAATTAAAGAATCTTATTACTTTTTTCCTAGTTTATTATATACTTCATTATGAAAATATTAGAAATTTTCAAAGGTTTGAAACTTGTATCTCATCAGAAACACATATCCATACCAACTAAAGTCACCAGTAAAAGAAATTAAGTACCTAAAACCACCACTTGATCGTGTACTCATTGGTCCACATACATCACTATGTATGAGATCCAAAAAACCACTACCCCTTTAACCTTTTACAATAAAGGATGATTTGATTATCTTTCTTAATAAAAAAGATTCACATGAATCAAATTATTCATAATTAAATTAATCCAATAATCCATATCTATAGAATATTTAGATATGTTTCTCATTTATATGTCTAAGACAACATTTCTAAAAGCCAGGTGCGATTACAATTAACCATAACCTTATTATTCCAAATGTTATAGAAATAGTTATCCATATATATAATACATAAACTATTAACCATATTCATGATATATTAAAACATTTCATTATTATATGTAGAAAAACTCTTGTATTTAATAATGAACGAAAATACCATCTTGTCTAAAAAAGATATATTAATAAAATTTCTATTTATGGTAAAAATATAATAATATTTTTACAATTATAGAACTAATATAATAGGTAGAATTAGATTATAAGTTTTGTATTATAATGAAAAAACTCTTGATTTATTGCTAACATGAAGATATGCTTTACCTATTTTTAATCCCCTTATATTTATGAGTCTGTACTTATTATCACAAATTTTTAATGCAAAGACTATATCTAATACCCATGATTCAGAGTTGTAGACATTTATCTCTATAAAATTCACATTCATATGATCAAAATGATTCTCTCTGATAACACTTATCAACATTAGATGCCAATTTTTATTTTTTTATAGGTCATACCTATAATAGATCAGAATATGATAACCATGAAGTAATCCATAATCTAAAACAAGATATATATGGATTTGTATCATGTTTTATATCTTTTCATCAATAAATTTTAATGAAAGTTATTCCACTAATTTTTTTGACCACATAAATCATACCTATTTAGTGATCCAAGATCCATATTTTATAAGGACTTACACCAGCTTAAGTATGTAAATAATCCATGACTATATATAGAAGAAAATAATTGTTAATAATATTTTATAATACTCATGGATAGTTGAATAGATAAATATTTACCCAAATCTATCATATAGAATCACTCAAATTTATTCCTCTAATATCTTTCCCATTTGGGTTTCCCATATAAGAGTAACCCAATACTAACACCAAGAATAATTCACCAAACTATTAGGGTCACCTTGTCACTTATTGACTTAAATAATATAATTCACGGGTAGTTAACAGTTAGGGCCACCCATACTAAATTATTTAAGTCTTGATAATTTTTAATTTGGAAGGAATCTCACACTTATTATTTGAGGGGTTTTATTTAAAAGTTAACCATTTTAATATACATTATATACATATTAAAGTATTAACTATTAAATTATATACAATATTTATAATATCATGTTTTATTCCAATTGTGTATTCATTCTTTTAACAAAAATTTTTTAATCCCTTTTCCATCCACAAAAATAAATATGTTCACACCATATTAATTTGAAACTCTTTACACAACACACAATATATGTTACTCACCTAAATATAGAATCCCAAAACAACTAATACATATCCAAATGTATCTTAATCATAAGTTACATGAAATATTCATTTAAAGATTTATAATTGTATGATATTTATAATATCCACATTACTAATCTTGGAGCCAAAAATATCCAACCTCCATCATTATAGAATAATATATAAGCCTCTAGGATAGTGGGAATTCCAAACCAAAGTCCCTATGCTTGAGGATACTTTAATCAATGGAGAATATAATTCACAATGACTATAAAATCTAATATGAATAAACTATGTCTAACAACTAAATTCAAGCTAACAACTTTAATTAAAAATTGAGTTCAAGTTCAATGTAAACTAAATCATTTGATGTTTTACCTAGCATGTAATATAGGGAATAAAAATATACTATAAAAAATTTATCACATAAATTAAAAATATATATTCACAATTAATAAAAATTTCATACACATGAATATTTATAAAAAAATAAACTCTTTATTTATTTTTCAAACATGAGATTTAAATATTAACTTTTAATATTTAATTTAGGCATGGAAAATATAATTTTTCATGGAATAACACTTATCAGTTATAAAAAATTTATAAACCATAAGAAAATATAGAAAAATGTTAAATTTTTAATATTTTTCAATATATCATATTTTATTATTGATAAAGAAATTATCAATCAAAAATTACGATTCATACGTAAGGGTAAGCACACCGACACTTTATGACGACCCCGACCCCAGAAGTCTGAAGTTGGTGCCTAAAACATGGTGTGTAATTTTTTTTATAAAAACATGTAGATAAAAATTACACATCTCATTCCATCATAGAGAATATTTTCAGTTTAGGTTTTGGAAAACTAGACACAACTGATACATTTCTTCAAAATCTTGACAAAGATAAACTTTATATTGTTTCCATCATATAGAAGTACACAAATCTTGACAAATCTACCAAACCAGTAAAAATAAATTGAAAACGTAGGGTGAGAACAAGAATGCCTAGTAAGGGGTTTTAAAAATAATTTAATAAAATTACTTTTTAAAACAAACAACCTTTGAAATAATTACAAAACATTTTCTTAAAAGGAAAACAACACTTCTTGAAGCATGTCATCAACATTTTTCAAAGGTTACTTGAATACATTTTCAAGAAAAATTCTTACACAAGAATTGTATATTTAATTAAAAGCTATAGGTAAAGCACATATCAGAGTACACATACATGTACTTAGAAAAATGCATGAAAGGGAGATTAATCCAGAAATTGATCAAACTAATTTTAAAGGTGACATGGAACGTTGTAGGTACAAATTATCACATGAATTAACACTTTCTTAGAATTGAATAATTAAAAATGTCATGATTCACTTAACACTTAAAATGAAATTAATGAAATGAAATATGTAATATCAACTTCTATATTCTAATATTAGATACTACACTTTCCTTATAAAAACTTTCCAAGTACATACTTCATTATTCCATATGGATTCATCACCTTTATCACAAGTAAAAGATTCTTAACCAAGGGACATTATATTAGTATAATAATCAATTGGTTGGTCATATACTAATACATAATGAGGGAATGTATAATTCCAGACTTCATAATCTCTTTGTCAAGGCCTTATGCCAAGACCGTACATAATTATTATATCAAGGCCTCATGCTAAGACTATATGGGTAAAAACCCAACATAATTTGTCTCATGAGACTCAACTGTACCCAATGCATTGGAGCACTATCTGGGGGCACCCATCATATATATAAGTCCAATACATTCCTTATATTTTAAGTATGGTCTTATATTCAAAGTTTCCCATACCACATTAAATACTTACATTCTTAATCCATGGGTTATCTAGAGATATATATTTCATTATTGCATACTTATTCATAAATGAAGTGAATTATGAGATAAATGTAAAAATGGCTGCGTTTGTCAGTTTTAGGTTATGTATGCATCAAATTTAACAGTGACATGCATGGAATAAAATGACATGATTTTTCTCATGTGATAATAACCAGTGTACATAAAATAATGGATTGTCACATAAAATAATAACTCTTGCATTCAAACCCTTGTCACATGAATGTGAACCTTTTTTCATAAAAAAATTTATATATTTTTGACTTTGTGATTCTTGTTATTCTTGTTTAAACCATACACTATTAATTGACATGTCAAACAGATTAAAACATAAACTTAAATAATTAAAAGCATTCATTGTGGAAAATTCATCACGAATTAAAATAAAAAGTATGGATGTAAAACAATTATTTTATGTGAAGTATTCACGCATAAGAAAATAATTAAACACATGTGCTTATGCATGTATATATATTTATGTGTAATCAAGAGATTATTCCAACCTTCTATCCTAAAATTTATAAATTGAAAAATCATGCATGTAAATTCAATTGTATTAACAAGGTGATGTCTTAATTTAGAATTTTTAGACACACAATAAAAAAACAAGGTTTTTTTATTGTTGGACAATATGAAATTGCATCATATATATTGTATAAAATCATTACCAGGTTGATACCATAAAAACTTCTTAAATAAATTAATACATGCATATATGTGTTTGTGGTTCTTATATATAAATTTGGGTTTGAAAATTATATAAAACCATATATAAATAAAGTGTATACATGGGATTTTCACAACCACAACAAGGTTTAATGAATCCTTGTAAATATTGCACAATTTAAAAATATAATTTAATCACTAAAATTAGTTTTGTGAAAACGTAATTTAAATTATAATTAAAACCTATATGTATATATACATATAACTGTATATACACATATATGTTTATATGGTCTAATTAAATAAAATCGAGTAGAATCCTTGCATGATTTACATGTATTTAAGGAAAGTATATAAGAAAACATATCTTCAGCATTCAGAACCATAAAAACTGAGTAGGTTTGTTTTATAAATGAACATATATACTTGTATAAGTATATACATAGGGTTTAACTAAACACAAAACAAGTTAAACCCTTTCAAGTGTTATACACATTAAAAACATCAGTTACACACTAATAATCATATTTAGAAATCCTAAAACTAGTAAGGATTTAAAGTTATATAAAATTATATATATATATACCCATAAAAAAAAGTATATAAAAGGGTTTGCATAATGAAATTGAAGAAAAAATAATCCCTTAATTGTCTTCAAGGAGGAGATTGAGTCTTGCAGTGGATGTTAGTAAGTTGGGGAAGATAAATAGGGTAGGGTTATGTGTGAAAATAGGGTTTATATAAGCTATATATGTATATATTTTATACATAATGATTCACACATAAAATATAAACAAATACCAATGAAATTGAATAATTAAAATCAGGTCTAACACCCTAATTAAAATAAACCCTAAACTAATCAGTGATTTTATTATATATATATATATATATATATAAAATTTGTGGAAACTTAAATGGGAAGTGAAAGAAAATGAAAAAAAAGAAGACCAAAAGAGGGATTATAGGTAGAAATTGAAGCTGGGTATGAGGAGAGTGAGGAAGGGCCATAAGAGAAAAAAAGGAATTAGAAGAATAGGAAAACTGTGGGTTGACACCACTGGTTCAGCGCGAGGAAGAAGAAGGAAAGGGAAAATGTGGAAATGATTGGACAGATCAAATCATCTCGACCTAATTAGACAGATGCAATGAGATAAGGTAGTTTAAAAGAGGTGAATGGTTGTGATTAAATCACGGTTTTTATCGGACAACTATAGAGGCTTCCACGGGTTTAAAAATGGATGGACGATAGAGATCTCTCATGGCGAGATTGACTGGACAAGATTAGACCCCCCTTTAAAAATCACATCCCACATCAAAATAGAGAGGGTTTTGAGTCCACCATATAAACCTCAGCATGCCAGAACTCAACAACTAACTCTATCTCCCCCTCCCTAGTACCTCCCCGTACCGATTCTTCCCTACGGGCAGGATCTGCACCCACCTTATGTCTCTATGCCACCCCACATGGTGGCGCCGCCTTGAAACACCCATTCAACCCTATGGGTGCGCATACCCTCACGGCCAGCCTGTGCTGGCTGGGGAGCCAAGGCTCGGCCGCTCTACTCCTTAGGGAGTGGTGCGAGCTGCCTCCCCCAGCTGGCTAAAAGGGTATCCAAGGGTAACACATTTTTTATATAAAACTTGATTAAAAAAAAGTAAAAAATGTACCATATAACTTCATTAATGTAAAACATTGTTTTAGATACATTTCAAGTTTAAAAACTTTCAAAAAAAAAACCATATAACTTCATCTAAAATCAATGAAAGAAAAAAATGAAGTAATAAATATTTATTTTCATTAAAAAAAAACAATGTCATTAATTTTATTAGTCTAAAACATGATTTTAACTTCATTTTAAAATTTGAAACATTATAATACACAATCCAACATATAAATTATACCATGTCATCACTTTACCAAATGTATAAATTTTAATTATTAAGAGTATTTTAAAACGTGATTTCAAATTCAAATACATATTTTTGTATCAAAAACAATATGTATAATTCTATTAAAATTTTTATTGAAGTAATCAATATGTACTTTTCTTTTATTTTTATTAAAACACAAAATTCATGATTTCAAATTCATTTTAAGTTTTAAAACATTATACTTTCAAAATATAAAGACAAGTTCAATTAAAAACATTTTCAAAGATATAAATTTAATTCATTTTAAAATATTAGGAATTATTAATATACTTAAATACTTAAAATTCATAAAATAATAAAAATACTTAAAATACCCAACAATTATAAGATTTTATAACCGTTACAAAAACCAACAGTCACCTAAGGACCACAACAGATATTAACGGTCACAAAGGCCTTATAAATATGTGTTTAGGGTACTCCAAACTTCAAAAAAAAAACTCGGTGAAGATGGTTCTCTACATCCCATTGATGCTTAGTATGATTTCCATTATTCTTCCCATACTATTTTCATTTTGATAGACCCAAAGGACTTACACTATTTTCTTGGTCTATTTTTGGTGTTTGGGGGTCTCCCAGTGATTCTGATAGGTCTTCTAGTAGGCATTCTAGGCCAGTGAAGGTGTTTTGGCCTTATGACAATGTAAGGTTTTAGAATTCATATTGAATAAAACATGCCTTTATTTTTTTCTGAAAGTATTTATGTTGGATGCAAAATTTTTAAACAAAACCAAAATAATAATAATCTAAGTAATATTATTACAAATTAAATATGTTCGGGGAGTTACATTACCCCCCTTAAAAGAATTTATTCCTCACAATTTAATTTGTACTCACAGGTACTGATCTTCTTCTATCCACTATGATGCCCCTACATAACCATCCTAAGCATTATTAATTAACAAAAGAAAATGGGAAAAACAATTAAGTTGTACCTTCACAAGTACCATCGATGTCGGCAATTTCCCCAATTTTTGGTTATACGAATTCCTAGAACTGTTTCAAAACCCTAAATTTCTATGGCCCAGATGTAACATGAGAAACTTGGGTCATACTCATGTAGAAATATATAGTTTCTTGGGAGTGAGTTATAAGGGGTGTGAATTTGGGAGACATCAACATTGACTTGATGTCTGTACAATGAAAAAAATGACTTGACCTCAAGAATTTCAAAGTCCCTTACTCGACCACAATGACCATAGGATAAGATCTAACATAGATATGCTGTACAGAGGAAACCTTCTCTTAATACTTCTTGGAAGTCCTATAAGGATAAAAATCCTTTTTCTAGAGTAAAATATTTAAAAATACCCTCCAAGTACTTCCACTGACGTGCATAGGATGGAAATTGGGCATGCATCATGACGAAATAATCAAAACCTGATCCTCGATGGAGATGAAGTATACGAGGAGAGTTAGATACATGGTAGAGATGTTTTCTGGTCAAATGAAGATTTTAAAAGGGATCATAGTCTTCTAGACATGACTTAGAAATTATGGTCTCTATAATCTCAATAGGAAGAGACAAAAGATTTTTTGGTGTTCTTTCGTCTTCCATCTAGAAATTTCAAGAAAGAATTATACTTAGTAAGGCATAAATAAATTTTTAGTCTGTTCTAATTTTCTAGAGTTTTCTAAATCGATTCTATGATACCAACTGTGATGAACCCGACCCCAAAAGCCCATAGTCGGTGCCTAAAACTTGTTGTGTAATTTTTTTTATAAAAATATGCAGATAAAATTACACATCTCATTCCATCACAATTTTTTTTTCATTTTAGGTTCTGGAAAACGAGACACAACTAATACATTTATTCAACAACCTAACAAAGATAAACTTCATATTGTTTCTATCATATAGGAGTACTCAAATCTTGAAAATCTACTAACCCTATAAAAATAAATTGAAAACATAGAGTGAGCACAATAATGACAAGTAAAGGGTTTTAAATTTTTTTTAATAAAATTAATTTTTAAAACAAACAACATTTGAAATAATTACAAAAAATTTTCTTAAAAGGAAAACAATAATTCTTTAAGCACATCATCAACATTTTTCAAAGGTTACTTGAAGAAATTTTCAAGAAAACCTCTTACACAATAATTGTATATTTACTTAAGAGCTACAGGTAAAAAACATATCAGAGTATGCATACATGTACTTAAAAAATACATATAATGCTGATTAATCAAGAAATTGATCAAACTAATTTTAAAGGTGACATGCAAGGTTGTAGGTACAAATCAGAACATGAATTAACACTTGATTAGAATTACATAAATAACAATGTCATGATTCACTTAACACTTAAAATGAAATTCATGAAATGATAGATGTAATATAAACTTCAATATTTTGATATTAGATGCTACACTTTCCTTATAAAAACTTTCCAAGTAAATACTTCATTATTCTATATGAATTCATCACATTTATCATAAGTAAAATAATATTAACCAAGGGATATTTTATTATTTGAATAATCATTTGGTTGGTCATATAATAATACACAATGAGGGAATGTATAATTCCAGACATTATATTCTCTTTGTTAAGGCCTTACGCCAAGACCGTACATAATCATTCTATTAAGGCCTCGTTCCAAGACCATATGGGTAAAAACCCAACATAATTTTTCTCATGAGAATCAAATTTACCCAATACATTAGAGTGCTATCTAGGTGCACCCATCATATCATATAGTCAAATACATTCATCATATGTTTATTATGGTCTTATATTAAAAGTATCCCATACCAAATTGAATACATAAGTTCTTAATCCATGAGTTATTGAGAGAGATAAACTTAATTCTTGCATACTTATTCATAAATGAAGCGAATTATGAAATAAATGTAAAAATGGTTGGATTTGTTAGTTTTAGGTCATGGATGCATCAAATTTAATAGTGACATGCATGGACTAAAATTACATTCTTTTTCACATGTGATAATAACTAGTGAACATAAAATAATGGATTGTCACATAAAATAATAACTCTTGCATTCAAACCCTTGTCACATGAATGTGAACCTTTTTCATACAACAGTTAATATATTTTTGACTTTTTGATTCTTATTATTCTTCTTTAAACCATATACTATTAGTTGAAGTGTCAAACAGATTAAAACATAAAATTAAATAATTAAAATCATTCATTGTAGAAAATTCATCATGAATTAAAATATAAAGTATGGATGTAAAACAATTACTTTGTGTGAAGTATTCACGCATAAGAAAATAATTAAACACATGTGATTACGCATGTATATATATTTATGTGTAATCAAAAGATTATTCCAACCTTCGATCCTAAAATTTATAAATTGGAAAAGAATGCATGTAAAGTTAATTGTATTAACAAGGTGATATCTTATTTTAGAATTTTTATGCACACATAACAAAACAAGGTTTTTTCATTGTTGGCCAATATGAAATTGCATCATATATATTATATAAAATCATCACCAGGTTGATACCATCAAAAATTCTTAAATAAATTAAGACATACATATATGTGGTTGCGGTTCTTATATATATATATGTGGGTTTGAAAATTATATAAAACCATATATACACAAAATTTATACATGGGATTTTCACAACCAAAACAAGGTTTAATAAATCCTTGTAAATATTGTACACTTCATAATCATAATTTAATCACTAAAATCAGTTTTTTGAAAACTTAATTCATATTATAATTAAAACATATATGTATATATACATATAATCGTATATACACATATATGTTTATATAGTACAATTAAAGAAAACCAAGTAGAATCCTTGCATGATTTATTTACATGTATTTAAGGACATTATATAAAAAAACATATCTTCAGCATTCGAATACCATAAAAACCAAATAGGTTTGTTTTATAAATGAACATATATACTTATATAAGTATATAAATAGGGTTTAACTAAACACAAAACAACATAAACCCTTTAAAGTTTTATACACATTAAAAACATCACTTACACATTGATAATAATATTTAGAAAACCTAAAATGATTTAGGATTTAAATTTATATAAAATTGTATATATATATACCCATAAAAACAAAAAAGTATATAAAAGGGTTTTCATAATGAAATCGAAGAAAAATAATCCATTATTTGTCTTCAAGGAGAAAATTGAGTTGAGAAGTGGATGTTAGTAAGTTGGGGAAGATAAATCAGGTAGGGTTATGTGTGAAATTAGGGTTTATATAATCTTTATATGTATATATTTTATACATAATGATTCAAACATAAAATATAAAAAAATACCAAGGAAATTGACTACTAAAAATCAGGTCTAACACCCTAATTAAAATAAACCCTAAACTAATTAGTGATTTTATTATATATTTATATATATATATAATTTTGTGGAAAATTAAATGGGAAGGCAAAGAAAATAAAAAATAGAAGACCAAAAGAGGGATTACAGGTAGAAATTGAGGCTGGGTTCGAGGAGAGTGAGGGAGGGTAACGGGAGAAGAAGAAAATGAATTGGAAGATGAGGAAAATCATGGGTTGAGACCTGATTAGATAATAAAAACACATATTTTGATTGAATTTTAAGGGTATTAAATGTTAATTTTTGATCTTATAGGCCGAAGTTAGTGGATTTTAATTTTGAACATCCATTCTCATCATTTGTGCACTTCATGCCCAATATGCACCAATTTAGGCCCAATGTTTGATCTGATTTTATAGAATGTAATTATCCATATTTTAATTTGATATTTTGGGAGATGGATATAAACATAAATATGAACATTTTTCATTTAGGTATCAATTGAGGATTCATAAATGATGATGAGGATATTTGGTGATGAAAGGAAACAATTCTGGAGAGGGCAGATTGGATATCATTCCACTGATGGGAATGTGGGTCCCACAATACAGTCCTAATGAAGCCCAAAATTCATGGGAGGCTATAAGACATATATAGGAATTAATAATTATTCTGGATACAGTTCTAATTAGTCCTAAATGGTGGTGATTAAGGCAGCCCAAGTTGAAGATTCAATTCTGGGCCATATTCTGTGGCCCAGAAAAACAGACCACTATTTTTATCATATCTCTCGAAAGGATTATTATTTTGGACTAAAAGTTTACAAGATCTTAGGGGACATCCGGGGATTCATTTAAGTATTCTAGGGACCACTCAAATTCTGCCTTCTAGAAGGTCCTTTCGGCACGTATTTCTGTTGGATGCAAGCTGGCTGCAACTTCGGAGCAAGAAGTGGAAAAGTCTCTCTACATTAATGTTCCACCCACCTTTACCCAAAACAATTAATTAAAGGCACATGGGATGTTGGGGGATCATACAAGGCTTCATTTTTTCCTATTTAAGGCAGTAGTGGTGGAGGATTTAGGGATCTTGGAGATTTTTTTTGATTGTAATGTTATTATGCCAAATTGTCTTTGTAGCATTTTTCCTTCCCATGTAAGTTGTTCGAATCACCTTAGTTTTTAATAAAAGTTATTATTCTTCTCTTGTTATGTTCTTCCTCTTATCACCTTGATACAGTTGCCTCAATGTGTGAATTTATTCACACTAAACCTTGTGATTTTTTTCACACAATGGTGGAGTGATCGTGTTTTTTTTTGTTTATTTTACTTCTTCAATTCCACCCTCATAAGTCTACTTCCCGCTTCTGTTGAGAACATGTTATCAATGGAGGGATAGATATTTTATGGGTTGATCCAAGGGAGTAGTAAGGGGATGGATTGTATGTTATTTTTCACTCTCTAAATGTCATTAATTTCTTTTATTTGAGTTTCTTTCATTAAATGAGTTTCTCTCTTCCTCTTCCTTATTGAATTTATTCGCCCCATTTTTATGTGCTAAGTAGATACTTTACCTTGGAGTGCTCATGAAAATGATCCTAAAAGTGTATAGATTATTATCATGTTTTTGTGAAGGTGTTTAATCAGTAAGTTATGAGGGTAGTTTGAATTCATTTCATGAATCCTTCTCGAGTTAATGAAATTGAAATCATAAAAAAAAGGAATTCATCCAATCCACCTCAAGAAATAACCTAGGATCAACTCATTTCTCATAAATTGAATTCACATAGATATTAGTGCTCTTTTATAACTCATCTAAAAACAACCCAAGTTGGCCACTTCATAGCCAAAAATCCATCTCTTTATATTGTGTGTCTAAAGGTTCTTCTTAGGTCTCTGAGGATTCGACAACCCAAGCTACACTGCAAGCAACCACTTGACCCTTAAAACTTGGGTAAATTTGGGCGAAACCAAATTTTGGCACCGTTTCCGGGGACCAAGTAAGTTCCTTAGACAAAAAACCTCTTTTCCTCACCCCCATTCTTCTATTCTCACCCAAGATCTCTTATCTTTTCCCTTTCTTGCTTTTTTTTTCTTTTGGCACATGTCCGCCTTCACCCGCGATAACTCAAACAGACTAGTTAGGGTGGAAAGTCATAGGATAGGGGAGTCAAGTACCCCATTGGATCCTAATCTTCCTAATACCACAGAGTTAAAGATTGAGTCAATTTAAATGGAGGGTCTTCAAAGAAACCAACTCATAAACCCGGGTGGGAACCAAAATGGAAATCCAAATGAGGCAACCCCAAATTTGGGGAATGTAGTCGATCAAACCATGAATGAATAACTTACACCTACCTGGACCAATGAACCCTCTTACATTAGGCATGCTGCCCTAAGAGATGCCCACTATGTCTTTAAACCTCATGTCCTAAACCACCTTCCAACCTTCCATGGGATGGAGTCATAAATGCCTTAGCTTTATGTCAAGGAGTTCAATGACATTGTTGAAACCATGTGCTCACCACATCAACTTGAGTCAGCTAAGATGAGGCTCTTTCCTTTCTCACTTAAGGATCGAGAAAAGAACTGGTTAAATAATATGATACCTTCATCAATCCACACTTGGAACCAACTGCAAAGATAATTCTACAAGAAATAATTTCCCCACCACAAAACAATTGCACTTAAAAAGAGTATCCAAAACTTTTTTGAAAAAGAGGGAGAGTCATTATATGAAACATGGGAGAGGTTCAAAGACACCCTAAACATGGTTCCACACCATGGTTTTTCTATTCCTGAACAAGTAAGAATTTTCTATGAAGGTTTGGGACCAGGGAACAAACAATTCCTTGACATGATGTGTAATGGGACCTTTAAAAACAAATCCCCAAATAATGCTTACGAGTACCTAGAAATCCTTGCTGAACAAAACCAAACATGGGGAACATCACCTTATTCTGAAAAGCCTCAAAGAACTGCTGGAATGCATACACTTAGAGAAGAGGAAAGCCTTTGGGAGAAACTTGCAGCACTCTCTAGGAAGGTTGAAGAGATAGACCATAGGAAAATCCATGAAATCCAAACTGTAGACCCTGTTTGCACAATTTGTGACAAACATGACCACAAAATAGACAACTGCCCAACCATTCCATCCATCAAGGATGTTCTTTTAGTAGGACCACCTTCTGAAGTCAATTCCCTAAAATTTCAAAATCCTCAATACCCAAACACATTCAACCCAAGGTATAATGACCACCTATAATTCTGAGGGAAAGATAACCAACAACCTAGCTAACCACAAGGACCAAACCCCTACCCCACACAAAATTTTCAAAACCATAACCAATACCAACATCCTCTAGTCCAATACCAACAACCCATCCAACAACCAAATTATCCCCCTGGGATAACCCAACCAACACAAGCCCCTTCCCAATTTGTCCCTCTTCCAATCCTTGAACAACTGTACAAACAAATGGAAAGGATGAACTTATAAGTATCTTCCCTGAAACAAGAAGTTCAAACCATCAAAACTGGAAAGGCACCCATGCCTACATAGGCCATTCCACAACAAACATCAAGGGAAGAGACAAGTTGCACTCAAACAACTCATGAACAACTAAAGGCGTGACAGTTTTGAGAAGTGGGAAATCAATTGAGAAACCTAAACAAATAGTTCAAAACCCACCTGAAGATTCAAACTCTAATAAAAATTCAAATGAAACACATGAACAAACTGAAGATACTAATAAAAATGTGAAAGAAACAACTCTTCAAAAAACAATCCCACAACCTTCCCCATTTCCTCAACGCATGAGGGGGAAAACCAAGCCTGAATTGAGTGAAACATTGAGGGAAATATTCTCACAAGTCAAGTTGAACATTCCACTCCTCGATTCCATTCAAACCATTCCTGCATACTGAAAATACCTTAAGGACCTCTGCACATTTAAACGGAAATTTTCACATAAGAACCAAGTCCTTCTGGCAGCAAATTTTAGCACAACAATCCAAGGAACCCTTCCTCCAAAGATGAAAGACCTAGGATGCCCTTACATAAATGTTGAACTAGGAGAGAACAAAGTTGTCAAATCCTTGTGTGATCTAGGAGCCAGTGTGAACCTCATTCCTTATGCTATGTATTTTCAGTTAGGACTCGAAGAACTCCAACCCACATCTGTCACTCTTCAACTTGCTGATCGTAGTATTCATGTTCCAAAGGGGATCTTAAAAAATGTTTTGGTTAAAGTTGAAAATTTCATTTACCCAGATGACTTCACTGTTCTGGACAATCACCCAAGATTAGGTCCTAGGGAGAAAACCCCAATCATCCTTGGTCGTCCCTTCCTTGCAACAATCAACTTTGTTATCTGAGTCCGAAATGGGAACATGACCATCACCTTTGGAAACATGAGTCTAGACTTGAACATCTACAATGAAAACTCTCAAATTGGGGATGATGAAGAGATCCATGAGGTTAATTGGATAGGTAGTGTTTATAGTGAACTCAAGGAACATCAAGGAATTACTGAAGGATGTTTAAGTCAAGAAGAGATCAATTTTCTTTGTTCACATGAGGGAAATTTGTCTCCTTGGCTTGAATCTCTTTCAGATAGATCTATTGATGATTTTCTGGAATAAAAAATCAATGATACCAAGGGTGAAATCAATAACATCGAGTCCATACCCATTCATGAAACTACTCTAGCTAATTTAGTGGATGGAAATTCTTTTCACAAGGAACCAATTTTGTCAAGAAATCTGAACAAAGAAACTGAGTTCAATAAAAAGTATCATCCTTTCTTGGAAAGTGATAACCACTCTGATCTTGAATTTAAGGTTTTACCTTCATCACTCAAGTATGTGTTCTTTGGGGACAATCAATCCTTTCATGTTGTCATTTCTTCCTCTCTTGAAGCCGATCATGAGAGGATGCTTCTAGATGTCCTTAGGAGACACAAGAAAGCCATTGGATGGACCCTATATGATATTCCTGGGATTAGCCCACTTATCGGGGCTCATAGAATTGTTCTAGAATCTGATTGAAAGCCATGTCGTCAACCTCAGTGGCGAATAAATCCTAATCTCATGGAATTAGTGAGGAAAGAACTTTTGAAATTGTTAAAAGCTGGTATCATCTATCCTATAGCTGAGAGTGAGTGGGTTAGCCCAATACATGTGGTTCCAAAGAAGTCTGGAATGCACAGTAATAACCAACAAGGATGGAGAGATGCTTCCAACAAGGGTTAGTAGTGGATGGAGAGTCTGTATTGACTATAGGAAGCTCAACTCTTGTACCAAGAAAGACCATTTCCCCTTGACCTTTATTGTTGAAGTCCTCGAGCGAGTGGCAGGTCATCAATTATACTACTTCCTAGATGGATTCTCAGGGTATAATCAAATCAAAGTCTCCTTAGAGGATCAAGGAAAAACAACCTTCACTTGTCCATTCGACACTTTTGCCTTCAAGCGCATGCCCTTTAGGTTATGTAATGCCCCTGGTACCTTCCAGTGGTGCATGATGGGAATCTTCTCGAACATGGTGGGGGATTGTTTAGAGGTCTTCATGGATGATTTATCTATCTTTGGGAATACTTTTGAGGGATGCCTTCTAAATGTTGAAAAGGTTTTGTTAAGGTGTAAGGATAAGAATCTCATACTAAATTGGAAAAAATGCCATTTCATGGTTAGGGAAGGACATGTTCTAGGTCATATGGTATCTGGTAGAGGGATTGAATTTGATAAGGCTAAGGTTGAAATCATTCGTCACCTTCCCTCTCCTAAAACTATTAAGGAAGTGAGGTCCTTTTTTGGACATGCTGGTTTTTATAGAAGGTTCATTAGAAATTTCAGTTCTATTTCTCGACCACTTTGTGCTCTATTGGTAAAAGATGCTCCATTTTTATGGACAGAAAACTGTGAGGAATCATTATTTACACTCAAGTCAACTCTTATATCTCTACCTATCATGAAATATCCAAATTGGAAACTTCCTTTCGAGCTCATGTGTGATGCAAGTGACTTCGTTGTAGGAGCAGTCTTAGGACAATGGTGTGAGAAAACTCCACGTGTCATTGATTATGCAAGAAAATATTTAAATGATGAAAAAATAAACTACACCACAACCGAGAAATAGTTGCTTGCTGTTGTCTTTTCCTTAGAGAAATTCAGGTCTTATCTCTTAGGATCACCCATCATTGTCTTCACTGACCATTCAGCCCTAAAATACCTTTTCCAAAAACAAGATTCCAAGGATAGATTGATTAGGTGGGTACTTCTTCTTCAAGAGTTCTATTTAACCATTAAGGATAAAAAGGTTGTTGAAAATGTTGTAGCTGATCACCTCTCTAGGATGGAATTCAAGGAAAACTCACACCACCTTTCTGTATCTGATTCATTTCCTGATGAGCACCTCTATTCAGTGAGTTATTTCCCTTGGTATGCTGACATAACAAACCATTTGATGACGGGTGACATTCCAAAATTCCTGGGGACCCAAGCTAAGAGGAAATTCCTTTCTGATGTCAAACACTATGTGTTTTATGATCCTTACCTCTTCAAGTTCTGTCTTGATCAAATCATCAGAAGATGTGTTCCCGAGTCTGAACAAGAGTACATTCTAAAATTTTGTCATGGAGAGGCAGGTGGAGGCCACTTTTCTATAAAGAAAACCACTACAAAAGTCCTCCATAGTGGTTTCTACTGGCCAAACCTCACTAAGGATTCATTCCAATTCTGTAAAAGTTGTCCTCAATGTCAGCAATTAGGATCCATTTCCAAAAGAAATCAAATGCCCCTCACTCCCATTCTGGTCATTGAAATCTTTAATTGTTGGGGAATTGATTTCATGGGACCCTTTCCAAACTCTAAGGAATACCTCTACATCCTCTTAGCTGTTGATTATGTCTCAAAATGGGTTGAATCCATTCCCACCAAGTCCAATGACAATCATGTTGTGATCCGATTTTTGAAAGAGCATATATTTTCTCGATTTGGAATTCCTAGGACTATAATAAGTGATCGAGATACCCATTTCTGTAATCACCCATTCTCTTCACTCATGTCTAAGTATGGAATTTTTCATAAAGTTTCCACTACGTACCATCCTCAAACCAATGGTCAAGCTGAGTTAGCAAATAGGGAGATTAAGCAAATTCTTGAAAAAACTGTCAAACCCTCTAGGAAAGATTGGTATGAGAAACTCTTGGATGCTCTTTGGGAATATCGTACAACATTCAAAACCATCCTAGGAATGTCACCATATAGGTTGTTTTATGGAAAAGCATGCCATTTACCTGTTGAAATTGAGCATAAGGCATTTTGGGCAATAAAAAAAATGAATTTCGACATTTCTTTAGCCAAAGAAAAGAGGAAATTAGATCTTAATTAACTTGAGGAACTTAGGATGGAGGCTTATGAAAATTCAAGGATAAATAAATCTAGAGTTCAAGCCTACCAATATAGGAATATCAAAGTCAAAAAATTTGAACTCGGAAAACCTGTGCTCTTGTATAGTTCAAAACTTCATTTACACCCAGGAAAGTTAAGGTCTAGATGGTCAGTTCCATTCATAGTGCATCATGTGTACCCCCATGGGGTAGTAGAGATTCAGGATCCCACAAGTGGTAACATTTTTAAGGTCAATGGTCATAGGTTAAAAACATTCATTGAATCATTCAATAAACAGGAAATAGAGGTAGAGTTAATAGAGCCAACCTATAAACCAGAAAAAAATTGATAAATTTAGGATCATTGTCGGGCTAAAGACGTTAAACCAAAGCGCTGCACGGGAGGCAACCCATGATTTTCATGTTTCTAATCTTTTTTAATCATCTTTTTTCCCCTTCTTCTTCATTTTTTTATTTAAAAAAAAATATATACTGTTGACCTGTTCTTCTTTTATGAGTAAGGATGGGTATGAAAGGGGAGCACCGTATTCATCTGTGTCACGCGGTGTGATCCATGAGTAATACCTTACCTAGAAAATATTAAGAAGACAATATATCATCAGTTTATTCTTATTTTATGTTTTTTTAGGTATTTAAAAAAAATATATTATTGACCTGTTCTTATTTTATGAGTAAGGATGGGTATGAAAGGGGAGCACCGTATTCATCCGTGTCACGCGGTGTGATTCCTGAGTAATACCTTACCCAGAAAATATAAAGAAGACAATGTATCATTAGTTTATGTTATTTGTACATTTTTTAGGTTAAAAAAATACAATATATATATTAAAAAAAATTAAAGGCATGTCATAGGTCATTGGGAAAAGCTGGTCACAACCGTCCAAGCCATTGGGAGACAAACCAGAACTGAAGGGAGACATGAGAATGCATTTCAACATCAACCACCAGGTGACTTCATTCCATAATTTTCATTTTCATTGTCTTCGTTTAACTTCTATCCTTCCCCTTATATGTTTCAATTCTTTAAACCCTGGGGACATTGTTATTCTAAGTTGGGGGGGGGGAGATGAAAATGTGTGGAAGGAAAAATGTCATTAACCTTGAACATGATAACATACATTCCAAACTCTGAAATTGGATATTAAATAATGTTGCATGTTGTGATTCTGATTTTAATGCAAGTTTATGTTCATGTGCATATATATTGGAATGTGCGGTTGTCCGATGAGATTTTTCACCGTTATATTTTCATCCATTTAATAAAAAAACACAATGCACGTCCTCTAGATTGTGGGGTTTTAGTTTGAGTTCTTGGGGACCCATAATAAATAGCATAGGATTGGTGATCATTTTAATTTTAACATGAGTATTCAAAAAAAAAAAATCAATTGCGCGTAGAGCAATGAATTGACCTAATGTGTGGCTTTTAGCACTTGGGGATCGTGACTCTATAGTTGTCTGGCCCAGAGTTGAGCATTTTATCTCTATTTGTGGTAATTTGAATTTGTTTTTGATTGAGTTAAATTGAGATGATGCCCGAGTATGTGAGCTTCACTTGGTTCCCTAAGGTCTTTGAGCCTGGGATTCATCAGCAAAGTCTTGCTACATGGGTTGACTCAATTGAGTTCAATTTCAATTACCATGGAAAAATTGCAAAAAAAAAATCCAATAAAATAAAATAAAATAAAATAAAAAATGAGTACTCATCTTATTATTAAAATTTTATTTCTCCTAGCGCTTCCATCTTTTCTCCCTCAAATGAAAATGAACCCCCATGTCTATTGTGACACACAACACTTCATCATGCTTAATTGAATTTGGATGATATATGGCGATGAATTTGAATAATGGAATGAGATTGGGCTTGAGATATTCCTGTGGACATAGCTTGTTTTAAATGATTTTTATTGGTTTCATAATTGTTTGGTATGAGATCTTTAGGTGAGAAATTTGTATTAAAATGTTTTTGGAAAAGGTCATTCGAATTTCATTTTTGTGAGATATATTTTTCTCGGGACTAGAAAAACTCAAGTTGGGAGGTGTGATTAGCTAATAAAAACACATATTTTTTTTTATTTTTAGGGTATTAAATGTTCATTTTTAATCTTATGGGCCTGAATTAGTGGATTTTAATTTTGAACATCCATTCTCATCATTTGTGCAATTCATGCCTAATTTGCACCAATTTAGGCCCAATGTTTGATATGATTTTAAAGAATGTAATTATCTATATTTTAATTTGATATTTTTGTAAATGGATATAAACATAAATATGAACATTTTTCATTCAGGTATCAATGGAGGATTCATAAAGGATGATGGGGATATTTGGCGATGAAAGGAAACAATTCTGGAGAGGGAAGATTGGATATCATCCCACTGATGGGAATGTGGGGCCCACAATACAGGCCCAATGAATCCCAAACTTCATGGGAGGATATAATACATATATAGGAACAATTACTTCTTCTGTATTAAGTTCTAATTCGTTCTAAATGGTGGTGATTAAGGTGGACCAAGTTGGAGATTCAATTCTGGGTCAGATTCTGCGGCCAAGAAAAACAGCCCACTATTTTTATCATATCTCATGAAAGAATTATTATTTTGGGATACAATTTTACAATATATTAGAGTACATTAGGATATTCATTTAAGTCTTATAGGGACCACTCAAATTCGGCCTTCTATAAGGTCCTTTCGGTGCGTCTTTCCGGTGGATGCAAGCTGGATGCAACTTCGGGGCAAGAAGTGGAAAAGTCTCTCTACATTAATGTTCCACCCACCTTTACCCAACACAATTAATTAAAGGCACATGTGATGTTGGGGGCTCGGCCAAGGCTTCATTTTTTACAATTTAAGGCAGTAGTGGTGGAGGATTTAGGGATCTTGGAGCTTTGTTTTGATTGTAATGTTATTATGCCAAATTGTCTTTGTAGCCTTTTTTCTTCCCATGTAAATTGTTAGAATCACCTTAGTTTTTAATAAAAGTTCTTCTTCTTCTCTTGTTATGTTCTTACTATTATCACCTTGATACCGTTACCTCAAGGTGTAAATTTATTCACACCAAAACTTGTGATTTTGTTCAAAAAACGGTGGAGTGATCGTGTTTTTTTGTTTATTTTACTTCTTCAATTCAACCCTCATAAGTCTACTTCCCGCTTCCGTTGAAAACATGTTATAAATGGAGGGCTATATCTTTTATGTGTTGATCCAAGGGATTATCAAGGGTATGGATTGGATGTTATTTCTCACTCTGTAAATGTCATTAATTTCTTTTATTTTAGCTTCTTTCATTAAATGAGTTTCTCTCTTCCTCTTCCTTATTGAATTTATTCACCCCACTTTTATGTGCTAAGTAGATCCTTTACCTTGAAGTACTCATGAAAATGATCCTACAAGTGTATAGATTATTAGAATGTTTTTGTGAAGGTGTTTAATCAGTAATTTATGAGGGTAGTTTGAATTCATTTCATGAATCCTTCTCGAGTTAATGAAATTGAAATCGTAAAAAAAAGGAATTCATCCAATCCACCCCGAGCAATAACCTAGGATCAACTCATTTCTCATAAATTGAATTCACATAGATCTTAGTGCTCTTTTATAACTCATCTAAAAACAACCCAAGTTGGCCACTTCATAGCCAAAAATCCATCTCTTTATATTGTGTGTCTAAAGGTTCTTCTTAGGTCTCTGAGGATTCGATAACCCAAGCTACACTACAAGCGACCGCTTGAGCCTTAAAACTTGGGTAAATTTGGGCAAAACTAAGACCATTGGTTCAGTTCAAGGAAAAATAAGAAGGAAAGTGAAAATGTGGACAATATTGGACGACTAGGACCATCTTGGCCTGATCGGATGGATACGTTGAAATCGAGCAGTTTAAAAGAGGTAAACGGTCATGATTAAATCACAGTTTTGATTAGACGACTAGAGAGGTTTCTGCGGTTTTAAAAATGGATGGAAGATCGAGATCTTGTGTGGCGAGATTGAATGACTATGATTAGATCCCCCTTTAAAAATCATGATCCACACCGAAATAGAGAGGGTTTCAAGTCCGCCTTATAAACCTTAGTGCCCCAGTACTCAGTAATTAACTCTCTCCCCCTCCCTGGTACCATCCCGTACTAGTTCTCCTCTGTGGGCGTGCTCTGTACCCACCCTATGTCGCCCTACCTCTCCACATAGTGGTGCCTCCTTGCAACACCCATGTGTTCTTATGGGCGCACGTACCCTCACGATCGGCCTGTGCTGACTGGGGAGCCAAGGCTTGACTGTTCCACTCTTTAGGGAGTGGTGCGAGTTGTCTCCCCCAGCTGGTTAAAAGGCTAGCCAAGTGTAACACATTTTTTATATAACCCTTGATTAAAAAAAATTAAACAATGTACCATATGACTTTATTAATGGAAAACATGGTTTTAGATACATTTCAAGTTTATAAACTTTCAAAAAACAAAATAAACCATATCACTTCTTCTAAAATCAAATAAAGAAAAAAAACCAATTAATAAATATTTATTTTCATTAAAATAAACAATGTCATTAATTTTATTAGTCTAAAACATGATTTCAACTTCATTTTAAACTTTGAAACATTATAATACACAATCCAACATATAAATTATACCATTTCATCACTTAACCAAAAGTATAACCTTTAATTATTAAGAGTATTTTAAAACATGATTTCAAATTCAAATACGTATTTTTGTATAAAAAAATATATTTATACTTCTCTTCAAATTTATTTAATTAAACAATATGCACTTTTCTTTGTATTTTCATTAAAATTCAAAAGTCATGATTTCAAATTCATTTTAAGTTTTAAAACATTATACTTTAAATATCTAAAGATAAGTTCAATTAAAAACATGTTCAAAGATATAAATTTAAATCATTTTAAAATATTCAGAATTCTTAATGTACATAAATACTAAGAATTCACAAAATAATAAAAATACTTAAAATACCCAATTGTTATAAGATTTTATGACCGTTAAAAAAACCAACAGTCACCTATGGACCACAATGGATATTAACGGTCACAAAGGCCTTATAAATATGTGTTTAGGATACTCCAAACTTTAAAAAAAAACTCAATGAAGATGGTTCTCTACATCCCCTTGATGCTCAGTTTGATTTCAATTATTCTTTCCATACTATTTTCATTATGATAAACCCAAATTAATTCCACTATTTTCTTGGTTTGTTTGTGGTTTTTGGGGGTCTCCTGGTGATTCTTATAGTTCTCATAGTAGACATTCTAGGTTAGTGAAGGTCTTTTGGACTTATAGAAATGTAAGGTTTCAACATTTTTATTGAATAAAACATGTATTTATTTTTATTCTCCAAGTATTTATTTTGGATGCATAATTGTTAAATAAAACCAAAATAATAATAATCAAAATATTATTATTATAAATTAAATATGTTTGGGGAGTTAAACACTTACATAACAATCCATATTTTATAATATAACCTAATCACAATATGTGGTATATATCACCACTTATGATTGCTGATTTCGTAAATATCCAATCATATTTGAAAATATCATCTGGATCATCTATATGATACAATGCCCTATTTTCATGAAATCTATGGTTCTTTCGTAAGTTCTGATATCACATATCATATTCTATGGAATATAACAAATCCACAAGATTCTAATATATCATACCCTATGATATATGAATACTGTATGCTGTGATTAAGCCAAACAGAAGAATTTATTCATGTTATACGTTATGATATAACCTAAAATTATTTATGAAAGATAAATTCTTTAAAAAATATGTATAAAACATGTTAATCCATTAAATAAAAAGTCTATTATACCATTTATGAGTTTAGGGAGATCATAATATGATCAAACATAGTTGAAACAAACCCATGAAATGATCGATCTGTCAATAGTGTTATAAATTTTAATGTGAATTACATAATTATATCATACCTATACTACCAAGTAATAAATATTTTACTCTTTTATGTACACTTTATAAAAATCACCTAAACAATATCCCTATTCCTCCTACCACCATAGGTGGTACACTAGCTAGTGGATCCTCGATCATAAAGAGAGGTTTCTAGATTACTGAAGGGGTTCTAGTACCTTATCCATAGAGATAAATAATGATGTAGGATGAAAAGAGTTATTGATTTGTCTTGAATACAATGAGGTTACACCAACATGAGGGATCACATCCTCTTTTATTGGCACCCTGGTAAGCATTAGAGTTTGAGAGCATCACCCATATCGGGTTCCATATCATGACACCCATATGTTACATTTGGTATATTATTCATTGAACACTTAAATAAATATGTAAAGTCATTAATAAATCAATATCATTTATTTATAACTAATAAAATTTTTCAGGAGAATGTGGTACTGATTCTTTCACTCACATCCCATGCAACGCATATCGTAAGGTTTATTATACATTATGATATAACCCCCAAAAAATCCCATGCCTTTTTATGATGTGATTATATTATAGAATATGATATACATCACATGAATTGTGTAGTATATGACCTAGGTATATCAAAAAATATGATATACCCTTAGTTTAGTGCATATACAATAAAAATGTTTCACCTTTGACTAATTAGGAGTCATAAGATAAAGAGTACATTGATCATAATTATATCCCAATTGAAGAAAAAGTTATTTTATAGAAAAATAATCACCATCATGATATTATCACTACTATTAGATCATAATAGACCATATAGATACCATCTAGGTACGATGATATGATTTTTATTCTCTTTTAGTGATAGAAGATGATGTTTCAAAAAACTATAAAGTTTTTTTAAATATAAAAGAGATAGACTAATGAAATTCATCCATGGATTAATAAATTATTTCACTACATCAAAATCATACATGGGATATTGTTCCTCCTATTAAGAACAATAAGTTAGTTGTGTGAAAATGGGTTTTTACAAAAAAAAAGGAAGATGACTCTAGAAAGAATCGCATCAGATATAAGACCCGGCTTATTTATGAGGGCTATGCATAGAAGGAAGGGATATAATATAATGAGGTATTTTCTCCAATTTTTAAACATGAACCTATTATAATTTTATTGGCATTGGTTTTATAGTTTGATATGTAGTTATCTTAACTTTATTTTAAGAAAACATTTCTTCATGGATCATTAAATATATATATATATATATATATGAAAAAACTTGTTGGGTTTCATGATTAATACATGATAATTTGGTTTGATGATTTAAAAAATTATTATATGGACTAAATAAATCACCAATATAGTGGTAAAAAAGGTTTTCCAATTATATGTTGAATAAAAAATATGTTCATAGCGAGTTAGATCACTGTGTTTACTTTAATAAATTTTTATGTGGCACATTTTTCTAATCACTTTTATATATTGATTATATTTTTATTGTATATAAAAGGGTGGTGGATATTGATAGGTTGAAAGCTCAGAATAACCCTAAATTTAACTTGAAGGAACTTGGAGAGGCTAAAAATATTTTTGGGATGTAGATCATATGAGAAAAATTTAAGGGTGCTGTTACCCTCATCTAGATGGAATATTTGAAGAAATTACTCCAGAATTTTGACATTGATGATAATTCTAAACCATTTAGTACCCCAGTAACACATCATTTTAAACTTAGTGAATTATTATATAAAAATATAATTGAATATAGAAAATAGATAAACAATTTTACATATGAAATTATGTTAGGAGACTTGATGTATTAAATGGTGTGTATGAGACATGATATTTCACATGCAGTGAGCATAGTAATTCGGTACACGAAGGACCCTAGTAAAGGTTTTTGGAAGGTAGTCAGATGGATTCTATAGTATATCAAAAGTAATATAGATATTGATTTAAAGTTTATGAAATATATTAATGTTAATATATTTCTTTTCATATATATTGATTTTTATTGTAATGGAGACTTGGAATAGAAGAAAATTTACTGTTGTTTATTTTTTCACTATGTTAGGAGGACTAGTGAGTTTATGATCATATATACAATCAATAGCGGCTTTTTCTAATATAAATGAAAAGTATATAGTAGTGAAAAAATCTTTCAAGTTATCTGGTTACATGGACTGATCATAGACTCAAGGATTATCTAGGAGAACATCAATAGTTTTTGTGATAGCCAGAGTGCTACTTGCCTTTTAAAGAATCAAGTTCATCATAGTCAAAATAAGAATATTGATGTTCAATTCCATTTCATCCAAGATATTATCAATGATAGGTGTATATGAATTTAGAATATCATGATATCTAATAACCCATCATACATGCTGACAAAGGTGATTCCAGGGATCAAGTTCCAATACTATTTTCACTTGATCAATATCTCTTATACTTGAGTTTCTTATGGGTGTCAAGATGGTAACATGAATAATTATTTTAACAATATCACTTGGTGATATTTATAATCAAGGTAAATAGTGTTGGATATTAATGAAAAAATAACCACCCATGTGGCAGGTGACCACCAAAGAAGACCTGTAGCATGGGGTTGGTTCCACCTATATAAAATAAAGAAGGATTTGGTGAATACCTAATGAAAAAATTTCAGTGGTGTTTTATTTGATCTTATCCTACCATCCTATAAAAATGATTTTGGGAAAGATCTATATAATCATTTTTATCCTTTTTTGATAATAAAAATTTGTTTCATTCCCCATGGACATAGTTATTCTAACCAAACCACACAAATTCTCATGTGTTTTCTTTTTTCCCTTGCATATTTGAATGAGTTCAATACTGAGAATCATACCCAATAGAATATTGAATGTCACAATGAAAATAAAATGAAAAATATGTCCATTGAAAAAAGGTATTCATGGTATTTTATTGAAATATATTCCAGATCAATAATAATATTTGAAACATCTTTCTAAATTTGTATTAAATACAGTTAGGGTTGACACGTAGAACATCAACTAAATCCAAAATATAATTATATTTCTAAAATTATGAAAGTAAAAACAATAAAATCTCATATTTTCAATAAAAATCAATTAAAGTTCATATATCTCTTATATACATTGACTTATAGTACATGTATCTTATAAACAACCCCGGCATTTATCATTATAAACTAAGCTAACATAGTTCAACACCACCTCTAAAATAATCCTTAAAATTTAAAATTACATAAACTAGAGTTAAAATATGTACAAGTAGTAGTAGGTTCATACAAACATAGTAATATCATTATATAATTATACTCAATGTGATTAATGTGAAGTAAATATGTTAATACATTTGTGAGGTGGAAATAGCCAAATCAACTAATATTACACACATATAGGGAAATTTCCATATCACCTTGAATAAATCATAGTTCATCATAAGCATTATTGTCAAAGTAACTATTTTTTTTCATACTTATTGTGATTTTCAAATAAAACATTATTTACATGTGTTTTAATACCTTTATAATTCTTCTATACAATTATGTTTACTTTTATTTTGTTATAATCCATTTTCTAGTTATGATGAAATCAATTTTATTCTAGCATAGAGTGCCTTTACTTAATATTACTTATGGTTAAATTTAATCATATGTGAAGCTTTAACCATTTATCTAAACTTATGTGAGATATGGTCCCTGAGTCCTGTAAGGCCTTCGGGCCACCCAGGCCTTCGGGTCAGTAAGGCCTTTGGGCCACCTCAAGGCCTTTGGGCCACCTTAAGTGCAGATGCAAACCATACAACCTACAAGGAAAAAGATCTACATGGAGGATGAGCAAGGAGCTTTCACCACAGAAGAAACTAAATAGATTGCAAGAATGAGAGTGTATGGAACCTTCCATTGGGACAAGCCTGTGCATGCACGGGAATGCCTAGCCGAACAACCATGCAAAGGTGGAGAGCTTATTTCATGATGAAGATGCTGGGGAGGAGCAGTTCCAAGTAGTTAGTTTGGGATGTATGTAATGTTTGAAGCCTACGGTCAATGAATTCCTCTAAGGCCTACGGTCCATGTAATACTTACTCCTACAGACCTTGTAAGGGTTCCACCTCACCCCTTGAAAGTTGGATGATCAAAAATCAATAAAAAATGAAGGCCTTCGGACCATTAGAGTAGGATATTGCACAACCATTTTAATTTGAGGCATCTACATGCCCTTTTATGGTGGTACTTGGATAAAATTATTTATGGTTGGTTTAATCATAGTCATACAAAAGTTATGAGGATATTAAATTGCTACCTCAAGTACTAAGTCTTGAAAATCACTTGGTTGTTCTAATTTTAAAGGAATTTGATCATTTAGTTCCCATTATCTCATTTTATTCTAGAGAAAAAAGATAAAAAAAGAGATATCTTTACAGTAAGATATTTCCATCCTCGTAGAAGTTTGATTATTGGATTTCCATAATTTTACCGAGCTCATCCTGGGGATGAAATATGATAGGGTTTTGAATCTAGTACCAATGAGTATTTCTTTATTTTGTTGGTTATTTCTAGATCTGAATCTAAACTAGAGTCTCTTTGGTGTTTTAAAAATAATAATCAATTAGTGGTAAGGATTACTGGTTTTAATGTATTATTATCTATATTATTTGTGTTATTTATGTTTTTTTCTTCATGTTTGTAAGATCTATTTACTATTTTTTCTTTATTGATTCTCTTGTACTCAATTTATGTTTGAGAATTAATAAAATCTTGGTAGGGTGGTGTTCTTGCTATGGATGTAGGACCAAAATGGTTTGAACTATGTTAAATTAGTGTTTTGTCTTTAAAAATTTTCTTTTAGTTTTTGTTACTCATCTTGAATCATCATCACTTTAATTGCTTCTATTTTTATTATTTTTTAACATAAGAATATTTAATTCATTAAAATATTAAAAATCAGTCACATATACAGTATCCTTGGCTATTCTATGAGTGTGTAAAATTAATATTGTCCACAATAATTGCTATAAGATACTTCTGTATAAATTAATGGCTTCCAATAAGTACAAAATTGATAAATATGATGGTGAAAATGGATTTAATATAATATAAATCAAGATAAGAGCATTAATGTTCCAACAAGTACTATAATATGTGATTCATAGTCCCAAGAAACCTATAATTTTCTACTTTACTAATGGAAATACTAATGACACGTATAATTATGTGTCCCCTAATGTATTAATGAAAACACATAGTTCTCTTATGCTATATTTGACTGATAAAATCCTATGAGAGTTTTTTTACAAAACCTCTACTGTTGGAATCTAGTATAAACTTGATAGATTATATACAACTACTTTACCAGTAGGTTTTATGTATTAAAAACATAAAATATATAAATTAAATATATTCCATGGAATCCCAATTCAAGCATATCTTGATAAGTTTAATATAATTATGTTTAATTTTTATAATATTAATCTTAAAATCAATGATAAATAATAATAAATAATATTATTTATTTCCATAAATAGTTATTATAATAATATAACTAATTCTATGATATATGGTAGAGATTCCTTAACTTCATAAGAATAAAAATCTGCCATACTTTCACATGAATTACGCAGTAAGCCCAAGGTTAAGACCGAGTTTTAGGGTTTAACTACCGGGGGTTGATATGAGTTTTGAGGTAAAAATAAATATAAAGGAAATAAATAATGGAAATAATTTTATCTAGTCTAAGGATAACTATTCTAGATCAAAATCAAAACATGTTACTTTCCACCATTATGGGAAACTTGGACATGTTAGGCCCAAGTGCCCTAAACTAAAATCTAGTGAAAATACAAAAGTATATGGAGATCATTACTTGTTTTTCTATGCAGGCTATGATAGTGTTTAGGTGTTGAATATGTCTAATCAAACACTTCTAGATGATTGGGTTCTAGACTCAAATTTTTCTTTCCATATGTTCCTTAATAGGAATTCTTATTTTGAGTTGGTTGAGGGAGAAGAAGGAGTGTTTGTCTTGGGAATTAATAAGAGGTGTCAGTTCATGTGTAGAGGCACTATATTATTAGAGATATATGACCATTATATTATCAATTTTTTTGTAGTGAGATGATTCCCTGACCTACTTTTAAATCTCATTTCATTCAGGGTTTTATATCATAAGGGATTTATCTTTAAATTTAAATGTGGTTTCCTTAATATATCTAAAGGTTCCTATACAATAATTAAGGAATATATTATTAATGGGTTTTAAGTCTTGAATGGGAAGACTCATACTAGGTAGTTAGGTAGAACCTATGTCACCAAATGTGATAACACTATGCTTTGCCATAGGAGGTTAGGGCATGCAAGTGCAAAGGGTCTTGAGGAGTTGAGTAAATAGGGGTTTCTTACCCAAGTTACACCATGTAACTTACTATAATAATAATATTTTTCTCTTACTAAGTATAAGAGAGTCATATTTCATAAATCTATATTTAAATCTAGAAACCCACTTGAGTATGTACACTCTGATTTGTGGGGACATTATATGACTAACTCTCATGGTGAAGTATCATACTTTATTATTCTTATAGATGAATTTTATAGGAACGTTTGGATTTATATTTTTATAAATAATTTTTATGTCTTTGTGGTGTTTAAAACTTTTAAGTCCTATGTAAATAACCAAACTTGTAACAGACTAACCCAGGTCAACCAAAACATACACCAAATCCAACCATAACATGGTGAGGTGAAGTAAGAAAACAAAAGAAGTCTTAAATATAACAAAACAAGATATACAACCAGAGTACTATGCAAAAAAAAAAGATACATCTAGATCCATAAAATCTAAGAAAAACCATATAAACCTAAAATTATGAATAAAATAAGACCAAAAAGTCTCAATGTGACCAATAATCACCTTCAAACCAACCCGAACTGAAGACAACAACAACAAAAGAATCCAACTTTATACAATATTCCCTTCCCTTTACCTGAATCATGTAGTAAAAAATCTATAAACAACCAAAGGAAAAAGTAGGGTGTGAGAAAAAAATCCCAGTAGGATAGAACCACAAATTCTATATAATGTCTAATATCAAGAATTCAACAGATCTAGCCTTTTAAAAAATATTTTTACAAATCATTTTTATAAATACCAAATGCATTTTTTAATAATTTACTCTTTGGTTTTCATAAAATCCTTTAATATTCTAAAAACCAAAAATATGACAAGTAAAAGTGTTAAAATAAGAAATAACATCCATGCATCAAAAATCAAGAAAGTAAACACATATCCATGAAACAACATCTTGTGATGTCATGTGATACAACCACATATAAAAAATTGTGAGAAAAAATCAACAATAAAAACCATCATGTGATAAAAATCTATAAATGACCAAGCACACTATCATTTGAGATATAACCTATGGGAAAATACATACTAGGCATAAATATCCTAAACTACTCCAAATATTGGATCCAACCGATATAGAGTCCCTCCATATTTTGTCAATATCAACAAAACAACCACTAGTGGCGCCACACACACTAAGGTTGCCTATGACTATTTTCCGATGTAGACAGGGTTCCCAAAGTGTCAAAATTGTAAAAATACATTTTAAAAAATGATAAAAAATTATAAAACATTTTCAAAACCAATCCAATCTAATTCATTGTTTGAAAACCCATTTCCAAATTAGAACAAATCTATTTTTAAATAAAACATCTTTAAAAATATTTATCTTTCCAAAAAATACTTTAAAACAAAAAATAATTTATATTAAATAAAGAACCCAAATTAATTTATCAATAATAATAATCAATTCATCAAATTAACCTATTATATAGAATCACATACCTATAAATGGTATAAACCTATCTTTCTTTGACAAGGTGATTGGAAACCATGAGATCAAACTTCAAAAGAAAAGGAACAATAATAAACTACAAAGGATCAGTAGAAAACACTATCCTATCATGAATCTAAAACATAAATACAACCAATTAAAAATTCATGGACAAAATAAAGAATAACTAGAAGGAAAAATTACCTGGAGAGGAGCACCACAACAAACCTGGTGATCGATCTCCTAACGAAGTGATTTAGAAGGGAGGTAATCACCCAAAATTACCTTGGTTGAGCTTTGGGTCAAGAGGGGGAATGATTCTAGAATAATGAAAAATAAATCAGATGACCAATTCCTAATAACATTATTCCATGATATTTACATGGTGTGTAATCCCATTACATGTTGTGTATTCCATGAAGGTTGAAATTGATGAAAAATGCTTCACCTTTTTTTAAAAACCCAATTTCTTTTTCATTATACAATGTGAAGCCAGTACATGGTGTGTAAACCTTTCATTCACTAAACCTATTTCATGGAATCTACCTGGTGACCATTACATTATGTTTAATCCCTTTACACAACATGTAATCACCCAACAGATAGTAAACAACCCTGTTTCCAGCAAAAAAACACCAAAGCACCCAGGAAGTTCTCCGAACTTGGGGAGAAACCCTCAAAGACTATTAACTCATTTATACATAGTATCCATTAATTAAAATAAACATACATCACCTAAATTTAGGCAATTTTACCCAAAAATATCTCCATCTCTGATAAACCCTCAAAATCACCCAAACAAGGATGATAAACAAACCATGAACAAGGGAGTACTTGAAAAGTGTAATGGGGTGTTAAAATCTCCCCACCATAAATGATTTATGCCCCTAGAAATCCCTTAGATTCACAGAATCAAAAAAAAGTGAATGCCACTGATTCCTCATAAACAATTCCATCTTCTATATCTCATGGATATCCCTTCTTCATTACTACAATACCCATACCATATTAATTATTTTACTATGAAATACCTTCTCTCAGTGATCCAAATCTGAACTAGATGCTCAACTAAGGTGGTGCTGGTATCAATATCAAAATACCCCATCAAATCACATGGTAAATATTTGATATATACCTCCTTATATGGGAAACATGAAACCTGTCATGTATAGAAATCAAAATATATAGCAAGTCCAACTGATAATTTACCTTTCCGAGTCATCCAATTATGTAAAAGGGCCCCACAAACCTTTATGCAAACTTACCCTGCTTACCCAACTGATGATGTTCTAAGTGATTTAAAAATCTAAGAAAAACACTATCACCAACCACAAACTCCAATTTCCAATGAAGACATCCCACATAAGATTTTTGATGACGCTATACTATGATCAACCTCCTCTATATCAACTTTACCATGTCCATCGTCTTCTGAACAAGACTTATCCCAACCAAGGACCACTCTCCCAACTATGCCTGGCATAGGAGAGATATACATGGATGCCCATAAAAATACTTAAAGGGTTCTATCTTAATTGAGGTATGATAACTATTTCTATATGAAAACTAAAATAGAGGTAAATTATTTTCCCAATATCCAACAAAATCACGCACACAAGGCCATAGCATATCCTTAACTACCTGAATAGTCCTCTATATCTGTCCATCCATCTACAGATGATAATCCAATATCAATCTAATTTTGGAACCCTTCAACTCCTATAAACATTTAGATAACCTGGATGTAATCCTTAGGTCCCTATTAGATACAAACATTGAGGGAACCCCATGAAGTCTCACAATATATTAGACATAAAGGTCCCTAAGATATTCCACTTTCATTATCTCCTTAACAGGGAGAAAATTCACTGATTTCATGATTCAATCAATGATCACCCAAACTCCATCCTTATCATAAGGATTACATGTAAAACTAATGAATAAATCCATGGAAATATCATCCCACTTTCATATCACAATGGGTAAGGGTTGTAAAAAACCTGTAGGTCTTTGGTGTTCCACCTTAATTCTATGAAAAGTAATACATTATGATACAAAATCTATAATCATCTGCATCATCATCAGACACCAATACCAATACCTAAATTAATGATACATCTTATTATCCCCAGGGTGCATAGACTAAAAAGACTGGTTCCCATTATCCATCAAATCCTACCTTAGGGAAAATGGAACAACCAACCCACTATGGAAGCATAAATCACCATTGGGAGACCAAAACCACTCAACTGAGGCCTCACTAACATAAATGATTTTAACCAAGCACTAGAAATCAGTGTCTATTACCTTCTCAAGCCAAAACTCACTCATAAAAAGATGATTTATCTTTCATTGAAGTCAGGAACACCTATCCACCAACCTATTCTACTCTCAAGTTCATCTCAGTAAAAAAAACACATTAGAGACCAATCCTCAACCAAAATTTTGAAGGTATTCTACCCAAAATCTATATCAAAAGTTTAGATTCCTTTGAGTAAAAATATATTTCAGGATATTATTATCATAATATATAGTAAAATGATCCCCAAAGAGGTAGTGTGGCCACATTTTTAGGGCATGTATAACTGCTACCAACTCAAGATTATGGGTAGGGTATTTCTTCTCATGCATGCATAATTGGTTTAAACCATAGGCCACCACATGTTTCCCTTTTATAAAGAAATATCCCAAACCCATACCAGAAGCATCACTAAAAACATCATAACTTTAAATTGATTATAGAAGAATAAAAATTGACACTGAAGTCAACCTCACCTTAAAATCCTCAAAATAACTCTAAGAATTTTCATTCCATTAAAAATTTATACCCTTATGGGTTAAATCTATCATCAAAGATGCGATCTTGGAGAAATCCTATAAAACTTCGTATAGTAACCAACCAAACCCAAGAAGATTTGGATCTCAAATAGATTTATGGTTTTCTCCCAAGAAATAATAGCTTATATCTTTTCAGGATCTACTAAGACACCCCTCTCAGATATCACATGCCCCATAATTTTTTATTTCCTAATCCAAAATTCACACATGGAATGCTTACTATATAGAAGACGCTCTTTCAAAGTTCGAAGAATCATATCCAAATGGTCCTTGTGGTCCTCCTATATTTTAGATTAAACCAATATATCATCCATGAACACTAAAAAAAAGAGTCCAAGTACTGATAAAATATATAGTTCATAAAATCCATAAACACAACAGGAGCATTAGTTAGACCAAATGGCATAACCAAAAACTATAAATGCCTATACCGACTTCTAAATGTTTTCTTAGGTATATCCACTTCTCAGAATCTAAATTCGTGGTATCCTGACTAAAGGCTAATCTTTGAAAACCAATATGCCCCTCTAATTTGATCAAAAAGATCATCAATCCTAGGAAAAGGAATTTATTCTTAACAATGACCCGATTCAACTTTTCATAGTCAATAAAAAGTACAAGGCCCCCATTTTTATTCTTAGAAAAAAGGATAGGTGAATCCCATGGTGAAACTCTAGGATGAATAAATCATTTAGCCTCTAGGTCCTAAAGTTGGACCTTAAGTTATACCAACTCAACTAGTTCCATTTGATATGCTGGCATAGAAATGGGAATCGTACCAAGGAGTAGGTAAATAGTAAACTCAAACTCTCTCTATGGAGGTAAATCATAAAAATCATCCAAAAAATTCTCAGGGTGCACACACACCATAGTAAGAAGCTGACTACTCATGCAAGGGTCAACTGAATCAAGAATCATCTCTAAAAATTGACTTGACATTATCCTAGGATAAGGAACAAATGAGCCTACCCTTCTTGATCTAGAGTCCCCACTCACCCTAAATTACATGAGTGACCTCATAAAAAGATAAGAAATGAACATAATGATGATAATAGTCTATTTGGTCCTTAACACTGATCATTCAATCCATACCAATAATCAAGTTGAATATGTTAAGATCAATAACTAAGAAGTCCCATTCCACCTCAAAGTTGGTTATAATTACTTAACATGTGGGACAATTGAAACCTTGTTGGACCTCTTTCCCAAAGGTGTGGAAAGAGACAAACGAATTAAATAAGTTTTGAAAATAAGACAAGAATGTAAACTAAATTTGAAGATATGAAAGAATTAATAACACCTATATAAAACAAAGATAGCACTATAAAAGACAAAATAAACACCGTACCTTTAACATTAGACAACCCTACTTCAGATTCCCCTGGTGCATACTCCACTGCATAAAGATTTCTAGTCTCAAATCCTAGCTGAGATTTATTATCCACAAGAACATCCACCTTATGCTAAGGGAAAGAACCAAAACCCTTGTAAGAATCTTCATAAACCTATGAAACCTTGGTGAATGTGGATCCTACCTTACTACCCTAGGATATCTTTTCCCGAAAACATTTTAGATGGACAGATCATTCATAGAGATGATAAGTCTTGGGAGCCTCCATAAAGATAGGAATGGTTTGACCTCACCTTCCACACTAATAGAAAACAACCTGATAATTTCTGTATGAAGTCCCTAAAACTAATCTAGAAGAAAACTGACCACCCTTATGTTTACTCTTCTAGAAATAAGATATACCATGGCTAAAAACTGCACCAACTAAAGCTCCACCCAAACTTTTCTTTCTAGCTATATCTGCCATATCCAATTTTTCTTTGTAAACTACCTCCAAAAAGTTCAAAAGGAACATGATAATCAACATTGACTAAATATCCAACCTCAATCCCAACTCAAATCTTTGAGCCTTTAGGTACTCATTTTTTATAAGCTCTGGTTCCAGATGCTCCAACTCAATAAAACAGGTAGAATAATCCAAAATAGTATGATCTCTTGCTACAACATAAAAAAAATAACAGTATTTTCCACATGTAACATCTCAAGGTAAAAATACTAGTTAAATATTTTCTTGAAGGAAGCCTAGGTAAGATCCTCATGAAAATTAACTTTCACAATAGAGTCCCACTATCTTCTTCCTGGTCCCTCAAGAATGTATGTGAAAAAACCAACCTTCAAGTCTTTATGAATCTACAAGAAGTTGAATATCCTCTTAATTTACTCAAGAAACTCCTCAGTTTCCTAGGGTCCTTTTTAACCATGGAATATGGGTGGATGATTCATAGTAAACTCATATCCATGATCCAACACACACCCTAAGTTTCCAACAACCACTTGACCTAGAGTCTGAATTGTGTAGATTACTGCTTCTACCAAAGAAGGGTCTACTGGGTGATTCCCTTATAGATCCCATCTTGCAGCTTGCTCTCATGGATTCGGAAGATCTATTATTAGATGAATTTTCTAATAAACATAATAAAATAATCAATTAGATCACGATCACATTCAAAAATCTTAATACCACTTCATAATTCAAACCAATTCTTTAAAATAATGAGAATTTAAAAGAAATTATGAATTCTATAAATTAAATATATTTCTTAAAAAGGAATAGGTCAATAAAAATAAAATTCCCATATATTTCATTAAAATTATCTCAAACCCCAAGATTTAAACCAGGTAAAAGTTCCTAACTACCCATTGAAACTTAGGTTCAGTCATGGAAGTGAGCTAGCTGGGCCCCTTTTCTGCACTTTCTATTTAAATTCTGATGGTCCTAACCCTAGTCTACCAAAAAAATAGAACCAAACATATGAATTTTTAACACAATTTAGGATGATCCTTCCCTCTAATAAAAAATTATAACATACCAACCCAACTCAACCAAACCACACACCTAATCCAATCATAACATGGTGAGGTGAAGTAAGATAATGGAACAAGTCTTAAATAAAAAAAATAGGACATACGACCAGAGTACTATACTAAATAAAAAGATACAAAAAAATATATACAATCTAATATAATATGTTTAAACGTGAAATTATGAATAAAACAAGACCAAAAAGTCTCCATGTGACTAATAATCACCTCCAAATCAACCCGAACCGAATGAAAAAAGAAAAAAGAGAATCCAAAATACTACATGTTTCCCTTCCCTTTAACTAAATTCTATAATACAACATATACAATCACCCAAATAGAAAATTAGGGTGTGAGAATAAATCCTAGTTGGATACCACCACAAATTTTATACAAGTTACAATATCAATAATGCAATAGATCTAGATTTTAAAACAAAATAGTTTTACAAATAATTTTCATAAATCCCAAATCCATTTGTAAATCATTTACCCTTTGGTTTTCATAAAATCCTTTAATATTCTCAAAATTATAAATATGAAAAGTAGAAGTGTTAAAATAAGAAATAATATCCATGCATCATAAGGTAATAAAGTAAACACATGTCTATGAAATTCCATCGTGCGATGTCTTGTGATACAACTGCATATAAAAACCTATGAGAAACAATCCATGATAAAAACCACCATGCGATAAAAATCCATTTATGAATAATCACACTATAATTTGGGATATAGACGATATTACAATATTTAATATACATAAATGATCCTAAACCATGCCAAAAATTGGATCTAACTGATATTGAGTCCTATTACAGTCTCTCAATGTTAAGAAAACAAACACTAGTGGTGCCACACACACTAAGGTTGCCTATGTACATTTACCGACGCACCTAAGGTTCTCAAAGTTTCAAGATTGTAAAAATAAATTTTAAAACAATGATAAAAATTTATAAAACATTTTCAAATACAATACAATACTATTTGGTATTCAAAAACCAATTTCCAAATCATAACAAATCCATTTTTAAAGAAAAATTCTTTAAAAACATTTATCTTTCTAAGAAATCCTTTAAAAACAAAAATCACTTCTATTTAATGAAAAAAAAGAATTTATCAATAATGATAAGAAATTAATAAAATTAACCTATTTTATAGAATCACCTACCTCAAAGCTATATAAACCTAGCTGCCTTTGATAACAATGATTTGAAACCATGGGACCGACCTTTGAAAGAAAATGCACGATAATAAACTACAAAGTATTGATATAAAATGCTATCTGATTATGAATCTGGAATCTAATCGTATCCAACAAAAAATCTATGACCACATGAAATAAGAACTAGATGAAATTATTTCCTAGATAGGTTCATTGAAACAACCCTGATGATCAACCACTAAACAAAGATATCTGATAAGGATGGACTCACCCAAAATCACCTAGGGTGAGCTCTGGGTCAAGAGAGGGATGGCTGCAGGTGGAATGAAAAATAAATCAAATGAACAACACCTAAAACCTATAAGGAATGATATTTAAGCGGTGTGTAATCCAATTAAACATTTTGTATTCCATTAATGTTTAAATCACTTAAAAACACATCAACTTTGTATAAAAACCCTATTTTTTTCATTACAATATGTGAACCCAGTACACTGCATGCAAACTTTCCCACCTTGAACCTATTTCATAGAATTTTTTTGGTGACCATAACATAGTTTTTAAACCCTTTAAATGATTTATAATCACTCATAAGACATTAAACAACCCAGTTTCTAGCATAAAAACACAAAATCACTTATAATGTTCTCCAAACTTGGGGAGAACCCCTCAAAGTCTATTAACACATTTATACCGAGAATCCATTAATTAAAATAAACATAAATCCCTAAAATTTAGGTAATTTACCCCTATAAAGGATCTCCATCATTGATAATCCCAAAAACACACCTAGACAAGTATGATAAACAAATCATAAACAAGGGAGTACCTGAAAAGTGTAACGGGGCGGTACAAAACTAGTAGAAAGATAAAGGTCATTAAAACTAATAATGGTCTTGAATATATTTCAATAGAGTTTATATAATTTAATGAGTTTATGGGTAATACTAGGCATCACAATGTGATTTATACCTTATAAAAAATGGTTTGGTTGAGCATATATAAAGCATTATTCTTGAGAGGGTTTGAATCATGCCTGCATGCTTAGTCTTACACAAAATATTTTGAGCCAAGGTTAACACCATGAAAGTTTACCTTATTAAATTTTCCCCATCCTTTACTAATTGGTTTAAGACTCTAGAAGTACCCTATATAAATTGACCTCTATACTATATAAATTTAAGGGTGTTTAGTTGTATGAACTATGCCCATGACAAAAATAATAACCTTGAACTTAGGGATGTTAAATGAATTTTCATAGATTATCCTGAGGGTGTAAAGGGTTATAAAATCTAGTATAATAAACCTGTATTTCATAAGTACATAATTATCCTAGATGTGGTGTTCCATAATCCAGTTTCTCTAAGAGGTAAACCTTCCACTGATCATAGTAGTCAGAAACCCCAAACAGGGGTGTTTAGTTTGATCCTATTGTTGATACTGAGTCTCCTATTAAGATTACACCACCTATTCCTGATTCAGAAGCTCATTTTGAGTTTAATTTTCATAATAGTTTAGATAATGATCCTAATAATTACATCATGGATTACCATATCACCATGGATAGATAATATAGAGTTATTAGTCCTCTATCCCTATTTTTCCATGTTGACATGGATACTTTTCCTTCCATGTTTCCCAAGTTTTTAGTAGTGAGGATCCCTAGAATTATAATAAGGTTGTTAATGACATAAATTATAAATATTGGATTACTACCATGAATTAAGAAATGAATTCCCATATGAAAATCCATACATGTTTCATAGTTAACAGGACACATGGATCCAAGGTGATCAGATGTAAATGGATATTCAAAATTAAAGAAGATAACACTTGAGAAAGTAAAATTAAATATAAATATAAAATGGTGGTAAGTTTTTTCATTAACGAGGATTTAATTACTTTGATAATTTTTATAATGTGTTTCAACATTATTATACTAGACTTATTCTAGCCTTTTCTACTCATTTTGATCTACATATAGAAAAGATTGATGTTAAAACTTATTTCTTGCATAGTGATCTTAATGAAAAATTATATAGGAGTCATCATGATGGTTTTTATCATGAATTTAAATATAATAAAATATATTTAGTTAAAAAATATATTTATGGTTTAAAGTAGACTTCTTGATAATGGTATAGAAAATTATACTCATTCCTATTGTAAAATAATTTCAATGGGGGTAAATTGGATGCATGTGTCTATTTTAAATCTGTTAAACACTATATGATTTATTTTATTTGGAATTTTTAAGATATAATTATTATGTTTAGTGATATTAGATTAATAATCACTATTAAAATGAAATTATAAACATATTTTGAAATAAAATACTTAGGTTTCACTAAGTAGATCTTAGGTATGGAGATTATAATAGATACAAAACATAAACTACTTTATTTTTTTCAAAACAATTATATTATTAAGGAACTTAAAAGGTATCTATTTGACTATTTAAATCCTATTAGGGTTCTATTTTGACCAACATTTTAAATTTTAAATCTCTCAGTCTCTTACCACCACTACTAATATTGAATACATGAGTAGAATTTCATATAAAAATATTGTTGGTAGTATAATGTATGATTTAATTTATACTAGACTGGTTGTTACCATATCTATTTATAGATTGACCAAGTTTATAGGAAATATAGGTAATCCACACAGGCATTCTCTTAATTCAATTTTGAGGTACATTTCTTTTACTACATTTTTTTTAATTTTTTATTATAGAAAATTGAATTTTAGATAATTAATGACTGGTTTTATGGACCCTAACTATGATGAAAATGTTATTAATAGAAGGTCTATGATTGAAATTGTATTTATTATGTTTTGGGGACTTATTTACTATAAATTAAATATAAAATTGGTAGTGAATATCTCAACCACTAATGATAAATACATTAGATTGATAAAGACTATTAAAAAAATCCATATGGCTCAAAGGTTTGATTTCTGAACTGGGTTTATGTAATTACATTATTATAATTTACTATGATTTTAAATTTGATTTAAATTTTACTTAAAACCTATAATTTCATGTTATGTTTAAAAATATAGAAATTAATCTATATTTTATTAGATAATTCATTGAATTAGGAACTGCATGTGTCAACAAGATACATACTGATGATAACCTGAGTGATAGTTTGACTAAGGTCATGAATCTATCGAAATTTAAGATATATTTATATTTACTTAACATGGTTTCAATTGAATGAAATTAGGTACAAGTAAATCAACCTTTTTTTATATTATTTATAGATGTTGGATATTTATTTTTTTTGAATTATTATTGTGACTTACAAAACTATTTTTTATGTGTTTTAATTATTTTACAATCCTTACATGAAATTATGTTTAATTTTATTTTATCATATTCCATTTTCTATGAAATTTATTTTATTCTTACATGGAGTGATTTTTTATAATCTTACATAGGGTTTAATTCAATATCACATGAATATTTATCATTTGATCAAATCTTATATGATATATGTTTAATCTAACATGAGTTTTTTCTCGATGATTTATTCATATGTGGTTAATTTTTTTTGAAATGTAAATTTTCTTCCATGTGATTAATTCTTATGCTATTGGGTGAGTTAATATTATGTGGAGAAGAACTTACTCTTATATAGACCCCTTGATGTATTTTCCATTATTATTCTTATACATTGAGTTTTTTTTATTTTGATTCATCACTTGAGATTAATCTTATATAGATCCTATATCATGCTACCCTTTTCATTTGAGGACTTCACATTTTGATTTATAATAGACCTTGGATCAATGTGGTTGTGGATAGTTTGATCACAACTTTTCACTTGTTTTGTGGTTGTTACATCACTAAATAGAGTGTTAATCCATCATAATTACCCAATTATTCATCCTTTAAAGGAATTTTATGATTTAATTACCAATATACCATTTTATTCTAGATAAAATAGAGAGTGTGAGAGATATCACTGAATATGGGGATTTCTGTCCTTGGAGGAGTGTGCTAGTAGCCTTACTATCATTGTGTTCAACTTATCTCAAAGATGAATCCTAATATATATTTGAATCTGGTACATGGGAGGGGATATTTTTTTGTTCCACCAGGGATTCCTAGATCTTGAATCTGTACTAGATCCTCCTTTTAGTTTTTTCAAGTGAAGAACTAGTCTGTAATATGGTTTACTAGTCTGTAAGTATTCTTGTATCCATTTTTTTATGTTCTTTAAGTTTCTATGATCTAGGTTTATAAGATATTATTGATTTTTATTCTTCACTTATTATCTTATAATTGGTTTATGTTTTATCATTAATAAAATATTTTAAGGGTTGTTTTATTTCCATGGACGTATGACCAAACTGGTCTAAACCATGTTAAATCAGAGTCACCACAATATTAATTTTCTTTTCTTTTTGTTACTCATCTTGAATCATCACCGTTTCACTCAAATTTTTTTGTTATTTTTTGACCTTATAATCTTGAATTAATTAAAATATTATAAATAATTCACATATATAGCATCATATTTTATTACATGAGGGAATATGATTAGCATTTTTCTAAATGGTAACATGATATATATATAATATAACTCACAAATCCGAAATTCAAAGGGGTGTTGTCAACCAACACCCATTGAATAATTATTTCAAGTATACAGATTTATCCAATGGACTAAAAAACTAAAAACCATGTTTGGAGTTGGGTGTTAACATAATACAATATTTTAGTCACTACTTGGATGTTTGGTCACACCCATTTACACATCCCAGGTGATGTTGTACTTATCACTATTATTTGATTTTAATGATCACAAACACTCTTAAAAGTGTTTAATTTTTTAATTTAAGTGTTTGGAAGATAATATTGATGGTATATTATTATAAATTTTAAATAACCTTGAAATATACTTTAATAGGTATTAATGGAACTTGTGAAGCCTTGAAATAAGGCTAGAAGAATCAATGATGGTTTTTGAACAAAGTGGAGGTGCCACATTTTGAAGCTCAAGGAAACATGAAACATAGACCAACCAGTACAGTTCCATAAACCAACTGGTACAGTGCCACTATAAAGATGGTGTATTTATACTAGCTATTCGGTGGTATGATTAGTAGCACCCCAAAGCATTAGGATCCCACTGGATACCTGGTGGAGGAGAACCAACTAGATGGTACTGATAGAGAGAACCAATACACCCTGGAGTCATCCACTGAATTTCTTGTAGAGGATCACTAATTAGATGGTGGTAGAAGAAATAATCAATATGTCATCAGGTATTACACAAAATACCGTATGGATTATATAGGGTATCTGATGGATTCATGATAGCAACACCATGGCCAACATTTATGATAATCAAATTACATCGAATCTGATCTTAAGCATCTTCATGACACACGATAAATTTTAGAACATTATCAAAGGTTTTAAATCCTATAAATAGAGTCCTTGTTGGCTTTTGAAACTCATATTATCTTCCAATATCCTATTAAAATGTTCTAAAATTTCTAAATATCTCTCAAAGTGCTATCTTTTCTAAATCATATTTTCTCCATTCAAGAGTGTGTACAAATTATAATATCTTCTCAATCTCTTATATTATTCCCATTATCTCTTATAATTCTTCATATTATTTAAGATAATTGAGACCAAGATATAAATTTATTAATTTATAGAAATTCTATATTCTTCCTCTTTCTTTTAATAGTGGTTCTCACTACCCATAAAGTGAGAGACTTTGGTTTTATTTCCATTTCTGTTAAAAAGTAAAGGGATTATTCTTTTGAGGTTTATAGATTTCCTATTAAAGATCTAGTATTAATTGTATTTTTGATTTCTTGATATAACCTAAAAATAAAGGTAAATATTTGGTATCTTGGCTACCATTAAAGCTGAGGGACTGATATATTAAATCCTTAAGGGATTGGGGTGAAATATGTAGGTGCAAATTTAAATCTATTTCCAAACATACTTACCAAATATTGTGATATATTTAATTTCCACAGTTTCATTTATTTATCAGTTTAAATCATTCATTTATTCATTTTTTTAATCCATCAAACACACTTAATCAGTTTATTTTTGAATTTCTCTTTGTTTTATGCTTTCACTTATATTATTTTACTTAATTATATTGTTTCATTTTAAACTTTGAATCTTTTTTTATCTCTTAAAAGGTTTTGTTTTCTTCAATATTTAATAAATAAGTTCTTAAACATATATTGATTTCCTTTAAAGGTAAATTTACCTCCCTCTTTCCATTTTACCCCAGTCTAACCTTAATTTGGTATTTAATGAGTTATTAAATTTCTTAATTTCTTTGTTTTCAAAATATTTTGAAGCTTATTTTTTTATTAAAATATTTAAATGATTTTTCAAGAAAAATTGTTTTTATAAATGGATTTTTCAAACACCCATGGTGGACTTGAAGGATAATACTTTGTCCACGCTCCATTTTTTTGATGGTACTAATTATACTTATTTGAAATCAAGAATTTATACTTTTATCATATATATTGACTATCCTGTTTATAATATTATAATTAATGGGTATGATATTTCAATTTAAGAATAATAAAAATAGAACCCAATGATATTTCTACTTTTAAACTTGATGTAAAATCAATATATGCATTAAATTTTGGTTTATATAGTAATGAGTTCAAGATAGTTTCTTTACAAAAAATAATACATGAAATATATAAATTATTAGATGTTATGCATGAAGGTAAATATAAAGTTAAGCATACATGGATTTACATGTATAAAAAAGGTTGTGAGAGTTCCTCTATGCATCTTAAGTAGTCATCACTACCATTTTTGCAAGATCTATTCATATTTTTAATGGAAAAAAATATCTTGGTAAGTCTCTTTCTATATAAACATTGGTCAAACAAATCATTTGGGTTTTACTGATCATTTGAGAACCAAAAGCCACCATGATCCAAATATTTAAAGTTGTTAAAAATATAGCAGTTGAGGAACTCATAGGTTCTCTCTTGATATATGAGATAACCAAGAGGAGAAAAATTAAAAATGAGTATTAAGAGGTTAATAAAACTAAAATAATAATTACTTTCAAGTATAATAATGACCACTCATCCTTGAGTCACATTGAAGTTTCTAACTTTACCACTATTATGTAAAATTATAAGATAAAGAAGAGATCCTATTGATAATTCAAAAATAAAAATCAAGAATTTGAAGTTATATGATTTGGTTGAGAAAATTAGGGCCTCATAAAGCTAAATTGTCCCTTGAACATGAAAAAGTAAAAATACAAGAAGCAAGGTATGAAGGATATAAAGGTTTAGACTTGGAGCTCTAGTAAGGACTCAATTTAAATATATGAATCAAATGATGAAAGTCCTATATGTCTCATGGAACATGTTGAGGAAGGAATTAAGGTTACTTATAACATTAATCACTCTCTTTATCATTCCACTTCTTAATTTTCCACTTCTTCAAATTATTCTTTAAATTATGAATATATTCTTCATGCTAAAAATGAACTTCAAAATGGTTTTTGACATTTTTTAAAAATTTTAAGATATTAAAAAGAAAAAAACTTTTTAGTTATGAAAAAGATAAAATTTTAAAAGAAAAATTATATTTGGTTTTAAAGTTAAAAGAACAACCAAATTTTAAAAATTTAGAATATAAAATTATAGATCTAAAAAACACTATTTATCATTTTACCCAAGGGGAAGAAAATTTGAATAAAATTTTGGGTTCTCAAATATCTGATAAAAATCTCTATGGTTTTGTTTTTTAAAAAATTCTAAAAAGACTACATTTGTAAAGGTAATTTCTAAAAATAAAATTTTTAATTATTACAATAAAGTTATTCATATTGTTTATTAATGAAATTTTAAAAATTCTAGATATTGTAGACCAAAAAGAATTTATCTCGCTTCTCATATTTATAATAGAAAAAGTTTCTCTAACCAAGTTTGTATTCAAAAATATTTTTTAGATAACTTAAGTGGACCCAATATATGGGTACCAAAAGTTATAGTTTCTTAATATTTTATAGAATAAGAGAAAAACCCAAGAATCTACATGGTACATGGATAGTGGGTGCTCAAGTAATATGTGTAGTGATCCAAATTTAATCATCTATAAAACTTTTACGAAGGACATGTCACTTTTAGAGATGATTAAAAATGAAAAATTACCAGTATAGGTAAGATTTGTTTCTCCAACTCTACTCAAAATAATAATGTTTTATTTTTTAGAGGCTTAAAGAATAATTTGTGAAGTATTAGTCAATTATTTGATAGAATTTTTAAACTTACTTTTAAAAATATTTTTTTGTAATGTTTTTAATTCTATAGTAAATATTTTATTTCCCATATCCAATTTTTTAAAATTTTATATTATAGATTAAAAATATATTTCAAGTCAAAATGTTATGTGTTTAAGTGCACAAGATAATTATTCTTGGATTTGGAATCTATTCCTAGGTTATTCTAATATTCAATCTCTTGTCAAACTCAACTGTAACCGACTAGTATGAGATTTACTGAAATTGTCTTTTAAAGATAACTTAGTTTGTGAACATTTAAAACTTGTAAATAAAGGAAAATATTCTTTTGAAACTAAAAACCATGTTTCCTCTTCTAAAACCTTATAACTAGACCACCTTGAACTTTTTGGACCAACTCAAGATACTAGTATTGGAAGTAAAAAATTATACCTTTATAATTATCGATTACTTTACTAGATTTACATGGGTTTATTATTAGATTAGAAGATCGAGGATTGTAATTTATTTATCAACTTTCAAGTAAATTCAAAAATGAAAAATTTTAATAAATATTTTCTATTTTAAGTGACCATGGTGGAGAATTTAATAATAAATTATTTGATGATTTTTGTGCTTCTCAAGGTTACCATCACTCTTCTTCTCATATAACACCTTAACAAAATGGGGTTATCGAAATATGAAATAAGACCCTCAAAGAAATATATAGGACTTTATTAAATGAGTTTTCCATTATATAATTCTTCTAGTATGAGGTGGTAAATACCACTTACTTTATCCTTAACTGTTTTCTAATAATACCCATCTTAGAAAAATACCTAATGAACTTTGAAAAGTAAAAATTAAAAAGTTGGCATCTTTAAAGACTTTAGTTATGAATGATTTATCATTAATACTAAGGATAATATAGGAAAGTTTGACCCAAAATCTATCAAAGGTATATTTCTTGGGTAATCAAACTCCAGTAAATGCTACCGAGTCTTAATTAAGAAGACTGATAACATATAAGAATATATTCACATCAAATTTGATGAGAGTCCTTCTAAATCACATTCACAAGGTGATGGTGTTGTTGACCAAACTAGTTTAAACCTTTATAAACCTTAATATTATAAAGTAATTAAAGATAATTTAGAACCCCTATCTACTACTTTACACAAGTCTTGGATTTAATATAAATACCATTCGATTGAGAATGTTTTCGGTGAATTCTAATCTGGAACTTGTACTAAAAGGCTAGTTTTAAATGAGGGTGAACATTAATATTTTCTCTATCACCTTAAATATAATTCCATTGATGATGATATTAATGATTATAATTGGATACTTAACATGAAAGAGGATATAAAACAATTTAAAAGGAACAATGTTTAGAGTCTCATGGAATGTATTGATAAACACCCTATTATTGACACCAAGTGGGTTTTTTGAAACAAAATTGATGAAAAAGGAAATTTTATCCGTAACATGGATTGAATTGTTACTAAAGTCTATAATAAAGAAAAAGGTATTGATTATGGTGAAACCTTTTCTTACATTGATCTACTATAATCCATTAGTATCTTGTTTTTATTCTCTACTCATTTTAATTTCAAACTTTTTCAAATGAATGTAAAAAGTGATTTTTAAATGGTTTTATTTATCAAAATGTTTTTGTAGAACAAAAAACCAATTTTAAAAATCCTAGTTTTCCATATTCTATTTTCAATTTAATCAAAGATCTATATGGTTTAAAATAATCCCCTCAGGATTGGTATGAGAGGTTAACTAAATTTCTTTTATCAAATGATTTCAAAATGGGAAAAGATGATTTTACTATTTTCATCAAAAACTTTCCAATTTTTTTATTAATTATTAAAATTTATTTTGATGATATTATTTTTGTATCAACTAAATAAATTATTTTTAATTAATTTTATGATTTAATGAATAAAGAGTTTAAAATGAGTTTGGTAGGAGAACTTAAATTCTTCCTTAGTTTTCAAATTTCCAAAATTCTAATGAATTTATTTAAAAACAAAGTAAATATAATAATGAAATTCTAAATAAGTTTGTAAAAGATAATAATAAGTAAATTAGAACTTCCATGAGTACAAATTGTTAGCTAATGATGGATAAAGTCAACCATTCATTTGACAACAATATTTATAGAAGTATGATTGGAAGTATACTTTACCATATTTTGACCTAATATGACCTCATGTTTAGTGTATGAATTTGTGGTAATTTTAAATAAAATATAAAGGAATATATTTTAAAACCCCTTAAAATAATGTTTTGTTATTTTAAAAGAACTAAATACCTTGGATTGTTTTATCCTAAGGAAACCTATTTTGAACTTTCTTATTTTTATGATGTTGATTTTGGCGGATTATAACTAGATAGGAAAAGTACTAGTGGAACTTTTAATATACTAGTAAAATACCCCATATCATGGAGTAGTAAGAAGTTAATTTTTTTTCTCTTTCTATAGACAAATAATAATACATATTTTCTGGGAGTTATTGCACCCATGTTATATGGATGAAACATACTCATCTTGAATTTGGGATACCATAATATCTTATACCTATCAAGTTTGAAAACACTAGTGTGATTAGTATCTCTAAAAATCCCATCCAATACTCTTGAAATAATAAAATTGACTTCATACACCACTTTTTATAATATCACTTTCAAAAAGGTGATATCATTTTTGATTTTTTTTCACCAACCTTCAACTTTTTGATATTTTTACTAAACCACTTACTCTTGATCACTTTAGCTTCATTAAAGGTGAGTTGTGTATGATTATCTTATGATAATTATCTCTAAAACTTAGTAATCATGAGATTTTTTTAATTTAAAATCACTTTTCAAAATTGTTTTTCAAAATTGATTTCAAAAAATAAAATAAAAATTCAAAACTTTTCATAATTTTGGTAAAGTAAATTGAGTAGTATACTCAAAGAAAACCATTTATGTCTAGATATAAAAAAGTGTATATTGTTTTGACAGAGATTATCTTAGGAATTTATCCCAAAAAGAGTTAATTGGGTTATTAACCCTTTCTCTATCCTAGGCACAATGATTGTACTTTTACTACACAACTGGTTTTATACTCCTAGAAAATTTTCTATGGTTAATTATTACAATATTTTCTAAAACATAGTGATGGAATGATTTTTCTAAAATATTTTATAAGTATTTTATTTCTTTATTTATTTAAAAATTATTTCCAAATTTTATTATCTTCTTTTCTCTTAAGATTTATTAAAAAATTTTATCTGAAAAAATAGTTAAAAATTTCATTTTATTCTTTATAAAATTTCAAAATATTATTTTTTTCTCTCTAAAAAGATCATTAATGATGATAAAAACTATTTAAATTTATATCTCTCTTTATTATTTAACCCTGTATATGACTTATTTTTGATAATATAAAAGGGGTATAAATATATGGTTTTATGTGTGAGAATTTTGTGTGGGGAGAAATTTTATTTATAGGGGGAGATGTTAGTTGTTGGGAGTAGTTTTTAATTATTCTTAGAAGGAAATCTTGATATCCTAGTAAAGTAAAAAAATTATTATATTTTTAATCTTATTTTATTATTTTTTTAATTCAATTATTATTCAGGTGTTTTTTATCATAAAAAATAGGGATATTATTGTTTTTCTCACCATTATTTGATTTTAATGATCACGAACACTCTTAAAAGTGTTTATTTTTTTTTCATTTAAGTGTTTTCATCTAAAATTGTTGATAAATTGTTAGCTGTTTGAAAGAACCTTACAGGATCCTTTAAAAAGTCTTAATGGAAGTTGTGAAGTCTTAGAAGAAGGATATAATAATCATAGAAGGATTTTGAAGAAAGTGTAGGAGCCACTTTGTGAAGCCCAAGGTTGCAGGAAGAACTGGCTAGCTAATGACATGCCCGGTAACACCCCCAAGATGTAGGAGCCTGCGGGCTACCCGATGGAGGAGCACAGGTTAGCAGGTGTTGATGGATAAAAGTAACGAACCAAGAAGTTATCTAATAAATAGATATTGGAGTAGAACCATCCAACCAGTGATAACTTACAAAAATCAAAGTAGCATCAGGTAATATATTGGCTACCCAATAAAGGCTACTAGGTATCTGGTGGAGTTGTAGTAGCAGCTCCAAGACCCACATTTATAAGGGTCAAAATACATCTAATCTAGTCTTCAATGGATTCATGGTAACTGGATAATTCTATATCATTAATGATGGTATTATAGGATATAAATAGAGACCTTGGTGGCCTTATAAACTCACCTTATCTTCCAATATCCTACAACAATGTTCTATGAGTGCTAAATCTATCTTAAAGTGCTCTCTTTTCTAAATCTTATTAAATCCATTCTAGAATTTGAAAAAATCTAAATATCTTCTCACCATCTTCTATTATTATCATTCTCTCCTATTGTTCTTTGTATTCTTTTAGAGAATTGAGATCAAGCTATAAAGTGATTGCTCCCTAGTAATCCTATCATCTTCATCTTTCTTCTAATATTGATGCTCACCACTGTTAATGTGAGGGACTTTGGAATTATTACCATTTTCATTAAAAAGTAAAGGAAATATTATTTTGAGGTTTTTATATTTCCTATTAAAGAACTAGTTTCTATTGTATTTATGGTTTTTTGATATAACCTAAAAATAAACGGAATGATTTGGTGTTATGGATACCATTAAATCTAAGAGACCAATACAATAAATTCCTAAGTGATTGGGGTTGTAGATATTGGATCTATTTTAGAGATATTTATAAGCTTTATTACTAAGTATTGTGCCTTATTTACTTTTCACAATTTCAATTATTTATCACTTTCAATCATTCTTTTATCCAATTGTTTAATACATAAAATGTGCTTAAACGATTCATTCTTGAATTGCTATTTGTTTTATTCTTATGATTATATTTTTATATTTAATTATATTTTTGCGCTTTAAACTTTGATTATTTTATTTTTATCTATTTAAAAGGTTTTATTTTATTTAATATTTTATAAATAAGTTTTTAATCTTAGATAGATTTCCATTAAATTTTTAAACGAAAATTCACCCCCTCATTCCATTTTACCCAACTCCGACCTTTAGGTGGTAGTTTCATAACAATTGATAAGTGTTCATTATCACTTAAATAACAAAACATTCCTTGTATATATACATATAATACATCATAAACATTATAATAATCACCTTAAGAATCATTATAACATTTTATTGTACTCTTGTGATAATCAAACCAATTTCTCAGCCCATAAGTATGAGGAGAGTAAGGTCAAGGAAAATGTCACTACAATGCTAGGAAAACTCAATCATCGATGCAATAATAGCAAGAGAGAAAATTTGAAGAAACGTGATACCACCATGAAAATTCATGGTCAATCCTAAATTAAAAAACATGAGAAAAAAATCAGGGCTAATTGTACTCCCATGACAAGGCATGCTTAATCCTCAAACCCCGATCATGGGAAGATAAGATAAGTCGATCACGTTGAAAAAAGTCTCAGGGAATCCTCATGTAAATAAGTATAAATGAATATCAAGATACCTGAATTTTTTTGATACATTTCTCTCTACCCATGTGTTATGTTATGGATGCCATAAAAATAAGTTGGCATGACAACAAGTGAATAAATAATGAATAGTTGATCATACAAGATACAATAAAAAAATAAAATAGAGCACATGAAATTTACATGGTTTAGGAAAATCCATATATCTATAGGGATGTAATACAATTTTACTAATAATAAGAGAATAATTAAAGTTCAAGAGAAATACACAACATGAACAAAAAACCCAAAATCAAATATTAAGATAATGGTGAAACTATGTTACCATAATGTTCAAATATACATAGTAGTCTATAGTGCTACAATACTCCAAATCAGTGCATCTAATAAAACCAATTATAATGGTTATATATGGACCTGGTGTTATATACACACCTCATAAAATTTTCCCAAATATTAAAACAATTAATCAGTACCCATAATCCCAACACTCTCCTACTGGGAGAATGACCAGATGTATAGATTCCTTTCATGCTCTCACAGTTCTTATATAGTGTTATAATACATAATGTTCATTACTTATAAAAGAAAAATAAAGGAAAAATAATTACTTAAATTCTCAATGATCATTTGTTTTATCAACATGTCTATCAGATTTTTACTTTGTTAGTTTTTTTTCAATATTAGAAGAAAATATATTGCAATCCTATGATGAAGTGGTGCTTCATTTTTTTATGTAAGATGTATCAAACTCTAAGTGTCACAATACAATACATTTTTTAAAGAAACCACATAATCCTAGTAGAATATTAAATAACCCTTACTTGAGTACCCATGGAATTGTGAAGACATATTCATAGGGGAAATATAAAAATGACATATTAAAGAAGAACACATAGATTTAATTGTATTGAATTTGTTTTCAATATAAAAAATGAGTGAAACAATTCTGTTGAAAAATACATTACTCTAAACACATGATTATGTGATGAATGATATGTTTTTGATGTTTTAGTTTTATTTTAGGGACTAAATATGTTTAGATAAAGTTTGGTGGTTCATATAAAGTGACTTTAAAGATGACCAAGTGACTATATAGTTCATTTTAAGTGACCATGGATTTTTAATTTAGAAATATGATACTCTATTTTTGTGTCGTTTTAAATTTCATGAAGATTCCTTGAAAATTTGAAGATGGAGTTTTAAAGTGATGGATTGAAATTTTTCTTAAACATTATTTTGAATATCTTTGACCGAATTTAAATAAATTTAAATGGATAAGTATTATATCCGTATATAAAACTATAAAGTGGATATCTATTTGAGATTTTATTAAACTTTTCACATGGAGATATTATGAATTAAATCTGAATGAGATTTATAGAAAAACCAAAGGATAAATTTAATATAATGACATTTAATAAGATTATTCAATATTTAAAATTGGGAAAATATTTTTTCTATATTATTAGTCAATGAGGCATTCATTCTTTGAGGAATTAATTACTATGAAAAATCAATACTATAAATCTGTTCTATATCAACTAACCTATAATAATGGTTTGGAAAACCCTTGGTATAGTTTTTCCTTATAAAAATGTTTTTTTGAAGGTATTGGTATACAAACTGTTTTAAAAAACTGTTGGTATAGAGTTTTGCTGATTAACCAATTGTGAACCTCCATTCCCAGGCCAATTTTTCACTTCTATACAACCAATTTATCCCTCCCCGTTGATTTCTGTCTATCTTCATCTATTGTTAATAATTTTTGCATCATTTTTTAGGTAGAATTGTCAAGGTATGTTGTTTTACTTCACTTTATCTCTTATTTTATCCTCCCACTTTTTCATTTTTATGCCCAAGATTCCTATGGTGACCTAGGGTTTCATGTTTCATGAATTTCATTGTTTTTTTTTTATTTTTTTGGGTTTATAAACAATATCTAAGGACCTTTATTTGTTTCTGTTAGTGGAATAAAACAAGGCATCATTGGATTTTTCATTTCTAGTAGGCGGTTCTACATACACTACAGAAAAAATGGCCATTTGTGATGGGACCCGACCCCATTTTAAATAGTTCAGGATATGTACTTATTTACGATGAGAAAGGATTTCCCATTACAAATAATTCTTCTCACTTATTATTTGCGATGGAAAATCAATTCCGTCACAAATACCTTTGGCGAGAATGTCCACCATGTCGTGGAAAATGTTATTTGCGACATAATTGATTTCCTGTCACAAATAATTGTTTATATCACTCATATATTCTTTACTGAGAAGGGTATTTGCGATGAGAGCCATTGAAAATATTAATTATTTGTGACTGATCCCGTCACCAATAACAATTTATTTGCAATGAGTTCTGCCATAAATAATCTGTTGGTAGGAGTTATTTGTGATGGTTCACATTTCAAATACTTTTACATCACCACCATATCTATTTATGGTAGATGATATTTGCGACATAGCCCATATAAAATAGTAGAATTTGTGAGGAAAATTCTGTCACAAATAGTCTATCACAAATAATCTAACATATATATATGCCCCCCTGTAGAATTTTACAGCATTCTCTCCACTCCTCACCCAACAATCTCTCCACTCCTCACCTTGATTTCTTTTTGTTTTCTCACTTTAGAAATTTTTATTTTTCTAGAGATCTAACGTTATCGGCAACACAACACTGTTTTAATTCCATTAATACGTCATTTTTGAGGTATATATTTTAATATTTTTAATATTTTCTTAATTTATTTTATTTTATATTAGAAATTATTAACAATAATTAATTGAAATTAGCAATAATTAATTGAAATTAGAAATAATTAATTGTAATTAGTTGCAATTGATATTAATTAGATATAATTGATAAATAATTTGTAATGATTATAATAAATAGTAAATAAATATTGATAAATAGTAAAAAAATATTGATAAATAGTAAAAAATTATTAATAATTAGTAAAAATTTCTAATAATTAGTGGGAATTAGTAATAATTAGTGATGATTAATAATAAATAGCGTCAATTTGAAAAATAACTATAATTAGATAAAATTAACCGTAATTCGAAAAAATTAGTGATAATTAGTAATAATTACTGGTAATTATCAATTAATACCGGTAATTAGAAACTATTGGCTATTATTAGAAAAAATTAGCAGTAATTAAAAAAATGGTGGTAATTAACAGTAATTAGTAAAAATTAACATTAATTAATGGTAATTAGTAAAAATTAGTCGTAATTAGTAAAAATTAGTGGTAATTAGTGAAAATTAGCTGCCATTAGTAAAAATTAGTGGCAATTTGAAAATAATTAGTAATATTTTGATGCAATTAGCACTAAATAGGAAAAAATATTAAAAACTAGTAAAAATTAGGGACAATTAGTGGTAATTAGTAAAAATTAGTGGTAATTAACGATAATTAGTAATAATTTTTGGCAAATAATGATAATTAGTAAAAATTACCAGCAACTAGAAAAAATTAGCAGCAATTAGTAAAAATTAGTAAAAATTAGTAGTAATTAACGTTAATTAGTAATAATTAGTAAACATTAGTGGCATTCAGTGATAATTAGTAAAATTTAGCACCAATTAGTGGTAATTAGTAAAAATTAGTGGAAATTAGTAAAATTTACTGGTAATTAGCGGCAATTAGAAAAAATTAGAGGCAATTAACTATAATTAGTAAAAATTAGTAACAATTAGTGGTAATTAATGTTAATTAGTAATAATTAGTAAAAATTGAAAAAAATTAGTGCCAATTAATAAAAATTAAAGGTAATTAGTGTTAATTAGTAAAAATTAATAAATATTAGTGGCAATTACTAAAAATTATTGGTAATTAATGGTAAAGAGTAAAATTTAACGGTAATTAGTAAAAAAGAGTGGTAATTAGTAATAATTAATAATAATTAATAATAATGAGTAATAATTCAGAATAATTAGTATTAATTAACAATAATTCATAATAATTAGTGCTAATTAGTAACAATTAGGAACAATTAGTAAAAATTAACAATAATTAGTAATAATTAACAATAGTTAGTAATAATAAATAATAATTAGTAATACTTAAACAATAATTTGTAACAATTAACAATAATTAGTAATAATTAATAATAATTATAAATTATTAACAATAATTTGTAATAATTAGTAATAATTAGCAATATTTTGTAATAATTACTAATAATTAGTAATAATTAGTAATAATTATCCATAATTATGTATAATTACCCATATTTACCGATAATTACCGATAATTACAGATAATTACCTATAATTAGTAATAAATATCCTTAATTACCCATAATTAGTAAAAATTAGTAATAATTAACTATAATTAGCCACAATTAACCATTATTAACCATAATTAACCATAATTAACCATAATTAATCATAATTACCATAATTAACAATAATTACTAATAATTAACTGACCAAGGGGTGTGAGTGAAGCAAAGAACATTAGGGAGGTGTGTCGAGTACCAAACCCAAGAGTGCAGAAAATATTAGAAATAAAAATACAAACAATGGGTATAAGGGAAGCATAGAGAAGAGGGGATAAAGGTGATGATGGAGTGAAATAATTCTATTGCCCCTGAGTTCATACCATTTGGAGGAGAGGTATTCATGGGTAAACCTATCAGTGATAGAGGATGGAGTAGATACGAGAGATAAAAATGACATCCTTAGTGGGGATTTCCCCTTTTTTGGTTCAATCTCTCATCATAAGAAAATAATGTTTTACTGATAAAGATAATGTAAATGAATGATTATTGGTAAAACATTATTTTCTCATGATGAGATATTTAACCAAAAATGGGGAAAAACCCACTAAGCATTTCATTGATAACTCTCACATTTTTTCCTCTTCCATCACTCACAGGTTTACCCCTGAATGCCTCTACTCCAATAAATATTAACCTAGGGGAGCCAAAATTATTTCCCTCCATCGCCACCTCAACCCCCTACACTCCTTACTCCCCTAACACCCATGATTATATTTCTCCTTTCCTTAGTGTTAATTAGTAGTAATTAGAAAAAAATAGTGGTAATTAGGAAAAAATAGCAATAATTACCAGTGATTTGTAATACGTAGTGGTAATTATTAAAAATTAGTAGTAATTAGTAAAAATTAGAAGTAATTAGAAGATAATATCAATAATTAGTAAAAAATATCTAAAATTAGAAGTAGTTAGTAATAATTAGTAAAAAATAGTAGTAATTAATGGTAATTACAAAAACTAGGTGGTAATTAGTAAAAATTAGGGATAATTGTCTAAAATTAGTATGCAATATTTATATCCACTATTTTTTTAGTTTGTAATAATTTATTATATTTAGGTTAATATACCACTAAGTATTGATATTTTAAAATATTTAAAATTAATTTAAAATTAATTTATTTTTTTATTTTTTTGGATCATATATTCCTTTTATCAGATTTATCATAAGAAATATAAATATTTCCTATTTTTTTAAAAAATATAGAATAAGGAAGTAGATAATAGTTTTTATTAAAATATCACAATTAGAGAACTCATTATAGGAATTTAGACGGTTTTGGTATAAATCATATATATATTGATGGTGTTGAATCTTTTTTATCATTCGTATCATCAAAACTAGAATATTTTTAGAAGGTAAAATTAAGTTTCCATTTAAGAAATGTGATTTGAGGATATTTTAAACATTTGATAGAATTGGGGGTTATCTATTACATTTTGGTTTTCATAAAGATTATGTATTTTTTGAAATCAACATGGTGAACATAGTTATGAATAAGATACTAATAATTTAGTTCTAGATCCATCATGGTTTTAAAATTTATTACTTGAGGGTGATGGTCCTTATTTTGAATAAACATAAACTCAGAACGTTCATTAAACTCATGATTTAGAACCATCTTGATTTTACGAGTTGTTAAAGTCATATGGGGATGCCTTATATCCTGGTTGCAAGATAAGAAAATTTTAAGTAGTTACAAAAGTTATGGATATTAAATTATATAATGGAATGTCAAATATCTATTTTTATCAGATACAATCTTTGGATAAATCAATTTTACCTAAAGAAAATGTGTTTCCTACTAATTTATATGAGAGAAAGAGGCTAGTCCATAATTTGGGTCTTGGTTATTAGAATATTCATACATGTTCAAATTATTTCATCCTATATATGGTAAAAATGAGTTATTAGTTAGTTTTCCTATATTTGGACAATAGATGTACAAAGAGGCACAACAAGGGAAGTCTGTATTGGTTCTCATTAAATATTTGAGGTATTTAACTCTTAAACCTAGACTATAGTGTTTATTTATGTCTCAAAATACAATGTCATTTATGTCATAGAAAAAATCCAATATTTTAACTAAAAAAAGCTTAAATCATTGTGAGATTATGATTCATGATTTTCTTGATAAGTTGCATCCATATTTTGATTTAGAATCTAGTAATGTGAGATTGGATCTTTCTATAGATGGTTTATGTCTATCTGGTTATTATGGTAGTCAATATTCTTATTATCCTATCTTTATAACTTTGTAAAAATTACGTCCTTAGATATGGATGAATAAACCATATATCCTTTTGAGATTAAAAATTCCAATAAATCCAAAAAATAATATTGTTGTTTATTTTAAGATATTAACTGATGAGTTAAATTTATTGTGAAGTAACGGTGCTAATACATAAGATGTTGTTGTGAAACAAAATTTTATAATGAAAGCTACATTAATGTGAACAATTAGTGACATCCCATTGATGTCATGTTATTTGGATGGAGTCAACATGGTTAAAAATAGTTTTTGTACTGTATGAGTAAAAAAAACCATTTGTGCTCTCAAATAGAATAAAACCTTATTTTTTGACCGTCATCACCAATTTCTTTCTACTGGCCATCCTTTTTGAAGGAATGTAAATAATTTCAGAAATGGTAAAATTGAAAGAGATAGACCTCCATAAATGATTTAAGTTATTGATTTAAAATCTATTGCCTTTTCATTACCTCCCATTACCTTCAAACCAATTATAAACCAAAAAATAGATGGATTTGGGAAAGATTACAATTGAATAAAATTGAGTATTTTTTGGGATCTACCATATTTGTCTAATTTATTGTTCTATCACATGTTGTATGTCATTCATGTTGAGAAGAACTATTTTAATAATATATTTTATACAGTTTTGGACACACTTGGTGTGACTAAAGATAATTTAAATGCACAATTAGATATTGAACAAATTTTCAGGTGACCAAAACTTGAGTTGTTTTAAAATAATATATCACAGAAGTTAATGGATAAAAAATAAGCTTATACAATTTATAAATATAATTATTTATTATTTTTTCAATGGATTGTGGATTTGAGACTTACAGATGGTTATGTTTCCAATTTGGATAGATGTGTCAGAAATGGGCATATTACTGAATTAAAAAGTCACGATCTTCATGTTATAATGGAAATAATTTTACTAATTTGATTTAGTGTTTTGTTATATTATTAGATTTGGGATGAACTAATATAAATATAATTTTTTTCAAGACATTTGTGTGGTGACAACATACTATGATGCACTGAGTATACTATAATAATATGTTTTTTTATTTTATATAAACTCAAATTTTTTTCTCCTGGTTTTCTTTGATTTAATGGAATATTTAATATTACATTTGTTTTATGAAGAAAAATGTGATGGTCTGGTACAATTTTTATGTATTTACCCATATGAGATATGGATGCAAAAATTAAAGAAAAAGTAACATAATAAATCATCCATTAAAGGTTCAATTGTTGAATCTTATTTATAGGAGGAAATTTATTTTTTATGCTTCAATTATTTATAACATGAATATCCTTAAAAATACAACTGAATGTTCTATAATGAGGGAATTATAAATGATATAATGAATAAAAAATTATTAGTTTTTAATTACCATGAACTTGGATTTGTTGGAGTTCATGAACAATATATTTCAGATGATGAACATCACATGGATCATATATATGTTCTGATTAACTATGAAGAAATGAAATGATTTTTATAGTGAGTGATACTTCACCAATTCATTATATTTTTAAAAGTAAATTAATATTATTTTATTTAAAGATTATATAATGATCATATTAGGAACAATTTCTATATATTACACCAATTGCTCTTGAAGAACATGGAAAACATATTTTTTCCTACTTGTTTCAAAGTCTAGTAAAGTAAATTTTTTATGGTTTATTATATAAAATAAATTATTTTTTATATTTATAATGATTTTTTCAATTTTATTGTTATCACAACATGCTGATAAAAATGATAATTGATTGTGTGTATTGAGTACATCACTATACAAAATGGTTTAATCTTATAATGCATATGTGTTGAATAGTTTTTGATATCATACACGTATATATGGTTAATAAAAAACAATGAATAATGGTGTTTTATTGAGTATATATCATGATAGATAAAGTGAATTTTACTTTTAAGGAATTTTGGATGAAACAATTAAGCTATGTTATCTAGGAAAAAATTATGTAACAATGTTTAAATGCCACTGGTTTGACATTGATATAGGTTTTCATATTCATCTATGCCATGGAATCATTGGAATTAAATATAAAAGGCTTCTTGAAGTAAATTAAATATTTATATTAGCTCATCAAGAACATTAAATTTATTATGAAAATTATTGTGGTTCTTAAAGAGAGTTAATTGACAAGTGTAGCATTATAAAAATAAAATCTTGTGAAGATCAGTTTATAGAATGTGAAAGTGGTTCTACTAAAGTAAAAGAATTGAAAATTTTCAAGAGATATCTTCAAATACACATTTTCCATGAAGAGACTCTAATATCAATGATAAAACCCAATAGTTAGAGACCAATGGTGATGATGATGTTTATGATGTAACACCCCAAGTTTTTCTAAAAATAAATAGAAATGCATGGAAATTTGTTTAAATTAGATATTTATAACTATCCTTTAAACATAATTTTTCCACTTCTATGTTTTGAATTTCAAGAAACTGTCATCTAAAATTATGTTCAGTAAGTTATTTGAAGTCTGATGAAACCAATTTTTTTTTTGTGAATAGTAACATACTCTTAGGAACAGTAATATTGATAGTAATATGACCCTAATGAATAGTAAATTTTATTATTATTTTATTTTCTTAAGGCTTTAAGATAATAATATCTTGGGTAATTTTTCATCGTGATATAGAAGTAGTTATAGAATTAGAATTTTTAATTTTTGAATTAAGTATAATTTTATTTAAAAATTAAATCAATAATATTTAAAAATTATTTTCAAAAAATGGAATTCATTTTTGAATTTTAAACATTGAAAAATGGTTAGGGTAATTTTTTGGGATTTTTCTGAAATTCTTGAATTTTCGATGAATAATGAAATACGATAAAATACCGTATAATCAAATTATCAGTAAAATATACTATTTATGACATCATAAGTGATGTAAGGACACTTGGTTAGAGCTCACATGACATTATCACTATTTTAGGTCACATGAACTAAGAATATTCATAATCTTGGGAAAATATATTATAGTATTGATTAAAATAATGAAAAATACCCCTCTCCTCCACTATAAATACCACCCTTAATCCCCTCTTCTTACCACACCTCTCAAGCCTTGATCCATGCCTATGTTCTTCCCAATAATCCTACCAAGGCTCTTACCCACGTCTTATAGCTTCTGGTTTCACCAAAAGACCAAAACCAAAGCCCTTAAGAAGGATCTCAAGGAGAAGAGATCAAGAGGTAAATATCCTCTTTTATTTTCTTTATTTTCTTTCATTTTATGTTATTATCTTCCTTTACCTTTGGAATATGTTGGGATATTTTATTCCATATCCCCAATTACTGTTCATATTATGTAAGAGTTATGAGATATCCCCTTTCTATCATCAAATTATTTTTATCAAATTTTAAGAGACGCCGTTAGGTTGCCGAATTTTTGTGAGAAATTTCTCAAGTTTTCTTTTATTTCAAGATTCCTTTCTTTTATTATTATTTACTCACCTCATATTAACCAAGATACATGAAAGCTCCATAATATTATATATTCTAGATTTTATCATGTTCATGGAAAATTCATCATCATTCTTCTGCTCCTCTTCAACTTATTCAAGGAATTAAAAACGTTGTCCATGATGTGTTGAATTACCGACATCGTTGATGATGTGATTTCAGTTTTATTTAAATCATTCAAGTATGACCATGAAACCATTTTTATGGTATAAATAGGTTATAATATATGTATTATGTCTCATCCATGGTTCTTTAATTATTTTGTACTCATGGTTTTAATTTATAAAAGAAAATGAGGTTGTTATTATCAAAGAACAACTAAAATGATCTAAATGAACATCATTAATCTTTTAATTTATGAATCATCCTCATGTAAGAATTAAAAAATGATAAATAGTATAATTTATGGTACTGTAAATATTTAAATCCTAATCTATTATAATTCTGGAGTTTCACTTCCAATCGACAAGAACATCCATCATGAATCAATCTTGGAAATCATGTAAAGAACTCACCCAAAAACAGTGCAAGGAGAAAAATACTAACAATTAAAGGGTAAAATGATGTTATTAAATGATCATATAAGATTTTATAAACATGATAATGTTTCTGTAAAATACTAATAACACTCTTTTAACAATTATACTGGAATTTTAAACATGTTTGAAGTAAGACAAGCCTGGGGTAAGAGAATTCTTAACCCGATTTCCATTCTTTGGGTTTACCTTATACTTCATTATTTATGTGGTATTAAAATTAATTGTGTGATGGGTTTGATTATATTATGTTTAATTATATATAATTATAGTTTATATACATATTCCATATACTCTATTAAGTATCTCTTCAATTGTATGATATTTATAAGGGGCTTTTCTTTTAAAATCCTCTTTTAAAATTATGTTTTACAAAACTCAAAAGCAATGTTTTTATGCTATTATTAATGTTGTATAATTATGTTCTAGTTATTGGGAATTGTTTATGATTAAATATGTGACCTATATATACCTCCAATTTATTGGTTATGTGTAAGTTGGAGGTTGGCTATATGGTTTCTCCAAGTGTAACTGCGATGGTCACACCAAATTGTAAGGTAGCCATGAGGGTTACAAATTATAAGGTAGCCAAAAGGGTTACAAGATTATGCAAGTAATGCCCCAATATACCTTTATGATTCTACTTATGTTCTTATGTATTGTTGAAATTTAATGTTTCACAAATTAAGTATATATACATAGGTGATAAGTATGTCTAATAAAAATGATTTCATACGTTACAAGTATTCATGTACTAATGTGTTCTTTCCTTCTTTTTATATCCCTTACTGAGTTTTTGTGATCATACCAAGTTTAAAATGATTTTTAATAGGTTAGTGGATGTGTAAGGAAAAGAAGGAATCCATGTAAAATGTTGAATATTTTTCAAGGAATCATGTTTTAAGTTTTAATGTTTTTAATTTTGAAAAAAATGGAAACTGTTTTTATGGTATCCACTCCGTAACAATGTGTAATGTTATGAATGTATTATGTCCCAATTATCTAAAGATATAAACTTGAAAATATCCTCAATGTAAAAGGAAGTGTTTTATTGACTAAATTCAAGATTATGTATGTAATAAGGATGGGTCCTTATATATGATGTAACAAATGAATTTGAAATTTAAATAGATGATGAAGCTGGAGATCCTATGGAAATTGATGACACTGATGAGGAAGATGAAGATATTGACATCATAAAATACAAATATGTTGATAAATATGAATAATGACACAATTAAATGTTGGATATAGTCACAACTAATATATAATACTCATTTAAAATTATTTTTAGATAACATTATTTTCATGTTTCAGATGGATGGAGAAGATTTAGATGAGATGTTCCATAGACTTGAGGATGCTGTGCTTCCTAGTGATCATCCTGATTCATCATCATATGACCCGTAGGTTGGTACAATTTCATCATTGAATTAGAGGGGTTATTGTCTAGTGATATTTATGATTCCTAACCCTATTCCCAAATAAATTTCACATATTTATTTTGATCCATGCATGAGGAGTTATGTTCAATAGTTTATTTTAGTTAATTTTCATTAATTTATTTATGTACTAATTTTCAGATTATTTTTTTTCCACATATTTTCGTATATAAATGTTTGATAGGGGAGTTAAATTCTAAGTTAAATTCCATGAAATTATTTTTCTAGAACATGGGTGACATGGGATCATATTCTCATTGATGTTCATAATTAAATGTTTGATAATTAGATGATACATAAATATATATTTCTTATTGTAAAATTTATTTAATTATTAACATGATATTATTAATTATTTTCAAGGTTTATGGTTTCCTATAAAAGATATAATGAGTGCCTTTATCTAGGATACCTGATAGATTTGTATAGAAATAGTGATGTCATCAGGTTTTGTACAATTTAATAAAGAGATCCATAAAGTTGGAGCCATAGTTTTTGATCAGTTTTTCTGCACCCATTGACCTGATTATATCTCATATATCATTTGGGATGGATTGTTATCCTATTATATAGGAGATATTTTTCAAAGGAGATAATCATTAGGTCAATAGAACTGGGGGTGGCAGGATGTCACACATAGAGTTTGTAGTCATATATTTAGTACTCATAGACGACATATGGTAAGTAATTTTATATAATTATTTATATATACTTTAAATGTAATTTTTTTATTTTTTGTTAATATAGGAATTTGAGCATCCTAATGTTATAGAGTTTGATTTTTAAGAGGATATAAACTGATCCTACCACTTGAGAGTTTACTAGTGGCTCAAAGTGATAGATTGTGGTCAATATATATATATATATATATTATTTTTGAAATTAAATTAAAATAATATTTAAATATTTTAATTTCAAATTGAATTTGAAGAAGTAATATGGGACCATGACTTCTCACACACAATATGAGAGTCAGGCCGAGACTAATGGTTTGAAGACCACTACATGAGGATTTGATGAGGTAGCATGGATACATGTGGCTTAGTATGATATTGAGAAAGGCCAAGTGGTTAGTATCAGTTCTCGATTGATGCATGTGGTTATTATGTAAATCTTGTGTGGTTTTCATAAAACTCAAGAGGAGATCACACTACTACAAAACTGGCCTTAAAAAATGTTGATATTTATCAACGCTACAAAAAAATGATGATAAATGGCATAGTTATCAGCACTAAGAAAAGCGTTGATAAATTTAACCTTTTATCGGTGATTTTTTTGGCACTGATAATGGGTACCTTTATTAGCGCATTATTTTTAGTGCTGATAAAGGGTATCCTTTATTAGTGCTTTATTTTTAGTGTTGATAAAGGGTAACATTTATCAGTGCTTTATTATTAGCGTTGATATATATTTATTTCATCAGTGTTTTTTTAGCACTGATAAAGATTCAAATAAATAAAATGAAATAATTAAATAAAATTAAAATTAAAATTTAGTTTATTAAAAAAATATTAATTTTTTATTAATTAAATAATTGTTGATAAACATGAATAAATTAATTATAGTTTATTAAATATTAAACATTTTATTAATTAAATAATTATGATAATTAATGTCATTAAATTGTATATATTAAATATATAGATATATATTAATGTATATAAATATGATTTATATTACAAAATATTTATGCGCTTTACATTAAATAGTCATATATTTATTGAATAATGATTTATAATTAAAAATCAATTCGAATTAAAAATATTAACCAATTTCATAGTACTCGATATGTAATTGAATATCGTTTGATTTTTCAATTTAATAGAGATCAAATCTGTGTTACATTGATTTAACATATATATAATTAATACATTTTTATATACAATGCACACACATAAAACTTATCCATTTTTCAATATTATTAAAGTGTACTTATTCTTAATTTATTCAATTTCACTCATTTTTAACATATACAGATGCACTTAAAATTGGATATTCATTAATATTTTTAAAAATATATTTGTAAAAAAATACTTATAAATAAATAAATTTAAAAATTTACATTTACCATATTTATAAATTATATATTTATAATTATAAATAAATAATTATATATAAATAAATAGTTATTAAATTTATAATAAATTTACTCAAATAATGAATATATATAATATATTTAAATTTATATATATTCATTATATATATATATATGTATAATTATTTAAATATATATAATGATATATATTTTATTTTTTAAATATATCTCTATAATTATATATAAATAATTATAAATAAATAATTATAAAATGATAATAAATATTTTTAAAAATGAATATATTTATTATATTTATATTTATATATATTCATTAATTATATATAAAAATTTATACTTTTTTTATTTATAATTATAATTAGAAATCTTTTAACAGTGCTTAAGTAATATATGCTGATAAAAGCATCTTTATCAGCGTTTTTTTCACAATGATAAAAATGAGGCTTTATCAGTGCTAAACCAAGCACTAATAAAATAAAAATTTATCAGTGCTATAAGAATAACATTGATAAAAGTATCTCGATCTAATTAAAAAACCCTAACCATTTCTGAACTCGTCATGATATTAGAAGATTTCCGTAGAAGCCACCCACTGCTGGTGCTCCTCCCCGGTGAATCGAAGCTCGAATCACACTACTTGACTGCCTCTAATTTCTCAAACATCTCATCTAACATCAGGTGTTTGATTGTAATATTTGTTTCTAAAGAGGGTCTCATATTTTCTTCAACCTAGAGAGGTAGTCCTTCTGATTTTCTTTGCATATTTTTGGTTTATTTTTTGATTTATTCTTTGATGATATCATTATTTGTGGCCCGATGATTTTATACTAGTAGGGTAGGCCTTCTAATTTTCTCACTTTCCAATTTTTATTCAACTCTTGATCACTCATGGAGTGTTTATTATTTCTGGACTCTATGGTGACACATAGAGTCACATGAAGTTTAGTTGGTTATTTTATTTTGTTTACATTTCCTATATTGATCTCCCAAAGATATCATACATATTTTTAAATATTTATTTTATCAATATATTCTATACATGTGAAATTTTAGAAATTGAAACTAGGGATTTTTTGGGTGAGGGAGTTGAAGGTAGGTTAAGAGATTTATTTTATATTATACTCCTTTATATCTTCTTTTTTCTATATATCTGGGTTGGTGTGATAATCCAATGTATGGATGCATCATGGTAATTTTTATTTAAATTTTAGTTCAACTAGTTTTATTTATTTTTTGGGTGAAATTATTCCCACTGTATTGTTTTTCATTCCCTAGTGCTTGTTTCCCGCCCGAGGGGGATCGATAATGTCCCTTGGACACTATCATGATATAGATTGACATTCCATGCACAACATTTTATAATTTTATTCAATTTTCAATGGGTTTAAACATGGGTTTTCAATCTTTATTTTTGAAATCTATAAAACACTTCCCTAACATACATGGATTGATAAATAAATATCCCATGAATTCCATGAGTCGCCTATAAATGAAGGAAAATGTTAACTCATTAATCATCAACATTTAAACATTGGTCATTTTTAATGTAGAAATTTTTTATCATAGTTTATCTCTTGAACCACTAAATATTATTTCATCCACATTGATAAACTTTCAATATATCCATAAAATTATTTTTTATGCAATGATTATGACCAATTCATCATTTTTTAAATTAAAACTTCTTTTATAATTAATCTAAACTTCAATACCAATATCTTAGTTATTTTTTAAATCCATACATCACCTTTTTCAATTTAAAAACATTATTCTCATATTAAAGAATGAGAAAACTATCTGTTTGTTTGATGTAATTCATATTCATGTAATTCATTAGTAAATTCAAATTTTACATCCAGTTGGAGTACCTTGAATTTCCTTGGGATGAGTCATTGTGGTGATATGACACCCCAAGAGTCTTGAGATGTTTTCATATATTGATATACCATTAATTTTAAATTTAATAATTCCTTAGGTTTTTATATCACTTGTTCTAATACATTTTTATATATTCTAGTTGATTGAACGAGTGTTTATTATTCTTGTTTATCATAGTTGAGTTTCATATTACTCCTTAATTTCATATATTATATTTTCATTTATTTAGTAGATTTAAGAAAGATTTTATGTGAAGTAATTATTTTCATAAATTTAATTACCTATTTTCTTCAACATACTAAAATTATTTGAAATAATCAAAAGTTGAGTATCCCTTATTATAATTGTCTATAACTTTCACTTTTTATAATGAATATCTTATGTGTATTTATTTATATACTATATAAAATTAATATTTTATGAACAAAATAGGATGGATATGAATTGAAAATGGATGCACACTAATCGTTTGACAAACTAATATAAAGACAGAGTTAAGGAGTTCATCAAGTTTTTAAGTGAGCTATAGATGACCCTTCTAAAATCATCTAGTCGTGTTTATGTTGTTATTATTTAATAAAAATTAGTTTGGAAGACTTCGGGGAATATTTATTTATATTTATCTCCATTGATAAATGGATCCAAAATAAGGATTGTCTATGCATAACTCATAGAGCTAATAACAAAACTAAGGATTCTCTGTTCACTTTAATATTATTGGTTAACTATCACTTATCGTAGAATCTGACCTGAACTTCCTACCTGTCATCCCCATGATGATCTCATCCCACACATATAGAGAAATAAAATAATTATATTCTTGAACATAGATAGAAAATTTTATAGAATAACCTAATTTATTAGGTAAAGGTTTTGTAGAAAACCCATATGATTGAAGAAGTAACATGATAATCAGAAAATGATATAAAGGAAAAATATTCCAACTTGTTTAAATAATGAATAAAATTGTCAGGAAAATAAGGAAAAGTGAATGCTAAATAGTGATATGATAGAGATAGTGGCAAGCATGTGTGGGATGAGAGCATTACGGGGGCGCTAGATAAGAAGTTCATGTCAGATGCTTTTCTAAATAGTAGTTAAAAAATACTAGTGAAGTATACATAAAATACTTAGTTTTGTTATTAAATTTGAGAGTGATGCATAACCAATCCTTGTTTTGGCTCCATTAATCAATAGAGACAAATAGATATCAATATAATTAATTTTCTCATAGTTTCCTGACATCTATATAGTATTCTAAACCTTAATGAAGTGCACAAAGAATTCTTAGTTTTGTTATTAGATGATATTTGTACCAAATAAAACCTTTGGAAATATGTAAAGGTAATGTTATGATATACTTTCTCTATTTTACCAAAAAATTATATAATTAAAATTTATTTTAATTTTCATTATTCCTTGTAAATTACATTTATTTTAGAAGATTTATGTCCACGTGTCATGCCTTTATAGAAATAGAAATGACACTGTCTCTTCTCAATCACAAAGGTAACCATGATGTTTTCTTAGTAAAATCATTATCCATATAATTAATTTATTTTTTCATATTTATGTTTAATTTATTTATTTTTATTATTACTCACATAATATTAATTTCTTATATATGTGGATTATTTTTTTGAGTTGGGGTGACATTTCCAACTTTTATAATTCTTCTCTCTTAAAACCTTTTCACCCTAGTAGTGGTTTATTTATCCCTTTCTTTCAAATCACCTCCACTGCCTTTTCAGGAAGAGTAATGACACTGCCTTTGATCAATAACATAGGTAATATTTATGTTTTTATAGTAAAATTATTTTCCATAGAATTAATGTATTTCTTTATATTTATGTTTTATTTATTTATTTTTAATATTACTCACATAATATTTGTTTTATTATACAGGTGTATTCTTTTGTTCAAGTTGGGGTGCTCTATCCAACTTTCATGATTCTTTTCCCTTAAAACCCTTTCACCCCTATAGTGGTTTATTTATCACTTTCTTTCAAATTACCTCCACTACCTTAGTCAGAAGAGTAATTCCATCGCCTCTGCTTAATTAAAGAGGTAATATTGATGTTTTCATAGTAAAATCATTGTCCATAGAATTACTTTATTGTTTCATATTTATTTTTAATTTATTTCTTTTTATCATTACACACATAATAATTATTTTCTTATACATGTGAATTCTTTTTTTTGAGTTGCGGTACTCTATCCCTTTTCATCCCCTTTTTCATAAAAAATTCCACACACTTCTTCTCTCTCAAAACCTTTCACCCTAATAGTGTTGACATTTATCACTTTCCTTCAAGTTCCCTCCACTGCTAAATCACATAGGAAATCTTGATATTTTCATATTAAAATCATTTTCTATATAATTAGTGTATTATTTCACATTTATGTTTAATTTATTTCTTTTTAATATTACTCATAATAATTGTTCTCTTATAAAAGTAGATTATTTTTTTGAAGTTAATGTTGTTTGTTTGAAGTTTCTCATGTAGTTTTGGTAGTTCAACAAAGAAAGTCAATAGATATAGTGGTAACATTGACAGTTCAAATTATTTTGAGACTTTAGGACATGTTGGAATCAGCGACACCTCAATCCAACACAATATGTGACTGGTATAACTCCAAGTCTTATTTCTATTTTAAATTGACCTTAATTTTAGTAAAAAATAAAACTGAATCAATATGTCTGTTGTCAGTTTAAAATCTACATTTAACTTTAAAAAGTTTCACTCACTAAAAACCGAGCAAAGAATCTCAAATTTTCTTGATAATTTAGGGAATCAATTCATAAATATTTTGTGACAGATAGGTATCATTCTCGTGTCAAACTGATACACGATGTGATTTGTATGAGTCAAAGTGTGTGTTTCAAGTTTAAAATGACATTTTAGTAAAAAAGAAAAGTGAAGTACTCAAAACAAAGAAAAAACATTCATATTGTTTTGATACTTTAGGAAAAAAATCCATAAGTGATTTGGAATATGTATTAATTATGCACACCTCAATCAAATTCATGGTGTGGTCGGTATGACTCTAAGTGCGTCTTTATTTAAAATTGACATCAATTTTAGTAAAAAAAATGATATAATCAAAACAAAAAAAAAACACATTAAAATTGTTTTAATACTTTAAGAAAACGATCCCTATGTGATTTGAGACATGTATGAATCAGCTAAACCTCAATATGATGCATGGTGTGACCAATATGACTCTAAGTGCAAGTTTTTATTTAAAATTAACATCAATTTTAGCAAAAAGGCCAATAGACCTACACAAAACTGAGAAAACCCATTCAATTTTGTTAAATAATTTAGTATAATGATCCATAATTAATTTTTGATGTGTAGTAATTATCCATACGTAAGTCATATACACAATTGGATTGGTCTGATTCAAAGTGTATGTTTCAATTTTAAAATGATATTTTAGTAAATAAGACAAGTGATGTACTCAAAACAAATAAAACACATTCATATTGTTTTTATACTTTATAAAAATTATATATAAGTCATTTGAGACGTGTAGAAATCAGACACACCTCAATCCGACACACAATCTAATCGGTATGACTCAAAGTGCATGTTTTTATTTAAAATTGTCATCAATTTTAGTAAAATGGACAACTTTCCTACTCAAAATTGAGAAAACGCATTCTGATTGTTTTTATACTTTAATAAAATGACCCATAAGTCATTTTTGACATGTAGGAATCATACACACCTAAATCCAATACAAAATGTGCCTAGTATGACTCAAAGTGTCCGTTATCAGTTTAAAATCGACATTTTAGTTTAAAAAGTGTCTCTCACTAAAAACTGATCAAATGTACTCATATTTTATTGATAATTTAGGAGAACTATTAATAATCCATTTTTGATGTATATGAATCTGTTTCATGTCAAATCGATACACTATGTGATTGGAATGAGTCAAAAGTGTGTGTTTCTAGTTTAAAATGACATTTTAGTAAAAAAGACAACTGACAAACTCAAAATTGAGAAAACACATTCAGATTGTTTTGATACTTTAGGAAAATGATCCACAAGTCATTTGAGATGTTTTGGAATCAGTTTCACCTCAATATGATTGATTTTGTGACTGGTATGACTCCATGTGTGACTTTTTATTTAAAATTGACATCAATTTTAGAAAAATTAACACTTTATGTTAATTTATTTATTTATATTAATACTAAAATAAGAATTGTTTTCTTATATAGGTGTGTTATTCTGCTCGAGCATGGGTGTTTTGTTCAGGAATAACATGAGTTGGGTTAGGGTTAAAAGATAAAGAAACATTGATGTTTTTTAATGTATGTAATAATTTTTATATATGTAATTGTATGAACCAATGTTTAAAATGTATATAATATAGTGTTTTGTTCTTGTGTTTGTGTTGTAAATTTTATCTAATTTAAATCATATATTGGGACTTATTTTTGTTGATATCTGGTGTGTTTTTGGTGTGGTGGTGTACTATAATAGCACACTATAGAGTGGCCCCTTATCAGTGCTTTTAAAAGCATCGATAGAGGCCAAATTTATCAGAGCTATTAAAAGCACTGATAAATGTCCATTTTATCAGCATTCAAAAAGCGCTAATAAATGGTTCCTTTAGAGGTGCTAAATTAAAGTGCTGATAAAGGTCCCATTTATCAACACTTTATTTAGCACCGATAAAGGACCCCTTTATCAATGCTTTTTCAACACTGATAAAAGACCAAGTCTTTTAACATTGCTCATGTTGTTAGCACTTTTCTAGTGCTGATAAAGGCCATTTCTAGAGCTGTTAAAGGCTGATTTTTTAGTAGTTTCATGGAGAGTCATCATCATCATCTATAAAATATGAGGAGAAGATACGATCTCAAAATGAGGTTATAGAGACCCTACATAAGGAGTAGGAGGAGCTTCTTCTATATTAGTAACTGCAAAAGGAGTAGCATCATCAATGATAGGAGAAACAACATGATCAGATGATGGATTACATGTGATGACTAGCACAGGGTATAGGGGTGGAGTTCCCTCCACCGGACCCTCCAGAATACCCACCATCTCCACAGTGATATATATTTTGTTAAATAAGTATATCATGTGTAATATTGTTATTGATTCAAATGAAAATAGTTTTATATATATATTTTTTAAAAAAAATTATGATTTTTTATTTTTAATGTTTGTTTATTATTTTATTTTTCATTATATTTTTATTTTTCATATTATTTATAAAAAAATTCAATATCCATCGCAAATAATCTATTACGACAAATATTGAAATCCATCACAAATAATATATTATGATAGATTTTTAATTTCATAAAAAATAAACGATTATATATATATATATATATGAGAACTATTTGCGACAAAAGATTTTTCCTTTGCAAAAAACTTTTTTACGATTCCATTTTTAGCCATGCAATAATAGATATGGGATCCTGCCGCTATTGACTATTTGTGATGGGATTCTGTCACTATTTTCTCATCACAAATAATAGAATTTATAGTTATGATACCTCCTTTGGTTTCCATAACCATGACTAATTCCATTAATTTAATTATGTTTTCTTAAAGATTAAATTGTATTTATTATTAATAATCAAATGGTGATTGTAATTACTTGAGTTTATTTTGATTTTAATGGGGATTTTCATTAATACTTAACTAATCCATTGTTTAAAATATTAGTACACACAAGGTTCTTGATGAAATGTCATTTTCTTATGAAATAATTCAATTTGTTTCTATAAATAATTTATAAGATGTTATAAATAACTATTTTCATGTTTTTGATTATTTTTCTATAAATAATTATTTTTTTGATTAATATCAATGACATAGTACCATCCTTATTTTTATACCTTATCAATTTTACTTAAAAAATGAGTGGATTTTTTGAAATTCTAAAGAGGGGACTTATCAGTGGGAACATAATATGAAAGTGGATACTTTCCATAATGTTAAAGTAGATACTTTCCAAGTTGTTTGGAAATAATGTTTTTGTATAATAAATGTTTTCCTTGATATTTTTTTGAGGAAGTTCTTGGGAAGGATATGCCACTGTAGATGGTCTCGAACATTAGGTATGAATTCTCTTCTTTATAAAAGTGATATACATGTTTTTATTCACCCTAACCCTCACATCCACCCTTAATTTTTCCAATTTACACTTTTATTTCCTTTCATAATCAAATTAGATGCCACATATTAATCTTCTATTTGGTCCAACACTCCCAAAACTTTAGACTGTATCCAAGGCATAAAAAGTTCTAAAAAGATATAGACATTGTTACAAACCAACTCCATATAGGTATTTTGATTTTGAAATATTTTTTGTCCTAATATGTATTCAAAATATTCATTATTTTCATGGATTTTATAAATAGAGTATTTTATGATGATTTTAATAACAAATTAATTTTTTATTTTAAAATGGATAGATGTTGGATATATTATAATGATCAGATCTCAAATGAGTTTCAGAATAAGTTGGATTTTTTTTAGATTTTTCATTTAATATGGCTTTAGAGGAAGGGATTATTCACTACCATTTTTATGATTGTGTTGGAAATCCTTGGATAATATTTGATTAAATTACATTTATTCATCATCATAAGAATGAAACAATTCCAATGCAAGGAGAAAATTATTTGATTACACATTATACAACTAATGAAAGTGATTATATTGAGAGAGTGAAAAAGTTAATGGATGATGTAAGGACTAATGTATATTGGGCTTTAGGTAAAATAATAAATTTGTAATTTTCAATGTGATTTTATCATGTGAAAATCATGTATGAAATTTCTAATACTATAATTGATTACCTTCTTACCTTTTTGAAATAATTACTTCCTGATGATGTAGATATTCTAGAAAATCACAATATTTCATGGAAGTTAATTGACCAGCATGAATTTTCCACTGATAAAACTCATTATTGCTTGAATTATTACAACTTATTTTGACAGGAAACCATAGTCCTAAATAAATGACATCAATGTGGTATATCTTTATAGAATCCAAATACACATGGGACACCATCTCATGTGTCACATAATGTAATGTGGAACTTTATATTGATCCATTGGATCCAAAATATTTTCTTTTCTAATAAAATTTCAACAAATATAAAATGAAATGATGTTGATATAATTAAGAATAATAATGAGCTGGTTCATCCTATTGATAGATTATCATGGAAGATATTTGATACATGTTATCTTAATTTTTCAACTAAACTATACAAATTTAGGTTAGGTCTATTGTGTGATGATTTTAATCCATTTGGTTTGATGCATACTTCACACAGTTAATGAAAAATTTTCATTCATATTTATAACCTTCCTCTATGGATGTGTATGATAAAACCATTTAATTTCTTGAATATTCTCATATATGAACTTTTTGATCTTGGAAATGATATAAATGTGTACTTAAAACCTTTAATTAAAGAGTTAAAGAAACTTTTTGTTGGGATATGGAATACTGATTACCAAAAGTTAAATCACTGGAACTTCTAAGTAAGGAACAAAGAACTAAAAACTCACCAAACCTAAATAACATCTTGATGCCAATGTATCAAATATTAGGAAGTTAAATGCACCCTAAATCACTGAACTGAGTTAAACCACTCACACACTCAAAAAAACTAATGGGACATGAAATAATAATTTAATAAAAAATAAAAAAATAAATAAATTACAAGGATTTATGTGGTTCAAATGTTAGTCTCACATCCATGAGAGAACATTTATTAACCTTTAATTTATTATATGTTAAAATATTACAATCATAGTTAAAAATTTAGAAAACAAGATCACTAATATTTATATCACATGTGTAAAAATGGTCCCACCTCACCCTATAGAGGTGTCTAGCCAGTCAACCAGTTCCACAAAAATTTGATAATCATAAGGTTCCCAAGGCCACCACAATTTTCCTATAGGTTCCTGTTACTTAACTACCATCTTCCAGTGAACTAAAACAGTTACTCTTATATTCTATTTGGATACTCTTATGCATCATCCTTCACTAAAAAACTGGGAGGAATTACCTTTATGTATCATCATCAGTGAACTTTATGCATCACTATAACTTCTATTTATCTATATTCTAAACCTTGACCATTTATAACACATTTATGAAGCATAAATTCTTGACCCTATGTCCACTGGACTTCCAACACCACAATCTTCATCAGGTCGTAATGTAACATTTATAGTTTTTTATTTATAGATGATTTAATTAGAACTTGAAATCAGAATTCACATTTTTAAGAATCTCCCAATTTAAGACTACATTCAAGGAAACCATGTTAACCACTAACACTTAGAAATAAAACCAATCCTCCATCTTCCACAATAACAACAGTGTCTCAAACATCTGCTGATTTACCTAGTCTCACTAAGGTATAATGTTTCCTTAAACTTTCTTAGACTAAAAACTTAGTGAACATGTCAGTTGGATTCTATATTCTGGATATCTTTCATAGCTCCAACACTCTATCCTCCAATATCTTCTCGATGAAGTAATATTTCAAGTTAACATGTTTTTTCTGTGAGTGAAAGAACATGTTTTTATCCATGTGAATTGAATTTTTAATATAAAAAAATAACAATCCAATTTATTTAAACTTTTTAAGATTATACAACAAACACTTTAAATATATTAGTTTATTTTATGCTTTCATTGTGGCTCTATATTTCTCTTCCATTATGGAAAGTTCTACCGATGGTTGTAACCTTCACATGAAACTAACTATCATTCCTATGAGTGTATAAAAATATCCTATGAAAATATTATATGTGTCTTTATCCCATCTAAAGTCCAATTATTCATTCCTTTACAATGGATAACTTATTTTAAAACAAAAGGATGCATCTTTTGACCCTTTTAGATACTAGATAATCCACTTCACAACCTCCCATGATCTGGTTGATGAATCCCACTGTAAATTAAATGTATGTTATTTTAAAAACCATTGAATATATTAAGCCACATACCAATAATGTAGATAGAACTTTCACCATAAACATGTCCTCAAATCTATTTTTGGTGCTTTCCCTTTGGATAGTTTGAAGTATCTGACTAATGGTGATGAAACTAGTTTACATCCTATTATTATAAATTTATTGATAGTAACATCCCAGATAAATAAATAATATGAAATTTTATTATTTAATAATATTTGTGAATTAAATATTAATATTACTTTAAAGGGGTTTCTATGTTTGATAGCGTACCCTATACACAACAACGAGTTTCTTTGAAATCTTACATTGCACACTAATAATATAATAATATTATTTTAAATGGTAGTTAATGCCTAACCGTTGTATTGGAAGGAAGTAATAGAACTAACTAAAATATGATTATATATGTTTGTTAAATATTTTTACACTTATAAATGTTAGAGGCTTAAAATATGAATGAATCCAATTTTAAGCATAAATATTCTAATATTCTTTAAAAGGTTGATTAACTGCCTTTTGATGGAGAAACCTTTTTAAATATACTTTTTTTCACTTTTATATGTTATATTTGACAAAATAAAATCCTTATTTGGAATCGGGACATCAAAATTTACTTTGTGTAAATTTTTGTTATTTTTCTGATAAAGTTCATTTTTAATGAATAGTGAAAAATGCAGCATTTTAATTCAAAACCTCATTTTAATATAATTTATTTATATGGTTAGATTATCTTTTTATTTTGTTTTAAAGTCTAATTATAATATATTTTAATCATTTAATCCAATGGTGGTCATTAGAGTTAATTTCACTTTGAAATTGAACATAAACAAGTGTCAATCTTTTGATAGATATTGTTTCTTAAAAACACGCTATTTGTTTTGATAGCGGGATTTAATTATAAAATTAATTAATGAAAATTATATGTTTTGAATTTGGTAAAATGGATATCATTTTTGAATTTGGAATATCAAATACAGCTTAGGGTGAATTTTTGTTTTTTTTCTGAAAAACATCAATTTTTGATGAATAGTGAAACCACTAAGTAGTAGTTAAAAAAAACTAAATTTTTTGTTTAAATGAAATATTACTGCTTCTTTGAATTGAATTTAAAAAATCTGACATACATGGTTGTCATTAGTATGTAAAATTTGTTGCAATGGGATGAAAATATTTTTTGGTGAATAGTAATTTTTGAGTTTTATTAACCACGATTAAAGGTAATTAGGATAATTTATGGTAAAAATAATATTATAAAAATATAAAAATACCTTAACACATGTCCTAACCATATTTTATGAGTCATGGAAGACCAAAAAAATCCATGGGTCAATTTGGGGGTCCCATGGAGCCCCTTGGGTATGATAATGACATTAATAACTTTTTATTTAAAGTAAAAATAAAAATGTCACAAACATGTATTGTTTTACTAAAACAATTTTTACATGAGGTTATATAAGTTATATTTTTGACTATAAATATTAATTATAAATATAAAAATATTTCCTACATCATGGTAATTTTTTTATAATTTTTAGACATCAAATAAATAAACTTATTTATGACATAATGATGATGTAGTGTTTATGTCATTAATGAATGATTTAAATAAATAAGAAGATAAAGTTTAAAATAATATACAACACTTGTCCAATTGTTATTGGATGATTTTATTTCAAACATGGGACACATTATATTCTACTTTAATGATTTTTGGAACTTTATAAACAAAAAATCATTATATAATAAAATAATATTTTCATGCTTTCCAAAAGAGCCCCTCCTCTCCCTTATAAAAAGACCCCACTTCCTACCCCTTTATTATACTTATCAAGCCTTTTGTCTCGTCCAAAATCTACTCAAATAATCTCCCAATATCCCTATATTCATCCTATAAGCCTTACCTTAGAAATAAATCACTTCAATAAACCCTTTTGGTTCAAACCAAGAGGAGTTACCTGATTTAAAGGTAATGTCTTCTCTTATGTTCTTTTGTTTTATTTTGCTTCTCCAAACCCCTAAAATCTTTTTATTCCTTTATTTTGTAACAACACCAGTATCTTCAATATACTAGGATTTTTTTATGAAATGTATTTGAGCTACGCTAACACGCACCTTAATCTAATGGGTGAAGAACATACTATTTCTGTGGACGGCGAACTACTGCCTCACAAAATGATGGTTGTTCAATTATCTCTTGCCGCCTCTCATGGTGGCCATTAAGATGTAACTGTACTTATATATGATATATATATTATTTTTATGTTTTCCTTATGCTTATTTATTTTTATTTTATGGCATACCTTTATTGTTTCCATAATAGGTAAACGTGATAATTTCATTTTAGGAAGTGCGGACTACCGCCCCCTCAAAATGATTTGAATCGTTAATGCCATACGTAGAACGTATAAAGGATAGAATTTATAAACTTATGTAACATATATAACATATATATTATAATTTAATTATAATATACCTATGTATCATTATTTTTTCATTCCATTAAATTATGAAATAGAAATGAAAGTAACATTTATGCGTACGTACGACTTACCGTCTCCATGAAAGATGAATTTCATTTCTTATCTCCAAATGTTATGTACTATTATAAGTACATATATATAATGGATATATATTATATATATTACATCTAAATGATGAATATCATTCTGGATTTAATTAACTTTATACCACATGAACATCATGTGATTATAAGAAGTCCATTTTTTTGACTCAAGTTCCGAACATCGACAAAATGTACATTATGAACTCAAACAATTAAATAAATGTTATAGAAAAGTAATAAGTAATATAAAAGGGATAATAAATTTGAAAATTATTCTTAAGAAATTAGAAATTAACTTATGTTTATCATTCAGGAAGAACAAGGAACATACGAGCGAGTCAAGTTGGAAACATGGTAAGGGATTCTTATCTCACTTTCAAGTCCAAGAGATTTCAATTGTTCACCACTTATTTATAGCATGAGGTGTATTGCGTACTGTAATTGGATATATATTATCAGTATTATCTTTATATTCATGGTATCCTGTGATTATTTTTGTGGTTTGTAATTTTCGGTCATACGATTCGATTGAATACAACGTGGTGAGGGATTTTCATCTCACTTCTTATTCCTGTGAGATTCATGGTATATTTTACACTATTTCCTTTTGTGTGGTTTATTTACTACCCATGATTGTAATATTTGTGTAATATACTTTAATTTATTGGTATTTATATATTTATTATATGATCCTTCTTTCATAGGGTGTATGTTTCGAAAGTTACCAAATCGATAAGGGATCCTTTCACCCTCCTCTTTTAAGTCTTGACTTCCTTTATGTTGTGTATTATAATTTCCATATCTTTATGTTGAGGGTATGTTATTATATGTTATAATTTCTGTCCATTTCATTTCTAATTTTTGAGAGACCCTTTCCTCTCTCATCAATTTATTTTCTGAATTTTTAAGTGACGTCGTTAGGCTACCAAATTTTTCATAAGAGAAATCACATCTTCTCTTTTCTTTCATGTTTCCTTTTCATGTGGCATGTAATTAAAATATCCATACCATGATCTTATTCATTACCCATAATGTATTATTAATTATTTATGAGTGGGTGACCCTTGTCCTCTCCCTTTTCAATGTTTTCTAAAACCATGTTATATAGCCGTTAGGCTGGAGAAATTTCGTCTCAAAATTTCTATCTCTTTCTCTCAAGAAATTCCCTTGTTTATTTATGTGAATACCCATAACTATTTCATTTATATGGGTGTTCATAAATATATAAATATGATATATTTTATTCTGGAATTGAAATACATATAACCCTCACTCCCTTTCCATGAGTTATAATTGATATAATGATCTTATTTTTAAGAGCTTTTAAAACGTCATGATTTGAAATGAAACCCATTTCTTTTATTCTCTATGGGTTATTTATGAAATGTTTTATTATGATCTATGTGGATCACATGTAATTAAATAAATATTAAGGGTGCGCCCTGATAGTGCTCCAATGCATTGGGTAAAGATTTAATCTCTAGAGATGACAAGTTTCACGTTATCTTGGTGAATAACCTTGGTAATTTTTATGAAACCTTGGGGATGGACCTTGGTGATATGTTCATGAATGTCTAAATGAAATGTTGTAGCCACGTATTCAAGTTATGTTCCAAGTTATTTTATTTATGATATTCCTATTCTTCCATTTCTCATTTCTTCATGTTTTTATTGAAGTTCTTATTGATATCACAAGTACATTGACTCCCTTGTTTACCCTTACTAGGCCTTCTGCTTACCCTTTACTTTGATGTCTGTCTCCAGGATATGAGATGTAGTAAATGTACATAATATTAATCTATTATGAAGCCTTACATGTGGTTTAGAAGAATGTTTTTGTTGTTTTCATGTATTATGTTCCTGATTTCCAAGACACTAGACTTTAAAATCCTCTGTATGTAAAATGTAATGAAATGTTATGTTTTAAAAAGGCGGGATACTATAGTTGGTATCAAAGGATAGTTTAGTTATTTATAGAAATTAGAATATGAAAACTTTATAAAGAACCCTATTTAAAAGTTTAAATATAGGAAATATTCCTGGTATTTTTGTGAGTATTGAGTAAGTAGTTTATCAAGAAAATACATCCCTATCTGGATACGAGCAGAACTATCTTAATGTGTTGGGATTAAAATGAAAGGTATAAGAAAACCTTTGAGGTTAAAACATGTTAGGGTTATTTTTTTTAGTTTTATAAAAAGGAAAAAATGTAGACCGTGTGATAACCCATCACGTCGGACAAAGCTATGGAATTGAACCCACAACCAAAGCACCATTGGGTTTTATCTCCTACCACTGGCCTACGTGAAGTCCTTGGTTAGTATGGATTATTATTTTTAGTTAAATGGTTTTATGGATCAAGAATAATTTGATTTTGGGAACTTATGTTTTATCAAATGGATATCCTAGGTATAATAAAATGATTTGTTGATTAAATGATAAAGGTTATTTTGGAAGATGTTTTCTCTTTTGGAATACTGTATGCCTAAAGATTATAAAATACTACAGGATTTGATTTGTGGAGGAATGGTTGAAATTTTTATTTTGTAAGAATCTATGTATTTATTGTGGACATATGGTGATTTGGGTTATTTCTGGAAAATGATTAACCTAGAATATAGAATATGTGATTAGGTTAATTACACTTTAGTATGAGACTTTACGATTAGTCGATGTTATTTGGAGATAAATGTTAAGATTTATTGTGGAAGACTGTGTGATTAAATCCTTCTGAATTTTGGGTTTCAATATTAGTTTGAATTATTTTGATGAATTTTAAGGACGATTGTGTATTGACTGGTCTTTCTTGAACTTTTGGTACTATTTGTTGAATTTTGAATATTAATAGTAGTATTTTTTATAAAGGATTATCATTTTTTGGGGATTATATGATCTCGTACTAACCATTTTGGTTTTAGTTGATGTATAAATACAAGGGAAATATATAGTTCTACTTTTGTGTATTATGTGATTCTCTAGAAGATTATTCTTGTGCTTTTGATGTGACCAATACTTTTTGAATGCTCATCGTTTGGAGAAAAGATTAGTTTTGGTAGAAACTTATTAAAGGATTAAACTCTACTTGAAGGTAAGTATATTTCTTTATGTTTTTATTCTATGTAGTAAATGAATTACTCAAAATTATGAAAAGGAACATAAAAAAAATGTTGTTGGTTTACGTTTCTTACTGGGTAATCAAATACCATTTACACACATCATAAGTTTGTGATTTTATTATGGTTAACTTTCTCCTAATCATGTTTTCTATCACTCTCCATCAGAACATGATCATTTGTTTTCTCTCTATATCTATATTTTCCTACATGGAATCCTAGTATGGGTTAACTCGGGTGACCTTTGTACTTCTCTTTATTTCTTTTAAAGTGATAGTTTTACCGACTCTTTTTCTAATGTGGGACTTTCAATGAAGTTTCCAAGCCCAATTATAAAATTGTGAGGACGCAATATCCAAAAGGGGGGAAGAATGTAACATCCCAGATAAATAAAGAATATGAAATTTTCTTATTTATTAATATTTGTGAATTAAATATTAATATTACTTTAAAGGGGTTTCTATGTTCGATAGCGTACCTGATACACAACAACAAGTTTCTTTGAAATCTTACATTGCACACTAATAATATAATAATATTATTTTAAATGGTAGTTAAGGCCTAGCCGTTGTATTGGAAGGAATTAATAGAACTAACTAAAATATTATTATATATGTTTGTTAAATATTTTTACATTTATAAATGTTAAAGGCTTAAAATATGAATGAATCCAATTTTAAGCATAAATATTCTAATATTCTTTAAAAGGTTGATTAACTGAATTTTGATGGAGAACCCTTTTTAAATATACTTTTTTCACCTTTATATGTTATATTTGAAAAAATAAAATCCTTCTTTAGAATCGGGACATCAAAATTTACTTTGTGTAATTTTTTGTTATTTTTCTGATAAATTCATTTTAATGAATAGTGAAAAATGCAGCATTTTAATTCAAAACCTCATTTTAATCTAATTTATTTATATGGTTAGATTATCTTTTTAATTTGTTTTAAAGTGTAATTAGAATATATTTTTACCATTTAATCCAATGGTGTTCATTGGAGTTAATTTCACTTTGAAATTGAACATAAACAAGTGTCAATCTTTTGATAGATATTATTTCTTATAAACACGCTATTTGTTTTGATAGCGGAATTTAATTATAAAATTAATTAATGCAACTTATATGTTTGGAATTTGGTAAAATTGATATCATTTTTGAATTTGAGATATCAAATACAGCTTAGGGTGAATTTTTGTTTTTTTTCTGAAAAACATCAATTTTTGATGAATAGTGAAACCACTAAGTAGTAGTAAAAAAAATTGAATTTTTCGTTTAAATGAAATATTATCACTTCTGTGAATTGAATTTAAAAAATCTGATATACATGGTTGTCATTAGTAAGTAAAATGTGTTTCAATGGGATGAAAATAATTTTTTGTGAATAGTAACTTTTGAGTTTTATTAACCGCGATTAAAGGTAATTAGGGTAATTTAAGGTAAAAATAATATTATAAAAATATAAAAATACTTTGAAACATCTCCTAACTATATTTAATGAGTCATGTCCGACCAATACAATCCATGGGTCAATTTGGGGGCCCCATGGAGCCACTTGGGTATGATAATGACATTAATAACTTTTTATTTAAAGTAAAAATAAAAATGTCACAAACTTGTATTGTTTTACTAAGAAATTTTTTACATGGGGTTATATAAGTTATCTCTTTGACCATAAATATTTATTAGAAAGATAAAAATATTTCCCACATCATGGTAATTTTTTTATAATTTTTAGACCTCAAATAAATAAAATTATTTATGACACAATGATGATGGAGTGTTTATGTCATTAATGAATGATTTAAATAAATAAGAAGATAAAGTTTAAAATAATATCCAACACTTGTCCAGTTCTTATTGGATGATTTTATTTAGAACACGAGACACATTATCTTATACTTTAACGAGTATTGGACATTTAGAAACCAAAAATAATTATATAATAAAATAATATTTTCATGCTTTCCAAAAGAGCCCCTCCTCTCCCTTATACAAAGACCCCACTTCCTACCCATTTATTACACTTATCAAGCCCTTTGGATCATCCAAAATTTACTCAAATAATTTCCCAAGATCCCTATCTTCATCCTATAATCCTTACATTAGGAATAAAGCACTTAAAGAAACCGTTTTGGTTCAAACCAAGGGGAGTTACCCGATTTAAAGGTAATGTCTTCTCTTATGTTCTTTTGTTTTATTTTGATTCTCCAAACCCCTAAACTCTTTTTATTATTTTATTTTGTAACAAAAAAAGTATCTTAAATATACTAGGATGTTTTTATGAGAATTATTTGAGCTACACTAACACACACCTTAATCTAATGGGTGAAGAACATACTTTTTCTGTGGACGGTGAACTACTGCCACACAAAACGATGATTGTTCAATTATCTCCTACTGCCTCTCATGGTGGCCATTAATATGTCACTGTATTTATATATGATATATATATTATGTTTATGTTTTCATTATGATTCTGTATTTTTATTTTATGTCATACCTTTATGGTTTCCATAATAGGTAAACACGATAATTTCATTTTAGGAACTGTGGAATACCACCCCCTCAAAATGATTTGAATCGTTAATGCCATACGTGGAACGTATAAAGGATAGAATTTATAAACTTATGTAACATATATAAAATATATATTATAATTTAATTATAATATACCTATGTATCATTATGTTTTCATTCCATTAAAGTATGAAATAGAAATGGAAGTAGCGTTCATGCTTACGTACGGCTTACCGTCTCCATGAACGGTGCGTTTCATTTCTTATCTCCAAATGTTATGTACTATTATAAGTACATATATATAATGGATATATATGATATATATTACATCTAAATGATGAATATAATTCTGTATTTAATGAAATTTAGACCACATTAACATCATGAGATTTTAAGAAGTCCATTTTTTTGACTCAAGTTCCGAACATCGACAAAATGTCCATTATGAACTCAAACAATTAAATAATTGTTATAGAAAAGTAATAAGTGATATAAAATGGATAATAAAATTTAAAAGTATTCTTAATCAAGTATAAATTAACTTAAGTTTATCATTCAGGAAGAACAAGGAACATACGAGCGAGTCAAGTCGGAAACGTGGTAAGGGATTCTTATCTCACTTTCAAGTCCGAGAGATTTCAATTGTTCGCAACTTATTTATATAATGAGGTGTATTGTGTACTTAAATTGGATATATATTATCATAATTATCTTTATATTCATGTTATCCTTTATTGTTTTTGTGGTTAGTAATTTTTGTTCATACGATTCGATTGAATACAACGTGGTAAGGGATTTTCATCTCACTTCTTATTCTTATGAGATTCATGGTATATTTTCCACTATTTCCTTTTGTGTGATTCATGTACTTCCCATGATTTTAATATTTGTGTAATATACTTTAATTTATAGGTATTTACATATTCATTATATGATCCTTCTTTTATTGGGTGTACGTTTCGAAAGTTACCAAATCGGTAAGGGATCCTTTCACCCTCCTCTTTTAAGTCTTGACTTCCTTTATGTTGTATCTTCTAATTTCCATATCTTTATGTTGAGGGTATGTTATTATATGTTATAATTTCTTTACATTTAATTTCTAATTGTTGAGAGACCCTTTATGCTCTCATCAATTTATTTTCTGAATTTTTAAGTGACGCAATTAGGCTGCCGAATTTTTTGTAAGAGAAATTACATCTTCTCTTTTCTTTCATGTTTCATTTTCATGTGGTATATCATTAAAATATATATAAAATGATCTTATTCAGTACCCATAATGTATTATTAAATATTTATGAGTGGGTTACCCTTTTCCCCTCTCTTTTCAATGTTTTCTAAAACCATGTTATATAGCCGTTAGGCTGCAGAAATTTCATTTCAAAATTTCTAACTCTTTCCCTCATGAAATTAACTTGTTTATTTATGTGAATACCCAGACCTATTTCATTTCTATGTGTGTTCATAAATATATAAAGATGATATATTTGATTTTTGAATTTAAATACATATAACCCTCACTCCCTTTCCATGGGTTAGAATTGATATAATGATCTTATTTTTAAGAGATTTTAAAACATCACGATTTGAAATGAAACCCATTTATTTTATTATCTACAGGTTATTTATGAAATGTTTGATTATGATCTATGTGGATCACATGTAAGTAAAGACATATTAAGGGTGTGCCCTGATAGCGCTCCAATTCATTGGGTAAATATTTAATCTCTAGAGATGACAAGTTTCACGATACCTTGGTGAATAACCTTGGTAATTTTTATGACATCATGGGGATGGACCTTTGTGATATGTTCATGAATGTATAAATGAAATGTTGTAGCCAAATATTCAAGTTATGTTCCAATTTCTTTTATTTATGATATCCTATTCTTCTATTTCTCATGTCTTCATGTTTTTATTCAAGTTCTTATTGATATTACAAGTACATTGACTCCCTTGTTTACCCTTAATGAGCCTTATGCTCACCCTTTCCTTTGATGTATGTCTCTAGGATATGAGATGAAGTAAATGTAAATAAGATGAACCTATGATGAAGCCTTACAAGTGGTTTAGAAGAATGTTTTTGTTGTTTTCATTTATTATGTTCCTGATTTCCAAGACACTAGACTTTAAAGATCCTATATATGTAAAACGTAATGAAAATTTATGTTTTAAAAAGGCAGGATGATATATTGATAACCTTATAAATGAAATATATTTTATAAGAAACCAAAATTATTACATTATTATATCTCTCAATATAAATTTTTGATATTTTCTTAGATTCACTAAGAAATTTTCACCTCAAATATTCTAGACAAATCACTTTTCATGTCCTAAATTCTTTTAATATTTAGACCTACCAGGACCATTCCATCCAAATATTAGATTAATATGATAAAATTACCATTTTCAAATTCATTACATTAGAAACTTTTATTGAAGTTTCTATTTATTAACCCTTTCTCTACCAAGAAAGCATTGAACTTCTACTTCCACTAACTTGACACCCTCTTCAAGTTGTATACACTTCACTTTAGATTACACACTACGTATTTATTATGATTTTCCATTAAACTATATAGTTGATTCATGTAAATATCATCCTATAAATCACTACAAATGAATGTATTCTTTACATCCATATACTCTAGGTTCAAAATTTATGAATCAATCAAAATCAACACTATTTATATGGTTGCATGTTTAACTACCACCCAAAAGATATTAGAGTATCCCACTCTTTATTTATGATAAAATCCTTTCATAGAGATTATATACTTATACCAATTACTTCTATTTTATTCTTCTTTAAAATGTAAGACCCATTTTTTATGAACCACTTTTTCCCCTGTGTTAGATTCATGATCTCCCAGGTTCTATTTTCATCCAAAAACTCCATCTCTTATTTCATATCTAACTCCCACTTTTTGAAATTTCTGAAACTAGACACTTATTTTATGATATATAGATATAATAATTCAATAATAAGTGATTAAGATCTATTATAAACCTCTAAATTGGTCATATTACTCTATTTGATATCCAAAATTCAACCTATAGTTCTGTTCTTTCTGAAACTAAAACTTCTAGAACTTCTCTATTCAGAAATTTTCCCAGATCTTTTTTAATTCTCATTCCCTATGGTATATCTTCTACTGGACTAATTTAAAACTTCATTATTTTAATTCATCTTTATATTTATAGAACTTATGTATTTCTGAAACCTATTATCATATCAACTTGGATATGCTCAGAATATTTTTTATTCTCAACTTCCTTTTCCACCAAGTTTTTTTATTTCCATACGAATTTATCATTGAAGAGAACATTTTGAATTTTAATGACCATACATTTGTCATTTTAATAAATCCAAAAACCAAATATTTCATTACCATATCCAAAAAATAATAATTCTTGGGGTTTTTTTCAAGTTCGTCACAATCACTGTCTTCCATATGGGCATAAGATAATCTTTTTAAAAAATTTTGGTGGCTAACTTCCACTAGTTTTATGGACTATAAATGTCCCATAATCTCATGACCTAATAGTTTGAAATGAATTCTATTAACTAGGTATGTTTTATAATTGAAAAGTTTCAACCAAATCTCCTTATACATTCTATAATGAAGTCTCATGCTCTTATAATTTTTTATTAATGTATAATTCATTAATTTTACTACACAATTTTTCTTTATTATTATGGGTATTGGTTTTTAAAACCTCATTCCTTTTCTCTAGAAAAAATACTTAAAACCCTTTATACTATATTCACCACCATTATCTGACCCTAATAATATTAACTTACTTATGATCCCTTTATCCACCATAACCTTCATCAAACAAACTCTGTAAACACTTAGAATTTGTGATTAAGGAACTAAATCCACAATTTTCTTATTGAATCATCAATGAAAGAAGAAAGGTATAATGAAACACCATGAGAATATATTTGTTTATAACCCTAAACATATGTGTGTACAAGTTCCAACCTCCATGACTTTATTTTCATTCCATTTAGATTAAACAACACCTTATTCTTCTTTCCAAGTATACAACTCTCACAACTAAAAAACATCATGTGATTAAGCTTCAATATACACTTTTCTATTAGAACTTGCATATTCTTCTCACCAAGGTATTCAAGATGAAAATTATATAACTTAAAACTTTTAGAATTTATTATTTTGGAAATTATTTCTCCATATAAACTTCTTATTAGATAAAAAATCCTTTTTTACACCTCTATCCACGATCATGGAACCTTGAGTAATTTTCCATAATCTATTCAAGAAGCTAGTTCCTAATAATTATTCATCCAACTGACCAATAGAAATTAAGTTCTTCTATAAACTAGGTATGTTCTAAAGAAATTTCAAGTCCAAGAATCTTTATTTATTCATTTAGGCTATGAAATCTCCCTTCTCAATGATCTCGAGTGATTAATTATCAACTAACTAAACCTTTCCAAACCTTATGGATACATAATTTACCACATATCCATTCTTCTATGCAAAATGAAACAATGATATAGAATCGATTATCCATGATTCTACCAAAACATTGACACTAAGTAATAAACTACCACTACCTTCATCTATAACATTAACAGAACTTTAACTTCTAGAAGCACTTCTTATGTAATTAATCATGTGATCCTTAAAATCCTTTTTCAAGTGCCCTATTTTCATGGAGTGATAATATGCGGGCCGTGGTTGAGTTGATTTACCACAACTTCACTCCCTAGATCTATCTTATGATTTCTTATAACCTTTTAACTAAGTAGACTATCTTATACCTTCTAAATTAAATACAATTATAGTAGATACCTAGAATTATCTATATTTGAGATCTTTATTCAAAACGAGTCATCTTACATCCTAAAACACACGGTAAGACTTCCAAAAAGATTTACTTATGATAGTTAACATCATGTCCCATGATTCTAATAGAGATGATAGTAGTAGAAAATATCATACATATTCCATGAAATTGAAATTAATTGATCTGAGTTGATTCTAAGTCATATTAAATTCATTCACATGGCCATACAATACTCTTCCTTCCGAAATCCTCACACTGAATAACCTTCACATCATAAACACTTTGTTTGAAGCTATTATATTCTCATACATTTCATCTAGAGATTTTATTATCTCTATCATGTTCTTCACTTCCTGGGTGTTAAAGAAAACATTCCGTGCTAATGAAACCTAAATCAATCAAATAACCTTTACATTTAGACATTAAAATTACATTTTATTCATTTTATTTGATTTTAATCCAATCAAGGAAACTTCAAAATCCTTATGAATTAGATTATCGTCCATCTGCATCCTCTAGAATCTAAATTATTTCATAACAAACTTATTTATTCAAACCTTTATTTCTTATAAATCCATACCTTTTGATATATTTAACTTCCATTGAATATAAATAACATAAAGAAAAGAATGTTTCATGGGTCTATGGTTGAGTGTGATACCTAGCCCTTTTAACCAAGCTTTGATACCACTTATTTGGATTTTAAACACAAATTACTAAAAGATATAATATTTAAAATTCAAAGTGTAAAAAGAATAAGAAACTCCCCAAAACAGAGAACCCCTCAATGGATATATAACAAAACATAGGAATTATAACACAATTTAAATAAGTAAACTGAGTCAAATCACTCACACACTCAAACAAAATTATGACATAAGAAAAAAATTTCAATAAAACTTAAGACAATAAATAAATGATAATTATTTATATGGTTTGGAAATTATTCCTATATCTATGGGAGAATAATGATATACTTTTAATTTATCATAAGTTACAGTATTATAATCACAGTTGACAAGTCATCCAATAAGATCACTAATCGTTATATCACATGTGTACAAGTTGTGAAACCACACCATATAGTGGGGACCATACAATCAATTGGTTCAGCTAACCTCCTATGGTCATTGGGATCCAACTATTTTCTTTGGTTACCTACAATTATCTGTAGGTTCCTCTCTCTTGACCACCATCTTCCAATAAACTAAAAAAGTTACTCTTACATTCCATTTTAAGAATCTAATGTATCATCCCTTACCAAAAAATTGCAAGGAATGGAATTTATGTAACATCATCAATTAAATTTATATATTTTCATACCTTCCTTTAATTCATCTTCTATACCTTGACCATCCACACATCTAGTTCTAGAAAATAACATCCAGACCCTATCTATGCTAAAATTCCACTGCCACTATCTTCATTAGGTTGGACATTAAATCCAGAGTTTTTCATTCTAGATAACCAAATCAAAACTTGAAATTAAACTTTAAATTCCTCATATTTTGGAATGTGGTTCTGTAAACATATAATACTTCTTCAAAACACACATTTCAGATACATGATGTACATATACAGATGATAAATGATTTTCCTACTTACGGAGTGATTTCTAGTTGGGGTATGAAGAGTATACTATAATGTACTATTTTTATAAGTAATAAATGATTAGGAAGAACTAAATATAATTTTTTTTAATTTCATGGGACATAGACTATTCTTTCCAATGAATTATCCATATAGGAAAAATCATTAAAAGATTGAATGTACTATTGAGACCAAGAAGATACCTTTGCTTATGTTAGTAAATAATAAAATTAATTAATTTTAAGATATTGGATTTTCATTTAGGGAAGTTTTTATGAAATATAGAATGTTGATGAATTTTTATACCGAATATAGTTACAATTAGAAGAAGAAAATTATCTTCTTTGATTTGATTTATTCATCTAACAATTTTCTACATCATTGTTTATATGTAATTCACATTGATGAAAATATTTTCAAAATGATACTTTAAATCCATCTAAATATCATGGGGAAGAGTAATGATGATTTATGATATTGGAATGACCTGGTGAATTGGTGTATTATACCTGAATTATATTCTGATTTTATCGATTATAGTAATTGGAAAGTTCCTTATACTTTTTATATAATGGATAATTCGGGTAATTTTTTTTCTAGAATTATTATATACTATAAAGGTTATATATGGTTATTCAATAAACAAAAATTTAAATGGGTTAACATATGATAGTTGAAATTTAAATATCTGAAAAATCATGACAATTACATCCTTCTTGATGAGTTTATTTTAATAGTTATATGAAATTTACTATCCAGTAATGTAAGGGTGATAGTGATTAGATTGTTACACTTTTATAGAGTTTTTTATAATATTTAAAGAACATATTTCTTAAAAAAATATAGGAAGTGGAACCATTTATTAGGTGTGATTTAGAAAAAAATTCTCCATATTTTTCTACTTGAATATTGTATCTTACTACACACCTTCCAAGTGAAGTTCTTATTAGGGGGATCATTGATTTTTTTGATGTATAAAAAAATGAAACATTTCGATAAGGAATTCATATTATAGGAAAAATAATCATCCTAAATATTTAGTTTAAAAGGTTATTTATCTTAAGAATGCATGGATTTCTATTCAATTAATTTCACTGATATGATAATGATATATAACAATCCAATGAGAAACAAATAAGTGAAATATGAGAAAATTGATCCCAATTTTACAACACTTACCCAAATAGGAGGAATTAATAAATCATATATGCTGGGTACTTTGACCTTTTAAGAGTGGGAGATGACACATTACATAGTCTCGTTTAACTATGATTTGTTCAATGACTAATTCAAGTAATTAATTCAAGCATATATATGCTATCTCATCCTATGTAATTATACTAATATCTTAAATTTTTTATGATCATATTATTAAGGGAATAAAAAAAATTATAATTAGAATATATCTTTCATTACCTTTGAGAATTTTAGATACTTTACAAAGTAAATAGTTTCCTATTTACTTGAAATCAAAGGTACAACCATTACTTTTATAAAATAAATAGTTAATAGACATTATTAATTTTAATATGCTTATATATTTTTGGTATTGAGTTCCCCAGCTGACGTTGTATCACTAGAAATAATATCATTGAATTTTGGTCCTAATATTGTTGTTTATGAATTTAAATCACTGGTGATCAATGCCTATAATTTTTTTTATAAATAGTCAATAAGTGAACATGGGAACATAATATTATAGTATTATATTATTTAAAATTACTGACTGTTACGCCAGTGCATTGTATAGTAATTCTTGATATGAAAATGTGTGTTATTATGTAGTTTTTGAGAAAATACAAATATTATATTATTACTCTCATGGTCAAGTATCAATGATGAAATTGAAGTTCTTTGATTAAATGACACAATATGGAACATTTATTGATAATTATGGATTTTGAGTTATTAACATGAGTCAATTATTGACTATGGATGAACCTTATATTTTTTTCATTAATATAGAAAAATGTATTTTATGTGAATGATTCTATAAAACTTAAATCCAGTGTCATTATTAAAGTAACCCCAAGAAATATTTTCGATGATGGTGGGGTTGAAACTAACATCACAACTAACCCAATTTTTATCGAATAAAATGTTTCATATGAAAACTTAAATACTTCATTTTTTAGTGTTTACTATGAACTTGAAGTAGTGGTGGATAAATTATAAAATAAATGGTATGTGTTATCAACCCTCAACTTAATTTCAATCATTTTTTCTCTCATTACAAAAAAAAATAATATCAAACTAATATTTTAATTTTAAAATACTATATATCTATGTTTTTATATATTTTATACAATGAAAATGGTATTCAAAATAAGCTTTAAATTTTTTAAATACAAATTGGAAAATTGTATACCTTGATAAGGTTATTCCACCTATTATGATTTTTAACATGTTAATTAGATTCCATGATTATGTTATTCCATATTACGTCTTGTTTGGATTTCCCATTAGTAGTGTATTTTAATAAATTATACATTTAATTTTCATTTTTAGAAAATTAAAAATATTTTAAAAATACATAGTAAGTGGTTTCATAATAATAATTAACAAATAAAAGATATGGGATTGTGTCCCCTGGTGCCCGTAGTAAGTATAGTGTATCGAATCATGCCATTACAAGTTATGAAATTCAGAGGGAATTTAAATTTTTGTATATAGAGTAGGTTCATGGTGGCCCTGTTGTATATTTTTACTGTAGGTGTATCATCACTCTATAATGGTTGTGGGTTATGTTGTAATGGAGGATGCACATGTGACCATACCACCACAATATGGGGAGGTCATGTCATGATGGTTGTCCACATGAGATAACCCTTATGTATAAAAATCATGCCATGGAATATGGCATTAAGCCATAATAATGACACTTACATATTGGGTAATGTTTTCAAAGGAAAAAATATTATGTATAGAGATCAAATCTTGGAATATCATGACATCATGTCATTTAAATTATTATATATTTCCTTAAAAAAAATCATGTATGCCTTTTTGAAAATTTCTCAAGGTAGGCTAGTCATGCCATTAACTCTAGGTTCATGCTGAGTTGAGGGCCACAGTGAGTTATGTTGCATTTTGAGGACCGAATAATAGGGGACAACTATACTGTGAGTATGAGGGTCACTTTTTATATCCTAGTCTATGGATATCTTTTTCATCATGAAGGGGAAGGGCACTCCATGAGGGGTGTTCAAGAGGGAGTGGTTTTAGGATACTCTAGGAGATTGGTCACACTATAATGATACCCTAGAAAATGATAATTTCACCATGAACCTTATATATTTCATCGTAATGGGACATGAGTATAGATTTTAATATAGGGATAAACTCATCTTTTCAAAGTCTTCCCCCTTTTATATTTAGGCTGAGTGGCCATGTGGGGAGGTTCATTTTTGCCTTATCCTTCCCATCAATTTCCCCCTTTCTTCCCATTTAATGTGGGGTATTATTAGTGGTAATTTTATAGTGTTTTGAAGGTATGGTATATTTATTATTCCTTTATTCTTCTTCTTATTATTTTTTCTCTGATTTTAGGTGTTTTTTTCTTGGTTTTTAATGAAGATTCCATTAGATAATGGTAGAATCATCATGATTTTATGGGTATTTATTGGGCGGCAGATTATGGACATTTAAGGAGGGGTGATTATTCTTGTTGATCACTGTTTCATTATATTTATTTTTTACTGTGAATATTCTAGAGTTTCCAATATTCTGGAATGGAATTGGTACCTGATTGAATATTTTATGATGGGGATTTTGTTCACAGGTGTATCAGGATCATAACAAACCATGGTTTAATCTTGGATGGTGATAGCGACCATTTCTTGAGTATGGTAAATAAATGTTTGAGGTAGGTGGTCCCTGTAATACTAAAACATATGCTTGTTGATGCATGATTGTGAATGAATACTTGGGAATGTGTATTTTAGTAAAGGGATTGAGATTGGAAGTTCCCTAGGTAAAGGTATAGTGTGGAATTAAGCCTCCTAGAGTTAGATCAGGTGATCCTTTTCACTTTGAGTATTTTGGAAGTTCCTGATGATTACTTCTCTAATGGGATAAAGATATCTATTGGTTTTACAAGAGGCTTGGGGTAAGACCTTGGGATTGAGATAATATGTAGATAGACTAGGTTAGTTTCCTAGGGATAATTCCACAAGAATAAGAGGCTTAATTATAGGTATGATGGGTGAGATGGTTTTACATCTCACACTTAGTTGGGAACACCCTTTTAGGGTTGGATTGGGGTCATTGTGACTGTCATAATCAAGATAAGTCATCTGGGGATAGACATGGTGTGATAGGGAGGTTTTCTTATGAATGATGGTATTGAGATTTCTGTTAAGGGATATGTGAGTTGGAATCCAAGTGAGGTTTGTGGGTATTCAAAGGGAAACTGGACCTAGCACTTAAGTCTAAAGTTAGGCAGGGCTTGTGGGTTGTGGGGTCACTATGGGGTGATTGATTTTGGTTAGTAACAGTCAATAAATACCTTATAGGTTCTGAGGAAATTATTTTATGCCTTAATAGGAGATACAGAAATGATTAAGGGTTCAATATGTCATACATTGTTTGATAGGGTCTAGTAAAATAATACTAGCCTATGAGGCTATATGGATGATAAGATATTTTTTTGAGACATAAGGATTGGTATCTAGTGACTAACACTGAAGATGTAAGTCAAAGAGAATGTTGGATGAGCTGTGATATCTTATTTATTTCTTAAAGTGTGTGTTCTTCTATGTGTATACTTGATGGTGAGATTAGATATTTGGATCCAACTTCAGTGAGAAGGTTATAGATAGAACCTTCCTCAAGTGAGAAGGTTATAGATAGAACCTTCCTCAAGTGCGAAGGTAGTAGTGAAGATGTGGATGTATAGCCTCATTTTGAGTGAGAAGGTATTGGAATAGACTAACCTGACTGAGAGGGTACTAGTATAAGATGATATGTTTTGTGGGACTAGATGTATAACCTCATCCTAAGTGAGAATGTTCTGATAGGGACTACTTTGAGTGATAAGGTATTGGTCCAGGTTATGATGTGGTACGAGATTAGATGTATGGTCTCACTTTGAGTGAGATAGTGTTAGAAGGTACTTCCTTGAGTGAGAAGATATCTTTCCAATTTTTTATGTGGTATAAGAATATATATATTCCCCTACCATTAGTGATAAGGTATTTGAATGGTCTACCCTTAGTGATAGGGTACTAGTCCAAGATATAGTTATGGGACTCTACCCTGGGTAAGAGGTCAAAGGTCAATACTTGGTAAGATGTAGTTGAGGTTTATTATGGGACCTACCCTGAGTAAGAGGGTAGTGGTTTCAGCATGTTATAACACCATACACCTACTCTTCGGGTATAAGTAGGGGTTTTGTAATGAGGTGACTACCCTTATACATTGGTTGAGGCAAGTATGATTGAGTGTCGCAGTGTCTTGGTTAACACACTATGATCTGATGTGCATGCTTGTGTGCATTTGAGTAAAGGTATAAAGACTGAGAGTTCCCTAGTTAAAGGTATAGTGTGTAATTAAGGCTCCTAGAGTTTTATATCTAAGGGGATGAAGATACCGGTTGGTTTTACAAGAGGATTAGGGTAAGCCCATGGGATTGATATAATATGTGGATAAACTATGTAAGTTTCCTAGGGATAATGTCATAGGAATGAGAGGATTAATCCTAGGGATGATGAGTGAGATGGTTTTACATATCACACTCAGTTGGGAACACCCTTTTAGGGTTGTATTTGGGTCATTTTGAGTTTCATAAGCAAGGTAAGTCTTATGGGACTTGACATGGTGTGATAGGGAGGTTTTCCTCCAAATAATGGTCTTGAGATCTCTATTAAGAGAGATGTGAGTTGGAACCCAAGTGAGGTTTGTGGGTACTCAAAGGGAAACTAAACCTGACACTTAAGGCTAAATTCAGGTAGGGCTTATAAGTTGTGGGGTCACCATGGGGTGACTTATGTTGGTTGGTAATAATAGGTAATGACCTTATAGGATTTGAGGAACATATTTTATGTCTTCATAAGAGATATATAAATGGTGAAGGTTTCAATATTTCATACCTTGTGTGATAGGGTATTGTAAAGGAAGACTAGAATATGAGTCTAGATGGACAATAAGATATGTTTTGAGACATGGGGATAGGTCTCTAGTGACTAACACCCAAGATGTAAGTTGATGAGAATGTGGGATGTGATGTGATATATTGTTTGTTTATTAATTTGTGTGCTCAACTATGTATATACTTGATGGTGAGATTAGAGTTTTGGATCCACCTTTAGTGAGAAGGTGCTGGATGGACCCTTCCTCGAGTGAGAATGTAGTAGTCAAGATGTGTATGTATAGCCTCATTTTGAGTGAGAAGGTATTGGCATGGACTACCCTAAGCGAGAGGGTACTGGTATAGGTTAAGATGTGTTATGGGACTAGATGTATTCCCTCAACATAAGTGAGAAGGTTCTGATAGGGGCTACTATGAGCGATAAGGTACTGGTCCAAGTTATGATGTGGTACGAGATTAGATGTATGGTCTCACTTTGAGCGAGAAGGTGTTGGAAGGTACTTCCTTGAGTGAGAATATATATATTTTGTTACTTTTGTTGTGGTATGAGACTAGATATATTTCCCTACCGTGAGTGATAAGGTATTGGAATGGGCCACCCTTAGTGAGAGGGTACTGGTTCAAGATATAGTAATGGGACCCTACCCTGGGTAAGAGGTCAAAGGTCAATACTTGGTAAAATGTAGTTGAAGTTTAGTATGGGCCATACCCTGAGTAATATTGTAGTGTTTGTAGCAAAATATAACACCCTACCCTTACTCTTCATGTATAAGTAGGGGTTTTGGTATGAGGTGACTATCCTTTTGCATTGGTCAAGGAAAGTATGATTGGGTGTCGTGGTATCTTGGTTAGCACACAATGATTCGATGTGAGTTCTTGTGTTTATTTCTTTATATTATTTATTTTCTCTATGCATACACACAAATATAATGGAATATAATAGGGAAAATTTGTAAGACCACACTAAGATTTATTTTTCACACCCTACATGAGCATCCTGGTGTGCATGTATACCTTATATCTATTATGTATGTATGACAATAGGCTGTTTATTGGATTGTACTATAGAAGCTTGATAGGGATTTAGAGTTTTAATGGTGGTGATACATGGGGATGGTAATAGATATTCTTTATGTACTTATTAATTTTTTAATTTTGATATATGATCATCCTAGTTAGAAATCGATTAGGTTGTATGATTATATAACTACATATTTATTTTTTATATGATAAATGTGTTGTTGTTAATGTGTACTTTGATTATCTATTTTTTATGACACTTGGTTATTTATTTGTTATCAATGATTGTGATATTTAAGGTATTTACAAACCCTAAAATTTTCTTTCCTAATCATTTTTTTATTTTTATCTCAGTTTTCAATTTTCTTTAATTTATATATTTTTTTTATATTTTTAGTGTTTTGTAAATCTGGGTTAATAGTAGGTCATATTGTGGCTAGCAAAATTATGATGTGACAGGATATGTGGGGGAATTTTTAATTTAAGTAGATAAAGGATCACGTCATGGCCTAAGGGAATCATAGTGTGATGGGTATTTCTTTTTAAGTGAAGGTCATGCGTAAGATATAGTCACACCATGGAGTAGGAATGACACATTTTAGTGGACTGAGGCTTGGGGTTCTTGGTTCTTCTCGGTGGAGGATTTTCATGCCATGACTAGTAGGGTAACACCATGATGGGTTTATGGAAGTTTTGGGATGTTTTTAGTCCCAAACATAAGAGTAACTGATTTACTCTTATGTATGGGAACCCTCTTGCATTAAGGACCCTCCCTTTGTGCGAAAAATAAAGGTGGGGTGAGGGTCACACAATGATGGGGGTAAATCATTCCATGATCATGTTTAAGGATCAAGAATTTCATGAGTATAAACTCTTACATATGGGTAACCCAAGCATAATAGTCCCGTCCTTAGTGAAATTTTTAGTGACGGGTAAGTTGTTCCATGATGATTCTCATCATGCTATGATGGGAATACTATGAGAGAGAGTCATGCTTTGAGGATGTATCTACATGTGAGAAATGCATCATGAAGGTAAGGGTCAGGTCATGATGTGAAATTAACCAAAATGACCCTCATTATACCTAGATTTGTGGAAGAGATTTTACACCACAAAGGATGAATCCACTCCTGATATCTCTATTTTTTATACATATTTTGATATGTCTTTACATATGAATTCATTGAATATTAATTTTTGTGATATAACTTATGTTTCTGATATTAATGTTTTTCAAATTCTTATGCAGGATTGACTTGTGCATCAAAATAATGAAAACATGGAAAATGTGGAACAAAATGACACTTTACGCTGCAACCAAAGTGGTGCGACATAAGATTTTTGAGAGAGAAGGAAGATGAAAATTCTAGAGTATAATCAGTACACGATGTGTACTGATCATACATGACATGTAGTTCATGACATGATGTAGACCGTGTAGAATAATTCGTGAAGACGGAACATGCTGTGAACTTCAATTACACGTCGTGTAACTCTAGTACATGACGTGACCAAAGTCAAACCAGTGTACAAATATTCCATGGATTAAACGCAGTAGAGGAAAACTCAAATCTAAATTACATGATGTGTAGCTTTAATATACATCATGATGGCGGTGATACACTGAAACTTAAATGTGACGTGAGCTGTGAGTTTTGAAAAAAAACACCTATAAATAACACGCTTGGCCACCCTTCCAAGATATTTCAAAAATATCTGGACCTGAGGGAGCAACTATGACCACCGGAATCTTCCGTAGGATACCACCGTAGGTAGGTTTTATTTATGTTTTTATTTCCTTTCTTTGAAGTAATCATTGAATGATTTATATTTTAATTCCAAACATTGTGTTTTCTTTATTCTTGTCTCTTTATTTTGTTATCAATCTCTCTCCTATGGATTTGGGTTTAATTGTTATTGGATATCACCTAAGGATAGTTGGATAAACCCATATGGGAGAGTGGGATCAGTCAAAGGGGGTGTGTACCATCATAGTTTGATTTATCTTTGTTTGTAATGATAATATTATGTGATAGTATCATGTTGTTCCTAAATTACTGTTTTATTCGTTATTGATTCATTGACCAAATGATTTCAATAATGAATGAACCCCAACATGATTGAGATAATTTATTAATGATGATTGAATTGAATTAATCTTCTATATATAGAAATATAAACTAAATGCACTTTAGTTATTTTGATTCATATGACCATGATGAATTGGAATTCTAGGGTAGTTTTATAGGGAATGAAAATTTCTTCTATCAATGAAATTGTTTGGCTACGTAGCTATTTAATATGATTATTTTGAAAGTAAGGATAAATTTATTTTGAAAAACCACCCCTGGAAACTGATTCCACTCTCTTCTATTTCTCTTTTGAAATTCATTTATTTCAATTTGTGTCATTAGTTTAATTAAAAAAAGATGAAATTGGTATGATCTAATCTTTAGTTAAGAGTTATCATCACTGCGTTCCCTCATATCTGTGGGTATGACCCTGCACTTATACTATACTAAAACTTTGTAGATAGTATGGTTTGGGATATTATAAATTTCTAATTTGAATCATGCCCTGATGAATTAATGTATCCTTTCGGGCATGCTAAGTTTTGGTGCTGTTACTAGGGAGCAGCGGAGCATTGCAGATGACTTGAGACTGATTTATTTGGTCAAAGACTTTTCTAATCACATTTCTATTTACTAATTTTAGTTAATTAATTTGGTAGATATTTTTTTCATCATATATTATGCTTTTTTTTAGTTTTTGATGGTGTACAAGATGGGTTTTCAAATGACCAGTATTATGCCGCACCACTATCAGAATACATTGAAAATATGGAGCATCCAACCACATGGGAAGCACTAAATTCAAAAGGTTGGACAGAACAGAACAATGGTCGGGATGATTCATATTATACTAATTATGATGAATTCCAACCCCCATAGTCGAAAAACACCTACTATCATCCAAACAAAGAATCTCCTGACTACCAAAGCAATTGCTGGTCCGAGTAGTACACTCACGATGACTACTACTTTCTACACACTCAATATCAGTATCAAGATGAAAGACTAACCAGATTGATTGCTCAGTGCATTGAAGTGATGAAAAAGAGGATGGTCAAAAATGACTCTGAACTTAGTGAGTAGGGAGAATTGACTGCTCACCTTGCTCAAATCATTCCAAATTTTAATTCCCTGATTAATTGCATGCTAATAGTTTCTAATTCATATACAGGTTGCTTTAAATATGTTAAAAATAAAGACACAGAGGACATCCAAGATGTTGAAATAATAGAACCTCAAGAGAAAAACATTCAAGAAGATCATTCCTCCCAACAACCTTAGAAGAATAATTCAGATGATAGACTTTCCACATTACTCACCAAATTCATTCTAATGTTGGGTAAGCGGATGAATGATCATGAATCCCAAATTAGTGAATATGGAGATTTTATTACTCAAATTTATCATTTTATTTAAAATTTAAATTCCCAAGTATGAAACTTACTATTAAAATATAATACAGGGATTGATTTGTTTAAAGATAAAGAAGATCAAAATGTGGAGGATGTCAATACTTTAAAAATGAAAAAGGAAAAAAATCAGAGGTAGATAACACAGAACATTACCTGGAGTATGTTGGAAACATTGAAAAATATTATCATGTAGATTTACAAGAAGTATCATAACCTGAGTCATCCCTTCTATTCATACAAAAACACCAACAAGAACAAAGTGAAATCCTTTTTAAACTATATGAAGAAGAAGAAAGAGATTCGATTAAAGTTTTTGATTGTATGGTAGAAGAGGAGGAAGAGTAAGAGGTAAAAATAATACAATCTATAGAATCAAAGAAATAAGAAGTGGTAAATAAGGATGATCAAGAGGTCAAGGAGGTACAATCCAATGAATTTATTATGAAAGAAGAAGAACCAAAGGAAAGAGAAATTAAGAAAATATATGCCAATCTCATAGAAATTCTTGAGACTAAATAAGAATGTGAATCCCTCATAAAATTTCAAGAAAAATAAGAGAACACTGAGGCTCCAACCAAATAAGCCATTTTGAAATGTGAACTAGATGAAGAAAAGTAAGAAACTGTGGTGGGGCATGTAAACTACAAAATATGGTCAGATTTATATTTATTCTTATTTTCATTATATTTTCCCTCAAATTGCAACCCACCCCTAGTCATGATGAACCAATGGAGTATTAAGAAAAAGAAAACCCCAAAATTTCAACAAAGTAAAAAGTGGTCAAATCCAAGATGGTTAGCTTTGTACCATATTCCAATTAGATAATTGTAGACGCCGGAAAAGTCCGTTGTTCCCAAACGAAGCTCCGGATGCGGGAAGCGAGGTCATATTTGGAGTCGGAAGCATGTTTCGGAGGGCCCGGAGGCCTTGCGCGGAATTTTGGAGACCTGCGCGCAAAGTTGATGAGCCGCGCGCAAACCTCCCGGGTTGCGCGCAATGCGCTGAGCCGGCGCGCAATTTTGCGCGCCCGTGGCCCGCGCGACTCCCCTTGCGCGCCGGGCCCGATTCCGCGCCCGCGAAGAGAATTCCGCGCCCGCGAACCGGATTCCGCGCCCGGGGTTGCCTATAAATATAAGGCAACCCCCGACGTTTTGAAGGTTGCCAGAATTCGAAAGGTCTCTCGTGCGCGCAATCCAACCCCTTCCGCGCGCAATGCCGATCTTCAGGTAACCTCTTTTCTTTCGCGCAAGAAAGCCTCGGGGTTCGCCTTCGCGCGCAATCCCTTTGGCTCCTTGCCTTTGAATAACGCTTCACTCAAAGGCATTTGCGCGCAAAAGAAGCCTCTTGCGCGCAATTGCCCCCGGGTGCGCGCAATCCAGCCCGATTGCGCGCACCCCCCATTTTCAAAGTGGCCATTCATTAAAGAATGAGCCGTTGCCCCCGTGCGCTATCCGAAGCCCGGTGTGCGCAATCTCTATCATTCGCGCGCAGAGTGCTGGCCCAATTGCCCGCCAGCCCGCCCATCTGCGCGCCGACCCGCGGTATTGCGCGCAAAGCTCCTCTTTTGTGCGCAAATCGCCAGGGTCGCCCCCTTTGACCCCCTTTGGGTACCCGCCTGCGTGGCGCCCGATGACCCTAATCCCGGGCGCCCGCATCGTGCGTCGTCTTCCCGTGCGGCCCCCTTAGGCTTGCGCGAAGTGACACGGACCCATCGGTGGCTCATACGTCCTGCACGACGTTAAACTGCATACGTCCTGCACGACGTTAAACTGCATACGTCCTGCACGACGTTAAACTGCATACGTCCTGCACGACGTTAAACTGCATACGTCCTGCACGACGTTAAACTGCATACGTCCTGCACGACGTTAAACTGTATACGTCCTGCACGACGTTAAACTGCATACGTCCTGCACAACGTTAAACCACATTCGTCCCAGCCACAAGACGTTAAACTGTACGCTATTCGTCCTCAACACATGACGTTAAACTGTACTTCGTCCGGCAAGACGTTAAACCGCCCGCATCACCCGATCCCGTGCCCCGCATGCAGGGTCCTCCCGGTTTGGATGTGGCCCCCACCCGCTCGTCTCTGCAGGGATGTCGGGATTGGAGTGGCCTTCACTCACGGGGGTAGAGTGTTACAAACAGAACGAACTACGTGGACTTTGATCCCTGTCTTCTAAACAGGGTACGTAGGAAGCCTCTTCGAGGTTCAAGCCCACCACCTGGTCGTCCCGGTCGTATTTACGTCGGTTCGTCCATCAGTGAACCCCTCCCGGGTTCACACTTGCGTTGATTCACCTATGAATCCGCCTCTGTGGGGGACTGCATGTGTGTATCTCCATTGTGCTTCCCCACTGCCTCGATCTCTTTGTGAGTCGGCAAGCCAACGTCCAGAATGACGTGAAACTGTGATCCACCCGGCCGTCCCATCCCCCTCTGTGCGAGGTGGTTCAGTTCAATCCTTATCCAGGCAGCCTCGATCTCTTTGTGAGTCGGCAAGCCAACGTCCAGCATGACGTGAAACTGTGATCCACCCGGCCGTCCCATCCCCCTCTGTGCGAGGTGGTTCGGTTCAATCCTCCGCCCGGCGGCCTCGACCTCTTCGTGAGTCGGCTTGCCGAAGTCTAGCATGACGTTAAACTGTATATCCGAACTACGGTGACTTTGATCCGCGCTATCGCGCGGTACGTAGGAAGCCCCTACGGGGTCCAAGCTCTCCACTCCATCATCCACCCTGATCCTTACCCGGGCCGCCACATCCCGGTGGGGTCATGCCATTTCATTCCACTCCACTTCACTCGGGAAGCCGCCCATGTGCTGGCCCCAGCGTCGGAGGTTCCCCGCAAGGGGTTCTGTCATCTGATCCACTCCTCGTGTTGATTAGTCCGATGCCGTCCCCGCTGGACGTTAAACTCGCGGCATACCCCGTGTTAAACATGGGAAGCTGAGGAAAACCTCAGGTAACACAGTTCCCCGCACCCAGTGCGGGATGCCTCAGGCCATCACGCCTTCGAGAAGCCCTATTAGGGACGGAAGGCAGACATGCAGAGGCGCAGTGTTAAGACACGCCCCCGACACCCAGAGCTACCCGGTCTCCTCACCGCAGGTTGCTGCCCCGACCAGACTCCTTGGAGCGTCCGGGCGGAAGCAGCGTAATTAACTGGTGTCCATGGAGACATGGCGCCGGGAACGAGATTCACGAACATTATTAAATCTATGAGGGAGACCCGGATTAGGCGACGAGTTCCGAGGAGACGTCCACGGAAGGAGGAGCCGACATCCCATCATCCCGGTTTCGATCAAGGAGCAGACGCCCCTGAATAACGGACGGATGCCGCCCGCCCTTGGAAAGCGGGACTGCGGGGCCACAAGCCGCGCGCGCCCATCCCCTCGGGTCGACGAGTGCACGCGCGAACGCGTCCTGGCGGAACAGCGTAACCCGACGCACATCCGCACCGAAACAGAAAAATGGTGAACCCGACGTGAGTCTCTTCTCCCCAATACGAAGACCGATGGCTTTCAGAGGTGTTGGAAGACCAGCATGCTGCTCGACCGAGCATTCAGTTTTACCCGCCAGGGGCTGGGGAAGGGAAATCGGGCACTCCGTCTCGCGACGTCGAGGGCCTGGGTTCCCCCCCATGGAAGGCGTCGTGGAACTAATGGTTGGTTGTCGATTCCTTTTCCTGTCAGTGTTAATGGGTTTTTCTCCCTGCTTTCAGAAATCAAGTCGCCCGATCCGGTGCCCGATCGCCACCCGCCCACTGGCGCAAGGGTAGGGGAAACACCGACGCGGCTACTCCGCGCGGTCCCGCCCGTTCCACAGCCGTCCCAGTAGCCGCAGCTGTGGGGAAACCACGCCCTCTCTCCCCCTCGGAGGTCATCCAAAGAAGGGTGATCAACAACTTGGTGCGGAGATATGAGGAAGAGGGAGTCATCCCCACCAGGGACATGGCTCGCCTAGACCTCGAGGAAGCTGCACCTCGCCACCAACGCCGCCCCCGAGGGCCGCTCAGGGAGGCACCGCTGCCTACCTCGACGTCCAACCGCTTCGGGAGCTTATCCCCGGAGCGCTCCGACAACTCCTTCCCCTATGTGGATGAGGTGGAAGATGTCCGGGACCACCCTATACGAGATTCGTTCCAGGGATCCACGATAAGGGCTCCTGTCAGGCCACAGCGACACCGCCGCCAGGCCTCTCAAGTCGAAGAACAGACTCTCCACCTGCCCGCGCCGCTCATCCCGACTCGTTTGTACCGACGCCAACGTCGGGCACGAGCGGAAGAGGATGCCCACCTTGGGGCCCTAGCAACTGCGGCCGCGTTGGATCAAGCCACCGCTGGCTCCAGCCACCAGGCCCCTGCGCATCCTGAGCAGGGACACTTCTATGCCCGACCTGGATCGAGGCCCCGACCGCCCCAAAGGAAGGTTGGGTCGACTCTCCCGGTTGCTGGTACAGGCAGTAGCCACCGCGGACCACTTCGCGGTAGCGCTATTCACCAGCAGGGTCTACTCCGTGTGGCCGATCTAGGAGGCATGGGTCATCCCACCTTCCGATCCCGGCCCGGAGGCCTGCCCGGAATCATCTCTCCCCGCGTCCCCTTTGATATCTGTCCCGGTGCCCCTCGCACCTTGGTTTCTAGTCCTCTTGGCCCCAGCACCAGTGCGGCCGGAGGACGCCAGGACAGAGATCAGCCCTGCCCCGAAGAACCACCCAGGGGCAGGAAGGCAAGGCGTCGACGCCGAGGGAAGAATGTTGCGGAATTCCGGATAGAGATCCGACCGGTTCGCTTCTCTGATTCAGAGGCGGAGTATGATTCGGCGACAGAGCCCTTCCCCCAATCCCGCCAGTCAGGGGCAGGGGTAGGAATGCGGCACGTCAGCCTCGTACTCCCCGAGAGCGAGATCGATGTGATCCCCGCTTCTCTCCGAAGGTATATCCGGAGTAGCAAGGGCCTGGTAGACCCCCAAGGATCAAGCTTGCGGTTGGTACCGGCCCCTCTGGAAGCGCCTTCTGCCTCGATCGGAGAAGCCGGAGACCTTTTCTGGGGACCGACGGTCGAACCACGATCTAGTGCGCCCTCGGCGAGCACCGACGCTACGGCAGGATGTTCGCTCTCCGGCCCGTCCTATCGTGATGTGGTAGCCAGGGCACCGCCACCCTCAGAGGGCGGCCCGGGATATGGAGTCCAATCGGCCTGTTCGCCGTATTCACCGTCGGCCAGCCCGTCGGCCCGGCGGCCCGCCTCGGCACCACTGCCGGTTCCCCGTCCGTTCCCAGCCATTGAAGAGGACCAAGGAGATCTGGGTCCCGAGTTTGAGTCGTGGAGCTTCTGGATCGTCCTTGCAGAGGGCCACTTCCCTGAGAAGTTTTGGCCAGTCGCAGGACCGGGCTTTGATGCACCCGAATCGCTCACCCAGGATGAGTTCGAATGCTTCCGCCGAACTCTCCGGGAGACTCGCTCCTATCTTCACCGCCTACAAATGCCATACCCCGGGAGTCAAGTGCACCTGGAGGATATTGGTGAGCAGTGCCGTCAGATTGACCTGGCCACGCTCCCCGCGGTTCGGCACCCCGGGTCATTTGAGCACCACGAGGCCCTCCAACAACGATGCGTTGAGTGTTTTCAAGTACTCCGCAAGGTTATCGAGGAAGCCACTCCCCACGTGTATATCCGTGGATGGGGGCAGAACGCTGCCCTACGCTTCAGTGTGACTCGCCGACAGCCCGATTCGCTGGGTGGCCCTGAGGGTATATCCCCAGGGACGGAAACAGTCAATATGGATGACCTGTCGGGAGAGGGGAACGACTTGGAACTTCTCGACGGGGGCTTCCCCCCCGAAGACAAGCCGTCGTTAGATCCATCGGTGAGAGTTACTCGTCACCAGAGGAACCTCCTGGGTCTCCCCACGCCCACTGAAGCACTGACGTTGAGCCGAAACGTCAGCAAAGGTAAAGAGCACATCGAGGCTATAAAGCCCGCCGACCCATCTGCCTCCATGAAGAGGGCATAGGAGGATCCCGAGAAGGCTACGCTACGTCAACAGCTCGCCGAACAGAAGAAGCTGGTTGACCAGCTCCTCGCCGAGCGCACTGCAGAACGACGGCCTGACTACGGTGATCCTAAGCCAGGACAGCAGGGACCGGAACAACCGCTCCTCGACGAGACTCTCCCGGGCAACCGTGATTACGCCGTGTTCGCCGACAGGAGAGAGGCCATTGCCTATGGCAAGAGGGCGCGGTATGTTTCGCCACACCCTCCCGAGCGGCGTGATTACCTGAGAGACCCCGCTCGGATTCCTCCCGCTGCCCCAAGGGCCGCTCCGCCCGCCATCCCACGAGCTGCCGAGTTCGACGACCCGGTCGACGACCCGATTGAAGGGCCATGCAATGCGCTCGTGGTTAGAGATCCTTGCCAGGACTGGAACCCATGTCCGGACGATCCGATGGCGGCACTCATTGCCCGCTTGGAAGCCTTGGAGACTCGGCAGGTGGCGATCCCACCGGACGGCAAGCCATACCCAGCATGGGTGGATGACATGCCAGCACCTCCGGGATTCGGGAATCCCACTTTCGCCCCCTTCAACGGGACTGGAGATCCGCCACAGCATTTGGCCCATTTCAACTCGAGGTGCGGGCCTATGTTGGGGACTCCGGCGCAGCAGGAGGCCGCTAAGCTTCGCTGCTTTGTTCAGACATTGGAAGGGCCAGCATTTGTCTGGTACAGCCAGCTCCCCGTCGGGTCGGTAACCAGCTGGGAGGACCTCCGTAGACAATTCCTCTACCAGTTTAGTTCCACGACCCGGAAGACGAGTATCGCAGACCTCTTCAAGTGCAAGCAGAGGCCTGACGAGCGAGTCGCGGACTTCGTCGCCCGATGGAAGGGTCTCACGTATTCCCTTGACATGCCATTGACTCAGGAGCAGTTGCTGACAATGTGCGTCGGGAACGTCAAGACCGAGCTGGTCCCTTCCCTGATCACTCAGAATTACCCCGGAGGGTTCAGGGACTTCTCAGACAAAGCTCAACGTCTTGAGGAAGCCCTGCAACAGGCCAGCCAGGCACACCCGCTGCCTCCTATGATTCCTGCAAGAAGAGCCAGCAGGGCTGAGCCCGCTGCTGTTTCCCAGATAGAGGCTCCCAGGCCGTTGGAGCTGCTGCCGGTGAGGCCATCTCCACAGCCTCACAGGAATCCGCCTCCACGGGCCCAGTTCCCGGCCCAGCAGCGGCAGCCTCAGAACCGGCCGGCCCCTCCGCGTAATGTACCGCCGCAACCCAGGCGAGATAATCAGGGTCCACCTCCTCGGCAGGCCCCTCCAGCCCCTCGTCAAGACCATGCTCCTAGGGGCCCGCGATACCTAACTTACTCATTTCACGAGGATCAGGTTCCCGGTTATTTCCGGAGCGCCCTGGAGCAGAGGATTGTGCGACTGCCTGAGTGTTGGAGGCCAGAGGAGGCACATCTCACGGATAACCCCCGCTACTGCCCCTACCATCGGGCCCTGGGACAAACCATCCAGCGGTGCTATGTGTTTAAGGATTGGCTCCAAGACCAGATTAACAACAATGTAATCAGGTTGGGCCCAGCTCCAGCACAAGTGGCGGGCGTGTTCGTGGGATCAGATGGCGATAGCGGCAATGAGGACGAATGGCAGCTGGTCTCCGACCGCGGGTCCCAGAAGTACAAAAACTGGATGGCCCGCAAGACGATCATTCGTGCCCATGGAATCATCCGTGCGCGCTTGAATCAACCTGAGCCCCCAGAATCTGCGGGTGCTACTTCGGCATCGTCGTCCCAGCCTGCCTCTTCCAAGAAGAGCAAACGGCGGCGGCACAAGAAGGAAGAGCGCGTCCCGCCAGTTCCGCCACTATCCCGCACTCTCGGTGATTTCATGCCCCCGGAGATGGGGATCCCTCCTCGGATCCGCCCAGTGGAGAATGATTCGTCCGATGACAGTGTTGGGTACGCTTCGGTTAATACCGTCGAGCTGGTAAATCCCTTTTCGGTTCCCGACGTTGAAGAACACCAGGTGGACCTCCCTAGTGTCCCCGGTCGTCGCCACCGTCGGAAGAACCGCAACAACAGGAGTCGCTGGGGCATAGCCATTGGTACCTCCAACCAGGCCGTGCACGCCACTGAGACTAGGCAGCAGGCTCAAAACCGAGCTCAGCGCGCGCAGCCCCCCCATCCGGGGATGACAGATTCGCCTCCACCACTGTTTGTGGTATGGGACCAGGCAGAACCGCCTCAGCCGCGTCGCGATCAGCTCCGCCCTGCCATGAGTCCATCCCGGACTCCTGACCCCAGTACGGTGACCATTTCCCGGGCTTCAACCAATGAACAGCGAGATGCGCCAAGTACCAGCCGGCCGCCAGTTCAACCGGCAAGGCCCGTCATGCCTCCAACCGCCGAGCAACCTCCTGCAACCAGGGGCTCGCGCTTGGCCAAAAAGTATGATGTCCTGAAGCACTTGGCTGACATCCCGGCAAGACTCTCCATCCTTGAGGCTCTGCGCATGTCATCTGAGATGCGCGAGGCACTCGCTGAAGCCCTGAAGAGCCCCCTCCAGTTTGAGACAGAGGTTGCGGCTGCAGAGGCCTTTCACGCCGAAACGATCGAGGACGCCGAATGTCAGGCAGTTATCTCGTTCTCTGGTAAGGATGAAGACCCTCCTATACAGGGACACATTCGTCCGCTGTATGTTACTGGCCAGTTCAATGGCCTTGAAGTCCGACGCTGTCTTGTCGACACGGGGTCCGGGATTAACCTAATTCCCACTCGGACGCTCTGGAGATTGGGGTTGTCTGAGGATGACTTGATTCCCTCCGACCTCAGGATCCAGGGGTACGACCGCACCGAGAAAACTCCGGTTGGCAAGATACGTTTGAAGACCCAGTTCGGTGACTTGGTTGCCAACACCGAATTCATGGTAGTCTCTCAAGACACTGCGTACAACGCATTGATGGGCAGGCCATGGCTCCACCTTCATGCGGCAGTTCCCTCATCATACCACCAATGCCTCAAATACTCCCTTAATGGTCGAGTAGGCGTGCTTCAGGGAGATGCCTCTCCTTTTGCCTCATGTGAAGCCCGCTATCTGGACGCGGACTATTACAAGAGCAAGGATAAGCAGATCCTGGCAGGTGAGGTCGAGCCTGTCGCTGTTTCAAGTGATCCCTGGGCAAGTTTGGATGACGCTTACGTCCTCTCGATTCAACGGTTGGACGTAGCCATGGTCTAGACGGCCTGTGAATCTCCTGATGAGATGACCGCGACCGCCCGTGCCAGCACCAGCGGCCCAGCAGGATCTGGTAGCCCCAATGCAGTTTCCAGCGTAGTCTCTCCCGTGGACGATCCCTCCCCGAGTGGAGAGGACGTGGAAGATGCACCCCCAGCCTTTGAGGAGGGCGTCTCCGCCACGGTCGATGAGTTAGTACAAGTGAACCTTGGAACCGAAGCAGATCCAAGACCCACATTGGTCAGTGCCGCCATGCCCTCTGAGGAGCGGCAGCAGTACGTGGATTTTCTCAGGCAGCACCGTGATGTGTTCACTTGGGGCTATGACGAGATGCCAGGGCTAGACCCTCAGGTAGCCGTCCACCGCCTTGGTCTCCCGGCGAGCCATCGCGGGTTCAAGCAGCCTCCCAGGAAGATGCACCCATTTCACGGTGCCATGGTTGAGGCCGAAGTTGACAAGATTATCAAAGCCAACTTCGTGAGGGAAGTCCAGTACCCCAAATGGCTGGCCAACATTGTGCCGGTCAGGAAGAAGAATGGGCAGATTAGAGTCTGCATCGACTTCCGCGATCTCAACCGCCACTGTCCGAAGGATGATTTTCCCCTTCCAGTGACAGAGCTGTTGATTGACGCCACGGCAGGGTTCCAAGCCCTTTTCTTTTATGGATGGATACTCTGGATACAACCAAATTCGGATGGCCCCTGAGGATGAGGAGTTCACTGCCTTCAGGGCCCCCCAAGGTACCTTTTGTTATCGGGTCATGCCTTTCGGCCTGAAGAATGCAGGTGCCACCTATCAACGGGTGATGCACCGCATATTCAAGCCAATCCTCAGCACACTGGTGGAATGCTACGTCGACGACTTGGTAGTCAAATCGCGCCAGCGTCAGGACCATCTCAAAGATCTTGAGAAAGTGTTCAGCTTCCTCCGGTCTCGCTGCCTGAAGATGAACCCGTTGAAGTGTGCCTTCGGGGTCACCTCCGGGAAGTTCCTTGGATTTGTGGTAAGATACCGGGGTATTGAGATCGACCCAGAGAAGATCAGGGCGATTAGCCAGATGCCTCCCCCAGGTAACATCCGGGAACTGCAAGGGTTCCAAGGCCACTTAGCCTATATACGCCGATTCATCGCGAATCTGGCCGGCAAGTGTAAGCCCTTTTCTCGGCTCATGAATAAAGGTTCCACCTATGTATGGGATAAAGAGTGTCAGACCGCTTTCGAGGAAATCAAGCAGTACCTGCTTCAACCTCCGGTTCTGATGCCGCCTGTATCCGGGAAGCAGCTGGTCCTTTATGTGACCGCCCTGGAACGGTCCCTTGGTGCCCTTCTCACCCAGAAGAACAACGAGGGAACAGAGAATAGCCTCTATTACCTCAGTCACATGCTCCTCGATGCGGAAGTTAGGTATTCCCCCATCGAGAAGAGCTGCCTGGCGCTCGTATTTGCCGTACAGAAATTACGGCACTACTTGCAGCACCATGAGGTACAGTTGGTTTCTCGGGTAGACCCGTTGAAATATATCCTGAGCCGGCCTATGTTGACTGGCCGTCTAGCGCGGTGGGCTGTGATTCTCCAGCAGTTCGACATCAGGTATGTGTCTCAGAAGTCCATCAAAGGGCAAGCATTGGCAGACTTTCTGGCTGCTCACCCAGCCTCCGCGGATCAGCCGCTGGATCTAGGCTTTCCTGATGAGGCCATCCTCTCGGTCGATCGAGCCGGTCCATGCTGGCAGATGCACTTTGACGGTGCCTCCCGGAGCCCCACCGGTAGAAGACTCGATAATCCTAAGCTCAACAGAGTGGGCTTGGGTATCGTCTTCATTACCCCGGAGCAGGCCGTACTGCCATACTCTTTCCTGTTTTCAGAGGGCTGTACCAACAATGAGGCGGAATACCATGCCCTCATCACCGGCCTCGAGTTAGCTCTCGAGATCGACGTGCCCCATCTGTGCGTGAAAGGGGACTCCGAGCTGGTTGTTAAGCAGATCAATGGTGACTATGTTGTCAGGAAGTCGGAACTTGTGCCATTACTGGAGTGCACCCTCCTTCTGATGGCCCGGTTCCCTTCTCGGCCAGAAATTGTCCATATTCCCCGGTCGCAGAACGGTCGAGCAGATGCCTTGGCCAGCCTTTCTGCGTCACTTGCAGAACCTGAACAGGATAACCTGACCGTCCGCGTGACGCACCGTAGGCTCATCGCTCCCGTTATCCTGGAGGGAGATCGCGGCCCGTTGGTAAGTAATCTCACCGCGGTTGCCCCTACGCCCGGAGCCCCGATTACCCCAGATATGGAAGTCGAACCAGCCCCTTATTGGAGGACGCCTTTGGTTGAGTACCTCCAACATGGCATTCTCCCGCCGGATCGAGCCGAGCGCGAGCGAGTTCGACGTCGCGCATCGCAGTTTGTCCTCCAGAGCAGTCCCGGCCTGGAGCAGATCCTCTACAGACGCGGATTTGATGGTGTTCTCCTCCGTTGCCTTCAGGGAGTTGAGATCCCACGAGTCATGCAAGAGGTTCATGCTGGTTCATGCGGCGCCCATCAAACTGGGCCGAAGCTGTCCCACCAGATTCGGAGGTTGGGATACTTCTGGCCCTCCATGATTCATGACTGCATCGAGTATGCCAGGAGGTGCCATGCGTGCCAGGTTCATGCGAACTTTGTGCATCGGCCGCCGAAGCCCCTCCATACCACCAGGTATTCTTGGCCCTTTGCAGTCTGGGGGATGGACGTTGTGGGACCTTACCCGCCGACGACGGCTCGCCAGTGCTGGTTCATTCTGACCGCCACGGACTTCTTCTCCAAATGGGCAGAGGCGATTCCGCTCAGAGAGGTCAAATCCTGTTCGATCGCTGACTTCGTGACCTCCAACATCATTCATCGATTTGGAGTGCCTCATGCTATCCTCACGGATAACGGAGCCAATTTCCGAGCAGCCGAGTTGAAGAAGTTGTACGCCAAGTACAACATTCGCTCGAACCATACATCTCGCTATCATGCGCAGGCGAATGGACAGATCGAGGCGTTTAACAAAACCCTCTCTAACATTCTGCAAAAAATGGTTGGTCAGAACAAGAAGAGTTGGCCGGACAAGCTCCCCAACGCCCTCTGGGCTTATCGGACGACGACTCGCAATTCCACCCAGATGACCCCTTATTCCCTGGTGTATGGAGCTGAGGCCGTCCTGCCCATCGAGATCCAGTTACCATCCTTGCGCACTGCGGTCTACGACCAGAAAGCGCCAGACAGAGCTGCTGAAGCCCGCCTAGTCGAGTTGGAGGCACTGGATGAGAATAGACTTCGCGCTTTGCACAACTTGGAGAGGCATCAAAGCAGAATGGCTCGAGATTTCAATAAGAAGGTTCGCCTCCGCTCCTTCCTGCAGGGTGACCTAGTGCTAGCCCTAAGAGCGCCAATGATCCCCAGCTGGAAGCCACCCAAGTTGGAGCCCAAGTGGGAGGGACCTCTTGTCGTCCACAAAGTTTATCCCAATGGCGCGTACTCCCTAGAGACTATGGATGGTGAGCGTGTCACTCCTCCCACCAACGCTAGGTTCCTCAAGCAGTACTTTGTCTGAGTGTACCACGTCCTGCACGATGTTAAACTGCATACATCCAAGCTGCACGACGTTAAACTGCCCAGCACATCGTCCGCGCGGCAAGACGTTAAACTGCCAAGCATCTTCGTCCGCGCTGCAAGACGTTAAACTGCCAAGTGTTTCATCCTGCATGACGCTAAACTGCACCTCGTCCAAGCTACAAGACGTTAAACTGTTCAGCATTCGTCCAACATGACGTTAAACTGTACCACGTCCGCACTGCAAGACGTTAAACTGCCAAGCGTCTTCGTCCTGCATGACGTTAAACTGCCCCTCAAGAACTACGTGCGGCTTGATTCCCATCCTTATGGGATACGTAGGACCGCCTGAACATTCATGTTTCAGGCCCAGCCCCATCCTTCGGGAATTTCCATCCCATCTCGGGCCCTTGCCCCAGTTACCTCTGGGTATGCGGCGTATGGTGTGAACGCGGGGCTATGCCCTCATTCACGTCGGTTTGCTCGCCACGCTGTACGCCCCCCATGTTTGGGGATGCCTTCTGCTCCCCCCTTTCTCTCATCGTCCTGCATGACGTTAAACTGCACTTCAAGAACTACGTGCGGCTTGATTCCCATCCTTATGGGATACGTAGGACCGCCTGAACATTCATGTTTCAGGCCCAGCCCCATTTCCCGGGAATCTCTATCCCGCGTTGGGCCTCTGGCCCAAGTTCCCCTCCTTTTTTGTGCGAGGCGTGTGGCGTGAGCGGGGGATTATGTCCTCATTCACGTTGGTCTACTGGCCGCGCCGTACGCCTCCCCCGTATGTGGGACTACCTCACACCCCTCATCGTCCTGCATGACGTTAAACTGCACTTCAAGAACTACGTGCGGCTTGATTCCCATCCTTATGGGATACGTAGGATCGCCTGGACGCTTGTGTCTCAGGTCCAGCCCCGTCTCTTGGTTGATCACGGGGATCTACCGTCTTTTGGTTGCTTTCAGGGTGAGTCCTCCGACCCTTTCCGGTGATCTGTTAACATGTTTTGGGTACTTTGGTCTATGACCCGTAGTGTCGGGTGCAATCCCGGCAAGTCCCGTGTTGCTTGTCGGGCCGCGCGCTTCCTCTTGTTCGAGCCTTCAATCAAAGGGATCCTCGTTAGCGTTTTGGGTACGATGCCTCAGTGCTCTCCTACCGCTCCGGGTCGATTTACCGGCGGGTCCTGGGCCGCAAATCGATATGAATCCTGCGATTGAGCGGTTGATGCTCGTTTGCTTGCCTAGTTCTAGGCTGACGCGATCGGATGTTGTGTTGCGAATATGGTCAGCGACATCCTTGATCGCTATGTCGGCTCTTTTAGGCTCTGAACATTGGTTGCGCGGTCCTCATCACACTCCGCCTTTGTGCGTTGTAGTGGAATCTCGACACTCTCTTCATACTGACCTTCAGTACACCTTTACACGTTAGGCAGGCCAACCAGGGTAATGGTGTCTGCCGAGACTCCCACGATCTGAGCACCAAGGGTATATGCTGATGTCCTCCCTAAGGGCCGTGTATAGCTGGACCCTCGTCCCCATAAGGAGGAAGGATTCGCCCGAACAATCGCGTTTTGGGCCCAGTATATCTGGAGGCTAGCATCTCTGCCCCTCGGGTGATGGACATACGCAGGCCCCTATCCCAGGGTCCTTCTTCTGGAATCGTGCGTGACTGCAGGGCTGGGTATGTTCCCACCTCCGCTGAGTCCGCCGTCTCGCGATAAGCGGATTCCTCCATGGTCCGAACCACACGACCTTAAACTGTGTTGTCTGGTCCTACCACACGACCGTAAACTGTGATCGTCTTGGCCGCCCGACGAGAAATGGCACTGCATCGTGATGTTCTCCTCAGGGGACACTCACGTTGGGCGCTGGTTAGTAACCACGCCATTCATCAATGCCTTTCATGGCTTGATTATTGTGGCGATGCCAGGGATTCCTTAATCACAGGCATGTCGCTGCACAAAGAAAAACCATCCATCTTTAAGGACAAACAAGAAATATCAAATACCGCTTCTTCTGTGTGTGAGGGTCAGACCCGCACCCCTCCCCGCGCTGGTTCCCGATTGTGTTGCGCCGCGCTTCAAGAACTACGTGTGGCTTGATTCCCATCCTCATGGGATACGTAGGAACGCCCGGATGTTTGAAACTTCGGGTCCAGCCCCCCACCTCTTAAAGATTCCCCCCTTCTCTGGGGAATTCGCCGCCTTCAGGCCACCCTCAAGGCATGTCCCTCGGTCCCTTGCAGTGGTCCACTTTTCAGAGTACTCTGGTTTATTGCCAGGAGGGTCAGGTTCAGCTTGGTCAGGTTCCTCCCATTTTCAGGCTTCGTGCTCCCTTTCATTCGGACCCATCGCCTACGCCCTGGGTGGAGCCCCCGTGAACGGTTTGGACACAATGCCTCAGTGCTCTCCCACCGACTCGGGCTGGTGCCCCCAATGGCCTCGGGAAGCAAATCGATATGAATCCTGCGATTGAGCGGTCGATGCTCGTTTGCTGTCTCATTCCATCAACGGTTAGTGCAATATTGATGCTGCTTTTCCGCCACGGTCGGCAGTACTCCCATATCGTTATGCCGGTGCCCCCAGTCCTTGAGTGAATGGCCGCATGATTCACATCACATTTTCCACCTCCCATTCTGACGAGGCAAAATCTCGACACTCTTGACACTATCCCTCAGTGCATCTTCGCATATCCAGGGGATAGGAACATGATGCGGCGTACTTTGAGGTTCCTATGGTCCGAGCTCTAAGACCTTAAACTAAGATCTACCCCTATGGTCCGAGCTCTAAGACCTTAAACTAAGATCTACCCCTATGGTCCGAGCTCTAAGACCATAAACTAAGATCTACCCCTATGGTCCGAGCTCTAAGACCTTAAACTAAGATCTACCCCTATGGTCCGAGCTCTAAGACCTTAAACTAAGATCTACCCCTATGGTCCGAGCTCTAAGACCTTAAACTAAGATCTACCCCTATGGTCCAAGCTCTACGACCTTAAACTAAGATCTCCCCAAATGGGATTCTACGTCCTGCATGACGTTAAACTGCACTCGCAGAACTACGTATGGCTTGATCTCCAGCCTGATGGAGTACGTAGGAACGCCCGGGCATTTCAACTCGGGTCCAGCCTCAGGGATCGCTAAGTCCAGCCCCTCCTCGTCGCCGGCCGTCTGGCCTGACTTCGGGTAGAGTGGTGCAGTTGTGATATTCTCCCCGATTCGGCTCGGGATGCCCCATCGCAATGATGGGAAGCGACAGTTTCCTCGTCAAAAAGGTTCTGTCTGGGAATTGGGGTGATTCACGGCCAGATTAGTGCATCCGCCTAATACGCTTTCCCCACGGTGGCGCAATTTTGAGAGCGTTGGATTCTATCCGAACAAATCGTCACTTCGCCCCACGCTTCGCATGCCCTGTTGATCTGGATTCCCACCCTTGTGCCTGAAGGAACCCCCAAAGCGGCATTGATGATGACATGTGATCCGCCTCCTGCAATATGGATGATGACCTTCGGTCCGTCTATCGCAGTAGTATGGTCGATTGATCCATTGTCTGCTTGTCGTCTTGGGCATTTCCTGGAAGGCCAACCGTTGTGGATTTCTGAATTCGGGACACGCGATTCACCCTTTCTCATTTCCCTATGTTCGGATAAAATCTCAACGCCCCTAGCATTGTCCCGCTCGTGTGTCAGAACAAGTTGGGGGGATAATACATTGATTAGGTCTGAGGTCTCCTTTCCTAGGAATGACCTCCCTCTTTTCTCTAGAAATCCGGGCCCAATTACGGATGCCTGAAGCTTGGTTAACGCTCCCGCGAGACAATGAATTGTGGTCGAGCATGTTAAGCCAAAAGATGCAGATAAATATATTGGTTCATACAAAATGGATCGAAATATTGAGTAGCGGAAGCAAAATATTCTGGGAATGGAAAAAAAACAAAGCCCCTAGGGATTAGCGTGCTGGATAAGTCTTTCTAACGCTGCTACCCTTTGGCTGGCGGCCTCCAGGGCTGCTTCTCGCTCTCTGCGTGCCCTCTCCTCGTCGGCGGTCGCAGCACGCAGTTCATCGATTCTGGCCTGTGCACGCTCCCGCTCGACTTGGATTGTGACCATCTGTTCGCCCGCCTCCGTCAGCTGTACCTGGGCGTCAACCAGCTGGGCCGCTAGTTGCTCCACAAGCTCGGTGCACGTTGCGACGAAGGCCTCCTTCTCTGCCGCCTGCCCTTCGAGAAGCCGGACTTCCTGCTCCTCCGCGAGGAGCGCCCGCGTGCTCTCTGACACGTCCCGACTTTGTGCGACGTCGGCACGCCGGCAGCTCTCGCGCATCTTTTCAGCCATGAAATCACGGACCGTCAGATGGAGGCGTTGAGCATCAGCTCCCCCGGCACACAGGAAGCGCAGCCAGGTTTGGAGTAACCCCATGCGCCCCAGCCACTCCGATGGGTCTCGCTTGAGGAAGCGCTGGATGCACTTCCACCCCCTTCGGCGCGCTATCCGGCTCTCCTCGACCGCCTCCGCGTCTGAGTCGTCCATCTCCTCGGGGTCGGCAGGCCGGTAGGCAGGGAAGGCAGCCAGCAGGTCTGCTGCAGGGTCCGCCCTTGAGATGTCCTCATGGGGCATAGGTTCCCCAACATCTGGGCGACCTTCTTCTCTCTCCCCAGCGGCGTTGACACCCTCGTCAGCCCCCGACCTCTCTCCGATGTCAGCACCGCCGACGTCCGTAGCCCCTTGATCAGCAGTTGGTGGGGCCGGCTCGGTGCGGGAAGTCTGTTCCGGAGCAGGCGGCATGTCTGCCGCCGGTCCACTCGTGGATGGCCCGGGTTCGACAACCCGACGAGCCTCCAGTGTTGAGATCACTGCGCGGGGCATGCCATGGTTAGTCACGGATCGTCAATGGCAAGCACCAGCAGTAAAGTAAGGAGACTTACGGGAGTTCAGAGCGTCATCTTCCGCTGCCCCGGCCGCCGCAGGAACAGTTGCAGCAGGGGACCCTTCAGCGCTTGTCAATTCAATAATGGGCGTCTGGCCCCTGCCTTGTCCTACTGGCGCCCCTCCTACTCCCGCTGAGGACGCCTGACCAACATCCGTGCGCTCCTGAGAAAGGTGGAGAAATGGGTTAGAAGCTGCATAAGAGAATGGATGAAGCAGGTTGAGTAGGGATAGAAGCGGACCTCGAGGAGCTCAGTGACATCAACATTGTCAGAGCCGGCCTCCTCGCCGCTCTCCCGCGGGCTCCCCTGATGGGATCTTCCCTCGGAGCCTTCATCCTCCTCCATCTCCTCCTCTTCCTCGGAGTCGTTGCTACTGTTATCTTCCGCCGGCGGCATCTGTTCTGGAGCGGGTTCTAGACCGAGCATCACCTTCACCAGAAGGGATGGCTCCGCACGCTGACCACGTTGGCACGCGTACTCGTCCATGGCCGTCAGATACGCATACTGCCGGTTGAAGTCCACCCTGTCGGCGATATGGAGGCGCCCGACCTCTGGCAGATGGATTCCTTCTCTAAGTATCTTTCTCCAGATGGCGTCGGTCCCCAGTGACTGCCGCAGGGTCATCCAGGCTGACCACAGCGCCGGGAAGACTGCATCGTGGGAGGGTTCGAGCAGACGCCTTACCTGCTTCCCGAGCCGCTCTTCGACCACCACACGTGCCCCCTCTCTGGGCGCCGAGGTCGTAGCGGCAGCCTGCGATGTGCCCGCCGCCGAAGTCCCTGCTCGCGCCGGCTCCGCTGCTTGGCACGCCTTCGTTCTCCCCCGTGTAACGGCGCCTCGCCTCCTTCCTTGACGCCCGGTCTCCCCACGGGTGACCTCGAGCCGCCGAACTGGCTTCCTTAGAAGCCCCTCGGGGTACGCGATGGCCCAGTGTTCGGCGTACTCGGTTGCCAGGCCTGCGTCGACCCCGGTAGGAGGGAGAGTGATGACGTCGCCAGAGCCAAAGGCGACGAATATCAGCCACATCTGGCGAAGGACGCTGGGGTTCGTCTCCTCCCGGACAGCAGTGAATACCCTCTTCGGCATCCGTTGAAGGCACCCGAACTGCCTGGCGAACCGGGTTGGCACGTAAGGCTCGCAGATCACCTTCCCGTCGATCCGAGCCACGAGCACCCCGCCCCGCATGTTCAGGAGGTATTCATGCTGCTCCAGCGGACCCTGCCCATTGTCGATCATCTGGCCGACGGGAGTGGGGAACGGGCTGAAGTTGAAATTGGCGTGATTTCCAATCCGAATCCTCACGCCCTCCTCACTTAGGGTCATTGGAGCGACCCCCGCAATGTTCAGCAGGGAGGGTCGCAGGCCGTTTCCCGGAGGAATGATGGCGTTCGGAAACGTGTACCCACCAAGGTGAGCAGCCACCCAGCCGTGGAAGAATTGGAAGGGCCCACAGATCCTTCGTGGCGACCCCCCTCGTGAGATGCGTCCCAGGATGGCATACAGCTTCGCCAGTACTGGGACCCCGAGGTTGTATCTTTTGTTGGCGGCCATAGCGCCCGCCATCGCCAGTGTCGCCGGGCGGACGCCCATTCTCACGTCCCACACTGGCAGGATCCACCTACTCAGAAAGGCGGCCAAGAACGCCGCGTACCGGACATTTGGGTCCCGGGCCTCGATGACGCGGTACCCCCATGAGCGGTAGTCGCCCGTCTCCAGGACCCGCCAGTACGACCCGTTCCGGCTCCTCTGAGCCGTGGTCGGGCACCGCTTCCCCCTGCCTGGCATCTTGACCGCCGGGTCATGCTCCAAGAACTGGCCGAACCACTCCTTGTAGGCTATGTCCTTCTAGAAGTCCTTGATCCCGAGCTGCTGCGTAGCCAGGTCAAGCAGATGCCAGGTCAGAATGGGAGTCCGTGACCTGTCTTCCCAGGTGTTCTTCGGAGGCAGGAACTCATCGTACTGGTAACCCTCCAGCGGGATACCTCCGATGCAGTGGATATCCCAGAGACCGATGCCGACCTCCCCATGGTGAAGATGGAAGGTGTTGGTATCCGGGGACCAGCGGGTGAACAGCTCCGGCCCGAGCTCGGACTGCTGGTAGAAGTGGAACTGCGACGTCCACACCGCCTCAAACAGGCCGATGTACCGCAGCTCCTCCGCGAAGTGATCGCAGGTGTGACGTACCCAGAACGCCCAGGCCCACTCACTGGTGAAGTTGCCCCCAGACCGCAAGTCCCAGTCCTTCAGCCAGCCCTTGGTGTCGTCGGTGACACTCTGGCGATATATGCTCGAGTAGAGGGCTGGAGAGTTCTCCGCAGTTGGCTCACTTCCGACGATGGTTCGCGTCCTCGGGTTCAGGACATAGACATCCAAGTGTCTGGTCTCCCTGGCAGGATGCCCATTGTTGGTGATGTTATAGCGGGGAAGCTCGTCCTCCCGAGTCACCCAGGTCCGTGGCGCATCAACCTCGAACCCTGGCACCGGAACCTCATCTAGGATGCCGAAGTTCCAGAGCGGCAGGTTGTCCGACAGTGGATATGTCTTCTGGGCCGGCGTCAGCAAGTCGAACAAGGATTGATTGTTGGAAACAATCTCCTTGGCTCCGTAGACCTCCTCGTTCGTCGCCATCTCAGCTCTGCGAGTGGCGGCATCCCCCTCATTTCCTTGATTCGTGGCCATCTCAGAAGCTTCGGGAGTCGTGCGGGTAAAGGGATGAAGCGTGCGGGAGCGGACGAGGCTGGTAGAGAAGTTTGAGAGTTGGCGCGCAATCCTAGTGGACGGCGCACAATCAGGAAGTCCGTCGCGTAAAACCCCGGGTGTTCGCGCAAAAGCAGGCAGAATTCCGGACAGGTTTGCGCGACGAGCGGGCGAATTCCGCGCCGGAAAGGCAATTTCGCGCACGAGAGCTCGAATGCTTATCGCGCGGAAGGCCAGTGTACGGTGCGGGGGACCCAGGGCCCCTATTTATAGGCAAGGCCGGGAGTCCGCGCCGCGCGAAAAGCGCTTTGCGCGACCGCACTGGCGAATTTCGCGCCCGACGCCCCTTTTTGCGCGCCACAGTCCCGTGCCACCCAGGACTTCGGCATTCCGGCGTCTCCCTCGGAACCCGATCGTTGCGACCTCTCGCCGATCAGATTCCGAGGGGGGGCTTTTGTAGACGCCGGAAAAGTCCGTTGTTCCCAAACGAAGCTCCGGATGCGGGAAGCGAGGTCATATTTGGAGTCGGAAGCATGTTTCGGAGGGCCCGGAGGCCTTGCGCGGAATTTTGGAGACCTGCGCGCAAAGTTGATGAGCCGCGCGCAAACCTCCTGGGTTGTGCGCAATGCGCTGAGCCGGCGCGCAATTTTGCGCGCCCGTGGCCCGCGCGACTCCCCTTGTGTGCCGGGCCCGATTCCGCGCCCGCGAAGAGAATTCCGCGCCCGCGAACCGGATTCCGCGCCCGGGGTTGCCTATAAATATAAGGCGACCCCCGACGTTTTGAAGGTTGCCAGAATTCAAAAGGTCTCTCGTGCGCGCAATCCAACCCCTTCCGCGCGCAATGCCGATCTTCAGGTAACCTCTTTTCTTTCGCGCAAGAAAGCCTCGGGGTTCGCCTTCGCGCGCAATCCCTTTGGCTCCTTGCCTTTGAATAACGCTTCACTCAAAGGCATTTGCGCGCAAAAGAAGCCTCTTGCGCGCAATTTCCCCCGGGTGCGCGCAATCCAGCCCGATTGCGCGCACCCCCCATTTTCAAAGTGACCATTCATTAAAGAATGAGCCGTTGCCCCCGTGCGCTATCCGAAGCCCGGTGTGCGCAATCTCTATCATTCGCGCGCAGAGTGCTGGCCCAATTGCGCGCCAGCCCGCCCATCTGCGCGCCGACCCGCGGTATTGCGCGCAAAGCTCCTCTTTTGCGCGCAAATCGCCAGGGTCGCCCCCTTTGACCCCCTTTGGGTACCCTCCTGCGTGGCGCCCGATGACCCTAATCCCGGGCGCCCGCATCGTGCGTCGTCTTCCCGTGCGGCCCCCTTAGGCTTGCGCGAAGTGACACGGACCCATCAGTGGCTCATACGTCCTGCACGACGTTAAACTGCATACGTCCTGCACGGCGTTAAACTGCATACGTCCTGCACGACGTTAAACTGCATGCGTCCTGCACAACGTTAAACTGCATACGTCCTGCACGATGTTAAACTGCATACGTCCTGCACGACGTTAAACTGCATACGTCCTGCACCACGTTAAACTGCATACGTCCTGCACAACGTTAAACCGCATTCGTACCAGCCACAAGACGTTAAACTGTACGCTATTCGTCCTCAACACATGACGTTAAACTGTACTTCGTCCGGCAAGACGTTAAACCGCCCGCATCACCCGATCCCGTGCCCCGCACGCAGGGTCCTCCCGGTTTGGATGTGGCCCCCACCCGCTCGTCTCTACAGGGATGTCGGGATTGGAGTGGTCTTCACTCATGGGGGTAGAGTGTTACAAACAGAACGAACTACGTGGACTTTGATCCCTGTCTTCTAAACAGGGAACGTAGGAAGCCTCTTCGAGGTTCAAGCCCGCCACCTGGTCGTCCCGGTCGTATTTACGTCGGTTCGTCCATCAGTGAACCCCTCCCGGGTTCACACTTGCGTTGATTCACCTATGAATCCGCCTCTGTGGGGGACTGCATGTGTGTATCTCCATTTTGCTTCCCCACTGCCTCGATCTCTTTGTGAGTCGGCAAGCCAACGTCCAGCATGACGTGAAACTATGATCCACCCGGCCGTCCCATCCCCCTCTGTGCGAGGTGGTTCGGTTCAATCCTTATCCATGAAGCCTCGATCTCTTTGTGAGTCGGCAAGCCAACGTCCAGCATGACGTGAAACTGTGATCCACCCGGCCGTCCCATCCCCCTCTGTGCGAGGTGGTTCGGTTCAATCCTCCGCCCGGCGGCCTCGACCTCTTCGTGAGTCGGCTTGCCGAAGTCCAGCATGACGTTAAACTGTATATCCGAACTACGCTGACTTTGATCCGCGCTACCGCGCGGTACGTAGGAAGCCCCTGCGGGGTCCAAGCTCTCCACTCCATCATCCACCCTGATCCTTACCCGGGCCGCCACATCCCGGTGGGGTCATGCCATTTCATTCCACTCCACTTCACTCGGGAAGCCGCCCATGTGCTGGCCCCAGCGTCGGAGGTTCCCCGCAAGGGGTTCTGTCATCTGATCCACTCCTCGTGTTGATCAGTCCGATGCCGTCCCCGCTAGACGTTAAACTCGCGGCATACCCCGTGTTAAACATGGGAAGCTGAGGAAAACCTCAGGTAACACAGTTCCCCGCACCCAGTGCGGGATGCCTCAGGCCATCACGCCTTCGAGAAGCCCTATTAGGGACGGAAGGCAGACATGCAGAGGCGCAGTGTTAAGACACGCCCCCGACACCCAGAGCTACCCGGTCTCCTCACCGCAGGTTGCTGCCCCGACCAGACTCCTTGGAGCGTCCGGGCGGAAGCAGCGTAATTAACCGGTGTCCATGGAGACATGGCGCCGGGAACGAGATTCACGAACATTCTTAAATCTATGAGGGAGACTCGGATTAGGCGACGAGTTCCGAGGAGACGTCCACGGAAGGAGGAGACGACATCCCATCATCCCGGTTTCGATCAAGGAGCAGACGCCCCTGAATAAGGGACGGATGCCGCCCGCCCTTGGAAAGCGGGACTGCGGGGCCACAAGCCGCGCGCGCCCATCCCCTCGGGTCGACGAGTGCACGCGCGAACGCGTCCTGGCGGAACAGCGTAACCCGACGCACATCCGCACCGAAACAATAATAAAGTTAAAACATCGAGCTAAACGACCATAAAAAAGATCAGCTACCGGAGGCAACCTAGATTTTGAAATTGCTTTCTTGGACGTAGATTTATTTTATTAGTTTAAATAAATCTCTCTATGGTTATCCAATTTCCTTATTTTATCCAAATATTTTAAATTCTCAATGGCCTGTACTTTTAATATTTATTTTTACATTTTAGGTCCCTAGAAGGAAGGAGAAAGAAACAACTAAAGAGATAGAAATTAGAACATTACATGTCGTGTAATCACAATAAACGTCACAAACCTGGCTAGACATAACCTAAAATAATCATTCAAAAAACATCAATGGAAGGGGAGTACTATTTATACTTTTTAATATCATTTCACCCCTTTTTTTTCTAACATAATATTAAGAAAAATTAATTTAATTTTTTCATGAATTGAATTGAATTATATTCTCCCATAAAAATTATGATTTTTTTCTTGTAATCACTAATCTAGGAGAAATCAACACCAAAGAAAAATATGTTGATATGTTGGAAAATTTGAAAAATTATTCACATAAATGAAAAAGATATAAATAATTTTTTTAAAGTCAATTGATTACATTAATTTGGAATTTCTAGAAAATTATTACTGATATGATTGGTTTTCATGGTGTTGATTCCTAGAAGAATGAATTGAGTAGACAGATTATTGATTTTTATTCCATGACCCAATTGTCCCATATTATATTCCCATTCCTGAGAGGATTATGAACCAAATATTTCATATTTCTCAGAGCATATTTCTTGTGTGAAACTTGGGGCATGTAAACTGACTAGAACTTGCATTGTTATCTTATCAAAGCTATGACAGTAAAAATTAACTTTTGAAATGATTGAGGCATTTTATTAATGAGACTTTGTGTCATGTTACCCACCTATACATTAATCCTCATTTATCTTGTATAAACCATGGATGAACTTCTTAGGATTAATCCATGTTACAATCCCTTATTTCCTTTCCTACCCATCTCTTTGTATTTTTCATGAGATTCAATTGAACGAGTGTGGGGGAGAGGTTGTTTATGGTGTATATGGGATATGATATCTTAAGGGGAGACTATAGGGTGATTTCATGGGATTTTGGGGAAGTTTCATATTTACATTCATTATATTCCATTGTATATCCCCCTTGTTGTAAAAAAATGAATTAAAAAAATGATCAAAAAAGGGTTGTGAATTGGGAGAATAAAAAATCACCATTTACATACCAATTATTTTTATTATATGTGGTTTGGTGATGGATGTACGGTTTATTCCAATCACGACTTTTGAAAAAAAAAGGAAAAAGAAAAAAAGAAAAAAATGACAACAAGAGAGGGTTATTTTTCATTATGATTAATTTGTCTGTGAGCCTTCACTCTATGCTTTGGCGGGTGTGTGAGATGGAATTACATTTTTGTGGAGGATAATTTCATTGAGCTTGTCTTTTGAATATCATGAATTTTACATTAGAGTTTATTCCCCTCCTTGAGCCTTACTTTATTTTCAACATTTTACCTACCTACCCTCAGCAACAGAGTCATATGATACTTATTTCAATGCCCTCATGATTAATTGTAATATTTTTCTTTACATGGTGGTGAATTTAGATTCAAAACATGCCTATGGTTAGGAACATGTAGTTGAGGTATGAGAAAAACTCCATTTAATTTCTATCTTGAGTGATGAGTAGAGAAATTAAAAGGTGAGGTAAATAATAAATGGAATGGGTGTTGATGAAAAGTTTAAAAATTATGTGTGGAAATGTGGAAATGTCTCAAATTTCACATTTTAAACGAAGCATGATTTTTGGGATTCTCTATTGGGAAGGATTTGTGCTTAAAAAATATTTAGTTATAACATGTTTTTATGAGCATCATAAATTGAAAATCCCCTTTTTGATGTATGGACCCATGATATTTTGATTTTGAGGTTTTACTCGAGGATGAGAAAAGATTTTAGTGTGGGGGTATTTGGTATCTCTACATTGTATAAATATTATGATAAGTCTTTAGATATGAATTCATTGCATATTAATTATTGTGATATAATTTATGTTCTTGATATTAATGTTTTGAAAATTCTTATGGAGGATTGACTTGTGTATCAAAATAAGGAAAAAATGGAAAATGTGGAACAAAATGACACTTTGTGCTATGAGAAAAGTGATGCAACACCAGATTTTTGAGAGAGAAGGGAGATGGAAATTATAGAGTAGAATCGGTACACACTGTGTACTGAGCATACATGACGTATAGTTCGTGACATGCTGCAGACCACGTAGAATAAGTCATAACGACGGAACATGTTGTGAGCTTCAAGTACACATCGTGTAACTCTAGTACACAACGTGACCAGAGTCAAACCAGTATACAAATATTTCAAAAATTCAATGTGGTGAAGGAAAAATCAGATCTAAAGTACACGATGTGTAGCTCTTGTACACATCATGATGACATAGATACACTAAAACTTAAATACGACGCAGGCCACAGGTTTTGGTAGAAACACCTATAAATACATCCCTCGACCGCACTTCCAAGATATTATGAAACACTCCAGACTTGAGGGGGCAAGCACGACCACCAGGAGATTCCGTAGGATTCCACCATAGATAGGTTTTATTTATGTTTTTATTTCCTTTAATTTATGTAATCATTGAATGATTTATATTTTAATTCATAATGTTGTGTTTTCATTATTATTGTCTCTTTATTTGGTTCTCAATCTCTCTCTTATGGATTTGGGTTTAATCATCATTGACAATCACCCAAGGATGGTTGGATAAACCCATAGGGGAGAGTGGGATCAATTAAAGGATGTGCGTACCATCATAGTTTGATTTATCTTTACTCGTAATGATAAGATTATGTAATAGTATCTGTTGTTCAGAGTGAAATCTCAAGAGGGGGGGGGGGGGGTGAATTGAGTTCTGACTTAAAATTTATGTTTAAAACCTGTTTTATAAATATCCCTCAATTTTAAAATGGCCCAGTTAATTAAGGCAGTAGAGATGTAAATGTCTAGTTGGTCAACAAGTTTCTCAAAGGGTGATTAGTCCTCAGTTGAACTGGTGTAAAACACTTCTTCAACTTTTGAAACAAGTTTACTGAATTAAACATATACACACACTAACAAAAACTAACTATCAAAGTGAATGCAAAACAGTTTTATGTTTTAGAAAATATAGGAAGCAGAAAATTGATAAAATAGAGTATAAAAAAATACAGTGCACTGAAAAGTAAAAAAAGAGGTTTAGTCTCAAGATGAGACTTAATCCTCTCCACTTGGTGATCACCTTCCACTAAGTAGTTTATATTAACAATAAACTTGATACACAGTCTGTATCGGGATTTACAATAGTTTTTACAAACTATCCAGGGTTCACATCCTCTTCCACAGTTCTTTATGGGAAAAACAAACAGTATAGACCACACATGGTCTCTTCCACAGTTATACATGGGAAAAAATGTAGTTGAAGTTTTATTTAAGGATATTAAGTCTCCTCCAGTTCAAGAACAAGAGATAGTGTGTGTAACATACAGACACACACACTTCTCAAAAATTAAAGAACACAATAGAGCTAAGATTATAAGCTTGAGATTAGAAAACTCTATGTATTTGAATTTCAGTTATTGACTCCTTGGAGTGAAGAATTGGATGTTTGAGTCTTTATCTGGATGTTGTCTCCAAAACAGAGTTTCGTAACTCCAGGTTCTAGATTCGAGTGTTCTACCTCTGGTGTTGATCAAGAGTGGATGAAGCATAGAAGGCAACTTTGAAATTATTCTCCCAAAATGATCTTCTTAAGCTTCTTGGATTCTCAGTGTAAATGTCGAATGGTTCTTCTTTGATGTAGCAAGTAAGATCATTTCATGTACAGATGTACTTCACCTCTACTCATCACACTCTCTTTTTTTTTATCTTCCTTGGTATTCCCTTTTATACATGAGGTCCGACAATAGGAATGAGTAGATCACGTGCGGTATTTCTCATACCTCATATTGTCCCCAGATACGGTCTCCTCAAACATCTACAATCAGTATTAATTAATGTTAGAAGCATTTAATTTATCAAATATCACCATTAGAATAATATTAAGTTTTTTGAACAAGTATGGAAGAATCAGTAAGACAGGTAATGGTAGCCTTCACATCATTAGGCTTCAACAGTAGGTGTACATTGGCAACCTCCAACTGTAACCTTCCATTGGTAACTTTTCATAAATAACCTTCAGTGGTAACCTTTAATAGTAGGCTTTCATCAGTGACCTTGCATCAGTGGCCTCTGCATCAGTGACCTTTGCATCAATCACCTTTTCATTGGTGACCTTTGCATCTATGACCTTTGCATCAGTGACCTTGCATTAGTGACCTTTGCATCGGTGACCTTGCATCGGTGACCTTTGCATCAGTGACCTTTGTATCAGTAACCATGCATCAGTGACCATGCACTTAGGTAAATTCTGCACTGTAAGATTAAACCAACAAGTAGTGAGATTAAAATTATATAAATATTACTTGATAGAAACAAGGAACATTAATGAAACATGATTAACATAGAATGAAAACATTATTATCACATTATTGAAACATGATTTGGGATTATCAAAACAGGTGAGTCCAAAAATCTCCCCAATTTTTTTAATCACAAATTATGTCACTGAATTTTTAAGTTTAAGTAGTGTTGAATCAAGGTTAAACACATCTGCTAATTTCATCAGTGATGTTAGTATACACATACTAATATATCATTAAAACTAAATTGAAGCTAGAACATATTTAAATTGAAGATAGAAAATCCATAACATATATAAATTGATGATAGACAACGGAAACACTAAACACTTATCCCCCTTTGTGATTAACAAAAAGCATACATAACAAAAAGAGATAAAAGATAGTGTTTGTATTAATAAAATAGTAGTAAAATATACAAAAAGGAATACACCGATCCCTATTAGCTAAGACAGTCCCCACTCAATCCACATCAGATATTTCCATTGGAGATTTGTCTTTGGAAGCTGAGGATGCAGGTTCTGAAGGTGGAGGGATAGGACGAGGGATGACAGTTAGCAGTGTTGGAGAAGCATCCACTGATGCATCAGTAGACCTATAGTGAGTAGATCACTGAGGAATCACTGGGGTCAAACTTCTGATGTCCTGTGTTGGAGTCATAAAAGGAGCAGTACTGGTGGAACCTGAAACAGTCGAGGAAACATGAAAAATAGGAGGAACAATGATGGGTGTGCAGTCCACATGGAGGAAGGGTAAAAAAAGATTCCTAAAGTCCATAATTATGTTTCCCCATATTTACACAGCTGAGATGAATTCATATTTGTCTTCCATGAATCTATTCAAGGTAGGATTTATCTCTCTAAGCTTGCTCAGTTGATCCTTAAATGCCTGAGTGATAGGAGGGATTCTCAAGTTTTCTAAAAGCAGCTTAAAGTGACCGTCCATATGATGCTTAATGTATACCCGTTTGTAATAGAAGTCAACTTGATCCTTGATGGCCTTCTAATCTTGAACATCTTACCTTGAATAATCTACCACAAGCTTATGAGTTTCCATGGTAATGGAAATGACTTGAGCCATAGATTGAGGGTCTTGGGTATTGGCACTAGAGAATCTTTCTACTTCTTCTCTAACAACAGATATAAGAGCCTCTATATCAGCTGGAGGAGAGGCTGAAGTGAAAGTAGATGCACCTAGAGGTGCCAGAGAGAATGCCACTGTCTCCTTGGAGGATTTAGTTAGGCCATTGATCAGCCTTGTCACATCATCATCTTGGGCTTTCACATGTGTCTCCATGGACTTCTTAAAGTCCTCAAACACAATTACCAACTGCTGAACAACACTATTGATATATATAAGATCTCTATTCACTTGAATCCTTGAAGCCATATAGGAGTCCAAGTTTTCAATTGACTGTTTCACAATTTCCACAGACACTACCAAGGTTTTTACTTGACTTTGGTATTCCTTCACTTCATGAAACAAACTGGAGTGAAAGGTGTAGATCACCCTTTCTAAGGAAGATGCTACAACCTCCTAATTGAGAGCCACTGATATCTCTATGCTAATAGATCTATCATCAATGTACCTCTTAAAATCCGACTTCAATGATTCCAAACCATCCTTCTTCACATAGTCGCGAGGTAACAGAACCACTAGTTTCACAACGGTAGTTTTTGAAATAGTAAGAATTGGAGGACTTTTAATAGGCTGGTCATCTTCAGAATCTCCATAATCTAATCCTAATTCCACAAATCTCAGAGATTCTACCTAGTCCTCTATTTCATGAGCAACAACAACTAATCCTATAATAACAGGTTCCTCCCCCTCAGGTGGATCATTCTCCTGATCAAACACATTTATCTCTTCCATACCTACTTGATCAACAACATCAATAGGAGAGACCACTACCTCTTCTTCTATTGAATCCTCAACTAATTACATTTCAACTCTAGCTTCAACCGAAATAGAAACTTCTTCATCTCCACTTTCTACACTTTCTGTATATAGTATTAGAAGACTAAGACTTAGACATTCCTCTTCACTTTCAGAAGCAGCTGTCTCAAATTCATCATGACTTGAATCAGTGTCCTCATCCTCATATGAGGTTTCTCTAATGTCTATTAAGACATGGTCTTCCCCTTTTTCTTCACTCATATCCACATCATCACTATCCCTTAGGACAGTCTCCCTTCTAGGAAACCTCTTTGGTGGACTGGGCACACCAAAGGATACAGTACTAGCACGAGGATTTGAGGGAAGGTCAAGATCACTCCTGTCATCTATAGGAGAATACTCTATTTCTTACACAACAAAAACTTCTTCTTCATCAGAATATGGAGGCTCTTCTTCATAAGGCTTAAGACTAGGGTCTCTCTTATTTTTAGGCCTAGTAGGACGAGCAATAGGGTTAAACTCTTCATATACCTTGGCCTCATCATTCACCCATCTCCTCATCTATGGATTCTAATTGGTCTTTATCAGCTTGAAAATCACTTTTGTGATGTAATGGTTATCCCTCACAACAACAGTTTCCTCCTTAGCTCCAGTAACTCCTTTCACTTTCAACATAAGGGATATCAACTTAGCATGAAACAGGGCATTGGATTTGGACCTGGGCTTGGTCATATCTTCAATTTTAATCATCAAAATCCTACATAAGTTGATCTTCTCTTCATGATTTAATAGATATAAGAGAAAAAAATCCAAAAACTTTAAAGTTGAAAAGTCCCCTCTCCAAGGACTTAAAACATGCTGGATAAACTTGAACATCAACTTATCTTCTCTTACCATTTTAGAAGTAATTACTTTCCAAGGGGTCCCATTCCCTGTTAGTTCGGATAAGGCTTCTTCATAAAAAAAATACTCAGTAGATGGAGGCACCACTCATGAGTAGTAATCACAAATCCCTTCATGTGGAACCCTCAAGCAGTTAGCCCACTTAGCAGAGGAGAAACTCACACTTACTCCATTTACTCTGGAAGACATCGGGTTCTCATTCTCAGACTTCTCAAATCTTAGATATTCATAAAATTCCTTCACAATATTTAGATAATAAGGTCCATTATTGTTTGAAAAGAACTTGACCCAACCTTGAGCTTCAAGTTCCTTCAGCACTAAAGACCGGCTCATCAGCAACCATTCTGAGTTAAGCTCCTTCTCAATCACTATTTGAATCTTTGATAAATGTGGGTTAAAAACCTTTTCCACTGTCTGGATTCCACTACTAGACTCAGATCTAGGTCTCTTAGGATCTGACGTGTCTCCTTCATCAGCAACCAACATCCTTTTCACTCTTTCCCTCGATCTAGAGTGGTTCAAAGTTTTAGTAGAGGTTTAGGTTCAGGATTAGGGAGTAAAAGATTCAGGAGAGGGTTTGATGTGGATCAAAATGTGGTATGTGTTTTATTTTTATCATTTAGGGATCGAGAAAACAAATTGTGAGAGAAAAGAAAAGAAAAAAAATGAATAAAAGATTTTTTTTTTCAGATTCCAGTAGAAAACACAAAAAACGCAAACTCCCAAACTCAAGTCAACTATCGGTAAGGCGTCATTGGTAAGGTCCTAACAGTGAGGTCCTATCGGTATGGTCTTATTAGTAAGGTCTTAACAGTGATATCCTATCAGTATGGACCTATCAGTAAGGTCATATCTGTAAGGTCCAACAGTGAGGTCCTATCGGTAAGGTCCTATCGATAAGTTCCAACGGTGAGTTCCAATGGTGAGGTCCAACAGTGAGGTCCAACGGTGAGGTCCAACAGTGAGGTCCAATGGTGAGGTCCAACGGTGAGGTCCAACGGTGAGGTCCAATGGTGAGGTCCAACGATGAGGTCCAACGGTGAGGTCCAATTGTGAGGTCCAACGGTGAGGTCCCTAACTCAACAGTTTATCATACCTAACTCATGTTTGATGTAATTTAATCTCTTAGATTTCAAAGGCTTTGTGAATATATCAGACAATTAGTGTTCAGTGCTGATGAATTCAAGAGTGATATCACCTCTTTGATAATGATCTCTCAAGAAGTTATGTCTCACATCAATATAATTTTTCCTAGCATAAGATATTGGATTTTTAGAGATGTTAATAGAACTTGTGTTGTCACAGTTTATAGATACATGTTTGAATTGATATCCATAGTCTATTAAAGTGTGTTTCATTCATAGAATTTGAGCACAACAACTACCAACATCTATATATTCAACTTCTACAGTAGACAATGCAATAGAATTCTGTTTCTTACTACACTATGATACTAGTGACTTGCCTAACATGTGACATGTTCTAGAGGTGCTTTTTTCTATCTAACTTGCAACCAGTAAAGTCAGAATCTGAATAACTTATTAAATCAAATGGCTGTCCTCTTTGATAAAATAGTCCATAATTTATAGTATACTTGAGATATTTAAAAATTATTTTAACAGCAGTTAAATGAGACTCTTTGGGATTGTATTGAAAATGATCACACATGCATACACTGAACATAATGTCAGGTCTGCTAGTAGTAAGGTATAGCAGGCTCCCAATCATACCTCGGTAATTGGTTTGATCCACTGATTTACCAGTTTCATCAGCATCCAACTTACAAGTGGTACTCATAGGTGTATCACTACCTTTATTAATATCCAATCCAAAACATTTCAAAATATCCTTAGTATATTTACTTTGATTTAAAATAATACCATTTTTATTTTGAAAACTTTGAAATCCAAGAAAAAAATTTAGTTCCCCCATTAAACTCGTTTCAAATTCATCTTGCATCATTTTTTAAAAATCAGTACATAAAGATTTTTTAGAGGATCTAAAAATTATACCATATACATAAATTTATATTATTAAAACATCTTTAGAAATATTTTTAATAAACAAAGTAGGATCTGTTATCCCTTTAGTAAAACCTTTTGAGATAAGAATGGAACTAAGTCTATCATACCATGCTCTTGGAGCTTGTTTTAGAACATATAAGGCTTTAGACAGTTTAAAAACACGATTTGGAAAATGTGGATTTGTAAATCTAGAAGGTTGTTCAACAAATACATATTCAACTTTATACCCATTTAGAAATGCACTTTTGACATCCATTTGATAAAGTTTGAAATTCATATGAGCTGCATAAGCAAGTAGTATCCCAATGGATTCTAGTATAGCTACAAGAGCAAAGGTTTTATTATAGTCTATTACTTCTTCTTGACTATATCCTTGTGCTACTATTCTAGCCTTCTTTCTAACTATGTTTCTAGATTCATCAACTTTATTTATAAACACCCATTTAGTGCCTATGGTCAAAGTGTATTTAGGTTTGTATACTAATCCCCAAACTTTTTTTCTTTCAAACTAATTCAATTATTCTTGCATATCTGTCACCCAAAATTCATCACTGATTGCGTCATTAATATTTTTGGGATCAATCTATGAAATAGAAGATTGATGTTCAACCTGGTTTCTCAGAGAAGATCTTGTTTGTGTCCCTCTATTTAGATCACCTACTACAACATCTAAAGGATGATTTTTGAGAGTTCTTATACCTCTATAAAGAGTTGAACTAGACTCCTCATGGTTTTCTACAGGTTCATATTCACTAGTCTCATATTCTAGAAAATTTCCAGAACTGTTTGTTTTCACAGGGATATTACTATCTTTATCATTAAGATCCAGAATTGACATATCTTCCTCAAGATGTTCAAGAGTAGTTTTGGGTTCATGTGGATCAGTATCATAAAATTTAACATGAACTGATTCTTCTACACATTTGGTTCTCTTATTAAATACTCTATAGGATTTACTAGAGATTGAGTAACCTAGGAAAATTCCTTCATCACTTTTTGAAGAAAATTTGTCAAGATTATCTTTAGTTTTAAGGATAAATACTTTGAAACCAAAAACTCTAAAGTAATTAACCTTAGGATTTCTATTATTCCAAAGCTCATAAGGGGTTTTATTAAAAACAGTTCTAATTAATACTCTATTGATAATGTAACAAGCTGTGTTAATAGCTTCAGCCCAAAAATAGATAGGTAGATTATACTCATTGAGCATAGTCTGGGAAATATCTTGAAGTTTCCTATTTATTATTTCTACAACTCCATTTTGTTGAGGTGTTCTAGGAGTAGAGAAATTTTGAGTATAACCATTTTGTGATAAAAAATATTCAAAGTACTGATTTTCAAACTCATGACCATGATCACTTCTAAAGGTCTTAATTCTAAGTCCACTAAGATTTTCTACAGACTTGGAATATTTAATGAAATAAGAGCATGCTTAAATTTTTTGAGCTAGAAAATATACCCAAGTATGTCTAGAAAAATCATCTATAAGAACATAAACATAATGCTTCCCATTTAAACTTGAAACTCTAGATGGTCTAAACAAGTCCATGTGAACCAACTTAAGCGGTTGAGAAGTAGAAACTTATTTATTTGGTTTGAAAGAAACTTTGTGTTGTTTTCCATTTTGAAAAGGATTACACAATTTGTTAAGAGGGAATTCCAATTTAGGTAAGTATCTAACCAAACCTTTCCTAGTCAGTTTCCTAAGTGAGTGCACATTGCAGTGTCTTAATCTTCTGTGCCACAACCAGGATTCCTTATGAAACACATTTAAACAAGAAACATTTTTCTTAGCTAAAGAATCTAAATCAATAGCATATACATTATCATTTATAAGAGCAATAAATATTAAATAATTTTTAGAATTAAAAACATTGCATGAATCATTTTCAAATTTAACATTGAATCCACCATCACACAACTGAGATATACTTAGCTGATTGTATTTTAACCCATGAACAAAAAGTACTTTTAAAATTAATACAAAATTAGGGTTAACAATTTGGACTAATCTGACGATATCCCCTTTTTCATTATCAACTAATGTGACATTTCTACCATAAAATTTAATTATGCCCTTGAAACCTTCATAGAGAACCACCTCATGCCTCACTAAAGGAATAAAAAGAATCTCCTAGAAGAAAACATGGAATTGTTAATCCTTATACCAACCATATGAGGCATCACAATAGAAAACTAGGTTTCTCCAGACCTCCATCTCAGAACCCCTCAGTTGGGACTCCTCCACCTACTGCACCAAAGATGACGACACTGTCAAATACAGAGTAGAAAATGATATTTTTATGGAATCTACCATGAACTAATCTAGGAAATCTCTGAACACCATGTTCATCAAATAAATTAACACATTTGGAGTATTAAACACACTGAATTAAATCAACAAGAAATTGAAATTACCCAAAAGACATTGTAAATAAGTCTTTAGAATGTCCTTATCTTTCACCCACATTTGATGATATACTAACCATAGATCGATATTTGAGAACTAATTAGCTCATTCACTAGTGGAAAAAATTTTTTTACACGTCGGTATTTTTCACGTAGGTTCTATATAACCGACGTGCAAAGCTATAAAAATAGATTTATCATGTCGGTTATTTTATAACCGATGAGATAAATCGATGAGAATCAATGTTTTATGTATGTTATTTTATAACCGACATAATAAAAAATGAGATTAGATTTATTACGTCAGTTATTTTATAACCGACATGATATATCGAATCTCGACACTTTATCACGTTGGTTATAAAATAACCGGTGTGATAAAGACAATCTTGACAATTTATCAGATCAGTTATCAAAATGACCAACATGATAATGAAAAATTTATTACGTCGGTTATAAAATAACCGATGTGATATATTTTTTTCTACTTAATTTATTAAATTACTGAAGTTATAAAAATTAAAAAAAATAGTTTACCACGTTCGTTATTAAATAACCAACGTGATAAAGCTTTTAAATGATTTATCACACCTCGTATTCAGTAATTCTATTTTCTTTGATCGGGCGACCTGTGACTCGTCTCTCTCACGTAGAAAACCTAGAAATGATTCTTCAAAGTAGTTCCAAGGGGGTGGTGGTGTTCGGGGGGTGTCCAAGGGGTGGGGGGTGGTGTACAAGGGGTGAGGGGGATTTCCAAGGGAGTAGGGGTGTCCAGGGGTGGGGGTGGGGGGGGGGGGTCTAGGGGGTGAGTGGGCTGTCCAAGGGGGTATGGGTGTCCATGGGGTGGGGGTGTCCATGGGGGGGGGGGGCTGTCCAAGGGGGTGGTGGTGTCTAGGGGGTGTCCATGGGGGTGGGGTGGGGGGGGGGGGGTGTCTCAGTGGTGAGGGAGATTTCCAATGGGGTAGGGGTGTCCAGGGGGATGGGGGGTGGTGTCGAGGGGGTGAGGGGGCTGTCCAGGGGGTGGGGGTGTCTAGGTGGTGTCCAAGGGGGTAAGGGGGGTGGTGTCCAGGGGGTGGGGGGTGTCCAGGGGGGTGGAGCTGGTGTCTAAGGGGGTGAGTGGGTTGTCCAAGGGGGTATGGGGTGTCCAGGGGGTGGGGGTGTCCGAGGGGGTGTCCAGAGGGGTTGGGGGCTGTCCAGGGGGTGTGGGGCTGTCTAAGGGGGTGGTTGTGTCCAGGGGGTGTCCAATAGGTTGGGGGTGGTGTCCTTGGGGTGGGGGGGGGGGGGGGTACTTTCCTAGGGGGTTGGGGTGTCCATGGGGGGGGGGGGGGTGGGGGGGTGTCAAGTTTCATTCCCATTGAATTAAATTTTGTGGAATTATTTTACATAGATCTACACAACAAGTGTTTGATTAAAATCCTGACTGACTCTTATAAGCGGTTTATGATTTCCAAACGATATTTTTCCTTTTCAAATGTGTTTCAAATATTTCATGTATTCCTAAATGGTGTGTTTGGATACTTTTGAAAATGTTTTTCTTTTAAAAGAATGGGTGTGGCCTGGTTGGCACTTTCAGAAAGTGGGTTTTCTTTGGAAAAATATCTTTGGAATGTGTCTCTTGCCATATCATTATTAAAAGGAATGTTAATGTCCTTGGTATGGGACTTCCATTATGCGTTGATGGCCCCAAGGTAAGGGGACTTCCTTGGAGTGGTGTTCTGGGGTGATTCTTGCGGGTGTGTGGCCTATGTGTGTCTTGTGATTATTATTTATATATGGTTGATTGTTTGATACTCCTAGGATCACCCCCATTTTATACATAACATGGTAACCTAGAATTGGTAGTGGATTATTCAATAATTATTGCTGCACTAGTTTAATATTATGCTCTGGCTAATTGACCCTTAGTATAAACACGCTCTACTTTGGGGATGGTTCCCCTCGTGCATTAGGTTTTTTTGATTGCATTAGGCATGCCAAAAGGATGGATTAGGTTACAATATGTTCTAGATTTTTCCCTAAGATCCTAGGTATTACCATGTTCTCTGACACTTTTTTATTCGTGGAGGATAATCTAGGTGCCTCATCTGGTATGGTTACTTGAATACTACATACCCATTACCCTCATTATGTCATTATTTATTATGCTCCCTAATTGTGGTGCGTCTCTTTGTTAAAATTTAATGATTGGTTTTAAATGTTTTCATGGGGATTATTTTTAGAAAAACTATGTTTATTTTCCTATATTTCAAACTAGTAGAAAATGAATCTTTTATTTAAATGAAATTCATAGGGACAACCCCTACCCCCTGGACACCCCCTACACCCTAGGACACCCTAGACAACCCCTACCCCCGTGGACAGTCCTTACTCCCTTGGACAGCCCCCACCACCCCCTAGACAAACCTATACCCCCTTGGACACCCCCTCGGTATATATATATCCCAATGGTTTCATTGAAACCATTGGAATATTTTAACTTTAGGTAGTTTATACCAACAGTTCATGTAAAATCATTGGTATAGGGCTATTGCAATGACCATAATGCCAACTATGTGTGAAAACGTTGGGGGTATTCTATCCCAATGGTTTCAGGGGCTATCCAAATGGTTTCAAATCATTGGGATATGTGTAATTTTCAGTAGTGAATGTATACATATTTTAATATTTACACTTCATATTTCTTTTTTACAGAAGGGTGAATTTTGTATTCAGTTGCATCAGGATGTATTATTTCTGTAACTTAAGAAGAAAGGATCCAAGATGAATTTAAAACTATTATATCTAACTATATTTTCTTTTTAAAATCATTTTCATGCATATTTTTTTCAAAAACGCATAGATTAGTTTTATATTTCAAAATTGTTTTACATTCAGATTATGATATTTTTCATATAAATATATATTTGTCTTATCTTAAAAAGATGTATAATTTTGATATTTTTTATAGGTAATAATGAGTCAATGTTGGGTTACAAAACATCAAATGAGTAATGAATATGAGGAAGGTGTTGATGCCTTTTTGGAATTTGCTAAATGAAATGTTCCGAGCAGTGACATTTTTTTTCTGTCCATGCCTGAAATGTTTGAATATAAAGAAGTTGAAAAGTAGAGAGATCAAAGATCATCTAATTTTTCATGGTTTTAATCTGAGTTACAACCCTTGGATTTGGAATGATGAAACTGGATAGAATGTCAGATCTATTGATGATGATGATTTGTAAGATGGTAACTCCAATGGAATTGAAGAAATGATCTGTGATATTGCAGTAGAATAAATTGAGATAGAACCGACAGTTGCACATCTATATGGTGATGCTGAAAAACCATTGTATCCTAGTTTTATGGATTTTACGGTTTTGTCTGCAGTGTTAAGATTGATTAACGTGAAGGATAAACATGGATGGAGTGACAAAAGTTTTACAGAGCTGCTAAAATTGTTGAAAGACATTCTTCTAAAAGAAAATGATATTCCAGATTCACATTATAAGGCCAAGAAAATATTATGCCCGATGGGATTGGGATATAAGAAAATATATGACTATCTGAATGATTGTATGATATGTAGGAAGGAATATGAATTTCTGTCATAGTTTCATAAATGTGGGACATCATGGTATAAGTTGAAAGAAAAATCACAGGCTGATGTAGAGATTACAAAGATCCTTTCTAAGGTATTTTGTTATCTTCCTATAATTCATTGTTTGAAACTTTTATTTTCTAATTCACATGATGAAAAAAGGTTAATATGTCATGCTGATGAGTGGATATGTTATGGAAAAATATGCCATCCAACTGATTGTCCACAATGGAAGAAAATTGATGAGCGGTATCTTTCATTTGGAAATGAATTTAGAAATCTCAGACTAGGGTTGTTCACAGATAGAATGAATCCATACCGAACCCTCAGTAGTACAAATAGTTCATGGACTATTTTATTAGTAATTTACAACCTCTCTCTTGAAGTTTTTATGAAGCGCAAATATGTCATATTGAGTATAATGATCTCTGGTCTAAAGAAACTCGGAAATAATATTGATGTTTTCTTGTCACCATTGATTGATGATTTGAAACTTTTATGGGAGGATGGTATTAAGGTGTATGATTATTATAAAATAGAATATTTTCAACTACATGAAATGATTATGTTCACTATAAATAACTTCCCAGCATATGGAAATTTGTCTCGATACAATGTTAAGGGTCATAAAGCATGTCCAATTTGTGAACAACAAACTTCAATAGAAGACTAAAAAAAAGACATTCAATATGAATAATAAAAAAAGACATTCAATAGATCACAAGAATTTTATATTGCTCAAAAAACTTTATCCACTGATGAGTATTTTGAGAGGGTGGAAAACCTTGATGTGACATTGGGAAAGACGCAAAAAATCTTGTAATGATAGACATATTTGGAAGAAAAGGCCAATATTTTTTGAGCTACTATATTGGAGATATCATGAAGTGAAACATAATATTGATGTCATGCACATGGAGAAAAATATGTGTGACAGTTTGATTGGAACATTTCTAGATATTAAAGGAAAGATAAAATATGGGTTGAATACAAGACTAGACTTACTATCAATGGGAATACTTTTGGATTTATCTCCCACTCCTAATGGAAGATGAACATTTCTTCCCCTGGATTTTCATAAATTATCCAAGAGGGATAAAATTATATTTTGTTAGTGTCTTCATGATATCAAATTTCCTCAAGGTTATTCTTCAAATATAAAAAAATTTGTCTCTTTGAAGTATTTGAAGTTGATAGGTATGAAATCTCATGATTTTCACATCATGATGCAACAAATTCTACCAGTTTCATTGCATGGAATATTTCCCATCCGTGTCAGAAAGAATATAATGAAGTTTTGTTATTTTTTCAATTCAATTTGTAATAAGGTGATTGATGTGAATGCTTTGAGAATTTTGGAAAAGGATGAAATTTCTATACTTCGCCAATTGGAAATTTATTTTCCTCCATATTTTTTTGATATAATGGTGCATTTAATGATTCATCTAGTTCGAGAAATAAAGCTTTGTGGACCTGTATATATTCGTTGGATATATCTTTTTGAAAGGTATATGAAAATATTGAAGTGGTATGTTAAGAATCCATATCGACCTGAAGCCTCCATTATTGAAAATTATATTTCTGAGGAGGTTACAGAGTTTTGTATGAGCTACTTGGCTGCGGCAGAGCACATAGGTATACCTCCATCTCACCATGAACGAGTTAATAATGAGGGAAAGGGGATTCGTGGCTTTAAAGTCAAATCATTATCAGCTGAACATATGAAGAAGATATAATTATACATCTGGAATAACATAGCTTATGCTCAACCATATATCACATTTCACATTAATGAGTTGAATCAAAGTCTTCCAAAGAAGAAAGAAATGTGGATTTTGAATGATCACAACAAAACATTTTTTTCATGGTTTAAAAAGACCTTTCTTGGTAGATCAGATGTATCAGAGACATTAAGATGGTTAGTGGGTGTTCCATGTTTAAATGTGATAACATGGTCCAGTTATGATATTAATGGCTATACATTTCATACAAAATCTCAGTACAACGGAAGTGTAGTTTAGAATATTGTTGTATAAGTGTTTATAGAAGTAATGCATTTTTCAAGTTCTAAAGACAAAAACCCAATTTCTGCATCAACTGCATATTATGGTATTATTGAAGAAATATAGGAGGTTGATTACTTTAAAATTAAAGTTCTGTTTTTAACTGCAAATGGTTTATCGGTAACAAAAGTGTCAGACATGATGAATTTGTAATGACAGTTGTTAATATGAATAGATCGGAAGACACAACAGATTCTTTTATAATGGAAACACATGAAAAATATATTTTCTATGTAATTGATCAATCAGATATGCAGTGGTCTGTTGTTTTACAAGGGAAAACAATATGTTGGTGAGGATCAACTTGATGAAGATGCTGATTTATGTGAGATCCCTACTTCCATGGAAATATTAGTAGAATATAATGATGAGTATGTTAAAGACATGGTTTCTTCCATAAGGAATGATCATAATGAAGGAATTTGGGAAAATAATCCATTTTTACATTACTAATATTATAGGTAACATATTTTTATTTCTTGTTTACATTTATTATTTTCATAAAATGTTAGATATTGTAATTTTTTTCTTTATTAAAACACGTATCAAAACAACTAAGTAAAAGTTTTTGTTCATTTTATTTTTTTAGTTTAGTTTATCATGTTTACCATTACATAAATTATACATCAATTATTTTTGTTTAATGAAAATTACTTTACCATGTTTACCATGTTTACCATGTCTACCATGTCTACCATGTTTATCATGTTTACCATGTTTACCACGTTTACCATGTTTACCATAGTTTACCATAGTTTACCTTTATATAACTTATATATTTATTGATTTTGTTGAATGACAATTACACTACCATGTTTACCATAGTTTACCATGTTTACCATTGTTTAACATGATTACCATATTAACCATGTTTACTATTATGTAACTTAGTTCAATTTTCCATTTTTTGTTTACATTAGTATTGTAGTATTTGAATTTGTATATTTGTGAACTAATGTTTGTTTTTTTTTGATTTGAAAGATAATGACAGATCAATTAGTTGATTAACCACATGATTCTGGATATGATAATAATGATCATACCTCTAGGGAAGAACATTCACATGATCCTCTTAATGTTCCCAAATCTTCCTCATGTGCTCCCATAACAACAAAAAAGAGTTCAAGAGTTGGTAAATGTGGGTGCACACATTTACCAAAATTATCACTTGCCTGTATATAGGACCAGAGAATACTCATTGAGTTTGATGAGGATGATATGCCTAGAGGTCCAAATGAAAAATATTTTAAGCATTTTGTATCAACTCAGAGTAAGAGAAAAGTAAGCATTTTGTATGATGATTGGAGAAGTGTGGATAAAGTGATAATATCTCAGTTGTGGGAGACGATTTTGGTAAGATATTTTGCTATTTTTTTCCTATTCTTTAAATATTTCTAGTAAAATATATTTTAACTCTTATTTATCAGATGAAGTTTGATATTCCTGACACTAGAGGAGTTGTGAATAAATGCTTGTTGATGGATTATAGGAGATGGAGGGATTTCAAATAAACCCTCAAATCTGATTTCGTTTTTGGTCATACGAGTCATTATAATCCATGTCATATATATACTTTCATAGATAAAGAGACATGGACATAGTTTGTTGAAAGTAGAAGAAAAGATTCATTTTTGGCAAGGGCAATGTAAAATTTTATAAGCTTTCTTATATAAATGATATTATTAATGTTTTGTTAATGATTTATTATTCTTAATTTACAAAAAACAAGGATATATCATCAATAGATCCAATCCAAAAATGCATACCCTCATAGTTTATCTCAGAGAGGGTATACATTATTAGAAGAACAAATGATTGCAGAAAAATTACAAAAACTTAGAGCTGAGTCTTCAAGATCTTGAGAGGTTTCCCTTCCATCCCCTCCATCTAGACATGAAAAATGGAAGAGATCTAGGATGGGAAAAAGGGGCAATATCTTTTGGAATATTTGAGAATTGTAGCTGAGAGGATTGTAAGATATTTATTTTATTTATTTAAGTTAACTATATTCTTTATATAATTTGAATCATTAAAGAAATGTTCAATTAATTAATACAAGATTATCTTGAGGTGGAGAGCTCATAGGGGGTATTTACAACTACTGGGAGGTAAGATATTTTATTTGCAACATTGGGAAATCTCAAACATCCTGGTCGTGTACAAGGATATCCGACGGGTGTATCGGTAAGAAAAGTGTTGCCACATTCTTCAAATTCTTCCGTTGAGGGTTTTTATAAAAAAATAGAATCCTCGAAGGCTGAAGTTCATAATATTAATGTGATGATGGAGAAAAAGATTAGAGTGTCGGTACAGTCTATATTTGCAGACATGAAAAGACAATTTCAGACTGTAGCTCCCACTCCTCCACCTCCCCCTGAGACCCCATTATTTATCCTCTACCTCTACCAATAGCTCCCACTCCCCCACCTCAGCCTGTAGACCCCATTTTTTATCCTACTACTCCATCGCAGCTTCCTACTTATTGCGATTTGTATGTTGACGATCCTCAACATCATATAGTTGCATATGGGCTGGTATATTGTATAAAAGATACAGTTCATCATCAATAGTTAGAGGTAGAGCATCATAGGTCCACTGTACATGATATTATAGATAGATCATCTCAAGTACCATTACCTACAGATGAGGTGATGACAGTTGGACATAGTATCATCCATTTTTTAATTTGGCCATCCAGAATTCTACGACTCATTACCATAGAGGCATGTATGTTATATCTTCTATTTTATTTTTTTATTAAAGTTGTTTTAACATTTGAAAACTAATATATTTTTATATTTATTTTTATAGGAATACTTTAAAGGTAAAGAAATACTATATAGAAAACAACAAAGACAAATGGTTCTGACATTAGATACATATTCTAGTAGTCTTGACAGATTGTCAAGATATTCAAATTTGTTGGCGGATCATTATGAGTTTCCAATGGAAGCTCATGTCTGTGGAAGTGTAATAAATGTGGGGATTCTAAAAAATGATATCATGAAGCTTTTTTCTAGAGATAAGTTGGGTATCAATGTGGTGAAATTTTTTTCCATGTAAGTCTTAACACCATTTCCCTGTGTTATATTTATTAAAAATGTATACTTTTGTCTGTTTGGTATTAGGTATATTTATAAAATGTGTGAGAAGAATGAGCAGATAGATGTATATGGATTCATGGACCTGCATTTGATTTCCCATGAAGTACATGCATTAGATGGGAAACAAAGAATGATTTATATTACTGAAATATTTGAACAGAATATAATCACACAGTGTTGGATGATGCCTTTTTGTGAGAGGTATGAAACATATCTCTGTTAAAGAGTTCATTATCTTTTATCATAAAAAACCACTAACCTTAAATTTTCCTTTATTAGTGATCATTGGATGTTAGGTGTTTTTTCCCAAGGGAGAAAACACTTTATTGAATATATTCTATCCATGAAGATGTGCGAGAAAGTTTAAAGAATATGTTGGAAAAGTACGTTTCAATTTCTTAATAGTTTTATATAATATAATTCATTTTAAATTTATCCCATTCGTATTATTTTCTAACAAGGTATGGGTCTACTTTCGAAAAAACACAAAGAAAAGGAGTTCCAGGATCAAATATGTAAAAGTAAAGGTAAATATCCATTTATAATTTGTACTTTTTGATGTTTTACATAAAAATAATATTTTGAATTTACACTCATTTAAAAAGAATTTTCATGAACACCAAGTCATTGTCGAATGCAGATATTATATGTTAAGATTTATGTATGAAATAATTACAACTGGAACACTTGTTCACTTTGACCTGGTATTATTTCCTTTTAAACTTTTCCATAATATTTCATTTGATTTATTCATTATACATGTTAACTACTATCCTTTTACTTTGTTTTTATTTGATGACCCTCAACCCTATAGTGCTCAATATTTCAAACACTTACAAGTAGAATGGTCAAATTATTTTACATGTTTGATTGTATTTTAGTTTGTTTGTAGTGTAAAATGTAATTTTGAATATTGTCATTATAATTGCGTATTTGGTAGTCGTTTAGGTTGGATTTAGGTTTTTTAGTTGACATTGTATGTTTTGAATGTTATATATGTGAATGTTTAATTTTAGTCCACTTCTTGTTTTGGTCTAGTTATGATGATTTTTCTGGTATGGATTCTGGTTTTGGGGGGTGTCCAGGTGTGTGTGTGTGTGGGGGGGGGGGGTGTCCAGTGGGGTGGGGGTTTATAGGGGTGTAGGAGGGCTGTTCAGTTGGGTGGGGGTGTCCAGGGTGTCCATGAGGATGGGAGGGTGTTTAGGAGGGTGGAAGGGCTGTCCAGAGGAGTGGGGGCTATCCAGGAGGGGGGGGGGGGGGGTTTCCAGGGGTGTGCAGGGTGTCCAATGAGGTGGGTTGAGGGGGTTCCAGGGGCGTGGGATGGTTTTCCTGTGGGGTGGGGGTGTCTGGGGTGTCCATTGGGGTGGGGGCTATCCAGAAGGGTGGGGGGCTATCCAGGGGGAGTCCAGGGGTGGGGGGGGGGGTGTCTAGTGGGTGTCTAGGAATGGAGGGGGGGGGGTGTCTTGTGGGGTGGGTGGGTGGGGGGGTTTCAGGGGCGTGGGAGGGAAATCCAGTGGGGGGGGGGGGAGTGTTTAGTGGGGTGGGGGGGTGTCCAGGGGTGTGGGAGTGCTGTCCAGTGGGGCGGGGGTGTTTATGGGGGTGGTAGGGTGTCCAGGAGTGTGGGAGGGCTATCCAGGGGAGTGGGGGCTGTCCAGCAGGGGGGGGGGGGTGTCCAGGGGGGTATCCAAGGGTGTGTAGGGTGTCTAGTGGGGTGAGTGGTGGGTTTCCAAAGGTGTAAGAGGGGTTCCTAGTAGGGTGGGGGTGTCTGGGATGTCCATGGGGGTGGGAGGGTGTCTAGGAGGGTGGGGGTTGTCCAGGAGGGTGGGGGGATGTCTAGGTGGTGTCCAGGGGTGGGGGTGTTTAGTGGGGGGTGGGGGGGGGGGGGGGGTTAGGGGTTTGAGAGGGCTATTCCGTGGGGTGGGGGGTGTCCAGGGTGTCCATGGTGGTGGGAGGGTGTCTAGGAGGGTGGGAAGGCTATCCAGGGGAGTGGGGGCTGTCTAGGAGGGTGGGTGCCTAGGGGGTATTCAAGGGTGTGTGTCCAGTGGGGTGGTGGTGGTGGTGGGGGGGGGGGGGGGTCTAGGGGTGTGGGAGGGGTGTCCAGTGTAGTGTGTGTGTGGGGGGGGGGGGGGTGTCCAAGGTGTCCATAGGGATGGGAGGGTGTCCAAAAGGGTGAGGGGTTATCTAGGAGGGTGGGTGGGGGGTGTCTAGGGGGTGTCCAGGGGTGGGATTGTCCAGTGGGGTGGGGTGGGGGTTTTTATGGGTGTGGGAGGGTTTTCCAGTGGGGTGGGGGTGTCCAGTGTGTCCATGGGGGTGGGAGGGTGTCCAAGAGGGTGGGGTCTATCCTGGAGGGTACGGGTGGGAGGTGGGGGGGGGGGGCTGTCCAGGTGGTGTTAAGGGGTGTAGGGAGGTGTCTAGTGGGGTGGTGGTGGTGGGGGGGGGGGGTCTAGGGGTGTGGGCGGGATGTCCAGTGGGGTGGGGGTGTATGGGGTGTCCATGGGGGTGGGTGGGTGTCTAGGGGGTGGGGGGCTATCTGGGACGGTGGGGGGCCTGCTCAGGGGGTGTCCAGGGGTGTGGGGTGTCTAGTAGGGTGGGGGTTTCTAGGGGTGTGGGGGGCTGTCCATTGGGGTGGGGGTGTCCAGGGTGTCCATGGGGGTGGGAGGGTGTCCAAGAGGGTGAAAGGGCTGTCCAGGGGAGTGGGGGGCTGTCTATGAGGGGGGGGGGGGGTGGGGGGCTACCCAAGGGGTATTTAGGGGTGTGTGGGGGGTCCAGTGGGGGGGGGGGGGTCCAGGGGTGTGGGGGGGGGGGGGGGTATTCTAGTGTGGTGGGGGTGTCTGGGTGTCCATGGGGGTGGGGGGATGTCCAGGGGGTGCCCAGGGGTGGGGGGTGTCTAGTGGGGGGGGGGGGGTTCCAGGGGTGTGAGAGGGGTGTCCAGTGGGGGGGGGGGGTCTATCCAGTTGGGTGGGGGTGTCCATGGGGGTGGGAGGGTGCCCAAGAGGGTGGGAGGGATGTCTAGGGGAGTGGGGGGGGGGGCTTTCCAGGAGGGGTGGGGGATGTCCAGGGGGTATCTAGGGGTGTGTGGGTTGTCTAGTGGGGTGGGGGGTGGGGGGTGTTTGGGGTGTCCATGGGGGTGGGAGGGTGTCTAGGAGGGTGAGGAGATATCTAGGAGGGTGGGGGCTGTCCACGGGGTGTCCAGGGGTGGGGGTGGTGTCCAATGGGGTGAGAGGGTTTCTAGTGGTGTGGGAGGGTTGTCAAGTGGGGTGGTGGTGTCCAGGGTGTTTATTGGGGTTAGAGCGTTTCCAGGCAGGTGGGAGGGCTCTCTAGAGGAGTGGGGATCTGTCTAGGAGGGTTGGGGGTGTTTAGGGGTGTGGGAGGGGTGTCTAGTGGGGTGGGGGGTGTCCAGGGTGTTCATGGGGGTGGGAGGGTGTCCAGGAGGGTGGGGGGATTTCCAGGAGCGGGGTGTCTAGGGGTGGGGGGTGTCTACTGGGGTGTGGGGGGGGGGATTCAAGAGGTGTGGGAGGGCTTTCCAGTGGTGTGGGGGTGTCCATGTGGGTGGGAGGGTGTCCATGGTGGTGGGAGGGTGACCAGGAGGGTGGGGGTTGTCCAGGAGGGTGGGGGGGGGGGGGGGGGGCTGTCCAGGGGGTGTCTAGGGGTGCGGGGAGGTGTCCAGTGGGGTGGGTAGGGGGGTTAGATGTGTGGGAGGGTTGTCCAGTGGGCTGGGGGTGGGGTGTCCATGGGGGTGGGAGTGTGTCTAGGAGGGTGGGGGGATGTCTAGGAGGGTGGGGGGGGGGGGGGGGGGGGGCTGTCTAGGGGGTGTCTAGGGGTGTTGGGGAGTGTCCAGTGGGGTGGGGGGTTTCTAGGGGTGGGGGGGGGGGTTCCAGTGGGGTGGGTGAGTGGTTTCCAGGGTGTCCATGGGGGCGAGAGGTTGTCTAGGAGGGTGGGAGGGCTGTTTAAGTATAGTGGGGGGTTGTCCAGGAGGGGTGGGTGTGTGTGTGGGGGGGGGGGGGGGCTTTCTAGGGGGTATCCAAGGTTGTTTGGGGTGTCCAGTGGGGTGTGGGGGTTTCTAGTGGTGTGGGAGGGTTTTCTAGTGGGGTGGGGTGGGGGGGTGTCCAGAAGTGGGGGTGTTCAGTGGTGGTGGGGGGGTCCAGGGGTGTGGGAGGACTGTCTAGTGTGTGTGTGTGTGGGGGGGGGGGGTTCCAGGGGTGTGGGAGGGCTTTCCAGTGGGGTTGGGGTGTCCATGGGTGTGGGAGAGTGTCCAGGACGGTGGGAGGGATGTCCAAGGGAGTGGGGGGATATCCAAGAGGGGTGGGGGAGGGGCTGTCCAGGGGTGTGCGTGGTGTCCATTTGGATGGGGGGGGGGAGTTCCAGGGGTGTGGGATGGGTGTCTAGTACGGTGGGGGGGGGGGTGTCCGGGTTGTCCATGGGGGTGGGAGGGTGTCCAAGAGGGTGGGGGGATATCTAGGAGGGGGGGTTGTCTAGGGGTTGTCCAGGGGTGGGGGTGGGTGTCCTATGGGGTGGGGGTTTCCAGGGGTGTGGGAGGGATGTCCAGTGGGGTGGGGGTGTCCAGGGTGTCCATTGGGTGGGAGGGTGTCGAGGAGGGTGGGGGCTGTCCAGGAGGGTGGGAGGGCTATCTAGGGGTGTGGGGGTGTCCAGTGGGGTGTGAGAGTTTCTTGGGGTGTGAGAGTTTCTTGGGGTGTGGGAGGGTTGTCCAGTGGGGTGGGGGTGTCCAGGGTGTCCAGTGGTGTGGGAGGATGTCCAAGAGGGTGGGGGTTATCCAGGAGGGTGGGGAGGGGGGGGGGGGGGGGCTATCCAGGTGGTGTCTCGGGGTGTGGGGAGGTGTCCAGTGGGGTTGGGGGTTTTCTAGGGATGTGGGAGGGTTTTCCAATGGGGTGGGGGGGGGGGGTCTCCAGGGTGTCCATGGGGGTGGGAGGGTAGGGTTGTCTAGGGGAGTGGGGGGGGGGGGCTGTCTAGGGGGTGGGTGTCTTTCTAGGGGGTATCTAGGGGTGTGGGGGGTGTCTAGTGGGGTGGGGATTTACAGGGGTATAGGAGGGATTTCTAGTGGGGTGGGGTGTCCAGGGTGTCCATTAGGGTTGGGAGGGTGTCCAGAAGGGTGGGAGGTCTATCTAGGGGAGTGTGTGGCTGTCCAGGGGGTATCCAAGGGTGTGGGGGTGTCTAGTGGTTGGGGGGGTTTCTAGGGGTGTGGGAGGGCTGTCCAGTGGGGTGGGGGACGTCCAGGAGGTTGGGGGGCTGTCCAAGTGTGTGTGTGTGTGGGGGGGGGTCCAGTGGGTTGGGGTGGGGGGTTTCCAAGGGTGTGGGGGGGGGGGGGCTTTCAAGTGGGGTGGGATGTTTTTGGTCTAGTTTTGTTCTTTTTTGGTCTATTTTTGGTCTGTTTCAGGTTTTCTTATGCAGGGCATAGTTGTGGTTGAATGGTTTTATTATTATTTTTTACGTTGGTTATTTTATAACCGATGTAAAAAATGCATGTTTATGGGTTTTAATGTCATCTATTTGAAAATCGACGTAAAAAATTCACGGGAATGGGTTTTTATGTCGGTTATTTCATAACCAATGTAATAAATGGAACGAAAATAAGTTTTTACGTCGGTTGTTTGATAAAAAATTTAATAAATAGAATGAAATAGTTTTTTACGATGGTTATTTAATAACAGACATAGTATATATGTTTTCACGTCGGTTATCATTTTACTAATGTGAAAAACCCTAGGCATACTGGTTTATCACATCAGTTATAAACATAACTGATGTGATAAACTCTTTAGAGGCATAGTTTATTACGTCTTTTATTCTATAACCGATGTAAAAAAGTAGAAACCACATCGGTTATTTAAAAACCACCATAATAAATCACGACTCTGAAGTGTTTTCCATGTCTGTTTTTGATGAAACGATGTAAAAAAACCTTCGAATTATTGTTCTTTACATCGGTTTTAAAATAACCGCTATAAAAAAAATATTTATAATGTCTCCTGTAATAACATCATCCAAAATCCTACGTAAAAAATAAAAAATAATCGCCATAATTTTTTTTCTGCACTAGTGCTTTAAAATAATAAAATAAATAATCAATCCATGGAAGAGGATACAAATTATTCATTGTCACCTAGTTCAGGTGATGATAATCGATATAGAGACATAACATGCCATCAACCTTCTTCATAAACAAAACCAATGCACCACAAGGTGGAATGATCAACTGAACAAAGTCTCACTGCAAAAGATCATTGAGTTACACCTGTATCTATTGCAACTCATAAGGAATAATCCTATATGGAGACATTGAGATCATAGAAGCACCTGGATATTTCTCTATTCTAAACACGGTCTTCCATCAAGGGGGTAACACTACCACCTCCTCAAGGAAGACATCAGGGTACTCTTAAAAAACCCTCGAAAAACTACTTACTGTGCCATTAACAAACTTAGAATCAGCTCAATCATCAAGGAAGGAAAGGATAGAACATGCCTTTGGCCCAAATGTAGGCCTTACTCACAAAAACACCGCAGGCTCTTCAGCAGCATCATATAAAAAAATTATCTCCTATAGAAATCCACAATGTCCTACACTAAATACATCTAGTCCATGCTGTGGATGATGGATTTTAAATATATTTGTAAACATAGGAACTCTCCCCAAGAGTTATGTTTCCTTATAACTAGCTCACAATCTCTATAAACATTATATAGATAATATTGACCTCCAACTAGTGTAGTCAATGCCAAGGGAACTAGCAGCTTCTCTACCTCAAGTACCAAAGTATAGACTAGGGAACATGATATGAAGGAGTGTGTAGATCCTAAATTAAAAAATCATTCAACCAAGTAAAAAACAATCAATGTGTACCTGAAAAGATGTTTGGTTCATCTGGAGATGGAAACTACAAAGCATGAAACTGGCCACAACCTACTCTAATGACTCTCTAACCCTAATGGAAACCACCTATATGATCATTATATAATCTTTAAGGATGAGGAGAATCTCAGGTATATCCTTTATCAGGAACATCTACTCTCATTTTATCCCATGTTGAAGTACCTTAATGCTATTAAATCAATTGAAACTACCTCAACAAAGGAATCCTGATGAATCTCCTCTTATGATGATGCAGTCTTGGAAAACATCCTCTCAACAACCTATTCTCCCTCCAATACCTTAGGATATGTCAGAATCATAAATAAGGTGACATGACATTGGATCTCTAGATGAAATTCCTCCTTGAAATTCCTTTCCCTAGCCTCCTCATTTGGAAATAGGTTTGAAACATATCATAGAAGCATCCTAAAATGGAACCCAAACTCATACACACTAGAGGTCTCCTATCAAAAGGTAATCATCTCCTAGAAACTACCCTCCTTCATGGTTAAAGGAAAAAAATACTCTTGGAACTAGAATAAAAAATTCTCCCATGAGACTTCCTACTCTTCAAAATTTCCAAGTAATAAGAACCAACACCACCACGCTACTCCACACAACATCATTACTACAAAAAAACCCAGTTCTCCTTCCGATCATGGATCAAACTTAAGGATATCTTCACATAGTCCAACTAATACTCTATCATTGAGTCCAAAACAGATCCCTCATACTTCTATAGGATTTGTAACTAAAAATATTTTGGTGTTTTACTCCAAGTGTAATTGTCACTGACCTATACTCTATGATGACCCATTGACATGTCCTATTGAATATCCTTGGCTTGAACCTAACAAGTATGTTGAACTGGAACCATACCAATAAAATAATAAATGGTTACGGGCTCCCAAACTAGGAATATGGAATATTTAATAATAATTAATTAATTATTAATTCAAGGTTCTACCTAATACCAAGGTTCACCCATGTCAAACATAGTAAAAAATAATAATGATTCATGGTACTTTCCTAGGAATGTACCCTGTAACCATTATCACTTCCCTTTGTAGGCTTATTAAACTTAATGTTCCAGGAATCATATCACTGAGGTCCTTAAATACCAATGTCCTAGACAATATACCTTATTTAAATCACCCACTAAACTCACTTGGCACTAATTACCTACCAACCCATGTAGTATTCACCCTCTACACCTTCAAACTTCATCCCATCGCTTAACTTGAACCTTTGATACCACTTTATCATGACCTCTTCCCCTCAAAGGTACCCCTCCTAGTCCGAAAATGAGTAAAGGTGGATAATGACACCCAAATCTAACATCTAATAGGCCATGGGTTGAAAAAAACATTAAGGGTATATCATACACACATATGGGAGAAATTACTCTATAAGACAATAGAAATGAGATATAAGATAGAAACACCCGAAAAATCCCACTCAAGATAAAAGAAAATAGAAATACCAAGTACATTCATGTAATTACATTCAACTGAATAAATATAAATGAAACTAAAAGTACCAAAATATAAACTCAATAGTAACCATGAAGCCCAAACAACTCCCAAACAACCACGATCTAGTAATATCCATCATAATCACAAATCTTCTCCTGTTGTCTGGAATAAAAGTTTATATATATGTTGGGTGAGCATAAACTATATACTAAGTCAGATTTTCCTTAGATCCTCTCATGTAAAAGATAAAGAAATCATGCTAAATCCCAGTGAACAAAAAGTAAAGCTAACTCATCAACCAAATAAGTACTCTAAGTTCCCAGCCTCAACATGGATATATCTAACCAATTATCACATAAAAAATATCATATCGTATAATAAAAAATAGTGTACCCCCTACCATTTTCCCACTCGTATTATACTTTTCTATAATATCACGCATATTTATCCATATCTATTCAAAAGTAAGATAACCTAAAAACATTGGGGATAAAGTAGTAAGCTAGCTCAAAGGCACCTGGGTTAAAGTATCATATCATGCACCATGAACATTAAATCATCTCAACATCCCATCCACATATCCAAATAGTAACCAAGTAGTTTCTGGGTTACTATATCTTGAGATACATGTGTGTAAAATAACCAAAAGATAATACATCCCTATAAAAACTTATATATATAAAGATAACCACTATTTATACTAGAACATTGTACTTCCAGGAGATGTGAGTGGGTCTAGATAGGGTAATCATCAATCTGTTCCTTGCTAATTTAGATGTTGGGTAAAACACCCCTACAGTACACTGGGTGTTAGTTTCCCTATCATCATGTGTAGAATAGCATATGAAATAAAAAATTATAGTATAAAATATATCTCACAATCACACTATGGGAATTAATCTAGCATTAGGTTCAATTGCAACTATCGTCTCTCAGACACCTAACTACTACCACTAAGAACTAGATATCCTATAAGAACACATGCAATCAAGGGACTTTATTTAGTTAATTATTTAATTTTAACATTTCTGTTTATATTAATTAATTCATTATTCATCAATTAACATTATACAATTAAAATTTTATTAAAAATAAATTGAATTCCATTCCCTTCAGGTATAATCCAACCGATCCCATGGTTCCTCAAGATCACAAAAATTTTCATTCCATTAAATAACCAACCCAATGAGTTAAAATATTAATTAATCATTATCTGTCCATAATTCTAGGTACTTTAGGAAACATCCTAAGCTACCATAAAATAGATTCATAACCAATAAAAACATGCTTCGTCAAGAAGTACGGAAAGGAATATTGGTAAAAAATTATCCCAATCACCATATCATAAGTGTAACATTATTAATAAATCATCCTAGATTTTAACACAACAATAGGAAATCCCAAATTCAACCTATTCCATCAATCCTGGTTCTATCCATGACACCACCATGCATATCACCATAAATCCCATCATTACAGGCATCAATGACTGCCACAAACTCTATCCTCCCTGCCTATATCTCACCCTCCATTAGCCATTCTAAAATCACATCACATTGCATAGAAATACTCATATATAGAGAAAAAATAAAAGTTACAAAACAAAAAATAGAGTCAATATGGAATCTAGGCCCTAGATGTAATTCCCCATCCCAGATTCCACTAAATGGTGACTCAATCTGGTGGGTAAAATGTTCTCAAACGCACCCCCACACACTAGAGGCTATAAAATAGTACTGAGGTACTAATGTGTTTTAGTGGGGAGACTATTACCTCATGGTAGAGTATAATATAGTGGTATAAATCACAATAATCAATAGAAAAGGTAGTAAAAAAACCAAACATAAGATAAAAATACAAGGTAGAAATAGATAAAAAATTATAAAATTAATATCATATATAGAATTATGTGTCATGTCAGGTCTCTAAAAAGAATAAAAATAGGTATAAAATAATCTATTACAATACATGTATCAAAATACCAAAAATATGAAAAAGAACTATCCCAGCTAGCATCACGAGATTAGCCCAGTCCTATGATCTCCTGCTCTTAATCATAGAAAAAATCAACCAGCGTAATGTAGGAACTTGTCTCGGTCCCTAACTACACCCATTAAATCTATCTAGGTACCCAATAGTTTCCCAAATAGGGTGAAAAATAATACTCAGTAGGACACCACCAATGATGTCTATAAAAAATTCAGTCTGTGTGATATAAATAAAAGTAGTGTATAGTATATCATAGGTATAAAATTAGAGATGTAAAGCGATACAACTCCAGTAATTATATAAAAACTACTACATATCTCTTTAAATAGATTTTGAACTCCCATAATAAGGGAAGCTGTAAGAAAAAATAAGCAATTAATACAATCAAGTCTACCCACTAGAGTCAAATACCAATATCAGGGCTATCTATAAAGCATAGGAAAAATCCACAATGACCAATCCATGTAAACAAGTGTATAATATCCATCATGACCATGCCATATAATCCAGTATATAATATTCACCACAACCATTCCATATAATCTAACTCATCCTCAATTTACATTCTGTGCAATCAAAAGTTTTAAACCATAAAGGGCTGAATCCAATGTATATAAGACCAAGGCATCCACATCGAGTTCCCAAAGAATCTCGATGGAAACATGGTAAAGAATTGGGTGGGGTCAAAGGATCATGTTAACATACCATGTCCTTTATGAGTCCAAGAAATTAGGATCCAAGGAGTATTAAGGACTAAATAATTCTATGGAATCAATATTCAATGAGTAAACAAGTCCAAGAAATCCACTACCATCATTATCCATGGGAGAAATTTCCATGGAATCATATGGATTCAGGATCCAAGGTATACCAATTAGGGAATCCACAACCATAATCATTTCATTATTCCATTCATTCATCATTTCACAATTCTTCACATTCCATGTGTTCATACAAATGATATATTAATTTCCATTTAAACAATTAAACAATTAACATCATTTCAAAACCTGGAAAACGAGTCATACCTTATCCTAAACATATCAATTCAATTTTCATTTTGTTTAAAAAGGGCCTCCTCTAACGTGGAAAGCACACACGCACCTCACATGTGGTATAACAAAATGGAAGATACAAAGGCACACCCCATGGGTGGCCTAGGTTGGGGAAAAAACCTCCAAAAATATCAGTGGGTGTGAATCCATAAAAGGTTCCAATTCATTTGATTCAATCATTAAAATAATTTAAGGGGGGATTCCAGAAATAATGGTGCATGGATTAATGAAAACTATGATTATAAAAAACCAAACCCTAAGGGAATGGTATAGAACACCCACCATAGGTCTGTAGTAGATAAACCATCCATTATCGATGTACGATTCAGTCCAAATCGAGAGAAAAATTATGAAAGAACAGAAATCCTAAAAATAGGGAATATTATCTTGCACCTAAATAACACCATTGATATGAAGAAAAATGAATAACGACACAAGAGGAATGAAAAACTCACTAGCCATAATCCAACTAGAGTGATGACATTCGAATCCTAGTATGGATTAAGAAACGCTGGCAAAGACTATGGTTTGAGCTCAAAGGGGATCTCCTAATGCTAAGGGATATCCACTAGAGATAATAGGAGGAAAGAAATTGGTTTTAAGAAATTTAATGGAAAAAACAGTCATTTCCCCTCTTTTAACTGGGTTGTATGTTTTGTCTATACGGTTGTATAAAATGTGTACTAATGGTGTACCCCTTACCGCCTCAAGGAAGACCACACAAGTTCATGGTGCACGGTTAGACAAAACATTCATTGAACATGAACTAAGCCTCTATCAAAAGTATGTATCATTTTTCACAGGCTTGTTCCTGAGGTTGCATGGTTTCCTCAAACCGTGTTACCTCCAACACCCCTATATCAAGCCTCTCATAGTTGGTGGTAACTGTGTGACCTCCCTAGCACAGTTTCTCCAAATAGTGCGACATATCTATTTTTCAAAAAAAGTGGGATATAGGCTCTAAACAAGCCTTTTACACCCCTGATAACCCATGATCTCATTAGGATATCACATTAGGCCATAAAAAGGGATTTAAACCAAAAAAAAGATCCTTATATTATAGGAAAACTTGGGATCTTACAATCTTCCTCTTAAAGAAATTCTTCCATGAATTTCCCTCTCAAGGGTGGTCAAAATCCCCTATAAATAACTCTGATTATTGAGCATGTACATTAGCATCCCACTCCCATGTACCGTCTTGTAGTTGTATGTGATTCCATAACATGAGGAACTGAACTACCTCAAAGAACCTATGTGTTCCTGTCAATGATATATATAGGATGCTCCACAAAATATGCATCCACCTGTAACTCCACATCATCTGGTTATAGAGTGTGAGATAGGTCTGAGTGATAATGGCGCAACCAAGATACATGGAAGATGTCGTTCATGGATCTATACCTATGAGGTAATAGTAACCTATAGGCTAGCAACCCGATTCTCTCCAAAATATCAAACCGACTGACATATCATAATAAAATATTACCATATTTCCTAATCCATCTTTGTCGTAGCCTTAGTGAGATATGTAAAATTTCTCGATCCCCAACCTTAAACTCTAGAGTTCATTGATGAAAATAAGTCTAGTATTTATTTCATGTCTGTGTATAGTATCCATCCATTTCCTGATCAAATAGACCTACTCCAAAGTCTCCTTAATGAGATGAGGTTTAAGAAATGATACCTAACCAACCGCTAACCAATATAGGGGATATCAATATGGACTATCAAACAAATCCTTATAAGTTTCCATATGTATAGTCACATAATATCTATTGTTATAGGTGAACTCAACTAGGGGTATATGCCTCTCCCAAGAGCCCCCAAAATCAAGGAAACACACTCTCAACATGTCCTAAACAACCAGAACCATTCACTCTAACTGAACATCAGTTTGATGGTGGTATACTATTTTCAAAAGCACATGTGTTCCTAACACCCTCTATAGACTCTACTAGAAATGAGATGTAAACTGGGAATCCATATATGATATAGTAGTCTAAGGAACCCCACAAAGTCTCATTATCTCATCGATATACAACCTATCATGATCATCCACTTAGAAGATATCCCTGATTAGCAGGAAATGATAAAGCTCTGTGATCCTACACCTAATAACCCATACCACATCACTACCTCAAGGAAACCTTGGCAAACCAGTTAGGGAATCCATCGCGACATCCTCCCATTTCCACTTGGGTTTGGGTAACTACTATAAAATCCTAGCTGGTCACTGATATTTCATCTTCACCTACTAACAGGATGAATACTGTGTGATAAAACCAGATACCTCATGTTTCATCCCTAACCACCAATATTGGGAACATAAATCACAATACATCTTGATAATTCCAAGATGAACTTCCCAAAATGAGGCATGAAACTCTCACATCATATCCTCATGTATATCTACTAGAACCCACATATGACCATGAATACATAGAATTTCATCCTCTCCAACAGTCCAACCAGGAGGTGGGTCCTCACCTACCACACTCTCCCATAGGTCTAGGCCTTCAGAATCTGATAGTTGTTTCATCCTAACTCTATCCAAAAGGGTGTAAGTCACAACTAAAGATGAAATAAATGTATGGACACAAATTTCCTACACCTCCAAGTGAATCTATAAAAGAAAATACATAAGATTAAACTCACTAATACCCTCCTAAACTGCCTATATACGAGTCATAATTCTTAGTTCATTGACCACAACATTTCCTTTTCTAGTAATGTAGGAAATCTCAAAGTAAAAGTACTGCAGGTACTCAAACCATAATCGCTAACTTAGATTCAGATCATGCTCTATAAATATATACTCAAGGATTTTTTGGTATGTGTACAAAAAAATACTCTCCAAATAAATAACGTCCCCAACCACATAAATCATGAATAACTACCGCTAACTAAAGATCATGCATCTTGTAATTCCTCTTGTGTGAACTTAACTAACGAGACCCTTATTCCACGACTCTACCCCCTACATCATAAATTCTCCAATACTGATACCTAATTCATAATTACACACACTTCAGCTCCTTCCTGAATCTAGAAGAATCAGGACCAACACTGAAGTCAGTATCCATTTCAGATTATGAAAGGTTGTCTCATAGGTATCTATCTATACAAACATTACACTCTACTTAGTCAAGTCTATAATATGTGTTTCTAATAATGATAAGTACTTTATGAAATTCCTCTAATATCTAGTGAGCCCCAAGAAACTATTTATTTAAAATATGTTCTTGGGATGCTCCTAGGAAACTATATCTATAACCTTCTCTGAGTCGACTAATACTACTATCTTTGAGATAATATGACCTAGGAAGTGAATCTCATCCATCCAGAATTGGAAAGTTGTAAGCTTTGGATATAAATGATGTTCTCTGAATATATCCATAATGATATCAATATATTTGGCATAGCCGTGTCGATTGTGAGAATACACCAAGATATCATCCATGAATACCACCAAAAACGAATCTATACAAGGATGTAAAACTTGTTTCATCAGTGTTGTGGATACTTCATGCATATTTTTGAGATCGAACATCATTACCAAATACTAATATAGACCATACCTACTATGAAAATCTATATGAGGTATTTTTGTAGATCAAACATGTACTTGGTGATAACTCGAACTCAAATAATTTTTTGATAACATTAGATCTCTTAAAATATGATCAGAAATTTAATGTATCCATGGGAAGTGATACCAATTATTAACCATAAACTAGTTCAATTTCTAATAATTCACACATAGCCTGAGGGTATTTTCCACCTTTTTCAAAAAAGGATTGGAAAACCCCATAGAGAAGTACTATGTCGTATGAACCCATTTGACTCCAAATCCTATAGATTCCTCTTGATCTCTTGTAACTCATTATTATCTATCCTATAAGGAGGAATGGATACTGATTTATCTCCTAGAACTAGCTCAATTGAGAACTCCACCTCTCTCTTTGAAGGTAGGCCAAAAAAATCATCTCAGAAAACATCCCAAAAATAATCAACCACTGTAGATAAATATGCATGATGCAATAACTGATCATCCAGATAAAAAATAGCTATATGGGATGGAATCCTACCCATCCCATAATGCTTTGTTCTAGATCGGCTCACCTGAACATCTCATTCACCCTTCTAAACAAAAACACTATCCTCTATTATTGTGAAGGACACCCTTTGGTGATAATAGTAAACATGGGCTCAATAATAAAAAAATTTGAGTATGACATTAAACTCGATAATCTTGAGGAAAAAATATTCAATATGAAGTGACACCCACCAATCTCAAGAGGGAACTCCCTACATTGGTGTATACCCTATATTCAGATCTCTAATGGAGTATCCAAGGTTATAATTCCATTAGGATACTGATGAATGAGCCCAAGGATCTCCAACATAGGTATAGATTTATAAATATGTGATTCACTTATATAAAAAATAATAGATACTAAATAAGAGGCTACTGAGATTGTATCTCTCACCATAAACAGTTCGGTGCTCCGCTTATCAATTATAGGATATATAGAATATATCTGGCCTAAACAATGGCCATGTGAAGAAACCTCACTACCCAGAGCAGGCCCAATCTAATTTCTAGTTAAAACTGGTGTTTGGATGCCTTAACCATGACCACTACCTCTGCCAAAATGACCATCACTACCCCATCTACTATCCTGACATGAAGCTGCAGATACCTATCTTGAACCTAGAGTTGGATCTGACCCCCTTCCATTGAATGTGGGAGGGAAGGTCTTGTAAAAACATTTTACATGGACCATACTGCCTCAATATCAACCCTTTACTGGGTCTTGATCAAACATATTCCTCATATTTCCTCATCTACCACACTGATGAGAGAAAATAAAGCTACAAACACTAACAACCTAGTTAGTACTCCCCACACTAGAAACCTCAAATTACTACTTCTTACCATTGCAAGTTGAACCATTGGGTAAATAGGAAAAACTTCCCAACTATGCACCCCCTTCTTCTCTCAATATCCACTTAGTAATAGTCATCAACCTAAACACATATACCTATAATCAAATGGAATGATTGAGATCTTCCTCGAAGCATCTCACCCTCATTGCCTCAGTATATTTATAAATCATATCAAAATTATATAGATATATATTTCATTCCAAATATTCCATCACAGTCATAGTGCCATACTCTAGATACTTGAACTCACTGGCCTTCTCAACTCGCAGAGTCTCAAGGAAAAATTATTCATAAAACTTGGATTTGAAATACCTCCAAACCATATCTCACAGTGCTTCATCCTAGTTCAAAACATCCCACCATCTCTTTTCCGCTCCCCGAATAGTATACTTTGTGAGATTCACTCTCCTCTTAGGAGGTTTCTCCAGATGCTCAAAGATCTAAAAATTAGTCTCAATCCAGAACTCAACAACTTATAGACCTCCATAACTAAAAATATGGGTAGATCCTACTACTGGAACTCACACGTCAACTATTCCATAGATGAGCCAAGTTGCAGTGATCCCTAAAAAGTATGCATATATAATAGAAAACCCTCATATAATTAGTCCTTATCACCTATTTTCAGTACTAAAACCAGTGCCTCAGTTTTAACTACAAGAGGATCAACTGGTAGCCCATGTACCACCACATCCAGAGAATGGTTGTTGCCACCCTCCTAGTATATAACTAGAGTTCATCATGGTGGAATAACCCTATAATTCCAAAAACATGCCTCTGAAAAGATAGATAAGGGAAAGATCACAATTTAAAAGAATAGGATAGGTCAAAAACTTCAAATAAACCAATCACACCCCTATTCCTGCTACTAAATCCAAAGACTGGTTAGAAAGAAACAATCATAACAGCCACTAGAGATACTACCTACTGCCTAATCTAAAGCTAGGACTATGTCAAGTTCTATGTTTTCCTATTTCAATTACATTTTAATTCATATTTATATCAAAATTATAGTTTAACGGTTGACACAAATGGTTCACCAATTTCAATTAATAAGGACCCATACATCTCATGAACTAAAATATAGTTTCTACTTAATCCATACCATAACACTTTCTAGTCCCTATGATCAATGGTCTATGAATCAACATTTCATAGTTGATTGTTTAGGGTGTCTACGATAACCTAATTTTGAAAACAATATTTAGGTTACAACATGAACTCTATGTATCAACTATGTTTCTAAATTTTATTCAAAAACACTAGTAGGAAATAAATATATCACATAATGAACATATCATAAAGTCATGCAGTCAAGAAATGCATCCTATATGGAATGGCATAAGGCATGGAATTTTAATCCTTATAGGCACATAAAATAATGCATGATATGGATACCATCATCTCATCGGGAAATGATGAAACATATCCTCAATAATATAAATGATATCATCACAATTCAAGTTAATCCCCCAATGGTGGAATCAAATAATCTATAATAGTAAAAATAAAAAACAATAATTTCCATGCATGGAAATTTGGATTTTTTCTCTACATGGGATACTCTCAGATAGATCTTATTACCAAATTATAATTTCTTTCCTAATATCTATCTATTATATCAAAATATTAAGGCATTAAAAGAACCCTATGATACTAGTCTGTAAAATCATGACCCAAATTCCAATAAATGGTTCCCTAAGCTAGTGTGTCACATGGCCTCAAGAATGAATCCCTATAAGTTAGAGGATTTCAACTAGTAGTGAGGGCCTATGGTTTGTTTACAAGGAGACTATGAACTCATTTTAGTGTGTAACACAATTGTAGTAATCAAAATATTCAATAATAGAAGTAGTAAATCAACTAGACAGAAGATAGAAATCCAAGAAAATAATAGACAAGTAATGCTAAAATTAATCTCATATCCAAAATTGTGTTTCATGTCATGTATCTACAAAAAATAAAAATAGGTATATAAGAATCCAGTATAATACATGTATTAAAATACCAAAATAACTATCCCGGATAGCATCATGATCCTAGATCAGTATCGTGCTCTCATTATCCAAATCATAAATAAAATCAAGCATCGTATTGTAGGAACTTTCCTTAGTCCCTACATGCATCCATGAAGTCATTATAGGTACCCAATTACATCCCAAACGGGGTGTGAGATAATACTTAATAGGAAACCACCAATACTGTCTATAACAAATCCATTCTATGTGATATAAACAAAGGAAGTATTTAATATATCATATGTATAAAAGTATATAAGTAAAGTGATACCAGTCTAGTAATTATATCTAGTATGCTGAGGCTCCTTGAAAATAAATGTCAAGATCCCATAACAAGGGTAGATATAAACAAAAATAAACAAGTAATACTATCCAGTCTACCCATTGGAATCAAATATACATATCATGACTATCTTTAATGCATGAAAAAAATCCACTTCAACCTTACCATGTTAGCAAGTGTATAATATCCATCATGACCACACCATATAATCTAGTATTTAACATTCACCATGGCCATGCCATATAATTAGAGTCATCCTCAATGTTCGTGCTGTGTAATAAAAAGTGTCAGACCACTAAGGGATGGATATAAGGTATAAAAGACCAAGGCATCCTCATAAAGTCTTGTGAGAATCTCTATAGAAACTTAGTAAAGACTTGGGTGGGTTCCAAGGAGCATGATAATAGACCATGTCTAATGTGATCCCAAGAAATCCATATCCAAAGGGTAGCAAGTCCCAAGGCATCCTATGGAATCAATATCCTTGGAGTAAAAAAGTTCAAGGCATCCACTACTGAAATCAAGATCCATGGGAGAAATATAAATTTCATCCTATGGAGTTAGGATCCAAGTTATAACAACTAGGGAACCCACTACCATAATCATCACATCATTCCATTGATTCATCATTTGACAATTAATCAAATTCCATGAGTTCATCCAACTCATATAACAATTTATATTTAAATAAGTAAACAATTCACATCATGTAAACAGATAGAAAAGAAGGTATACCATATCCTAATAATCTCAATTCAATTATAATTTCGTTTAAAAGGGTATTCCTCTAACAAAGAAAGAATACAAGCACCCCACACATGGTCTAAGAAAAGGGAACATATAAAGGCACAACCCATGGGTGGCCTAGGTTAGGGAAAAAACCTCTAACAATATCCATGGGACTAGTGGTAATCCTTAATAGGTTCCAATTCATTCTATTCAATCATTAAAATAATTTAATGTCTGATTATAGAAAGGCCAGTGCATGGAATAATGAAATCTATGATTATAAAACACCAAACCCTAAGTAAAAGGTATAGACCACCTATGATAGGTCTATTTTAGAGAACTCGTCCAATATCGAGCTCTGATTTGGTTTAGATCGAGTGAAAATATAGAACCAAAGAAAAATATAAAAATAGATCATATTAGCTTCCACCTAAATAAATCCATTGATATAAATAAAAACTAATAATGGCATAAGAGGAATGAATAACTCACCATCATGAATCTAATGAGACTGATGATGTTAAAATCCAAGTTTGGATTGATAAATAGTGGAAACGCCTATGGATTGAGATAATAGGCGATCTCCCACCATCAAGGGATGTCTATTGAAGATAATAGAAGGAAAGAAAGATGATTTAATAAATTTTAAGTGGAAATCATTTATTTTACCTCTTTTAATTAGGTCTCATTATTTATCTACACAGTTGGACAAATCATGCACCAACCATACACCCCTTAATGCCTCAAGGAAGACCAAAAATGGTCATGGAACATGGTTAGAAAAACCATTCATTGACTGTGTGTTGAGCCTCTATCAAAGGAATATATAATTTTTCACGGGCATGATCCCAAGGTTACATGGTTTCATCAAAATGTAAAACCTTTAACACCCCTCTGTCAAGCCCCAAATGGTTGGAGGTAACTGTGCAACCTGTATCTCACGGGTTCTACTAACCATATGACCTATCTATTCTTTCCAAATAGAGGGATATGGGATCTAAACAATCCGAAAAGACCCTTGATGCCACCATGATCTCATTGGGAACTCATATATACCCTAAAAATAATTTAAACCAAAAAATATCTATACCTCATAGGAATACCTGAGATCATATGCTAGAAATATGGAATCTAACCTTCACATGAAAATGAATCACTTAGCCCCAAGAATTTATCTTAATCAAACAATAGGTTTTATTTTTATCTTGGATTAATTGGTTTATTTATCATTGGTTACAACCACATGAAACCTAATGGATCCTATTGTGTGATCTATTAATTATTTAAACATGATCTTCATACATAAATTCTTGTTTTAACACTTTAAGAATGAAAAATTCCTTTCACATGAAAATAAGAATTTCTATCTTCATTCCCTTTAGAAAATTATATTAACATATTTAGGAAACAATTAATTGAACATACATTAACCATCAATTTGATCTCTATAAAATTACAAGATGAATGATTTATAAAACATGCATCTTTGAATCATTATCTAGCCAACATTGTTGGCTTTATGTTCTTTAACCATTTTCATCAAATTAAAAAATATAAACCAATTATAAATATATATAGTACAATATCTATTAAAAATAATAGGAAATTTATTATCATAGTGTAAAAACATATAATCGCTTAAATCCATAAACCATTTATTATATTATTCTAGTTTAATATTTATTTTGTTTAATTAATATCCTTTCAAAGGATTAAATAATTTTAACTTTACAATTTCACATAAAAAATAATAGTAGAATTATAGAATCCCCTAACTTGTATTTTCCCCTTTGAAAACATTGTAGCTAAGGAATATAGGAGAGAGAAATTTCTAAGTCTCTTGTAAATTGAAACCGAAGAGTTTCAAAAAATGGATAAATCGTGTCAACATAAAGAGAGGGTATTGGGGTATTATGTATGAGAAGTAAATGAAGGAAAAATAAATGGATAAGGGTTTGGGTATTTCAAAATATAAGAAACACATATTTGGGAATAACATCATTGAAACCCCATTTAATTTTCCAAATGATTTGTTAAAAGATTAAAACTTAATTGTGGATAAACCAAATCTTCCAAAATGAGTTATAAATTATTAAATGAGTGTAAATAAATATATTTATTTATTTTATGATTTAATATAATCAAAAAATGGGCATTGGAAGTTACAGGTCAATGAAGAAGAGTAAAATTGGAAATCATGTTAAAAACATTACCCCTACAAATGTTACGGGGTCTGCATAAGGGTAAATTGTTTTAACCTTACACAATAGTTTTAAAAGGATCACCTAATGGTAACTTTGTATTTACATCATGTAATATTTTAAAATTCCTCCTTTACCTTATGTATGTTAGGTGGTCTATGTAAGGGAAACGTATTATACCCTTACACAATTTATGGAATGGCTCACATAAGGGTAGCTTGAGCTTACCCTTACAAATGCTTTGAAAAATCAACCTTAACCTTATGCATGGTAGGTGGTTTGTGTAAGTGTAAATTAATTATAATTATGAACCTCTATGGAAGGGCTCAGATAAGGGTATCTTGTGCTTACCCTTACACAATCTTTGAAAATCCCACCCTACCCTTACACACAGTAGGTGTTTTGCGTAAGGGTAACTTGTTTTACCCTTACGTATCACTATTCTAAGGCTCATGTAAGGGTATATTGATCTTACCCTTATGAAAGATTTATAAAAAAACATTACCCTTAAATATGTAGTAGGTCCCATGTAAGGGTATGTTTTTCCTTAAAAACATCAAATGTTCAACCAAAAAAACATTTCAATCAAAAGAAAAAGGGATTCTTAGTAATATAAAAATTATAACCCTATTTCCAAAATATTTTATAATTATTTTAAAACATTTAAAATCCTACGAATAAGTATCTAAAACATAAAACACTTAATTCTTCCAAAACCATATTTTTAATTAAAATTTCCAAAAAAATACACCCAAAACACAAAATCATTGGGAACCATCCTTGAAAGACAAAGGGAAGGATTGAGGAAAATATAAAACTTTAAAAACGATTTAGTGAAACCATTAGTATTGAAAAATATAAACAAAATTATTACTATCAATTTATGTAACCATTATTATAGATTATACCAATGGTTTCATAACCAATACCAATGGTTTCAAACTAATGTGTAGACCATCATTCCAGTAGTGTATAGAATTCAAGCATGATATACTTAGAGATATTAAATATGAAGCTAACAAAGATATTAAATATTTGAATATAATGATAATTAAAATAAAATTAAATATTTATTAAGTCATATATAATCTTTTAATGAGTTGGATATTAAAGATACTTGAAGATACATAGTATTATCTATATCCATGATACAAAAATATATCCTAAAAGTCATGAAATGATATTAAGATAGTTGTTACTGAAACTTTATGAGATATTTTATACACAAAACATAAAAAAGATATCATTGTGTATTACTGTGTAGAGTTTTATTTTGTTGAGTGATTTTAATAACTTTTAGAGATTTTTTATGAAATATATGCATAACTAAAGAATATCAAATCATATAATATTTTTTTATCCTAGATTATATAATAATATTTCTTATACCAGGGTTTTCTATTTTAAAAAAAAGTGAGGTCGTTTTTAGTGAATTGATGGGTTGAATTACTATGGATCAAAGATAATACATTTTTATAGATCATTGTAATTTAATTTATTATATTAGTGGATTAATATATGGAATGAATAATACTAACCAAAATAAGGATGTAATCAACCATTAAAGGAATGGAACTTGTAAATCTTATATACAATTGTGTTTGGTTTAATTTATATAAATGAATAAGATATTGATTGAGTTTGAAATATAAATACTTATTACTCTAACAAATAATTAAATATTAATTTAAAGAATTGTAAAAAGTGAATAAAACTGGTCCAACCTCGTTAGTGGTGAATCCACACTAGCTCTTATGAACCTCAAGTGACAATAAATCAATTTTGGTAATTATATATTGATTTTTTGATTGATTATTATTTTCATTTGAGATATTATGGATAATATGAATTCTTTTAAAATTAAATAATTTTATTACTTCGATGGTAAATGTTATTATAAATAAAAGGAAAGGATGATGTCATATCTATTATCTCCAGGATTAAATGTGGTTGATATTGTTACTATTTATTTTAATCTAATCGAGAAATATTGAATTCTTACTCCCACTAATAATAAGAACCTCATGAATGATGAAAAAGTAAATAATTTTATTTTTTTGCTTTCTTATTTGAGAATGTATTTACTAAGGTGTTGAGTTAAAAGTCTTTAAAAATATATATGATATAAAATAAAAAATATATATAAAGGTAATAGTAAGGTTAAAAATAAAAGATTAAAAATTGTAAATAAAAATTTAAAAATTTAAATATAATAAATGATAAAATACTTTATTATTTCCTCACAAAAATCAATGAAATTATGATCATTATAAGTGGTAATGGTGAAAAAAGGAAGTTTTTTTTCAAAACATCAAATAGAATTTTTAGAGATATTTTGTATAAATATCCCATCCCTTGAATATAACTAAAATTTTTCTCTCTAAAGTATCTCCATAATATTAAAATTTCATATGAGATGAGGATGGATAATTTATTCAAGAATAAAAATCAAGTAATAGAAGGAGAATTCATTTATTGTTATGAGAAATAAAAAGATAAAAAAAATTAAAATAATATCTTTTATATATTTTGAAGAAGATAAAGATGATGGTGAAATCTTCTCTCATATAATTTTAGAATATAAAAAGGTAAAAAAAAGAAAAATTACTATTTAAAGGCTTTAGATATAAAAGTATATGTCTCATTTTAAGAATTTTTCCTATGAATGAGGTTTATAACCCAATGATGAATATAATGAAGAATATAGTGCAATGATAAGGAAATATAGAAAATAACAATAATTTAAAATGGGAGATAAAAATTAATTTAATAAATATTAGAAAATCATTATTTCTAAAGAATAAGTCGATGATGATGCTATTGATGTAAATGATTTAGAAATTTTATAGGAGTTAACAAAAAAGAATAAAAAATTTATGTATTAATTGAAAAAATAATTTGAATCATCTATCAGAGAATATGATGAAACATATACTATGAATATCTTAAAGATGTGATGAAATATAGTAATTATCATATCAAGATACTCAAAAAGTATGTTATTTTTTTTAAAATAATATAAATTATTTAGAAAATAATAAGAATATATTAAAGAGTTTATAATTATAAAATTCCATTATACTAAGTTGGGTAAAATCATATAAAAACTATAATTTGATGGTATTATTAAATATAAGTAGATACTGGGTGCTTAAGATAAAAGTTTCTAATATTTAAAATACTTTGAAAATGGTAAAGGGTGACTTTTATGAAGTTACAAAACTTAAAATTGAATCATTCAAATCTATAGAGAAGGAAGTTACTACCACATAAAAACTTGATGAGTCCCCTTAATTTCAATTATTTTAATTAATGAGAAATAAAACTTAGGATTCTATATAGATATATATTTTTCATGTTCAAATAATATATAGGAAAAATTTATTCTAGGAAATTAAAAAGATACTAAAATTTTCTTACCAACAGTATATATTTAATGATATATAGATTGATAAAATTTTGAGAAAACTTCCACTATATCAAAGGAAGTCAGAGTCTCATAAATTTTTTTTATTTAGACAAAGAAAATAAAATGAATCATTTAAATCCAAAATAAAAAACCAATAAATTTATTTAAAAACATGTTACAGAAGGTAAATTAAAAATTCAATAAAAATTATTGGTGTTGTGTACTAAATGGTCAAAATTACAATATATAATGGAATACCATGTCATTATCATGAAAATAAAAGAAGGTTTAAAGTAAGATCAAGCCAACTTGTGAAGAAGAAGAAATTTGTTGATGTGAACCAATTTGTAAAGTCATATAATGATTTTAATATATATATTAAAAAAATTTGAATACTTGTAAAAGATATATGGTATATTAGAAAAAAATATCCATTATAATGAATATTTCTTAGTAATTATCCCTAAGAAACTACAAAAAGAAAGAAATTTTGGTTATAATAAAAAAAGATAACTAAAGAGTCGTATATAGTATAAGTGACTTTAATGGTTAAAAAATGGAGTATTCCTTTAATCTTTGATAGTTTTTATTCTTCTCATATTAAAGGAAACAATTTTTTTAAATAATATTGAAAAACATAATGGTGGAATTGAAACACTTGATAATAATGGAAACTTAAAGATGAAAGGAGTTGAAATAACTAATATTGGAGGTCAAAATAAAAACTAATGAAGTTTTATATATTTACAAGATAAAGAAAAAACTATCGAGTTCAAGTTAAATTTGTGAAGTGAAAGAACATCATACCTTACACTATTCACTATGAAACCATGCACTCATGGATGTACCACAACATTGTCAAGACTACCACACCATGGAGAAGCCATTTAGTGAATAAATCCAACAGTCTCCTACTTTAAATAAATACTTATAGACATATCTCACTATCACCTTATGTCACATCATATGTAACAACTTAGTAAACTAAATCCAAAACTCCTTTTGAAAAAATTATCACTCATTTTGAGTATACATTAAATCATATGTAATAACTTATGGCCTCCATATCCATTGATCCTTCCCTGTTCAGTTGGGTGAGATGGATCTAAGGAGGCTTTGGGAGGTTTTCGTGGGGGTGGTTCTTCTTCCGACACTGATTTATATGTCAAGGTGTTTTTGGTTTTTCTTTGGTGATAAAAACGGTGGTAACACAATAAGGTTCTTCAAAGATGTTCTGGAGTTTCTGTTGTGTGGTTCCATCTGCTCACACTGTTCATTATCTTTTTCCAACTGAGGTGGTGTGGCAGTGGTTTGTTTGATATCTTCAATTTGAAAATTTGAATCTTGTAAGGTGGTTTGTGGCTGGATCTTTTTGTTTTGTGGTGTGATTTTGGTATCTGTGTTTGAAATTTGAATTTGGTATTTGGAATGATTTGTTTTGTTTGAATTTTGATTGTGATGTTCCCACTAACCCAAAAAGTGGTTTATTTATAAAATAAAAAAATGAATTTGGAGGTGGAGGATGATATACCTATATCCACTTATAACATCATATGAAGTTATCTATTTTTATATGATCCCTTTTTCCAAGACATCGAGTAAACATGGGACACAAAGTATGTCAATCCCATATATCCTACTCGTATGTTCTTGATTCTCATAGTATATAATGAATAGGTTGATGAATACATCATTAATATTTATGGATGATAAAATCAGCTACCCCTCATAAAAATAGATAAGAACATCATATGTACTATTTAGGTATGACTATACACTTCCTCAATCTATCTTAATCAGGAGCTGAAAATTCATACTCATAATATGAGAGGACAAATCCCATATTGGTTAAGATCTAACTAAGGAAATGATAATAAACACACCAAATAACCCCTCATTAGCTACCAAAAATCTTGTGAAATAATGGTATCAAAGTTTGAATGTTATCATACAAGATATCTCACCAACCTTAGGTATGGAAAAATACTAATATGAAGAGTAGAGATATTATCAAGAGCAGAAATGCTAAAATCACTAGAAGATGACGAATTATATGGTGAAATTGACCCATGTTATAGGGATTTAGTTCCCTTTTCACGAGGGATTTGATATCCTACACCCTTAATGACATTATTATTATGTTCTTTGTTTATGAAATTTTTCTATATTATATTTTTTTTAATTTTATAATAAATTTTTGTTTATAGATTTTTATTTTCTAGAGAATTGTTTTTTTTTGTATTTTTCTATAATTATTTGTAATTTAATTATAGTTCCATAATAAATAAATATTTTTTATAGATAAAAAACTTTCATTAAAATTTATTAGTGATGAATATTCAGATTCTATCGCCAAGAACATGATAGGTAATTATTTGTGATAGTTATAAATTTCTGTTGTAAATACTTATCATAATGGAATATATCTATATCATAAATAGTATCATATCTAAGGATAATTATGATAGACCATCAAAATTTCTATTAATTTTGATGTGATATTCTTTAACATACTAGTTGTGATGGATTTCCATCACAATTAACTTTTTTTAATAAAAATCCAATGCAAAAACCCTTTTTCTTATAGTTTACTCATTTTTGCCTTAACATTTCATCAAAACCTATAATAATCCATAAAGAACATTGGTTAGGGATAATTATAAGTCATAATTTGACATGTTTATTATTACTTCACTTCATAAAATATATGCAATCAACATGAATAATGATAAAATAGAGTCTATATTTGTTAGAACATAATATATTTTACATATTAAAACTCTTTTAAGAAAAATAACAACACCATAAGTGCCTATATAATAATATAACATATAATATACCACCCGATCATCCTCATTCTTCCTATAATTTTAGGGTTTTGTTAAAATCATTACATCTCTATTTAATTTTTTATACTTATCTGTGTCACCATATGAAAAAACCCTCCCACTAAACCCTTTTAGTGTGTAACATTTATTATGTAAGCTAGTTTGAATAATGGTGAGACTCAAGAATCATATTCTAAATGTTTAAATTATTGAAGATAGTATTAAATCTCATTTTATTCACAACATTAGATGTTATAATGTTAATGACATATATTTTAAACTTAAAAAACTTTATTATCACATCATTATCAAAATTCTTGGAATAATTCGGTCAAAATTTTCCATAGATACCACTTTGGTATCAAATGAATCTCTTTAAACTAAATCCTTACTATAACACCCTCATTTTTATAATAATTATAACCCCATTTTTTATTTTAATTTTTCATTTCTTTAAGTGTGAATCAGATAATTTTGAACTTAAATTTTTTCCTTAAATACAGAATAGGGTTTATGTAAAGGTAAGTTCCTTATACCCTTATGTTGGGTGGTTTTTTGGAGTTGTGTAAGGGTAATTCCTCATATAAATAAGTTACGTAAGGGTAGGGTGATGTTAAAATAGAATTATTAAAGGAAATAATCTATTTACTAAGGGTATGAAAAGGTAACCCTGTATTTATATGAGTTCTATAAAGGTAAGTGGATTTTACCCTTAACTTTATAATGGTACATCCTTTGTTACATGTGCTGCATAAGGTTATAATGTGCAGAAAATGGTTTTCTAGTCCATATGTAAGGGTAAATACTATTTTCTATACACTTTTTAAGGGTAACATTGACACTCTATAAAGATAACATAGTTTTTATAAATGTTTCTTAAGGGTAAATCTTAACTCTATAGGGGTATCCTTGAGTTATAAAAGGTTACATAAAGGTAACCTTTCTTTTTAAAAGGTTAGGTAAGGGTAACCTAACTTCCACATTATGGTAGGGAGAGTTGTGTAAGGGTAACCTATATTTTCCAAATTATTCATATAGGTAACCCTAAACCCTTATAGGTCACCTAATATCTATTTAAGGGTAAAACCATGTCACCCTTACACAATATTTTTTGGGAGAAAAATAATTAAAAACATGGTTTTCATTTCTTCTTCTTTAGAACAGCTCTGTAACGCCTTTTATTCCTTTTAAAAGTTATAAATCATGGAAACTTAATTATTTTATTTTATTTAATGATTTTAACTACTTTATGAGAGTTTTTAAACACACTTTAATTAATAAGTGGTTAAAAGATAAATTAAATTATAAATTTAATCTACAGTTTTCTATTAATGACCTGAATAAGAATGCCCGATGTATTTATTTTAAAATTACCAGAGCCTTACTACCCATGATTTTTTTATCCTCTAAAGGAGAGTATTGGAAATTCAACTATTATTATATAAGATTTTATTACTTTGGAATATTTTTTGACACTTCTCTACTAGGGAATTAATGAGAAGTATAAATATTTTTTTCATTGAATGTTTAATCCTCGACTCTCCATCAATGTTTTTCAGGACAAGAATCTATCTACCTTGTCTGAGACATGTGTCTATATACATTTTCCACCCCATGATTTACTTAAAGTTCTTTTCAATACCTTTGGTTTGTTTGTGAAATAGATAGATATATTACTGCTTAGTAGTAACAAATATTTTAAAGGGGATTTTATTTAAAAATAGTTTATACAATTTTTCTATTTGATGAAATTCCTAAATGAGAGATTTCTTTATAAAACGAATTTTCAATTATAGAAGAGAAAATTATTCATTTAGTTTTTTTTAAAATGTCTTTAAAGTATTTTTTCTCTAAAGAATAATTTATGCACTTTATTTGTTGATAATTCATTTTATTCTAAATTGGATTTTTAAAGTATGGAAGTTGTGATACTTCACCTGTATTTTTTTACAATTGTGAGAATTGTTTCTATTTTTTTGGAAACATGGAACATGATAAAATTTACCAACCTTGGTCATTGAAATATGGTTGATATTCAAAAACTGTGGTAGGAATTGATATCATAGTATTCACTCATCATCCTAGTGTCCTCTTCATTATAATAGAAATTATTCCTTGTGCTAGAGCCTCATGATATTTTTTTGTATGATTTTTTCACTTATGTAACATGTTTTATATTCTCACATGTTGATCTTATAATTTTTCCAATGTACATGGCTCTCCCAAACTAGATTTTATTATCTTGGTTTCTCTTATGCATCATGCATTATATTCTCACAATGTTATCTTTTGAGATATGATTATTTTTATTATTAAACTATATTTATTAGTACTACTTATATTCATATTCTTGTGGCCTTGAATATGTAATGTTTTAATAAGAAAACAAATTAATTTAAAAAATGGGTTTCATATGGAAACAGATTTATAAATTTTCTTCATTTTAAATCTATAACTACTTATTTCACGGTGATAGACTTTTTATATATTCTTTGGTGGCATCCTACTAGGATTAGTGATCATACCCTAATTTTTCCTTGGTTGTTTGTATCCATGAATTTATAGGTTATATATGAAGGAAGGGCATTATTTAGTATGGAGGATTATCTTGGTTGTTATAACCTTCAGAGTGGTTTAGGATGTCGGTGACATATTTTCACATGGGGACATGGTCTTAAGATTGTTTAGTTTTTCTTTCTAGTTTAGCATTCTTATATTGTTCTTTTTTTTCACATGGATGTTTATTTTTATTGTAAATTATAAACAAATTTTTTATCTTATTTTTGGTATAAAAAATACATGTTGTGACATATTTTAGGGTAAAATCAGTCCCATGGTTTTAACTAATTATATCTAGGTGCTTGTCTCTAGCCCGTGGTGATCTGTAATGTGATTCGGGTCTTATGCCAAGCTAGTATAGGTGATGTGTCTAGTTGAACTGTGTCATTTTGTTACAAAATGGTATCAATGACTACCTATATTGAAGTGTGATAACACTACCTAGGTTTTTTTAGGGTTTAGTAGTTCAGATCTAGGACTTTTCCAGGCTCAAGGAGTATAGAGTAGGTTCTTGATCACTACCTTTTTTGATACCACCCGAGATACCATGGGAATTTGAAATTTATCTATTTTCTATTTGATGTTTTTCATGAGTTATGGTTTGATATGATGAATTATGATCATCATTGTCATGTGTTGGTTCCTTTGGGGGTTATCTTGGATTTGGGGTGTAATCCAAAAGAGGAATCAAGTTGTAAAGTCCATTATAATGTCTTAGGAAACCATTTAGTGAACAAGAACATGGTTTTGAAAGTTTTAAGGGGGTTATGGAATAATTAGAACATGGTCATTAACCATATGGATAGTTCAATCATAACTCTACATCCTATTATTATTTTTATTTATAACCCACATGGATTCTTTAAGTGATAAATAGTTGATAAAATAATTAAGGTGGTTCTTTGAATATGTGAATATTAGTAATATTTTTGACTAATGTATATGCATGATTTTTTTTGTAAAAATATTGTATAAATATTATATTATATGAAAATTGATTTCATGAAAATGATTTTTATTTTAAAATTAAATAAATAATTTTTTCCTTTGATTTGATTCTTGGTTCCTAGCTCATGATTTTTTTAGAAATGGTTGTTTTTTCATAAAAAAACTAGAAAATGTTTTTTTAAAACCAGTTATAAGATTTTTCATGAAATAATTTCGCACAATTAAAGAATGTTTTTAATAAGTTGTAAATATTTTGAAATAAATGGATATTTTCTATGAAGTTATAAAAGGTGAGTTTTTTGTTTTATGAAAAAAAAGATTAAATAGTTTTTAAAAGTGGAATGATAAATTAAATAAATATTATAAAATTTAAGGAAAACAAGAAATATAACTTGGATGATAGTTTATTTTTAAAAGAACATCAATCTTAGATAATGTAATTCAAGATGGAAATAACCTCATTTAAGGTTTTTTCTTGAAAAGGGTGTAATGATCCGTCTTTTAATTGTGGAATTGTGAAATTTTTCTATTTCTGAATCCTTTTATAAGGTAATGAAATATGTTTACCTGTGAATTTTTTTTTGTAAACAAAATTCAAATGGTGTTTAGTGGTTTTCAAAATAAATAGTGCTTAAAAGGGGGTTCAACTCCTTGGGTGGGTTTTTTTAAACCTATCTAAAATTGTTTGATTACTTAGTTAACTTGCGTGTTTGGTTTGACCCTTTCCTATGTGTAGGGGTTGTCTAAAGTTCTCTAATGGATATAACTAGATGAATTAAACCTATTTTGTGGTTAGAGTGAGTCTTTTAGGGAGATATTGAGTTAGAGTTTGATTCTTTCTTCATGAGTAGTCCCTTTTCCTCATCTATTTAGTATTGACCAGAATTCAAATAGAGTAGTGATAGTTTTATTCTCCCTTTATGTTCATATTATGGGAGGTATTGTGGTAAATTAAGATGATTTCCTTTTGTGTCATAATAATAAGACCGTGTAATTTCGGTTGGGTAGATGGGTTTTAAAGGACCAGTTTAATTGTTTTCTTATGTTCCTTGGGAAGGGTAAAATATCAAGTGTATCCTATGATTTTTTTTGATGTCTTTGAGTTTTCACTCTCTAGTTTTAGAGTTGTTTCAATTTTTGGGATAGAATTATTTTGGTGTGTTCTTTGATGTATTATTTAGGTTGATCCATTTAGAGAAGTGGACATCCAATTTTTCTTCATACCACATTGTTCTGTTTAACTTAGTGAACTTTTTTACTTGGGATTTCTTTGTGGTAAAATATATTACATGGGATTAGGCTTGATTCTCTAGAAATGGTGAACCTTTGGTTTGTTCATGAGTAATATGATTTATTTTCATGATCGATTAGGCTGAGAGATCCATTAGTGATATTTTATTATAGGTTGGATAGTGGGAGCTAATGGGTTGTGATTTCTAATCTTGAGTTACCATAGTTTTAGTTTCACAACCTAATACTTGATACATGTCATATCTTATTGAATAGTGTCTTTTTTTGAACTATCTTTTGGTTGTGAGAAATTTGGTGGATCCTGTGTTATGGATGGTGCCTTCCTAATAAACTTTTAGGTTGATCTTTTGGATGTTTCTTGAGGTTGATGCCTTCTTATAGGCTTGATCTAGTTACCTATTAGTTGGATACACCTTGGGAGAGCATATAATTTTTATTTGGGGTTTGATAGAAATATTGAGAGTTTCATTTGGTGGATATGTGGAACTTTAGATATTCTATTGATTCTTGAAGTTCAAAGGGTTCAAAAAACAACTGATAAAGAGGGGGTGGGGGTGGGGGGTTGAATTAGTCCTTCAATTTCTATAAGTTTTGATAATTTTATAAAATTAACCCCTATAACCTGTTAAGATTAATTTCCTTATCATATTTTAGTAAATAATCATGCATGAAAAAATTTGGAAAGAAAATAAAGAACAGAATATTTACAAGGTTCAGCCTTAGTGCGGGAACCAACATACTTTCCATAGCCACTACCGTGGGTTTGTGTAAATTCACTATTAAGAAAAAGTGAATACAACTTGTGCCAACTCCCATTACACACCTTATGTCTCCTACTAGGAATTATTGTACTGACTCCCATTATTTTAAAAGGTTTATTAAAAAAAATTGAGCCAAAAAAAGAATAATGACTTTGTTCAATCTGCTCCACAAAAGATCAATCTGAATCCTCAATCCGATTTGGATAGGTTTGATGGACTCAGTCCGATAAAATCAGTCCAATGGACTCAATATGATAAACTCTTTCATAATCTACAATTCTCAAACACAACTCAAATACTCAGTATGATCTTTCTCATTCAAATTAACTGAATACAATATTTTTAATTTGATGTTTATCAGTATGGTTAACAAAACAACAAATGTCTGATCTTTTAATGATATTTCTATTCATAAGGAACTTTCAATTTAATTATTCAATGCTCCACCTTTTCTTCTTTCATATTGTTTACAATGAATGAATGTTCTGAGAAATGATTTATAGGTGACTCAGAAAATAAATAGTGGGAAAATTAAAAACTTTCCCCACTTCCTCATATTTCAAAACTCAAAAAATCACTCACATTTAAACTTCAAATTTTAATTCTTCAATTCTAATCATATTTATACAATATTTACACATAATTAAATTTCATGTTTGAACTCTTCAACTCTTCACAAATATTATGATATCTTCTTGATTCTTCTCTATAATCAGCCTTTAGATTCCTCTACTCATTACGATCGTTCTTTCTTCCTCATCTCATTAGAATCTACCTTTCTTTCTCAGGTCATTACGACTTGCCTTTCTATCTCAGATCATTATGATATACATTTCTTTTTATCTAATTATGATATACCATTATTTCTCTTCTTTCTATGATTCTGTAAAAATAAAACTTTTAGCAACCATCAATTTTTTCCACTAATTTTTTTGGATCCAATGATCTATGTGTTTGATTTATCAATATGATTGAAAAAAAGAAACTTCATATTCTCTCATTTCTTCACACTGGTGAACTCATAATGATATAATTATCATAATGATGGAATTATCATTATAATTTTCTACATATAATGAAGACTTCACACATCAACATTGAAATCCTTCAATCTTCATCAATCTTTCACTTTATTTTTAGTATGATATTAATAGTGTCACAACTCATTACAATGTAATTACTATTATGATGGAATTCTCTTTATGATAAAATTCACTCTAAAACTTTGAAAAAGTTTATCAACTTTACTTAGACAAATATTTGAAAAATCCTGATCCTGGTACTTCTAGATCCAATGTATACTTTGTCTTGATTTCTTGAACTGAGGCAATCTTCACAATTCCTCCATTTCATAAATATATTTCATCATGCAAGTTTTAATGATTTATAAGAACTTAATGAACAAAAAAGCATCATATGAATTCAGTTTAAAAAGTAAAAAAATAAAATTTAACTCCTAAATTCACCTAGAAACTTCTGAATTTCTTACTCTGAAACTTATTTCTTTCATTTCTCCGTATCTTCAAACTTTCTAACCATTGTCCAATCTGAAGAATTATCAGTACGATGGATCGTAATACAATAATGGGTCTAATAAAAAACTTTATATTTCAAAATTCTTCCATGTCTAGTGCTACTCAGACCAAAAACTCGATTCTAGAAACCTGTGTTTAGAAAAAAAAATTATAAAACTTTTCTCTTTCTGTTTGGATCCCGCATTCAGAAACTTTCATCTTTCTTATGAAAAATAATTATGATGGACTGGGTCCAATTTTTGAATAACAAAAACATTCTTACATAAAAGGCTACCTTTTAACAAATATGAAAAAATTATTAATGAAATTATCTTAAAGGTTCTTCAATATCCCCCTTCGGATTTATTAAAAATCCTCATTAACAACTCTTCAAACTTAGATTTTTTTCATAACTCAACTTTTGTAAACAACTCAAGTTTTTGAATTTTACCGAAAAACATCCTTTCTCAAAAGAGAGTATTCTCACAACACACTACTATATAAAGTAATATTTTTAAATTAATTCTATCTCTCGGTGACAAGAAAATTTTGTTTCCATACTATGATAAACTTTCCTCACTTCCTCATTTTTCTTTTTCTCTCAATTTTCAATTTATCTCCCTTATTTTATAATAACCACAACTTTAGATTCATAAAATAAGGATAATTAAAAACTTATTACAAATTAGAAAATTTTAAATTATCTCCCCCATTGTTAACATAATCCAAATCATGGTGGGGTACTTCCTTATGATATCCAAGAAGTCATTGGAGGGGGTGGACATGAATTTTCCACCTTAACTCAACAAACATTTATTTTGGAATTTCATTTATGAAGATATTATAAATTTGACAATTCATTGAAATATATTCTAGAAAAACATATCCAGTAGAATATTTATCTTTCGTAAAGTTAAAATTTATATCATTGTATTTTGATGTTGAATTTTGGAAATTTTTTTAATAAAGATCAATTGAACTCTGATTATCACAAAGGATCTTCAAAGGATTAGAAACTTCCACTTTCAAGCCTTCTATATAAACTTTCATCCAAAACATTTGAGTATAATACTATGTAGCTGCAACATACTCATATTTAGCTATTCTTAAAGTTACTAAACTTTTTTTATTACTATTCCAACTCACACAACATTCACCCAAGAAAAATGTTTCTCCTAATGTTTATTTTCTATCATTTCAATATATAACCTAATAAACATCAGTATAAACCTGAAACTTCATCTAAATTTTTTTTGTATAAAAAAACATGTGAAATTGTTCCTTTAATGTATCTTAGAATTATATTTACTACAATAAAATGTGATTATTTTGGATTATATTGATACCTGGCACAATAAGTCACATCATAAACAATACCAGGTCTTGAGGCTGTAAGGTAAAGCATACATTTATTATCTTCTTAAAGTCTTTTTGATTAACACTTTTTTCAAACTCATCAATTCTAAAATTTTCATTCACATATATAGGAGTAGAAAATTATTTGGATTATTATATCCAAAACATCATTAAAAATTCCCTAGAATAATTTTATTGATATAAGAAAATGTATTTATTTTGAATTTGTAAGGTGAGGAAGAAATTTAATTTTCCCAATACTGACATTTCTAAATTCATCTTCATTTTATTAGAAAAATCTTTAAAAAAATTTCTTCCTCAATAGAAAAGATTATATCATCCACATACACAATAAAAATTATTGTGCTAGATTTTACTTATTTCATATATAAGTTACTATCAACCCTTCCTTTAGAAAAATTAAACATTCTCAAACAACTATCAGGTTTTAAATAAAAATAACGTGGGGATTTTTTCAACCCATACAAGGATTTCGTTAATATAAAAAACTTTTTTTCATCATTATCAAGTTTAAAACCACAAGGTTGTTCAATATAAACTTCTTCCTAAATATCACAATTTAAGGTAGACAACTTTATATCCATCTCATAAACTTTGTAATTCTGATGTGTGGCCACTGATAGAAACATTCTAATAGTTTCTAATCTTGAAACTGGGGAATACTTTTGTTCGAAATACACACCTTCCACCCATGCATAGGCTTTATAAACAAGTCTTTCTTTGATTCTTAAAACATCTCCATGATCATTCAATTTGTTTCTTTAAACCCACTTTTATTCGATATCCTTTTTATTTGTTGGCCATGGAATAAGTTACCATGTTTCATTTTTCTCAATCTGATCTAACTCTTCATTTATAGATTCCACACTTTAATTGTGTTGAATAGCTTATAAAACTTATTCTGGTTCAATTTTTGAGATAAGTGAAGTATGATATTCTAATATCAACTTTATTCTAGTATAAACTAGAGATTCCTTATTTTCAATAATCTTTTCAGACTAAACATGTTTTTGTAAGGTAGTAAATCTAAAAGTTTCTTTTCTAGATAAACTTTACTCATCACACAATTCTCCTAAATATTGGTAAGGAAGTTTTGACTTACTTTCACTATAGTTGGAAATATCCAGTTTATTCTCCTTAGCATTCTCAATAAATTTTGTTAAGGAATTTTTATTTTCAATTACTATCACATCATATGATTCCACCAACCATTTTAATCATTTGTTCCAACATTTTTAACTTCTTACATTAGGTGAATAACCTATAAGAATTCCTTCCTCATCTTTCTCATCAAAGTTTCTCCGATATAGATTTTTGATTTTAAGTAAACATGTACTCCCAAAAACTTTTAAGTAATTTAATGAAGGTTTTTTATACCACATTTCATAAGAAGTCACATTTGTTTATAGTCTCAAAAAACATCTATATTGAACATGTAAAGAAGTAATAACAACTTATTTATAATATAACTTTGAGAGTTTGTATTCTTCTAACATACTTATTCTCATTTCCACTAAACTAATATTCTTTCATTATGGTACTCTATTTTTTATGGATTATAGGAAGAAATATACTGATGTTTGATACCATTATTTATCATAAAAGTTTCAAAAGTATTGATTGTGAATTCGGTACCTTTATATATATTCTCAAATTCTTTTTATAAAACCCCATTTCTTTATCAACTTATTTTCTGAAAAACCTGAACATTTTCATAGACTCTAACTTTTGTTTTATAAACATGATGTTTTTCATCCGAGTGAAATCATAAATAAAAGTAATAAATTATAAATCTTTTTTTGGTGATTGATGTATCATCAGCACACATAAATTAGAATGAACAAGTTCAATTGGAATGGTAGATTGTATCTCAAATATTGTAGGACTTTTTTTGCCCTATTTTCCTTTTGACAAGTTACAAAAAAATCACCATCTCTTATTTTATATTCTAGAAAAAACTAATATCATCCACTTTAGAAATGTTGTTAAATTTTTTTCAAACCAAGGTGGCTAAGTATTTGGTGTCACAACTTATTTTCATGTTGAACACTCAAGAAACAAGAGTTATTAAACTGTCATATTCAGAAGAAATTCCAACATGTTCTTTATCCTTTTGTGATAAATTTTCCATCTTTCACATTTTTGATGATACAAGAATATTTTCTGAAAAAAAATTATTTTCCATGATCAAAATTTGATTATAATATTTAAGTTATGTTTTTTTTCTCATTAACAAATAAAACATTCTTAGATTTTGACTTTTATTCTTCAATCTCAGCCATTCTGATTTCTCTGATTTTTAAGAAATTATCATTTTCAAAGGTAACTACTCCTCCAACATGAATTTAGAAATTTTTAAAGATTTTTATATCACCTTAAATATTTAAATAATATCTACTATCAAGTATCCATGATTTTTTATTTTTTACTTGATTTTAAATCTTTCTCAACAAGAAAATCCCTTTCTTCAAATTTATTCTTTCCAACTTACTTTTATTTTAAACCATAAGAAACATTTTCTGAAAGGATTTTCATACATATTCTGGCATGATGAAAAACCTTATCACCTCTTCAAAAAACTTATTCCATACTTTCAAATGGATTTTTTGTTGGAAGTTTTATAACATCTTGAGTTTCTCCTTCCCCAAATTCCTATGTGTTAGGAAAGTTACTTATCCTTTTTCCATTATTAATTTATCATTGTTCAAACCTTATTTTAGTAAGTGACATGTTATGCCAAAAATTATAATCTCCATTCCCATAGATTGAACAACACTAGAAATTGCCATAAAATCTTGATTTTCTTCTGAAGAAGGAACTTTATCTGTATAAACTTTGTTGAGGTCGGTAGCTTCTTTCATTTCTATCATACTTAGGATGTGGAATATCTTCCCATTTGAGTGAGTTTTTAACTTTTTTAGGTATGAAAGGTTTATCACATCCTTTTTAAAACCATGATTTACCAATAGTTTTTACAAAACTTAAAATGTTAGAAAAATTAGATGAAAAATTGTGTTTGGTAGGAAATGATTTCACCTAATTCTTGATTTGTGTTCTCTTAGCAGTATTAAAAGTCTCAAAATTTACTTCTAAATATTTATTGAATTTTTCATTTATATTTCTCAAAGAAATATTGGAATCAATAATATTTATTGAAACTTGTTAAAATATTCTTCCTTAGCTGCCTCTTCTTACTGATATCTTCAACCATATTTCCTAGTTCAACAATTTTATGTTTTTAAATTAATATATTCTGAATGTATTATTCCTCCTACTCGATGAAATATTTTCATCCTTCATAACATTATTCACAATATTTATTCATTAATTTGATTTATTTCTAGAGAGTTTTTTCCCTCAAGACAAGATATAAGTTATATTCTGAGTTAATACTTTCTATATGATTCTTCACCACCTTCTTCACTATCTGAGGAATCCCTTGTTTTCTCAACCTTTTCAACGAAAGTTCTGGATTTTTCTAAACATTCATCTTTAAAATAATTTTTTTTGATTTGGGTACGATTCAACTTTCTTACTCAGCATACTTATTTTTTATCCCATGAACTTTTTTTATATTTTTTGGATGAATTTTCTTCTTTAGAATTTTTTTTACTTATTCCATCGAGGGTTTTCATTAGAATCATCTCGATATTATCCATCTTTCTTCTTGTGACAACTCATAACAAAGTGTTTGATTCCACCACACTAAAAACATTTAAGAGGAATTTAACCTCCATACTTTCCTTTTCCTCTTTCATAGTTCTAGAAAATAAAATACATGATTTTTCATTCAAATCATTATCCACTTTATCTTCAGAATCACAAGAATCAACATCTTTAACATATTGTATTTTAATTTTTATTATGGAATTAAAATCCATTTCATATTTTGTATTCTTCTTAAAAATTGGATCTTCCCTAGTTTCCTAAGTAATAATAAATTTATGCAATTCATCAAGAGATAAATCATCTATATGTTCTAAATAGGAAATTTTAGAATCAAAACTATCTGATAAATTTCTCATATGTATCTTTACAATTATAGAATATTCTAGGAAATCACCAAATCCTATAATATTGCAAACAATTTATTTACTCTGGTGAATTATTCATCAATAGTTTCTTTATCCCTCATTATGATGTCTTTATACTTACTGCGCCAAATTTTTATCTTTTCTTCCTTTACTTTATTATTCCCTTCAAAAATACTTTCCAAGTTGTCCCACATACTCTTTGAAGTTTTGAGACCCATCTCCTTTATATAAAAAGTTTCTAATAAGGAAATAAGGATAAAATTTCTAGCCTTTCCACCAACTTCTATATCTCTATTATTAGTAAATTTCATAGGACAATATTACTTGAAAGGTGTGAACCCTATTATAGTGGCATGAAAAAATTCTAGGCCAAGAGTTAAGAGATAAGGAATCATCCTATTTTTCCATCCATAATAAATTTTTACATCAAATATAGGAATTCCATTGCTATTGATATAATTGAGATTATCCATGATAAGGATTGAATAAGAGACCTTTCACTCTGATACCAATTGATATTCCAATGGATCTAAAAACAACTGAGAAGGGTGGGGTTAAATCAGTTGTTCAATTTTTATGAGTTTAATTTTTTTTAGAAACTTAACCCCTGCAACCTATTCAGATTATTTTCCTTATCATCTTTTAGTAAATAATCATGCATAAAATTATAGGAAGGAAAGTAAAGCCCACAATATTTATAAGGTTCATAATTAATGTGATAACCTATATCCTTTCCATAGCCACTCCCGCAGGTTTATGGAAACTCAGTATTAAGAAGAAGTGAATACAACTAGTGTTAAATCCCATTAGACACCTTCTATCTTCCAACATGAATGATTATACTGACTCCTATTAGTGTAAAAATTTGATTACAAATAATTTATCCAAAATAAAAGAATAAAGTCTTTTTAAAATCCAATACACAAAATCTCAGTCTGAATCCTTAGTCAGATTTGGATGGCTCTGATTCTCTCATTCCAACAAGGCTAGGTTAGATAGACTCAGTTTGATGAAATTAGTCTAATGGACTCAGTATGATGAAATCATTCCCAATCTAAAATACTCTAAATCTATTAAAATACTCATCCGAATATTTCTCAGTCTGATTAAATCAATATGATATTTTCAAGGTGATGTTTCTAAGTCCAGTTAACAAAAAACATATGTCTGATCTTCTAATGAGATATCTATCTGGAAAGAACTTTCACTTGAATTCTTCAATGGTATTCCTTTTTAAAATTCATAAAAAATTACAATGAAATAATTTTTTGGGAAAATATTTATATTCGAATCCGAAAATAAAGTGTGGGAAACTTGAAAAATTTACCTTCTCCTTCAGATTTCAAAACTTCAAAAATCACTCACATTTAAACATCAACTTTTACTTATACAATATTTCTTAAATTTATATGATATTTTCACATAATTGAATTTAAAGTTTTACCTCTTCAAATCTTCAATAATAGTTTGATATCTTCTTGATTCTTCTCTATAATCAGCCTTTAGCTTCCTTGGATTATTATGATCTACCTTTCTTTCTCTTCTCACTACAATCTTACTTTATTTATCAACTCATTACAACCTTCCTTTGTGTCCAGATCATTATGAAATTCCTTTGTTTCTCAGCTCATTACGATCTACCTTTATTTATCTTCTTTCTTTGATTATGGAAAAACAAATTTTTAGCAACCATAAAATTCTTCATCCAATTATTATGGATCTAATGATATTTATATTTTATTTATTAGTTTGATTAAAACAAGAAACTTCATCTTCTCATGTTTCTTCACATTGATGAACTCATAATGATAGAATTATCATAAGGATGGAATTATCATTATTATGTTCTACATCCAATGAATACTTCACAAAGAAACTTTGAAATTCTTCAATCTTCATCATTCTTCCACTTTCTCATTAGGATTATTTTATCAGTGCCACATATCATTATGATGTAATTACTAGCGTGATGGAATTATCATTATGATTAACTTCACTCAGTAACTTTGAAAAAAATTATCAACTTTACTTAGAAATAATTCTGAAAAATATTGAGTCTGGTACTTCAGGATTTGATGGATACTTTTTCTAGATTTATGGAACCAATGCAGTCTTTACGATTCCTCCATTTCTTCAATAACTTTTATCATTATTGTTTTAATTATTTATAATAACTTAAAGAATAAAAAACCATAATCGGACTTGATTTTAAAAAGTATTAGAACTTTATAACTCCTAACTTAACTTGGAAACCTATGACTTTCTAACTCAATAAATTCTTTCTTTCTTTTCTCCAAAAATTCAAACTTTCTAACCAATATTGAGTTCGATGAATCTTTATTCTGATGGATCTAAATAAAACAATATTTCTGATAAAAAAATTCATATTTCTTACTACTTATATGTCTAGTGTTTCTCAGACTAAAAACCTGAGTCTGGAAACCAATGTTCAGAAAACAAAATTCATAAATCGTTTCTCTTTATGTTTGGATCCTGCATTCAGAAACATTCAACTTTATTATAAAAACTCATTAAGATGGACTGTGCCTAATTTCTGTATAACAAAAAAATATTATACAAAAAAGGTTAGTTTTCCAAAAATATAAAAACTTTATTTAAAAAAATTATCACAAAGGTTCTTAAATTATCTCTTATATCGATGCATTTTCTTATTTACACAACATTTTAGAATCAGTCTAAATAGAGAGGAAACCTATGTTTGGTATATTTTTTTCTTATAGTCTCATGTAAGATAATTTAGAACCTATAAGTCCTTTTAATGATTGGAAGTGAGTTTAATTATAGCTATAGTGTCAGTTTATACTAAGCCTACTTAGATCTTGACTACGTCACAGTGCAGCCTTAGGCTGGGAGTTGGGATATGTCTTGATGTCAAAAAATGGGTGATGGATTAAATATTTCTCTAATTATTCCTTCATGGAAAGAATCGATTTCACTATAACCATAAGGTGATAATGGTTGTACATGAACTCAAAACATTTTGAAAATACTCCCTTGGAGAGAAGGATCATAATTGTTTGAAATATACTTTTACCCAGAAGAAATTTGATCCTATAATAAAAACACTAGGTTAATTGATTTTAGATATTTTATTTTAATGTTAGTTAAACTCTTAGAGTAGGAGGTGTGGTCAAATACACTTTTATAAGGGTTTTACCAATGTAGGATATGATGAATCAAAGTTTTAGGGTTCCTTATGGAAACTTTTTTATAAATAAAAATGGTTGTTTTGTGGATATAATGTTCTTATGAGATGAAATTTTGAGAAATATAGTCCTTGTACAATCAAATTTAGCTCAATAAAGTAGCAGATACTGAATTAAATCATTGTAATGTAACCTTTTAGGTGGGGAGACCTCAATATTCTAGCTTAGGTCTCCCAATGGTTCCTTTTTTCTTTGGAGATAGCTGGTTGTTCCAGTTGATCTAAGACATGAGTTTGTAAATTGTTAACTTAAGCCTTATTTTTCCTTGCACTCTATGTTTAATTGGATGTGTACTGATTTGTGAAATTAATTATAGTTTCTAGAGTGAGTTTATTGATTGTAGACTTTATTTCATAATTCCATATCTATTAGAAAAGTAGAGAAGAACACAAAAAACCTATAAGTTTGTCATAGAATTATCCATTCCATAATAGAAGTGGATAAAATGATTCATAATTGTACCACCACAGACTTCTAGTGGGGAATAATATTTCATTCATTGTCCTATGGGTTTTATATCTTCCTTACTCTATGATTAAGAAGATACACTATGATATGTCATATGAGTAGCCTTGTGAATCTTCTTGATGTTGGAAAAGGGTATGTGAACAGTCTCTAGTAAGACCGACTCTTGTTTAGGGGTGATAGGGACAATGTGGTTATCTTGGTAAAGGTTGGCTTTAGTTCCAATCCACCTAAGATGTCATGGAAACTACCATCATTTTTTGTTAGAGGTTGTGGTGAGTGATCTGGTCTCTCTCACTGAATCTCATTTTGTTAGGGATATCCATTTTGAGTGAACAAGGAAAGTCTGCAATGGGTTTTTTTGTTCTCTTTTGAGATCATTTAATGTTTTTGAAAGGTGGATAATAAGTTGGACTTACCATCTATCTTGACATTAGTACATAATGTGTTTCATGATCCCTATTTAAGGAGGTACAAACCCTACCCTCTAGTTATGTTAAAATGGGAGTATTTTGACCTTAAACCTAACACCTTAGTGTTTTTATAGCCCATTTAGTTTATGGATCATCGGGAAATGGTACTATGTGGTAAAACAATCTCTTCAATCCATGTATTGTGGCATAAAAATGGGATAACCATGTGACATGGTAATGAAAATCATTGTTTATATGGTAGTACCCTTCTATCTTGGAAAGTTCAAAATCATTACTACTTTCTAGGGGTAGAAAACATTTATAGTGGGGAGAATTTTAAGACCCTCATTTTTATAAAAATTAAAACTTCCATTTTTTGTTTTAGTTTTTGGGTTCTTTAAGTTGAAATGAAATAATTTTTGACTTAATTTTTACCCTTTACACATGGAATAAGTCCCATATAAAGGTAAGTTTCTTCCACCATTACATAGGGTGGTTTTTAGGAGTTGCGTAACTCCTCATTTACATGATTTTTGTAAGTTAAGGTTTGGATTTCAAAAGGCTTTATAAGGGTAAGTATATATTTTCTAAGGGTACATAAAGTTAATACCATATTTATATGAGTTTCATAAAGGAAATTGGAGTTTTATATATGTTATGTACAGGAATGTCCTTTGTTCCATGTGTTTTGTAACGGCAGAATTCATTGCGTAAGGGTCACCTAGCCCATATGCAAGGGTAAATCCTATTTTTTATACACTACATTAGGTTAAACCTGGAACTACGTAAAGGTAAACTGGTTTTCCTAAAGGTTTCATAAAGGTAAAAATTCATTGTGTAAGGGTAGCCTCAAGTTCACAAAGGCCATGTAATAGAAACCTTTCTTTTAAAAAGGTTACATATGGGTAACCTGACTATGTCATAAAGATAGGGAGAGTTTCATAAGGGTAACCTTACCTTTTCAAAGGATGTGTATGGTTAACCCTCTACCCTTACACAAAATCTAAGATCTGTATAAGGTTAAAACCATGTTACCCTTACAAAATACTCTTTTTGGGATAAAAATAATTAAAAACATGATTTTTTGTTCCTTATTTTCAAGAATGACCATGTAACGTGTAACGACTCGAATCCGGAGCCACTCAGATGTTGCCCCATGCCCGGTTCACCACATGACCTCAAGCGCATTACCCCAAATTCTAGAGGCTACTGACTAGCAGCGAGGGCCTTGGTAAGTTATTAGGGAAACTATGCCATCATTTGGCAAATTATACGAGGAAAAAGGAAATAAAAATCAATAGCAGAAACAGTAAACAACATACAATAACTGAAACTAACAGCGGAAGAAATGTATAAATAAGTAATGATGTATCATGGTACATATGTCTAAGGAAAGTAGCAAGCACAACAACATGCTGAAATACAACTGAAAACAAGTATTAAAAGTAACATCAACTCCAGCAGCATCGCAAGCCTAAGCTCGGTCCTATGCTCTCCAGCTCTAACCAGCAATCATGTACCTGAAGTAGAAGGGCCACAATCCCTATCCACACCTGAATCCATATAACATGTTTGGGTCGAAAAGCAGGACCCAAAAATGGTGTGAGACTAATCCCAGTAGGCAATCTCCACAATATCTGTGCCCAACTGTCAGTGAGTAATATAGCAAAAGTAAAGGAAATAAATGCACTAGAGAAGCAGAGGTACACTAAAGTAACAATCCTACAAATCTGTATTCAAATTTATTTATTAATTTAAAACAATCATTCAATTATCAACCAAGGAATCTAGAAAACACCTCTATATTTCCATGGTAAATCAAGTAACACAACAAGTATCTCAGCAGACTACCTAAACAGCAAGCAGTACAAAACACAATCTTGTTCTTTGGCTTGGTGGACTCGTCACAACCAACCACACAAATATTAATACTGAATCTCTGGGTGGCTCTTACTGGCAGACCCCTCTAGTAAAATAATCATACAAGGCACAAACACTTTGGGAAGCTCTCACCGTCAATTCCCCTATGTTCTTGCAACGATAGCTACAGACTCTCTGAGGAAGTACTTATGTCTAATTCCTCATGTGGTCTCGATACATGCATAAAATAAGGACACTCTTGTGAATCACAAAGTCCAATTCATGTAGGTCCTGTGTACAAAAATAATTTATAACAGACTCTCTAGGAAAGACCGAAATCGTCAATTCCCTCTTTAGTCTACCACACTAGGTTCACACTGCCCTGAGCAGTCTAGTCGTGCGTAATCGACTGTCAGCAGCACTAAGTAAGTTCAACAAATACTTGGCTAATATCTGCAATTCATCAAAAGTATATAAATAGTAGGAAATACATGCGATCAATTATATCAAGGCAGGAAAACAATGCAACACGGTATGCCTCACAACAACCTAAGACAAACGGTGATAAATAGCCAAAACAAGGGGAAACACCCATGGGGTCATCCTCAAACATGAAACCAAGAAATTATCAATCATCTAATAACCTCAAGTACACAAGAAATATAATTCAGATAAATAATGGAATCAAATCTCTAACCAGGGATACCTGATACATGGGTATCCGACACTTTTTACACAAAAATCCAAAGACATTCAACGTAGGGAAACAAACCACCTACCTCGATCCTAGGAGATCGATATTCTTGAACATCGGCCTGTGAATTGGCCTATAATGAAGTAAATCTTCAAAAAAGTTTAAAACGTTCATCCTCAGATAACTCTCACAAGACGAGGAATCAGGAAACATGGCCAAAGAATAACCAAGGACTCACCGCTGCGATTCTATTACAACAGACGGCGTTTCATTCGGACAACCGGTGATGGATCGATGTCTTGGAAAAGAATCGGCCTCCTCAGACGCTCTAAACGGGATTAGGTGAAGAAGAAGACATAAATTAGGATTAGACATGACCCCGTTCTGATTAATGAAATAAAAAGAAAACTACACGGTGTGTACTTCATGAGTACACGACGTGTAATCGCCCTTTCCATACACCGCATTAAGCGGACTCCACCTCATCACTACACCCTGTGTGACTGGCCCGGACACGACCATCACATAGCCTCGTGTGGGAGAAAAGTACACGACGTGTAATTAAAAAATTTCTAGATTTTACCCTTTTTCTAAAAAAAACCAGAAAAGGAAAACATACCTGGAAAGAAGGTCCGGGTTCTTAAAAACTTCCCCCCTTAAAGAAATTAGTCCCCGAATTTCCCTAACAAGGTGGCGAAGAAGAAACCTCGAACAACTTTGGACACTATGATCGCATATCAGCCTCCCTCTCCCAAGTCTTGTCCTGCACATGGTCGTGCTGCCAAAGCACCTATACCAGAGGAACAGACCGTCCACAGAGTACCTTTTCACTATGATTAACAATCCAGATAGGATGCTCCTTGAACGATTCATCCTGCTCCAGCTCAACCTCCTCGGGTCGAAAAACATGAGACGAGTCCGAGAAATAGCGTCGAAACATAGAAACATGGAAGACGTCGTGCATATCCTGATATCTCTGATGTAACTGCAACATATAAGCAACCGGTCCGACTCTCTCCAGAACCCCAAACGGCCCGACGTATCTCAGTGAAAGCTTACACTATCTCCTGATCCTCTTGTGTCCCAACCTCAGGGTAACACATATGAAAACCTGATCTCCGACCTCGAACTGTAGAGGCCATCTCTGCTGATCAGCATAAGATTTCTGATGAGACTGTGCAGTATCCATCCTTTTCCAAATCAACTCTATCTTTTCTGAGGTCTCCTGAACAAGACAAGGTCCCAGTAAAGCTGCCTCCAACCAGCACAAAGGTGATCGGCATGACCTACCGTACAAAGCCTCATAATGTGCCATCTGAATAGTCACCTGAAAACTACCGTTATAGGTGAACTCCACAAGAGGAATATTCTTTTTTCAAGAACCGCCAAAGTCTATAATGAAATCTCGGAGCATATCCTCAAGCACCTGGATCATGCGCTCTGACTGACCATCTGTTTGGGGATGGTAAGTTGTACTCAGAAGTACCTGTGTACCCAAAGCCTTCTATAACCCCTGCCAGAAATGCGAAGTAAAGAGGGCGTCTCTATCTGAAATGATAGTACTCGGAACCCCATGCAAGCACACAATCTCACGGACATACAACCGTCCAAGCTCATCAACATCAAAGGTCTCCTTTATTGGCAAGAATTGAGCAACCTTTGTGAGCCTATCAACGGCAACCCATACTGAGTCGTTCCCCCTCGACGATCTCAGTAACCCTATCACGAAGTCCATCGCGACATCATTCCACTTACACTTGGGAATGGGTAGCTGTTGCAAAAGCCTTGATGGCCGCTGGTGTTCTAACTTTACCTGCTGATAGGTGGAACACCTCATGACAAAACCAGCTACATCTCTCTTCATATATGGCCACCAGTACTGGCGGTGTAGGTTACGATACATCTTGGTGACGCCAGGTTGAATTGCACAAATTTAGGAATGAAAGTCTCGCATCATCTCCTCGCGTATATCTCCTGGCACCCATACGCATCTCTGAAAATTCAAGGTCTCATCCTCGCCAACGGTCCATCCGGGAAGAGGGTCCTCTTCTGACATGCTTTCCCGTAGAACTAAGACTTCAGAATCTGCTAGCTGCCTCATTCGAACTCGGTCAAGAAGCGCAGAGGTAACAGATACAGAAGATAGGAAAGTCTTCCCCTACTTGTCGTGCACCTCCAAATACATCTTAGAGAACATATCCATAAGCTGCCACTCACTAATGGACTCCTGAACTGCCTATATCTGATTTCTCATGCTCAGTGCATCAGCCACTGCATTTCCCTCCCCGACGTATAGGAAAGCTCAAAATCGAAGGACTAGAGATACTCGACCCACCTCCGTTGTCTCAGATTCATGTCACACTGCATGAAGATGTACTTGAGACTCTTGTGGTCAGTATATACCACAAAATTCTCTCCTAGAAGGTAATGCCTCCAACAACACAAAGCATGAACAAATTCAGCCAACTCCAGGTCATGCGTAGGATAATTCCTCTTATATGGCCTCAACTGTTGAGATCTATACGCAACAACACGATCCTCCTGCATAATCACTGCTCCTAGCCCGATGCCCGATGCATCACAGAAAATTGTGTAACTCTTGCCTGGCTCTGGAAAAACTAGAATCGGTGCTGAAGTCAATCTACCCTTCAGCTCCTGAAAGGCTGAATCACAGGATTCTGACCAAACAAACTTTACACCCTTTTTAGTCAAGCCCATCAATGGTGCTGCTAAGCATGAGAAGTCTTGTATAAACTGCCTGTAGTAACCATCCATCCCCAAGAAACTCCGTACCTTGAAGACATTATTCGGCTGCTCCTAGGTAACTACTGATCTCACCTTCTCTGGGTCTACTGATACCCCTGTCTCTGAGATAACTTTACCCAGGAAGTGGATCTAATCCATAAAAAAGTGTCACTTTGAGATCTTATCATATAACTGATGCTCCCTCTGTGTACACAAATGATCTCAAGATGGGTTTCATGGTCGTGTAGAGTGTGAGAGTACACTAAGATGTCATCCAAAAAAACCACCACGAAGGAATCCAAGTAAGGATGGAACACTCTTTTCATCAGTGCCATAAAGACTGACAGCGCGTTCATGAGACCGAATGGCATAACCAAGCACTTATAAAGACTATACCTGCTCCGGAAGGCTGGAAGTGGTATATCATATGGTCTGACACGCAAATGATGATAGTCGGATCTCAAGTCGATCTTCGAGAACACCCTGTATCCTAGAAGCTGGTCGAAGAGATCATCTTTCTGTGGCAAATGATATCAGTTCTTGACCGTCAACTGGTTCAACTTCCGATAATCCACACAAAGCCTAAGGGTACTGTCTTCCTTCTTCGCAAACTGGACAGGAGAACCCTAAAGAGAAGTACTGGGTCGGATGAAACCCTTTGCCTGCAACTCCTCCAACTACCTCTTAAGATCCTACAACTTAGGTGTAGCCATCCTATAAGGAGGAATGGACACCGGTGCCGCTCCTGGAATGAGCTCAATCGAGAATTCTACCTCACGCTTCAGAGGTAAACCTAAAAATTCCTCTGGAAAGACATCTCTGAAACGATCCACCACTGGAAGAAAGTCCAACTGTGAAGTCCCCTGGTAATCCAGATAAAGACTGGAAATCTGGGCAGTAACTCCTCCTATCCCATGATGCTTTGGTCCAGCTCTACCTGCCTGGACATCCCACTCGCCTCTATGAAGAAAAGACTCATCGTCTGGTGAAACGAAACTCACTTTGCAACGATAGTAATGGATGACTGCTTGGAAGGGAACCAACCAGTCCATCCTGAGAATGACATCATAGCCTATCATCTCTAGGACATAGAGGTCTCATAAAAAGTGACACCATGCAACCTCTAAAGGGAATTCTTTGCACTAACGTTCGCTAGATGTCCCCGTTCCCAAGGGCATGTCGAGACTCAACATGTCAGCAGACGAAAAGACACATAGCCCAAGGATCTCCATGACAAAAATAGAGATAAAGATATGAAAAGCAACATTATAGAAAAGAGAAAAATATAGAACTAAGGCTGCAAAGATCGTACCTCGAACTACAGAGGGTTCGAGATCCTTCTCCTGATGTATCTGCTCTACAACAAAAGTCTGGCCTGTACCGTGGCCCTGTGTAGTAGCCTGAAAACTCTGAGCTGACCCTCCTTGAGCCTGACCACTGCATCCACGACCTCTAACCTGACCTGAAAGACTTGAATAACTCCAGCTCCCAGTCTGCTACTAAACTGGTAATCCTACTCCTGTACGTGGGGTCAAAACTGATCCTCCTTCACTAGCTGCTGGAAGGGGAACTTTGCAGAAACGCTGCAGATGACCCATCTTGCCGCAAGATCAACACTCCACTAGGTCTCTCGGGAACTGGGGATTCTTATCCCCTCTCCTCCCACACTGATAACACAAAACTTGGGTGCCATAAGGGAGATATAATCTACCAGAAGGAATACCACGCTTCCTCGGGTCGCCTCGGGTAGACACTCGGTGGCGCTTCCTACTGTCTGCCTGAAAGGAATAAGCCCTGGATGCTAAACCGCCCTGGTCCAGAGCTCCAGTATCCCTCAGGTTCCTCTCCATGATGAGTTCCTTGTTGACTATCAGAGTAATAGAATTCAACTGTAAGACATTCACCTGCGATCTGATCTTTGGGTTGAGTCCCTCCTCAAACTTCCTTGCCAAGAACAACTCGTCATTCCCTAGGACAGGAGCAAAATGCTGTAACTCTATGAAATAGGAGGAATAATCCATAACAAAAAGAGTATCCTATTGCAGGTTTATAAAATCCCTAGCTCTATCATCACTCAGCATTTCTGGGTAAAAGTAGTCGTAGAACGTACGCTTAAACTCGTTCCAAGCCATAGCCTGTTGGCGCCCTGTCTGCGAAACCACATCCCACCATCTCTTGGAGGAATCTCATAGAATATAAGTTGTGAGCTTCAATCTACTTTCTAGGGGTGTCTCTAGATGGTCGAAGATGGATAACATGGCTTCTATCCATGACTCCACAGCCTGCGGTCCTCCATCCCTTGTGAACGTGGGAGGGTGCTGCTGCTGAAAAACCCGCGTCAGCTCTGCCATAGTCGAGGCAGGATGCTGAACTCCCTGGATGTTCTGTATGAATCACATGAAACCCTCTCTGAAATGAGCGTCAACACCATTTTCTGGAATCACTGTAGGTTCCATGTCCGGAATGATAGGCAGAACTACTGGTAGTCCCTGATCGGTCATATTAGGCATACGGTCACTTCCTGGTTCCTGACGTGCAACAGGAGGACATCTTGTTACCATAGCTCTGAAAGATAAAAACACACCTTCATTAATGACGAACACAGTTGCAACATAGGAGAGTAAAACAGAACAGGAGGGAAAAACCTTTAAAATTGGGAAAAACATGACTACACGACGTGTAATACCGATACATGGCATGTTTCCAGAAATCTTACTCTGGGCGTGTACCTTGGCCATACATGGCTGTGTAAACAACCCAACTACACGACATGTAATGTCCCTTTTATCCCTACCCGGTCACTCCTACACGACTAAGTCAAATGGACTGTCCCAGCCGAATACTACACGGCGTGTTTGAGGAAGACACGGTGTGTACTTGACATTCCTTACCTGGCCTGTGTTGTTAGCGACACGGCCTGACACACGATCGACACTACACGGCGAGTTCCCAAGGGACACGACGTGCACTTGAAAGAAAACCATGGCCCGTGTGGTTCGTTACATGGTCGGCTACACGACTGACCCTTACACGGCGTGTTCCAAAAAAACACGGCGTATGTAGGAGAAGATAACACCGACCCATTTTTGTTCGTGACATGACGTGCACTTGAAAGAACAACACGACCCATGTGGTTCGTTACACGGTCGACTACACGGCTGACCCTTACACGGCATGTTCCGAACAAACACAACATGTGTAAGAGAAGATAACACCAACCCGTTTTGTTCGTGACACGTTCAGGTACATAGAACAAGGCTACATGGTGTGTTCATACCAAACACGACGTGTACTACTTGAGCTTTCCCAACCCATGCTGTTAGTGACACGGTCGGGAACACGGTTTACAACTACACGGTGTGTACCTACCATGCACGGCGTGTTCTTAAATACCTTTTATAGCCCCGTGTCCCTGTCCACACGGTCAGTGACACAGCCAAAAGCTACACGGCGTGTATTTATAAATTACACACCGTGTATTCTGGGGTTTTCCGGACAGTAGCCTCAGAGCTGCACCGGAGCCCAGAAAACACAGAAAAAGAGGTTAAGGTGCCAAATTCCGATCCATGGGGACCCATACTCCTCGTGAATCAAAGATTGGCATCATAACAATGCATATAATCAAGAAAAAATTATAACAAACTCACGACCCATCAAATTATGATCCTCGAGGGACCATAACACCTCTAAGACCAAAGTTTGACGTCCGTAATAAGGAAGCTCTAAACAACCGATACCCTATCAACATAGAAGGTATTCTATCACAATAGATATCAGAACAACATGCATTTTCTATCACAAGGTCTATCACAATAGCATGAAATTTCTAATGCAACCTAGATGGAATGGAAAAATGTATGTCATGTGATTTTTCTATGATGTGCCTATATGATGCATGAGATGGAATACCCTCATATCAGCGGGTTGCAACAAAATGGAACTGCAATCATATAAATAGTAAAAGCACAAAACAAGTGCATCACCCAATGGTGAAATCAATTAAACTGTAACATTTGCAAAACTCGAAAATTAAAACATTCGAGGTAATCTGGAATTTTCTATGTACATGGGTTCAAGAACACCCAGGAACAACTATTTACCATTTACCTATTCCATACTATCCCTGTCTAATGTTGGCAAACAATAAATCAATAGGAAAGGAAAAACCTCCTTTGGTACCACTTTGTAACGACACGAATCTGGAGCCACTCAGCTGGTGCCCCATGCCCGATTTTCCATATGACCTCAAGCATATTATCCCAAACTCTAGAGGCTGCCGACTAGCAGTGAGGGCCTTAGTAAGTTATTGGGAAAACTATGCCCTCATTTGGTAAAGTATACGAGGAAAAAGGAAATAAAAATCAATAGCGGAAGTAGTAAACAACATAAAATAACTGAAACTAATAGCGGAAGTAATGTATAAATAAGTAATGATGCAGCATGATACACATGTCTAAGGAAAGAAGAAAACACAACATCGTGCTGAAATACAACTGAAAACAAGTACTAAAAATAACAGCAACTCTAGCATCATCACAAGACTATGCTCGGTCCTATGCTCTCTAGCTCCAACCAGAAATCATGTACCTGAAGTAGAAGGGCCACAATCCCTATCCACACCTGCAACCATATAACCTGTTTGGGCCAAATAGCAGGACCCAAATAGGGTGTGAGACTAATCCCAGTAGGCAATCACCACAAGATATGTGCCCTACTGTCAGTGAGTAATATAGCAAAAGTAAAGGAAATAAATGCAGGAGAGAAACATAGGTACACTAAAGTAAAAATCCTACAAATCTCCATTCACATTTATTTATTAATTTAAAAAAATCATTCAATTATCAACCAAGGAATCTAGCAAACAACTCTATATTTCCAAGGAAAAGAAAGTAACATAACAGTTATCTCAGCAGACTACATAAACAACAAGCAGTACAAAACACAAGCTTGTTTTTGGCTTGGTGCACTCATCATAACCAACCACACAAATATTAATACTAACTCTCTGGGTGGCTCCTACTGGAATACTCCTCTAGTAAAATAATCATACAAGGCACAAAAACTCTGGGAATCTATCGCCATCAATTCCCCTATGGTCTTACAATGACAGCTACATACACTCTGAGGAAGCACTTATATCTAATTCCTTCTGTGGTCTCGATACGTGCGTAAACTAAGGACACTCTTGGGAAGCACAAAATCCAATTCTTGTAGGTCCTGCGTATGAAACTAATTTATAACAGACTCTCTAGGGAATCCCTAAATCATCAATTTCCTCTTTAGTCTACCGCACCAGGTTCACACAGTCCTGAGTAATCTAGTCAGGCATAATAGACTATCAGTAGCCCTAAGTAAGTTCAAAAACTACTTGGCTAATAGCTACAATACATAAAAATCATATAAATAGCAGGCAATACATGAGATCAATTATATCAAGGCAGACAAACAATGCAACACGGTATGACTCACGACAACCTAATCCAAAAGGTGATAAACAGAAAAAACAAGGGGAAACACCCATGGGGTGATCCTCAAACATGAATCCAAGAAATTATCAATCATCTAATAACCTCAAGCAAACAAGAAATCTAAGGTAGATAAACAATGGAATCAAAATCCCTAACTCGGGATACCCGATACATGAGTATCCAAAACTTTTTGCACAAAAACCCAAAGACATTCAACGTAGGGAAACAAACCACCTACCTCGATCCTAGGAGATCAATATTCATGAACCTCGGCCTATAATGGAGTAAATTTACAAAATAATCTAAAACGTTCATCCTCAGATAACTCTCACAAGAGGAGGAATCAGGAAACATGGCCAAAGAAGAACCAAGGAATCACCACTACGATTCTATTGCAACAGACGGTGTTTGATTAGGACAACTAGTGACAGATCGGTGGCTTGGAGAATAATCAGCCTCCTTAGATGCTCTATATGGGATTAGGCGAAGAAGAAGACGTAAACAGAGATTAGACGCGAACCCGGTCCGATTAATGAAATAAAAAGAAAATTACACGGTGTGTACTTCATGAGTACATGGCGTGTACTTTCCATTTATGTATACCACATTAAGTGTCCTCCACCTCATCGCTACACCCCGTGTGACTGGCCCGGACACAGCCAGCACATGGCCTCACGCTGGAGAAAATTACACGGCGTGTACTTGTAATGTACATGGTGTGTACTTACAAAATTTCCAGAATTTCCTCTTTTTCTAAAAAAAAACCAGAAAAGGAAAACAAACCTAAAAAGAAGGCCTGGGTTCTTACATAACACCTCTTAGAATTTTTAAAAGATATAAATCATGGGAACTTAATTCTTTTATCTCATTTAAATGTTCTAACACATTTATGATATTTTTAAAAACACTAAAATTAAGAAGCGATTAAAAGAGAAATTAAATCATAAATTTAATTATGGGTTTTCTTTTAATGATATGAATATAGAGACTCAGTTTTTCCTTGTAAGACTTTGAAATATTTGTATATATATTTATAGAGCTAGGAATTGAGATGGTGTTATATTATGAGGCCAAGTGTGCTGAGAATTAATTTTATAAAAATATTACATATATTTGATATTGCACGAATTTTTTTTAAGGAAAATGGGATAAATCTTAAATGGTTGATTGGATAAGAAACTAGAGACCATGATAGAGTCTAGAACGTGGTTTTTACCCTAGGAAAGACATAAAATGAGTTTGCATGGGGTGTTTAGAACTCTCACTCATTGGTGGTGCATTTAATGAATGAATGAATGAGTGAATTATTTAATTAATTAGTTTGTTTTAAGTACAATGGATAAAATCTATAAGAATATTTCCAGGATTAATTATCCATGGCTAGTCTCAAAAAGATTGGGAAAATTCCAGAGTTTCTTCCTCATTCATTGGAGAATCACCTTAGACAACAACTAAACTCCGGACCATAGTAGATCAAGATGCAGTGAATGCAATAGACCTTCCTCTTTCATTGGAGAGCACATTCTTCATTATCAATCGATCCAATCTTGGGGTAGCATGATAGAGTTAATATTTTCATTATTATTTATATGTTTTTAAATGATTTAATCCCTCCCAATTATTCAATGTGAGTGTATTTGCATCATTTATGTGTTTTTGGTGTATTTTTGGCTTAAATGTGAAAATGGGGTAATTCTGTAAAATTGTCTATTTTATATAGCTTCTGTTTTTCGGGCATAACTTTTATAATATGGGTCCAATTTAAGTGAATATTTTTTTTGTAGTATTCCTATATGTGTGGGCTTAAAATTTTCCTTCTAGACCAAGATCCAATTCGAAACCCAATGGTGCAGAAAATTCAATCAAGTGGAGCAATCAGTTTGGAAGGTAGAATGGACCCCACTTACTTAAATATGGAATATCTCCTTCAGACGACCTTAGAATGAGGTTATTCTAGCTGGTGTCGATAGAGGACTTCAAAAGGACGGTTCAAATTAAATTTCATAAATTGTTGATCGCATTAATGCATCCTTTTGGCGCGTCCAAGTGGAGTGGGTGATTGTGTTTGGCGGCCAGAAAAGTAATGGTCATTGATTCGGCCATATCTTTCTTACACCTGTCCAATAACTCTCAAATTTTTTTGGTCGATAGAAAACTTCATTTCCAACATTCTATAAGAAGGGACCTTAGTGAGTTTCGGCCTGCTGGTGGGCAGAACATAGGCAAACCTCTGGAGAACAGATTCTGGAGGATCAAATTTCTGTTCTTTCTTTTCTTTATTTTACACTTCTTAGTCTTGTAATGTGTTATTATTTCCCTTAGTCACAATTACCCTTACCATGGTGGGGTAAACTTATGTGTAATTGGGGAAGGAGAGGTTTTCCATGTTGTATTTCATGAGTTCCTTATCTTAATGTTTTAAAATCCTCTTCTCATCTGTGAATCAGTTTCAATTTCCTATAACAGTTTTTATTATCATATACGATTGTATCTGATTTTAGATTCTGTTGTTCAATTATATTTGGTCAATGATCAATATCTCCCTTCACCATGTTCTGGTTTATAAATGATGGAATAGACCAGGACTTAGTGGTGAAGTACTCAGTGATCACCGGTACGTGTGTGAGGAGTAGTGAATGTTCTTGATTACTTGGGATAAACAAGACCCGATTGGGAATTGCCTAAGATAATTGGGGGTATTTTATACAACTCTATTACACATTGGAAGTAGAGTAGACCAATCTGAGGTTTTAGTAACGTTTATTCTCACATTTTTATTTGACCAAGGGAGTGAGAAGAAACGATTGTGTATTCTCACTCTTAACGATTTAGCAGAGGAGAATTGGGTAAAATGAACAATGATTGAATTACAATTGGAAAACCGACCCTAACCTGATCACCATTTCATATCACTGATTTAAATCACATCATTTTTCAATTTGTTTCAAAACTTTCACTTAATTACTTTACATTATTTAGTTTCTTTCTTGTATTTTCTAAATCAAACAATTTCTAAAAACAACCTCACTTCTTTCTATTTTAAGGTGACAACTTAATTGTTGTGCACTCCTCTCTGGAAACAACCTAGGTAATCCACTATAATACATTTTAACAGAGGTGTGTCAGCTCACCAGAGAGGCTATGGGGTAGTGTGATCTAGGATCTTTGTTTTTTAGTGTGCATCATATCTTACATGGAACTAAGGTTAGGTTTTAAAATGTGTGTGAGGGGGGGGGGAGATATGTTAGGTTGAAGAAGATAAAAATATATAAAAATAAATGAAACAAAAAAGTAAAATAAAAATCGAATGGGGTGGTGGTGTGGAACTCTATCCTCCTTTACCTTTTAAATTTGTTATATTAAAAAATTTATAACAACAACAAAAACAACAAAAACAAAAACAATAATAATAATAATAATAATAATAATAATAATATCATCATCATCATTATTATTATTATTATTTCTAAAAAAATGGTTTTTTTCTATCGTAACTCCTTCATGTGATGTCCGATTGAAGAGATGTCTATGATAGAGTGACCCTAACTTTGAGATGATAATTTCAAGACAAATGTTGGATACCTAATTTTGGATCATGGTTCAGGTGTAAAAAATTCCAAAGAATAATATTATTATTATTGTTGCTGCTGTTGTTGTGAAATGTTGTATCTGACATATCTTCTTCGTGCGACGTCAGAAGGACGAACCGTCTACAACATCGTGAACCTAATAGTGAGAAGAAATTTTTTAGACAAATGTTGGATATTTTAATTTGGATTCATGTATGGGGACCATGAAGTTCCTTTTATGTGTTATACAAAGAAATGTTTCTTTCTCACTGAGCATCTGATTTGGGCAAGTAAATAGCCTATCCTAAGTGTTTTTCTGCATAGAACATGATGGTGCCCTCAGTTGTGGATTTCAAGATATGATGTGGAATTTTCTCAGAATTATGATGGGTATGTGATTCTCTATTATGACAGTGATCATGTAGTATCACCAAAGATCACCATGTTGACCCTGCAGTAGAGTTGGGTTGTGGCGTCCTCAATGAATACCAAGTTGACTCTCTAGTAGAGTTGGGAAGTGAAATCCTAGATGATTAACGAGTTGAACATCCAATATAGTTGGGAAGTGTCATCCTAGAAAGATATTTATTTAACCCTCTAGTAGAGTTGGAAAGTTGCATTCTCAAAGGATAATATCAGAGTGGAACCCCTTAACCCACTAGGGTGTGGGTCATCTACTTCATGTTTATTCCCTATCGACTGTGTGAAACAATGAAGCGGTATGGATAGACTTTTATGGTTACTTCTGGTCAGGATCATGGGATATTGAGCATAATTTATGTACTTATGGAACCATTGGATACTCTTATTCTTAGTTTGATATATGAGATGGAGATCCACTTACTCTCTCATTTGGGCTTCTTTAACTCAGAATATATATCTAGCCTCCTTCTATATCCACACCTTGGATTTGGAAACTCTCTTTATAGGAGTGTAAAAGACAGAAGGGTTATTTATTATGCTTTTGTGTTTAAATTCTCATGGTTATATGAGTCTAATCTTCTACTATAGGTGTTAAAGACTCAAAAAGTCATTTATCCACTCACTGTGTTGTGACCCTTGTGTTTGGATGACGTTACCTTCACTCTCTTTTAAGGTTGAGTTTTAATCTTTCACTATACCTTGTTCTATCTAATGTCTTTATCTTATATTGTATCTCTCAACTCTCCTCCTTCAGCTTTTAAGTCATCCTACTAGGTATGTTTATACTCACTCTTGTATGGGATTTTCATGTAGGTATCATGTCTTATACAAAATATGGACAGTTTGACCATGACTATAGAGGAGCTTAGGGATACTGGGTGCTTGGACCATGCACGATGGTTATAGCTTGGTATTTAGAAGATGGGATCTCTTTTAGCTCTTTAATTTTCCAGTTTTCTATTAGGTTGGAAAACATTTTTTTAAGTGTGCATTTTTTCCATTTACTTTTCATTTTACACTAACATACTTTTGTACTGTCTAGATGTTCATGCATGCTTGATTTAATTTATAGAAGTGTTGTATATTTTATTCTTTCCTATACACCTTTTCATCAATATATATATATATATATGTGTGTGTGTGTGTGTGTGTGTGTAGGTAATTAGGAAAAGGCCTCCCAGATTTAGTTATTCCTTCAGTGCTTATCACCACCCCATAGCCTATGGAGGTGGACTTGGGGGTAGTTGTGACTTGAGCCCCAACTTGGTTTGGGTCACGACAGATTGGTGTCAGATAAAGTTCATCCCTAGGGAAATTAATCAAATGTATCCCCTTAAGAGGATTTGTTTGGATTTAAGTCAATAATGTCAAAGTTTCTGGAGTGTGTCTCTCAGTCTAGGGAATCTAGTGATGGTGCAGCGGCCAACGTATCCATTCACTAGGACCCTGACTACCTACTTGTCGAAACAACATGACAAGACATTTTTTATAGGGTTAATTAGTACATGCATCATATAGAATTGAGTCTTTGACTATACTTCTTGATTCTCCTTCCAATTTTTGTTGATATATATATGCTCATTTGACCATGGTACATATTGATAAATCTCAGGATGCCTCCAAAACAAAATCCAACCAGGATACCAATTTTTGTTTGTGATGATGATCCTATGAGTGATGAGGCCTCAGTTTAGGGTCCATCCCGTGACCCCTTCCTCTAGGTGGATAGGTAGTAAAACCCCCACTTGTCAAGAAACATATCATCCCATCATAGTAGGATGAGGATGAATTCAAGATTAGCATGCTCTTTGAGTTCAAGTATCAAAGTCTAGTGGGGTTCTGTGGAGATCCAGATCCTCAGGAAGTAAAGGATTAGCTAGATTTAGTGGTTTGTGTATTCAATATCATCCGAACACTGACAGATCATGTGGTTTCCCTATTAGCTATCCTTTCCCATGGAGTAGTTGGATGCTGGTGGAGCCTTGTTACATAGATTCATGATGAGTCGACACTCTCATAGACCAAATTCCAGTAGTATTTCCATGAGGAGTACTACCCCTCCTACTTGCAGTCAATCCAGATTCATAATTTTATATAGCTATAACAGGGAAGGAAGATAGTGGCTAAATATGTGGTGAGATTCATTGACCTTACCCAATACTCGCTTTACATGATCTGAGATGTCTACTTCCGATCATGTAAACTTGAGAATGGAATTTGTCGAGAGATCCTAGCTATCATGGTACACTTTTTCATCCACACTTATATTAGTGTTCTAGATTAGGATCTAGTTACAGATATATTTCTACTATAGGGACGCCAGATAACTGGAGTTGGTAGTGTGCATCATAGAGTTGAGTCATCTGAAGCACCTAGTAGGTTCTAGTTGGTGGGATCTCAAAATATGAAGTCCTTACTCAATCAGGATTTGACATAAGGTCTTTTGGTGCAGGGAAAATGAAAAGCACCAAGGAATCTCATAGAGGGCCATTTCTATGCTTGTGATGGGTGAGGTCACATAGCGCATGCCTTATCAACTAGTCGTGCTAAGGAGAACAAACATATGGATGATGGGCCGCCATGGCAGAGGCAACACTGTGATCTGAGACCTCCCAAGAGAGAGTAGAGAAGTACCTGGGGAGGTAGATCTAGTAGAAAAGTAGGAGGAGCTATGGGTGGTGGACTCTACTATGATATCATTCCACAACCACCACCAGGTCTCCCACTTCAGGCTCAAGGAACTAGATGTTTGGGCCACAGATAGATGCAGACTTTGGAGGCTTATGAACCCACAACAAATGAGATGACAAGAGTTGTGATTTTCATGTTTTCTACTCTTTATTCAGTATTGATATACATAGGTTACAATCATTCATTTATCTACATACTCCTGGTATGAGACATGGAGCACCCAGTTGAGGTGCTAGCCCAACAGTTTCATCTTGAAGTTCCTACAGGGAACACTTCATCTATATCTTTCATCTATCGATAATGAGAGCTATATCTTAGTGAATATAGGTTCACATGGGACCTTTTTTTCATTATTGTGGAACCCTATGACATTATATTGTGTATGGATTATATATCCATGGTCCGAAACTAGATTGATCATCACCATAGACAAGTCATATGCCTATGCATTGATAGGATGAGATTCTCATTTTCTAGAAAGAGAGATCTCATGGTAGGGAAAGTGGGTACTGCAAGAAAGAGGATAAATCCCATCACCCATCAGTGGACATGTGTAGCCCTTGGTGTAGCAGTATCTTCATGCATCTGGGTTCCTTTAGTTGTAGAGGATTACATGGATGTCTTCCTTGATGACGTTCTAGGACTACTTCTATGGAAAGAGATAGAGTTTTTCATTTAATTTCATCCTGAAATTGCTTCGATATTTTCTATATTATATCATATGGCCCCTACCGATCTTTGGGAGTTGAGGTTGTAGTTGGAGGATCTTCACGAGAAAGGTTTCATCAGACCTAGTGTAACCCCTGGGCAACTCTAGTGTTGTTCATAAAAAATGAAGATGAGTGCTTATGACATTTCATAGATTATCATCACCTAAACCAGGCCATAATAAAGAATAAGTACCCCTTATAGAGGATTAACAACCTCTTTGACTAGTTGTGATGCATGAGATGGTTCTCAAAAATTTATCTCAGATCTGGATACCACCATTTGAGGGTTCTCAAGGATGATATTCAAAAGTTGGAATTCTAATGTCACTATAGAATCTATGAGTTCCTATTTATTTCCTTTGGTGTGATGAATTCCCCTACTGTTTTTATGGATTTTATGAACCAGGTCTTCTAGATGTACTTGGACTAATTTTTTGTTTTCTTAATTGAATACAAACTTTTCTACTCTAAATCATAGGAGGATTGTGCAGAGCACTTGAGGATGGTCATGGACTTTCTTCAAGAGCACCATATTTATGAAAAGATTTCAAATTTTAGTTCTTGATTCATGAGGTTCACTTTTTGGGATGTGTCATATCTGATCTTGGTTTAGCCATGGAACTAGAAAAGATTAATGTTGTGGTTTCTTGGGAGAAACCCAAGATCATGTTAGAGGTGAAAAGTTTTCATGGTTTTATAGGGTAATACATGAGGTTTGTGGAAGGATTCTCTATAATTCTAGCCCCTTTAACTACCTTAACACAGAAAGGGAATACATTCACCTTGTCTAAGCAGTGTTAGAGGGCCTCTGAGGAGTTGAGACTCAGGATGATGAGTTCTCCAGTGTTGAGACTACCAGAGGTAGGTGTGGAGTTTGTAGTTTATTGTGATATCTTAGGAGTTGGGCTCAGTTGCATGTTGATGTTGTGATAGGAAGTTATCACATATGGGTCAAGGAAGTTAATACCCCATAAAACTAACTTCACAACTCATGAATTAGAGATATAGGAGGTAGTATTTTTATTAAGGAAGTGGAGGTACTACCTTCTGGAAGAGTGCTTCATGGTTTACTTAGATCACCATAGTGTCAGGTACATCTTCAAATAGAGAGACCTGAGCCTAAGACAATAACACTAGTTGGAGTTACTGTAAGACTATGACTTCAAGATATTCTATACTCTAGGTAAGTGAAACATTTTAGAATATTCCCTTATTAGGAAGTCCCATGATCGCTTGGTGAAATAGGATTCAGAGAAATTTTCCTCCTCGAATCTTACCTGGTGGAGCAGGAGGGTACAAACTTTCTTTAGTCTATAGAGTCAAATCCTTCACTTCTCGAGCATGTGAGAGAGCCCCAGCTAGAATACATCAACTACAAGTACTTGCATGATCAAATATACATAGGTGACTCACCAGATAGATATTCTGAAGGAGGGAACCACGTTATCTTTTTCCAGGGGTGAACAGTGGTTCCGGTCACGATGTGGGAGGAGGTGATGTGAGAATTCAACACTTATCCCCTAGCTATATATCCCTTTTTGGGTAAGATTTATAGAGACCATCAGTGATAATTTTGGTGGTTTTACATGATATGAAGCATATATGAGTTCATCTCTCAGTGCCTCACTTGTCAGCAGGTGAAGGCTGAGCACCAAGTTTGAGTAGGTTTGTTATATACCCTTGAGATTTCATAGTGGAAATGATATAAAATATCAATGGAATTTGTCATAGGAACTCCATGCATAGTAAAGGTCCATGATTCCATCTGGGTGATAGTTGATTGACTCATGAAGTCGGCACACTTACTTGCTATCAAGGAGTAGAGTTTAATGAATATTTTGGGGCAGTTGTATGTATAGAAGATTGTTTGCCTTCACAGGGTTCCCTCGATGATAGTATCTGATCATGACACATAGTTTACATAAAAATTGGTAGAGTCATATAGAAGGAATTTAGGGCCCAGATGAGGATGAATATAGCCTTTCACCCTCAGAACGATGGGCAGACCATGCACACTATCAAGGAATTGGAGGATATACTGAGGTCTTGTATATTAGACTTAGGCTAGAGTTGGTAATATAACCTTCCCTTGGTGGAGTTTTCATAAAATAATACCTACCAATCTACCATCAACATGGAGCCTTTTGATTCCCTATACGGGAGACCCTTTAGGTCATCCTTGCGCTGGATGAATATCAGTGAGACATCTCTTTTGGGTCCATAGTTGGTGCAAACAACAACAGAGAAGGTCCAAGTCATCCTTGAGTAGATGAAGATGGATTAGAGTAGGTATAAATATTACACATAATTCCATCATAGGACCTTGGAGTTTGAGTAGGGAGACCATGTTTTCCTTATAGTCTCCCCATGATGAGGATAGTGGAAGTTTGGCTAGGGAGGCACGCTATCCCTGAGGTTCATTAGGTAGTTTGAGATTGTGCATAGATTTGGTGAGGTTTCTTACCGCCTCACCCTACCCTCACATTTGGATTAGGTGCATGACACTATCCACATGTTTTATATGAGGATATAAATTCATGAACCCACACACATCTTCAATTAGGTTGAGCTGGACATCAAGTATGGATCCACATTTGTGAAGAACCCGATGGAGATTGAGGGTTGACATGATATTACCATGCATGGATGGACCATCCCATTGGTTTGTGTGTTGTGGTTGCATGATAATGTCTAGGAGGGTTATTGGGATTGATAAAGCTAGATGTGGGCTCAATATCCCAAGTTATTTACTTAGTTTTTCTTTTCAAGGTTGAAAATATTGAAGGAGGGAATAGTGTAGTGACCTAGTTTTTTCCTTGTAAGACTTTGAAATATTTCTATATATATTTACAGAGATAGGCACTAAGACGGAATGTGATTATGAGACCCAGTGTTCACAGAATTAATTTTTAAAAATAATAAATACATTTTATATTACTCTTGTACAAAATTTTAAAGAAAATAGGATAACTCTTAAATAGTTGAACAGATCAGAAATCCAAAACCACAGTTGAGTTCGGAATGTGGTTTTTACCCTCGGTGCGACATAAAATGATTCAACACTAGATGTTTAGAACCCTATCTCATTGGCAGTGTATTTAATGAATGAATAAATTAATTATTTAATTAATTAGTTTGTTTTCAGCGTAATGGTTAAAATCTATAAGAATATCACTAGGATGAATTATTTAGGGTTATTCGCATAAACCCTGGTAGAATTCCAAAGATCTATCTTCCTACTTTGTTAGAGAATAACCTTGAATGATGATGAAACTTTAGAATTAAAGGAGAATGGGATGCGGTTAATGCAACAGATCTTCCTCCTTTTATTGGAGAGTAAATTCTTTATTAGTGGTTGATCCAATCTTGAGGTAGGATATTTTATTTGTGTAGATTTATCCAACTTTTTTTTCCTGTTACAAATGTAAATCAATATCAAATAAATAAATTAATTGTTCAATCTTTAGATACATGTATTTATAATTGGAATCAATCATATTTTTATTATTGATCTGAAAACTAAAAAATTGGATCCCATTAATGATGTACAAATGAACACGGTCTTTGATCAAGGTCTAAATCTTGATGTTTCTTTTATAATTTTCTCCATCGTTCATCATGTTACCACCAACGGACATCAATTTGGTTGGGGGTTCAACTGAGGATGAATCAGTTTGAGAAATCAAACCATTGGTTGATGACAATGATGAAGAATATGTATTTAGGGGGAAATGGTATGATGAGATCAATTATGGCCATTTGGGTCTAAGTTATGAGAGATACCACGGTCGGTTGGCTCATCGGGGTCATCCAGTCAAGGCAGAGGCATGTCGTCTCACCGGAGTGGCTACAAGGTGGTAAAATATAGGATCTATGTTCTTTAGTGTGCATCGTATATTCTGAGGAATGGAGGTTATGGTTTCACAAATGGGGATGGGATAAGTTAGGTTAAAGAAGATAAAAATAAATAAAAATAAATGAAACAAAAAAATAAAAAGAAAATTGGATTGGGGGGGTGGCGGTGTGGCCCTCTATCCTTATTTAAAATTTTAATTATTTATAATAATAAATTTAAAATAATAATAATAATAATAATATTATTATTATTATCATTAAATTTTTTTTTCTATCGTAACTCCTTCATATGATTCCTGATTGATGCACCGTCTTTGGTAGCATGACTCTGAATTTGAGGTGGTAATTTCAAGACCAATGTTGGACACTTAATTCATGATCATGGATCAAGTGCATGAAATTACAAAGAATAATAACAACAATATTATTGTTGTTGTTTTTTTTAAATATTGTATCTGACATATCTTCTTCATACGATGTTAGAAGGACAAACCATCTATGAATTTGTGAACCTGATATTGAGATAGAAGTTTTGAGACCAATGTTGGGTATTTTAATTTAGATTTTTGGGTGGGTACCATGAAGCACCTTTTATGAATTATAGGGTGAAATGTATATTTATCACTGAGCATCCTATTTGGGTAAGTAAATAGCCCATCATAAGTGTTTTTTATGTAGAACATGATGGTGCCCTCATTTGTGACTTTCAATATACAATGTTGAATTTTTGAAGAATGAAAATGGCTTGGTGACACTTGACAATGATAGTAATCGCATAGGATCTCTAGATACTACTGAGTTTATCCACTAGTAGAGTTGGTAAATTGAATCCTCAATGACTATTGAGTTGAACCTCTAGAAGATCTGGGTAGTAGTGTCCTCAATGATTACTGAGTTGACCCTCCAGTAGAGCTAGGTAGTGAAATCCTAAACAGATACTGAGTTGAACCTCTAGTAGATATGGGAATTGAAATCACCGAAGGATAATATTAGAGTGGAACCCATTGACACATTAGGTTTCATGTTCTATACATCGATTTTATTCCCCCTTGACTGTGCAGCATAGTGAGGTGGTGTGGTTAGACTTGCACGATTACTTATGGGAAGTTGTGTGGGATGCTGAGCATCATTGATAAAATTTTGGAACTATTTGATACTCTTCTTCTTGGGTTGATATGTGAGATGAAAATACCATTACTCACTCATTTGGGATTCTTTAATTGAATATATATATATATATATATATCCTTCTTATATATCCACACCTTTGATTTGGACACTCTCCTTCAAAGAGAGATGAATATGTGTGGGGTGTGCCATGTGATTTCCATGTTTAGATTCTCAGGGTTGGATGAGTCTAATATTCTTCTCAGGGTGGTGAAGACTCAACGACTAGTTCATCGACTCACCATGTCTAGACCATTGTATTCAGATGATGTTAACTTCACTCTCTTTTTGGGTTGAGTTGTACTCTATCATTGTAACTTGTGTTATGTACTATCTTTATCTTCTACTATATCTCTTACCACTCCCCCTGTAGCTTTTAGGGTTTCATAATGGGTATGTTTATACTCACCCATTCATGGGATTTTCCCACATGTATTATGACTTATGAAGATGAAAGATAGGTAAACCGTTATTATAGAAGAGCTTAGAGATACTGGGTACTTAGATTGCATATGGTGGTTGTAACTTAGGATTTAAGAGCTAGGATCTCTTTCAGCTAATTAAATTTCTAGTATTCTATTAGGTTGGGAATTTTTTTGTTGGGAATGTATTTTACCCCTTTACTTCTAAGTTTACACTACTGTAATTTTGTAATATGTAGAGGTTCATGCATGTTTGGTTTACTTTATAATAGTTTTGCATCTTTTATTCATTCCCCATTCACTTTTTCATTGAGGTGGCTCTGTGTGTGTACAAGTACATAGGAAAAGGCCTCCTTGAGTTAGTTATTCCTTCAATGCTTATCGCCATGCCCTGACCTATGGAGGTGGGATTGGGGTAGTTTTGACTCTAGCCTCGGCTTAGTTTGGGTCATGAAAATGAATCGGAATGCCTGGTGTATTTCTTTAAAACTACCCAAGCCTTGTTACCCATGATTTTTGTTATTATCTTGAGTATATTTTGGGGAATTTAGCTATTTTAGAATAATATCAGATTCATTTGGCTTATTTTTTTTACTCTTCTCCACAGGGGAATCAACAGGAAATGTAGAGGTTGTTTTTCATCAAACATTCAAGCCTCGAATATCCATATAAGGTTTTAAAGTCAAGAAACTATCAACATTGTCTGAGGTAAACATCTCTTTACATTTGTCCCTCCACATGATTTACTTAATGTTATTATAAATACATTTTTTTTGTAAAATAGATTGACATATCCCTTCATGTAAGTAAAAAAATTTTTTTAATGGGGATTCTATTTAAAAATTATTCCATTAGTTTTTGTATTTGATGAAATTACAAAATGACATATTTGTTTCTAAAATTAATTTTCAAACATGGAAGAAATGATGCAACATTTGGTGTTTTTAAAAAAATTATTAAAAATCTTTTTTACAAAATATTTTTTTTTAAAATTCATGTGTAGATAATTTTTTTTATTCTAAAGTGGATTTTCAAAGAATTAGAGTGGTGATATTTTTATTTTGAAATTGTTTCATAAAATTTTTAGCATAGTTCCTATTTTTTTTTTGAAAACATGGAACATGGAGATATTTGGGAATGTTAGGATTAGAAATGTGTATGTTATCGACAAACTGTGGTAGGAAATGATATCTTAGGATTCACTTGACAACTTAGTGTACTTTTATTTATCTTACAACATATTCTATATGATAGATCCCAATAATGTTTTGTGCATACTCGCTTCACTTATGTAACATCTTTTATATGGTTAAATGTTTATTTTAGGGTATTTGGACCATGAACATGGCACTCCAGAACCAAATTGTATTGTCTTGGTTTCTCTTGTGTACCATGAATTATATTCACACTATTTTATCTTTTGGGATATGGTTTTTTTTATTACTAGACTCTATTTATTAGTATTAATTATATTCATATTCTTGTGTATTTGAATATGGGATGTTTCAAAATGATACCAAAGGAATTTTTACAAAATAGATTTCATATGGAAATGGATTAATAAAATGGTTTTAGTTTAAAGTTATAACTAATGTTTTACTAGTGATATACTTTGTATAGATTTTTTTGGTATCATACAAGGCTTAATGGTCACACCCTACTTTTTACCTTGGGTGTTTGTATCTTTCATTTTTCATTGTACATGGTATGGGAAGGGTGAAATATGAAATAAAAGCTTGTCTTGGTTGTTATCACCTTCAATTTTTTTGGGATGGTGGTGACAGATTGTCACATTGATACTTTGCCTTGTTCTTGTTTGTTTTTTCTTTCAGGATCATCTTTCTTAGATTATACTTGTATGTATCATGGATGTATATTTTTATTCAAAATTTTATTATAATTTTTTATCTTATTTTTTGTATACATGAGATATATTCTAATATATTTTATGTTAAAATAGTTAATTGGGTTTTATATGTTGGTACCTAGGTGCTTGTCCCCAACCCATGGAAATTGGAACACACTTCTGGTCTTATGCTGAGCCAACATGGGTGACATGTTAGGTTGACCTAGTTCAGATCATTACATTTACCAATAAATCCTAAAATCTAGTAGAATATAAAGTGACTTTCAATTCATTATGAGAACAAAAGGAAACCCTTTATATTTATCTTTGTCGATAATCCTTAAAATCTTTTTGAATATTTAGTGAAATTCACATTGAATTCTTACTATAATAATCTTTTATTTCTTAAATTTTAACTTCTCTAACTCTTAATATACTCCCAATAGAATCTGAGAAACTATATTATCTTCATAATATCATGTTAAGATTCCAAAAATCCATTGTGTTGGGAAATAAAATTTATTTTCTTTAGTGGGAATGTTAATAAATAAACTATTAAATCCATATCATATATAGTATTATATTTTTTATATATTTTCTATAAAGAAGACTTCATTATTTAAAATATACCATTGATGGGTGGTGGAATGAAAATTAATCATGATTTTAAAAATATATATGATAAATATTTTATTCTGGATAAAAATAATTTTATATTTATCTTGTTTTCAATAATGTTATTGAAGTTGATGAATCATAAACCATGTGTATTAAATTCCATCATCCCTTATTAATTGTATTGTTCCTATAAGTGTTTAATTGTATTTATTATCAATTAGGTTTGTTGATGTAATCATTCAAAGGTTATATCTTGAGTGATAGATGTGTGTATCATCCCATGAAAAATAATATTATTCCATGATGAATAAATGACAAAGAAGATAAAAGGTCCTTGTAATAACTATATGGAAAGATTCCTTTGGCCATACATATAAATAATAGTCACTTCCAAAACGAAACATATGAGATCAAAAATATTCACTTATGAAGTTGAAATGATATGAAACCGACCACTACACTTATATTGGAATGATTTAAATTACTGTATAAATGTCAAATTAGAAGATATATGGCCCATGATTGATTAAATAAGATATACTGGTAGCACTAAAAACTTATCCCAATCCTAGAAGGCATGTTTTTCTTTGAAATAAAGACGCACCCCTTCCCAATGAATAATTTATGATATAAGAGAGTAAAACACACAACTTATGGTGTTTTTTGTGAACTCCATGTTTTTTCATGAAACTGAATTGCATGTGAAAGGTGATGTTTAAGAGATCAAGTTTTATAGGCTCCCTAGAAGGGACCTTTTTCTGAAAATTTTCATGTGCACAATATTCAGACCCTATGCACAACCCTAAAAACAAGAACATAAGACTATTGTGTGAGAAAGGAACCATTAAATAACTTAATTACATGGTATTTTATCTATGGAATGGGAACATATAGCACAAAACCACTTTTCACAACATAGATAGAGTTACATGCCAAATGAAACCCATTTCAGCTATAAATAAAAATAACCCCCCATTTTTATATGGATCTACAGAAGTTGAAGTATCATCTATTGCTTGTGAAAACCCCACTTCCACGACATCGAACAACTCTAAAGTCCCATGGATTTACAAATTCATAGAAATCACAAAATTGAAATTGCTTGGGACCCCACTTAGATTGGATTTTTTTTGAGATTTCCCCATACAACATATGTTAAAGTCTAAATGGTTGTGTGTAAGAGAATATTACTTCTCTCAATACCATGTTTCATGGGACTCCAAAATTGTGTAAATGATTTCCTAAAAGGTCCATACATTAGACTTGTACTAGAAACCATGGTCTTCATAACCCCATTTTCATGCACAACTATAGAGTTTCACCCAGAAACCATCGGGTCCTTGATCTTTTGATCCATTATTACAAACAAAATTGTGCACAAATTGAGTGTTCATGTGCGCCACAAATAATTCAACCAGTTTCCTGTATGCCTTCATCACCTATGCAACCAGTATCATAAACCCTCATGTCTGGCCTTTTTCCTCAAGAACATCCTATAAAGTTATATTGCCTCTCAATCTTAGGAATAGGTACCCTAATGTTGGGACCCCTGATTTACAATCCTCCATTGAAGTGTTTACAGTATGAACCCATCACACGTTCATGAAAAGTAGTGGCGTAGATCCCAAATATTTAATAATCAAGGAAAACTTCCCACCTTTCCTAGTAGGGAGGTCTTATGATGGATCTTTGTATACTACATGGGAGTAGTCTCCCTGGGTGTTGGTCCTGAAAACATCCAAGCTTCTAGATGTAAAAATATATATCCAAACATTCTAGTCTCATGAGGTTAAACTACACTATAACATCCTTATCACATGGAGTTAAATTGTAGCCTTACCATGTGTGGTGAACATAGGATGACCCATGTATGGTCATCCGGGGATTCCACCTCCTCCCTTACCATGGAAAAAATTCATACAACTTTTAGCTCATATGCATAATACCCACACCATTTCTCATTGATTATCATTCCACAACACGATAATCCTTAATGAATGATGTTAAAATGAATGGACCGCTCTTGTCACATGAACTTAAACTGTGACATCAAACTACATGGTTTTTAATCCCTATATCTTAATAGGGTACATAGGACACCTTTATGTGGTTTAATGTCAAAATCTCAAAAAACCTGGTATACCTCCCTGAGGTTCAATCCGAATACCCCAACACCAGAAAATCTGTAATCCCCCCTTATGGGAGACACTAACCCTAAAGTATGACCATCTTAACCCTTGGGGACACACTTAATAAAACCCTCAAGTGTGATCATATTCTCCCATGGGGACACATCTAATCAGACCCTCAAGTGCAACCATATTTCCCCTTAGGGACACACTTAACCAAACCCTCAAGTGTGATCATCTTCCACTGTAGGTAAACACTTAATTAAACCATTATGTTAATCATTTTCTCCCCTTGGGGACATAGTTAATCAAATCCTCAAGTATAATCATATTCCCCCATGAGGATAAACTTAATCAAACCTTCAAGTGTGATCACCCCCTAGGGACACACTTCATCAAAACCTCAAGTATGACCATCTTACCCCATAGAGACACAAATTAACCAAAAGCTCAAGTGTGATCATCATCCCCCATAGGGACACACTTAATCAAATCCTCAAGTGTGATCTTATTCCCCTTAGGGACACAATTAACCAAAATATAAAGTGTTCTCATATTATCCACTGAGGACACACTTTATCAAACCCTAAAGTGTGATCATCTTCCCAATGGGGACAAAAATAACTAAGCCCTCAAGTTTGATTAGCTTCCCCCCTAGGGACACACTTAATCAAACCCTCAAGTGTGATCATATACCACCTAGGGACAAACTTAACCAAACCCTGAAGTGTGATCATATTCCCCACTATGGAAACAATTAACCACCTAAATATCCCCCACAAGACATAAAATTTATGTCCAACATGAAATCTCTACCCCTTATAATAAACCTGATATTTCTAGAGTAAAATACCTTATATGCCTTATACCCCTAGTGTCAAATATTCGCTGGATAAAATGGGACGCCTTAGGTTTAGATACTAATACCCCTCATATGAGAGATTCCTATAACCTCAAAAAGGGGAATAATTTATAGGTACCCAATACACCCAATGCCTAGATATTATCAGACATGTCCAACATTACCATCTACTAGAACCATAGGTTTCTGCCTTGTCGAGATAGAAGAATCGTAATTAAACATCATCCACCTCAAGATGGTTTTGAGAATAATATTCATGTACATGAATCAAATATATAAGGGAGACACTAAATAGAAAACAATACCCAAAGAGGAATCCATGGAAGAAGGAACTGGCATCCCATCATCTCATTTCAATCAAGGAACCAACTTCACAAATCCCAGAAATAGAGGCCACTTTCCTTTTGAAAGTGGGAATGTAGGGAAAGAAAAATGCATAATATGACCCAATGAAAAGTTTTAGAAACAAAAATGGTGAACCCAACATGAAACTACTCTTCTTAAATAGTGATTAGACCAGTAATTCTGGGAACCATCATATTTGAGTAAGACCATATCCAGATATACGACACTAGGCCCCTACTAAACAGATGGTGGCCCTGATGCAAAACTCTTATCCTATAATTGGAGTAATTTAAAGGCCATTGGGAATATTTGATATGATACATCATTGACATGGATCCCCCCTCTTCCTTAGAGAAGTAAAAAAACGATATTTTCCACATTGGGCATCACTTTCATGGTGATTTTACTGATGTATGGATCCATATATCTCCAAGGATCTAGACATAGTGAGAACAAGATGAACCACTACCAAAAACATGGGGGAATGGGGACTAATAGTGCAGAAATACCACACCACTATTCTCCCCCATTATTTCCACCTCTTCCATGAATAATGGGTTCCCTCACCCCATCACTCTGTCTAAGTTCATATTGAGAAGGGTCATCAATGCCCTTTTTCATCAATACAAGCAATAAGGGGTCATTCCAACCAATGGTATAAACTGTTAAGAATTGAAATCAATGGAACCATGATAGTAACCCAAACCATGAGGGACACACTAAGGAAAATCCCCCCAATCAGAGCAATGAATAATTTCAGGAGACCCTCCCTAGAATGCTATGATAGCTTCCTCCACTACACTATTGAAGTAGGGTACATACTGGTTGAAACCACAGTGACCACCACTCAGGATCCTCCGAGGAGGGATCCCTCATGTCTATGCCAACGACATAATCTGGACACATAGGTCGAGGAGAAGGTCAATATCATCCTTTATCTATTGTATTTGGATCAGAACAATAGGCACTGATGCCGGGGGTAGGAAAAAACCATGCCCATCAGGAGGCCTATTCTCTAGATATAGTGGACCCATCCATCGTCGACACATCTTATGTTTCACCTACAATAACTTCATGGGGTACCATCTTTTCCTGATTGGGATCAAGACTCTAACTACCAAATGGATTAGTTGGTTCAACTATCTATATCATGGAACTACCAAAAACAATTACGAGCCATACCGTGATAAGTAATTTCACTGCATAGGTCCTCCTCACACAACCACCAACCGAAATGAAGCTCCTACCCATGATGTGTAAATTAATTTCTCTGAATATTATTCTTCGGGTAGGAGGAAAAAAATGTCATTGGGGCCATGATTATAGTGCTGATCACAACACATGAGGAAGTAATCCAATCAAATTCTATTTGATCACACTTGGTGAGACTCCTTTACATTAGAGACTCGATCGATGGAAACACCATGTAACTATAAATCTATTAGAAACTGAGATGAAAGATGACACGATGAAGGATCCTTCACCTCCACTACCAAATATGTGGGAGGAAACCCACCAACTGAGGTTAATGATCCTCAAATTCAAGGTCCATAAAATTCCTAGGTCTCTCACTAGTACCTTTAGTTAGAGGATATTATGTACTCCTTTCAAGGACTCAAATTAAAGTCATATATTCCATAACCATATTACCTTATCTCTACCTCTATACTATAAGTGAGAGATATGTCAGGGTTTGGGTTGACTCCCTCAAATGATTGTGAACACCCAGTTGAGACTCAAAAAGATGTTTGCACTCTCTCTCATAAAGAGGTTGTGAAAACCCCATCCTATATGGACATGATATTGAAGTTGGAACTACATAAAAAATAAATCCCAATGTTTAGAGGATGGTTGGACCACAAAAGACCCTCTCTTCCAGTAAATCAGTAGCAAATCAGTTCAGCATCAGTGCCACAACTAATTTACTAGTCGATGCCAATTATGGGTTGGACTAATTAGGAACAAGATTACTAGTGCAGGATCCTATACACCTAATAACTATCCTTCATGTTTTATCTATCTAATACCATGAATTGTTTCATCTTGTAGTTCCTCACTGAGAACTAGGGAGCATGCTTCCACCATAATATTTGGGTGATTCTCAACTTCGTTCAGGACCACCAGCTAATTTACCTGGGAATCCATGAACATCTCAATTCCATCCAACTATAGTAAAATAGGGTTGGAAGCAAATCACTCTTGGTAGGTTAGTGCCCTAACATGTATGGATACCATCATAAATTACAACAAACATGCATCTAGGGCCTCATTGTGCTCCAGTGAGACAAAGAAGAGGTATCCAAACATGTTCAGATCAAGTGATGGTGGCAGTATGCTTCCCTTCATTTCATCCCTATCCCACAAAAATAATGAGATCATTAGTCTGTCCAGACCATTGATAGTCAAAGTCTTTATATGTTCACAACTACAGTGAATTTCATCACTGTCGACCCTCTAGAGGATTCAATAAACTAAACTTCTAATGCAGAGGATAATAGGGAGAACCCACCCCTAAGGGAATCACAATACTAAGTGGATCCCCCAATAGGTGCTTGCACTTATCGGAAGAGACAAGTGATGGTCCTTGAGAGTCCCCCTAATGAGACATTGCTGCTTTTATGATGGTATCTCAAAAAATTAAATAGAACTAATGATCCTATCAATCTATCCATGATCACATAAGAAACTAAGTCAGATACTAGGACAGATTCTTTTCTCTAATATTTTGAAAGATACAAGATTCTTATTTCTTAGCTTATCTCTAAGCAGTGTAACAACATAATTTTTTTGAATGACAATTGTTTCTTGAAAATGTGTGTTATATTATACTAAAAAACATCATATATCTTTAATAATTATGTGAGTATAAATTAAAATGTGACTATTGGGTTTTGACTGTTATATGATAGTTGGTCAATATGAAAGTTGAAAATAGTACCCTAAATAATAATTTTAATTTTATAATTAGTGTTATAAATAGAAATTATAATGGTTAATTAATGTAGAAAGGAGAAAATATGACCTTAACCAGTAGATTCAGGCTATATGAATCCCATTTTTTGGAGCTTGGTAGGGAGGTAGCGTCATTGGTCTTATCTCTTGACCAATCCAAATATGAGTTTCAACATGTTAGTCTTGAATGAAATCACATATGGGAGAAGTTCAAGTTAGTGGAAATTACCACTCATATGATGTTATTCGCGCTTCCCCAAGAATCTACCACCATAAAAAACCTTTCCCTTAGGCCGTATTCGTGTGTTATAAGGAGACATGTTTTAAGGCCCTAGTTACTTAATGTGTAATGAAATTTTATAAATAAAATTTTTGTTCCATCAATTCCATTTTGAGAAAAGTTTTTCCTAAAAATATGATGAATTTGATAAATTGATTGTTCAGACAGAAACTATACTTTTCAGAAAAGATATAATTATTATAATAAACTAAGGTATTATGAATAATTTTTATTTTAATGAAATAGTATGATAAAATTAAACCTATTTAAATATAAATGATATTTTTTTTCAAGTGTTAGAAATTTCACTATGCATTTTATATCCGCTATTATTTTTAATAATAAGGTTTTTTATATTTAAAAGTTAAAATTATATTAGTTAGAGAATTATTATGATAAAATAAATCATCTTATTGAAATTAGGTTAGGGTGAATTTAAGATAAGTTTCTAAAATACTTTAGTTTTTCCTGAATAGTAAAAATATAGTTTGAGTTTTTCAATATTTTTAATGACATCACAATTATTTCATAATTATATAATAATTAAAATAAAATTCTGTTCAAATATTTTTTATTAAAATAACATAAAATATGATCCAAGTTTTAAATTCCATGTGAAAATACCATGGACAAGCCCATGGGTTTTCATTTTACCTCTACCTAGGTGTCCATGAAAATTAATAAACAAATCCTCCAATTTTGCTATAAATAACCACTCATTTATCCATTTATATTCACTTAAAATTCATCCTCCATGATTCTATGATAGTTTTACATCCCAAGGAGTCATTACAAGGTTTCCTTAATCCCCAAAGGTCCCGATCTTCGAGTTTTAGGAGTTACTCTTCAAGGTATTGGAAATATCAACTTCTCTTTTCCTTTTAAGTTCCTTTTTTATGTGTATGTAATTCAAATTTAAAAACTATGATCTTATATTCATTTTATTCTATCCCTTTAATATATTAATATTATTTTATTAATTATATACCTCTTTTCCCTCTTTATTTACCATTTTCTTAAACCATGATTCATATAGTTATGCTGCCGAATTTTTCTCTTAAATTTTATATATTTTTTATTAAGAAAATTCCATTTTTTTTATTTTTATGAATACAAAAAATTATTTATTTTATTAAAGTGTTCGGTTATATTTCAAAATTATATATTTTATTTAGGTATTAGCATACATGAAACCCTCTTTTCCTTTCCAATGGTTAGAACAAAAACATAAAGATATTGTCTTTAAGATCTTCTTAAAAGTGTCATGATTTTGATATGAAACCTCTTTCTTTTATTCTCCATTGGTTATTTATGAAATGTTTTTTATGATATATATGCTTCACATTAATTAATAAATATGAAGGGTTCACCCAGATAACACTCTAATTCAATGGGTAAATAATTTAATCTCTAGAGATGTCATGTTTCATGATACCATGGTGATTATCCTTGGTAATTTTTATGACACCTCAGTGATAAACCTTGGTGATATTTATATGAATGAATAAATTAAATGTTATAGCCACATTTCCATGTTTTTATTCATGTTATTTTTACTATTATATGCCTATTTTTCCCTTTTATCATGCCTTTATGATATACTTCAAGTTCTTATCAATAATTCTCATGATCACTTGTTTCCCTTGCTTTACCTTACTGAGACTTACGCCCAACCTTTCATTTTATGTATGTCCCCAGGTTATGAGATGCATTAATTTACATAGAGATAACCAATTTATAATACATTCAATTGTATTTGATTAACTTTTTTCATGTATTACATACCATTTTTTCAAGAAAATAAACTTCAAAAGATCCTCTATTTTTAAAATGTAATGAAAATTTATGTAATAAAAAGTTGGGATGCTATAAGTAGTGTGTTTCCGACGCTTTCGTCGGGGCACACGCGTCCGTCTTGTTGGAGTAAGAAAGGTACAGTTTTTCCCCACATTCCTGCTTTCCAAAGGCGGGCGGCATCCGTTCCTTTTTCAGGGATGTTTTCTCCTTGATCGAAACAGGATGATGGGATGTCGGTTCTTCCTTCCATAGATTCCTCCTTAGAACTCACCACCTAGTCTGGGTCTCCCTTATAGATTTAAGACATTGTTCTTGAAACTCTTCCTAGTGCCATATCTTTATGGACACCAGTTAATTAAACTGCTTCTGTCAGGACATTCCAAAGGGTCTAGCCCGGGCAGCAACATTTGGTCAGGGGAGTAGTCACGTTGGACATCACTGGAATGTCTGGACACTGGGACACCGGTGTGTCTGGGTTTCTTCCCATTATTATAGGGATTATCGAGGGCGCGGAAGCCTGAGGCATCCCATGTACAACATGTGTAATTTTATGTCATAGGCATGTATCTAAGGTTTTTCTCAGCTTCCTATATTTAACATAGGTACGTCATAGGTTTAATGTCTAGCGGTGATGGATCAGACTGATCAGAACACTAATTAAGTGGATCAGATGGGTGCAACCTCTGGAGGGAACACAGATGTTGGGGCCAACGTGTAGTTAGCTTCCCGATGTTGTTAAGGGGAATGGGGAATCAGGTGGCATGATCCCACTGGGATGTGGCAGCCTAGGTAAGAATCAGAATGGATGATGTAAGGTTTAATGAAGTGGATGGATAATGAGATGGAGTCATCTTGAGGATGAATGTGATATTGTTCTTGAGTCTCAAAGAGGCTTCCTACGTATCCTGGTGGAAGGGAATCAAAGTCCTCGTATTTCACCTGATGAAGACTTACTGTTAATTGGGGATTTCAAGGGATTACCTCTAGATGGGGATGTCAAAAACTTACCGCTGAATGTGGTTGACAATGACTTACTGCTGAATGGGGTCACAACGAATTACCGCTGGATGGGGTCACAATGACTTACCACTAGATGGGGTTGAACCTCATGGTGGATTCCAACATACTTTGTCTAGGAGACAAGGATCAAAGCCCACGTAGTTCAGGAGGGAGTGGGAACCGACGTGAAGGGGGTCGGAACCAATGGGTGGTGGGCTTGAACCTCATAGAGGCTTCCTATGTACCTTTCCTTGGAAAGGGTCAAAGTCCACGTAGTTCAGGATATGGGGGAATTTTGGGATTATGCTCTGAGGTAGCCCAAGGTGTTAGTGAACTGACGTGAAGGGTCGGGACCAATGGATGATGGGCTTGAACCTTAGGGAGGCTTCCTACGTACCTTGCCCTTCCAAGGATCAATGTCCATGTAGTTCAGGTGGGGTTGGTGAACCGACGTGAAGATGGTCGGAATAACCAATGGATGGTGGGAATGAACCTCAGAGAGGCTTCCTACATACCTTGACTTGTCAAGGATCAAATAACTCTTAGTTTAGGAGGACGTGTGTGTGGGACTTACACTCTAGGCTGCCTAGAGAGGATGTCATGGTCGATGCTTGCTCTAAGCCCATGTGGGTCATACTTGGTGTGAGAAACAAGAGGTAGAAAAGACATGACGATCACGTCGTGGAAGGTGTGTCCATGGGAAGTGGAACAGGGGGGGGCTTACACGTGGTTAGTGTCCCAAATAGGAAATAGGGGATTACGCCTGGTTAGTAGCCCGAGGTGATTGATATTGAGACTTACTCCAGGATGGAGGCCCAAATAGTGACAAATCTCAAGGGAAGAGGTACTTGGCACTCAGGAAGAGAGGAGGAGCAGGGGTGATACCTCCTTCAAGAAAATTTAGGGGCTTACACCAGGGTGGTTTCCCTTTCCCCACAGATAGATGCCGCTCTGATAAAGAGGATCTCATTCCATGTGAGGAATGATCTCACTCCTGTGGAGACGAGTGGGCGTGCAGAATGTACAAGGTGGAGAAACCCCGTGTCTGACACATGGGGCATAGTCACATTTTAACGTCTTGTGTTGAGGACTATGGTGATTGGCAGTTTAACGTCCTGTATCTCGGACGAGGTGGGTTCACTCCACACCCCTAAGACATACATAACCGATACCTGCCCGCTCTTGAGGGATGAAAGGCATCAGTAATTCCATTGTTGGAGGGGTGTCGAGAGGTGATCCCATTGGGGGTCCACGTTAGCGTGGCTATGTAAATAAGAAACAACCGTTAGCATGCCTATGTAAAGAAGCATGATGAGAAGTAATGAAATGGGCAGTATCATTGAAGGGAATTTGAAGTTACTTTGTGCAAACCTGAAAGGCCACACGGGAAAATGAGTTTCAGAGCAAATGGGTTTATAGGTAGACTTGTGAAGCTCTAGTGCTCCATGAAGTGGAGGGGATTCCAGAAGGAATGTGCTTCATGAAGTGATGTTTCCTAGGCTAGTCATAGGGAATAGGTGCATATTGTAGGATCTTTGTGAAGTAGAAAGGAATCCGCGAAGCAATGCATCACGAAGCAGGGATGCCTCGTGAAGCAAGGTGTTCTGAAGTAATGTGCTTCATGAAGCACAATAACCCTGCCTTAGCATGTGGGTCATGTGTGTGTGGAGGGCGTTTCACAAAGCATAAATGCTTCATGACGACCCGAGTCCCCATGGGGATCTCCTTCCTTCGCGAAGGCCCGTGGGATTCATGAATGTAATCCCTCTCAGAAGAGGGGTTCAATTAAAGCAAAGGGGGATGCACTTTTTGAATAAAAAGTACCTTGAGAATCCCATGGTTCACAGAGCAAGGAGTGCTTCGCGATTTGAGAGATCGGAAGGTGAAAGGTCAGATGATCTATCGTTTAGGCTTGAGCAGAGCCCTATATTTATAGGCAAGAGGTTCCGCGAAGCAGAGGTCACTCGGTGCAAAGAGAGAGTTTTCTCTGTGGTGAGTCATGAACATCAAATTCAGATGCGGAGCCTCCCACCTTCTTGCTTCGCGGCGGGCTCACAAACTTCAAAAGGGTTCATAGAGAATCCTGCCTCTTTTCTCCGCGGCGGGCTTGCGAACGTCAAATTCGTTCGCGGGGCATCCCGCCTCCTTGATCCATGGCTTTCTCATGAACTTCAAAGGGGTTTGTGGGGAATCCCACCATTTTACTCCGTTTTGGGATCGCTAACGTCAAATGGTTTCATGGGGCATCCCACCTCCTAACTTCATGGCGGGCGTGGAGCCATGAGGCTCCACGAAAGGGCTTCGTGAGGCAGCCCCAGAGACTTCCCTCTTGTTCTTCTTTATCCAAACATTTGAATTCAAAAAATTCCTCCCCTCAGACTTGGAGCCAAGGAGAAATCAAATGTCAAAGTCAAAGGGTCAATCACCAAAATCTCTTGGCCATCCGCGAAGCTGTTTCACGAAGAAGTCTCGCGAAGAGGATAGGCGACGTTCAGGCTGAGTGCGCCGCAAAGCTCAGCATGACATGGACACATTGCGAAGATTTGAAGGTCGTCTCCTATAAATAGGAGAGTTGACCTCTCTTTTTCCATTTATTTTCTCCATGACTTTGGCTTGTAGTGATCTCAATTCACGTAGCTCCACGTACTCTGTGGTTGCTCTCCGAGAATCAGGGCTTCTACATCACGGTGCAAAGCGAGTCTTCGACTCTGCGACAGTGCTCAACGACTTTCTTTTGTAAGGTCAGGGAAGTGCATCGTGGAAATTCTTCATGAACGAGCTCCAAAAAATTTCTATGCGAAAGTGCTTACCAAACCAACCACAATAAACACACAAACATAAAATTGAATGGATCATCAGGAGGCCGCCAGGGGGGTTCTCATGGACGCTTCTCGAAGGGAAGAGATGACGAACCTCTTAGGCCTAGGGGAGTTAATACAGATCCATTATGACCATGACTCATTGGTGGAGATTCTACCAGAAATACAAAGAAAATATCCACTTTGAAAGAGGCTACCTTTGTATGGATTCGGGCTGAGGGATGAAGTCTTCATTCCTAAAACAAGTAAGGATGAGCCAACTTACTGGTTCATAAGTACGTCGTGTCAGCGTCAAAGGTTCAGGTCAGCTGACAGCCATGGCCAAGAAGACTCCACCCCCATCAATGATGATTTAATATATAACCACATGAACAATGTGGATGGGAAGGAATTGTAGCAGGAGAAGTCACCCCCCTCTGTACCAAAAAATCTTGAAGGCAGCCATGAGGAACCCGAGGAAGGGATGGTCTGAGGAGTGGGACCTGCGCCAGGGTGGCAACTTCACAGATGATTGGGCCTGGGCCTACTGGTTAAGTTCCTCATGTGAAGATTTTGGGGATGAGCTAAGGAGAGTGGGCCTATATGAGGTGGCTTGGTCCTCCTAGTTTAACATATATCAGTCGAAGAAAATGATGCTGGATTTTCTGAGTAGGTGGTCATTGAGGACCAATACCTTCCACCTACACCACTGGGATGTTGGTATCAGCTTGTGGGATGTGCACCAGATCTCAAGGGTCCTGATATTGGGGACGATTTATGATGAATTCCTCCCCATCATGGGTGTGTGGGAGGATCCAGAGCAAATGTCATGGATATAAATGGAGTTGATGGAGTTGGTGCTGGGAGAGGAAAAAGAAGCCGTAAGGGATGTCCATTTCAGGCGGTGGTTCAAGCAGTTTCTAAACTTCCCGGAAGATAGGAAGTTTCCTATGAGGCCTAAAAATTTCCCAAAGGGGGCTCAATGAGGCAAGGAGTAATCGTACTAGCAGATCTTGGAGGACATCCAATGGAAAACCTATGGATTTAGCGTCAACACCGAGAAGAAAGTGATAGTTAGGTTGGCGGCATTCATCATGGATCTCATTTGCTATTGGATCCTGCCAGTGAGGGATACAAACATGGGCGTACAACTGATCACATTTATCATGGATTCCATGTTGGCGATAGGAAGGTGAGTATACCTTGGGATCCTGATGCTTTCCAAGATATATAAGATTTTGTGGCATGTTAGTGAGGGGAATAGGCCTCAGAGGATATGTGGGCCATTCCACTTTCTTTATGGGTGGATAGAGGCACATGTTAAGAGGGTTTATGAATTCCTAAACCCCATCTCACCCATATGGTCAAAATTCAGCCCGTCAATCCTGAATGCTGTGGGAATATTTCTAGCCATGCTGACCACACTGTTCGTACTGAACCGGGTGTGGAAGGTGGAGGAATTCAACTTTCACCCATTTCTGTTTCCAACGGGTGCTTTTACTGATGAAGACCAAGGAATAGAAGAGCAGGGGTCCTATTTCTTGTCCTTTCGAGGTGGAGTCCTGGTGGAAAGGGTGGACCGTGATCCCCTTTGAGATCCGTACACCCCGCACCGATTTGACCGTAAATTTCGGTGTATGCACCGAATGAACCTGCGAGTCTATCTAGGGGTGAGCCACAAAGAACACCCATGTGTGATAAGTTAGATGTGGATCATGTTCACATAGTAAGATGAGAAGATGTGGAATGAGATACCTCATCCTACTGCTATCTTTGAGTTGGTAAAGGAGTATGCCCAAAGTTGGGAGGCAGCCTACCCGGGGGAGATGCTGAAGCAGCCAACCATTCAGATCGAGCCTCCTCAATCTATAGGTCAGGTCCAGAAGGTAGCAAGGGAATCTTGCGGTGGTGGGGATGACATGGAGGTAAGACCTGCACCAGTTGAGGGTTAGGCAGCAGTGATAGATCCAACAATGGTAGCAGACCCCGCGGTTCTAGAAGAACAGAGTCATCCAGAGGGGAGGCCACTGAGAAGATTCTGTAGGATATCTATCCAGGCTTTGGGGAAGCGGTTACTCCATATATACATGCCATATAATGTTGTCTTCCTAGAGGCCTAGGACATATGGGAATTCAACTAGAAATTCCTCAACCCGTCTAAGATGTGGCTATAGTTAAACCATATCGGGATGGGTTTTCCATGGATAGGCCCTATCAGGGCTGGCTTTGTAGTGTCTCAGGCAGAGACGGAGCAATACCTGGCAGAACTGGAGGACTTTGTGCATTCCCGAGGTGCCCCACGTCTAATGACAGACCGTTTCAAGGTGATGTTGGATCGTACAGTCCCTCCGCCATTGTCGGCCGCTGAACTGAGAGACTGATTCCCTCTATCGGAAGAATCAGACGAGTCCTCCTGGGGGACGAAGTCAGTAGAGGGAGCCCGCTGGAGGAGGGAGAAGTCGGCAATCGAGACTCATATCTTGAAGATTTTATGGAGTCCCTTGAGGTAAAATCCCAAAACCCTTCCTTAGGGTGTGCTTCCCAGACATTTTGGACTCCTCACTAACATTAGAACTATGCAGGAGGACCTCGTACACAGAACTCGTTCTCATACCTCAGTAGATGCAGATGAAGGGCCTTCAGGATCCACACCTGTGGATGCATAAATTGCTATTTCCAGCGGGTCCAGGACACCTGAGGTGACCCCTCAGAAGCTTTCATACCTTCCGACTATATACGGGGGGCCATGCCTTAGGGTCCTGATAACATCAACCTAAGAACGAGACCAGGAATTCGATCTCTGTAAGTTTCTTCTACCAAATTCATGGATGTCACCCATTAACCATGTAAACTAATGTTCAAGGACACTTTAGGTGCACACAGTTATTCAAATGGAATGGGTCTCCATAGTGAGGTTGGTTGTGGATTCTAGCAGCATCTTTCCTAGAGGAATGTTGGTGATCATGGAGGCGGATATCCAGACTGACTGAATTGCGGTGCTCCCGATCGCTGGTGGGAGCGCCAGCGGGGATGTGCCTGAGATTATTGAGGTGGGATCCGATGTTGAGGATTGATCAGATAGCCCAGGTCCCAACGTGCCTAATCAAATGCCAGATGTGGACCCTGCTGACGAGTTCCTAAGAGCGTTCCCCGCATATGGGCCTGCCAACCACGCTAACTGGGACGAGATGACCTATGATGAGGAAGACATCAAAATAGTCCATCACCGATCGTGGAAGCTGATCAAGAGCTTCATTAATGACACCCCCAAACACTATTGATAGATGATATGGACAAACTTCGCTCACGACCGCGAGAACTGTGTGATAGGGGAGTGGATTCCCAGCATCCTCACATACTCGTCCGAGATCTTATGGCAAAGAATATTTGGGAGTATGATTGTGTCCTTGGTGTGGGATGGTAGCAGAGTAAATCAGTTAACATCTAGAAGCTCTGGGAAGCTGATAATGAAGTTCAACGGCTCCAGGTCTGGGAGGATGAGCACTCAGCAACCATTAACTCGCAATTGGGGTCGATATTGAGATTGAAGGCCCATCTGGAAGAGGCTGAAGAGGGCCGTAAGCGAGCCTCTATAGAGATGACCATCATCCGGACCGATATAGAGAGAGCTTAGATTGAAGCCAGTGAATTGCTCCCCATCGCTAACAAGTAGGAGTGGAAACTGAATGGGCATCATCAAATCATAAACGCTACAATGTAGAGGGTGGCAGAGTTGCAACTTTATTTGGACGGGATTAACCCATCCATGGGAGGGATAGACCCTCGGGTGGTGTAGAGATCACAAACCCTCTAACGTACTTTCATGATTTGATTATTTGGATGCCATGGCAGGCATGAGTCCTATTATTAATGTTGGTTCTACACGCATCTGTCATATTCATGAAACACCCAGTGATCATTCCCTAAGCTCACGCGAGTTGAGCCCAATGTGAGAAACAAGGGATGATCGCTATGTTATTCCATCTGAACATAAGAGTGCTGACCAAGTTTCGGGAATCCAGGGTTTTGAAAACCAACCCAAATTTATAGGAAGAGAAGGGGGAGACCTTATTGAAGAATGAGGCTCTTATAACAGTCAAATTACCATTTTCCCAGTGTGCTCTTATGCATTAATGGGGTAATGGAAGAGGCCCTAGAATAAATCCGAACAAGGGGGAATGGAAGGTTTTAATGAAAATACCCAAGATTCGGAACACTGTAGTGATGGCATGACAATTAAGAATGACTGTTGATTGTGTTTGAAACATAGTATCCTTATTGTGTTAGCCTGAAATGGGGATAAAAAATGAGGTCTGACCACTGACCATGTTCGAAACATGGGGCCTGACTCAAAATGTTATCCATTAGTCTTCCATAACATTGGCCCAGGACAGTAGGTGAGCCATAGGTCGAGCATCCTTACTATTAAGGGGTTCTTTTAGACATGAAGAAGGATGAGGATCTGAATAAATGGAATGAAAAGCGTGGAGAGTGGAGTGATGGGTTGTTCGACTGGAGTCCAACACTCTTGAAATTATGCCACCGTGGTGGAAACACATTAGGTGGGTATATCGATCTGGTCAGGGATCAAACATACTTCCAAATAGAATCTCTCCGATAAGGACCTGGAAAGACCTGTAGTCTTATGTCATACGGTAAAGACGGTGCACATAGTTTAAAGGTCATACTTCCTGGGCCATGGTTAATAGTTTAAACTCATGTTACATGGACTATATGCTCCTAGTTTAAGGTCATAGAGAATGGTCTGTGATCAGGGCCGAGGGGCCAAGAGGGTTAATTACCCTAGGGCTGGGCCCAAGGCAAAATGCATGGGCATCACTACGTATCTCAAAAAGATGTGAATCAATATAAACGTAGTTCTTGGGGTGCAGTGTGGTCAGAGACCAACACTGGTAGGGAGAATTCTCTCTGGAGAGGAACCTAACGCATCCCATGTTTAACATAGGGCATCCTGAACTTGTTTAGGGTAGAACCAAAGTTTAATTTCATTAATTTAGGAAACATGGACTCGTGCATTTTAACATCGTACGATAGGACATGGAGTAAAAGGGAAGATCCTCGGAAGGGAGCACATGGTGCAGTAGATATAAACCCGACGTGAATTAGGACTTGGAGTCTGGATCACACCATGTATCCCCAGAAAAAAATCTTCAGGTCAAGGGACCAAAAGTAAAAATTAGGCTGGGCATAAAGAAAAGTAGTCGGGTGTTCCTACGTACCCCATGAGGATGGGAATCAAGCCATGTGTAGTTCTTGGAGATATCGTGCAATTTAACGTCTTGCGGCAAGGAAAAAAAGTAATATTATTTTATGGTCATAGAGATCGAACCAAATGGTAGGGAATGTGGGAGCAACATGGTGAGGTAATTATGTAACCCGTCATGAATGAGGATTCGGAGTCCAGATCACCATGTGTTCCATGAGGAAGTTTTAGGTTGAGGGACCGAAAATGAAATTTAGACTGGTCTCGATGCAAATTGCACAGGAATTACTATGTATCCCATGAGGATGGGAATCAAGCCACACGTAGTTCTTGGGGTGGCATGGTAATGTACCAGTGCCAGGGATGATGAGGTTGTGGGGGTCTGGCCCTTGCACCAAAAGAAGCGGTATTTGATAGATCTTGCTTGTATTTTAGGATGAATGTGTGTTTTTTTAAGCGATGGGCATAGGATATAATTTCCAGGAATCACCACAGTAATCAAGCCATATGAGGTGATGAAAAATGGTACGGTGTGTGATCGATACCAAACATGATTCCCCCTCGAGTGAGGATATCACAAAACAATGTCGTTTTTCATCATGTGTCCAGAATGATAATGTCACAGTTTAGGGTCATGTGATGTGACCAACCATGCATTTTAACTGCGTGCAATATAGACACAATAGTTTAAAGTCATGTGGGACTAGGCAACATTGTTTAAAGTTATATAGCTCAGACATATGCGGGAGAGATGAGGTTCTAGAGGGAATATACACAGTGTGAAAAAGCATACCCAACATGAATTGGGATGGAGTCCACATCATACCATGCATGATTCCAAGGATGAAACCTTAGGCCAAGGGGCCTGAAAAGGTCAAAGGGCATGGGACAGGAGAGGCTAGCCACCATGTTGAGCTGGACCCAAAGGCGAGATGTCCGGGTGTTCCTATGTATCCCATGAGGATGGGAATCAAGCCACTCATAGTTCTTAAAGGTGCCTTTTAACGTCGTGCGAGTCAACATACAATTTAATGACATGTGGGACATGATGTAGTGGGGGCTAACTCCTATAAAGGGGCATACGTAGAGCGGCTATTTCAAACCCGATCCCTAAGCCGACATGAGTCAAAATAGGTTTGGGAAATAAGGTTGGAAGAGGTTTTTTCAATACCTGGAATGCACGCCAAAGGTGAGTAAGTGTGAAGACTCGAATGATGCTTTTATTGCAGCTTTGGTCCTCCTAACGTGCAAATCCGCACTAAGGGATAGTGACAGGAGTGTCAAAATTCCATTTGGACATGACGAGGTGGAAAATAATGTGAATCACATAACCAACATTCAAGGATTAAAGGGGCTGGCATGGAAATGGAAGATAACTGTTGACCATGTTCGAAACACAGCATCCATATCGTGTGGCCTGAAATGGGAACAATAAATGAGTGTCAACTGCTGACCAAATTCGCAACGTGGGACTTGTATCGATTTTTTGTTTGAAACCCTCGAGGACATTAGCCATTAATGGTAGGATATCCCTTAGGCCTATCATCCATGCCATTTGGGGGTCCCTTCTAGTGTGAAAGATTATGGAAGCCCAAATTAAGGGGAACACATAGCCTAAAAAATAGGCTAAAGCATGTCTACGTAGAATATGAAACTCCGAGTGCTAAACCAGAGTACTCTTGGGCACATTGGTGAACCACCGTAGAGGGTTACGGGGCTCAACTTGAGAGTATCCAATTTGAAAAGATGAGTATAGAACAAAGAGATGGAGAAATCTTAGCAGAAATAGGTACATGGCGTGGTTTTTACAAACTAGAAAATGAATGAGGACATAATCCCATACCACACCATATATCCCTCTAATGGAAGAATGCAGAAAAATGGGCCTAGATAACAGAAAGATCTCTACGATATGGGGCTGGGCCAATAGAAAAAATTTCCGGGTGTTTCTACGTATCCCATGAGGATGGAAATCAATCCACACATAGTTCTTGAATATGTCATGTAGTTTAATGTCTTTTGGAAAGGACAGAAAGTAGGGGAAAGGTATCTCAACAAGGGATGTGTATGGAACATTGAGTAACTCATTGTGAATGAGGACATAATCCAACACCACACCGTACCGTCCTAAGTGAGACCATGGCCAGGGGCCCGGAAAGGCCGAGGGGCCTGAGGTTGGGCCATGGACAGAATGTCATGTCCATCTTACAGTTTAACATATTGTAGTGAGGATAGAGGTATGGGTAAGGAAACTCATCCAAGGATTTGTACGGAAGGGAGAGCAACCCATCCTGAATGGGGACATAATCCTGCACCACACCATACAACCCTAAGTGAGAATTTAGGCGAGGGGATCAAAAAGGCCAAGGGTCCTGAGGCTTGACCTTAGACGGAAAGACCCGTCCAGTTTTCAGTTTATCTTATTTCATTGAGGATGAAGGTGATCTTAGTTTAGGGTCATAGAACACGGACCGTATATGCCTAGTTTAATGTCATATGCGTGGGACATAGAGGGTGATATTAGTTTAGGGATATAGAAATCTGACCATATATGCCTAGTTTAATGTCATATGTGTGGGACAGAGATAGTGATCTTAGTTTAGGGTCATATAACTCAGACTGTATATGCCTAGTTTAATTTCATATTCATGTGACATAAAGGGTGAATCATCGTGTCTACAGAAGACTACAAAATGGAGACGATGATAGAGGACCGTTGTTGACCAGGTTTGCAACATAGTATCCACCCTTGTGTAACCAGAAGGGGGGAGAACAATTAATCGTCGACCATTGACCAAATTTGAAACACGAAACTTGTATCAATTTGTCACCCTCAATCCTCGAGGGATTTATCCCTTAATGGTAGGAGATCTCTTGTGTCAAGAATCCATGCTATTCGGGCATTGGTTCCTATATGGTATGTTTGTGCCTACGGGAATTGGTTCCTATATGGCCTACGGGCATGTAATAGGGTTCCACCTCATCCCTTGAAAGGTGGATTATCATAATCAATAAAAAATGAAGGCCTTCGGGCCATTGGAGGAAGGGGTGGATGCCTCAAGGGGATATGTGTGGTGTGGCAAAATAGTCCAATGTAAATGAGGACTGGAGTCCATAGCGTACCACACAATCCTAAATGAGAACTCGGGCCAGAGGGCGAAGGGATTGAAGGACCTGAGGTTGGGTGCCCCGGCCAAATGTATCCACATGGACTTTCATGCGGGCATTGCCTCGTCATAGCTCCTAAGCCCGCATGAGTAATGCTCGGTGTGGGAAACAAGGAGTAGGATTAGGCTCTCCCCATCTCATAACGGCCAGACAGCTGGCATCACCCAAGGGAAACCACGACTTGAAGATGTAGTGGGGAAGAATGAACCACTAAACTCCATGTTTGATACATATGGGTGTGGTGAAAATGATAGAGGATAGCTATTGACCATGTCTGAAACACAACATCAATATCGTTTGACCTGGAACGGGAAAAAAAACGTGGATCGCCCGCTTACCATATTCGCAACGCGGGGCTCTTGTCAATTTGTTGTTCGAAATACTTGAGGACGTTGGCCTGTAATGGTAGGATCACCCTTGGGCCAAGCATCCATGCCATTTGGGGGACCTTTTGGACATGAAAATGATGGGGTCCCAAACAAGGAGAGTGAGTGAAGCATAAGTATGCCTGTGTATTTCAACATCAAGTAGGATAGTGAAAGAGGTGGAAGTCTCTAAGGAGTGGAATGCAAGGTGGGGATATGAAAAACTTGAGGTGAATTGAGGAAAAATCCTTCACCACACCATATTTCTTGACCCAATATGAGATTCTAGTGTTTGGGGCTGGACCGACAGATGAAATGTCCGGGCGTTCCTACCTATCCCATGAGGATGGGAATCAAGGCATACATAGTTCTTGAAGGCCATGCAGTTTAACGTCGTGCAGTGAGAACATGGGAGGATAGAAGAATGGGGAGGGGAACATGGTGCGACTGCCGTAATCCTAACATGAGTGGGTATAGATAAGCTTACACTATACCATGCAAGGATCCTCCGAGAGAACCATACCTAGGGAAGATAATTGAAGAGAAGAGTCTGGGGGCTGGACTCAGGGCCGAGCGTCTGAGCATTCCTACATATCCCATAAGGATGGGAATCTTGCCTTATGTAGTTCTAGAAGATCCATACATTTTAATGTCTTGTAGGATGATGAAAAGTTTAACATCATGCGAGACGAAGCAGTTTAGGTTCATGCAGGACCTGACAGTTTAGGGTCATGCAGGACCAGGCTGTTTAGGGTCATGCAGGACCATCATACAGTTTAGGGTCGTGCGGGACCATCATGCAGTTTAGGGTCATGCATGACTGTCCAGTTTAAGGTCATGCAGGACCATACAGTTTATGGTCATGTGGGACCCTACGACTTAGGCAAATTATTTCTTGAGGAAATTGTCATTGGTGGGAGGAGTTATATGCTCACCATCCATGGTCTCCAGTGAGTATTCACCATTAGGGTAAACCCTGTGAATTATGTAAGGTCCTTCCCATTTGGGCTCCAATTTCGGTGGCTTCTATCCTGGAATCATTGGCGTCCTCAAAGACAGAACTAAATCACTTTACAGGACATATCGGAGGCGAACCCTCTTATTGAAGGCTCTAGCTATCTTATTCTAATGCCTTTTCAGATCGTGCCGGGAACGAAGCCTGTTTTCATTAGGTGATTCCAAATTGGCCAGACGAATTTCAGCTACTTAATCTGGTGCCTGCTAATCATAGACCATTGTGCGTAATGAAGGAAACAGAATCTTGATAGGCAGGACGTCTTCTGTTTCATATACCAGGGAATATGGGGTCACCTGTGTGGAATTAAAAGTCGTCGTCTGATAAGCCCAGAGGGAATTGGGGAGCTTGTTCGGCCAACTCTTCTTGTTCTGACCAACCATTTTCTGCAAAATTTTAGAGAGGGTTTTGTTGAATGCCTTGATCTACCCATTTTCCTGCACATGGTAGTGGTAGGTATGGTTAGAACAGATGTTGTACTTGGCATAAAACTTCTTCAACTCAGATGCATGGAAGTTGGTGTCGTTATCTTTGAGGACGGTGTGAGGTAATCCAAATTGGTAAATGGTATTGGAGCTCATGAAGTCAACGATGGAACGGGATTTGACCTCCTTGAGTGGAACTATCTCCACACACTTGGAGAAGAAATCTGTACCCATCAGGATGAATCTGCACTGGTGAGCTGTCACCAGTGGATATGGTCCCACGACATCGAGTCCCCACACTGAAAATGGCCAAGAGTACTTGGTGGAGTGGAGAGGCTCTGGTGGCCTATGCATCAAGTTGGCATGAACTTGACACACATGACACCTTTTGGAAAACTCAATGCAGTCATGGATCGTGGAGGGCAAAAAGTAGCCCAGTCTCTAGATCCGATAGGACAACTTTGGCCCGGTCTGATGAGACCGAAAGGAACCGGTGTGAACCTCTTGCATAACCTAATAAATCAAGAATCCTTGAATTCAATGGATAAGAACCCCACTAAACCCACACGTCTATAGAATCCGCTCATGGCCAGGGCTGTCCTGGAGGGTGAACTACAACACGCAGTGTTGGATTTGCTCGTTCTTGGCCCGATCATCCAGGAGGTAACTATTTTGGAGATACTCAAAAAAGGGGGATCTCCAGTTAGGATTCACTTAAACCACTACATCTGGGGGTCTTGACATGGAAGGTCCAGTTGTAAGATGTCTCACCTATAGGCCATCGTTGTCATCTGGGGTGACGGGAGCAATGACTCTCTAATGTGCCTTGTGGATAATCAGATCATCCATCTCGGGTTCTGCATGTGATGCAGCTTGGACGACTAAAGAATCATCTTGACCATTATATAACTGAGAGAAATGAGTGAATTCCGGACAAGATAGGAACTGGTCCATTATATGGAGAGGGCGCTCAAAAAATGGTACGAGCTCTAGCTATCTAACGACACAGTCACCGTTGATCTTCTTGATGACTAGTTTAGAATCCCCTTTCACATGAAAATGGGGCACATCAATATTGAGGGCCAGCTCGAGGCCAGTGATTAGAGCCTAATACTCTGCCTCATTGTTGGTGCAGCCTTCTGATAATAGGAATGATTATGGTAGAATGGATTGTGCCAGGGTAATATATATGATACCCAATCCTACCCTGTTGAGCTTGGGATCATTGAGGCTCATGCCAGTGGGGATTTGGGAAGCACCATTGAAGTGCATCTGCCAGCACAACATGACGTAGTCTACCGAGAGGGTCGCCTCATCGGGGAAATCAATATCCAAAGACTGGTCAGCAGGAGCTAGATGGGCAGCAAGGAAGTCTTCCAATGCTTTCCATTTAATATATTTCTAAGGGACAAACCTGATATTAAACTGCTGAAGAATCACTACCCACTGAGCTATAAGTCCTGTCAACATGGGGCTATTCAGAATGTACTTCAGTGGGTCTACCCGAGACACTAGATGTACCTCGTGGTATTACAAGTAATGTCACAATTTCTGTACTGCTAATACCAGTGCAAGGCACCTCTTTTAGATGGGGGAGTATCTGATCTCTGTATCTATGAGCATACGACTGAGGTAGTAGAGGCTATTTTCTGTCCCCTCGTTGTTCTTCTGGGTGAGAAGTACGCTGATAGATTGTTCCTGGGTGGCCACATAAAGGACCAATGGATTTTCGGAGATGGGTGGAATTAATACCAGAGGCTGGAGAAAATACTGCTTGATTTCCTCAAATGTGGTCTGGCACTCTTCATCCCACTCTTAGGCGGTGCCTTTCTTTATGAGCTGAGAAAAGGGCTTACACTTGCTGTTTAGATTTGAAATGAATCGACATATGTAGGATATGTGGCCTTGAAAACCCTGAAGCTCATGAATATTTCTCAGGGGAGGCATCTGGATGATGGCCTTGATCTTCTCTCGGTCAATATCGATACCCTGGTATCTGTCAATGAAGCCAAGAAATTTGCTGAAGGTGACCCAAACGGCACATTTCAATGGGTTCATCTTCAGGTGGAGAGAACGGAGGAAGCCGAACACTTTTTTAAGGTCCTTGAAATGATCCTGGTGCTGACAAGATTTGGCCACCAGATCGTCCACATCGCATTCCACCAATGTCTCAAGGATTGGATTGAATATGCGATGTATGGCACACTGATAGGTGACACCTACATTCTTTAAGCCGAAGGGCATGACCTGGTAACAAAAAGTACCTTGGGGCACCCTGAAAGCTGTGGAATTATCGTCCTCAGGACCCATTTGAATCTAGTTGTACTCGAAGTACCCATCCATGAAGGAGAGGGCTTGTCATCCATATGTAGCATCAATCAACAACTCCGTCACAGGAAGGGGAAAATCATCCTTCGGATAGTGAAAATTAAGATCCTAGAAGTCAATGCAGACTCTGATCTATCTATTCTTCTTTCTGATTGGAACAATGTTGGCTAGCCATTTTGGGTACTGGACCTCCTTGAAAAAATTGGCCCTGATGAGTTTATCAAATTCCACCTTAACCATGGCACCGTGAGAAGGGTGCATATTTTTAGGAGGATGATTGAACTCGCGATGATTTCCAAGGAGATCGAGGCGGTGGATGACTACCTGAGGATCTTGTCCTGGAATCTCATTGTATCTCCAGGCGATATGTCACGATGTTGTTTTAGGAAGTCTTCGTACCGCTGCTACTCCTCAAGGGACATGGCGGCTCTAATCAACGTGGGTCTCAGTTCTGCCTCACTACTGAGGTTCACCTGTACCATTTCATCGACCATGGTGGAGACACCCTCCTCAAAGGCGGGGGGGGGGGGGGGAGTGTCCTCCAAATTCTCTTATTCACTTGTGGAGGAGGGATCCCCAATGGGAGGATATTTCTTAGAGTTGACAGACCCTGAGGAGAGGCTGGTACTAGCCTGAGCGGTAGTGGTCACCGCATCAGGAGATTCTGGTGCTACTGAAACCATAGCAATGAAGGTTTTAGACCCGATCCCATCTAGTCTTTAGCCCAAGGGGACAAGCTTGATGATATCAAAGCAATAGTGGCTCATCGGCTTGATCTAGTTAATTCCAGCCCTGCGGAACAAGAAAGTATGAAATATTTCTGTTTCCATGGGGCGGACATCCCAATACCTTATGGGAGTAGGGTGCACAGAGATCACCGAGGATTGATTCGTATAAGAATACGAAGTGATATCCCGAAGTCACTTGGACCTGAGAATATGATTCCCCCTTATACTACAGACAACAAAACATTTCCCCATATCGGGGGTTGTGGCCTCCAATCGATGGATCAGGAAGATGTAGGCGTCATCTAGACCTGCCAAGGGGTCTGTTGCAACCGCGGCATGATCTACCTCATTAGTCTGAATCTGCTTGTCCTTTATCTAATAATAGTTTAAATCTAGGTAGTGGGCTTCACAAGAGGCAAAAGGAGACACGCAACCTTGGAGCACATCCACTCGAACGTTGAGGGAGTAGTTGAGGCACTGGTGATATGATAAGGGAACCGCCGCGTGTAGGTGGGTCCATGGTCTTCCCATCATTGCATTGTACACAGTGTCTTGGGATACAACCATAAATTTGGTGCTGGAAACTAGGCCACCGAACGGGGTCTTCAAATGGATCTTGCCGACTGGGGTCTGATCTGTCCTGTCGTATCCCTGGATTTTTAGGTCGAAGGGAGTCAATTCATCTTCAGATAACCCCAACTTCCACAGTTTCCATGTTGGGATAAGGTTAATCCTGGAGCCTATGTCAACAAGACAGCGGCAAACCTCCATGCCATTGAATTTTCCAGTGATGTACATTGGGTGAATGTTCCCATGTATGGGAGAGCCTTCGTCTTCTCCAAAGAATGATATAATGTCCTGGCATTCATCATTCTCGACCGCTTCAGCATGAACGACTTTTGAATCTACTACTTCCATCTCAAACTGAAGGGGGCTTCTTAAAGCCTCAGTGAGGGCCTCACGCATATCTGAACAGAAAGAGAGCCTCAAGGATAGAAATCCTTGCAGGAATTATTGGAGATATGCTTAAGAAAATAATACTTCCACTCCAGGCATGAACTTAAACTTACAGGAGGTCGATCTATGATAGGAGGTATGGCGGGCCCTGCTGGTGGGACCAACAGCTGACTGGTGCTGGGAATATCCCACTGCTCACTAGTCGAAGACTACAGAGTTGCTACTAGATGAGGTCCGGATGACTGAGACCCGGCCTGTATTAGGGCATGGATGGTTATGACGAGGCCTTAGTGGCTCTTCCTGACTTAGTAGCACAAACGGTGGTGGAGGCGGGCCTGATGACACTGTATAAGGAGGTTGCGCATGCTGAGATCTACGCTGGGCCTGCTATCTGGTCTCAATGGAATTCATGAACTACCTGTAAGTTCCAAATGATGTTCCTCAATGACCTGTATGGCCGCGACTTCACCGACATTGGTGTTGACTGGGGATGTTGGGGAGATCTTCCAGGCGCTCCCCATTGTTGGGAGTCATATAGGGGTTTACCAGCTCCACGGTGTTAACCGAAGAATAACCTTGACTATCTCTCAAATATTCATCCACTAATGGGAGAATTATAGGAGGAATCCCCATCTTCGAGGTCATGAAGTCACTGAGAGTACAATACGACAATGACATTGGAGGGCGTATTGCTTTCCCTTGCATCGCCGATGCTTTCTCTTCTGGTAAGGGGATGACTGAGGCGACGATTCAGAAGTAGTAGACATGAATTATGAAGGATCTTTCTGATTTAGGTGTGCACATATGACACTATGGGAACGAGAGACCGTTTTGTGAGCCATCCAGTCATCATAATTCTGGGACCCATGATTAGAAACCTACAGCCACTTGCCCTCACTGTCTCTACTGCTGTCTGGACTTACGACGATGCATGCCACCTGTGTTGGGGCCAAGACCAACCTGAATATGTTTTTATCGACCTGGTCTTCAATCCAGTCTTTTTACACATAGCATTTCTTGAGATTGTTTCCCAGGATCAATTGATAGGGCTAGTAGTTGGGGCGATCAGTGAGGTTTTCCTCTTCTAGCCTTCTATACTTAGTCAAACGCAGAATCCCCTGTTCTAAGGCACTCTAGAAATATCCAGAAACCTGACTCTCAGTGAATGTGTAAGTATGGTTTCTTCTGTCCAGAAAGGGGGCCCTTGGATCCTTACCCTGATGAGGTGCTGGAGGAGCCTGTCAAGCAGGCAGGGCCTGATTGTCCCATATAGGTAGTGGTGGCACATTACGTGGGGGCACCTACCGATTTTGAGGTAGCTGCTGCTAGGATAGAGGCAAAGCCTATGGTGGTGGGCCTTTTGGAGGTTGCGGAGGTGGCTCCATTGGTAATAATTCCAATAGACGTGCCTGACTGGCCTGTTGTACGGCTTCCTTTAGGTGCTGGGCCTTATCAGATAAGTCTCGAAATCCCTCGGGATAGTTCTGGGTGATCAGAGAGGGAACCAATTCCATCTTGACGTTCCCTATACACATCATTAGTAATTTATCTTGAGTCAGTGTCATGTCAAGGTAATACGCGAGTCCTTTCCACCAGGCGACAAAGTCGGTGACACACTCATCAGGACTCTACTTGCGGTTGAAGAGGTCTGTGATACTCGTCTTCCGTGTGGTGGAACTGAACTGGTAAATGAACTTTCTATGTAGGTCCTCCCAGTCGATTATGGATCCGATGGGGAGCTGGATGTACTAGACAAATGCAGGCCCTTCCAATGTCTGTACAAAACATCAGAGATTGTCAGCTTCTTGCTGCACTGGAGTTCCCAACATGGGGCCACACCTTGAGGTAAAGTGGGGAAGGTGATGCGGCGGGTCCCCTGTTCCATTAAATGGGGAAAAGGTGGGATTACTAAAACCCGGAGGTGCCGACATATCATCCACCCATGCTGGATATTGCTTTTCATCAGGCGGGAGTGCCACCTGTCACGTTTCCAACACCTCAAGGTGGGCAATGAGTGCCTCCATAGGATCATCTGGGTGGGGGTCCCTGTATTGATGGGGATCCCTAACCACGAGTGCATTGGAGGGTTCTTAAACATGATAAGGCAGCTCATCGGCTCATGAAGCAGCTAGTGGAGCAACCTGCAGGGCAGCTGGGGGAACCCGAGCTTGGTTCCTTGGATTGCCTCACCATTCTAGAGGGTTTGGCGAGACATACCACGCCCTCTTATCATAAGTTCCGACTTCAACCCTGTCGGTGGGGGCAGGATGGTCAGGGTCACCTGGAGGCAGCTCGTGGAGGGGAAGTTGTTCCTACCCCTATTGTACTGGTCACGGATCCCCGTAATCTGGACGTTGTTCCGCAACACATTCATCCAGGAGGTCATTGACCAAATTTTTCTATTTGGAAAGTTGTTGGTGCAATGCAGCCTTCTTAGGGTCCTCCTCCATCTTCTGTACTAAGGAAGACGGGTTGGAGTGTTTGGCAGCTCCGAGGTTCTCTTTAACATTATTGAGATACTGACTGAGAACCAATGCCTCGGTGGGCACAAGGAGCACCAACATATTCCTCTTCTGACGAGTTACTCTTCCCGATGGATCTAGTAGTGGTGGCACGCCCTCAGGGGGTAAGTCCCCATCAAGAAGCTCTAGCTCATTCTCCTCGTCCAATATGTCATCCATGTTGACCGTGACCCTTCCTGGGGGAATGTCCTCCATATATCCTAGAGATTCAGGATACTATATGATAGAACTAAAGAGGATGGAAGTATACTACCCCCAGCCACAGATTTGAAAATGGGGGGAATCCTCCCTGATAATCTTATGGAGTACCTTGAAACTCTAAACACATTGCTATTGGAGGGCCTTACAATGGCCTGGTGACTCAGGGCGCTGGGCCACAGGGAGTGCAGCCAGGTTGACTAGACGACATTTCTCACCACTGTCCTCGAAATGTGCTTGGCTCTTCGGATAAGACACTCGCTAGTGATGAAGGTGGAAGTGCATCGCCCAGTGGTTTTGATGAAAACAATCAAACTCCTCTTGAGTAAGGGATTCCAGAACACTAAAATTCGGCACTGTAACCATCCAGAAAAACTCCAGGAAGTGGTCATCTACGAGGATATTTCATAAGCTCCTTGGCTCGGATTCAGAATTTGACCCTTGATTTCCCCATTATTCGATTGGGGGTGGCTGAGGAACTGGCAACGGTACTTGAGGAATACTGCTAGGGAGACAGGCTGGTCAGTGGAGAGTATGATGAGTGAGCTGACAAACTGCCACATCTTGGGCTATCCTCTGAAGTGTGTAGTGACCTGGCCACCACATCACGGTAAGATGGGCTGGCATCGACAGTTCCTAGTGCATGGGATAGGGCTACTGGAGATATTCCATGCTGTTTCTCACCCGTCATTGGTCCCAGAATAGCTCTCTGTGATCTCTAGTTAAGATAGAGAGTACTTCTGGTGATGACAGTGGTGATTTCACTACTGTAACCTATGGGGTTTCCAAATTTTCATCGTCCTAGATATACCTATGAAGGTAGGTGGGAATATGATGGACCTCACATTCTGGGAGTACTAGACTGATGGGCCTCATTTTCGCCCCAGCCCTTGACTCGGATGACCAAGGGGAGGGTTCCCGCACTGAGTTGTATTCAACTTCAGAGTCTGAGAAGTGGACTGGTTTGATCTCGGTCCGGAACTTCCTAGAATTCTTCTTGTGGTGGAGATGACCCACCTTCTTGGACCTATATGGCTCTTTGGGATAGGGTATATTTTTGGCACGAGGAGGTCCTTCGGCCATACTGGTGCTGGGGTGGAGAGGGTCCCCGCTTGAATAAGCCAGGGTGCAAGGAGCACTGGAACAGATATCAAAGGGAACATGGGGAGGACCTCTGTGGGTAGTGCCGGAGTGCGTAGAACCTCCTCTGGAACCGGTAGGAGTATGTGGGGACCTTCGTGCTTGTGTCCCCTGGTGACATCATTATGAGGAGAGTCCTTGTACTGGTCTAGCTGAAAATGGGTAGGACCTCCGTGCTGGGTGCTGGTGAGGTGAGGTCGGCCCTCACTCCCTTGATTTCTAGGGCAAGGAGGGCCATTTATAGCTACTCCGAGGACACGGGGAGGGTACCCACATTTAAGAGTGACCAGATGTGCATTGTACCCATACCAACGTTCTGCGGCGGGAGGAATGACTCCATATCCGGTGGAGTGGGCACGTGAGAGACTTCTGTAATGAACGTCACCGCCATAGGGAGGATCCTCATTTGGATTGATGGTGGCATGTGTAAAACCTCCATACCGAGCTTGGAAGTGGGGAAGGCATGTGTTCTTTATGGTAGATGTGTAGGGAGGACCTCCGTACTTGGTGGAATCATTGCGGGTTAGTCCGCGGCGGCCACTGCCTGTGTCGAAGACCAAGAGAGTCAATCCAACCTACCCATGGGGTGGTTGGGGCCTCGATCTAGGTATGGCATATGAATGTCCCAGTTTAGTGTACACATGGAGTTGGTGGTATTCATCAGTGGTGGATCGGGACACAATAGTCGCCGATGTCGACACCCCTTGGTGGACATCCTCTTCGGCTTGAACCCGACGCTGGAATTGAGTTAGAAAGACCGGATCTGGTGGCACATGTACATGTCTTACCTGCTTCTAAGCCAATAATACTGGGTGGAGGCACTGACATGGCCTGGTGGGAGCCCTTACTGGGAGTCCCTGGAATGAGACTCTGACCGAGCTGGCCCAGACATCCCTTACCTCGTTGGCGTAGGACAGGGAGTCGTCGAGGCGTTCTGGGAATAGGCACCCAAAACGGTTATATGTTGGAGTGGGTAGTAGTGGCTCCCTGCACGACCCTTTGGGTGATGTTGACGACGAGGCACAGATGCCTCTAAATCCAGGCCGACCATATCCTAAGTCGGGATAATACCATCCTCCTCATACTGGTGCACAAGGTCATTGATCACCCTTCATTGGATGTACTCTAAGGGAGAGATGGGGTAGAGGCTCCCATCGGTCCTGGTGGTTGAGACCATCGTAATAGAGGTGGAACCACGCAAGAATCCCACACTGGTATTACCCCTGCCCGTGCATCGGTGGGCAAGTGGTGATCAAGTTACGGGTACAGTATCTTGGTTCCTGAAAGCAGGGAGATTAACTCATCAGTGCTAAAAGAAAAAGGGAATCGATGACCAGTGCCCCAGCTCCAATCCATCTTCTATAATCGGTAAGAGGGATCCATATTGACAATGTCAAAGATCAGGATTCCTAACATTCTACTGCCCCAACTTTTGGTGAATTTCATGCTAGGCCAACTATTTTCTTGGGGGACCTAGTGCCGGATATCTAGATCTAGTGACATGCTAATTCACTGATGTCTCAAACGATACTAATCTCTATATTGAGGAGAATAGATTCACTTCGGGTTCACCATTTATGTTTCTGACACTTTCTCTGGGGCACGTCCTTCTGTCTTTTTGGAGGACGAAAGGTGCGGTTTTTTTACCCCACATTCCTGCTTCCCAAAGGTAGGCGGCATCCATTCCTTTTTCAGGAACATTTTCTCCTTGATTGAAACGAGATGATGTGATGTTGGTTCATCCTTATGTGGATTCCTCCTCAGAACTCGTCACCTAGTTCGGGTCTCCCTTATAGATCTTGGACATTTTTCATGAAACTCTTCCTAGTGCCATATCTTTATGGACACCAGTTAATTACACTGCTTCTGTCGGGACATTCCAAAGGGTCTGGCCAGGGCAGTAACCTTCGGTCAGGGGATTAGTCACGTTGGGCATCACTGGCGTGTCTGGATGCTAGGACACTGGCATGTCTAGGTTTCTTCCCCTTATTATAGGTCTTATCAATGGTGTAGAAGCCCGAGGTATACCACCTCGAATGCGGGGAATTTTATGCCATAGGCATGTATCTGAGGTTTTCTTCAGCTTCCTATGTTTAACACAGGGTATGCCGCAGATTTAACATCTAGCAGAGATGGATCAGACTGATTAGAACACTGATTAGAGTGGATCAGATGGGTGAAACCTTTGGAGGGAACACTGATGTTGGGGACAACGTGTGGTTAGATTCCCAATTGTTGTTAAGGGGAATGGGGAATGAGGTGGCATGATCCCACTAGGATGTGGCAGCCTGGGTGAGAATTAGGATGGATGATGGAAGGCTTAATGAAGTTGATAGAGAATGAGATGGATTCCTATCGAGGATGATGATGATGTTGGTCTTGAGTCTTGAAGAGGATTCCTACATATCCCTGTGGCAGGGAATCAAAGTCCTCGTAGTTCACCTGATGACGGCTTACCACCGATTGGGGATTTCAATGGCTTACCACTGGATGGGGATTTCAATGACTTACCACTAAATGGGGTTGACAATGGCTTACTGTTGAATGGGGTCACAATGGATTACCACTGAATGGGGTCACAACGGCTTACTGTTGGATTGGGTTGCAATGACTTACCTCTGGAATGGGTCGCAACAGCTTACTGCTGGATGGGGTCACAACGGCTTACCGCTGGATGGGGTCACAACAGTTTACCACTAGATGGGGTTGAACCTCATGGAGTCTTCCTACGTACCCTTTCTAGGAGACAAGGATCAAATCCCACATAGTTCAGGAGGGATTGGGAACTGACGTGAAGGGGTAGAACAAATGGGTGATGGGATTGAAGCTCAGGGAGGCTTCCTACGTACCTTTCCATGGTAAGGATCAAAGTCCACGAAGTTCAGGATATGGGGGAATTTGGGGCTTATAATCTGAGGCAGCCCAAGGTGTTAGTGAACTAATGTGAAGGTTCGGGACCAATGGATGATGGGATTAAACCTCAGAGAGGCTTCCTACGTACCTTGCCTTGGAAAGGATCAAAGTCCACGTAGTTCAGGTGGGGTTGGCAAACCGACGTGAAGATGGTCGGAATGACCAATGGATAGTGGGATTGAACCTCGGGGAGGATTCCTACATACATTTACTTGGAAAGGATCAAAGAACTCGTAGTTCAGGAGGTCGTGTGTGTGGGACTTACACTCTAGGCATCCCAAAGAGGATTTCATGGTCGATTCTTGCTCTAAGCCCACGTGAGTCATGCTCGGCGTGAGAAACAAGAGGTAGCAAAGACCTAACGATCACGTCACGGGAGGTGCATCTGTGGGAAGTGGAAGGGGGTCTTATGTTTGGTTAGAGGCCAAAAGAGGAAACAGGGGCTTAAGCCTATTTAGCAGCCTAAGGTGATGGAGATTGGGAATTACTCCAGGATGGAGGCCTGAATGGTGACAAAGCCCAGTGAGAGAGGGACTTGGAATCCCGGAAGAGAAGAGGACCAGGGGTGCTACCTCCTACAAGAAAAGCTAGGGGATTAAAACAAGGTGGTTTCCCTTTCCCCATAGACAGATGTTGCTCTGATAAAGAGGATCTAATTCCATGTGAGGAATGATCTCACTCCCATGGAGACCAGTGGGCATACAAAATGTCAATGGTGGGGGAACCCCATGTCTGAGGCATGGGGCATAGTCACAGTTTAACGTCATGTGTTGAGGATTATGGTGCTTGGCTATTTAACACCCTACAGCTTGGACAAGGAGGGTTCACTCCGCACCCCTAGTACTTATATAGATGGTACCCGCATGCCCTTGAGGGAAGGAAGGCATCAATAATGCTGTGGTTAGGGGGGTTTTGAGAGGTGATCCCATTGGGGGTCTAGGTTAGCATGGATATGTGAAGAGGTAACAGATTTTAGCATTCCTATGAAAATAAGCATGAGGTGAAGCAACGCAACAGACAGTATCATCCAAGGGACTTTCAAGTTACTTTGTATGAACCTAAAAGTCTTCATGGGAAAAGGAGTTGCAGAGAAAAGGGGTTAATAGGAAGCCTTGTGAAGCTATGGTGCTTCATGAAGTGGAGGGGATTCATGAAGAAATGTGCTTCTCAAAGTGAAGTTTCCTAGGCTAGTCATAGGGAATAGGTTCATATGGGAGGAGATTTGCGAAGTGGAAAGGCATTTTCAAAGCAATGCCTCACAAAGCAGGGGTGCCTCGTGAAGCAAGGTGCCGTGAAGCAATGTACTTCGCGAAGCACAGTAACCATACCTTAGCATGTGGTTCATGTGTGTGTGGAGGGTGTTTCACAAAGCATAAACTCTTCGGGATGACTCGAATCCCCATGGGTATCTCCTTCCTTCATGAAGGCACATGGACTTAGCAAAAGGCATCCCTCTCAGAAGAGGGGTTCAATTAAAGCAAAGGGGGAGGCACTTTGGGAAGCAAAAGTACCTTGAGGAGATCATGGTTCACAGATCAAGGAGTGCTTCGTGTTTTGAGAGATTAGAAGGCCAAAGTTCAGATGATCTGTCGTTTGGGCTCGAGTGGAGCCCTATATTTATAGGTAAGAGGCACCGTGAAACAGAGCTCACTCAGCTTGAAGAGAGAGTTTGCTCTGCGGCGTGTCACGAACATCAAATTCAACCATGGATCCACCCACCTTCTTTCTCCATGGCGGGATTGCGAACGTCAAAGGGGTTCACAGGGTGTCCTTACTTCTTTCTCTGAGGCAGGCTCATGAACACCAAATGCTTTTGTGGGGCGTCCTGCCTCCTTGCTCCGCGACAGGCTCACGAACGTCAAAGGGGTTCGTAGGGCATCTTGCCTCCTTGCTCTGCGGTGGACTCACAAATGTCAAAGGGGTTCACAGGGAATGCCCCCTCTTTGCTCTGTGGTAAGCATGGGGCCATGGGGATCTACGAAAGGGCTTCATGAGGCAGCCCTGAAGACTTCCCTCTTGTTCTTCTTTTTCCCAAATTTTGGCGTCAAAAAATTCCCCCCTTAGACATGGAGACGAGGAGAAATCAAGGGTCAAAGTATAAGGTTCAATCGCCAAAATCTCTCAGTTTTCCATGAATCTGTTTCGCGAAGAAGTCTCGCGAAGCGGATAGGTGACGTGCAGGCTGAGCGTTCCATGATGCTCGGCGTGGCATGGATGCACCACAAATCTCCAAAGGTCATCTCCTATAAATAGGGGAGATTAACTCTCTTTTTTTCCTTTCTTTACTCTGCGACTTTGGATTGTAGTGCCCTCGATTCATGAAGCTCTGTGTACTATTCACTTGCTCTATGTGAATCAGGGATTCTACTTCACGGCGCACAGCGAGTCTTCGACTCTGCGACAATGCTTAGTGGCTTTCTTTTGAAAGGTCAGGGCAGGGCTCTGTAGACATTCTTCACAAACGAGCTCCGCAACATTGCTCTGTGAATGTGATTCACGAACAGACCACACAAAATGCCCAAAATTAAAATTGAATTTCTCATCAGGAGGCCGCCATGGGGGGTTCTCACGGACGCTACCCGAAGGGAAGAGATGGTGAACCTCTTGGGACTGGGGGAGTTAATACGGATCCATTCTGACCATGGCTCATTGGTGGAGCTGCTAAAGGAGAGCCAGAGAAACTATCCACTATGTAAGAGGATTTCTTTGTATGGATTCGGGCTGAGGGATGCCATCTTCATTCTTGAAGCAAGTAGGGATAAGCTAGCTTACTTGTTCAGAAGTACGCGGTGTCAGCGCCAATGGTTCAGGGCGACTGACGGCCATGCCTGAGAAGACTCCATGCCCGTCGATGATGACTGCCTGTATAAACACATGAACAATGTGTATGGGAAGGCATTTCAGTTGGATATGTCCCCCTCCCCCCCTTGTACCATACAATCTTGAAGGAATCCTTGAATAACCTGGGGAAGGGATGGTTTGAGGAGTGGGACCTACGCTAGGGTGGTAACATCAAAGATGATTGGTCCTGGGCCTACTGGGTAGGTGCCTTGTGTGAAGAGTTTTGGGCTGATCTAAGGAGAGTGGGACAATATGAGGCGTCTTGGTCCTCTTAGTTTCACATTTATCAGCCAAATCAGCTGATGCCGGAGTTGCTGAGTAGGTGTTCATCGGGGAGCAATACCTTCCACCTACACTACAGGGAGGTTGGTATCATCTTGTGGGACATGCATCAGATCTCAAGGGTCCCAATATTGGGGGCGATGTATGATGAATTCCTCACCATCATGGGTGCATTGGAGGATCCAGATCAAATGTCGTGATTGGAGATGGCGTTGATGGAGCTGGTGTTGGGAGAGGATAAAGAAGACATAAGGGATATCTATTTCAGGCAGTGGTTCAAGCAGTTTCTAAACTTCTTGGAATACAGGATGTTTCTGGTGAGGCCTCAGACTTGTCCAAAGGGGGACCAACGAGGCAAGGAACACACATGCTGGCAGCTCTTGGAGAACGACCTATGGAAAACATGGGGATTTAGCATCAGCACCGAGTAGCAGCTGATAGTCAAGATGGAAGCATTCATCACAGCTCTCATTTGCGTTTGGATCCTACCAGTGAAAGATGCAAACATGGGAGTGTGACCCAGCACATTTGTCATCGCGTTCATGTTGGCGAAAGGAAGGTGAGTCAACCTCGGGATCCCGATGTTGTCCAAGCTATACAAGATGTTGTGGCATGTAAGCGAGGGGAAGAGGCCATAGAGGATATGCGGGCCATTCCACCTTCTGTACGGGTGGATATTAGCACATGTTAGGGGGGGTTTATGAATACCCAAACCCCATCCCGCCTTCGGGTTCAAACTTCTACTCGTCAATCCTGAATGCTGCGGGAAGCTTTCCAGCGAAGCTGACCACACCGTTGGTACTGAACCGGGTGAGGAAGGTATAGGAATACAACTTTCACCTGTTTCCATTGCCAACAGGTTCTTTTACTGACAAAAACCAAGGAATAGAAAAGCAATGGTCTTATCTCTTGGCTTTTCTATGTGGATTCCTAGTTTCAAGGGTGGACTGTGAGCCTTTTTGCAATCCATACACCCACACCAATTTTCCCGGTAATTTCGGTGTATGCAGCGACTGACCCCGCGGGTCTATCGAGGGGTGTTCCAAGAGGAACAACCGTGTTTGATGATGCAGATTTGGCTCATGTTCACATGAGAATATGGGAAGATACGGAACGATCTGCCTCTTCCTACTACTATCTTCGGGTTGGTAAAGGAGTATACCCAATGATGGGAGGTGGCCTACCTATGGTGATAGTGAGCCTCCTCAATCTCGAGGATGGTGCTATAAGGCAGAAATGGCGTCTTGCAATGGCAGGGCTACTATGGCGGGGAGACCCGCACCAGTTGAGGGCGAGGCAGCAGTGATAGATCCAACAACGGTAGTAGACCCTGTAGTTCCAGAAGAACATATACATCTAGAGGGGAGGCCACCGAGAGGATTATGTAGGATATCTATCCAGGCTTTGGGGAAGTGGTTGCGCTATATAGACATGCCGTAGAATTCTATATTCCCAGAGGCCTGGAAAATCTGGAAAGTCAATCAGAATTCCTCGGCCCATCTAAGATGTGGCAACACTTGAGCCGTCTTGGGATGGATTTGCTGGTGATAGGCCCTATTAGGGATGCATTTGCGGTGTCTCGGGTGGAGGCAGAGTAATTCATGGAAGAGCTGGAGGACTTTGTACATTCACAAGGTGCCCCACATCCAATGATAGACCATGTCAAGGTGTTGTTGGATCATACGGTCCCTCCGTAGTTGTCGACCTCTAATTTGAGAGAGCACTTCCCTCTATCGGAAGAATCGTACGAGTCCCCCTGGGGGGACGAAGCCGGTAGAGGGATCCTACTGGAGGAGGGTAAAGTCGGCAATCGAGACTTAGATCATGAAGATTTCACAAAGGCCCTCGAGGTAAAATCCCAAAACCCTTAGGGTGTGCTTCCCAGTCATTTTGGACTCCTCACAAATATTAGAACTATACAGAAGGACCTCATACACAGAACTCATTCTCATCCCTCAGTGGACGCAAATGTGGGGCCTTCAGGATCCACACATGTGGCTGCATCAATTTCTATATTCAGTGGGGCCCGGACACCTGAGGTGACCCCTCCAGAGCTTTTAGACCTTCCGACCATATACGGGGAGCCATGCCTCGAGGTCCCGATAACATCAACCTAAGAACAAGACCAGGAATTGGATATCTGTAAATTTCTTCTACCAAATTCATGGATGTCACCCATTGACCATGTCAACTAACATCCAAGCCCCTTTTGGTGGGCACAGTTTTTTAAATGGCATGGGTAACCTTAGTGAGGTTGTTTGGGGCATCTGGCGACCTCTTTCCCAGAGAAATGCCAGTGATCATGGAGGCGGATATCGAGACTGGCTGAACTGCGATGCTCCCGATTACTAGTGGGACTGCTAGCGGGGTTGTGCCTGATATTATTGAGGTGGGATCCGATGATGAGGATCGATCAGATAGCCCTAGTCCCACTGTGCCTGATCAAACGCCAGATGTAGACCCTACTGATGAGTTCCTAAGGGTGTTCCCCACATATGAACCTACCAACCTCACTGACTAAGACGAGACAACCTCTGATGAAGAGGACAAAAAAATAGTCTATCACTGATCATGGAAGCTAATTAAGCACTTCTTTGATGACACCTCCAAGCAATGTGGCTGGATGAGATGGACAGACTTCGCTCACGACTGTGTGAACTGTGTGTTGGGGGAGTGGATGCCCAGTGTCCTCACATGCTTGTCCGAGATCTTATAGAGAATAAGATTAAAAATTATGACCATGGACTTGGTGTGGGATGGTAGCGTAGGAAATTGGTTAACATAAAAAATCTCTAGGAGGATAATAACGAAGTTCAGCGGCTACAGGTCTGGGCGGAAGAGCACTCAGCCACCCTTAACGCACAATAAGGGCTGATATTGTGATTCAAGGCCTATCTTGTAGAGGCCACAGAGGGCCTGAAGTGAGCCTATGAGGAGATAACTATCATCTTTACCAACCTAGAGAAGGCCTAGATTATAGCCGATGAATTGCACCCCATCACTGCCAAGGAGGAGTGGGAACTGTATAGGCTATAGAAAATCCTAGATGCCACAAGCCAGAGGGTGGTGGATCTGCAAATTTATTTTGACGGGATTAACCAATCCATGGGAGGGATAGACCCTTGGGTGTTGTAAAGATCACAAACCCTCTAACATACTTTCATGATTTGATTATTTGTATTCCATGGCATGCATGCGTCCTGTTATTAATGTTCGTTTTACATGCATCTGTCATATTCGTAAAACGCCAAGTGATCAATCCCTAAGCTCCCACAGGTTGAGCCCAATGTGAGAAACAAGGAATGATCGCTATGTTATTCTGTCTGAATATAAGAGAGCTGACCAAGTTTCAGGCATCTAGGGTTTGGACAACCAACCCAGATTTCTGGGAAGAGAAGGGGGAGACTTGACTAGAGAATGAGGCTCTCATGACAATCAAATTACAGTTTTCCCAGTGTGCTCTTGTGCATGAACATGGTAACACTAGTGGCACTAGAATAAATCCGAACATTGGAGAATGGAAGGTGTTAATGACAATACCCAAGATTTGGAACACTCTAGAGATGGCATGAAAATTAATAATGACTATTAACCATGTTTGAAACCCGATATATTTATTGCGTTAGCCTGAAATGGGGATAAAAAATGGGGTCCGACCACTGAACATGTTTGAAACATGGGGCTTGACTCGAAATGTTATCCATTAGCTTTCTAGAATGTTGTCCCATGACAGTAGGTGAGCCATAGGCCTAGAATCCATACTGTTAGGGGGTTCTTTTAGACGTGAAAGAGGATGAGGGTCCAAATAAAGGGCACGCAAAGCATGGAGAGTGGAGTGATGGGTTGTTCGACTAGAGTCCAACACTCCTTAAATTACGCCACTGTGGTGGAAATGCATTAGGTGGGTACATCAGTCTGATCAGGGATCAAACATACTTCCGAACAGGATCTCTCTGGTAAGGACCTGGAAAGACCTATAGTCTTATGTCATACGGTAATGACGATGCACATATTTTAAAGGTCGTATTGCATGGACCATGGTAAACAGTTTAAAGTAATGTTACATGGACTGTGAGCTCCTAGTTTAAGGTCATAGAGAATGGACCGTGATCGGGGATGAGGGGTTAATAGGGTTAATGAACATGGGGCTGGGCCCAAGGAGAAATTCTTGGGAGTCCCTACGTATCTCATAAATATGAGAATCAATCCAAACGTAGTTCTTGGGGTGCAGTGTGGTTAGAGATCAACAATGGTAGAGAGAATTATCTCTGAAGAGGAAATTGACGCATCCCATTTTTAACACAGGGTATCCTGAACTTGTTCAGGGTAGAACCATTGTTTAATGTCATTCATTGAGGACATATGGACTCATGCAATTTAACATCGTACAATAGGATGTGAAGTGAAAGGGAAGATCCACATAAGGGAAAATGTGGTGTAGTAGCTATAAACCCGACATGAATGAGGACTTGGAGTCCGGATCACACAATGTATCCCCGGAGGAAACTCTTCAGGTCAAGGGACCAAAAGTGAAAATTAGACTGGGCCCAAAGCAATGTGGTCGGGCATTCCTACGTACCCCATGAGGATGGGAATCAATCTATACATAGTTCTTGGAGATGTCATGCAGTTTATCATCTTGTGGAAAGGAAGGAAAGTAATATTAGTTTATGGTCATAGAGCTCAGACCAGATGGTAGGGAACATGGGACCAACATGGTGAGGTAATTATGTAACCCAACGTGAATGAGGATTTGGATTCCATATCACCACGTGTTCCTTGGGGAAGTTTTAGGTCGACGGAGAAAAATGAAAGTTAGGATGGTCTCGATGCAAAGTGCAAAAGCGTTCTTACATATCCCATGAGGATGGGAATCAAGCCACACATAGTTCTTGGGGTGGCATGGTAATGCACTAGTACCAGGGATGATGAGGTTGTACGGGTCTGGCCCTTCACCAAAAGAAGTGGTATTTGATAGATCTTGTTTGTCCTTTTGGATGAATGCATGTTTTTTTTGAGCGATGGACCTAGGATAGAAATTCCAGGCATCGCCATAGTAATCAAGCCATATGAGGAGTTTAAAAATGGTACAATGTGTAACCGATACCAAACATGATGCCCACTCAAGTGAGGATATCACGGTGCAGTGCCGTTTTTCATCGTGCATCCAGGATAATAATGTCACAGTTTAGGGTCATGTGATGGGACCAACCATGAATTTTAATGTCTTGCAATATAGACACATCAGTTTAAAGTCATGTGGGACTAGGCAACATCGTTTAAAGTCATATGTCTTGGACATATGAGGTTCCAGAGGGAATGTGCACATCATGATAAAGCATACCCGACATGAATGAGGATAGAGTCAACATCATACCGCGCATAATTATGTGGAGTAAACCTCAGGCCAAGGGCCCTAAAATGGTCAAAGGGCATGGGATAGAAGAGGCTAGCCCCCCTATTGAACTGGTCCCAAAGATGAGATGTCCAGGTGTTCTACGTATCCAATGAGGATGGGAATCAAGGCACACGTAGTTATTAAAGGTTCCTTTTAATGTCATTTGGGACAACATACAGTTTAACATCACGTGGGACAGGAAGTAGGGGGGATAACTCCTAGAAAAGGGATTATGTGAAGTAGCTATTTCAAACCCAATCCCTAAGCCCGTGTGAGTCAAACTCGGTGTGGTAAACAAGGGTGGAAGAGGTTTTTGCAATACGTAGAACACATGACAAAGGGAAATCAGTGTGAATCCCCAAATGATGCCTTTACTACGGCTTTGGTCCTCCTAACATGAAAATGCGCAATGAGGGATAGTGCCAGGAGTGTCAAAATTCCATTTGGACATGACAGGGTGGAAAATAATGTGAATCATGTAACCAAAATTCAAGGCTGAAAGGGGTTGGCATTGAGAAGGAGGATTACTATTGACCATGTTTGAAACACAACATCCATATCACGTGGCCTGAAATGGGAACAAGAAATGAGCGTCGACTACTAACCATATTTGCAACATGATACTTTTATCAATTTTTTATCTAAATCCCTCAAGGATGTTAGCCCATAATGGTAGGAGAGACCTTAGGCCTAGAATCCATGCTATTTGGGGGTCTCTTCAGGTTTGAAAGATTATGGAATCCCAAATGAAGAGGAACACAAAGCCTAAAAAATGGGTGAAATCATGTCTACGTAGAATCTAACACTTTGAGCACTAAACTAGAGTACTCTTGGGCACATTGGTGAACCACTATAGAGGGTCGAGGGGCTCAAATTAAGAGAACCCAATTTGAAAAGATATGTATAGAACAAAGAGACGGAGAACTCTCAGCAGAAAGAGGTACATGGCATGGTTGTTACAAACCTGATGTGAATGAGGACATAGTCCCATACCGCCCCATACATACCTCTCATTGAGGAATGCAGGCCAAGGGGCCTAGATAACAGGGAGATCTCTATGAGATGGGGCTAGGCCAATAGATGAAATGTCTGGGAGTTCCTATATATCCCATGAGGATGGGAATCAACCCACATGTAGTTCATGAAGATGTTGTGCAGTTTAACATCTTGTGGAAAGGATGGAAAGTAGAGGAAATGTATATCAACAAGGTATGTGTACGGAATGGAAAGTAACATGTCATGAATAAGGATATAATCCCGAACCACACTGTACCATCCTAAGTGAGACCATGGCCAGGGGCCCGGAAAGGTTGAGTGGCCTGAGGCTGGGCCATGGAATAATTTCATGTCCATCTTATAGTTTAATGTCTTGTAGTGAGAACGAAGGTAGGGGTAAGGAACCTCATTCAGGGATGTGTACGACATGACGATCAACCTGACCTGAATGGATACATAATCCCACACCACACCGTACAACCCTAATTGAGAATTTGGGTGAGGGGATAGAAAAGACCAAGGGGACTAAGGCTGGACCTTAGATGGAAAGACCCAACCCGTTTTCAGTTTAACGTATTGTAGTGTGGATGAAGGTGATCTTAGTTTAGGGTCATAGAACTTAGAACGTATATGCCAAATTTAATATCATATGCGTGAGACAGAGAGGGTGATCTTAGTTTAGGGTCATAAAACTTGGACCGTATATGCCTAGTTTAATGTCATATGCATGGGACAAAGAAAGTGATCTTAGTTTAGGGTCATAGAATCCAGACAATATATACCTAGTTTAATATCATATGCGTGGGATAGAGAGGGCGAATCATCGTGCCTATGGAAGACCAAAAAATGGTGACGATGATAGAGGACCACTGTTGACTAGGTTTGCAATACAGTATCCACCCTTGTGTGACCATAATGGGGGTGAACAATTAAGCGTCGACCATTGACCATATTCGAAACACGAGACTTGTATTAATTTTCCACCCACAATCCTCGAGGTCTTTAGTCTGTAATGGTAGGAGAGCCCTTAGGCCGAGCATCCATGACATTCAAGGGCCCTTTTGGGATTCAGAGGGTGATGAAAGCCCAAATGATGGGACTCACGAAGCATGGATGGGCCTATACTCGTGGGATGGACCATAAATGAAGGGATGGAAGCCTCAAGGGGATATGTGTGGCATGGAAAAATAGACCAACGTAAATGAAGAAGGGATTCCTTAGTGTACCACACAATCCTAAATGAGAACTCGGGCCAGGGGGCCGAAGGAGTCAGAGGACCCGAGGCTGGGAACCTCGGAAAACTATAGCCACATGGCCTCTCACATGGGCATTGCCTCATCATAGCTCCTAAGGCCACGTTAGAAATTCTAAGTCTGGGAAACAAGGAGAAGGATTAGGATCTCCCCATCACATAAGGGTCAGACAAATAGCATCACCTGAGGGAAACCACTGCTTGAAGATGTATTGGGGAAAAATGAATCACTACACTACATGTTTGAAACATATGGGGGTGGTGAAAATGACAGATGATAGCTATTAACTGTGTTTGAAACACAACATCCATATCGTGGGACCTGGAATGGGAACAAAAAATGTGGATCAACTGCTGAACATATTCGCAATACGGGGATTGTGTCAATTTGTTGTTCAAAATCATCAAGGACGTTGGCCCATAATGGTAGGAGGGCCCTTGGGCCAATAATCCATGCCATTAGGGGGACCTTTTGAACATGAAAGATGATGGAGTCCCAAACAAGGAGCTTTAGTGAAGAATAAGTATTCTTGTGCATTTCAACATCAATCAGGATGGTGAAAGAGGTGGAAGTCTCCGGGGAGTGGAACGCATGGTGGGGCTATGATGAACTCAAGTTGAATTGAGGAAAAAGTCTACACCACAACATATTCCTTGACCCAAGAATAGATTCTAGAGTTTGGGGCTGGACTGATAGATGAAATGTTCGGGCGTTCCTATGTATCCCATGAATATGGGAATCAAGCCTTACATAGTTCTTAAAGGCCATGCAGTTTAACATCGTGCAATGAAGACGTGGGAGGATAGAAGAATGGGGAGGGGGAACATGGTGCGACCACCATAATCCTGACATGAGTGGGGCTAAATAGTCCTACACTATACCATGAAAGGACCCTACGAGAGAACTATACCCAGGGGGGATAGTTAAAGAGAAGAGTCTGGGGGCTGCACTCAGGCCTGAGCGTCTGAGCATTCCTTTTTATCTAATAAGGATGGGAATCAAGACTTGCATAGTTCTATAAGATCCATAAAGTTTAAAGTCTTGTATTATGATGAGTAGTTTAACATCATGTGGGATGAAGCAGTTTGGGGTCATGCAGGACCTGATAGTTTAGGGTCAGGCAGGACCAGGCAGTTTAGGGTCATGCAAGACCATCATGCAGTTTAGGGTCATGCGGGACCGTCATGCAATTTAGGGTCGTGTGGGGCCGTCTAGTTTAAGGTTGTGAGGGACCATAAATTTTATGGTCATGTGGGACCCTATGACTCAGGCAAAGTATTGCTTGAGGAACTTGGCGTTGGTGGGAGGAGTTATACGCTCACCATCAATGGTCACTAGTGAGTATGCACCATTGGGGTAAACCCTGTGAATTATGTAAGTTACTTCCCATTTGGGCTCCAATTTCAGTGGCTTATATCCAGGAATCATTGGCGTCCTCAAAGCCAGAAATAAATCACATTGCAGGAAAGTGTGGAGGAGAACCCTCTTATTTAAGGCTCTAGCTATCTTATTCTAATGCCTTTCTAGATTTTGTAGGGAACGAAGACGATTTTCATCAAGTGCTTCCAACTCATCCAGGTAAATTTCAGCTACTTTATCTGGCACCTTCTAATAATAGGCCACTATGCGTAATGGAGGAAACTGAATCTCGATTGGCAGGACGACTTCTGTTCCATATACCAGGGAATAGGGGGTCACCTGTGTGGAATTATGAGTCATTGTCTGATAATCCCAGAGGGAGTTGGGGAGCTTGTCTGGATGACTCTTCTTTTTATGACCAACCATTTTCTAAAACATTTTAGTGAGGGTTTTGTTGAATGCCTTGATCTACCCATTTTCCTGTGCATGGTAGCAGGAGGTATGGTTAGAACGGATGTTGTACTTGGCGTACAACTTATTCAACCCAGTTGCACAAAAGTTGGTGTCGTTATCAGTGAGGATGGTGTAAGGGACTCCAAATTAGTAGTTGATATTAGTGATCACAAATTCAATGATGGAACGGGCCTTAACCTCCTTGAGTGGAACTGCCTCCACCCACTTGGAGAAGAAATCTTTAGGTGTCAGGATGAACCTGCACTGGTGAGATTTCGCCGATGGATTTGGTCCCACGACATCGAGTCCCCACACCACAAATGGCCAAGTGTACTTGGTGGAGTGGAGAGGCTCTAGTGTCTGATGTACAAATTTTACATGAACTTGACACACATGACACCTTTTTGAAAACTCAATGTAGTTTTGGATCATGGAGGGCCAAAAGTACCCAAGTCTTTGGATTTGACGGGATATCTTTGGCCCGATCTGATGAGCCCCACAGGAACCGGTGTGAAACTCTTGCATGAACTAAGAAATTTTGACTCCTTGAATGCAATTGAGGAGAACCCCATCGAACCCACACTTTTAGAGGATCCAATCATGGCCAGGGCCATCCTGGAGGGTGAACTGAAACGCGCGACGTCATATTCTCTCGTACTTGGCCCGATATGCCAGGAGGTAACCATTTTGGAGATAATCGACAAAGGGGGATCTCTAGTCGGGATTCACTTCAACCAATGCATCTGGGGGACCTAACATGGAGGCTCTGGTGGTAAGATGGCTCACTTTCAGGCCTTCATCATCATCTGGGGTGATGGGAGCAATGATTATCTGATGTGCCACATGGATAATCAGATCATTCTGCTCAGGTTCTGCAAGTGATGCAACTAGTTTGGCCAAGGCATCAGCTCGACCATTCTGTGACCGAGGGACATGAGTGACTTCCATCCGAGATGGGAACTAGGCCATTAGCTGGAGAGCACGCTCCTACAATGGGACGATCTCTGGCTTTCTAATGAAGTAGTCACCGTTAATCTGCTTGATGACTAGTTCAGAATCCCCTTTCACATGAAAATGGGGCACATCAATCTCGAGGGCCAGCTCGAGGCTAGTGATAACGACCTGATACTCTGCCTCATTGTTGGTGTAGCCTTCTGACAATAGGAATGAGTACGATAGAATATCTTGTGTCGGGGTAATAAAGACGATACCCAAGCCTAACCTGTTGATCCTAGGATCATTGAGCCTCCTTCCGGTGGGGATTTGGGATGCACCATCGAAGTGCATCTGCTAGAAAAACATGTCTTGGTATATAGATAGGATCACATCATCGGGGAAATCGAGATCCAAATACTAGCCAAAGGATCCGGATGCGCAATAAGGAAGTTTGATAATGCTTTCCCATTAATAGATTTATGAGGAAAAAACCTGATATCAAACTGTTGAAGAATCAATGCCCACCAAGATAGATGACATTTCAACATGGGGAAGTTCAGAATGTACTTCAGTGGGTATACCCGAGACACCAGCTGTACCTCATGGTGCTGAAAGTAATGCCACACTTTCTAACTGTGAATACCAACACAAGGCAGCTCTTTTCTATGGGGGAGTATCTGGTCTCTATATCGATGAGCATATGACTGAGGTAGTAGAGGATGTTTTCCGTCCCCTCATTACTCTTTTGGGTGAGAAAGACGCCGAGAGATCATTCCAGGGTGGTCACATAAAAGACCAATGGATTTTCAGAGACGGGTGGCATTAAGACTGGAGGCTGGAGCAGATACTGCTTGATTTCCTCAAATGTGGTCTAGCACTCTTCGTCCCACTCATTGGAATTGCCTTTCTTCATGAACCAAGAAAGGGGCTTACACTTGCCGGATATACTCACAATGAATAGGCGTATGTAGTCTAAGTGGCCCTGAAAACCTCAAAGATCACAAATATTGCTTGGGGGAGGCATCTGGATAATGGCCTTGATCTTTTCAGGGTCAACCTCGATACCCCGATATCTGATAATGATTCCAAGAAATTTTTCGGAGGTGACCCCAAAGGCACATTTCGATGGTTTCATCTTCAGGTGGCGAGAACGGAGGAAGCCAGACACTTTCTCAAGTTCCTTGATATGGTCCTAGAGATGGTGAGATTTGACCACCAGATTTTCCACATAGAATTCCACCAATGTCTCGAGGATTGTCTTAAATATGCGATGCATGGCCCGCTGATCGGTGGCACTTGCATTCTTTAAGCTGAAGGGCATGAATTGGTAACAAAAATTACCTTGTGGTGCCCTGAAATCTATGTACTCCTCGTCCTCGGGGTCCATTTGAATTTGGTTGTACCCAAAATACCCATCCATGAAGGAGAGGGCATGGAATCCAGCTATAGCGTTAATCAACAACTCTGTCACAGGAAGGATAAAATCATCCTTCGAACATTGACGGTTGAAATCCCAGAAGTCAATGTTGACTCTGATCTGTCCATTTTTCTTCCTGCCTGGAGCAATGTTGGCTATCCATTTGGGGTGATGGACCTCCTTGACGAAATTGGCCTTGATGAGCTTATCAACTTCCGCCTCTACCATGGCACCGTGAGAAGGGTGAATCTATCTGGGAGGCTTCTGGAACCCGCAATGATTTGCAGGGAGATCGAGGTGGTGGACGACTACCTGAGGATCGCATCTTGGAATCCCATTGTAGCTCTAGGAAAATACGTCACGATGTTGTTTTAGAAAGTCTACGTACCACTGCTGCTCCTCAAGGGACATGGAGACACTAATCAACGTGGGTCTTGGGTTTTACTTGCTACCAAGGTTCACCTGTACCAGTTCATCGACCGTGGCAGAGATTCCCTCCTTAAAGGCAGGGAGAGTGTCCTCCAAATCCTCTTCTTCACTTGCAGAGGAGGGATCCCCAGCGGGAGGAGATTTCTCAGAGTCGACAGACCATGAGGAGAGGCTGGTACCAGCCTGAGCGATAGTGTTCATTGCATCGAGAGATTTCAGTGCTGGAAAAACCATAGTACTAAATGTTATCGACCCGATCCCATCTGGTCTTCGACCCAAGATGCCACACTTGATGATATCAAAGCAATAGTGGTTCTTGGACTTGAGCCGGTTAATTCTAGCTCGGCATAACAAGCAAGTATGACATATTTCCATTGCCATGGGGCGGACATACAGATACCTTATGGGAGTAGGGGGATCAGGGATCACCAAGGCTTGATTCATATAAGAATACAAAGTGATCTCCCGACGTCGTTTGGACCTGAGAATATGCTTCCCCCTTATTCCAAAGACAATAAAACATTTCCCCATATAAGGGGTCGTGGCCTCCAATCAATGGATCGGGTAGACGTAGGCGTCATCCAGACCTGCCTAGGGGTCGGTTGAAACCGCGGCATGCTCAACCTCATTAGTAAGAATCTACTTATCCCTGATCTTGTAATAGTCATCATCCAGGTAGTGGGATTCACAAGAAGAAAAAGGAGACACATCACCTTGGAGCATTCCCACTCGAACATTGAGGGAGTAGTTGAGGTACTGTTGATACGATGAGGTAACCGCTGTGTGTAGGTGGAGCCATGTTCTACCCATCAATTAATTGTACATGATGTCTTTTGAGACAACCATAAACTCAGTGCTGGAAACAAGGCCACCGAACTAGGTCTTCAAATGGATCTTGCTGACTGGGGTATGCTCTGTCATGTTGTATCCATGGATATTTAGGTCGAAGTGAGTCAAGTCATCTTCAGATAACCCCAGCTTCCACAGTGTCCATGTTGGGATAAGGTTAATCCCGGATCCTATGTCAAAAAGACAGCAGCGAACCTCCACGCCATTGAATTGGTCGGTGATGTACAGTGGGAGAATGTTCCCCCATATGGGAGAGCCTTAATTTTCTCTAGATAATGAGATAATGGAATGGAATTTAGCATTCTCAACCACTTCAGCATGAAAGGATTCTATGGTTGCTACTTCCGTATCAAACTAGAGGGGGATTCTTAAAGCCTCAGCGAGGGCCTCATGCATATCTGACAATAGGCAGAGAGCCTCAAGGATGGAAATCCTTGCTGGAATACCGGTGAGATGCTTAAGAACATCGTACTTATGCGCGAGGCGTGAAATTCTACTTGCAGGAGGTCACTATATGATAAGAGGTATGGCGGGCCCTGCTGGCTGGACCAGTGGCTGACTGGTGCTGAGCATATCCCGCTGCTCACTAGTCAAAGCCTGCATAGTGGCTACCAGATGAGGGATGGACGACTGAGACCAGCTTGTAGTAGGGATTGGATGGTCACGGTGAGGCCTAAGTGTATTTTCCTGATCTAGTAGCACAAACGGTGGTAGAGGTGGGCCTGATGATCCCAGATGAGGAGGTTACACGTACTGAGCTCTACGCTGGGCCTACTGTCTGGTCTCAGTGGCATGACCAAACTAGCTGGAAGTTCCAATTGATGTGACTCAATGAATCATATAGCTGCAACCTCACTGACTTTGGAATTGGCTGGGGACGTTGGCATTGGCTAGGGACATTAGGGAGATCGTCCTAGCGCTCCCTGCCATCGGGAGTCATATAGGGGTTTACTACCTCCATGGTGTTAACCGAAGCCTACCCTTGACTGTCACTCGAAGAGTCATCCACTACTGGGCGGATTCTAGGAGGAATACCCATCTCTGGGGGCATGAATTCACTGAGATTATGGGACTACTATGGCATTGGAATGGCACATTTCTTTCCCTTGCGTCGCTGATGCTTTCTCTTCTAGGAAGGGGATGACTAAGACGATGATGCAGAAGTAGTAAACGTGGATTCTGAAGGCTCTGTCTGATTTAGGCATGCACGAATGATACCATGGGCATGAGAGACTGTTTTACAAGACATACAGTCGTCATACTTCTGGGACCCATGGTTAAAAACCTGCATCCACTCACCCTCACTATCACTGCTACTGTCTGTCCTTACAACGCTGCATGCCACCTATGCCGGGGCTGGGCCCAACCTGACTATGTTGTTATCAACCTGGTCTTGAAGCCAATCTTTGAACACATAGCATTTTTTTAGAGTGTTCTCTAGGATCTGGTGATAGGGGTAGTAGTTGGGGTGATTAATGAGGGTTTCCTCTTCTGGACTTCTTCACCCAAGAAAATGCACAATCCCCTGTTCCAAGGCATTCCAGAAATATCCAGGAACCTAATTCTCATTGAATGAGTAATTTTGGTTTCTTCTATCCGAAAATGGGGACCTTGGTGCCTGAACATAATGAGGGTATGAAGGAGCCTATCGAGGAGGCGGGACCTGATTGTCCCACCTAGGCGGTGGAGGCACATTATGCGGGGGAACCTGATGATTTTGAGGCGGCTGCTGCTGGGTTGGAGGCTGCGCCTGTGGTGTAGGGCCTCTATGACGTTGCGGAGGGGGATCCACTAGTAATAATTCCAACTATATGTGGGCCTCTATTTAGGACACCATGGTAGGCTCGGTTCTGGCATCCCACCTTGCAGGAATTACAAGAGGCAACAGAAGTTCTTGGCTGGCCTGTTGTAGGGCTTCCTCTAGGCACTGGGGATTATCAAAGAAGTCTTAAAATCCATCGGGATAGTTCTGGGTGATTAGAGAGGGAAATTATTCCGTCTTGATGTTCCCTACGCACATAGTTAGTAATTTATCTTGAGTCAATGGAATGTCAAAGGAATAAGTGAGTCCTTTCCACTAGGTGAAAAAGACGGTGACGCGCTCATCAGGCCTCTGCTTGCACTTGAAGAGGTCTGCGATACTTTTCTTTTGCATGGTGGAACTGAACTGGTAGAGGAACTATGTACGTAAGTCCTCCCATCTAGTTACTGATCCGATGGGGAGATGGCTATACCAGAAAAATGCAGGACCTTCCAATGTCCATACAAAATATCAGAGCTTGGCGGCTTCTTGCTGCGCTGGAGTTCCCAACATGGGGTCACACCTTGAGGTAATGTGGGCTAGGTGCTATGGTGGGTCCCTTTTCCCATTAAAGTGGGAAAATGTGGCATTATCAAAACCTAGAGGTGCCAGAATATCATCCACTCATGCTGGATATGGATTTCCATCAAGTGTGAGTGCCACCTGTCACATTTCCAATGCCTCAAGGCGGGCAATGAGTGCCGCCATAGGATCATCTGGGCGGTGGTCCTTATATTGACGGGGATCTCTAACAATGAGTCTGTTGGAAGCTTATTTAACATGATAAGGCAGCTCAACGGCTCATGGAGCGGCTGGTGGAGTGACCTGCGGGGTATCTAAGAGAACCCGAGTTGGGTTCCTTGGATTGTCATGCCATTTCAGAGGGTTTGGCGAGACATACTACACCATCTTGCTGTAAGTTCTTGTTTCAACCCTGTCTGTGGGGGCAGGATGATCAGGGTCACCTAGAGTAAACTCACCAAGGGTAAGTTGTTCCTGACCCTGTTGTACTTGTTGCGGATCCCCATAATCTAGAAGTTGTTCCATAGCGCGTTCAGCCAGGAGTTTGTCGACCAAATTTTTCTGTTCAACAAGTTGTTGGAAGAATGTGGCCTTCTCAGGGTCCTCCTCCATCTTCTATACTAAGGTGGATGGGTCATAGTGTTTTGCAACTCTGTGGCGATCTTTACCCTTATCGATATTCTGACTGAGAACCAATGCCTCGATGGGCACATGGAGCCCCAGTAGATTTCTCTATTGACGAGTAACTCTTCCTGATGGATCCAGTAGTGGCGGCAGGCCCTCGGGGGGTAAGTCCCCATCAAGAATATCCAGCTTGTTCTCCTCATCCAATATGTCGTCCATGTTTACCGTGACCCTTCTTGGGGGCATGTCCTCAATGTCGACTAGTGAGTCAGGATACCGTAGGATAGGACTGAAGAGGAGGGTGACATACTTTTACCAGGCACAAATTTTTAGGTGGGGGAAGCCTCCCTGATAATCTTGTAGAGTAACTTGAAACTCTGAATGCATTCCTATTGGAGGGCCTTACGACGGCCTGGTGACTCAAGGTGCTGGGCCACAGGGAGTGTATCCAGGTCGACTAGATGAAATTTCTCTCCAATGTCCTCGAAATGCGCTTGGCTCTTCGGATAAGCCACTCACAGGTGACGAAGGTGGAAGTGTGTCGCCCATAGGTTTTGACGAAAACACTCAAAATCTTATTGAGTAAGGGATTCTGGAACACTAAAATTCGGCACTGCAACCAGCCAGAACATCTTAGGGAAGTGGCCGGCTGCGAGGATATTCCATAAGATCCTTGGCTCGGATTCAGGTTCTGGCCCTTAATTGCCCCATTTGTCAACTTGGGGTGGCTGAGGAACTGGAAACGGTACCTGAGGTAGACCCTCAGGATGACAGTCTGGCAGGTGGAGAGTACGGTGAGTGAGCTGACAAACCGCCACATCTCGGGATGTCCTCCAAATAGTGTAGTGACCTGGCCACCACATCGTGGTAGGATGGGCTGACAGCCGTAGTTCCTGGCGCATGGGATAAGGCTACTAGCAATAGGCCGTTCTACTACTCGACCACCATTGGTCCCCATAATAGCTCTCTGTGATCTCTAGTCGAGGTAGAGAGTGCTTCTGGTGATGACGGTGGTGATTACACGACCTTAACCTGTGGGGTTTCCAAATTTTCATCGTCCTAGATATACCTGTAGAGGGAGGTGGGAATCTGATAGACCTCGCATTCTAGGAGTACTGAGCTGATTCACCTCGTTCCCACCCCAGCCCAGACTCGGATGAGCGAGGGAAGGGTTCCCACACTGAGTCGTATTCTGCTTCAGATTCTGAGAAGTGGACTGGTTTGATCTCTATTTGGAACTTCCCAGAATTCTTCTTATAGCGGCGATGACCCGCCTTTCTGACCCTATATGGATCTTCGAGAGAGGGTAGATTTCTGGCATGAGGAGGTCCTTCGGCTGTACTGGTGCTGGGGTAGAGAGGGTCCCCACCTCAGTAAGCCGGGGTGCGAGGAGCACCGGGATATATATCAAAGGGAACATGGGGAGGACCTCTGTGGGTAGCACTGGAGTAGGTAGGACCTCCGATGGAACCATTATGAGTATGGGGGGGACCTCCGTGCTTGTTTCCTCTGGTGAAATCATTATGAAGAGAGTCCTTGTACTGGTCTGGCTGAACACGAGTAGGAACTCCATGCTGAGTGCTGATGAGGTGAGGTCAGCCCTCACTCCTCTAATTGCTGGGGCGGAGAGGACCTTTTCCAACTACTACGAGGACACAGGAAGGGTCCCCACGTTGAAGAGTGACCAGATGTGCAATGTCCCCATACCAGTGGTTTGTAGTGGTAGGAATGACTCCATATCTGGTGTAGTGGTCACGAGAAAGACTTCTGTAATGAACGCCACCGTCGTGGGGAGGATCCTCATTTATATTGAATGTGGCATGGGGTAGACCTCTATGCCGAGCCTGGAAGTAGGGAAGGCCTACGTTCTCCATGGTAGAGGTACAGGGATGACCTATGTACTGGGTGGAATCACTACAGGTTAGTCCGTGGCAGCCACTGCCTGTGTCGGCGACCAAGAGAGTCGACCCGGCCTGCCCATGGGGCAGTTGGGGCCTCGATCTAGGTCTGGCACATGAATTTCCCTATTCAGTGTACATAGGGAGTTAGTGATATGCATCAATAGTGGCTCGGGCCACATTAGTCGCCAACGTCGATGCCCCTTGGTGGACATCCTCTTCAGACTGCACCCGATGCTGGCATCGAGTTAGATAGACCGGAGCCGGTGGTGTAGGTACATGGATTACCTGCTCCTTGTTCAGTAAGATTGGGTGGCGGTACAGACGCGACATGGTGGGAGACCTTGCTGGGAGTCCCTGGAATGAGACTCTAATGGGGATGGCTTGGAAATCCCTTACCTCGTTGGTGTAGGGTAGTGAGTCTTCAAGGCGTTCTGGGGACAGGCTCTCGAAACGGTTATATGTTGGAGTGGGGATAAGTGGCTCCCTACGTGGCCCTCAAGGGAGATTTTGAGGACGAGGTGCAGATGCCTCTAAATCTAGGCGGGCCATATCTCGAGTCGGGATAATACCATCCTCCTCATACTGGCGTACATGGTCATTGATCAACCTTTGTTGGATGAACTCTGATGGAGAGATAGGGTGGAGGTGCCCATCGGTCCTAGCGGTTGAGAACATCATAGAAGAGGCGGAACTACGCGGGACTATCACGCTGGTACTACCCCTGCCCCTGTGTCGGTGGGAAGGTGGCGTTCGAGCTCTGGGTGCAGTAGCTTAGTTTTTGAAAGCAGGGAGATTAACTCATCAGTTCTGAAAGAAATAGGGAATCGACCACTAATTCCACAGATCCATTCCGTCTTCCATGATCGGTAAGAGGGATCTACGCTAACAACATCGTAGATCAGGATTCCAAACATTCTTCTGTCCCAACTTCTCGTGAGTTTCACGCTAGGCCCACTATTTGATTGGTGGGACCCGACATCGGATATCTATATTCGGTGACATGCTAATCCACTAATGTCTCAAATTCTACTAATCTCCATATTGAGGAGAATAGATTCATATCAGGTTCACCATTTCTATTTCTGACACTTTCGACGGGGTGTGCGTGTCCATCTTGTTGTAGGACGAAAGGCATGGTTTTGTTACCCCGCATTCCTTCTTTCCAAAGGCGGGAAACATCCGTTCCTTATTCAGGTACATTTTCTCCTTGATCGATACAGGATGATGGTATGTCAGTTCTTCCTTCCATGGATTCCTCCTCAAAACTTCTCACCTAGTATGGGTCTCCCTTATAAATTTAAAACGTTGTTAGTGAAACTTTTCCTAGTGCCATATCATTATGGACACCAGTTAATTACACTTCTTCTTTTGGAAAATTCCAAAGGGTCTGGCTAGGGAAGCATCCTTCTGTCAGGGGAGTAGTCACGTTGGAAATCACTGGTGTGTCTGGATGCTGGGACACTGGAATGTCTTGGTTTCTTCTCCTTATTATAGGGCTTCTCAAGGGTGCGGAAGCGTGCGGCATCCCACATAGAATGCGGGGAATTTTATTCCATAGGCATGTTTCTGATGTTTTCCTCAGCTTCCTATGTTTAACATAGGGTATGCCACAGGTTTAACATCTAGCGGAGATAGATCAGACTGATCAGAACACTGATTAGAGTGGATCAGATGGGTGCAACCTCTGGATGGAACACTGATGTTAGGGCCAACATCTGGTTAGATTCCTAATTGTTGTTAAGGGGAATGAGGAATGAGGTGGCATGATCCCATCGGGATGTGGTGGCCAAGGTAAGAATTATGATGGATGATGGAAGTTTTAATTAAGTGGATGGAGAATGAGATGGATTCATCTTAAAGACGACTGTGATGTTGGGATTGAGTCTTGAAGAGGCTTCCTACGTATCCTGGTGGCAGGGAATAAAAGTCCTCGTAGTTCGCCTGACGACGACTTATTGCCGATTGGGGATTTCAACGGATTACCGTTGGATGGGGATTTTAATGGATTACCACTGAATGGGGTTGGCAACGACTTACCACTGAATGGGGTCACAATGGCTTACTACTGGATGGGGTCTCAATGGCTTACCACTGGAATGGGTCATAACGGCTTACCGCTAGATGGGGTCACAACAGATTACCGCTAGATGGGGTCACAACGGCTTACCGCTGGATGGGGTTGAACCCCATGGAGGCTTCCTACGTACCTTGTCTATGAGACAAGGATCAAATCCCACGTAGTTCAGGAGGGAGTGGGAACTAACGTGAAGGGGTCAGAACCAATGGGTGGTGAGCTTGAACCTCAGAGAGGATTCCTACGTACCTTGTCTTGGCAAGGATCAAAGTCCACGTAGTTCAGGATATGGGGGCATTTGGGGATTATGGTCTGAGGCAGCCCAAGGTGTTGGTGAAATGATGTGAAGGGTCAGGACCAATGGATGATGGGCTTGAACCTCAGGGAGGCTTCCTACGTACCTTTCCTTGGAAAGGATTAAATTCCATGCAGTTTAGTTGGGGTTGGTGAAAAGACATGAAAATGGTCAGAACGACCATTGGATGGTGGGATTGAACCTCAAGGAGACTTCCTACGTACCTTGCCTCGGCAAGGACAAAAGACATCATAGTTCAAGAGGACGTGTGTGTGGTACTTACACTCTAGGATTCCTAGAGAGGATGTCATGGTCGATGCTTGCTCTAAGCCCATGTGAGTCATGATAATGTGAGAAAGAAGAGGTAGCAAAGAACTGATGATCACACCATGAAAGGTGCATTCGTGGGAAGTGGAACGGGGGGATTACGCGTTGTTAGTGGCCCAAAGAGGAAAAATGGGCTTATGCCTGGTTAGCAGCCCAAGGTGATGGAGATTGGGAATTACTCTAGGATAGAGGCCAGAATGGTGACAAAGCCCAATGGGAGAGGGACTTAGCACCCAAGAAGATAAGAGGATTAAGGGTGCTACCTCGTGAAAAAAAAGATAAGGGCTTACACCAGTGTGGTTTCACTTTTCCCGTGGATAGAAGATGCTCCAATAAAGAGAATCTCATTCCATGTGAATAGTGATCTCACTCTAGTGGAGACCAGTGGGCGTGTAGAATGTCCAAGGTGGGGGAACCCCACATTTTACGCATGGGGTGTAGTCATAGTTTAACATCATGTGTTGAGAATGATGGTGCTTGGCAGTTTAACGTCCTATAGATCGGATGAGTCGGGTTCAATTTGCACCCCTAGGACTTACATAACTGGTACCCTCCCTCCATTGAGGGAAGGAAGGCATCAGTAATGCTGTGGTTGGGGGGGGGGGGGGGGGGTTCGATTGGTGATCCCATTAGGGGTCCACGTTAGCATGGATATGCAAAGAAGTAATATATTTTAGCGTGCCTATGCAAAGAAGCATGAGGAAAAGCAACACAATGGCCAATATCATCCAAGGGACTTTCAAGTTACTTCATGTGAACATAAAAGCATGCACGGGAAAAGGAGTTGTAGATAAAAGAGGTTAATTGGAATCCTTGTGAAGCTCTGGTGCTGCATGAAGTGGAGGGGATTTGTGAAGGAATGTGCTTCGTAAAGTGAAGTTTCCTAGGCTAGTCATAGGATATAGGTGCCTATGGGAGTATCTTCGTGAAGTGGAAAGGCATTCGTGAAGAAATGTCTCACGAAGTAGGGGTGCCTCATGAAGCAAGGTGTCATGAAGCAATGTGCTTCACGAAGCACAGTAACCCTGCCATAGCATGTGGGTCATGTGTGTGTGGAGGGTGTTTCATGAAGTATAAATGCTCCACGATGACCCGAGTCCCCTTGGGGATCTCCTTCCTTCATTAAGGCACGTGGGCTTTGCGAAAGTCATACCTCTCAGAAGAGGGGTTCAATTAAAGAAAAGGTGGAGGTACTTTATGAAGAAAAAGTACCTTGAGGAGCTCATGGTTTGCAGAGAAAGGAGTGATTCGTGATTTGAGAGATCAGAAGGTGAAAGGTCAGATGATCCATCATTAGGGATCGATCGGAGCCCTGTATTTATAGACAAGAGGTTCCATGAAGCAGATATCACTCTGCGCGAAGACAGAGTTTGCTCCGCAGTGGGTCACAAATGTCAAATTCGGCCATAGAGCCTCCCGCCTTCTTGATCCGAGATAGGCTCACGAACATCAAAGGGGTTCACGGGGTGTCCCGCCTCCTTGATCCACGGCAGGCTCAAAAACATCAAATGCATTCGCAGGGCGTCCCGCCTCCTTGCTCCGTAGTGGGCTCGTGAAAGTCAAAGGGGTTCACGGGGCATCCCACCTCCTTGATCCGTGGCGGGCTCACGAAATTCAAAGGGGTTCATGGGGTATCCCACATCCTTGATCTTTGATAGGCATGGTGACATGGGGATCCATGAAAGGGCTTCACAAGGTAGCCCCAGAGACTTCCATCTTGTTCTTCTTTATCCCAACTTTTGGTGTCAAAAAATCCCCCCCCCCCTCAGACGTGAATCCAAGGAGAAATCAAGGGTCAAAATATGAGGTTCAATATCCAAAATCTCTCAAATTTCTATGAAGCTGTTTCGCGAAGAAGGCTCGCGAAGAGGATAGACGACATACAGGTTGAGCGCGCCATAAAGCTCGACGTGGCATGGATGCGCTGTGAAGCTCCGAAGGTCATCACCTATAAATATGGGAGCTGACCTCTCTTTTTTCCTTTCTTTCCTCCGTGAATTTGGCTTGTAGTTCTCTTTATTCTTGAAGCTCTGTGTACTTTACACTTTCCCTCTACAAATCAGGGCTTCTGCTTTGTGGCGCACAGCGAGTCTTCAACTCTGAGATAGCGCTTAGCGACTTTATTTTGGAAGGTCGGGACAGGGATTTGTGGACATTCTTCACGAACGAGCTCCGTGACAATGCTCCGTTAAAGTTCTTCGCAGACTAAAAATATGAAATGCCCAAACTTAAAATTGAATGGATCATCAAGAGGCCGCCAAGGTGTTCTCACTGACACTACCAAAAGGGAATAGATTCCAAACCGCTTAGGCCTAGGGGAGTTAATATGGAACCATTCTGACCACGGGTCATTGGTGGAGATACTATCAGAGAGCCAGAGAAATTATCCACTATGTAAGAGGCTGAATCTGTATGGATTTGGGCTAAAGAGTGATGTATTTATTCCTGAAGCAAGTAGGGACGAGCCAACTTACTTGTTCAGGAGTACGTCGTGTCAGCGCCAATGGTTCAGGGTGGCTGACAGCCATGCCCGGGAAGACTCCACGCCTGTTGATACTGACTTCTTATATAACCACCTGAACAATGTGTATGGGAAGGAATTGTAGATGAAGGCATCCCCCCCTCAGTACCAAACAATCTTGAAGGCAACCTTGAATAACCTGGGGAAGGGATGGTCTGAGGAATGGGACCTGTGCCCAGGTGGTAACTTCACAGATGATTGGGTCTGGGCCTACTGGGTAAGTGCCTCATGTGAAGAGTTTGAGGCTGAGCTAAGGAGAGCAGGCCTACATGAGGTGTCTTTGGCCTCCTAATTTCACATCTATCAGCTGAAGTAGCTGATGTCGAAGTTGTTGAGTAGGTGGTCATCGAGGACCAATACCTTCCACCTACACCACGGGGAGGTTGGTATCAGTTTGTGGGACATGCACTAGATCTCAGGGGTCCCAATATTGGGGGAGTTGTATGAAGAATTCCTCCCCATCATGGGTGTGTGGGAGGATCCAGAGCAAATGTCATGGCTGGCGATGGCGTTGATGGAGCTGGTGCTGGGAGAGGACAAAGAAGCCATATGGGATGTCCATTTCAGGCGGTGGTTCAAGTAGTTTATAAACTTCCCAGAAGATAGGATATTTTTGGAGAGGCCCCGGACTTGACTAAAGGGGTCTCAATGAGGCAAGGAGCTCACATACTAAAGGATCTTGGTGTACAACCTATGGAAAAACTGGGGATTTAGCATCATCACTGAGCAATAGCCGATAGTCAGGCTGGAGACATTCATTGGGGCTCTCATTTGCTGTTGCATCTTACCAGCGAGGGATACAAACATGGGCATATGACCCAACACATTTATCATGGCATCCATGTTGGCGACAGGAAGACGATTCAACCTCGGGATCCCGATGCTCGCCCAGCTATACAAGATGCTATGTCATGTCAGCGAGGGGAAGAGGCCGCAGAGGATATGCGGGCCAATACACCTCCTTTATGGGTGGATAGTAGGACATGTTAGGGGGGTTTATGAATACCCGAACCCCATATCTCCTTCAGGGTCAAACTTCTGACCGTCAATCCTGAACACCGTGGGAAACTTTCTGGGCAAGATGATCACACCGTTGGTACTGAAACAGGTGTGGAAGGTAGAGGAATTCAACTTTCACCTGTTTCCCTTGCCAACAGGTGCTTTTACTGAAGAAATCCATGGAACGGAAAAGCACCGGTCCTATCTATTGGCCTTTAGAGGTGGAGTCCTGGTTGCAAGGGTGGACTATGATCCTTTTTGCAAGCCATACACCCCGCATCAATTTTCTCAACAATTTTTGTGTATGCAGCAATTGACCCCGCTGGTCTATCTAGGGGTGTGCCACAAGGAACACCTATGTGTGATGAGGTAGATGTGGATCATGTTCACATGGGAAGATGGGAGGATGCGGAACAAGCTGCCTTCACCTACTTCTATCTTTAGGTTGGTAAAGGAGTATGCCCAAAGATGGGAGGCGTCCTACCCAGGGGAGATTCTGAAGCAGCCAACCATTCAGGTTGGGGATAGTAAGCCTCCTCAATCTCAAGGCCAGGGACATAAGGTGGAAATGGCATATCGAAGTGGAAAGGATGCCATGGCGGAGAGACCCGTACCAGTTGAGGGTGAGGCAACAGCGATAGATCCAACAACGGTAGCGGACCTGGTGGTTCCAGAAGAACAGAGTCATCCAGAGGGGAGTCCACCTAGAGGATTCTGTAGGATATCCATCCAGGCTCTGGGGAAGCATTTGCTCTATATAGACATGACGAAGAATGATGTCTTCCCAGAGGCCTAGGACATATAAGAATTCAACTGATAATTCCTTGGCCCATCTGAGATGTGGCAACACTTGAACCGTCTCGGGATGGATCTGCTGAGGTTAAAACCTATCATGGCTGGCTTTGCGGTGTCTCAGGTGGAGGCAGAGCAATACCTCACAGAGTTGGAGGACTTTGTGCATTGCCGAGGTGCCCCACATCCAATGACATACCATTTCAAGGTGCTGTTGGATCGTACGATCACTCTGTAGTTGTCATCCGCTGAACTGAGAGAGTGCTTCCCTCTATCGGAAGAATCGGAAGTGTCCTCCCGGGGGGAAGAAGCCGGTAGAGGTAGCCCACTAGAGGAGGGCGAAGTCAGCGATCAAGACTCGGATCTTGAAGATTTTACAGAGGCCCTCAAGGTAAAATCCCAAACCCCTTCCTTAGGGTGTTCTTCCCAGTCATTTTGGACTCCTCACTAACATCAAAACTGTGTAGGAGGACCTTGTACACAGAACTCATTCTCATACCTTAGTGGATGCAGATGCAGGGCCTTCAGGATCCTCACATGTGGCTACATCAATTGCTATGTACAGCGGGGCCGGGACACCTGAGGTGACCCCTCCAGAGATTTCAGACCTTCTGACCATATACAGGGGGCCATGCCTCATGATCCTGATAACATCAACCAAAGAAGGAGATGAGGAATTTGATCTCTGTAAATTTCTTATACCAAATTCATGGATGTCACCCATTGAACATGTCAACTAAAGTTCAAGCCCCTTTTTGGTGTGCAAAATTCTTCAAATGGTGTGGGTTGCCTTAGTGAGGTTGGTCTGAGATTCTGGTGGCATCTTTCCCAGAGTAATGTTGGTGATCATGGGGGAAGATATTGAGACTGGTCGAACTGCAATGATCCCGATCGCTGGTTGGACCGCCAGTAGGGATGTGCCCGAGATAATTGAGGAGGGATCCGATGATGAGGATCGATCAGATAGCCCAAGTCCCTCCATGCCTGATCAAACGCCAGATGTGGACCCTGATGATGAGTTCATAAGGGAATTCCCCGCATATGAGCCTACCAACCTCACAGACTGGGATGAGACGACCTCTGATGAAGAGGACAACAAAATAGTCCATCGCCGATCGTGGAAGCTGATCAAGAGCTTCATTGATGACACCCCCAAGTACTATGGTTGGATGAGATGGACAGACTTCGCTCGTGACTGTGTGAACAGTGTGTTGGGGGAGTGGATGCCCAATGTCCTCACATGTTTGTCTGAGATCTTATGGTGGATAAGATTCAGGAGTTTGATTGTGGCCTTGGTGTAGGATGGAAGTGGAGGAAAGAAGGGAACATCAAGAAGTTCTGGGAGTCTGATAACAAATTTCAGTGGCTGTAGGTCTAGGAGGATAAGCACTCAACCAACCTTAACGCATAGTCTGAGCTGATATTATGATTGAAGGCCTAGATGGAAGAGGCCGAAGAGGGCCTGAAGCAAGCCTCCGAGGAGATTACCATCATCCAGACCGACGTAGAGTAGGCCCAGATTGCAGCCGATGAATTGTGCCCCATCACTGCTAAGTAGGAGTGGGAACTAAATAGGCGGCAACAAATCCTGGATGCCACAAGCTAGAGGGTGGTGGAGCTGCAACTTTCTTTTGACGGTATTAACCCGTCCATGGGAGGGATAGAACCTCGAGTGTTGTAGATATCACAAACCCTCTAACATACTTTTATGCTTTGATTATTTGGATTCCATGGAATTCATGAGTCCCATTATTAATGTTGGTTTTAAACACACCTGACATATTCATGAAACACTCGGTGATCAATCCCTAAGCTCCTTCAGGTTGAGCCCAATGTGAGAAAAAAGGGATGATCACTAGGTTATTTCATCTGAACATAAGAGTGCTGACCATGTTTTGGGAATTTGGGTTTTGGAAAACCAACTCAGATTTATAGGAAGAGAAGGGGGAGACCTGACTGGAGAATGAGGCTCTTAGAATAGTCGAATTACCATTTTCCCAGTGTGATCTTGTGCACGAACGGGGTAACACCTTGGGCCCTAGAATAAATCCGAACAGGGGGGAATGGAAGGTGTGAATGAAAATACCCAAGATTAAGAACATTGTAGTGATGGAATGAAAATTAAGAATAACTATTGAGCATGTATGAATATAACGACCCATACTTTTCATACATTGTTAATACTTCAAAATTGAAGTACACTTATTACAACATATGACAAAACCACAAAGGACCGTATAGGTATAGTGTCTTTAGAAACTGGGAAACATAAACAACTGGTTCATAAATCTTCTACAGTGTCTCCCATTTATTTCATCATATCTAGGGTCCCTTTTAGCATATTCTACTTAATATCCATCTTCCTGACCTGGGGAAAAGAAAACATAAAAGGGTGAGCTCAAATGCTCAGCAAGGGAAAATAAAGGAAATAAAAATCATATCATATCTTTTTAAAAATCAAAACCTGCAAAAGAGATCATAATATCTTAACATGGAATAAATCATAGAAGTGAAAATGAGATCCCCATAATCATAACATAAAACTTGAAACTTTGTGGCATGCACACATAATCATGGAAAATCATTTCTTGTTAGTCATGACTCATTGCCAAGACTATCTTAGTGGACAAAGTCCCTTTCTGAACCGAGTTCACTCCTCGTTTCAGTCCTGTATCACTGAACCGAAATAACCTTCCGTTCCAGCCATGTCTATCTCATGAGATATAAAGTCTTTACCCAATGCATTGGAGGGAGATATAGGTCCCACCCATCTCTTAATGAATCCTTTCTTATGTGTGCCACAAAATCATAAATCATACATCATCGCATAACCCATGTAATAAAAATGGGATTCTTGAAACATCATGACATCATAAATCAATTCATATAAGATAAAGGAATTCATAAACATAATTCCATCTCAACATAGTCAAATCAATGTAAAAATATGGATAGAAACAGAACCCTTTATTATCTTAGATGGAAAATAATTTTGATAAAACACTTGAATTGAATTCTTGAGGAAAATATCCTTTCTTCTTCAAAATCAATTTCTTTTCACAAACCATCATGCAATTTTAAAAGAAAGAGATTTTATTGAAAATAGTCATGAAATCTTTTAGAGGAAGCTTCATGAAAATAAGGCTTTATAAAACAGTAGAAATCCGTTCGTGCCGTATAAGTTAAAAAAAACATTCTTTGTACTTTTGTCGAAAAAGTCAAAATGTACCTCGTACGATAAACGACAAAAGATTCCTTTCATATCTTTTACTAAAAACTAACCAAAGGGTAAAATTGGATTTAAACCATTGTATTTGGATGGAAATAATATTACATATTGAGGAAACATGGATGTGGATGATAAAATAAACCCCAGTAAATACTTACGAATAAACAATCTCGGATAAAAATGAGATTGTGATATTTCCCTTACCTTAGGTCCGATTTGCTTTGTTCGTGTCCGAAGCTCCTGTATAATGGTTTAAATAATGTTATTGACTTATTCCAGAATCATACATATTTATATGAGATCATATATGGTCATATTATTAGCTTCTTGTTAGTAATATTTCATTGTTACTTGTTACTCGGGTCTTTATAACTTTTTGTTCTTATGCGTGTTTTGTCGAATAAATTCTTATTCTTATCTTTAGGTTATAGATAATTCATTTCCAGAATGGTATTAGTGTAGTATATACCATATTCATTCATTCAATTCATTTATACAATCATTATGAAATGAAGATCATGTAGAACGAGTCGCATCACATCGTGGAGACGGTATTCCGTACGTACGCACGAGTGATGATATCGTTCCTATGATCGTGGAATTGTATTGGAGTATATATATATATTATTTAAGTATCAATATTACTTAATAATAATCATATATAGTTACTCATTACACCATTATACCCATCCTTGTAAGGTGATGGTGGAAAATAGATTACACCACGGCGTGGAGACGGTATTCCGTACGTACGCACGCGCGGTGATTTCATTTTTCCGTAGGATGGATAGAAGGTGAATTAGGGTTGTTTCATATTTATAATAACATATCAGTATGTAAGTAATACTGATGTTATTACTTTATCATGAAACAACTAAAGAAGAAGAAGTTGAAGAAGAAAGAAATTGAAAAGATCGGTAATGGATATTACCTCTTCTTTGGAACGCCTTTTTGAATCCTCCACTTAAGGAACTAAGATTGGTCTTTGAAGAAGACCAGGACCTCTAGGATTATTCTAGGGAAGTGGATAAGGGAAAATGGCAGGGGTTGGACGAGCTTGAGTGCTCAAATTGGTGTGAGGAGGAGGGGGAGGAGGTGCCCTTTTATAAGGGAGGAGAGGGGCACCTTAGGAATATCTCAAAATATTATTTTATATTAAAGTCAAAATCGGTTTATAATGGTTCCAAAGGGTATTATTTCGAAGCTAAAGTGGGGATGGGTCGAAATCCTATCAACCAATAGAATTTAGACAAGTTTAGGATATTATTTTAACCTTATCAATTAAATTTAACTCTAAGTTAAATAATTTAACTTTTACCATGTCTTTTTGTTTTCTTTCACTATATGGTTAATACACTTACTATAACATGCCAAACGAACCCCAAATTGTTTACTATTAATATATATATCCTTATCTAAGTCATTTGGACGAACCTTAGATTTTTAGGAATAAAATAACAATTAATAATATAATATTTGATTTAAAAACTATTTTGTGTCAATTTTGACACTATTTGATATATTATTTTTGTCAAAGTCATAACAGAATTATATGTTCGAACCAAGTTGATTAAATCAATACTAATATATCATAGTAACCTAGAAAATTAGTGGAATTCATAAAAAGTCTCAAATTACATTTATTTTGGTATTTATATTATCAATTTTGTCAATATTTCATTAATAAGATAATTACTGAATCATCTTTGTGTCATAAATAAATTAAATTATTTGATGTCTAAAAATTACAAATAAAATACCATCATGTAGGAAATCTTTTTATCTTTCTAATGAATATTTACAATCGAATTTATCTTATGTATAACCCTATATTAAAAATGATTTACTTATTAAACTTTGATTTTAACTATTTTAACCCTTCTTTAAATAAATTAATAATAAATGTCCTAATCTAATCCAAGTGGGCCTAAATGGTCATATTTTATTCCTAAGTTTGTTTTTGGTCGAATTAAACTTGTCCAATAGAATTAGGACATGTGTTAGGGTAATATTAATATCATATTTACCCTTAGTTACCCTATTTACTATTAACCGCGGTAAAAAAGGTAAAAAGTTACTATTCACCAAAAAATTATTTTCATCTCATTGAACCACATTTTAGTCCTTGATATTAACCGTGTCTCTCGGATTTTCGAAATTCCATTCACAGAAGCGGTAAAATTAAGTTTTATGCAAGATTCAGTTTTTAACCTACCACTTAGTGGTTTCACTATTCATCAAAAATTGAATGTTTTCAGAAAAATACCAAAATTTCACCCTAGGCTAATTCCGATATTCTGAGTCCAAAAATGAAGTCCATTTTGAAAAATAAAATTTATAAAATTTCAAAAAGTGGTTATTACTATTCATAACGGCTAGTTTTAATAGCATATTGTTGTTTAGTGAAACTCGGTATTGCGTACGACGCAAGCTATCGAGGAAGGTCGCGATTGTGTGTAAAGCAAGCCAAGAAAGTGTTGTGTAGAAAAAGATTCCTTTGATGATTTATATAACATAAAAGTCTCGGGTGTTACATTCTACCCCCCTTAAAAAGAATTTCGCCCTCGAAATTCGTCACTTTGCAACAAACAAATGAGGATACTTCTCCCTCATCATATCCTCAAGCTCCCATGTAGCTTCTTCAAGTTGGTGGTTTCTCCATAAAACTTTCACCAAGCGAGTGGTCTTGTTTCGTAGGACTTTTTCTCTACGATCCAGAATCTCTATCGGCTGTTCTTCATAAGAAAGATCTTGCTCCAGCGGTACAACTTCTGAGCTGAGTACATGTGAAGGATCTGGTATGTACTTTCTCAGGAGAGATACATGGAACACATCGTGAACTTGAGAGAGATTCGGTGGAAGCGCCAATCGGTAAGCTACCTTCCCAACACGATCCAGTATTTCAAAAGGACCGATATATCTAGGGCTCAACTTCCCCTTCTTTCCAAATCTCATAACCCTCTTCCAGGGAGATATTCGTAAGAACACTTTATCACCCACTTCAAACTCTAGGTCTTTTCTTCGGTTGTCGGCATAACTTTTCTGTCGACTCTGAGCTGCTCTTTTGTGTTGTTGAATAGATCTGACCTTTTCTGCCATTTCATCAATGAGATCAGGTCCTAATAGCTTTCTTTCCCCAACTTCATCCCAGCAAGTTGGAGTCCTGCATTTCTTTCCATAGAGAGCTTCATAAGGAGCCATCTGAATACTGGAGTGAAAACTATTATTATAAGAAAATTCCACCAAAGGTAGGTGTTGATCCCAACCTCCTTTGAAATCCATAGAGCAAGCTCTCAACATATCTTCTAGGGTTTGAATTGTTCTCTCAGACTGACCGTCTGTCTGGGGATGATAAGCAGTGCTGAAACTCAACTCTGTATCCAGAGTATGCTGAAGACTTCGCCAGAACTTCGAGGTAAATCTCGGATCCCGATCAGATATAATAGAAAGTGGTACTCCATGCAATCTTACCACTTCCTTTACATATATCCTGGCAAGCTGATCTAGAGAGAAATCCTCTCTAATAGCAATGAAGTGTGCAGACTTTGTAAGACGATCAACTATGACCCAGATAGCATTATTGCCTTTGGATGTTTTAGGAAGTCCTGTGACAAAGTCCATAGTGATGTTTTCCCATTTCCATTCGGGTATGGGTAATGGTTGTAACATCCCCTTAGACTTCTGTCTCTCAGCTTTAACTTGTTGACAAACCAAGCATCGAGAGACATATTCAGCAACATCTCTTTTCATGCCATCCCACCAGAAGTACTCTTTCAGGTCCCTATACATCTTCGTGCTTCCAGGATGAATAGAGAATGAAGAACTATGAGCCTCATCCAGCAGCTCTTTCTTTAATTCGGGGATGGGAGGAACACAAACCCGATTCCTGAACTTTATTATCCCATCACAATCAAGGTTGAATTCAGGAACATTTCTCACCTTCTTTTGTAACTCGACATCTTCTTTCTGTGCCTCTTTAATCTTCACATGTATAGATGGTTGAACATTCATTTGAGAAAGATAAGATTTTTCCCCTTCCATTATAATTCCAAGATCCATCCTTTGTAAATCCATAAATATTGGATCTTTTGTGATCCTCATCATGGATAAACTAGCATGGTCTTGTCGACTTAATGCATCTGCCACCTTGTTTGCTTTCCCAGGGTGGTAATGGATTGAGCAGTCATAATCCTTAATCAGCTCCAACCATCTTCTTTGGCGCATATTCAACTCCTTTTGTGTGAAAATATACTTTAAACTTTTATGATCAGTATAAATATCACACCTTTCACCATAAAGGTAATTCCTCCAAATCTTTAATGCAATGATTACCGCAGCCAACTCCAAATCATGTGTTGGGTAATTTTGCTCATGGATTTTCAACTGTCGTGAGGCATAAGCTATCACCATATCATTTTGCATAAGAACACACCCCAATCCCTTCTTGGATGCATCACTGTAGATCACAAACCTTTCTCCACTACAAGGCAGTGTGAGCACAAGTGCACTGGATAACCTTCTTTTCAACTCCTTGAAATTCTCTTCACATTCCTCTGTCCAGACAAACTTAACTCCTTTCCGAGTCAACTTGGTGATTGGATTAGATAACCGTGAAAAATCTTTTACAAAACGTCGATAATATCCAGCCAAACCAAGAAAACTTCGGATCTCAGTTACTGTTGTTGGTCTTGACCATCTTTCGATAACCTCTGTTTTTGCTGGATCCACAGATATCCCCTCTTTTGAGATTATATGACCCAAAAATGCAACTTTTTGAAGCCAAAATTCACACTTGGTAAATTTGGCATAAAGCTTCTCCTTTCTCAGGGTCTTCAATATAATTCTCAAGTGATCTTCATGCTCTTCCTTGCTCTTTGAATAGACAAGAATATCGTCTATAAAGACTACCACAAATTGATCAAGATAGTCTCTAAAGACTCTATTCATTAGATCCATGAAGATAGCAGGGGCATTAGTAAGACCAAATGGCATCACTATAAATTCATAGTGTCCATACCTTGTACGGAAAGTCGTCTTTGGTATATCCTCCCTTTTGACCCTTAATTGATGATACCCTGAACGAAGATCAATCTTGGAAAAGTATTGAGCTCCGCGTAGTTGGTCAAATAAGTCATCAATGCGTGGGAGAGGATATTTGTTCTTGATAGTGATCTTGTTAAGTTCTCGATAATCAATGCAGAGTCTCATTGATCCATCTTTCTTCTTAACAAATAGAACAGGTGCTCCCCAAGGTGACGCACTAGGGCGTATGAATCCCTTATCAAGATTCTCTTGGAGTTGCTTCTTCAATTCCTGCAACTCAATTGGGGCCATTCTATAAGGTGTCTTTGAAATAGGCAAAGCACCCGGTACGAGTTCTATTGAAAACTCAACTTCACGATTTGGTGGAAGACCCGGAAATTCCTCCGGAAAGACATCATCAAACTCCCGTACAATGGGCATATTCTTAATCGTGAGTTTCTCACCAACCATTTGAGATAAATAACCTTCATTTAGTGGAATCAATACCCATAAGATGGAAGAAATTTCCACTAGAAGGTTATGTTCATCCTTGCATTGATAGACGATCGTATATTGGTCTGGAATATGAAATGTGACTTCCCTTCTTTGGCAATTGATATGAGCTCCATGTAGAGAAAACCAATCCATGCCAAGAATCACATCAAATTCCACTAAAGGAAGGATCACAAGATTTGCAGGAAGCACTTTCCCACAAACTTCAATCGGAGAAGAATTATAAACTTCTGATGCGATTGATGTGCCATTAGGTGTTGTCACAGCTAACTCAACATCTAATTGTTGAGGTAATACAGTGATACCCTTAGAAAATTCTTTAGAAATAAAAGAGTGGGTGGATCCAGAATCAAATAAAACATTTGCTACTTTAGAGTGGATGGTAAGTGTACCTTTCACCACATCGTTATCGTACTCCACATCGCTGATAGAAATTGCATGTGACTTTCCTTTGTCTTTAGCCTTAAGAGTTTGTTGACGTCGACCATCATCATCAACCCTTGGATTTGGGCATTGATTGGCATAATGCCCCATCTCCTTGCACTTGAAACATTTAAGTGTAGCAGGTTCATTCTGTGTATCCCTTCCTTTGTTTGCATCATTAGACATCTTCTTCCCATTATCACGGCATTCAAATTCCCGATGAACTTCCTTTCCACATTTAAAACATTTACTTGTCCCTTTAAGACAACTCCCTCCATGTTTCTTTCCACACTTTGAGCATAAGGTAAAGTTCATCTTCTTTTTCGTGTGCTCTTTAGATTTTTCTTTGAATTCCATCTTCCTCTTCTTATCAAACCCATGTGACTGATGGGTTACTCCAATCTCCATCTCGACTTTGAGAGCACATCGAACGATTTCCTCGTAGCTATTGAAGTCCCTTATGGCTAACGCCCTTCGAAGACTTGGTTTTAAGCCACTAAAGAATCGATCGATCTTACTCTCAGGTTGGATAATAATACCAGAAGCGTACCTTGCAAGTCTTGTAAAATTTGCTTCATAGGTACTAACAGATTCATCATCCCTTTGCTTCAGTTCAAGGAACTCTTTCTCCATCTTTGTTCGGAGAATACGAGGGAAGTACTTATTGAAAAATAAGTTCTTGAACTAGTCCCATTCCATAGACTCAATTTCATCCCTTTGCCTCGTATTCTTAACAAGATTCCACCATTGATCCGCATCTCCTTCCAAACGATACACTGCTAGGATGACTTTATCATGCTCAGAACATTGAAGAACTGAAAATATCTTTTCAGTAGTACTAATCCATTGTTCAGCAACTAATGGATCAGTAGACCCGCTGAAAGATGGTGGACGCTGCCTCATGAAGGATTCAACAGAATGTTGCTCCCTTCTTTGTTCGTTTGGAAATCCTGCATGATTCATAGCTTGAGAAAGTTGTGTGAGCATGGCTACAAGATTTTTCATTCCAGCTCCCATATCGTTTGGTTGCTCATGGGGACAATCATTGCATTGCCCATCGCATTCCGCATTAACACGGTTCCTTCGGGTTCCAGCCATTGACTAAAACCAAGAAGAATAGTGTGAGCAACACTAATTATAATAGGAAACCACATAATTCAAGAATAAAATTTTCATGCTTATGGTCTTATCCTAGGTTATTCATGGCCATTTCTAAGATTGTGTTCTATGCTTAGACTTATCCTTAGGGTTCTTACTAAGGCTTTCACATCCTAGTTTCCAAAGGTTGACTATACCTTTCCTCTGATACCAACTATAACGACCCATACTTTGCATACATTGTTAATACTTCAAAATTGAAGTACACTTATTACAACATATGACAAAACCACAAAGGACCGTATAGGTATAGTGTCTTTAGAAACTGGGAAACATAAACAACTGGTTCATAAATCTTCTACAGTGTCTCCCATTTATTTCATCATATCTAGGGTCCCTTTTAGCATATTCTACTTAATATCCATCTTCCTGACCTGGGGAAAAGAAAACATAAAAGGGTGAGCTCAAATGCTCAGCAAGGGCAAATAAAGGAAATAAAAATCATATCATATCTTTTTAAAAATCAAAACCTGCAAAAGAGATCATAATATCTTAACATGGAATAAATCATAGAAGTGAAAATGAGATCCCCATAATCATAACATAAAACTTGAAACTTTGTGGCATGCACACATAATCATGGAAAATCATTTCTTGTTAGTCATGACTCATTGCCAAGACTATCTTAGTGGACAAAGTCCCTTTCTGAACCGAGTTCACTCCTCGTTTCAGTCCTGTATCACTGAACCGAAATAACCTTCCGTTCCAGCCATGTCTATCTCATGAGATATAAAGTCTTTACCCAATGCATTGGAGGGAGATATAGGTCCCACCCATCTCTTAATGAATCCTTTCTTATGTGTGCCACAAAATCATAAATCATACATCATCGCATAACCCATGTAATAAAAATGGGATTCTTGAAACATCATGACATCATAAATCAATTCATATAAGATAAAGGAATTCATAAACATAATTCCATCTCAACATAGTCAAATCAATGTAAAAATATGGATAGAAACAGAACCCTTTATTATCTTAGATGGAAAATAATTTTGATAAAACACTTGAATTGAATTCTTGAGGAAAATATCCTTTCTTCTTCAAAATCAATTTCTTTTCACAAAACATCATGCAATTTTAAAAGAAAGAGATTTTATTGAAAATAGTCATGAAATCTTTTAGAGGAAGCTTCATGAATATAAGGCTTTATAAAACAGTAGAAATCCGTTCGTGCCGTATAAGTTAAAAAAAACATTCTTTGTACTTTTGTCGAAAAAGTCAAAATGTACCTCGTACGATAAACGACAAAAGATTCCTTTCATATCTTTTACTAAAAACTAACCAAAGGGTAAAATTGGATTTAAACCATTGTAGTTGGATGGAAATAATATTACATATTGAGGAAACATGGATGTGGATGATAAAATAAACCCCAGTAAATACTTACGAATAAACAATCTCGGATAAAAATGAGATTGTGATATTTCCCTTACCTTAGGTCCGATTTGCTTTGTTCGTGTCCGAAGCTCCTGTATAATGGTTTAAATAATGTTATTGACTTATTCCAGAATCATACATATTGATATGAGATCATATATGGTCATATTATTAGCTTCTTGTTAGTAATATTTCATTGTTACTTGTTACTCGGGTCTTTATAACTTTTTGTTCTTATGCGTGTTTTGTCGAATAAATTCTTATTCTTATCTTTAGGTTATATATAATTCATTTCCAGAATGGTATTAGTGTATTATATACCATATTCATTCATTCAATTCATTTATACAATCATTATGAAATGAAGATCATGTAGAACGAGTCGCATCACATCGTGGAGACGGTATTCCGTACGTACGCACGAGTGATGATATCGTTCCTATGATCGTGGAATTGTATTGGAGTATATATATGTATTATTTCAGTATCAATATTACTTAATAATAATCATATATAGTTACTCATTACACCATTATACCCATCCTTGTAAGGTGATGGTGGAAAATAGATTACACCACGGCGTGGAGACGGTATTCCGTACGTACGCACGCGCGGTGATTTCATTTTTCCGTAGGATGGATAGAAGGTGAATTAGGGTTGTTTCATATTTATAATAACATATCAGTATGTAAGTAATACTGATGTTATTACTTTATCATGAAACAACTAAAGAAGAAGAAGTTGAAGAAGAAAGAAATTGAAAAGATCGGTAATGGATATTACCTCTTCTTTGGAACGCCTTTTTGAATCCTCCACTTAAGAAACTAAGATTGGTCTTTGGAGAAGACCAGGACCTCTAGGATTATTCTAGGGAAGTGGAGAAGGGAAAATGGCAGGGGTTGGACGAGCTTGAGTGCTCAAATTGGTGTGAGGAGGAGGGGGAGGAGGTGCCCTTTTATAAGGGAGGAGAGGGGCACCTTAGGAATATCTCAAAATATTATTTTATATTAAAGTCAAAATCGGTTTATAATGGTTCCAAAGGGTATTATTTCGAAGCTAAAGTGGGGATGGGTCGAAATCCTATCAACCAATAGAATTTAGACAAGTTTAGGATATTATTTTAACCTTATCAATTAAATTTAACTCTAAGTTAAATAATTTAACTTTTACCATGTCTTTTTGTTTTCTTTCACTATATGGTTAATACACTTACTATAACATGCCAAACGAACCCCAAATTGTTTATTATTAATATATATATCCTTATCTAAGTCATTTGGCCGAACCTTAGATTTTTAGGAATAAAATAACAATTAATAATATAATATTTGATTTAAAAACTATTTTGTGTCAATTTTGACACTATTTGATATATGATTTTTGTCAAAGTCATAACAGAATTATATGTTCGAACCAAGTTGATTAAATCAATACTAATATATCATAGTAACCTAGAAAATTAGTGGAATTCATAAAAAGTCTCAAATTACATTTATTTTGGTATTTATATTATCAATTTTGTCAATATTTCATTAATAAGATAATTACTGCATCATCTTTGTGTCATAAATAAATTAAATTATTTTATGTCTAAAAATTACAAATAAAATACCATCATGTAGGAAATCTTTTTAGATTTCTAATGAATATTTACAATCGAATTTATCTTATGTATAACCCTATATTAAAAATGATTTACTTATTAAACTTTGATTTTAACTATTTTAACCCTTCTTTAAATAAATTAATAATAAATGTCCTAATCTAATACAAGTGGGCCTAAATGGTCATATTTTATTCCTAAGTTTGTTTTTGGTCGAATTAAACTTGTCCAATAGAATTAGGACATGTTTTAGGGTAATATTAATATTATATTTACCCTTAGTTACCCTATTTACTATTAACCGCGGTAAAAAAGGTAAAAAGTTACTATTCACCAAAAAATTATTTTCATCTCATTGAACCAAATTTTAGTCATTGATATTAACCGTGTCTCTCGGATTTTCGAAATTCCATTCACAGAAGCGGTAAAATTAAGTTTTATGCAAGATTCAGTTTTTAACCTACCACTTAGTGGTTTCACTATTCATCAAAAATTGAAAGTTTTCAGAAAAATACCAAAATTTCACCCTAGGCTAATTCCGATATTCTGAGTCCAAAAATGAAGTCCATTTTGAAAAATAAAATTTATAAAATTTCAAAAAGTGGTTATTACTATTCATAACGGCTAGTTTTAATAGCATATTGTTGTTTAGTGAAACTCGGTATTGCGTACGACGCAAGCTATCGAGGAAGGTCGCGATTGCGTGTAAAGCAAGCCAAGAAAGTGTTGTGTAGAAAAAGATTCCTTTGATGATTTATATAACATAAAAGTCTCGGGTGTTACAATGAAACACAATATACTTATTGTGTTAGCCTGAAATGGTGATAAAAAATGGGGTCCGACCACTGACCATGTTTAAAACATGGGGCCTCACTCAAAATGTTATCCATTAGTCTTCAAGAATGTTGTCCCAGGACAGTAGGCGATCCATAGGCCGAGAATCCATACTGTTAGGAGTTTCTTTTATACATGAAGGAGGAAGAGGGTCCGAATAAAGGGCACACAAAGCATGGATAGTGGAGTGATGGGTTGTTCGACTGGAGTCCAACACTCTTGAAATTATGCCACCGTGGTGTAAACTCATTAGGTGGGTACATCAGTATGATCAGGGATCAAACATACTTCCGAACAAGATATCTCTGGTAAGGACCTGGAAATACTAGCAGTCTTACGTAATATGGTAAATAAGGTGCACATAGTTAAAGGTCATACTACCTGGACCATGGTTAACAATTTAAAGTCTTGTTACATGGACTGTAGGCTTCTATTTTAAGGTCATAGAGAATGGACCGTGATCGGGGCCGAGGGGCCAAGAGGGTTAATAAACTTCGGGCTAGGACCAAGGTGAAATGCCTGGGTGTCACTAAGTATCTCATAAAGATGATAATCAAGACAAACATAGTTATTGGGGTGCAGTGTGGTTAGAGACCAACACTAGTAGGGAGAATTCTCTCTGGAGAGGAAACTGACACATCCCATGTTTAACATAGGGTATCATGAACTTGTTGAGGGTAGAACAACAATTTAATGTAATTCATTGAGGACATATGTACTCGTGAAATTTAACGTCGTACGATAGGATGTGGAGTGAAAGGGAAGATCCCCGGAAGGGAGCATGTGGTGTGGTAGCTATAAACCTAACATGAATGAGGACTTGGAGTCTGAATCACACAATGTATCCCTGGAGGAAACTCTTTAGGTCAAGGGACCAAAAGTAAAAATTATACTAGGACCAAATCAAAGTTTTTGGGCATTTCTACGTGCCCCATGAGGATGGTAATCAATCCATACATAGTTCTTCGAGATGTCATGCAGTTTAACATCTTGCGGAAAGGATAGAAATTAATCTTAGTTTATGGTCATCGAGATCGAAATGGATGGTAGGGAACGCAGGACAACATGGAGATGTAATTATGTAACCCGATGTGAATGAGGATTTGGAGTATATATCACCATGTGTTCCATGGGAAAGTTTTAGGTCGAGGGAGAGAAAATGAAAGTTAGGCTGTGCTCAATGCAAAGTGAACAAGCGTTCCTACATATCCCATGAGGATGGGAGTCAAGCCACACATAGTTCTTGGGGTGGAATGGTAATGTACCAATACCAGTGATGATGAGGTTTTGCGTGTCTAGCCCTTACACCAAAAGAAGTATTATTTGAAATATCTTGTTTGTCCTTTTCGATGAATGTGCGTTTTTTTAAGCGATGGACCTAGGATAGAAAGTTCAGTCATCACTACAGTAATAAAGCCGAATGAGGTGTTGAAAAATGGTATGGTGTGTGATCGATACCAAACATGATTGCCCCTCGAGTGAGGATATCATGGTGCAGTTCCATTTTTAGTCATGCAACCAGGATGATATTGTCACAGTTTAGGGTCATGTGGTGGGACCAACCATGCATTTTAACACCGCGCAAAATATATGCAACAATTTAAAGTCATGTGGGACTAGGCAGCATAGTTTAAAGTCATATGGCTCAGACATATGTGGGGGAGATGAGGTTACAGAGGGAATGTGCACAGCGTGATAAAGCATACCCGACGTGAATGGGGATAGAGTCCACATCATACCACACACAATTCTAAGGAAGAAACCTCAGGCCAAGGGGCCTTAAAAGGTCAAAGCGCATGGGACCTGAGAGGCTAGCCCCCCTGTTGAGCTAGACCCAAAGGCGAGATGTCTGGGTGTTCCTATGTATCCCATGAGGATGGGAATCAAGCCACACATAGTTATTGAAGGTGCCTTTTAACATCGTGCGAGACAACATACAGTTTAATGTCATGTGGGATAGGAAGTAGAGGGATAACTCCTAGAAAGGGGCATACGTGGAGCGGCTATTACAAACCCGATCCCTAATCCCACGTGAGTCAAACTCGGTGTGGGAAACAAGTGTGGAAGAGTTTTTTGAAATACCTTGAATGCACGCCAAAGTGGAGTTGATGTGAATCCAATAATGATGCCTTTACTATGGCTTTGGTCCTCCTAATGTGCAAATGTGCACTGAGGGATAGTGCTAGGAGCGTCAAAATTCCATTTGGACACGACGGAGAGGAAAATAATGTGAATCCTGTAACCAACCTTCAAGGCTTAAAGGGGTCGGCATGGCGATGGAGGATAACTGTTGACCATTTTTGAAACACAACATCCATATCATTTGGCCTGAAATGGGAACAAGAAATAAGCATTGACCGCTGACCATATTCACAATGCGAGACTTTTATAAATTTATTGTCTGAAACCCTCAAGGATGTTAGCCCATAATGGTAGGAGAGCCCTTATTCCTAGAATCAATGCCTTTTGGGGGTCCCTTCAAGTTTGAAAGATTATGGAATCCCAAATGAAGGGGAACACGAAGCCTGAAAAATAGGCGAAAGCATGTCTACGTAGAAAATGACACTCCGAGCCCTAAACCAGAGTACTCTTGGGAACATTGGTGAACCACCGTAGAGGGTCGAGGGGTTAAACTTGAGAGCAACCAATTTGAAAAGATGAGTATTGAACAAATATATGGAGAAATCTCAACAGAAATAGGTACATGGCGTGGTTGTTACAAACCCGACGTAAATGAGGACATAGTCCCATACCGCACCATTTATCCCTCTCATGGAGGAATGCAGGTCAAGGGAAATAGATAATAGGGATATCTCTACAAGATGGGGTTGGGACAACATATTAAAGTTCTGGGCATTCTTAGGTATCCCATGAGGATGGGAATCAAGCCACACGTAGTTCTTGAAGATGTCGTGCTGTTTAACATCCTGAGGCAAGGATGGAATATAGGGGAAAGGTATCTCACCAAGGTATGTGTACAACCTATCAAGTAACATGTTGTGAATGAGGACATAATCCTGAACCACACTGTACCATCCTAAGTGAGACCATGGCCAGGGGCCCGGAAAGGCCGTGGGGACTGAGGCTGGGCCATGGACAGAATGTGATTTCCAGATTACAATTTAACGTCTTGTAGTGAGGATAGAGGTAGGGGTAAGGAACCTCATATGGGGATGTGTACATCACGATGAGAAACCCGGCCTTAATGGAGACATAATCCCACCCCACACCATACAACCCTAAGTGAGAATTTGGGTGAGGGGCTAGAAAAGGCCAAGGGGCCAGAGGCTGGACCTCAGATGGAAAGGCCCGGCCAGTTTGTAGTTTAATGTCTTATAGTGAGGACGAAGGTGATCTTAGTTTAGGGTTGTAGAACTCGGATCATATATGCCTAGTTTAATTTCGTATGCGTGGGACAGAGAGGGTGATCTTAGTTTAGGGTCATAGAACTCAGACCGTATATGCCTAGTTTAATGTCATATGCGTGGGAAAGAGAGGGTGATCTTAGTTTAGGTTTATAGAATTCGGACCGTATATGCCTAGTTTAATTTCATATGTGTGGGAAATATAGGGTGAATCATCGTTCCTATAGAAGACCAAAAAATGGAGATGATGATAGAGGACCACTATTGACTAGGTTCGCAACACAGTATCCACCCTTTTTTGACCATAAGGGGGGAGAACAATTAAGTGTCGACCGTTGACCATATTCAAAACATGGGACTTGTATCAATTTTACGCCCTCAATCCTTGAGGATGTTAGACCATAATGGTAGGAGAGCCCTTGGGCCGAGCATCCATTCCATTCGGGGGCCCTTTTGGGATTCAGAGGGTGATGAAAGCCCAAATGATGGGACTCGTGAAGCATGCATGGGCCTGTAATCATGGGATGGACCATAAATGAAGGGATGGAAGCCTAAAGGGGAAATGTGTGTCATGGTGAAATATCCCAACGTAAATGAGGATGGGAGTCCATATTGTACCACACAATCCTAAATAAGTACTCAGTCTAGGGGGCCGAAGGGGTTGGAGGACCTGAGGCTAGGTGCCCTGGCCAACTGTATCCACATGGACTCTCATGCGGGAATTGCATCATCATAGCTCCTAATCCCATGTTAGAAATGATCGGTGTGGGAAACAAGGAGTAGGATTAGGCTCTCCCCATCTCATAAGGGTCAGATAGCTAGAATCACCCGAGGGAAACCACAACTTGAAGATGTAGCAGGGCAGAATGAACCACTACAATGCATGTTTGAGATATATGGGGGTGGTGAAAATGACACATGATATCTATTGACCATGTTCAAAACATAGCGTCCATATTGTGGGACCTGTAATGGGAACAACAAACGTGGATCCCCCACTTACCATATTTGCAACACGGGGTTCATGTCAATTTGTTGTTCTAAATCCTCGAGGACGTTGGCCCATAATGGTAGGAGGGACCTTGGGCCAATAATCCATGCCATTCAGTGGCCCTTTTAGACATGAAAGATGATGGAGTCCCAAACAAGGGGTGTGAGTGAAGCATAAGTATGCCTGTGCATTTCAAAATCAAGTAGGACAATGAAAGAGTAGGAAGTCTCCGAGGACTGGAACACATGGCAGGGCTATGATGAACTCGAGGTGAATTGAGGCAAAAGCCTTCATCACACCATATTTCTTGAATCGAGAGGAGATTAGGAAGTTTGGGGCTAGACCAATAGATGAAATTTCCTGGCGTTCCTATATATCCCATGAGGATGGGAATCAAGCCATACATAGTTCTTAAAGGCCATGTAGTTTAACATCATGCGGTGAGGACGTGGGAGGATAGAAGAACGTGGAGGGGGCACATGGTGCGACCGCCATAATCCTGACATGAGTAGGGATAAATAATCCAACATTATACCATGAAAGGACCCTCCGAGAGAACTATACCCAGGGGATAGTTGAAGAGAAGAGTTTGGGGGCTGGACTCAGGGCCAACTATCTGAGCGTTCCTATGTATCTCATAAGGATGGGAATCAAGCTAACATAGTTCTATAAGAGCCTTACAGTTTAACATCTGACAGGATGATGAACAGTTTAACGTCATGTGGGATGAAGCATTTTAGGTTAATGTCGGACCCGACAGTTTAGGGTCATACAGGACCAGGCAGTTTTGGGTCATACAGGACCATCAGGTAGTTTAGGGTCATGCGGGACCATCATGCTGTTTGGGGTCATCCGGGACTGTCCACGTTAAGGTCATGCAGGACCATACATTTTATGGTCATGTGGGACCCTATGACTCAGGAAAAGTATTGCTTGAGGAACTTGGCATTAGTGGGAGGAGTTATATGCTCACCATCCATGGTCACCAGTGAGTATGCACCATTGGGGTAAACCCTGTGAATTATATAAGGTCCTTCCCATTTGGGCTCCAATTTTGGTGGCTTCCATCTAGGAATCATTAGCGTCCTCAAAGCCAGGACTAAATCACCTTTCAGAAAAGAGCGGAGGTGAACCCTCTTATTGAAGGCTCTAGCTATCTTATTCTAATGCCTTTCCAGATTGTGCAGGGAACGATGACTGTTTTCATCAAGTGCTTTTAACTCAGCTAGGGGAATTTCTTCTACTTTATCTGGCGCCTGCTGATCATAGACCACTGGGCGTAATGGAGGAAAATGAATCTCGATAGGCAGGACGACTTATGTTTCATATACCAGGTAATATGGGGTCACCTATGTGGAATTACGATTCATTGTTCGATAAGTCTAGAGGGAGTTGGGGAGCTTGTCTGGACATCTCTTCTTGTTCTGAACAACCATTTTCTGCAAAATGTTAGAGAGGGTTTTTTTGAATTCCTCGATCTTCCCATTTTCCTGTGCATGGTATCAGGAGGTATGGTTAGAACAGATTTTGTACTTGGCATTCACCTTCTTCAACTCAATTTCACGGAATTTTGTGTCGTTATTGGTGAGGATAGCATGAGGTACTCTAAATAGGTAGATGATATTAGAGATCACAAAGTAAATGATGGAACAAGCCTTGACCTCATTGAGTGGAACTGCCTTCGCCCACTTGGAGAAGAAATCTGTAGCCATGAGGATGAACCTGCACTAGCGAGCTGTCACCGGTGGATATATTCCCACAACATCAAGTCCCCACACCACAAATGGCAAAGAGTACTTGGTGGAGTGGAGAGGCTCCGGAGGCCGGTGCACAAAGTTGGCATGAACTTGACATGCATGAAACCTTTTGATGTACTCGATGTAGTTGTGGATCATGGAGGGCCAAAAGTACCCCAGTCTTTGGATTTGATGGGACAACTTTGGCCCGGTCTGATGAACCCCACAGGAACTGGCATGAACCTCTTGCATGAACTGAGAAAATATCGACTCCTTCAATGCAACAGAGGAGAACCCCATTGAACCCACACTTGTAGAGGATCCTCTCATGGACAGGGCTATCTTGGAGGGTGAAATACAACATGTGGCGTCAGATTCACTCTTGCTTAGCCCAATTTGCTGGGAGGTAACCATTTTGGAGATATTTGATAAAGGGGAATCTCCAGTTGGGATTCACTTCAACCATTGCATCTGGGGGTCCTGATGTGGAGGCTATGGTGGTAAGATGTCTCACCTATAGGCTGTCATCATCATCTGGGGTGACGAGATCAATGAATATCTGATGTGCAATGTGGATAATCACATCACCCTACTCAGGTTCTGCAAGTGATGCAACTAGGATGACCAAGGCATCAGTTTGACCATTCAATGACCGAGGGACATGAGTGACTTTTGGACGAGATGAGAACTAGGCCATTAGCTGGAGAGCGCGCTCCAATTATGGTATGATCTCTGGATTTCTAATGATGTAGTCACCATTGATATGCTTGATGACTAGTTTGGAATCCCATTTCACATGAAAATGGGGCACATAAATCTCAAGGTCCAGCTCGAGACCAGTGATAAGAGCCTGATACTCTACCTCATTATTGGTGTAGCCTTCTAACAATAGGAATGAGTATGACAGAATGGCTTGTGCTGTGGTAATAGAGACGATACCCAATCCTACCCTGTTGATCCTGGTATCATTGAGCCTCCTACTGGTGGGGCTTTGGGAAGCACCATCGAAGTGAATCTTCCAGTACGACATGGCTTGGTCTACTGAGAGGATTGACTCATTGAGGAAATAAAGATCCAAATACTGGTCAGCAGGAGCCGGATGGGAAGTAAGGAAGTCTGCTAATGCTTTCTCCTTAATAGATTTCCGAGGGACAAAAATTCTACCGAACTACTGAAGAATCACTACCCACCGAGCTAGACGGCCTGTCAACAAGGGGAGATTCAGAATGTACTTCAGTGGGTCTACCCGAGACACTAGCTGTACCTCGTGGTGCTTCAAGTAATGTCACAATTTATGTACTGTGAATACCAGCAGAAGGCAACTATTTTCGATGGGGGAGTATCTGGTCTCCGTATCAATGAGCATATGACTGAGGTAGTAGAGGCTGTTTTCCATCCCCTCATTGTTCTTATGGGCGAGAAGGAAACTGAGAGATAATTCCAGGGTGGTCACATAAACGAGTAATGGATTTCCGAAGATAGGTGGCATTAATACCGGAGGCTGGAGCAGATACTTCTTGATTTCCTCGAACTCGGTCTATCACTCTTCTTCCTACTCATAGGCGGTGCCTTTCTTCATGCTTTAGGAAAAGGTTTTACACTTGCCATCTAGATTCGCAATGAATCAACATATGTAGGCTATGTGGCCTTGAAAACCACAAAGCTCACAAATATTTATTGGGGGAGGTATCTAGCTGATGGCCTTGATCTTTTCAAGGTCAATATCAATACCCCGATATCTAATAATGAAGCCAAGAAATTTTTTGGAGGTGACCCCAAAGGCACATTTCAATGGGTTCATCTTCAGGTGGTGAGAACGGAGGAAGACGAACACTTTATCAAGGTCCTTGAGTTGGTCCTGGAACGGGCGAGATTTGAACACCAGATCTTCCACATATAATTCAACCAATTTCCTGAGGATTGTCTTGAATATGAGATGCATGGCCCACTGATAGGTGGCACCTGCATTCTTTAAGAAGAAGGGTATGACCTGGTAACAAAATGTACCTTGTAGCACCCTGAAAGTTGTGTACTCTTTGTCCTCGGGGGCCATTAGAATCTGGTTGTACTAGGAGTACCCATACATAAATTAGAGGGCTTGGAATCCAGTGGTAGCATCAATCAACAAATCCGTCACTAGAAGGGGAAAATCATCCTTGGGACAGTGATGGTTGAGATCCTGAAAGTAAATGCAGACTCTGATCTGTCCGTTTTTCTTCCTGACTAGAACAATATTAGCTAGCCATTTGGGGTACTGGACCTCCTTGATGAAATTGGCCCTGATGAGCTTATAAACTTCTACCTCTACCATGGCACTATGAGAAGGGTGCATCTTTCTGGGAGGCTGCTTGAACCCGCGATGATTTGCAGGGAGACTGAGGCGGTGAATGAATACCTGAGGATCTTCTCTTAGAATCTCATCGTAGCTTTAAGAGAATATGTCACGATGTTGTTTTAGGAAGTATATGTATCAATTCTACTCTTCAAGGGACATGATGACACTAATCAACATGGGTCTCAGGTTTGCCTTGCTACCGAGGTTCACCTATACCAGTTCATCAACCGTGGTGGAGACGCCCTCCTCAAAGGCAGGGGAGCATCTTCCAAATCCCCTTCTTCACTTGCGAAGGAGGGATCCCTAGTGGGAGGAGATTTCTTAGAGTCAACAGACCCCGAGGAGAGGCTGGTACCAGCCTGAGCGTCAGTGGTCACTGCATCGGGAGATTTAAGTGTTGGGGAAACCATAGTAGTGAAGGTTGTCGACCCAATCGCATCTGATCTTCAGCCCACAGGGACATTCTTGATGATATAAAAGAAATAGTGGCGCATAGGATTGATCCGGTTAATACCAACCCGGTGGAACAAGAAATTATGGCATATTTCCACTCCCATGGGGCAGACATCTTGATACCATATGGGAGTAATGGGCTCAGGGATCACTGAGGCTTGATTCGTATAAGAATACAAAGTGATCTACCGATGTCGCTTGGTCCTAATAATATGCTTACCCCTTGTACCAGATACAACAAAACATTTCCCTATATAAGGGGTTGTGGCCTCCAATTGATGGATCAGGAAGATGTAGGCATCATCCAAACCTGCCCAGGAGTCGGGTTTGATCGCAGCATGATCCACCTCATTAGTATGAATCTGTTTGTCCTTGATCTTGTAATAATCGAAATCCAGGTGGCATGATTCATAAGAATAAAAGGAGACGCCTCACCTTGGAGCCCGCCCACCCGACCATTGAGGGAGTAGCTGAGGAACTGGTGATACGATGAGGGAACCGCTGTGTGCAGGTAGAGCCATGGTCTTCCCGTCAATGCATTGTACAAGATATATTTTGAGAAAAATATATACTCGGTGCTGGAAACTAGGCCACCAAACTGGGTCTTCAAATGAATCTTTCTAATCGGGGTGTGCTCTGTCATGTCGTATCCTTGTATTTTTAGGTCAGAGGGAGTAAATTCATCATCGGATAACCCCATCTTTCGCAGTGTCTATGTTGGGATAAGGTTAATCCTAGAGCCTGTGTCAAAAAGACAATGGCGAACCTCCACTCCATTTAATTGGATGGTGATGAACAATGAGAGAATGTTCCCCTGTATGGGAGATCCTTCATCTTCTCCAGAGAATGAGATAATGGCCTGGAATTCAGCATTCTGGACCGCTTCAGCATGAAAGGCTTCTGCGTTTGCAACTTCCATCTAATTATGGAGGGGGCTTCTTAAATCGTCAGCGAGTTCCTCACGCATATATGATGATAGACAGAGAGCCTCGAGGATGGATAGACTTACTGGAATGTTGGAGAGATTCTTAAGAACATTGTACTTCTGTTTCAGGTGTGAACTTCTGCTTGCAGGAGGTCACTCTATGACAGGAGGTATAGCATGCCATGCTAGCTGGACCAGTGGCTGACTGGTGCTGGGCATATCCCGCTACTCACTAGTCGAATTCTACAGAGTGGATACCAGATGAGGGCTAGACGACTGAGACTGGCCAGTAGTAGGGCTTGGCTGGTCACAATGAGGCCTAGGTGGATCTTCCTAATCCAGTAGCACAAACAGTGGTGGATGCGAACCTGATGACCCCAGATGAGGAGGCTGCGCGTGCTGAGCTCTGCGCTGGGCCTATTTTCTGGTCTCAATGGAATACACGGCTTGTCTAGAAGTTTCTACTGATGTGCCTCGACGACCCATATGGCTGCAACTTCACCGATGTTGGCGTCGGTTGGGGACATTGGGGAGATCCTCATGGCACTCCCCATCGTTGGGAGTCATATAGGGGTTTACCAGATCCACAGTGTTAACTGAAACATACCCTTGAATGTAAATCGAAGAGTCATCCACTATTGGGAGTATTTGGGGAGGAATCCCTATCACTAGAGGAATGAATTCACTGAGATTACAGGATGACTATGGTTTTGGCGGGGCATGTTACTTTCCCTTACGTCGTCGATGCTTGCTCTTCTGGGAAGGGGATGGCTGAGATGACGATGCAAAAGTAGTTGACGTGGCTTTTGAAGGATCTAGACGATTTAGGAATGTATGGATGATACCATGGGAACGAGTGACTATTTTGCGAGCCATCCAGTCACCATACTTCTGGGACCCATGGTTAGAAACCTGCTGCCACTCGCCCTCACTGTCGCTACTACTGTCTGGCCTTACGACGATGCTTGCCACCTATGTCGGGGCCGGGCCCAACCTGACTATGTTTTTATCGACCTGGTCTTGAATCTAGTATTTGAACACATAGAATTTCTTGAGAGTGTTCCCTAGGATCTGATGATAGGGGCAGTAGTTGGGGCGATCAATGAGGTTTGCCTCTTCTGGCTTTCTACACATAGGAAAACACACAATCTTCTATTCCAAGGTACTCCGAAAATAGTCAGGAATCTGCTTCTCATTGAATGAGGAAGTTCGGTTTCTTCTGTCCAGAAAGGGGGACCTTGGATCTTGACCCTGACAAGGGGCTAGAGGAGCCTATCAAGGATGTGGGGCTTGATTTTCCTACCTAAGCGGTGGTGGCGCATTACACAGGGGCACCTGCCGATTTTGAGGTGGTCTTTGCTGGGCTGGAGGCAGTGCCTGTGGTGGTGGGACTCTACGAGGTTACGGAGGTGGCTCCACTGGTAATAATTCCAATTGTCTGGGGGCCTTTAATTGGGACACCATGATGGGGTTGGTTCTGGCAACCCACCTTTTGGGAATTACAGGAGGCAACAGACATTCTTGGCTGGCCTATTGTAGGGCTTCCTCCAGGCACTAATCCTTATCAGAGAAGTCTTGAAATCCCCTGAGATAGTTCTGGGTGATCCGAGAGGGGACTAGTTCGGTCTTGACATTCCCTACACACATCATCAGTAATTTCTCCTGAGTCAGTGTCATGTCAAGGGAATACGTGAGTCATTTACATCAGGAAAAAAAGTTAGTGATGCGCTCATCAGGCCTCTGCTTGCACATGAAGAGGTCCGTGATACTCATATTCTGGATGGTGGAACTGAACTGGTAGATGAACTACCTATGGAGGTCCTCCTAGCTGGTTACTGATCCAATGGGGATCTGGCTGTTCCATACAAACACAGGCCCTTCCAATTTTTTTACAAAACATCAGAGCCTGGCAGCTTCTTGTTGCACTGGAGTTCCCACCATGGAGCCACACCTTGAGGTAATGTGATCCAGGTGCTACGGCAGGTCCCCTATCTTGTTAAAGGAGGAAAATGTGGGATTATCAAAACTCGGAGGTGTCATCATATCATCCACCCATGCTAGATATGGCTTGCCATCATGCGAGAGTGACACCTTTCGCATTTCCAATGCCTCAAGGCGGGCAATGAGTGCCGCCATAGGATCATATAGGTGGGGGTCCTTGTCTTGAGAGGGATCCCTAACCACGAGTGCATTTGAAGGTTATTCAACATGATAAGGTGGCTCAACAGCTCATGGATCAGCTGGTGGATCAACCTGTGGGGCTGCTCGGGGAACCCGAGATGGGTTCCTTGGATTTCTGCGCCATTCCAGAGGGTTTGGAAAGACATACCGCATCCTCTTGCTGTAAGTTCTGGCTTCAACTCTGTCTGTAGGGGTAGGATGATCAGGGTCACTTGGAGCCAGCTCACCGAGGGGAAGTTGTTCCTGCCCCTGCTATACTGGCCGCAGATCCCCATAATCTGGACGTTGTTCTATAGCATGTTCATCCAGAAGTTCGTTGACCTACTTTTTCTGTTCGTCAAGTTGTTGGCGCAATTCAGCCATCTCTAGGTCCTCTTTTGTCTTCCATACTGAGGTAGACAAGTCAGAGTGTTTGGCAGATTTATGGTGATCTTTACCATTACCGAGATTCCAATTGAGATCTAATGCCTCAGTGGGCGTAGGGATCCCCAGTAGATTTCTCTGCTAATGAGTAACTCTTCCCGATGGATCCAGTAGTGGTGGCACACCCTCAGGGGGTAAGTCCCCATCATGAAGCTATATCTCGTTCTCTTCGTTTAATATGTCAGCCATGTTGACCGTGACCCTTCCTGGGGGTATATCCTCAATATCACCTAGAGATTCAGTTTTCCATAGGATAGGAATGAAGAGAAGGGTGGCATACTGCCCCCAACTATAGATTTGCATGTGGGGGGAAGCCTCTCTAAATTCATTACTATTGGAGGGCCTTATGGCGGCCTGTTGACTCAGGGAACTGGGCCACAGGGAGTGCATCTAGGTCAACTAGGTGGCATTGCTCACCAATGTCCTCGAAAAGCACTTGGATATTCAAATAAGCCACTCACTGGTGACGAAGGTGGAAGTGTGTCACCCAGAGGGTTTGACAAAAACACTCAAACTCCTCATGAGTAAGGGATTATGGCACGCTGAAATTCAGTACTGCAACCGGCCAGAACATCACGGGGAAGTGGTCGACTATTAGGATATTCTACAAGCTCCTTGGCTTGGATTCATGGTCTGTCCCTTTATTGCCCCATTCATTGACTGGGGGTGTCTAAGGAATGAGAAATAGTACTGAGGCAGACCGCTAGGACAGAAGGCTGGCTGGTGGAGAGTACAACGAGCGAGCCAACAAACCACCACATCTCAGGCTATCCTCTGAAGCGTGTAGTGACCTGGCCACCACATCATGGTAGGATAGGCTGACAGCCACAGTTCCTGGCATAGAGGATAGGGGTAACGACGATAGGCCTCACTGCTGCTCACCCACCATCGGTCCCCAGAATAGCTCTTTGTGATATCTAGTCGAGGTAGAGAGTGCTTCTGGTGACAACGGTGGTGATTTCATAACCGTAACCTGTGGGATTTACAAATTTTCATCCTCATGGATATACCTACGGAGGGAGTCGGGAATCCAATGGAACTCATATTCTAGGAGTACTAGGATGATGTGCCTCATTCCCGCCCCAATCCTTGACCAGAATAAGTGAGGGCAAGGATCCCACACTGAGTTGTATTTTTCTTCAAAGTCTGAGAAGTGGACTAGTTTGATATTTGTCTAGACCTTATGAGAATTCTTCTTATGGTGGTGATGACCCACCTTCCTACCCCTAGATGGATCTTCAGGATATGGTAGATTTCTGGAAGGAGGAGGTCCTTTGGCCGTACTGATTCTGGGGTAGAGAGGGTCCCTGCCTGAGTAAGCCGTGGTGCGAGGATCACTAGGACAAACATCAAAGGGAACATGGGGAGGATCTATATGGGTAGCGCTAAAGCGGTCATGAAATCCGCTGGAACTGGTAAGAGTATGGGGGGGGGGGGCCTCCGTGCTTGTTTCCCCTGGTGACATCATTATAAGGAGAGTCCTTGTACTGGTCTGGCTGAACACGGGTAGGACCTCTGTGTTGGGTGCTGGTGAGGCGAGGTCGGCCCTCACTCCTATGATTTTTGGTGTGAGGAGGACCTTAGATAGAAACTATGAGGACACAAGGAGGGTCCAAATGTTGAAGAGTGACTAGATGTTCCATTTCACTATACCAACGGTCTGCGACGGGAGGAATGACTCCATATCCGGTGTAGTGAGCATGGGAGAGACTTCTATAATGAACATCACTATCACGGAGAGGATCCTCATTTGGATTGAAGGTGGCATGGGGAAGACCTCCATGCTGAGGTTGGAAGGGGGGAAGGCTCATGTTCTTCATGTTAGAGGTACGGGGAGGACCTCCGTACTGGGGGGAATCACTATGAGTTAGTCCGCGATAGCCACTGCCTGTGCCGGTGACCAAGAGAGTCGACCCAGCCTACCCATAGGGCATTTGGGGCCTTGATCCAGGTTGGGCATATGAATGTCCCTGTTCAGCGTACACAGGGATTTGGTGATATGCGTCAGTGGTGGATCGTTCCATAATAGCCATTGACGTCGACACCCCTTGGGGGACATCCTCTTCGGCTTGCACCGTACACTGGCATCGAGTTAGACTGACCAAAACCGATGGTGTAGGTACATGGATTACCTACTCCTTGGCCAGTAAGACTGGGTGGAGACACTGACGTGGCCTGCTGGGAGACCTTGCTGGGAGTCTCTGGAATGGGACTCTGATCGGGCGGGCCCGAACATCCCTTACCTCATTGGTTTCGGGAAGGGAGTCATCAAGGAATTCTGGGTACAGGCTCCCGAAATGGTTATATGATGGAGTTGGGAGCAGTGTCTCCCTATGAGGCCCTCGGGGGGCGGCGTTGACAATGAGGCGCATATGCCTCTAAATCCAGGTAGGCCATATCCCGAGTCGGGATAATACCTTCCTCCTCGTACTGGCATACAAGGTCATTGATCGCCCTTCGTTGGATGAACTCTAAAGGAGAGATGGTGAGAAGATGACCATCAGCCCTAGTGATTGATATCGTCGTAGAAGAAGTAGAGCCGCATAGGACTACCATGATGGTACTTCCCCTGCCCCTACATCGATGGTTAGGTTGTGATCGAGCTCCGGGTGGAGCAGCTTGGTTCCTGAAAGAAGGGAGATTAACTCATTAGTGCTGAAAAAAATGGAATTGATGACTAGTGTCCTAGCGCCATTCTATCTTCCATGATCAGTAGTAGGGATCCACACTGAAAAAGTCACAGATCGGGATACCCAACATTCTTCTGCCCCAACTTCTGTTGAGTTTCACTCCTGGCCCACTATTTTCTTTGCGGGACCCGGTGCCAAATTTCTAGATTCGGTGACACGCTAATCCACTAATGTATCAAACGCTACTAATATCCATATTGAGGAGAAGATCTTCACGTTAGGTTCACCATTTCTGTTTCTGATGCTTTCTCTGGGGCATGCACGTCCGTCTTGTTGGTGGACGAAAGGTTTGGTTTTTTTGCCCCACATTCCCACTTTCCAAACTTAGAAGTCATCCTTTCCTTTTTCAGGGATGTTTTCTCCTTGATCGAAACGGGATGATGGGACGTCGGTTCTTCCTTCCGTGGATTCCTCCTCAGAACTCGTCACTTAGTTCGTATCTCCCTTATAGATTTAATACGTTGTTCGTGAAACTCTTCCTAGTGCCATATCTTTATGGACACCAGTTAATTACACTACTTCAGTCGGGACATTCCAAAGGGTCCGGCTAGGGAAGCAACGTTCGGTTAAGGGAGTAGTCATGTTGGACATCACCAGTGTGTTTGGATGCTGGGACACCAGCATGTCTGGGTTTCTTCCCCTTATTATAGGGCTTCTTGAGGGCGTGAAAGCCCGAGTCATCCTACATGGAATGCGGGGAATTTTATGTCATTTGCATGTATCTAAGGTTTTCCTAAGCTTCCTATGTCTAACATAGGATATTCCGCAGATTTAACATCTAGAAGAGATAGATAAGACTGAATAGAACACTGATTAGAGTGGATCAGATGGGTGCAACCTCTGGAGGGAACACTGATGTTGGAGCCAATGTGTGGTTAGCTTTCTGATTATTATTAAGGAGAATGGGGAATGAGGTGGAATGATCCCACCAAGATGCGGCGGCCTAGGTAATAATTAGGGTAGATGATGGAAGGTTTAATGAATTGGATGGAGAATGAGATGGAGTCATCTCGAGGACAACGGTGATGTTGGGCTTGAGTCTCGAAGAGGATTCCTACGTATCCCAGTGGTAGGGAATCAAAGTCCTCGTAGTTCACCTGACAATGCTCACCACCGATTGGGTATTTCAATGGCTTACCAATGGATGGGGATTTCAACGGCTTACCACTAAATGGTGTTGACAATTGATTACCACTGAATGGGGTCACAACGGATTACCGCTGGATGAGGTCACAATGTCTTACCGCTGGAATGGGTCGCAACGACTTACCACTGGATGGGGTCAAAATGACTTACCACTGGATGGGTTCACAACTACTTACCGCTGGATGGGGTTGAACCTCATGGAGGCTTCCTACGTACCTTGTCTAGGAGACAAGGATCAAATCCCACGCAGTTCAGGAGGGAGTGGGAACCGATGTGAAGGGGTTCAGAACCAATGGGTGGTGGGATTGAACCTCAGGAAGGCTTCCTACGTACCATGCCTTGGCAAGGATCAAAGTCTGCATAGTTCAGGATATGGGGGCATTTGGGGCTTATGCTCTGAGGCAGCCCAAGGTGTTGGTGAACCGATGTAAAGGTTCAGGACCAATGGATGATGGGCTTGAACCTCAAAGAGGCTTCCTACATACCTTGCCTTGGCAAGGATCAAATTCCACGTAGTTCAGGTGGGGTTGGCGAACCGACGTGAAGATGGTCAGAACAACCAATGGATGGTGGGATTGAACCTCAGGGAGGCTTCCTACGTACCTTTCCTTGGAAAGGATCAAAGACATCGTAGTTCTGGAGGACATTTGGGTAGGAATTACACTCTAGGCTACCCAAAGAGGATGTCATGGTCGATGCTTGATCTACGCCCCCATGAGTCATGCTCAGTGTGAGAAACAAGCGGTAGAAATTACCTGATGATCACATCGTAGAATGTGCATCTGTGGGAAGTGGAACAGGGGGGGAGTGGCTTACACGTGGTTAGCGGCCCAAAGAGGAAACAAGGTCTTATGCCTGGTTAGATGCTCGATGTGATGGAGATTGGAACTTATTCTAGGATGGAGGCCTGAATGGTGACAAAGCCCAGCAGGAGAGGGACTTGACACTTAGGAAGAGAGGAGGGGCAGGGGTGCTACCTCCTGCAAGAAAAGCTAGGGGCTTACACTAGGGTGGTCTCCCTTTCCCCACGGGCAGACGTTGCTCTGATAATAAGGATTTAATTCCATGTGATGAATGATCTCAATTTCTTGGAGACCAATGGGATTGCAGAATGTACAAGGTGGGGGAACCCTGTGTCTGACGCACGGGGCGTAGTCACAGTTTAACGACATGTGTTGAGGATGATGGTTCTTGGAAGTTTAACTTCCTACAGCTCAGACGACGAGGGTTCACTCCGCACCCCTAGGACTTACATAACCGATACCCTCTCGCCCTTGAGGGTTCCACGTTAGAGTGGATATGTGAAGAAGAATGAGGTGAAGCAATGAAATGGGAAGTATCATCCAAGGGACTTTGAAGTTACTTCATGCGAACCTAAAAGGCCACATGGGAAAAGGAGTTGCAGATCAAAGGGGTTCATAGGAAGCCTTGTGAAGCTCTGGTGCTCCATGAAGTGGAGGGGATTCATGAAGGAATGTGCTTCACGAAGTGAAGTTGCCTATACTAGTCATAGGGCATAGGTGCATATGGGAGGCGCTTCGCGAAGTGGAAAGGCATTCATGAAGCAATGCCTTGAGAAGCAGGGGTTCCTCGTGAAGCAAGGTGTCGTGAAGCAATGTGCTTCAGGAAGTAAAGTAACCCTGCCTTAGCATGTGGGTCATGTGTGTGTGGAGGGAGTTTCACGAAGCATAAATGCTTCAAAACAACACGAGTCCCCGTGGGGATCTCCTTCCATTACGAAGTACTATGGGATTTGTGAAAGGCATCCCTCTCGAAAGAGGGGTTCAATTAAAGAAAAGGGGGAGGCACTTCATGAAGAAAAAGTACCTTGAGGAGATCATGGTTCGTAGAGCAATGAGTGCTTTGCGATTTGAGAGGTCAGAAGGTGAAATGTCGGATGATCCATCATTTGGTCTCGACCAGAGCCCTGTATTTATAGGCAAGAGGTGCTGTGAAGTAGAGATCTCTCGGTGCGAAGAGAGAGTTTGCTCTGCGACGGGTCGCAAAAATCAAATTTTTCCACAGAGCCTCTCGCCTTCTTGCTCCGTGGTGGGCTCACCAACGTCAAATAGGTTCACAGGGCATCATGCCTCCTTGCTCCGCAACGGGCTCACGAACATCAAATGCGTTTGTGGGGAGTCTCACCTCCTTACTCTGCGGCGGGTGCGTGAACGTCAAAGGGGTTCACGGGCGCCCCACCTCCTTGCTCTGCGGTGGGCGTGGGGCCATGGGGCCATAGGGCTCCGTGAAAGGGCTTTGCGAGGCAGCCCTAGAGACTTCCCTCTTGTTCTTCTTTATCCTAAATTTTGGCATCAACATAGTTCCCAAGGTATGATAGTATCAAAAGGGACCCCGTATATCCTCTATTTTGGTACCCATTACTCCTTGTCTATTCACCCAGATTTGAGCCAGGTGGCTCTGCACATCCGATCAGGGTAGAAACCGGGGGCTATGAAAAATTTCCAATCTAATGACCTAACCCATCAGGGCCCACCTAACTAGAGAAAGGAAAAGATGCAACAATCTCGAACATGATTTAATAGCTAGGGGATAACGACAATCAATTAGAAGGAATAAATAAAATGGGAGGTCTTTTCTTAATGTACCTATCCACACACACCCAAAAATGTAATGAACCAAACTTTTAATAATGGAAATTTCTCTTGATCTAATTAAATGTATTATTATGTGAAATGGTTATATAACATATGCACTTCTTTGGTTTTATAATTTCACATTTTTTAAAATAACATTAAGAATTGTGACCGTTGCTAATATAGTCATTGAATAATGATCACATGATTAGTATAAATATAGGGCTTTAAAAAATCCAATTTACTCAGACAAAGGAAGTGATGGCCTCATCCAGTAGACTTTACCAATACGAAGCCCATTTTTCAGACCTCTAAAAGGATGTGGCAGCATTGGGCCTTGCTCTTGACCAAGCCCAAGCTGAGCTTCAACATCTTAAGCTCTAATAGAACCACCTACGGGAGAAGTGGAAGTTGATAGAGATTACCACCCGAGCGATGTTATTCGAGATACCTCAAGAGTCTGTCACCATCGCACACCTTACCCTTAGGTCTTATGTGGGTGTTATAAGGGGTTATGTAACAAGAACATAGCTCTATAATTATGTGCATTATTTTTTTATATAATAAATAATATACATTCATTTTATTATTGTTACTTTATAAATAGTTTTTAAAGCACAAATAGTATTTTTAGTTAATATTCAACTAAGAAATCTATTTTGATAAATTAATGGATTTTTGAATTAAATAATATTTTTATAAAATATTATAATTATTAAATTACTTTTTATTAATTATAAATTATCATATAATTTTTATGAATACAATTGTAATTTTTATTAAGGTTTGAAAGCTGTTTTTGTCAAAACCCCTGAAATTTGATAAAAGTAGGTTTTTATTTTAAAAGTGAAAATTCAAATATTTGGAAAATAATTTGGATAAAATTAATATTATTTTTTTGAATCAGGACATCGAGATTATGAAATAGTGAATTTTTCATAATTTTCCAAGATATTCAAATTTTTGGGTAAAAATTAAATACCGTTTAAATATATAATGTGTTTTATGACATCGTAATGACCCAATAGTGATGTAATAAAATACTATAAACATTATTTTAGGCCAATATATTTTTTACCATTAAAATAAAGTGATTTTAGGTTTTTTTATTTACTTTACAAAGCCTTATTGGACCCTCCAAGACTAATAAAACATTTTAGCTTTTTAAATTAATTTCCTTGAGAGTGTGACTCACCTCCACATAAGCAACCCTATTATTTTAAGAAGGTATACCATTGTAATTATAAAATATTTTTTTAAAATAATTTTTGGAAGAAAACATGGTCAAAAACCATTGGCCGGTTTGTGGTTTTGATTAGTTTAATGTGTGGTGTCCCAAACCTAAATAATAAAGAATTCCCTCTCCTTTCCTATATAAACCCACCCAAGATTCCACTTCTTCTTCACTCAAAGCCTTTGGGAATCGTCAAACCTCTATACTCCTCTCTCTAGAATCCTCCCAAGGCGCCCCAAGCTCCCAAGAAGCCTCTCTCAAGCCTCTCCCAAGCCTTTGGGATCACACTTCCACATAAGGGATTCCTTCTTTTCCCATTTTATCCAAGTTTCTTAATATTGTTATGACCTTTTATTTTCAATTATAAATGTTGGGGGTATGATTTATCACCTCAGACATAATTACCTATTTATTTTTTAATGATGATAGACCCATTTCTCTCTCATTAATGCTTCCCATGAACACCCGTTACCGTGCCAAAATTCCGTAAGGATTTTCTCTCTACTCATTTACATTCAAGCAATTCTTTTGTATTATTAAACCAAATTAAAATATTTATGTTGGGACATGTATCTATATGGACCCCTTACTTCCCATTTCATGTACATATAATGAGACACCCCTTTCTCTCTTATCAACTATTTTTTTATGAATTCTCAGGTCACCCATTATGCTGCCGAAATTGCACTGTTTTTTTCCAAGCCAAAGTCATTGTGTAGTAAATACCATGCCCATTTCTCTACCAAGGGTATTCACCTTTATGAACATTTACTTATTAATTATAGAGTTCTAGGTATGAATTTCAAATTCCTTTACCGTGGAATAAATGATGATGAATCCATGATTTATGATCCATGTGGCACACTTATGCATGAAATGAAATGTTTAAGAAGGGTACACCCAGATAGCACTCCAATGCATTGGGTAAAGATTTGTATCATGATAAATCATGTGAAATGAGGATTTAATCATGATAATTTAAGTGCAATGAGGATTTTCTCATGCTAATTCAAGTGAAATGAGGGTTACTCATGCCCCATATGCAATGAGACTTGGATCATGCTAATTCAATGTTAAGTGTTATTGCCACATTTCCATCTTATGATAATCATGATATATCATTCCCTTATATTCATGTTTATTTTATGGTTCATTGATATTCCTATTGCCTAAAATGTATTTTATTCTTCATTTTAGGCCATGTTTACTCTTTTACTGGGCTTTATAGCTCACTCTTTTCACATGTATGTCCTCAGGTTATCCCATGCAATTCTAAGTATAAGGGAATGTCATGGTTATGTAAAGGAAGTTTTCAATAAAGATGTTGGGTTATTTATGTTTTAAGTTGTTATGTAATGTTCCTAAGCCCCAAATATACTATACCTCTCGATCTTCCATGTTGTATCAAGTGAAGAGTTTATGTAATAAATCACATTTAAGTGTGTCATAAAAATGAGGGTTGTTATAGTTGGTATCAGAGGATAGGTTTAGTTATTTTTGGGATTATGATTAGAGAACCCAAGTGAAAGACTTAGGGATAAGACTAAGTATAATAAGAAAATCCCTAAATTTTGGTATGTATTGAGTAAGTGGTTTATCAAGAAAGTACATCCCTATCTGGATATGAGTAGGTAAGGGTGGCTCTAGAATAGATGTATCTAGGAGTGAAAAATCCGACACGGTGTTTCAGGCATGACCTGGGGTATCCGGGTACATGACAATGGGCCATTCTACACTCTTGTTTACAAAACTCCTCGGGGATATTCTTTGGTAAATTCACAAGTTTAATATGAACCATTATTAAGGGAATTAAAAAAATGCCCCTAAGAATGTGTGTTAGAAAGTAGATCATGGATAACATAGATTGAAGCATATAGATTCATAAGTTAAGGAAATAAAAGTTATTTATAAGCCATACATTTTTTCCTTGGATTACCCTTTATGTGTTATCCCTATATTTCCTTTTATTCCATCCACTGGACGATAATAGGAGGACTCAGGCTAACAACCGATGTGAAGACCAATGTGACGACTATTCTAATGAGATTCCCAATCCGATGGGAGTAGGAATCACGAAATTTTTCATGATACTCTCTCAGTTAAATCAATAATTGAATAGAAACATGGGTTAAGAGAAACATTCAACCCCCCTAATAAAGAACAAGTCTCTATCGAGAGCTTCATGAGACAAAGGCCTCCTACTTTTAATGGATCATCTAATCCCTAAATCGCCAAATAATGGATCAAATCCATTGAAAAGATCTTCTCCATCCTTAAATTTTATGAACAAGAGAATGTTATTATGTATGCTTATTGTATGGAGGGTGAAGCTGATTAATGGTGTACATTGATAAAAAATATGAACCCTAAAGAGGAGATTGAGGCATTGGAATGGAAGTATTTCCATAAAATGTTCTTTAATAAATATTTTCCTCTCACCCTCTAACTTAAGATGGAAAAGGACTTCCTTGACCTAAAGGAAAAATATGACAAATCCATCAGAGCATACAAGGAAAAATTCATAAGGATTTCACAATAGTTCTCTAGCTTTTTTGTTACCCCTTAATTCAAGGTTTACCGCTTCTTTGGTGTGCTGAAACCTAGCCTGCAGAAATCCCTGGCAATCTGTGACTTTGACATCTATGAATAAATTGTTTGATGTACCCACAAGGTTGAAATGGAGATTAGAGAATCTTAGGGGTATCATGGGGATAATAAGCGTAATGTGGAATTCAATTTTGACATCCCGATGGATAAATCCAATGGTGCTAAGAAAATCAAGCACCCCACTTGCCAATGGTGTGGAAAAAAGTAGCAGAAAAATTTCTTGAAGGGGACGAGGAAATGATTTAGGTGTGGAAGAGAAGGGAAACTAGCAGTTAACTACCGACAAGAAAAAACCATGGTTGCAACAGAGGATAGAAAAACTTTGTTCGAACCTTAATGCGTTGTTCATTGCTTCAACGGTAAAGAACCAGGGCACCTTACAAATCAGTGCCCAAAGCCAAGGGTTTTCAGAGGCAACCAGAAACCTCCAAGGTAGAAAGGGAGATATTTTTCCATTATTACTGCCGAAGTGAACCTCAAAAATAAAGTAGTGATAGGTACGCTAGTTATTCATTCAAGAATAGTGAATTTACATTTTGATTCTGATTCTACACATTCTTTTGTATCCTGAAAGTTTAATAGAACAATCCCAACCCCACCAAAAATCATGGAAGTAGAGATTTCAGTGAGTACGAAAAATGGGGAAATCATTTCATCCCATGAATATAACTCCTCCCCTATTATAATCGGTGGATTTAACTTCCCAGTGAACTTCATAATACTCCCTCTGGTGTAGTTTTATACAATTCTCGGCATGGATTTGAATTCCTTATATAGAGACAACATAAATTTCCATGATAGGGAAATAACTCTCCATATGGAGAATCTACCCCTAATTATATACAAGTTCAAGAGGAAGATGAATCTTATTTAGCACCATCATCACAAGAGTGGATATTAATTCCCTATAAGCAAGCGTATATGGATATGATGATTGATTCTAAGGAGGCAACCATCCTTGAAGAAATTCCTATTGTGAGGAAATTTTCGGAAGTGTTTCCTAAGGAATTGTATGGTCTTATTCCTAGAAGAGATGTTGAATTATCAATTGACCTTATACCTAGGGTGTTGACAATATCCAAGACTCTATATAGAATGGATGTTGTGGAGCTTGAGAAGACAAAGAAACAACTATAAGGGAATCTTGATAAAGGGTTTATACTCCCAAGAGTTTAACCATGGGGTCCACCAATCCTAATTGTCTAGAAGAACGATGGGTCAATGCGCCTTTGCATCGGTTATCCTAAGATTAACAAAATCACGATAAATAACATGTATCATCTGCCACGAATTGATGACATGTTCAATCAACTGCCTAGAGCACAATACTTTTCTAAGGTAGATTTGTGGTTGGGATATTATCAAGTAATGGTTAATAAGGAAGATATCCCCAAGACTGCTTTTCGTACAAGATAAAGGCACTATGAATTCATAGTAATGCCTTTTGGACTCACTAATTCTCTAGAAATCTTTATGGAATTGATGAATAGGGTCTTTAGAGATTACCTCGACAAATTTGTGGTAGTCTTTATAGATGATATTCTAATATACTCCAAAACAAAGGAGGATAATGATGAGCATCTAAGAACTACACTAGATACCATGAAAAGGGATAAGATCTTTGAAAATTACTAGAAGTGTGAGTTCTGGTTGAGGGAGGTCTCATTCTTGGGTTATATCATCACAAGAAATGGGATATCTTTGGATCCCTCCAAGAAAACTACAATTGAGGGATGTCCAAGGACAACATCGGTAATGGATATCCATAGCTTCTTGGGGTTAGATAGATATTATTCCTGATTTGTGAGAAATTTCTCACAATTGTACAACCCTCTTACCAAGATAACTCAGAAGGAAGTTCTTAGAGTGATGAATGCGAAGAGAGCTTCAATGAGTTAAAAATAAGGATTATCACTGCGCCTGTGCTCACATTACCCATGAGTGGAGATATTTTTGTGGTATTTAGCGATGATTTGAAAAAATTACTAGGTTACATGTTGATGCAGAATGATAAAGTGATATCCTATGCCTCAATATAGTTTAAAATCCATGAGAAAAACTATCCCACACATGATCTGGAGTTGGCAGCTATGATCTTTGCATTGAAAATCTGGCGGCATTATCTCTATGGGGAGAAGTGTGAGATATTTACTGATCAAAAGATCCTCAAATATATATTCACACAAAAAGAGCTTAAAATGCGCCAACAAAAATGGATAGAACTCATCAAAGATTATGAATGCTCAATCCACTACCATCCCAGTAAGGAAAAAAAGGTGACAAATGCTCTAAGTAGAAAGGATCTTTCATCTTTATCAATGATGAGAATTTAAAAGGATACAATCTTCTTAGATTTGTAGAGGATAGAAATGGGAATCATTAAGGAAGGAACATCATAAATCCTTTATAAAATGATTGCTCAACCGTCTCTCATGGAGAAATAAAGAATGCTCAAAGAATGGATGTAGAAATTCTAAAAAGGGTGGAAGCTATCAGAAATGGGAAATCCTTTGAGTTCATGGTTGAAAAGGATGGAATTGTGAGATTTGGGTCACGATTATGTGTACCGTCTAATTTAGAGATAAAGAAGGATCTTTTTAATAACGTATATAACGCAACCTTCTCTATTCACCTGGGGAGCACAAAGATGTATCGAGATCTCCAAGAAAACTTTTGGTGGGTCAATATGAAAAGGGAGATTTCTGAATATACCTCAAATTTCCTGGTATTTCATCAAGTGAAGGCTAAGAGGAAAAAGTCTAAGTGGATGGTACAACCACTACCCATACCAACATGGAATTGGGACAACATTACCATGGACTTTGTCACTGGAATTCCAAGAACATCCAGAGGAAACAATTTTATATGGGTTGTTGTGGATATTCTTAAAAATAAATACCACTTTATCATGATTCGATCGGACTTCTCATTAGATCAACTTACACAGATTTACATCAAAGAAGTGGTAAGGCTGTAGGGAGTACCACTATCTATTGTATCTGATCGTGATCTGAGATTCAACTCAAAGTTATGGAAAAGTATCAAACATGCTCTAAGCACTGAACTAAACTTTAGTTTAGCCTATCATCCTCAAAATTATGGCCAATCTGAGCGAACTATTTAGACATTTAAAGATATGTTATGATAATGTTCTATGGACTTTAAAGGAGGATAGGACCAACATCTTCCACAGGTTGAATTCTTATACAATAACAGTTTCCACTCGAGAATCTGAATGGAACCATATGAAGAACTTTATAAGAAAAGGTGCTGAACACCGGCATATTGGGATGAAGTCGGTGAGTGTAAGCTGTTAGGACCTGAAATGGTCGATGAAATGGTGTAGAAGGTGAAAACCATTCCGCAGCATATCAAGTCATCCCAAAGTCGACCGAAGAGTTATTTAGATAACCTTCAAAAATACCTTGAGTTAAAAGTTGGAGACATGGTATTTCTGCACATATCTATGTGGAAGAAGGTCATGAGGTTTGGAAAGAAAGGGAATTTAAGTACGAGGTACATCGGCCCCTTCGATATTCTTGATCATGTTGGGGCTGTGGCCTATCGACTAGCCCTTACACCCACCATGGCCAAAGTACATGATGTTTTTTATATATCCCTCTTAAGGAAGTACATACCATACACTTCACATGTACTCTCTTTAGAGGTAGTACAGTTAGAGGATGATCTTTCTTATGAGGAGCAACCAGTGAAGATGTTAGATCGTAGAGAAAAAATTCTACAAAATAAGATAATGCCCCTCATAAAGGTGTTGTTGAGAAACCAAAAGTTTGAAGAAGAGACATGGGAATCATAGGAAATGATGAAGTAGAGTTATCCACATATTTTTTAGTGTGGAAAAATAAATTTTTAGGTTGAAATTTCTTAAGGGGGGAAGATTCTAATGACCCAAACATTTAATAATGGAAATTCTTATTGATATAATTAAATGTAATATTATGTGTAATGGTTAGATAACATATTCACTTCTATGATTTTATGATTTTGGATTTTTAAAAATACCATTAAGAGTTGTGACCATTTATAATATAGTCGTTGAACAGTGATCACATGATTAGTATAAATATAGGGCTGTAAAAAATCCAATTTACTCAGACAAAGGAAGCGATGACCTTATCTAGTAGACTTTACCCATACGAAGCCCATTTGTCAGAGCTCAGAAAGGAGGTGGAATCATTGGGATTCACTCTTGACCAATATGAAGCTAAGATTTAACATGTTAATCTCGAACGGAACCAACTAAGGGAGAAGTGGAAGTTGATAGAGATTACCACCCGAGCAATGTTATCTGATCCACCTCAAGAGTATGTCACCATTGCACACCTTACCCTTCAGTCATATGAGAGTTTTATAAGGGGTTATGTAACAAGACCTTATCACTATGATTATGTGAATTATTTTTGTATATAATAAATAATATACATTCATTTTATTATTATTACTTTGTAAATAGTTTTTAAAGAACAAATTTTATTTTTAGTTAATATTAAACTATGAAATATATTTTGATAAATTAATGAATTTTTTAACTAAATAATAGTATAATAAAATATTATTATTATTAAGTTAATTTTTATTAATTATAAATGATCTTATAATTTTTATGAATACAATTTTAATTTTCATTAAGGTTTGAAATCTATTTTTGTCAAAACACAATATTATTTTTGTAATAAGGATGTTGAAATTATCTAACAGTGAACTTTTCATAATTTTCTGAGACAATTGAATTTTTCGGGAAAAATTAAATACCGTTTAAATATATAATGTGTTTTATGACATCATAATGACCCAATAATGATGTAAGAAAACACTAGAAACATTATGTTAGGCCAATAGATGTTTTAACATTAAAATAAAGTGATTTCAGGTCTGTTTGATTTATTTTACAAAGCCTTAGTGGACTCTCCAAGACTTATAATACATTTTAGATTTTTAAATAGATTTCCTTGAGAGTGTGAATCACCTCCACATAAGAAACCCTATTATTTTAAGAAGTTCATACATTGGACTTATAAAATATTTCTTTCCACTCTCCTTTGAAAAAATACATGGGGAAAAACTATAATGCCCAGACCCTAGTTACCCAGAGTTGGTGCATTATTACATAACATTGGCATGATCACAAGAGATCAAATCCCGAAAGATAGATTGATTTAGTAGCCTTGGAAGTACTAGATACATAATAAGTTTTAAATTACATTATAAAATGAAATAAAATAATATTATTTTTCCTTTTAACACACTCATATCCCTTAGCTTATCTCTACAATTTAATCATAACATACTTCTTCGCATCCTAGAAAAAATAAAACATAGAAAGGGGTGATATCAAATGCTCAATATGGATAACAATATAGAGGAAACTATCATAAATAAGCATAAACATTTAAGGCAATGTATAAGACTAAAACTAAAGTCGTTTAAATATAAAATTCAGCATAATATGGAAAATATAAATCAAATAATGTCATTAACTTATTCACATGGATATTCTACTAGTCTAATAATCACATGTAATATCAATAGCTAATTTCATAACGATGGAATGCATAATACTGGACATCATAACCACATAGTAAAAGCCTCTTTCCAAGACTACAAATAAGATTTTATCAATGCCTTGTTCTAAGATACTGGTTTGTCTCATGAGACCTACTGATGCATCGAGGATCTATAGTGGGCTCCACCCATCACTTACTATGTCTAATGCATTCCTCCTATGAAAAGGTTGAAACAGAATATAAAAATTCGTATCAAAACTAACATAAGAAATTTCAATACTTTCACCATAAAACATGAATGGGATAAAAATATCACATCCATAGTCAAACATATCAAAAAACCTTCAATACAATATAGAAGATTGTATCATAATAAATCAACTTCAAACAAACATAAAATCCAACGAAGGATGTTCACGTAGATGAAATCAATCCAAAAAACTATTTGAGTGAAATATTTATTTATACATTGAAATCATTCAAAAGTAAAGAAAAAATTTATTTAGAAAATATTCCTATAATCTTGTAATGGAAGCTTAAAAGGTGTTATAACAGTAGAAAATATCTTCACCCACCGTATAAGTCAAAAAAGAACATTCTTTCCTTAATTTGTTGAAAAGGTCATAAAGTACCTTATTTGGAAAATGACGGAAGGATTCCTTTAATTTTTTTTACAAAAAGTCAAACAAGGGTACAAATGAATTTAATCCATATTCTAAGAAATAGTAATTTTTTTGAAATACATTTTTATGAAACATGGATGTGGATGATAAATAAGTCCCAGTAGATACTTACGTATAAAAAACCTCATATAAATAAAGAGATTGTAAAATTAACCCTTACCTTGTACTTTTCCTTGTTTGAGGGTACGTTAACATCCTGTATAATATTTAAATCATTGTTATTAAATTATACAAGAACCACTTACATAAATATGATATCATATATGATCTTCTAATATTTCTTTGTTAATAATATTTCAGTAGTATCATTGTTTCGGGTGTTAATCATTTTCCTTTATATGTTTTGTTATGTAAGTCATGTTCGTTAAGGATAAGATGTATTTTATTCATATATAGAATTATATTAAGTTATTAAACATTATTTTAATCATAAAATTAAAATTATTCTTGAATGGTTATGATGGAAAATGAATCTCATCGCGTTCGTGGAGATGGTAATCCGTACGTACGCACGAGCGACAATATCATTCTATTGATGGTGAAAATGTATGTAATTGGATTTTATATCATATATAATGAATCATTAAAATTTTATATTTATTATTTACATTATTTATACTCATTATTATACCCATACAAATAATGAAGTGTTGAATAACAAACTACACCACGACGTGAAGACGGTAAGCCATATGTACGCACGTATGGTGACTTTTCATTCATAGGATGAATAAAATAATGAATTTGGTTGTACCATATTTAAAATAACATCACAGTATGTACAAGTTACTAGAGTTATTATTTTTTATGTAAACAACAAATAAAGAGGAAGTGGAATAATAAAAGAACTTTGAAAGAGGTGATGAAATTATTACCTCTTCTTCTGGTTCTTCCTTTTGATCTGATCAAAACTAATCCTTAGGCCAAATTTCTGATAAAATTAAGGCCTATAGGATGAATTGAGGTTATTTGGAAAGATATTAGAGCAGGGTTTGGCCAAGAAAAATGGATTTGGAGGTGTGATTTTGAGAGAAGAAGAAGTGCCCTTTTATAATAGAGGTGAGGGTCACTTTAGGGAAAACTTGAAATATTAATTTATTATACAATAATATTCGGTTTATAATGGATCCAAAAGAATTTATTTCTAGGAAAAGGTGGTTATGGGTAGAAAAAATCTCAACAAATAGGTTTTAGATAGGTTTAGGTCACCATATTAACCTTATCTTTAAGATTTAACTCTTAGTTTAATAGTTTAACTTTTACCACGTCTTCTTGTATTATTATAATAAATGGTTAACAAACTTGCTATAAAAATCCAAGAGAACCACAAGTGGTTAATTATTTACATATATAACCTCATATAAGTCTTTTTTTCTAAAACGTGGATTTTTAGGAATATTATATCATTTAATAATATTTTATTTTTTAAAAAACTCATTTATGTCAATTTTGACACTGTTTGGTATTTTGTTTTTGTGAAATTAATAAAAACTTTATAAATTTGAAAAAAATTTATTTAATCAACTATAACATGTAATTTTAACCTAAAAATTTAGTGTAATGCATCAAAAGTCTCAATTTACATTTATTTGGATATTTATAATATCAATTATTTTAATCTTTCATTAATATGGTAATTACTACATCATCGTTATGTCATAAATAAATTAAATTATTTAATTTATAAACATTATAAATAAAATACCATTATGTAGGAAATATTTTTATCCTTATAATTAATATTTATAGTCGAATTTATCTTATGTAAAACCTTATATTAAAAACTTTTTAGTTATTAAAATTTAAATTTAACACTTTTAATTGTTCTTTAAATAAAATAATAATAAATGTCCTAATCTAATCTAAGTGGATCAAATAGGATCATATTTTATTACTAAGATTGATTTTGGTCAAAAAACAGCTATCCAATAGAATTAAGACATGTGTTCAGGTAATTATAATATAATTTTTACCTTTAATTACCCAATTTACTTTTAACCGTGGTAAATAAAATTCAAAAATTACTATTCACCAAAAATTATTTTCATCATAATGAACCACATTTTACTTACTGATGTCAACTATGCCTCTCTTATTTTTGAAATTCAATTCACAGAAGTGGTAAAATTACATTTTAGGAAAATTTGAAAATGTGCCTAGAAGTTCGGTAAAAGACGTTAAAATGTTCAATAAAATTTTATATATCTAATTTTACTATAAAATGAATCCAATGAATTACATTGAACTTACATAGGTATTATGTATCTATTTTGAATGAAAATAAATTTAAATAAAATAAATAATTATTTAAATAAAAATTAGGTTTTAAACAATAACGTTGTGTTTTTCACTATTTATCATGAATTGAAATTTTTCAGAAAAAAAACAAAAAATTCAGCCTAAGCTAATTTTGATATTCTGAATCCAAAAATGAAGTCCATTTTGAAAAATAAAATTTATATAATTTCAAAAAGTGGGTATTACTATTCATAATGGCTAGTTCGATTGGTCGGGGTGTGCTAGAACTTGAAGTTGCGTACAATGCAAGCTATTTCATTATTCAAAGAGAAATGTACCATGAAGGCTTGAGGTGTTACATTATTCCCTCTTTAAAATAATTTCATCCTAGAAATTTATAGTATACTACTGCATAAAAATCTTTGGGTGGTTCATTGACCGCGCTGTCATGGAACATCAAATTTATTATGATTTTAAGATTGATTTATAGTCTAGGGAATACCCTAGGTCGTATCTCGAGGAGTGTTGATAGGTTTTGAGTATGTATTTTTAATAAGAATTACTAAAAGAGGAGGGAGGTTTTGAAAAAATATTTAAGTAAATTACATAATTAAAGAGTTAAATAGTTGATAAATAAAGGTAGTGTATTAATAATTATGAGAAAAGAAGATCATTTCATGTTCACTACACATCTTGAATAATTCATTGTTCTGAAAATTTAACATGGTTTTGTTTAATTCTTTGGTTGAAGGTTGTCAAGATCTTCACTCCCCTCTTGCTTCTTCAAATGATGCTTAAAGAACCAACCCTTGAAAAAAAATCGTGTTTACAAGATTTGGTTATCAAACATATAATAATATGTCTACCAAATCATACTTAAATCTTATGTATGTGTGGGATAAATAGGATTATTGTGTTGTCCAATCGGAATAACCCAATATTCCCACTTGAAATCTCAACCCAATCGGTGTTGAAATAAAAAACGTTCCACTTAATTATATAAAATGAAATGTAATCAGGGAGAAGCATGTCAAGAAACAAAATAAGTGAATATTAAACACATAAATTATACAAAACCAATAGAATAACATGTTCTGGAACTCCCTCCCATGTTTGTGTAGCTCCCTCAAAATGATCATCCACCGTTTAGCTCGCCATCGAGAGGAGGATGAGGCTCGGGTGGAACTCCCTCTTCATCCTTGATTCCCCTATGAGGATAGGGTCCTCCAGAACTCATTAGATGATGAGAGGACTTATTTGGGATCTAAAATAATAGAGTTTTTCCTCCTGGACGAACATACAAATGGAGAGCCCAAGGTGCCATTTTATATGAAAATGGGAAGGTGGTTTTGAGCCCACATATTTCTTAAAACTATTTTTCACATTAGTTCCAACCTTTATACAACCTTATATCAATTTGGAGAAAATAAAAAAGTTGTATCCACACCTCTTGGATGTCTCCACCGAAGGTGTGGCACAATTTGAGCACATATAGCCATAGATATGGACAGATCATAGCACACCACTTTTGACTTCGTGCAGATGTGGTGTGCTAGACAGATCGGGTTGTCTGGGAAACCATATGGCTGAATGAGTCTTGTGTTTTTTCATATGAAATGTATCCCAATGAATTTTGGAGCATCCCACAAAATTTCATCCCATTTGTATTCACATTTTAGGATAAGTTTGCGGATGAGTCCACTGGTGTGCATGGATCTTGCGCAGTTTGGCCCATTTTTCTTGCACATCACCATGGGCCCTCCAAATCACCTCCTCCTGCAATGGAATCATCAAAACAATTAACATTTCTCTTTTTAACAGAGATAAAATCAAAGTAAATGATCAAACATGGAATTAAACTTGTCATTATTTTTATACTTTTCAATATAAAACAAGTTTAGCATAGTGGTGTAAAGGTGAAAATTACACAGTGAATTGTGGTATGATCACACCCCCACACCTAAACATTTGCACTCCAAGGAAAAGTCACATATCAAAATAAAATGATCCATGTATATATTCCCAACATCCTGAAGATTTAACATTTGAGGAAATTTTAATTCATTAAAATAATGTGATCGATGCACGAACCACACCAAGGAGTTTTTCCTAGTGAAAATGGAAAAAGATGTCTCATAAATCAGATCACAATGAAATTCAAAGATATTAATGACACCACACGAGAAAGGAATTCAAAAGTCAACCATTCCACTAAATCTCCATTTCTGTGTGTGAAAATAGTTTCATGCTAATATTTCCACATTATATCCGATAAATATAGGTTATTTTAACATTATTCAGATGTAAATGAATTTTCACCGAACCTTCCCTACATACTTTGCAATCATATTTCAAGACCCACTCACTTAAGCATTCCCAGAAGTCAAATCATAAGCTCCTGACCTAGATATCTTCATATGATGTACATTTCATCACTCCCCTCATTTATTATCTTTTTTTTAGAAGTTGCATTTGGAACAAATCTCACACTCATCTCTCAACCATTGTTTGATCTCCTCACGACACTAATTGCAATAGTTATAACAAGATCAAAGGTTGATGAGAAGTGGTTTTTGACCTGAATAAGAAACAAATTTTTTTGAGGGCGTACAATAGTTTGACATTAGGTACACACACATAGGTCAATATGGTACATTAATGAAACAAATCAGATAAAGAAAAAACATATGGTAATATCATTTAAATCTGAAAAATATTAACCTAACATATATTTACCTTATATTAAGTAATAAATATTCACACTTCGTGGTTTAGTGAAAAAATGTATGGAGATATTAGTGACACAGTTTTCCCAAAAACTACTCACACAAGGGGCATCAATCATCTCAATGTTTTACTGTGATACAACCATTTATATCTCATTGACAGAATACCAATTCACTAAAAATCACTCCCTAATGTTAAATTCATACAAAAATTCTTTTTCACCATTCTTTATGGTATTTTTACTCCCCCCCTTATGGTCACCAAATCATAGAAATTTGAAATTTTTGAAGGGGAAAAAATGAAAATACCATAAAAAAGGTGAAAAAGAGAAGAAAGAAAAAATAATGAAAATTCCTATCTAAACCAGGAATGTACCCAACCCCACACCTAGAATGTGTAGTGTCATCACTGTAATAATTGAGAAGGTGATAAGGAAGGATAAAACATGGCGTGTTTCACTGGAATGTTGCTTCTTGAACATGGAGTTCCTCCATTAGGAACTCCGAAAGGGCTTCATGGAAGTGCTTCAGCCGTTGCCCATTGACACTAATGGTTTGCTTGGTTTCATAATTTTCAACCTAAACAACACCAAATGTAGATACATTAATAACATTGTATGGGCTAAACCGGCAGGAAAGAAGTTTACCTGGATGAAACTTTAGCCTTACATTATAAAGGAGTACCTTCTACCCAATGTGGAACTCACGATGAAGCATAAGATGGTCATGGGCAGCCTTGGTTCACTCCTTATAAATTCTGGAGTTTTCATATGCATCTCTTCTCATTTCCTCTAACTCTTGAATTTGCAACTTCCTTTGAGAACCTACACCATAAATATTATAATTCAATTGTTTGATATCCTAGTAGGCCCGGTGCTCAATCTCAATAGGTCGGTGATAACTCTTTCCAAACACAAGACAATAGGGTGACATTCCAATAGGAGTTTTAAAAGCAGTACAGTAGGCCCATAATGAATCATCAAGCCAAAGAATCCAATATTTTCTATTGGGTTGAACCGTTTTTTCAAGAATCTATTTTACCTCTCTATTAGACACCTTTTATTGACCATTGGTCTACAGATGATATATAGTAGACACTCTATGACCAACCCCATACTGACGGAAAAGTTATTACATTATTCGGTTGCAGAAATGAGAACCCTGGTCACTAATGATGAACCTAGGTAATCCAAAATTACAAAATATCTGAGTTCTAAGAAATTCCAAAACTGTTTTGGAATCATCTGTTCTTGTGGATCAAGCATCTACCCATTTCGACACATAATCGACCGCCAAAAGAATGTACAAGTTTCCAAATGAATTGTAAAATGAACCCATAAAGTCAATTCCCCAAAAAACAAAAGTGTCATGAAAGAGAAATAGTTGTTGTGGAATTTCATTAATTTTAGATACATTCCTCATTTTTTGACAATGAGGACATGATTTTTAAAAATCATGGGCATTCTGGAAAAGTGTTGGCCAAAAGTGACCAGAATCAAGGACCTTGCGAGTAGTTCGTTGGGGACCGAAGTGGCCTCCACAAGAAAGAGTGTGAAGGAATCTAAGGACAGACTAAAACTCACTATCGATAACACAACACCTAAGTAATTGATCACTACATGTGTGCCAGAGGTAGGGGTCATCCTAAATGTACCAACGAGACTCATGTTTTAGACGAATGGATTGGTTTTTATTGAAATCAGTAGCAATGAAATATGATACCAAATAATTTACAATTTCAGCATACCAAGGAATAACATCTTGCACTCGGTACAATTTCTCATCAAGAAACATGTCATTAATGAGAATATAGGGGGATGAGTCAATTTCTGAGGATGGGAGGATCCTACTGATATGGTTAGCCACCACATTCTCTGCTCCTTTTTACCTATAATTTCTAGATTATATTCTTAAAGGAGGAGCATCCATCGAATGAGATGTGGATTGGATTCCGGTTTCTTAAGGAGGTACTAGAGGGCTGCATGGTCTGAGAACACAGTGACTTTAGACCCTAAAAGATACGACCTGAATTTATCCATGTAAAACACAATTGAAAGAAATTATTTTTCAGTTGTGGTGTAGTTTTCTTGGGCATGGTCCAATGTAAGTGAGTCATAGGCTATGACATGTGGAGATCGGTCAATCCTTTGTGACAAGACTTCCTTAACTGCATAGTTAGAGGCATCACACATGAGCTCAAAAGGTAAATCTCACCGTGGAGGTTGGATTACCGGGGGTGAAATGAGATTCCATTTTAACTTATTAAAAGCTTCATAACATTCATTATCAAAAACAAATTCATTTTCTTTTTGGAGTAATTGGGAGAGGGGGAGTGCAATTTTACTAATGTCACGAATGAAACGATGGTAAAATCTAGCATAACCTAGGAAAGACAGCACATCCCATACATTTTTGGGGAATGGTAATGAATAAATGACATCCACTTTTGATTTATCTACTTGGATACCATCCCCAGAAATGAAATTCCCCAAAAATATACCTTGTCTCACCATGAAATGACAATTCTCATAATTTAATACAAGATTCTTTTCAATATAGTGACGTAGGACTAGACCAATACTACTCAAACATTCATCAAAATAGGATCCATAAACAGTGAAATAATCCATGAAAACTTCCATGAAATTCTCCAAGTAATCCAAAAAAATACTAACCATGTATCATTGGAAAGTACCCGGAGCATTGCACAAACCAAATGGCATCCCCCTATATTAAAATGTTCCAAAGGGGAAAGTGAAGGTTGTCTTTTCCTGATCCTCGGGGGAAATATGGATCTGAAAGTATCCAAAATACCCATCAAGGAAACAGTAGTGGGACTTACCTACTAGCCTCTCTAGAATTTGGTCAATGAATGGAAAAGGTAAATGTTCATTTTTAGTGTGTTGGTTTAGTCGGCGATAGTCTATAAAGACACACCAACTATTCTTCACACAAGTTGGAACCAATTCATTTTTTTCATTTTTGATTACTGTAAGGCCGGTCTTTTTAGGAACTACTTGAATGGGACTGACCCATTGGCTATCAGAGATGGGTTAAATGATTCCAGTATCCATTAATTTTGTTACCTCATTTTTCAAAACCTCTAGGAGGTTTGGGTTCAGTCAACATTGTGGCTACCTTATTGGTTTAGCCTCATCATTTAATAAAATATGATGTGTACAAATTTATGGGCTAATACCAGGAATTTATACAAGTTTCCATCCCAAATCTTGTTTATAATCCCTCAATAGTTCAAGCAGTCATAATTCATGATCAGGAGGGAGTGAACTAGAAATGATGACACACAACTTGTTTCTATTCTCAAGATAGGAATATTTTAAATCTTGAGGTAGTTGTTTCAGTTCCAATTTAGATGGATTTTGTATTCATTAGAGTGTGTGTGAAAGTGACAGGTCACTGATCTCATCTAACTGCTCAATGGTATCATCTTCAATAGAAGAATGAGCTTTTACAAGCTTAGCAGTATCATCGATGGTCAGTGGATCCTCAGTGTTCAAGAAATCATCAACTAATAAACATGCATGGAATTTTTCTAATCCACTACAAAAATCATTACATGAATCATTTACTAGAATTTAAATCAATGAAGAAAACTTAGAAAGGGGATCAGTGGAATGAAAAGTTGTTTTTTCAGGGGTAGGGAGTACATTAATTGAATTAACCGAGATAGAGGAATGTTCTTATGAGGGGTTCTTCATGGAATCAAGGATGTTGAAATGGGCTATGTCACCACCAAATTCCATGGATAATGTACGATTTAGGACATTAATAACGGTTTTCGTAGTTTTCAAGAAGGGTCTCCCCAATACAATCGGGGCATTTCCATTCACCCTCTCATCCTCCATTTTAAGCACATAAAAGTCAGATGGGAAAATTAAAATTTGGAACCTCACAAGAACATCCTCAAACACACCAGAGGGGTGTGCGGTACTACGATTAGCTAGTTGAACAATAATTCTAGTGGACTTCAGTTCCACGACCTGTAATTTAGAGTAAATAGAGTGAGGCATCACATTTATAGAAGCACCTAAATCAAGCATAACATTAGAAAAAGAATACTCCCCTATGGTGTATGGAATTGAGAATGTTCCAGGATCATTGCACTTGGTGGTAAGTGATGGATCTATCAATGATGAAACATTCCTCCCCATGCTGACTTTCTCATCACCTAAAAGTCACCTTCGGTGTGTACACATCTCCTTTAGAAACTTGGCATACTGTGGAATTTGCTTCACAGTATCAATCAATGGGATGTTAACCTACACTTTTTTGAAAATTTTCAATATTTCCTTATCAAGTTCAGTTTACTTTTATTTGGTTGGGTGGACCATTGAGGAAATGGAATAGGAATATTTGGGCTAGGTGTGTCATCAATGTAAACACTCTTTCCTTTAAAAGGGATTCTATTAGGACAAGGTTCTTCAACATTTGGAACATTTTTAATGGTCGGGATGGAGGTTTCCTCAGGAGGGGATGACTATAATGGAGGATTAATTTTACTTTCTAGTTGTTTTTCACTCCTAAGGGTGATGTCACTAACATTTCCTTTATCCCTAGGATTAATTACTAGTTGGGAGGGAAGTTTATCCAATCTGTGACTTTGAATTTCACCCACTGAGTTAGCTAGTTTGCCTAATTAGGTTTTGAGGTCTTTTATAGCTTCATTAGTGGTTTGTTGGAAGCCATTTGTTTCATCATATCTTCTAGGATAGGCTTGGGTTTTTGAGGGGTTTGTTGGAAAGGCCTTCGGGGTGATTGAGGATTTCTGGGTGGTGGTAGTGGATGACTACTCTACCCTGGTTGGTTCCATTGTTGTTGAGGTTGGTTTAAATACCCCCTTTCCTATAGGATTGGTTCTCCTTCCACCCAGGGTTGGATGGATAGTAAGGTTCTTGCCTAAATGGTTGGTTATAGGGGTGGCCAGGAAATATTTCTTCACAACTCTCAGATGTTTCCCTCAATTGAGGACATTGGTCAGAGTAGTGGGTATCAGAAGAACACATACCACAATGGCTGGGAAAAGGAGATTTGAATTTACCTTGGGAAAGAGAAAGTTTTCGAAGAATGGTACTTACCTCTTTGAACTTTGTGTCCACCTTCTTTTCAAATTTAGTACTTTGCACCTCATGGACACCTCGAATCGGTACATTAGACCTTGAACCAAATTATTGTGTGTTTTGCGACATGTTATCAATCAGGGTTCTTGCAGTAATTGGGGTCTTATCAACTAGAAAACCACCTGCAACAATATCGATCATATTTCGATCAATAGGGATTAAACCTTCATAAAAATATTGAATTAAAAGTTGATCACTTATTTGGTGGTGTGGGTATCAGAAGAACATATACCACAATGGCTGGGAGGAGGAGATTGGAATTTACCTTGGGAAAGAGAAAGTTGTCGAAGAAGGGCACTTACCTCTTTGAACTTTGTGTCCACCTTCTTTTCAAATTTAGTACTTTGCACCTCATGGACACCTCGAATTGGTACATTAGACCTTGAACCAAATTATTGTGTGCTTTGCGACATGTTATCAATCAGGGTTCTTATAGTAATTGGGGTCTTATCAACTAGCGAACCACCTGCAACAATATCGATCATATATCGATCAATAGGGATTAAACCTTCATAAAAAATATTGAATTAAAAGTTGATCACTTATTTGGTGGTGTGGGTAGCTTGAACATAACGTTTTAAAGTATTCCCAATATTCATGGAATGTTTCCCCTTGTGATTTCCTTATCCCACAAATTTCTTTCATTATTATTGCAGTTTGAGAGGCTGAGAAATATTTTTCAAGAAAATGGCGTTTCATATCCGCCCAACCTCTTATTGAGGAATTAACACAATATAACCAATATTTTGATGTTTCTTATAATGAAAAAATAAATGCCCTTAAATTTACTTGTTCTTAATCCACATTTGTAGGTTTTAATGTAGAACACACAGTGTGAAATTCTTTTAAATTCTTGTGTGTATCCTCTCCAGGAAGTCCATGGAATCTTGGTAATAGATGAATTAAACTAGATTTTAGTTCAAAAATGGGTGCCTCACCTTGTAATTGAATATAGGTGGGTTGGATATCAACATCAGGTGAGGTTAGTTCTTTTAGTGTTTGATTGTTTTCATCCATTTCAGTTTTAATGTGGGTTCCCGAAGAAGAATAAGAAGGATCAAGATGAGTGTTGATGTTTTGTGCATCCTCCTTCAAAGGTTCCTCTTCTGTATCTCGGGGTCGCTGATGTAGAATCCTCTCTAGTTCGGGTTAGAAAGGTTGTAAGTATCCCGGAGTAGAACACATCATACATAGAACCTACATAAAAAATAAATTAGAACACAAAAATAAATGTAAAGGTAGAAGATAAAACAAACAATCATTCAAAAAATTTACAAAGAAAATTATAAAAACACGCACTAAAACCAAAGAAATCCCCAGAAACGGTGCCAAAATTCGACCGTGATATCATGACACGTAAAATTGATTATGATTTTAAGATTGATTTATAGTCTAGGGAAGACCCTAGGTCATCTCTCGAGGAGCATCGATAGGTTTTGAGTATGTATTTTTAATAATAATTACTCAGAGAGGGGGTGGTTTTGAAAAAATATTTAAGTAAATTACTTAATTAAAGAGATAAATAGCTGATAAATAGAGGTGGTGTATTAATAATTATGAGAGAAGAAGATCATTTCAAGTTCACTACAAATATTGGATAGTTAATTGTTTTAGAAATTTAACATGGTTTTGTTTAATTCTTTGGTTGAAGGTTGTTAAGATCTTGACTCCTCTCTTGCCTCTTCAAATGATGCTTAATAAACCACCCCTTGGCACAAAAATCGTGTTTTTAGGATTTGGTTATCAAACATAAAATAATAGGTCTACCAAATAATAATTAAATCTTATGTATGTGCGAGATAAATTGGATTGTTGTGTTTTCCAATCAGAACAACCCAAGATTCCCACATGAAATCTCAACCCAATCGGTGTTTAAATAAAAAATGTTCCACTTAATTATATCAAATGAAATGTAATCAGGGGAAATCATATCAAGGAAAAAAATAAGTGAAATATTAAACACACAAATTATAAAAAACTATTAGAAGAACATGTTCTGGAACTCCCTTCCAAGTTTGTGTAGCTCCCTTGAAATGATCGTCCACCGTTTAGCTCGCCATCAAGAGGAGGAGGAGGCTCGGGTGGAACTCCCTCTTCATCCTTGATTCCCCTATGAGGATAAAGGCCTCTAGAACTCCTTGGATTATGAGATGACTTATTTGGGTATCCAAAATACCAGAGCTTTACCTCCTGGCCGAAATTACAAATGGGGAGCCCAAGGTTCCATTTTATAAGAAAATGGGAAGGTGGTTTTGAGCACACAAATTTCTTAAAACCACTTGTCACATTATTTTAGACCTTCAGATAGCCTTATATCAATTTGGAGAAAACAAAAAGTTGTATACCCACCTATTGGTTGTATCCACCAAAAGTGTGGCACAGTTTGGACACCTATAGCCTGAGATATGGACAGATCACAACACACCAGTTTTGACTTAATACAGATGTGGTGTGCTGGACAGATCAGGTTGACTGGGAAACCAGATGGACAAATGAGTCTTGGGTTTCTTCATAGAAAATGTATACCAATAAAGTTTGGACCATCCCATGAAATTCCATCCCATTTGGATTCACGTTTCAGGAGAAGTGTGTGGATGAGTCTGCTGGTGTGCATGGATCTTGCGCAGTTTGGCCCATTTTTCTTGGACATCACCATGGGCCCTCCAAATCACCTCCTCCTGCAATGGAATCATCAAAAAAAGTAACCTTTCCCTTTTTAATAGTGATAAAAAAATTAAATGATTTAAACATGGAATGAAACTTGTCATTATTTTTAAAATTTTTAATATAAAACAAGTTTTGCACGGTGGTGTAAAGGTGAAAATTACACAGTGAATTGTGGTACGATCATTCATCATCATAATTTCCTCTGGTTCCCATGTTGCCTCTTCCATATTATGATTTCTCCATAGAACTTTCACCAGATGAGTCTTCCAGTTTCTCAAAACATGTTCTCTGGTATCAAGAATCTTGATAGGCTCCTCACAATAAGACAGATCGAGTTCCAGTTCTATTTCTTCATAGCTGAGTACAAGCGCTTGGTCAGACATATATTTTCCTAACAATGATACGTGGAATACATCATGAAATTTGGAGAGAATTAGAGGCATTTCAAAATGGTAAGGCACAACTCCAATTCATTCTATAATTTAGAAAGGTACAATGTACCTGAGACTTAATTTAACTTTATTACCGAATCTTATAACACCCTTCCATGGAGAAACCTTCAAGAAAACATGATATCCTACTTGAAATTCCAAATCCTTCTTTCGGTTATCGACATAGCTATTTTTCCTACTTTGATCTGCTTTGATGTGGGTTTGGATAATCTTCATCTTTTCCATTGTTTCCTCAATAAGTTCTGGACCTACGAGTTTTCTTTCACCAACATCATCCCAAAAAGTTGGTGTGAAACATCTCTTTCCATATAATGCTTTATATGGTGCCATCTAAATACTGGAATGAAAGATCTTATTATAGTAAAATTATACTAGAGGTAAATATCGATCTCACATACCATGAAAGTCAATTGAGAAAGATATAAACATGTCTTCTAAGGTATGAATAGTCTGTTTTGATTGTCCATCAGTTTGATAGTGGTAGGAAGTGCTCAAACAAAGTTCAGTATCCAGGGCCTTCTAAAGACTTTTCCAGAATCTTGATGTAAAATGGGGATCATGATAAAAAACAATTGATAGCGGTACTCCATGAAGTATTAAAACATTATTAATATATAGTCTTGCTAAAAGTTGAAGTGGTAAATCTTCTCTTACAGTAAGAAATTGTGCTGACTTGGTAAGATGATCAACAATGACCCATATTGCACCATTCATTCTAGGAGTATTTAGCAGCCCCATGATAAAGTCCATCATAATATCATCCCATTTCCACTTAGGTATGGGAAGAAGTTTCATGACACCTCTAGGATGTTTTCTTCCAGCCTTCACCTATTGAAAAATCATACATCTTGACACATAATCAGTAATATCCCACTTCATGTTTTCCCACCAAAAATATTCCTTCAAATATCTATACATATTAGTGCTACCAGGGTGTATAGAGAAATTGGGGCTATGAGCATCATCCAAAAATTCCCTTTTTAGATCAGTTATGTTAGGAACACAAATTCGCTTCCCAAATTTCAAAATTCCATCTTCCTATATGAAGTCAATCAATCTCCCATTGTTTACAGCTTTAATTTTCTTTTGAAACTCCTAATAATCAGTATGAGAACTTTTTATGGTTTTTAGTAAAGATGGTTTGGCAACCATTTGAAAAAGTATTGATGTTTCACCTTCCATTATTATTCCCATATCCATTTTTACTAGATCCATGAACATAGGATCCCTTTCAACTCTCATCTTGTTCAAATCTCCATGATCCTTTCTACTCAAAGCATCTGCCAACTTATTTTCCTTCCCCGGGTGGTAGTGTATAGAGCAATCGTAATCCTTGAGTAGTTCAAGCCACCATCTTTTCCTCATGTGGATTTATTTTAGTGAGAAAATATACTTCAAACTCTTGTGATTAGTATATATCTCACATTTTTAACCATAGAGATAGTGTCTCCATATCGTCAAAGAAAATATTACATATGATAACTCAAGATCATGAGTGGGATAGTTTTGTTCATGAATTTTTAGCTACCGTTATGCATAGGCAATAACCCTATCATTATGCATAAAGACACAACCAAGTCCTTTCTTTGAATAATCACTATAAATAACAAACCCATCATCCCTTGATGGTAGAGTCAATATAAGAGCATTGAATAATCTTTTCTTAAATTATTCAAAACATTTTTTACAATCTTTTTTACAAAAAAATTTATCCCCTTTACGTGTGATCTTGGTTAATGGGTTATCCAATCGACAAAAATTCTGGACAAAATGTCGATAATAACCTGTTAAACCAATAAAACTGCATACCTCAGTTATACTCGTTGTTGTTGGACATTCGTGGATTACCTTTTTCTTCTTCACACACAACTGATGATACCCAGATCTAAGGTAAATATTTGAAAAATATTAATCTCGATGAATTTGATCAAATAAATCATCAATGCAAGGTATGGGATACTTGTTCTTTATTGTTATAGCATTGATCTCCCTGTAGTCAATGCACAACCTCATAGATCTATTTTTTTTACAAAAAGGACAGGGGCTCCCCATGGAGAAACACTAGGGAGAATAAATCCTTTATTACTCAATTCCTATATTTGTTTCTTTAGTTCCACTAATTCCATAGTGTCCATTCTATAAGGGGTATTCAATATGGGCCTTTAACTAGGAATTAACTCAATGGAAAACTCAATTTCTCATTCTGGAGGATGTCCAGGTAAATCCTATGGAAACACATCAACATATTCTTACACAATAGGTACACCCTCTATTTGAACATTCCTTTCCTCACCCATAGTTATTTCAATCTCTTCCTCCCCAATAATTGAATTTAGTAGAGCTACTAGGGGTGGATCTAGATAAGAATCATATGGAATCGTTTCTACTCTAAAGATAATGTATTCCTTATCATCATTGAAAATTGTAACCTCCTTAATCTTATAATAAATTTTCACATCATGGTCTGAAAGACAATCCATACCGAGGATTATATCAAATTTAATCATGGGTATGGCGATGAGATCAGCAGATAAAGAACGTTTATATTCCCTAATGGGAACTGATTCACAAAACTTTACTGCAATGATACTTCCCTTCGGAGATTACACTGACAAATACCTTGTTAAATCAAATTAGAAATATATAATTTTATTAGAAAACTGAGAATATATGAAATAATGTGATGATCTAGAAACAAATAAAGCATTGGCTAAATTTGAGAAAACCATTAAATTTCCTGCCACCACATCATTCGATGCTTCAACCTTAGTAATAGTGATCACAAAAGCTTGGCATTGATCCCTTGGCCTTTTCTAAGGTAGGTTTCCTTGGAGCTTAGGACATTCATTTGCATAATGAACCGTTTCTCTATAATTGTAGCATTAAAAATTGACAGCATGTTTCTTTCCCTTGAAATCATGATCTTGGTGACCATTTTCCCCACACTTGTAATAGAATCCCATTCCCTCCAGGAAAGTACCAGGGTGTTTCTTCCCACATTTACTACAGGATGGAAGTTAAAATTTTCCCTTCTTCCCCTAATTTTCATTTACAGAGTGTTCAATAGATCCCTTCTTCTCTTTATTTTCTTTAAAGTCATAAGAATTAGAGAATTCCTTTTCTATATTGATAGCACATAATACAATATCTTCATACGATGAGAAAGATTATTAGACTAATGCTCAATGGAGAAGTGGTTTTAAACCATCAAAGAATTGATCAATCTTACTCCTTGGGTTATGTATATGATTTTCTGCATGCCTTGCTAACCTTTTAAAGTTATCCACATAATTTTCAACATTCTCATCGTCCTTTTTTCCTTAGACTCAGAAATTGTCTTTCCATATCTGATTGATGGTCATGAAGAAAGTATTTATCTAAGAAAATATCTTTAAACTACCTACATTCCATATTTGATACTTCTTCATCATCCTTTCTATTTTTAATTAATCACCACCATTGATCTGCATCTCCCGTGAGGAGATAAACTTCCATGAAAACTATTTCCCTTTTGCTACTCCCCAAAGAATGGAATATTTTCTTTAAGGAATTTATCCATTTCTTAGATAAAAATGGATTTGTAGACCCATTGAATTTTAGTGGTTGTTGTCTCATGAATTAGTCTAACATTGATCCTCCACATTGTGATTCAGGGTGCTCCATATGGGTAAGGTTATTATTCACAACCTGAGTGAGTTTCCCCAGTATGGTTATAAGATGTTCAGCACCGGTTTCATCACTAGATCCGTTATAATTATCTTGAGTAAGAGGGTAATCCCTACATAGATTACTTATGTTAATATGGATTCCATTCCTTCCACTAGTTTCTATTTCTAAATAGTGGCATACATTAGATTAGTTTATGAATCACAATACATAATTCCAAACTAGTAAAATAGCTAACAAAAATTGAACATTTATTGCATATAATCCATAATCAAAAAAAATGTTTTCTATGAGGAAGTATTTACTCATAAATCCTTCATAATGTTTTGTAAAGAAAATGTGAATTGTCCTAAGTATATCCCCCAGGAGTGTCGTAACCAAGAGTGCATCAAGACCCATTGTTGTGTACCTAGATACCCCGGGTCAAGCCCAAAATTCCTTTTTGAAGTTTTCACTCCTAGGTACATCTATGCCAGAGTTTCCTCTACCTTCTCATATCCATAAAATGATATATTTCTTGGAAAATACATAAAATCTCTACATTATCAAAATTCTAGGAAGTTCTTCAATACTAATCCTCAATGTCTATATTAGAGTAATGTTCTCTAATCAGTGTTTTTCAAAATCTTTCTTCCAAGGTTTGTATTAAACATCCTCTGACACCAACTGTAACGCCCCAACTCTAGTTACCTAGAATCAATTCATTATTACATAACATTGGCATGATCACAAGGAATCAAATCCCAAAAGACCAATCAGTTTAGTAGCCTTGGAAGTGCTAGATACATACATAAGTTTTACATTACATTATGAAATAAAAAACAACCACATTGTGTTTCTATTGAACACACTCATATCCCTTACCTAATCCCTACAAGTTAATTGTAATATACATCTTCGCATCCTGGAAAAAATAAAACATAGAAAGGGGTGAGCTCATATGCTCAGTAAGGATAAAAATATAGCGGAAACTATCATAAATAAGAATAAATAATTAAGAAAATGTATAAGACTAAAATGAATCCTTTTAAATATAAACTTCATCATAATATGGAAAAGATAAATCAAATAATACTATTTTCTTATTCACATGGATATTAGACTAGTTAAATAATCACATGTAATATCAATAGCTAATTTCATAATGATGGAACACATAATGTCGGACATCATAACCACATAGTCAAGGGCTCGTGCCAAGACTACAAATAAGATTTTGTCAAGGACTTGTAATAAGACACTATTTTTTCTCATGATACCTACCGATGCATCGAGGAGCTATAGCAGGCTCCACCCATCACTTACTAAGTCCAATGCATTCCTCATATGAAAATGTTGAAACATAATATAAACATTTGTATTAAAACTTGCATATGGAATGTCAATAATTTAACCATAAACCATGAATGGTATAAAAATAGCACATCCACAATCAAACACATCACAAAACCTTAAATACAATATGGATGGTTGTATCATAATAAATAAACTTCAAACAAACATAAAATAGAACGAAGGATGTTGACATAGATGAAATCAATCCAAAAACTACTTGAGTGAAATATTTCTATCTACATTGAAATCATTAAAAAGTAATGAAAAAAATTTATTTTGAAAATATTATTATAAGTTTTTAAGGGAATCTTTGAATTTGATATAACAATGGAAAATATATTCCCCTACCGTATAAGTTAGAAAAGAATATTCTTTGCTTAATTTTTCGAAATGATCATAAAGTACCTCGTTTGGAAAATGATGGAAATATTCCTTTCAATTTATTTTATAAAAAGTAAAAAAAGGGTATAAATGAATTTAGACCATATTATAGGAAATATTAAAAATGTTTTGAAATATATTTTTAAGAAACACTGATGTGGATGATAAAGAAGTAACATTAGATACTTACGTATAAATAATCTCAAATAAAAAAAAGTTTGTAAAATTAACCCTTACCTTATAATTTTCCTTGGTCAAGGGTATGTTAGCCTCCTGTATAATAGTTAAATCATTGATATTAAATTATACAATAAACAAATACATAAATATGATATCATATAAGATCTTATAATTTTTATTTTTTAATAATATTTTATTAGTATCATTGTTTCAGGTGTTAATTGATTCATTTTACTTTATATGTTTTGTTACATAAGTCATGTTTGTTATGGATAGGATGTATTTGATTCATATACAGAATTATATTAAGTTCTTAAACATTATTTTTAATCATAAAATGAAAATTATTCTTGAATGGTTATGATGGGGAATGAATCACATCGCGTTTGTGGAGACGGTAATTCGTACGTACGCATAAGAGAAAATATCATTCAATAGACGATGAAATAATATGTAATTGGATGGTATATCATATATAAAGAGTCATTACCATGTAATATTTATTATTTACATTATTTATACTCATTATTATACCCATACAAATAATGATGTTTTGAATAACAAACTACACCACGACGTGGAGATGGTAATCCGTACATATGCACGTATGGTGAATTGTCATTAATAGGATGGATAGAATAATGAATATGGTAGTACCATATTTAAAATAACATCACAGTATGTATAAGGCTATGGAGTTATTATTTTGGTATGGAAAAAACAAATAAAGAGGAAGTAGAAGAAGAAAAAAAAACATTGAAAGAGGTGATGAAATTATTACCTCTTCTTCAGGTTCTTCCTTTTGATTTGATCAAAGGGATCATTAGGTTAGTTTTATAATCAAAGTAAAACCTCTAGGTTAAAGTGAGGGTAGTTGGGAAGATATTTGAGCAGGTTTAGGCCGATCCAAATGGTTTTTGAGGTGTGATTTTTAGAGAAGGGGAAGTACCCTTTTATAAGAGAGGTGAGGGTCACTTTTGGAAAAGATTGAAATATTAATTTATTATACAATCATATTCGGATTATAATGGCTCCAAAAGAATTTATTTCTAGGATAAGGTATGGATGGGTTTAAAACCTCTCAACCAATAGGTTTTAGACAGGTTTAGGTAACTATATAAACCTTATCTTTTAGATTTAACTCTTAGTTTAATAGTTTAACTTTTACAATATATTCTTGTATTATTATAATAAATGGTTAATAAACTTGATATAAAAGCCTAGAGAACCCCAAGTGGTTCATTATGGACATATATAACCATATTTAAGTCCTTTTACTAAAGATTAGATTTTTAGGAAAATTTTATCATCTAATAATATTGTATTTGTTTTAAAAACTCATTTATGTCAATTTTGACACTATTTGGTATATAGTTTTTGTTAAAGTCATAACAACTTTATCAATTTGAAAAAAATTATTTAATAAACCCAAAATTTTCATATTAAACTATAAAATTAGTGGAATGCATCTAAAATCTCAATTTACATTTATTTGAATATTTATAATATCAATTATTTTAATCTTTCATTAATAAGGTAATTACTCCATCATCATTGTGTCAAAAATAAATTTAATTATTTAATGTTTAAAATTTATAAATAAAAAACATCATATATGAAATATTTTTGTCTTTATAAGTAATATTTATAGTTTAATTTATCGTATGTATAATCTTATATTAAAAATGTTTTAGTTATGAAAATTTGAATTTAACACTTTTAACTCTTCTTTAAATAAAATAATATTAAATGTCATAATCTAATCCAAGTTGATCAAAGAGGATCATATTTTATTCCTAAGGTTTATTTTGGTTGAAAAAAACTTATCCAGTAGAATTAGGACATGTGTTAGGGTAAATATAATATCATTTTTATCTTTAATTACCCTATTTACTTTTAACCGCGGTAAATAAAATTCAAAAGTTACTGTTCACCAAAAAATATTTTCATCCTATTAAACAAATTTTTACTTACTGATGTCAACCATGTCTCTCAGATTTGTGAAATTAAATTCACAGAAGAGGTAACATTACGTTTTATTCAAATATGCAAATGTGTCTTGAAGGTCGGTAAAAGACATTAAAATTTTCAATAATATTTTATACATCTTATTTTATTATAAAATGACTCCAGTGAATTAAATTGAAATTATAGTGGTATTATGTATATATTTTGACCTAAAATAAATTTAAATAAAATATATAATTATTTAAATAAAAAGTGGGTTTTAAACAATAATACAATGTTTTTCACTATTCATCAAAAATTGAAAGTTTTCAGAAAAATACAAAAAATTCACCCTAAGCTAATTTTGATATTCCGAATCCAAAAATGAAGTCCATTTTGAAAAATAAAATTTATAAAATTTCAAAAAGTGAGTATTACTATTCATAATGGCTAGTTTGATTGGTCATGGGGTGCTAGAACTCGAAGTTGCGTACACTGCAAGCTATTACATTATTCAAAGAGAAACGTACTGTGAATGATTGGGGTGTTACAAAAACCTTGGGATGGTTTGTAGTTTTGATTAGTTTAATGTGTGGTGTCCCAAACCTAAATAATAAAGAATTCTCTCTCCTTTCCTATATAAACCGCCCCAAGCTCCCACTTCCTCTACACTCAAAGCTTTTGGAGTTCATCCAACCTCTTCCCTCCTCTCTCTTGAATCCTCCCAAGGCATCCCAAGCTCCCAAGAAGCATCTCTCAAGCCTCTCCCAGACCTTTGGGATCACATTTCCAAGTAAGGAATTCCTTCCTTTCTCATTTTGTCCAAGTTTCTTAATATTGTTATGCTCTTTTATTTTAAATTATAAATGTTGGGGTATGATTTTGAACCTCTCCCATTCTGCCCTCTTTATGTTTGAATGATTAGAGACCCATTTTTCTCTCATTAATTCCTCCCATGTACACTCGTTACCATGCTGAAATTCAGTAAGGAATTTCTCTCTCCTCATTTAATTTTTATAAATTCTTTTGTATTATGAATCCAAATTCCATTACTTATGTTGGGATATGTACCTATATGACCCCCTTACTGCCCATTTCATGTACATATGATGATGCACCTTTTTATCTTTAGTCAACTGTTTTTTATGAATTCTTATGTCACACCGTTATGCTATTGAAATTGCACCATGTTTTTCCATGACAAAGTGATTGTTTAGTGAATACCATTCCCATTTATCTATCAAGGGTATTCAACTTTATGAACATATTACTTATTGACTATAGAGTTTCATGTATGAATTCTACATTCCTTTATCATGGAATAAATTATGATGAATCCATGTTTTATTATCCATGTGGCACACTTATGCATGAAATGAAATGTTTAAGAAGGGTATGCCCTGATAGCGCTCCAATGCATTGGTTAAAGACTAGTATCATGATACATCAAGTGAAATGAGTATTTACTCATTATAATTCAAGTGAAATTAGGATTTATTCATGCTAATTCAAGTAAAATTATGGTTTACTCATGGTCCATGTTCAATGAGCCTTGGATCATGATAATTTCATGTTAAGTGTTGATTACACATTTCCATGTTATGATAATCATGCTATATCATTCCTTTATGTTCATGTTTCTTTTATGCTCCATTAATATGACTATTGCTTAACATGTATTTTATTCATCATGTTATTCCTTGTTTACTCCCTTACTGGGCTTTATAGCTCACCCTTTTCACCTGTATGTCCTCATGTTATCCCATGCAATGCTAAGTACGAGAGAATGTCGTGGTTATGTAAAAGAAGTTTTCAATAAAGATGTTGTGTGTTTTATGTGTTTAGTTTTTATGTAATGTTTCTAATCCCCAAATACACTAGACCTCTCGATCTTCCATGTTTAATCAAGTGAAGATTTTATGTAATAAATCATATTTATGTTTGTAATAAAAAATAGGTTTTTCATATAAAATCTTCATACAAAAGTGAAAAAGAATAATAATAAAAGACAATTAGATCTATAGTAAAACCCATTCTTGTAATAACATCTAGGTAATAAAAAGAAGTATGAAATAGTAATCCAAAATATAAATGGGAAAAATACACACCCAACCAAAAATATTTCCTAACATGAAAAAATAGAATAAATTAAACCTAATAGATCTTGTCTCCTGATCTCCATGACCGAATACCATACATAGTCAATACACTTAGGTATCACTATGCTCCACTGTAATCACTACTGATATATTCTTCATCTGCAAAAGACACAACATGTGTGAGAAAATTCCATGTATGGGTGAGTATATAGATACTCAGTAGGACTCCTTAAAAACTTAAAGGGGGTGATATTGATATACAAAAATATATACCTTAACACAAAGAAAGAGGAAAATTAAACCCAATACATATGTATGCTCATAAAAGAAACCAAGATGAGAGATAAATGGGATCTCCATCTTTTAGCCCAGCCTAGGATGATGAGTAAGCCTGAAGCTCCCGTAGTCCATCACTAATGACCAACATCAAATATAATCTCACCATAAAAGGTGTGGAGGGTCCCACTCATCACAACTGCAGTCTATAGCCAAAGGATATATGCTCTGTGGAGGACCCACACCTTGTTATAGCTTAAAAATGGGGGAGTACCACTGCATAGATAGAGGATCTTCACCAGTGTAGGGGAAAACTATCTCTATTTTTGTAAAGAATATGGGGGACCCATTCCCTGATTTGACATGGGAGTACCATCCCCATAGATAGAGGACACATGCCCTGAATAGGAAAGTTCCATATATTACTAGAATAAAGATTATTGGAGAACCATTCCATAGTGATACATGGGAGAACCGTCCCCATAGATAGTGGGCCCATGCCCTGAATAGGGGACTAACATCTCAACATGGAATAAAGAGTACAGGGTACCCACTCTCTGGTGTGAAAGGGGAGTATCATCCCCCACAAATAGAGGACCCACACCACGAATAGGGGAGTACATTATCTACATGGAATATCTATGATGGTCCTGCCCTATTCACTGTCATTATTGAACATATCCTAAATAAGCATCACACATAGAACATCACACATAATTTCTAAAAATCAACTATTAAAGGAACCACTATATTTTATACAGGGAAATGCATAGGATAGGCTACCCATTGACCAAAATATAAATCAAAACATAAGATATAAATGAGGTAGAAGATTTATATAGGAGTACATGACATGTATGGGGTCCACACGACATATGGCCCCACTCCACTGTGTGTCCCGTGCATGTCTCGATCATCCATTTCCATTCATTGATCATAGATTAATGATGTAACACCCTCATAAATACCTATTAATCTAAAAAACATTGATTCATTCATCATTTCACAAACCTCCATGAAATTTTGTGTTCAATAACTTTTGAACCCACCTTGATAATGTATAACTGTGACCCCATAGGACAACGACGAAGAACATGAAGAACATGTGAGATAAAGTAACAAAAAATGTAAAAATTTCATTGGACAAGAGTTCTTGGAAAAAAATCATAGATTGGGGATATTTAGGGTGAGAACATGGAATAGAAAGATTTAAATTAAATAAATAAATTTAATTCATCAATGGTCTCATGTGAAGGGTGTGCAATCTCTAATAAGAAATAAAGCAGATCAAATTAATGATTTAACAATTTTATGAAGAATATGGAAATGAAAAATAATGAGTCATTCCTTGATTATGGACCAATAATTGGTGAAGAAAATGTTTTCTAGTGATGTGGAGATCCTTCTACATTTTCTTCCTTCCAATCCACCTCAATCTGATCTTCCATCATCCTCCAATCTCAATATGCCAATAAAGAATGTTATAACCTTGAATTTAATCTCAAATCTCTATGAGTTATGCATATAACCCTTGAAAATTGATATAGTATTAATAATATAAATTAAATTTAGGTTTAGTTATTAAATTAATTAATTTAATAATTTATTTAATTAGTTCACTTATCGTACCTGCAAATTACTACGTCATCTGAAAGTTCGATGCTAACCAACTTTAGGTCATGCCTATAGTAAACCCTGCATTCCAAATTCAACTGTGTTATCAGATTTATTATCCAAAGACGAGTTTAGGATATAACCAATTATTTATGAAAAACTATGTGTGTGTGGTATAATATATTTAATATTTTTTATAATATCAATTTTGTGCTCACCGAGCCTCAGAATCTCACACTGTCTCTATGCTAGGATTCAAAATTATTTTTTAATATATATCAAAGTCTTACAAGGTAAAAAAGGGTCACTAAAACCAATTCACGATTAACCTAATCTCTATGATATGTGTACTTATCCAACTTAAGATTAATGCCACCCCACCTCCTGGTCCAATGAGCCGATCAGAGCATTGGTAACCACTAATCCTCACCAGTATAACATGATTGCTACTCTTGTTTCCTATATCAAGGATCTAGAAATGAGGAAGGTTTTAATTAAAAATTATAGAATTATGTACCTATAATGGGTAGAATAGATGCACCCAACACCAGAATTCAGCAATAGGAGATTCATTCTGTTCAGTGGTACTAGTGATCCACTACAACATCTGGATCACTTCACATCATGGTGTGGACCAATATTGGGGACCTTAGAACAGTAAAAATACATTAAGCTTCAATGATTCATCCAAACTCTAGAATGACTTGCATTCATTTCATACAACTTGTTACCCCAATGATCTATTTCTACATGGGAGGATCTTCATAGGTAGTTCCTTTATTGGTTCAGCTCCACTATGCACAATATTATCATCATCGACCTTTCAAAGTGAATGTAGTGGGAATATTAGTGAGTTTCTAAATTCATATTCTAATGAAATGGGATAAAATTATCTCATTATATGTAGCTTTACCATGAGAAGATTATAACAATGTGGGTATATAATTTCAGAAATGATCTTGTCCCTACCCTTATCCCCTTGAATTACCTAAGTAGATTTTTCAAGTTCATCAAAAGATATTAGCATATGGAAGAAGACTTATAACAAACCAAGAAATAGTAAAACCCATTACCCTTTCTAGATCCATTGAGAAGGCCTATAAAAATAAAAATCGATGCTTGAATACATGCAGAAGATCTCAAGTCAATTAAACTGCATTCCCCTCTACCGGATGAGCCTCACTAGGCACAAACTCACCAAGAACAGCCTCACGAGGTGTAATTATTCAGCCAATTTCTCACCAAAATAATTTTTACCTATCCCCCATTATGGATAATAACTCAAGTTTCCTTTAATGGAAAGAAATAAAAAGACCTATTCCTTTAAGGATGCACCTTTCCTGGGGTATTTCATCTATTCCCTAGAAAAGGGTATCTTTAAATTTCCAGAATACAGGAGACCTCAAGAGTCTGAACATAACAACCTTTACAATTACATACCATACCAAAAGATCCTTATAAATCCAATAAAATCATTTTTTGTATTCAAATATTATCTCTAAGAAAAAGTGGACTGTGGCCCAGTTAAATTGGTTGACATCTTAACATTGGTAAAACGTGTCTCCACTGACCCAGATAGTGACAATAAAGACTCCGGTGAGTGGTGGCAGACTCTTAGCTTTGGAATGAAAAAGTATGATGAATGGTTGGATTGAAAGATAGTTTCTTGTTCCCATGGAATCATCCATGCATACTTGAGCAATCCAAAACCTCTTGTGGTTGCTGCATCCAAATATTCATCGTAGAATTCCTAGTCTCAAAAGAGTAGGAGTTGACAACACAAGAGAAATCAGTGTCCCCCATAAGTGTTGAATCCATCCTAAACTCTTTGTGACTTCATGCATCTTAAATTGGGAGACACTCTGAGAGTTCATCGGGTTCCAAAGTATTACATGAATTATGAGTAAGAATACACCTTATTCAATGTTTTCACATTGATAGATCCCTTCACAATGATTAGTGATGAAGATGGCTATGTGACCCCTCTGGCTCCTTAGGATGTTTTTGTCGAAGGAGAGGTAGGGGAAGTAGTGATAGGTATAATATTTAGCACATAACTTCAATTCATACCGTTAATACTACTAAAAATATATATCAAGCCTTGAATAAGGCTCAATAATTACATCCCTCCTAGGATACTCTGTTAGTTATGTCTCTATAGATGATTATATTAGTTTACTACATGACTAAGCTATGACTATTTTGTGATCATACACATCTAGATAGGGTATAAAATCAACCATATGGTTACCAAAAATCATATTTTTAGAGAATAATAGCTAATCAATAATATATTACCATCAGCACTAACCAAATGCCTATACTAACATTGCATGCTACAATCTTATCTAGATAACAACCCTTTGTATAAAAAATATACCCCTTTTTTGAAAATATGAATTATTGAAACACATTTATAGAATACTAGAGAGACAATAAATGTTTGAGGTTCTCTACCTATCAAAGGAGATGTGAGAATCCCTTATTTAGGCCTTAAATAGACCCCTTTAGTTTGAGACTTATTTAGCTACTGTCGTGGCCTATCACATAGAAGAAGATGAATTGGAGAAATGTTGGGAGATCATTTTATTTTCTGAAGAAGATGATGGTAAAACCATTAAAAGGAACATATTCCCATAATGTAACAATGTCTTGTTAAATTGCATGGAAGTCCATTACTTCCTAGTGGATACTAACTCCTAGATCAATATCATCCTGACATGAACACTCTATAAAATGGGGCTCAAAGAAGTGTATTTAACTCCCTCCAACCTTAAAATTTAGGGATATGATAAGAGAAAAAATAAGAAGCATGGAAAGATTCTATTGAATAATCAATTCAATGTCCTGGTATAAATAACTTAATTTATGGTAATTTCACAAGATACCACCAAAAAATTACCTATTGGGAAGGACCTAGATCCATCTACATGTAGGGGTTCCATCTTCATACCATCAGTTCCTCAAATTCTCACTTGATGGTTGAGTAGGGGTACTTTAAAGTGAAATGTCCCCCTTAAACTCTTGTGAGTCATGTTAATTACATTAAAAGGTAGGGGAAATAGATCTAGACCAATGGGTTCAATCATATCAATTACACTAATGATTTGAAAACCACTACAACAGATCCTTGGGAATACTTGAAAGAGAGATTTTCCTCCCACTCCATGGGTTGGAACTCATGAAATTGGACTTGGTAAGTTATTTCATAGTCTTAAAGAAGGAGTTATCATAGATTAACTTGTACTCCTACACTATATAAACCCAAATAGTATCGAAAGAACCTACCTCTATAAAGTATCGATAATTTCTCCCCGTTTCCACTAATCTACAACATTTCTAGATGTTCCAAAAGGAAGGGTTGACTAAATTGAATTAAAAACTTCATCATATCTTTGATGTTAGGAGTGGGATGAATAGTCAGAAACCATGTGGGATTGGATTATCAGCCTTTGTAATTGTATTATCCACAGATCCAGAGTCTCTTGTTGAAGAGTCTTCCCCTATAATATTAGATTCTAATGTCATCCTTGGGACTGTATTTTAGGGATAGTTTCTTCTTTCCTTTGGTCATAATATCTTAGATGAAAAAGAGTATCTAGAGGATATACCTCCATCATTTGAAGAGGGTTTATCCACCACAATTGATGAGTTTAATTAGGTAAACCATGGTAATAAGGAATATTTGAGTCTGACATTGATCGGTGTGTCCATATCACCATAATAACAAGAGTAGTATGTGGCCTTCTGAAAGTAGCACAATGATGTGTTTTCCTAGAGCTATAATGAGATTGAAGGCCTTGATCCTTATATTATTTTATACTTCCATAGACTACAAGTGGGTCACCATAGGTTCATACAACCACCCAGAAAGATGTTACCTTCCATTATTCTATATTCGAGGTTGAAGTTGATGAGATTGTTGAGGCCAACATCTTCAGAGAGGTCCAATACCACTAGTGTATGGAAAAAATCATCTTATTTTGTAAGAATAATGGGAATATCATATTCTTCATTGACTTATGGAACCTCAACCACCATTTTTTAAAGGATGAATTTCCCCTTTCGATGATAGAGATATTGATCTATTTTACAATTAGTTTCCATGCCCCATCCTTCATGGAAAAGTATTCTATGTATAATCAAATATATATGGTCCCTGAAGAGAAGGAGTCCAATACCTTTAGGTAACCATAGGGAACTTTCTACTATTAGCTGATGCCTTTTATTTTAAATAATTCTAACGCTACTTACTAGAATTCCATGAACTGTATCTTCAAGTAAGTCATTAGGATGTTTGTGGAGTGTTACATAGATGATTTTTTGGTTAAATATTGTTAGAAATAAGACCATATCAAAGATATTAGGAAAGTTTTCATCATCCTTCATTCACACCACTTGAAAACGAACCCCTTAAAGTGTGCATTTGGGGTTACCAAAATAATTTTTTTTATTTGTCATCAGATACAGAGGTATCAAGATCGATCTGGAGAGAATAATGGATATCAACCAAATGCCTCCTCCATGCAACCAATAAGAGCTGTGAGAACTATAAGGCCACTTAGATTATATTAACTAATTTATTTTTAAACATGTATGAAAAGTGTATGTTCTTTTTGAGAATAATGAAGAAAGTCACCGCTTACCAATGGGATGAGGACAACCAGACTGCCTTTGAAGATATTAAGCAGTATCTAATACAACCTTTAGTTATGATGCCACTAATCTTAATAAATACTTTGGTCCTTTATATTACCACCCTATAATGGTCCCTTGGTACCCTTATATCCTATAAAGATAATGAGGGTAACCTATATTATTTCTTATGCATGCTTCTTGACATAGATACTAGATACTTCCCCATTGATAAGAGTTGTCTCGTGCTGGTCTTTGTAGTTCAAAAATCACATAATTAATTATAGAACCATGAGATAAAACTAGTGTCCTATGTTGAAACACTAAAGTATATTCTCAACCACCTAATGATGATAGGATTATTGGAACACTGGGTGGTAATCCTATAGTAGTTCAACATCAGGTTTTTCCTGCAAAAAGCTGTCAAGGGCCAAACATTGGAAAATTTATTTGTTTCACATATGCCCCCTAAGGAATTTCCCCTAGATATTTATTTCCCAGATGAATCCATTATCTTAGTATATCAAGATACACCATGCTAGTAGATTCATTTTTATTGTGTCTCCTAAAGTTCGACCAGTAAAAGGATCAATGACTCAAAAATTAATAGGCTAGGTCTGGGGATTGTCTTCATCACTCCTACACATACCATATTTCCATACTCGTTCCCACTATTAGAAGCCCTCACTAACAATAAGATAGATTATCAAGATCTTATTACTGGTCTTGAGTTATCCATATAGATTTATGTCCCCTATTTACATGTAAAGGGAAACTCTGAGATGGTAATCAAGTAGATCGATGGTGAATATGTCATCAGAAAGAAATAACTTGTACCCTATCTGGAATATAATCCTCAGTTAATAGCCTAATTCCATTCCCATATATAGGTAACTCAAGTTTCTTGGTCAGAAATTTCTTAGATGATTCTTTATCAAGCCTAGCTGCATCCCTTGTAGAGCCCGACTAAGATGATTTGATAATTCATGTGGATAATCATAGAGTTATCACCCTCTTCACTTCAAATGATGGAAACCAATAGGCATAACCATTGGCATCCAATACTTCTACAACCAGGCCCTGAAATTCCCCCATGGTTGAGGAAATTCTTGATTGTCTAAATCAATTCATTGCGTATCTCCATCACAGAATTCTCCTACCAGGTTTTTCCAATCATGAGAGAATTCATCGTCGTGGAACACAATTCACCCTCCAGAGTGGACCAAACCTTGAGAAGACTCTCTACAAGTGAGGGTTCTATGAAATTATCCTATGTTTCATCCAAGGAGAATAGATACCTTAGGCTATTAAATAGGTCAATATTAGATCCTATGGAGCCCATCAGACATGATTAAAGCTCTAAAAAAAAATTCATAGGTGGGTCACTTTTGGTCCATCATGGTTCGTGAATGAATTGTGTTCACAAAAAGGTGTCATCCATTAGTTATCCATGAAAATTTTGTTCACCAGCCACCATATATTATCCACAAAACCAAATATTCTTGGCCCTTTGTAGTTAGGGGAATCAACAGTGTGGGTACCTACCTTCCATTGATGACATGACAATATAGGTTCATTTTAACCACAATAAGATTCTTCTCAAAATATATAGAGGAAGTTCCTCTCAAAGAATTAAAAACATATTCCACGATCAAGTTCATGAACTCCCACATCATTTATTATCTTGGGGTTAATCACACTATTCTCATGGAAAATTGAACTAACTTTTGAACAACTTAGTTGAATAAATTGTATGCAAGTAAAACATTCGATCTAACCACACTTCCCACAATAATGTGTAAGTGAATGGATAGGTGGAGGAGTTCAAAAAATATATATCTAATATCCTATAGAAAATGGTGGGCCAGAATAAGAAGAGTTGGCTTAATAAAATTCTTAATTAGTCCAAGGTCTTTCAGATGATAACTTTAAGTTTCATCAAGGTGACCTCATACCCCTAGTTTATGGAGCATAGTCTCTTTTACTAATATAGGTTCAGTTTATTTCACTCCAAATGGTCATTTACAACTATAATATTCCAAACAAATATAGGAAATCCATATTGATGAGTTGGAAGTTCTTAAAGAAAACATGCTTCAAGAATTTCATAACTTTGAGAGAAACAAGAATAGGGTATCTTGAGAAATAACAAGAAGGCTTGCCTCTACTCCTTCCTTTTAGGTGACATGGTATTGGTTCTCAATATACCTATGATACCCACAAAAAAGTTAACAAATCTTGAACTCAAGTGATAATGACCATTCATTACTCATAAGGTATATTTCAATAGTGCATACTCATTGATCATCATTTGTGGTGAGAACATTACACATCCCACTAATTCTAGGTTTCTCAAGAGGTTCTACACATAAACTCGATGGTCCAAGATCAACAACCTAAAACTAGAAGATACCACTATGGTTCGAGATCTATGAATATACACTACCAAAAACTATAGTATGAGTTGTATGAATTCAAACTAAAAATCCTAATGTCCTAAGAAAGTGATGTTAAACTATAATATTACCCTATGTAACAAACATAGGATGCCTTATATGGAAAATATGAGATGAAAAAAAAAACGTCCTAAGAACATGATGTTAAGTTGTATCCTTACCCTATGTAACAAAGATAGGATGCCTAATGTGATAAATTTGAGATGAAAAAAACACACATAATTAGAAAATGATGTTAAACTGTAGACTTACCTTATGTAACAAACATGGGATGCCCATATAACAAATTTAATATGAAAAATAAAACACACTTCCTCAACACATGATGTTAAACTATAGCCTTACCCTATGTAACAAACATACGATGCATCATATGAAAACTATAATATGATAAAAAAAATTTCCTTAACACATGATGTTAAACATTATCCTTATACCATCTAACAAACATATGATTCCTCATATGAAAAATATATAATGAAAAAAATGTCCTCATCACATGACATTAAACTATAGCCTTACCCTCTGTGATGAACATAGGATTCATCATGTGGTAAATACGATATGTTTCTACATCCTCACTATATGATGTAAAACTGTATGATATAGTGGTTCCTCACTAGATAGGAATCCACCCACTTGTAAATGGTATCCTACCATTCCATATTGTTGAATTACATGGGTCTTGATTCTTAGATTAGTGGGATGTGTAGTGATGACTAGACCCTTTTTATTTAAGTGAATCCACAAGTTTACTCTCCCAAAGTGAGGTTATATTCAACATTAATCCCTTTAGGAATGATCAATAATGACTTACCAGTAATGATGTTAAATATCATGGGACTCATCACCAGTTACAAGAACCAATCATTATTCTAGACCCATCAACAGATCATGATTCCCTCATGACTTGACCTAAGGAAGAAAGAGTGGGAGATTCAACGAGTAAGACCTGCACACAATATCATCATCACATGATGGTAAAATATATCCACACCCTTCCTATAATAAATATGGGATGCCTCATATGATAACAATGAGATGATTCATCATCATCACCAGAGAGGATGCCAGACTTCCAACATTGGTCACCTACTATGACAAGTTCTACAAATATGTGTGGATAAATTATCATTCTCATGTGACATGTAGAGATTTATATATCAATTATCCTAGGTCCAACCTCAAGAAAAATTCATTTTTGGGAAATCCTCCACCAGAGTCTGGCTCAATCCTTTCTTATCGATATACTCATCCAGCGTGTTTGAGCACTAGGTGGAGTATTCCACAAAAATATTTTCCTCAGGGACCTCCCCCACATCCATTTTAACACTTCATTATTACTTTGATTTGGATCATCATAAAACCCCAATTTTAACATGAATTTTTAATAAAAATGGTGAATGGACACACTATCCCACCTACCATATTGTTTTTATTCCTTGAAGAATCTTTAGTGATGCACAAACCCAATCTAACTTTCATGACCTTAAACTTCCATAAAAAAGAGTTTCATATGTTTTTCAGTTCAAAAACCCATTGGGTAAACCTAAGAAAAATTTATAATCCTTCCTGCTAGGTCACTCTTGAGACTTGGTAAAAAATGAGGGTGTAAAAAAGGTAAAAATCTAGTGTGAAGCACCATGATCCCTAGTGAAAGCTTGACTGTGCTCAATTAACCCACCATTTCTGGAAAAAAATAGGTCCAAACCTTAACTCCTTCTACCATTCATGTCTATTAGCATGTCCTGGTAATAAGACATTAAATCTCATTACACAAATCCCAACCATATGATGTTAAACTATGCATCATCGTGGTTAAATCCATATAATCTTAAACTATAATAATAATGTACTCACTATATGATATTAAAATTAATGTTGAATATACTTTCCATAATACATTCAACTACATGACTTCTATTCTCATTGAATAATGTAAAAATACAAAGTGTCTTAGGCCCCCACCTGAGAACCCTTCCCCACTTTGGTGGGGGTCAACTACCACACTATTCAAGTTCCTTGTTAGTCTGTTGGAATTCAATATGATTCTCCCCATGAAATATAAGTTTTTCATTCATTCATAATGATATAATTATCTTATGTGCTCATAAAAAAAGTGGAATAATCCTGAGGATGTTGAAATACATTCAAACATTCCCTCTGTTCATCCCCATGATTTGTGCCTTCCTTGATTTGGATGACCAAAATCTTCTACATATAAATGTTCCACCAAACAAAAATGGTTCTTAGACACATTGTACCACCTACCATCCTTGTAACATGATTTGAAGTACTTTTGATAACATTTTCATAGGTTGGTTGTTTCAAACATGGTTAATACCCAAACCTTATTTGTTTTTACCCATAATTGAAGGAATGATAGAGGGACCAATATTTATAACATGTTCAAAAATAACCCTCTATCATCCTATCACTCACCCTATTTTACAAATATAATTTTTTTTGATTCAAATCATCAGTCATTTCCTTTTTTTAGATAGGAATCAACACCCCTAGAGTTACTCCATTTATGCACCTATACACGTTGTGAATGAAAGTTAGATGTGTTGAGAGTCCCACTCTCCAAAAAAATCCTTCCTAATCAGGATACACCAGTGGATAATAAAAATTTTATACCCCAAGTGTTCAAACTCATATGGAACTCTCATATAAGTGAGAAATCTTAAATTTGTCCTTTTTTTCACACCAATCACGAATCATGTGGTATTAAGGATTTATTTTTGGTTTCCTCTTTAATATGATAAAGATGCATAAAAAACACTTAAGAATTTAGGGAATTCCATAAATAATAATTTTAGAAGCTTGGGGAGGGTTATTCACATGTTGGAGCCTATCCCTTATTTCAAAATAAGATAAACAGACCTTAGTATCAACCCTAAGGATTGAGCATTCTAGATCAACCACCTCTGCTGAGTGGCCTCTAGGTTCTACTACCGCTTGTGCAAACCAGTTGCTTCCTCCTTGACAATGGGGAATACCTCATTAGCATGAATCTGCACTAGACCCTACTAAAACTAAAATTTATCTTTATGTGATGATACCCCCATGGCCCTAGCCTTATCCACTATCAACTATTCCCTTATCTTGCGTACAGTCTCTATTTTAGTACAAATGGTGACCTCATGCTTTTTTATTACTCATCCAGCCACAAAATTTCCTTTTCAGCTACTTTGAATTCCTTTATACCTTCAGAATTCTCTTTATACCAGGAAATATTGAACTCTTGATTCTGTATGTGCACTTTCTTGATATGATAATATTGTTCTAGTGTATGGAGGGCATGATCATCCACCTCTACAGTTCCTAGGTTCAACATACATTGATTGAGGGACCCCATATGGATGACTAGATTTGCCTCTGTGGTGCTAGGGATGAAGTTACACACACTTCTGTATTACCTACATTGGATGAAACAATTCTCTTTAGTGACATTAGGTAGAAAATAATCTAGATCGTCAAGTGGAACATTCTCATACAAGGGAAAAGAAGTAAGGAGCATAATAGTAGAGTGCTCCTAAAGTAGCCTCTCATATGTGATAGTCTCCATGTTTAGGGGAGGTATTTCTCAGACTTACTATTAAAAAATGATTGAAACTTATCTTACTTTAGGATCAACCTCCCCCATAGCTATATCTGTATCAGAAATAGGTTTCCCAACTGGGTTTGAGGATAGCTCATGCTGAACGGTTGGATTTCAAAGAGTTAGATCGACTGTTGGAGTAGGTTTCCTGAATCCTCCATCCATGATTGGTTACTGAGGAAGCATTATCTTGAGCACTATTTATGATTAATATAACATAATTAGTTTAAACTAAAACAAAAAACAATGTGTACATAACATGTGAAAAAATAAAAACTTTCATGAGGAAAGTGATAAGGGGATATCTTTGTCTATGGCATTGAATGGGAATTACACCATTGAAAACCCTTTGGTTCTAGTCTAAACCTTGATAAATTCCCTAGTATCCCACAAAAACACATGTATAGAATCTTTATGAGCTAAAAAAGGGGCCTATATAGAAAATTTGGGCATTTATTAATACTTTGAGAGGAACGAGGTAGATGGGACTCAAAACATCAGCTTGGGAAGGCATAGGGATCTTAATGATCATATGTTTTGGAAAGACTCTAAAGAAAGTATGAGAGGGTGATAATAATATTCCAGGACGAGGTCCCATGTATATGACTAAAAGGGAATGAGTTTTAGGAAATTTCTTACCATATTCCCCCTATACTCTTCTTCCATTGAGTTTTTAGGAGAAGACTCTGAGCTGGATTCCTTAGCACCTATTGAGGTGATATATTTATCCTCAACATAGGTCCCCATAACCCTACTCATATGGCACTTGTATGAGTCCATATAATGATTTTTAGATAATAAAGGGTAATAGAGGTGAAATTCATAATTTTAGGAAATTAAATTTCCAAACAAAAACTTGGTCAGATCTCTTTCCTCAGGAGTGACCTCTCTACTCTTCTGGGAACTTTCTTGGTCAGCGGCAGAACCCCAGGACTCTTCATTACTAGATCCCTATGTATTAGTAATAGTAATTAGCATTTTTTGGGTCGGAAACTCGATATAGATAGTTTACTTATGCCCCATGATGAACATCACATTTACCCAGGGGTAGTGGGTTAACCCTCCTCGTGCCAGTATGAAAAGGAATCCATGTTTGATAGGTACTCAAGCTGCACTTGAAAGCTCACTTGAGTCATTATTCTGATGACCCCTACCTTTAGAACCTTTATCCACTCCCAAGTAATCCTCTTCCATAGATACTCCATCGACTAGGACAACACAACATTACCCAAATCGTCCAAAGTTTGGGGAAGTAGGAATCATTAGCTGGCTACACCAAGAAGCAAAACTTCTTCCCTAATACCTCCCCATACCGAATAACCCTTTAACGTGATATTTCTAATTTCTATTACATCCACTTTTTATGGATAACCACCCATTTAAGAGGAAGAAGTGTGGAAGGCCCTTGGACCACAAATGTGGTATCATCTTGATCCCTTTCCGCGCTACATGCACTTTTAAGTGAGTACTTCCTACTACCTGGATGCTCCTACGACTCATTCATCGACACCACCCTCCTTAACTTCTATCATAAGATCTACCTTGATTATGTTTCCACTAAATAATTGGAATAAGTTTAGGAGATACCGGTTTCAAGGTTGGTGGGTAGAAGATTGATGTTCTCCCCTGTACCTTCTACCATAAACGTCCACTAGAGCTAAAGGAGTATCAAGGGGTACCACTCTTCAGAAACCCCTATATACACTTATTTCAAAAACTATTGGATGAATCCAAATTTCCATGAGAACTAGGATGAATTTTACATTTCATTGTATATGTTTCTATAAAATTTTGAAACTATCATCCCACCATGAATGTCCAGAAGATATCCCCTCTTCTATTGCATGTCAACCATCTATAAGAAAGGAGTTATGAAAGGATGAAAGTTGAAACCCCAAGGGATAACATTTTTCACCATCACTTTAGCCTCATTGAGTGTCACTAGTCAAACCCCAACAATACTGAGGTGTGGAGGCTGCAAAACAAAATTATGAGGGGTGATGGCATTGGGAAATTCATACCCTCCCGTAGTGATCCACATTATATCCATGAAAAAATTGGAAAGGAATGTAGATTCACCAGTGAATGTATACCTTTAAAACATTACCCAAATTAAGGTAGATCTATGCTATAACCAGCACCCCCCAAATTCACCCAGTTCCCATCCACTAGGATTTAGTCTATCACAATTTTCATAGGTTGCAGTCCCATTTGGGAATCCTTGACAAGAATTATCCATCCACAAAGGAAGGTGGCCAAGAATTCCATATATATTACCATTGGCTACCAATCCTTCAAATTGTAGCTCTATTCTTGATAGTATCCCTATTTTAAGATTTTCTAGTAGGAATCTAACCTATTCCTCTTTCGTTCTACTAGAAACTAAATTAGAAACCTCAAAATTTTCATGGAAAGTGGACTCAGGAACAAACCAAATCATTTATTTAATGAAATATCATTGTGAAAGGTAGGATGATGCTTCAACACCATAGTCAATTGATACAAAAGGTTCACACCCGTAACTATAATTAATTATCTAGTCCTCCAAGAATTGGGATATAGGAGAAAATCATCATATTGTAATTCTATTAGAGGAATCCCAATGATATGATGGATGTACCAGATGTTAATTCCCACTCCCCCATGATGAAGGTGGAAGGTGTTGGTGTTTGAGGACCACCCGCCATGAAACTTTGGAAGAAATTCTTATTGATGATTGATGTGGAATTAGGATGTACACATTGATTTATATCTATTGATTTGATTTCTCTCAAAACCATACTCCAAAAAGTGAATCATACCCAGTACACCCAATAACACTCATCGGTATAGTCCCCCTAGCTCGTAGGTCATATTTCTCATACCCACACATATTGTTGTTCAGAATATTGGGTTGAATGATACTTTCATAACAGGTAGAGAACTCCTCATCTGATGGATATTCCTCCATAACCTAATTTCTAATACCTCTCAGGGTATATATATTTTCATATTCACACTCCCTGAATGAATGACCTATAATAGTTATATTCAATCGACTGAGTTCATTATGGAGAACGAACTAGAATCTTCGTGTGTTCACTTCTAGGGAGGGGATGACTAAATCATACAAAAACCTAATATTTTTCAATAGTAGAATGTTTATTAGTAAATAATACCTATGATCTTATTTTAGTAGGATCAATAAATCAACATTTTTTTTAAAAACCCACCTATCATGGATATTTTTAGGATTCTCGGCCATTTTAGCCCTTCGAGTTGCAACAACAACCTCAGCAACAACTTGATCAGTAGGGTGGGAAATTTATAAGGTGTTCGAAAAATTCCAAAACACTAGGTTACACACATTTTACTTTTATTCACACAAATTTGATGTGTCACAAAAATTAAAAGTAATTCCTTTTTGTGTTCAAACAAATCTATTGCAAAAAGAGACTTTTGTGAATGTTGTGGCTTGAAGCTTGAGAGTTTACGTAAAATATTTGAGTTTCACACATGAGATATGGATTATCATGAATTAATGTTAGGTGAATGTATGAGGGACCTATTTTCCTTTTTAAAGTCATGATACCTTTAGGTTGTGCATTCGTAATAGATTTTCATAACTCGACCTCATATCTTCATGACATAGTAGAAATATTCCCTACACTCTATCTTTTTCCTAGAAACTCAATTTTCTGGTCCCCCATTATAACCTATTCTATAGGGGGAAATTTAGCAGAAACAAAAAAATTTACCAACCCTAGAAGGATATTTTTTTCTCTAAAAAAATGATGCACCCCCTTCCTAATGAATTATTTTTGATCCAAGGTAGAAATAGAGCGCAACATATGTTGTTTTCCTGTAACTCCTTGTTTTGTCATGAAACTAAATTGTGCACGAAAGGTGATGTTGAAGAGACAAAGTTTAAATATCTTCCTAGAAGGGACTCAGTTTCCAAAAGGTACATGTGTACATCATTCTTACCCTATGTAAAACCTTGAACATATGCATGGAATATAGTTGCGTGAGAATTGTGTCATTCAACCACTACCTTACATGGCCCTATCTCGATGGTAAATGCATAGATAAATAAAAAAATTAAATGACACATGGAGATTTACACAATAAATTCCATCCATTTTAGATATAAATAGAGAATCACTCTCCATTTTAGGATGGATATTTAGATGTCAAAGCATCATCTCTTACTCAGGCAAACTCCACTTTTAGGAAATCATGCAACTTCATAATCCCATTAATTTATAAAGGTAGATAACTTGTGTGACTAACCTCACATGGGCCCCCACTTGATCTAAATTTTATTTGAGATATACTCATGCAAATTCTGTTAATGTCTAAATGGTTTCACATAAGAGAAGACACATTCATGTAATCCCATGTTTCACGTGACTCCAAAAGTTTCATAAATGATTTCTTCAAAGTTTCATGCAGTGGGCTTATTCTAGAGCCCATAGTTCATGAAACCTCATTTTCATGCACAACTAGGGAATTTAATACAACCAAATATGGGTCCCTAATAATTTTATCCCTTATTACAAACACATTTTCAAATATATTGAGTGCTTAGGTGCCCCACACCTACTCCAACTAATTTCCTTTATTCCTCCAACACTTTCACAACCAGTATTATCCACCCTTGTGTCCATTATTTTTTCCCCAAGCATGACCTGGATAGTTTTATAACCTCTTTCTCATAATTATAGAAACCCTAACATTAGGAACCCATATTTATACACATCCATGATAGTGTTTATGGTACTCTCCACCTAGAGGTGCATGAACAGTAGATGTGTAATCCCCAAAGTTGGAATAATCAAGAAAAATTTCCCACCTTTCTGGATATGAAGGTATTATACTAGATATTTCTCTCTTACCAGGGGGTGTACTCCTAGGTTGTATATACCAAACATTCTTGAGATGAAATATGTAAAACTATATAGCCTAACATCATACTCATGTGATGTTAAACTGCACACAAAAATCCTCAAAACATGACATTAATTTGTAGTCTTACCCTATGTGTTAAACACAGGATGCCCCATGTATGATCATTATGGGATGCCAACTCCTCCCCAACTATAGGGAAAAACTCCTACACCTAGCAGTTCATACGTGTATTACCCACACCCTTCCTCATTGATTCTACTTCCACGACATGAGCGTTATTACCACAAGACATTAAACAGCATGGTTGAGTCCTGTCAAACAACCTTAAACTTTAGAATCAAACTATGTGAGTTTTGATCAATGTATCTTAACAAGATATGCAAGAAACCTCCATATGTTTCAAACTCAAAATATCAAAAAACTTGGGATACCTCCCTAAGGTTCATTTCCAACACCCCAACACCAAAAAATCTGTATTCCCCCTATAGATGACAAAATTCTTCAAGTGTGACCACATTCCCCCTAAGGACGCACTTAATAAAACCCTCAAGTGTGATCATCTTCCCCTAGGGGACACAAATAATCAAACCATCAAGTGTGATCATCTCCCCCTAGTGAAACACTTAACTGGAACCTCAAGTGTGATCATTCCCTTGCCCCAAAGACACAATTAATCAAACCCTCAAGTGTGAAAATCTCCCCCATAGGGACACACTTAACCAAACCCTCAAGTGTGATCATCTCACCCACATAGGGACACAATTAACCAAACCCTCAAGTGTGATCATCTTCTCCCATGGGAAAAAATTAATAAAACCATTAAGTGTGATCATCTTTCCCCCTAGGGACACACTTAACCAAACCCTCATGTATGATCAACTACCCCCCCCCTCAAGACACACATAATTAAACCCTAAAGTGTGATAATCTCCCACCTAGGGACATGGTTAGCCAAACCCTCAAGTGTGATCATCTTCTCCCATGAGGACACACTTAACCACCAACCTATACTCATAATACATAAAACCTATGGAACACCTGAAATCTCTACCCCATACAATAAACATGGTATGACTGGGGTAAAAATACATAGATGCCTTAAATTCCTAGAATCAACTACCCCATGTTTGACACAATATTCCTTGGGTTCTATGCCTAAGATTACTCAAATGAGAGATGCTTCTGACCTAAAAAGAAGAAGAATTTATAGGTACCCTACATGCCAAACTTATAGAAATTTTCAAAAATTCACAACTTTACCATCTACTCTGACTATATGTCACTGCCTTGTTGAGACAGAAGCAACATAATTAACCTAAGTTGACATAAAGATGAAACTATGAATGAGTTTCATGAACATAAATCAAATATACAAGGGAGACCCGAACTAGGAAATTATCTAAAAGGATCCAACATCACCAAAAATGTTAATGGAGTCCAATCACCTTTGGAAATAATAAAAGTATGGTAGGAAAGGCACATCATGAAACCCAAATGGAAATCATAAAAAATTACAACACTTGAACTAGAATAGAAGTTCGTAAGAACAATCTATTTTCAGTGTTGTAAATGTTGCATCACATTGAAAATTAAAGGAGTTTTGGAATTATTTTAAAAATTTATATATTCATTTAAATAAGTTTTGAGATGATATAAGTGTTTAGAGAATCCTTGAAGACACTAGAAGTTTATTTAAAGTCATATACAAAAATATTTAATTATTGGATTTTAATAAAATTGGATAAGTCCTAAATTTAAGGATTTTATACTATAATATACGAATTCACCATGATTTCAAGTATTTAGGTTCTAATCATAAGACTCTGATTTGGTCACAAGACTTTAACTGCATAGTCACTCTTTAGAATACAGAGTGACGCAGAGTCATCCATAGTGTTGAACGTAAGTCTTATACCAAACGTATATCCTCATCATGTATTCCATGGTCATCATATAACTTTGGATTATATTGAAAAATGAAAAAAATTATTATAAGAATTTATTCGTAACATAAGTATTGATTGTAATAATATACCATAAGTCTTTAAGCTCATTGTATGACTTCTCTTGAATGTATAAATTTGATTTGAGGTGGAAATTTGGAAAAGGAATGAGCGTAATTCTTTTATATATGAATATAATACTTCTAACACAGATTGTAAGTCTATAAACATAATCCCTATTAAAAATAAGACTTGTAATGCCCGGATATAAGACTTCAATAGTTATAAAGATATTAAAGTTTTACTGGATGAAAAATTAAGAATCTAGATTTTAAATCTGATGAAGATGAAATTAAATGGGATGATTCATGGGGTGTTCATTCATGGTATAAAACACAAAAAAACATAGAATATTTTGTGATCTAATCTTGAAAATAAATATAGAAGACGATATTCATCTATGGAATGGTAAGATCCACATAAGAGAAAATAAACTTTTATATAAAGTTCATCTGGAACTATCTAATAGTAAAACTATGTTTCTAATTTTTTTAAATTCTGATAAAAGTAGAATCTAAATATTATTGTTTTTTTTGTTCAAGATCAAAACATCCTATAGCTTATTCAAGCCATGATATGATCATGTATTGAAAAATATTAAATGAGAAGTTACACTTCATGTATTTCTTGATACTATAATTGAATTTATCACGTTTTTAAAATACAAAGGCAAAATGACACTTGATATGTTCACCAATGTTTTAATAATCTTAATATGTGACTGTTCAAGTGTTTGAGAGGTATAAAGATTAATTTCTATGAGTTTTCCTAAGACTAAAAGATGATATATAAACCATATTGTGTAAATCTAGAAATTCAATATGAGTTACACTTAGTATATATTCTAGTTGTGTACTTTTTATATATCTATGGTTATTTGTAGTGCAAGGATTTTAGTAGAGATATTTTAAAAAGAGAAATAAGAAAAATATAACCCTGAAGAATAATAAAATAATATTTTAGACACCCTTGTTACAAAATTAGAATCTTTAGATCTAAATATTTTTTTTAATTTTAAAAAATAAACCACTTTTTGGGAGATTGGGAACCTTACAAAAACCTCATACAAGATTCAAACACATCCATCTAGAAATACAAGGTCATGAAAAGTCACATTGAAACTTGAAAATTCAAATTCAAAAATTGAAAACTCATATTGCGGGAAAATAAAGCTACCCAAGAAACCCAAAATAAGGGAAGCCACACCACCTTCACCACCACCATCACCTCACCGACATTATTGACTAATCACCATCACCGCCTTCACATCGACTCATCACTGTCGGCTACACTTCATCACATCCAACACCGAACCCCATCACCATCACCAACTGATCATCGTCAAGGACCTGATGACTGAAACGAACATAGATGAGTCATCACCATCAACCTCCTGGAGCTGTATGCTTGAACTCACATCCCACGGAACTGGGAAGACCACTGCCCACATCCGCCTCAGAGAGGGTGTTGAGTTCTTGGATCAAGAGCATAGAATTGAGCAGACAGTGCCAGGTCAGAACGCTGGTGAGACCCACTAGAATCTATCATCGTTGAGACGTCAGACATCAGACATCTTGACCCATCAAATCCCCATATTTTCTTCAGATAAAATCACCGGAGAGCCCTTCCACCTGAGTCTTTTATCACCGTTTCAAGATTTTCATCGTCTCCGCCTTTATCCGAGTCCCCAAACCGGTCAAAAAACCCATATCAGTGTCGCTCCACCTTCACTGTCACCATCAACACCAGCGGTGAGCACCACCAAGAACTATCAAAGACACCAGAAGATGAACTCCGAAGAACAAAATCATCACCATATTATTTGAAGAAGAAACACAAAAAAATGAAAAAAAAACCAACTTCATAGAAAAGGACCTACTCAATAGGCATCTAAACTGAAATCCGCCAAACCACACTTCCCAGAACCTCAGAGAATCTACTACTCCAAATACGACTGGGAGAGGCACCGAGGAACTCAAGGTTAGAGCAGGGTTTAGTGGATGGGGATCTGAATGATTCCATTGTTTAACAGAAAACCAGAAGAAGACACAACGAGAGCAGGCCAAAGCCAGGAGCACCAGGGAACCAATCGACCTCTAGAAAAACACATGACCCAAAACCCTATAGAACTGAATCTCCAACTCCGACATGGAGAGGAACAGGGGAACATGGGGTTAGATCGAGTTTTGAGAAGCCGATTACTTCCACAGCAAACCGACGATGCTGGGAATATTGAATAAATAGCAGGGAAAACCCCCTTGCAGTGAGCCCTAAGGAGAGAAAAATAGAGAGGAAGAAAAGCTAGATCAGAAGAAAATATGAAGCGGAACAACAATGCCAGCGAAGAAGAAAGAAGAGAAGGAGGAGGGGGAGACAGTGATGGAGCTGCACAAAAGGGTATTTCATTATAGAGGTTTTACATTAAAAACTATTTTGTTTAATATATATATAAATTATGCTATTTGGAGAAGAAAGAACAAATTTAATGATGCCGCCTATGAATATTAGAAGAATAAATCTTAACTAGGACATTGTTGGATCATCCATGAATCCATAAAATAAAATAATATATGTCACTGATATTGAGTATATAGAAGGGAATAGGGAAAATAAGAAATAGATATGTAAGAATAAGATATCAGAGGAGTAGGAACCATTGCAACCTATAAAGAAGAAGAATGAAAAGAGTGAGTTGAGCCTGTTCAACCTACTATGTCTTGAAGAAGAATAATTATATTGAGTTGAGTTACTAGAAATATATTATGTGAATAACACGAAGATATGGATAGTTTTAGAGGCAAAATTACATTTTTATTTTTTCTGAGATATTATAGAAATAGAATTCACTCTAATTTGAGGAAAAAACCTATTTGTTATTTAGATATATACATGTATAGATTGTGAAGATATAATTTAAGAGGAGGAAGTTAAAGAGGAAATCATGGGATATGAGTATAAAGAACATTCGATAGGATACCAAGTCACCTATGTAATATGGTGACCATAGATGTTTAATATAATGTTAACTTGGTTTTACGATGATCCATGGAAACCCATTACAATTAGTGATTCAATTATATTATAGAGTCCATGACTCAATGGGTGTTGACAAGGAAATACATGAGTTTCCTACATTTGGGATGAACCCTAAGAAAATATTATGTACTAATACTATTTATATTTATGTATTTCATGTGTTTGTGGCCTAATAAATAAAATATAACTAAATTCATAATTTTTTTAACCAAAAAATGGGTTCAAACACCAAAAGGGGTTGTGCTTAAAAAGAAGAAATCAATTTTTACTAAAAGTTGGAAACCACCTGATTTATCCCCTAGGTGTTTCTGCACAATCTTCTAGGGAATCTCAATTGGTATCATAACATAGGTTCCCACTAATTGGATATTATATCAATTTTGAATCAGTGGTAGAAGTTTCTCACTGGTAAGGATTGAATTTTTTTAGTTGATTTATATTTTATATATAAAGTGAATATTTCAGATGTCTAAATAAACTCCTTTTATAGAAGAATCTATTTTCAATATTTCCCAAAGATACTTTGAGGTATTAGTAATGTCCTTAAGAAAAAAATTGAATAAAGAGGAAATATATTAAATAAATTTTTTGATGAAGAAGATGTGTTTAATGAGTCAGTTATTGAATTTTATTATGAAATTAAATATCACTTGAAAATAGTCCCTAAATAATTTTTTTTATAAATACTCATATACATCAAGGTAATTATTGATCAAAACTCACTTCTGGAAGAAGATGATGATGCAATGGAAAAAACATTGGAAAATAAAATGAGTTCTTGCACGACACTCACAATGCTTTTGAATGATAAAGCGGAATTTTAAACATAATGTAATGAAAAATATTCTTTAATTAATGAATAATTTAATAGGGTGATTTGTGTAGGATTTGTTTTTAGGAATGTTTTAAAAGAAGCGTTTTAGGCATTGGAGAGACTTTGCAAGGTCTCCATGGTTTTCAAGTTTTCCTAGCTAGAAGTTAAAAGTAAGTGAATAAAGGAATTGGATAAATATTTTATTGAGAAAAGAAAAATTCATGAATAAAAAATTAAAATATTTAAATATGATTTGGAAGAGAGGATGAGATCCTTGGATGATGATAAGTACACCCTCAATATTATGTTCCTTGAGTTGGAAGTCAAGGAAAGAAATCTGGAAACTACATCTACTAGAAGTCCCCAATCATTTGAAATGAGGAAAGATTACAAAACATAGATATATGATGGAATTTTTAAATATAAATAATATAAATTATTGAAAGGATTGAATGAGATCTTATGGATAATCATTTGCCTCTATCTCTTGGAAAAAGTTAACCCACTACCCATTGAATTCAATTTTTACTAAATCTATCTCAACTAGTTGTATATATTTGAGGAAAAAAATTGAAAAAAATTGGAAGTAGAAAAAATATGGGAAAAATACTAATATATAATGGATATAGTTGATAATACCTAATGAAATTTACCCCAAAAAGTATCCCAAAAGTTTGGGGTTCTAGTGTACAATCATTAAGAAAAAAGATCTAGACAAATTGCACCTACATGAAAAAAATCATGATTAATTGGTATATTTTGGTGTTTTTGGAGGTTCATACATAGAGATATTTATTTCTTGAATAATATGTTAGTATGTGGAAATAAAATAATTCCTAAATCAAGTTAAATAAAATATTAATAAAGGAGATGAACTTCCAAAATAAAGAATTGAAAATAGATAAAGAAGAATCTATACACAAGGAACAAATTTGACATCTCTAAGAATTATTGTGATTTGTGAAATATTAGTGGTAATTTCTATGATGAATTCTGATATTATATTTCCTGGTATCATCCAATGACCTATGAATAGAGAGAACCACAAAAGATTAAAAAATATGAAAATAAATAATTCAAGTCTTCCATGGGAGATTAATCCGTAAAGAAGGGTGAAAAAACCACATTCAAGAGGTTAATTAAGAAGGATGAGAAGAATTACACAAAAAATTGAAAGAAGTGTTTCTATTATGGTATAAGAGGCTACATAAGGTACTATTATAGAGTTTCCATGAATGAAAAACAATGGGTAAAATCTAAAAGAAGTGAGTTAGTCCAACAAAGAGATAACAAGATTATCGTGGTGGTAGACACCTATTGTGAAGAAGTTGGGAAGCTTACCATGAAGGTTAAATTCAAAGACGGTGTAGATGTGTGAATAAGGCGATATAAGGGTGGTCATAGTGATATAAAATGCATGAAATATATTTCTAAGAAAGAAAATATAAATAAATATAAAGGGGAAGAACTAGTGATATTAAGTTATAAAAATGTCAATGTAAAAAGTAATACACACCCAATAACAAGTACACACATGTATCAAAAGGAAATCTACCCATATGGCTAGATTATTTGGAGTCGACTAGAAAGATAAAGAAAGATGACTAGAAAACTAATGATTTGATTTCTAAATTTTAGAATCACACTCCAACTCTGAATAAAGTTGAAAAAGATAAGGAGAACCTAATTCTAAAAGGTGACCAAAATTTGATAATAAAATAGGAATAATGTATAAATATGTTCAAACAATTTAGGCTAATAAGAAAAGAAGTTCATGGGTTAAGAAATCTATCTCAGACCTGTTACTAAAAATGTGGAGATTCTATAGGATCCACCATCTCCCATGTCAGTTTGAATGTACTTAAATTCAGGGAATTTATGGTGAATAGGATTATAGAGTATCCCTTGAGTGGGTGATTTCAAAAGGATGATAAGATATACGAATTAAAAAAATCAACATGAATCTAGAAATCTAGATATCCATTTTGAAATATGAAGTATTGGGTATTATTTCATTATCACATTACTTCTATTAACAAGTATATATTATGATTATCAAGTTGGATTCATTATCTAACTAAGTGGGGGAAGACCTCCCATAAAAACTTTTTATGTATTTGATCAATTGAGTGAAGGTTCATAAAACTTCTAGAAAATCTATACGATCTACCCCCAAAATTTTAAATTTGGAAATTGATATCACGTGTGTTATGAAAATGGAAAAATTATTATATAAACCTTTCACTATTTATTTATTTTATGGGTTATCCCACATAGACTTAGATTTGATTCATTTATAGCACATTTATATGATATATGTGACAAAAATCCTATATCAATCAATTCTTGATTTCCTAAAAGTTTCTACAATCACTTTCATTTAGTAATCAATGATTCTCACTAAATTAATTCTCTCAGGGTATTACCATATCATAAATTTCAATCAGTAACATTAATTACTATCAATAAGAGAAATAACTTGGAGAAAAGATGAATTATTTAAAAGAAGAAGTTGTTGTTGATATCCTCCCAGATATAAATTAAAAGTGGGAGAACTTGGAGAAAAACATTTCCCATGTACTTTAAGTGGTATCCAAGAAATATCATACATTAATAGGTTAAAATAAACTAAGGCCTAAACCCTACTATGTCAATAAGTGGGAGAATACATTTCCCCTTTGTATTTAATATTAATTATATGGATAAATATTACATTTACTAATGATGATTAATGGAGTTAATTTGGAATTTCAATTTCCAAAAAATAAAAAGGGGATATTTATTGTACCCATAGGTGTTTGAATGTATTTATTTTCCATTAGGTTTGTCAATATAATCATGCAAAGTTGATATATTGGGTGATGGATGTTTGTATCCAACCATGAAAAAATATGTTACCATGATGAATAAATAGAAAAGAAGACCAAAGGTCCTTAGAATAGATGGCTAGATAAATTCCATGGGCCTTACATATATGCAATAATCACTTCCAAATTTGAATAGATGAGATAAGCAATAGTCACTACTAAAGTTGAATTGAGATGAAACGAGCCACTATACTAGTACTATATAGATTTAATTTTTTATATAAAGGCTAAAGTGGAATAGATATGTCTTAGGATTGATTGAATAAGAGACATACCTGAGTTGGTATAAAAGTTTGTTAGAATACTTTATTTTGAGTGTTTTATAGGATCAAAACTCTTAGAACTATGAATAAGGAGTTTCAATTTATTTTAATAACTATTAAATTTATTTTAAGATGTTTTGAAATGATATTAAGTGTTTGGAGAATCCTTATTGCCACTGAAATTCCATTTAAAGTCTTTTGTAGAGATCTCGAATTTTGGAGTTCATTGAAAAATGGATAAGTCCCGAACGTGAAAATTTTCCTACTAGAACATATGTATTTATCATAGATATAAGTATTCATGTGCTGATCATAATAATATAATGCGATCATAAGACTTCAACTTTAGAGTCATCCTTTAAAACACTGAGTGATTTAGATTCATTTTTGTTATTTAATATAAGTATTCTATTGAATCTATGACTTCATTATATCTTCTCTGGTCATTATATAACTTTATATTCTTCTGAAAATTGATAAATTAATGATTTTAAGATATTATACACATTGTAAGTCCTTATTTTAAGGCTCCTCTACAAGTCTTTATGCTCATTGTATGACTTTACTGGAATTCATGACTTTGAGACGAGGTGTAAATTTGGAAAAGGTAACAACTTATATAATGATCTATTCCTTTTTGAACCCATAATTAAATGATTTATAACAAGGTTTTTACTTTATTACATTCAAATTATATTTTAGGTTTAATGTCTTGGATAATTATTAAAACCATTACATTATATTAAGAATATTGTCATACATTGTATATTTTTTTCACAGAAACAGGATTTTTATGTTTACAATCTTGATTTATTCTTAACAAACTTTCTTCATTCAAGAGAAATTTCATTAATTATAATCTAGAATTTATAATAGTTAATAATCACCTTTATTTCCTATAAAAAACAATTGAAAATTTGGGATAATAACACAAATCTTAGTATGGGATATAAAAATAAAGAAATCCCATTATTCCAGTAAAAACATGAAAACACATAAGATTTTTTTTTCATTTTATGTAATAAAATTTTAATCATAAAATAAGAATTTAATCAATCCTAATATAAAGTTCAATTCCCAGAGTATTCACATTTTTTTAATAAATCATATGTCCAAAATCATCGTCATGAAATTTACATAGGAAAACATAACAACTCATTAAAACAAAACATTCACCTTAAGAAGAACAAAAAACATTCCTTGAATGATGAGTTCATTTTATTACCTTATAAAATCAAAAGTCTTAATTTTAAATCCATAGAAAGAATTGAAAAATGAAATAGGTAAGATGGGAAATTATTCTTACAATAACCCTTACAATGGAATAACTTAACTATATAATTCTCAAATATATTTTGAGTAACCTATCACTAGTAAACTCCCTCATTTTACCCAATGAATTAGAGAGTTATAATTGGATCACTTGTCATCATATCTATATCCGTCTTATTCATAATTTATATAAAATTACCATGAACCATATCATGAATAATGCACATATATCATTAAATTTAACTATATAATTCATTTTAATTGGAATTAAATCTTATAAGCAATAATGATTTTAGTTATCTCATAAAAATGAGAAGAAATTTTCATTTCCTTAGAATAACTTTTTAAAAATAAAAATTTATAGAATATTGAACTAAATATTTTCTTTAAAAAACCTATAAATATAATATAAGATTGTTGATAATGAATAATGGCTATGATGGAGGGTAAATGTGGTCAATCCATATTAATTTTAAAAAATATATATTTTTGCACATGCAAAAAACCATTAGAATGACCCGTATGGTAAATATTTAAAAGATTCTATTTTTAAACCTTTAAAAAGAAAGTAAAAAATAATTGAAAATGACCTTTACCACCCATTTTATACATAAATAATAAATTTATTTAAATAAATTAAATTAACCATGAAAATAGAAGAAAAATATTTGGAAGACAAACATTAAAACATGTTTTTTTTAAATAAAGACCCTTACTTAGAGTCTGGATCGCCACATACACACATTAACTCCTATATAATGAAATTATATTAATTATTTAATTTATTAAGAAACATTTTTTAGGGTTATTACCTTATCCAAATCAATTTCATTAAATTTATTACAATGTCTTATATAGTTATTAAATTTATTAATTTCATGTCGGATGTTTGGAGGAGATTCAATATATAATCCCAAAAAAACATCGGTGGGTTGAACATGGTCAAATGGGTCATTAAAATCATCTAAATAATATTAATCATGAAATAATTATAATTTTTATACATTAAATAAAATTTTATTAACATCCATTAAAGTCACACATGAGAGACACATCACATTGCTTCATTGTGGTATTCCACATGTACGCATGAGCGGCAATGTCATTTTTAATGGGTGGAACTGTAAGAAGGTAAATAATATATAATATTTACAGAATCATAATTATTTCATTGATGTCAAATATATCACTTAAATTTATCATAATAACCTGCCTTGTGAGGTTTTAATGAAAAATGAAACAAATAGCTTCGTAAAGGTGATAGTCCACACGTACATACAGATGATGTTTTTGTTTCACATAGGATGTAAAAACAGATAAATAAGGGTTTCACCATAAAAATAATAAAATATTAGTACATTATGTATATTTATGTTATTATATCATCATGTTTTAATAATATTTTAAGGAGTTAGAAGAGGAAATTAACATGAAACACTCGATAAAGAATTATAACTTTTCTTTAGAAAACCTCCCTTGGCATACACCTTAAGCCTTATTAGGTAATCCTTTTAGTGTGACCAAAAACTCTTGGAAACACAGAGGTAAATTTTTTAGATATTTTTGAATATTTTTACTAAGGTGGAGTGCTTAAAATGTGTTATTATATAAAAGATTAGATGGCCTTTATATATGAGGAGATGACACACTTGGAATTATTTTAATGATTTAAAGATAATTTTGGTCTTTTCATGTAAAATGCTTCCAAATGGAAATTTATTGAAATAAAAAGAGTATAATCTCAAAATATATTTATTAAATCAAATTTATATAGGTTTTGATATCATTTAAAACCTTATATTTTGGTTTAACCCCTTTGTTAACCCTTTTTAACCTTAACCATGGTAACACATTTTTTAGCATTTAAGGGCCATAAATTTAAATATAAGATAACAAGTGTCAAAAAAATGGTGCATGGAGAAACTTTTAGACCATTTAATATTCCATATATCATATTCTAATATTTTTTATTTCTAAATCATTTAAGAAAATATTATTTTACATAAAATATCATTAATGCCTTTTTTGGGACTATGAATTTATTTTTAAATAAAAGGCATAAAGAAAAAATGGAATAATAATATAAAAAACTAATATAATTAAACATTTATAATTAACTATTAAATTAATTTATTACCATAATTCACCCAAAAATATTTTTTTGTTTGTTTTTAAAATCAATTACCTTGATTTTTATACTATTTTCACACACACTCTATTAATGTTATGTACATGTTTAATGTGATTATATTATCACAAAAATTTTAGTTAAAAAAACATAATAAAAATAAATTATTTATTTTAAAAATAATATTTTATATTCATTCATATCATATTTTTATCCCTATTAAAACATATAAGAGAAATTAAAATCAAGAGAGTGACATTTTTTTATTTGTGCTTTACTTAAAGTAATATAAAATAAATTATAACAAAAAAAGTGAAATAAAATTCCATATATTCTATTTCAATATAAATATTTCCAAATAAATCTCATAAAATAAAATAATGGTAAGTTTTGGGTTTATTTTGAGACCTTGTTGAATAGTTTTATCCATGTTTATTCATTTTACACATACTATGGTGAAAAATCATTATCATGGTTACTATTTATAACGACTAAAGATAAAATGGATCCATATAAAAAATATTAACCTTAGAATTATAAAAATAGAGCCAATTTTTTATGATTGAATTTCTTTAATGTTTTGAAATAAATTTTAATATAAATATGTAAAATGAAATGAAAAATAGTTTTTAGAAAAATGCTTTCTTAAGCCCAAAAATAAAATTATACCCAAATAAAATTTATTTTTTATTTATATACAATTAATTATATTAATAATAATAATTTTATAATTATGATAATTTAATATTAAATTAAAAACATAATGGTTCTTTTCAATTACTTTATTTAATGAAAATAAATGGAATTTTTATAAAAATTGATATTCTTTACTTAAAAATAAACATTTTCAAAAAAATCCAAAAAAATACATCCTAAGAATATTATAAAAAGGGGATATCAAATTTTATATTGATTTTTTTCAATTAAATTTATAAAATTGGTAGAAATTAATTATAATATCCATTTATAAAATTAAATGAAAATTATTTCTGAAGGAAATGTATTTTTGAAGCATAAAATGAATTTCTTCTCATTACTTGTCTAATAAACATAATTAAATGAATGTTAATAATTTTTATTGGATATATAATTTAATAATTTAATTAGTAACATTTATAAATATTTATGAATATAATCTATTAATAAAAAAATACACTGCACACATAAATATAATTTTAATATATTTTTTTACCTTTAATAGATTTTATCTTTATTTATAAGAAATTGATAATAAATGTATGATTGATTATTAATTTTATTAAGTAAAAACATATATTTTATATTATGTTTATTCTTATTTATACACACAAAATCAATATCTTGGCCATAACAAGCATAATTAAATAATAATATTTCTATATTATATCATGGTTCATTTAAGCCGAGTGTTGCATATACCACACACCATCAAATATATTATTTAAATAAAAAAATTTAAAATATTTGGGTGTTATTTTATTCCCCGTTAAATATTTTTATCCTCATAATTTTATCTCCTGACTCATATAAAGGGTTTAAAACATTTTCATAATAAATTCCAAGGAGTGAAAGATAAAAGATACGATCAAGAAAGAAAAACCGCTTTAATATTGTAAAATACCTTTATTTAAAACCCACCTAATAAAAATTAATAATAAAAATAATTTTGAAAATAGGATAAGATAAATTTAAATTGAACCAATAATTACACATAATTAGGTTCCCACATAAGGAGAACGTTGGAAGGAAGTAAAAATATGAACATGAAAGAGAAAAATAGATTCCAAGGAATAATAATGAGTGATAGAGAAAAATGTCATGATAAAGTTAATGACCATAACAACATAAATCAGTGAGGGCTAAATAAGACCATCAATTTATCAAAAATTAAGTTAAAAGAATAACATTTTTATTTCAAGATCATTTTCTTAGAGTTGAGATATTATTTTAGCATCATGAAAGAAAACATGAGAAAATTTACTTACTTGATTTATTTTCAGTTCATAATTGAAATTTCATCATTTGGCTGTGATTCAATAAATTTACACTTCTATGTCATCTCTTACTCTAAGAAATGGATATTGAAGATGGTTTTTTCATTCATGAATCACTGAAATTAATATTGAAGGGAGTAAAATATCCACAAAAGTTATTTATTCTATTTCCATCCTTTAACTAAAACTAAAAATGGTTATTAAAATATAAGAGAATATCTAATATTAATAAACATTAACTTTAATAAATATTACATTAATCTCCCAAGACAAAATAATAACAATGGTTGTTAAAATTTAAACATTCCATAATAACTAACCACAAAACTCTTCAAAATATTCCCAAAAAAGTTAAAAACTCAAAAATCAAAAAGATTTGATAACTTATTCTTCCAATATAAACATAAAATTTATCTCAAAGAAACATCAATCACTCCTAAAGTCACATTCTTAAAATTTATATGCCCAAATCAAATAATCTTCAAAATATGCCATTTTTTCATAATTATCCATAATTATTATAAATCCAAAATAAAATAATATACTCTTCCAAATGATAATTCACCCTTTATTCCTAAAATAAACTCCCATCATAGCCAAAAAATTATTTTTATATTTACATTAATCAAATAATATTTCCAACATAGTGGAATTCTTCAAAAATAACTTTAATCACATAGTTAAAAAATCTCTTATCAATCCCATGGTTATATATATATATATGATAAAACATACATTCCCGAAATATAATATCCCTTTTATCCCAATAAAAAATAATCACCTCAAAATAAAAGTTCATATTAAACCTAAATGTAATCAATAACTTTAAACTTATTTTCATAAAATATAAAATCATTCTCCCTAAAAAAATTTCATTAAAACCTAAACTAAACACAAGGGTTTTTTGACCATAAATATCTCCCAAAATATACTTAATCATTATAAAATCAAATCACATAAAACCTTATAAGGGTATCTATGGCTTTAAAAATGTGAAACAAATTAGACTTATTAACACATGATGGTATCTCAAACAATTAAAATATATAATGAACTATGATAGACATGCACAAACAATACATTAATATAAATATTTAATTAGTACATATTACACCTAATCACACAACTCGAGGACCGATAGGTTTAATGTCTTGGATATTAGCAACATAAACATATTATTTCACTAAACATGTAAAAATTTCCTCATAATTATTCTCTTATAAACCCTTTTCTAGATATATCACATGAAATAATTATCCTCCTATCCTGGGGATTGTAATCATACGAAAGAGATGATCTCAAATCCTCAATAAGGGAAAAATTATCATAGAGTAACAGATTGTACACATGGATGAGAACAATAGAAAGACACAAATGTCATAATAAAAGATCAAAAGGCCATATATGATAATAATAAAACATTTTAGAGTAATATAAGATCATAAAACATCATTAAAGTAGCATAAAAGATACAAATTTCTGCAAACACATCTCAATAATCATATAACATGTGAGAATGAAATGAAAGTAAAAAATACATTAAAAATAAGTCATAATCATGAAAACGTGGTATTTCATGGAAATGAAATGTATCTTAAAAATTTAACATAATTTGATGAAAAACTTGGAAATTTGGAACAACCATAATCAAAGGAAAATTATTAAAAAAAATCAGTGTACCTTCTTGGGCATGGGATAATCCAATAATGTATTCTTTAGCTTAGGATAAAACCTCCCATGTACCCCTTTGGATTTGGGATAAATCCTTCTATGTACCCTTTGGTTTGGAAAAAATCCTCCCATGTAACTCATTATATTGGGATAAATCCACCTCTATACCCTTTTACTCGGGATAAATCCTCCCATGTATCTCAAAGACATGAGATAAATCCTCCCATGTAACTTTTAGTTTGGGATAAATCCTCCAAAGTTTCATTTTTAGATCATGGGACAAAAACTTAAACTAATTCATTGGAGGGAGATACATGACACTACACATAATCACCATACATACGTGTGGTATAAAATAAATAAATCATAAATATATCTTAATGAATTGATGGTAAAATAATGGTTTTCTCAAACATCTAAATTGGAATCATTCAATTTTCATAAAGAACCTATGAAAATAAATTGGTTTTAAAAAACATCCAAATGATATTATTTATGATTCTTTTGCAGAGTCTCTATCCGTGAAACAATATATGATACAAGAACTAGAATAACTCTTTCCCCTACATTCCCACTTTCTAAAGGTGGTTGGATTTCATCGATTTTAACAATGTTGTCTTATCCTTGATTGAAATAGAATGATGGGATATTGGTACCTACTTCAATAGATTCCTCCTTACAGATATTTACCTATTCTGGGTCTCCCTCATAGATTTATGTCATGTTCGTGGAACTAATGTCCAGTTCTATCACTTTTTTGATATCGGTTAATTACATTTCTTCTATCATAACATTTTTCTTTTGTCTTAATAGGGAAGAAACCTTTTGTCATAAGAGTAGTCACATTTGGAATCAATGAGCATGTCTAGATATTGGGTGCATTGGTCATCTATATTCTTACTCTTAGGAGGGAATATCATATTAGTCATCTTAAGGTGTAGATCCCCAGGCATCCCATGTTGACCACGAGTTTGTGATGTTACAATATTAAGTCTTCCAAGGGTTTTTTTACCTCAAGTACCACATGCTTATTCATTGGGTAACTATTTGGGTTAGTTAACAAGTTATACATCCTTTGGAGACATATCCAAACATCTGGTTGATATGGATTAGGGCATTATTTTAATTTATTTTGGAGATGGGAACATGGTTAATGTCTTTTGGGGACATGATCGATAGATCAAATTGCCCCATTTAGGCAGATCTAGAGTTGTGGATCAGAACACCCATTGAAAAGATTCATGGAGGTGTGTCCCTATAAGGGAATATGTCACAATAATAAGGTTTATTAGTGGATTATAATGAACCATGGGATAAGATCATGAGTTTTGGATCAGAACATCCCTTGAGATGGATCTAAAATGTTGATCAGAATACCCCTTATGGCGGATCAGGGAGGTTGATCACAACACCCATTAAGGTGCATCTAGGTTGGATGGATCCAAATACCCATTATGGTAGGTCCAAGAGTTTAATACCTAGGAGGTAACACCATAATGTTTTCTATGTTTGGGATTGAACCTTAGGGATTCTTCCAACATACCTTGTATAAAAGACAAGGATCAAAACCCATGTAGTTCAATGATGCAGTTTATGGTTTTGTGACATGAACAATCCATGCAGTATAATCTCATGTGGTAATGATGCTCAAGTCTTGAAAGGAGCATTATTAGGGATGGTTTGAGTAATACACATTTAAGTTTCCCTAGTGCTTCTTGGATCATCGATGATGTGGATGGGGATTACACATTGAAGCTTCTCGAAGGATCTCATTCCATGTGAGTGGTATTTAGGACATCCTATTGATGGGAAGTGTGGCTATAATCCCATAACACTCATAAATGGAGCATATAGTGCTTATTATATAGTGTAATGCTGTATTTTTATGTCATGTTATGAGGATATTTTTATACATTTTAACAACATATGTCTAGGATGTGTATCTAGGAAATTTTACATCATGTAGTGTGGACATGGGGGGACTCCCTACATACCCCTTGGGCTTATGTGACTAGTTCTCATACTCCTTAGGGAGGGGCATGGAATTAGATCTTCCATGGAGGAGTGGTCAGTCATGATTTCCACATTATAGTCCCTATTCTTACAATCAAAAGGGGTTAAGGTACCTATTCTTAGAAGCAATACGTAGGTGAGAGGCTCAATACACACTTAAGGTGAAGTGGGAGGACACAAGAGTGGGTGGAACATGTCACAAGGGGAGTCGAGGTGCAGCTAAACATGTCCCAGACTGGTGTGGGAGCTATGGGAACTCAAAATTCATTAATGGAGTTTTGGAGATGGGAGGAACCATAGATAATCCTAATAGAGAAGTTTCACCAATTATGGGGACTTTAAAAGAGTGGATTTGTGAAGATCATGTTATTTTTGAAGGTCATGGGATTCACAAAGGGGTATGCTGCACAAAATAGGGTGTCCCTGCCTTAGAGTGATGTATTGATTTATAAAGGGTGTGATTCATGAAGGATGAATGCTTCACAAAGCCTCATGTTCCCCATGGATCATTATTTATTCATGAAGGTCTTGTGACTTCACAAGAGGAATCTACACCTTGAGTATAGGATCTTAAGAACCCAATGAAAGGGGTTTTTTGAAGGCTCAATACTTTGGGTGATCCATTTTTTATTTGGTTTGTGAAGGTTAGGTGGTTCGTGAATCAAGAGTTATTTCTGAAGTCCAAAGATTGTGAGTCATCCATAAATATTGGATGTAAGGTGCATTTATAGGTAAAGGGTTTTATTAATATCAAAGGTTTTTCGTGACTAATTTGTGGGATTTGTTAATGGGCATGGATCCACGTGTCTGAATGTCAGACTCATGAATACATCATCAAACATTTATGTATTAGAAAAGCACTTCATGACTCTAATTGTCATCGTCTAGAGGTTACCTTCATGACTTCGGGCATTCATGAAGGAACCTTCTCGGCTAGGGATCTTTGTGAGCTCCATCCATTTAAAAAGACACTAAGCTTCACAAAGAAAACCCCTAGAAGGATTTTGAGGCAGTTTTGGAACATATTCAATATGAACTGGTTTTGAATTACTTAATTATTCCCATGGTAATCATATTACAGTTCCAACAACTTCACCCCATCAAAATGGGAGCCTACAGGGAAAATGAGTATCAAATTATGAGGTATAATCACTAAAAATTGGAAATCAACTCTCATTTGTGAATCTCACTCATGAAGACCGTTCATGATGGTTTATTGTGTGAAGGCCATTACGAAGCCTAGGTCAGCCGTATTCCTATAAATTTTGATGGGGGGGGGGGCTTAAATCCACTGAACTCTTGCACGAATAAAATATTGTACTCTCTTTTCACAAATCTCACTATCTCCATGAACCTTACTATGTGAACGCTTATCAATGAACCAAACTTTGTGAGACTTTCTCTATGAATGCTTATTAGAGAACCCGACTCCACAAACCTGACCTTCTTGAAGTGAACTATGTAAAACTAATCTCTTTGAATGACCTTCATGAACAATCTTTGTAAATGGCCTTCACAAACCAGTCTCAAAAGAATAACTATGTCTTGAATCAAATGGATGACCATGGATTCAATGTTACAACTTCTCTTAGAGAATAAATTGATAGGAACATCATGATCAATGTGTGAATTTATGTCACCAAAGACCACAAATCACTTTTGTAATTACTGATAGAGGCTAAGAGGTAGTACCCATTGTAAAAAAGGATGATACTTTATGACTTTGGGCTGAGAGTTGACATCTTTATCCTAGCGGTGAGTAGGGATGATAAGAATTACTGGTTCGGAGGAACAATGAGGTAGTACTAGTGGAATAGGGATACTCTGAGGCATATCTAGAAGGACCATACGTCAGTTATAGTGGAAGTTCTCTACAACAACATCAATAATTTTTATGGGGAGAATCTAAAGGAAGAGGAGTCCCTACCATAGTATGAGACGATTGTCAGGGAAGGTTTAGGAGATCTGTTGAAAGGACAGAACAATAGTTGAGACCAACATCAGGGCATAAATTTCACCGATGAGTGGGCTGGGGCCTACTAGACAAGGGAATCCTTCCAAGAATTAAATGTAGATTTGAAGAAAGTGGGGCTATATGAAGTAGAATGGGCCTTGAATTTCCACATCTACCTTCCCCAGGAATTATACCAGAGTTACTGAGTAGGTGGTTGGTGGGGCCTAACACATCCAATTTTAATCATTTGGAGTTTGGAATTAGCCTATGGGACCTTCATCAAATCACTGAGATCCTGATTTTAGGAGTGATGTATGACGAGTTCCTCCCCATTGAGTATGTGTGGGGGGACCAAGAGAAGTTTCCATACCTAACGAAGGTATTTCTAGATCTGGTGTAGGGAACCAGTGAGGAGAATCCAGGGATGAGGGATATACCCTTCAAGTAATGGTTTGGCTATTTCTTGAACAAACTAGTGGAGGAGATGGTCAAGGGGGGATATCCAACAAAGGAGATACTAATGACGTCATGCACATGTCTTGGGGGATACAAATAGGGCGAGGAGGTATCCTACCAGATGATCTTAGAGGTGATCCAATGTAATATTTGAGGATAATAAATCAATCCTAAAGGTTAACCTTTAGTTAGGCTAGAAGGGTTCATTACCATTCTGATATATAGATGGATGCTCCCTCTAAGGGATTCAAACTTGGGGGTTCAACTGAGAACCTTCATTATGACAATGATGTTGGTGATGGGGTAGTGCATCAATTTATCTATTCTAGTACTAGAGAAGTTATACAAAGTGATCTTCCATATTCGAAAAATGAATGCACAACTGTGTGTGTGTGGGATCCTGCACTTCCTATACAGCTAGGTGGCTGCACACATGGGGAGATATGAGTACTCTAACCCCATATATCCCCCATAATATGAACTTTTGGACAATGATTCTGAATATTGTGGGGAGTCTCCTATTCATGTTGTGTTTTTTAGACATCCTGGAGATGTTTGGACAGGCAAAACACTTCATATTTCACATGTTCCCCTTATAGTGGGGATGGTGACTAATAAAACACAATTTTGTTGAATATTTTATTTACAATAAATGACAAAATGTACTCACATTGTGTTAAATATGTTTATTTATAAAATATTTGGGATCAGATCATTCATTTCCAAATTTGATAAAAATTCCAATTTTACACTTTTAAAATTCCCTGTAGTATTTCAAACATAAATATTTTAATATGAATTATTTGAACTTAAATTATTTTAAAATTGTTCCTAACATAATGGTATACACATTTTATTCTGGACACTAGATCTAAATTGTGCATTTGGATGGAGTAAATGAGTCATTAAGTCAAAGGTGGGCTGGACACGCCAGATTGGAAATCACTATAGTGTTTGGGCCATATATTCTGTATCCCTACATAGAGTGAGCCCAAATTTTGAGATTATATTGAAAACCCAACTTCACACAAATTATCCTTCTGGAAGAATAGATGGTCCATGCGTTTTGGAGGTCAAATTGGCGGTGAAAGTTGGATTAAAATATTTGTTTGAGATTCCCCATTCACACTTAAAAAAACTTTGAAACTAGCCTCCACACCACTCTATAAATTGGTGTTTTCACTCTTTTTCATGGTTTTAGAGGTTTTGAGAAGGTATGGAAGAAAGTTTGAATCCTAGAATCATTTCAATCCTCTTAAAATAATCAAGTATTTATGCGTAGATCTCTTCCAAGAAGGCTCTCCTCTACCACCTCCACTTTTTGTTTCATTGTTTTCATGCTTGTATGTTGAATTTTTCATCAATAAATATTATGTATTATTCTATTTTTATCTTCATATTTTAATTATTTGGGCTTTAATTTGGATTAGAAACAATAATAGGTTATACCATTTATAAACCTTTTCACTTTGATAACGTTTCTACGATGACTACACCACCCATATAAGAGTAGTTTTTTATTAATAGATTGAACTATATCCTTATTCATTCATTTATTTTGAATTGATGATATATTGAAATTAAAATAATATGATCTGTTAATTGATTTTTCAATTTAATTGAAACTAAGAAAGAAATTGAATAATTAACATAAAACACGAGAGGTCAGGAATTGTGTAAATTATGAGAGCACAACCTTAACTGGTAATAAAAAATCACACGGGATCAATTTTTAGTGTTAAAATAAAATCCATAAACTCAATTAATTCTAATTTTAAAATAGGAAATGTGCCTTAATTTATAACTGACCATAAGCTAACCTTAGAACTTCAATCAAATCAGGGTGTTGCGATTGCATGTTCTGAAGTTAGCCTAGGGTAAAATTCACTTCATCTTTGTTGTAAAGTTAAATCTCATAGGGTTTGGGATTTAAAAAATTAAGGTATAATAATTAAGTGGATATTAATTTAAATGATAATGATTAATAAAGAATTGAATAGGTAGAGTTAGATCGATTACACTTTCTAAAAATAGTTTTCTAAAAAACATCTTCTCATTGTGCTTTTGTAATCAACTTTCATTTCAAAAAAAAAACTAAGGAAATGAATTTTTTTCTTTCATACTTGTTCTTATTCTTTTATAAATATCAAACAAACCCCCATCCTTTTTTAAGTGGCGTGTTTTTTTATTTTATTTTATTTTCAAAGTACCTTTATTAAGTTGTTTTAATCACTGCCTCTTGAGATATGACCTAGGTCAGCCATCCTACTGCACTTAAATAGCCCCAAACAAATATCATTTGAGAGAACCCATGACAAAGCCTTTAAAATTGGTGTTGTTTTTGGAGAGGAAAGTAATTTATTCAACTATTTAGAGGTATTTATTTTATTATTTTTATAATTCTTTTCTTCTCCTCTTTCTCATGCTTTTTCTCTCACTCTCTTATTTTATTTTTATCAGACCAACTCAAACTTCTTTTATTTTTATTATGGTACAATTTTATTCATTTATTTTTTATCTTTAATTGATTTATGACACTAAATAATACCAAGAATATATTATATCTTGACCCTGAGATTGAGCGCAACCTCAGGGCTCGAATCAGACATTCTCAGTCTACATAAGTTTCAACATTCAACAAGTTGGAGAATTTATCCATTATGGGAACATGAAATTTGGAAATATTTATGAATATAAAATAAAATAAAAACCAATGGCTGAAAACAATAATAATTAACTCAATAGTACCATCTGAGAGTTGGTTTCACCTAACATTAGCTATCAACCTAATTTTATTGCATACCCAAATGTCGAATCGGACTTTGAACTAAAATTTGTGTTAATTCACCTTATTCCAAAGTTTCATGGATTATCTGGTGAGGATCTAAAAAAATATTTGAAAGCATTTAATATGGTTTTCTCAAACCTTAAACCAAGTAATTTATCTGAGGATCAAATAAAACTAAGAGCATTCCCATTCTCACTTGATGGAGTTGTAAAGGATTGGATGTATTATTTACAACCTGAAGATGTAACATGTTGGAAAAATTAGAAACGTATTTGTTTTTGCAGAGATTTGTTCCAGCATCATGTACCAATTCCATTCATAAAGAGACATCATGGATCAAGTAATCACAAGGGGAGTCAATGCATTAGTACTAAGAGCTATTTAAGAAGTTGTGTGCAAGCTGCCTGCATCAGCAAATCAGCAAGCCACTCTTTATCATATACTTATATGAAGTTATCACACTTATGTAGAGGAGAATGGTGGATGCTATGACTAGAGGAGAATTGATGGAAAAGACACCAGTAGATGCACATTCATTTTTTGACATGATGGAACAAAACTCTCAACAATTTGGTGATCAAGGTACACCACATATTAGCGGAGTACATCAGGTATGTACTTCTTCTCTTGAGAGTCATTTAATTGATAATAAGTTGTAATAATTGACCACTATGGTGAGGAATATTGCTTTGGATCAAAAGATATCCCAACCCCCTCCTTCAAGACCTTGTGGAATTTACACTGAGACCATACGATCAACTACCTGTTGCCCCCAACTACAAGAAACAGAAGATTATGCAGTGGTATTTCCGGGGAGAATGTATCAAAAACAACAAAAATAGCCACATCCCCAAAAGAATTTTGATTCCTTTTAAACAGTATATAAACAAGGGTGGAAGGATCAATTATACCTGAGGTATAGTTCTGGACAATAATAAAGGCCCCCTTTTCAAAAAAACTTCTAACATCCTCCGTCTTACCAAAAAGGTTTCCAACAACCCTAAAGGAAATTTGAAGCCCAAGCATCAACAAGACAACAACAAGGGGCCTCTCAACCAAAGTTAGATTCTAATACTAATGATCTTTTAAGATAAATTATTCTTAATCAACATAATGAGCTGAAGAGTCATGGTTCAAAGTTTAGGTAATTGAAGACACAAATGAGCTAGATTTCCACTGTACACCATGAACTGGTAAGTAATAACTCTAGAAATATTACATCCCAACCTACTCCAAATCCCATAAAAAATGTTAGTGCCATAACATTGAGAAGTTGGAAGAAAATTAATAATACATATGTACCTAACATCCCACATGGATTCACCTCAACTCAAAAAAAATCCCCATTCCACACCAACTATTGAGAAACCCAAGGAGAAAGATAAAGGTATGAAAAATATTGATGGTATTCCTCCTAAAACCCTTCCTTTTCCAAATAGAGTTGTTCAAACAAAAAATATGGCTAAGGAAGTGATGAAAAATTAAGTGTTTGATACATTCAAGCATGTGGAGATCAACATCTATTTACATGAAGTCATTAAAAAAAACCAAGGTATTCCAAATTCTTAAAATAAATTTGTAATAATCGAAGAGGGATCAAGGGAAATGAGAGGATCAATCTTGGACGAAATTTGTCTGCACTCATTTCTCCAACTCTAGAAATTCCAATAAAGTGAAAGGATCCTGGGACATTCACCATACCATGAAACATATGGGAGTTACACTTTTATGATGCTCTTTGTGATTTAGAAGCTTCCATAAATGTAATTCCTCACTCTATGTTTTCATCTTTATAGGTTGGTGATTTGAATCCCATAAGAGTAGTGGTGCGGTTAGAAAATAGAGCAACATAATATCCAGTGGAAGTATTTGAGGATTTACTTTTATGGGTAAGAGACATGATCTTTCCAGCATATTTCTACGTTCTTAAAATAAAGGATGATCAGTTAAGTTTATGTGCTCCCATTATCTTAGGTAGGACCTTCCTCAAAACTTCAAAAAAAATCATTAATGTAGATGAGGGTACACATTCCATGGAGTTTGGAGATGATGTTGTGATATTTAATGTTATGGACTCCATGAAGTACCCCTTAGAGGACCATTCTAATTTTTTAATCTCCCAATTGAACCACCAAGTAAAAACCCCATGGATTTTTATTGTCCTATGCTTAAGGAGATTATGATCATTGCTTATAGTTTGATGTCTAAGAGTACTTCCACACCTATTTTGAATGCACAAGACTCTCTTATATTTGATTTTAAAATGTATTCACATTTTGATTTTGATCATGTTCAATCTTATTATGACTTGGTTGTTGAGTATGATGATGGATTTGATGAATTATTCTCTGATTTTTAGGATGTTTATTCTGATACTGATGTTATTTGTGCACATATTTTAGCTCCTTCTATGTATCCATCCATACAACCCCCCCTACACTAGAACTCAAGCCATTTCCACCAAATATCAAATACTCATACTTGTTGAGTAGTGGGAAATTACCTTTTATCATTTATAACAATCTCCCTTTTGAGAATGAAGAATTTTTTTTGAATCTTTTGAGGGAGAACATCAGAGTAATTTGATGAACCTTGGATGACATATCAGGTATTAGCCCCCGTATTTTCATGCATAGGATTCTTTTGGAGGATGAGGCTAAACTGGTTAGGTAGCCACAATAGAGACTAAATCCAACTCTTTGAGAAGTTGTTAAAAAATAAGTTGAAAATTTTCTAGAGGTAAGAATAATATATCCCATTTTAGATTCCCAGTGGGTGAGTCCTATTTAGGATGTTCTTAAGATAAGTGGTGTTAGTGTTGTTAGAAATTTAAAAAATGAGTTTGTTCCAATGACGGTACAAAATAGTTGGTGTGTGTGTATTGACTATAGGAAACTAAATCAATCCACTCATAAGGACAATTTCCCCTCCCTTTTATTGATCAAATAATTGAGAGACTAGCTGGGAAGACACATTATTGTTTCCTGGATGGATTTTATGGATATTTTTTGGTTCTTATTTCTCTGAAGGATCAAGAGAGGAGAATATTCACTTTTCCATTCGGTACATTTTCCTACCGAAGGATGCCATTTAGACTTTGCAATGCCCCAGGTACCATCCAGAGATGTATGGTTAGTATTTTTTCTAATTTTATTGAGACATTAATGGAGGTATTTATGGATGAATTTACAATATATGGATCCTCATTTTATGATTGTATCTCTAGTTTAAGAAAGGTTTTGAATTGTTGTATTGGGAAGAATCTGATTTTAAACTTTGAAAAGTGTCATTTCATGGTAGAGCATGGGATTGTCTTAGGGCATGTAGTATAAAAACATGGGATAGAGGTTGATATATCTAAGGTATATATTATTTCATACTTACCCTATCCTTCATGTGTGCATGATGTTATATATTTGTTAGGAAATGCATAATTTTGTTGGTGCTTCATCAATTATTTTAGAAATATTTCTCTTCCTATGTCATGATTACTTCAAAAAGATTACAATTTTTTGTTTGATTATTCTTTCTTGAATTCCTTTTATGATATAAATAAGTGTTTGACCACTCCACCGATCATACATCCCCCATGGTGTGATCTTATTTTTAAGCTTATCTGTGATGCCTCCAACTTCACGGTTGGGGTTGTCTTATCTCAGAGGGAGGAGGGACGTTCACATGTGATTGCATATGCATTGAGGATACTAGATTAAGACCAATAAAACTACACAACCACAAAAAGGAGTTTTTAGACATCATATTTTCTTTAGATAAATTCTATTCATATTTATTGGGCTATAAAGTACTTGTTTTTTCTGAGCATGCAGCTCTAGGTACCTTTTGAAGAAGCCAGATGCAAAGACCAAGCTAATTCGATGGATGCTCCTTCTTTAAGAATTTGATATTGAGATAAAGGACAAGAAGGGGTTGGAAAACCTAGTGGCAGACCACCTGAGTAGGATTAATCACGCACTAGAGGATGACACCATGGACCAGGTGCCACTACGGGATACTTTCCTCGATGATCATCTTTATTCCATCTCAGGTATATATCCTTGGAATGCAGATATAGTTAACTACTTTGCTGCCTCTGAAATCCTCAAAAATTTAAAGAAACATCAAGTCCAAAAGTTAAAGAGTGAGTCAATATTTTATTTTTGGGATGATCCATACCTCTGGAACATGTTTAGTGACCATGTTATTAGGATGTGTGTTCCTGATCATGAGTTTGAGTCTCTTTTACATTTTTTTCATACACTTTCTTGTGGTGAACACTTTGGACCTTAATGGACATCTAGGAAAGTCTTAGACTCTGGATTATATTGTCCTAGAGTATTCCATGATTCCCATGTGTTTTTAAGTCATGATCTCATTGCCAACACACTAGGAACATTTATAGGAGACATGACATTCCCTAATAACCCATACTATTTGGTGATATTTTTGATGTATAGGGCATCAATTTTGTGGGACCTTTTCCTAGTTTGTTTTGGTTTTTTTATATTTTGGTTGAAATTGATTATGTGAGAAAATGGGTGGAGGCTAAGGCCACAAAGACTGATGATTCTCAGGTTGTAGTGGACTTTTTCAAGACACAATTTTTTTGTAGGTTTGGAGTTCCAAAGTCCATCATCAGTGACGAAGGGACACACTTCTGCAATCGGAACTTGGATTCCCTCCTTCGAAAGTATGGGTTGACACACAAAACATCAACACCATACCACCCCCAAAACAATGGTCAGACTGAGGTTTCAAATCATGAGTTCAAATAAATTTTTGAGAAAACCATGTAACTGAATAGGAAGTATTGGAGAAAGTGCTCGGATGATGCACTATGGGCTTATAGGACAACATACAAGATACCCATCGGTATGTACCCATTTCATATTGTTTTTTAGAAAGCTCTTCATCTCCCTATGGAAGTTGAGCATCATTATTATTGGGATATAATGAAATGAAACATGGATTTGGCCCAAGATGGAATTCAAAGAAAGCTCCAAATTCAAGGGCTTGAGGAAATTCAATTGTCTTCATATGAGAACTGAATGATCTACAAGGAAAGTTCAATAGTAGAGCATGATAGAATGATGAAAAAAGGGAGTTTCATGTTGAAGAGAAGGTCCTTCTATACAGTTCACGACTGAAGCTGATGCCTGGTAAGTTTCATTCTAGGTAGTTAGGTCCTTATGTTGTGACTAATTTTTTTCCTTATGGTTAAGTGGAGATCACATAAGAGGACACAAAAAGAAGCTTTGTAGTTAATGGGAAACGTTTAAAGGAATACATTGAGGGAATTTTTACTGATGTAGTGGATTTCATCACACTGTATGACCCAATCATCACTTGATCATATCAAGATGTTTCTAACCATATCAATTTTATATTATTTGTCCTATTTAAAATTCTACATTTCAAGTGAACATATCATCTCATAGGTTCACATTGAGGAAAATGCAATATTTTAAGTGTGGGGGATAGAACCTTTTAGTTTAGTAATTTCAATTGTTTTTCTAATTTTCAAAAAAAAATTGTGCGTTGTTTTGTTTAAATTTTTTGGGTGTTTCTAGAATTTTTGAGCTGAAAAGATTCTCATCGCCATTTTGAAATCCACATCAATGAGTGAAAAATTTTATCCCATGAAAATGAGCTTAAATGAATGATGAAAATGACTTTTTTCCAAGTTCAATTATTTAATAATTTTATGAAAATTACTTTGAATTTTGAATCCCATGCCACATATCACTGTCTTTATATTTGAAATCACTTTCCTTTGAGGCTTCTGAACCATTATTTTCATATTATTTTCATTCACCTCACTTCTTGAGAGAACCAAACCATTCTTGATTTAACCAGAATTTGATTTATTCCTATCAAAACTTGAGGGTTTGAGGTACTTGTATTTTAAATTATTGATGAATTTATTTGGTATTAAAGCCCCTATTTTATAAGAATCATTTTTATAATGGAATACCTTAAATATTTAATCCTTTTATCCATTAGAATCCATGAACATCCTGTTAGGTTATCCACATTACAAACTAATTTTACCTATACAACTAACTCTTGAAGTTAAATTTTATAATATAGTTGAACTTTAGTGTGGGTGAAGCTATCTTGTGTTGTGCTACCACATTTTTGATCATTTGGGTGGAAAATAAAATTCTAAAGGGATGTGTTTGCTATTTAAGAAAATCATTATATTGAAATTTGTTCCTTTTCTAGAGCTTTTCATGATAAGTGAAGTTGTGCATTTTTTAAAGATTTTATGATAAGTGAATTTGTGCCTATCTGGAGCTTCTAATAGAGGAAGATAGGTTTTCCTATTTGGAGCTTTAAAAAAAACCATGTTTGAGAAGATTGACATTTTTGATGCCAAAATGTTGAATGGTGTGCACATTCCTTTATTTTTCATGATGATGAACATGAATTTATTCTAAGGGGATTGAGGAGGAGACCATATTAAAGTAAAAATAATATTAATGAAATTTTGATTCCAAAAGAGTGAAGCCCTCCTCATTCAACCTTGGAATTTTTCACATCTAAAAACTACTAACTAAAAGCCACAGAACAACCCTGAAATTTCCTCATGATAAATATATGTCCCTAACTCACATCGGGTGGTGATGTAGGAATTTATCAATCCTATGATGACACTTTTATGAGTTTGGATGAGAAATACATTGCAGAAAAATTGATATGTCTGTGATAAGAGAAAATTCAAGTGAGGTAAGTGTTTTGTGTGCATGGGAGGATAAATGAAGTGGAAATATGTTGAATGATATAAACGGAGAACTTGAAATAATGGTTTTTTATGAGTCATTATATCTTTTTTTTCATGGTTAGGAATTGTTGGATCTCAAGTATATGTGTTTTAAAATTTGTTTTGATTTGATATTGATGTTTACTTGTCACAATTTTTTAGAATACATGATATAAGGTTTTTCCCAGGAGTGAAAAAGAGTAAGTGTGGGGGAGTTGATAAAATAATTTTTTTTAAATATTTTATTTATAATAAATGACAAAAATTCCCCACATTGTGTTAAATATGTTTATTTATAAAATATATGGGATTAGATCATTCATTTTCAAATTTGATAAAAATTCTAGTTTGACCCTTTTAAAATTCATTATAGTATTTCAAACATAAATATTTTAATATGACTTATTTGAGCATAATTTTTTTAAAATTTTTCCTCACTTAATGGGATACAACTTTTATTCAGGACACTAGAGCTAATAAGTGCATTTGGATGGAGTAAGTGGGCCATTATATCAAAGGTGGGATGGACACGCTAAATTGGACATCACTATAGTGTTTGGGCCATATATTCTATATCTATGATGGATTGAGCCCAAATTTTGAGAGGGGTGTTGAGTCAATAAGGTTTTCCTTATGACTTTTCCATTCCTTCTTGTTTTAAAAATCACAAACACCCTATACTTAAGCAAATCTATATTTTACTTCTCTAAGGAAAATTTCCTTCCTTAAGGAAATTTAACCTAACCTAGATTTCCTTATACATATCAATATTTTTATTAAGTATAAAATTCGGATTCATACCCAAAACCTCAGAATCATATAATGCTTTGATATGAAGAATTCTGTTTTAGGATCCGAATTCTGGATATAAACTGCAATGAAGTTCCAATCCAAATTCTGGATATGAACTGTAATGAAGTTCCACTCTGAATTCTGGATACGAACTATAATAAAGTTCCACTCTGAATTCTGGATACAAATTCTAATAAAGTTTCACTCTGAATTCTGGATACGAACTCTAACAAAGTTCCACTCCAAATTCTGGACTCCGAACTTCTATGAGTTCGACTCCGAACTTTTACTAGTTCGACTCCGAACTTTTACTAGTTCGACTCCGAACATCTATAAGTTCGACTCCGAAATTTTACTAGTTCAACATAAAAATTGTACTGGTTCGACTTCAAACTTCTACAAGTTCGACTTCGAACTCCGTAAGTTCAGATTCTAAATTCTGGTGAAACTAGACTCTGAATTTCCTTAGAAATTCAGATTCTGAATTTCTACAGAATTCAGCTTCAGAATTCCTATAAAACAGAATCTGAATATCTGTTTATTATGGACTCCTAATTTTATTTTGGTTAGACTCCAAATTATTATTTTCTTACATTCTGAACTTCAGTTTTGCTTATACTTATACTTGTTTCATTAAAAAACGATGTCATGCTTTCAGTTACACATGTTTTGTTATAAAACGATGTCATCCATTCTGTTTTTAACTAACCGTTGGTTAAGTGAAACATGTACAGGTACCTCCAAAATTCAAGGAGAAATATGACCATTGGAGTAGGGATCCAACCATTGGAGATTTTCCTATAAATAGGAGATCATTTGAAAAGAAGCGACAACTTTGACACAACTTGTGCTTACATGCTGTTGAAGTGATTTCTAGAGAGAGAGGCTCTTATTAACTCTCAAGCTTCGTGCGTAAAGTTTGAACGACTTGTTCAAACATTTCCTTGTGCAGACTTGCTTCATGCGACTCTGATTATTGGTTATTACAATCGAGGGCTTTCGGGGATAGGAAGACAGTGGTTACAACAACTTGAATTTGAGGGCTTCCTTACTGAGGAAGACAGAGGTTCCAACTACCTTGAAGTTTAGGGCTTGTGGGGATAGCAAGACAGAGACTATGATCTTTGTATCGAGGCCTTACTCTAGTGTAGGTAAGCCAGACTTGCTTGAAACTATAAATCAAGGGACCTTTATCCAAGGTTGTTGGATACCCTCCTGTTTGGGTTAAAAGAGTTATTGTTTGTTACTTGTAGTTTTACTACTTGTTTTTCTACTACATTTTGTATTGTAAGGAAAGTATAATCCTCTTATATTTGCTTACACTTGTACTCTGATTAATTTAGATTCTATACGCTTTAAGGTAGAATCTAATATTGTAGACTTTGGTTAAGTTTCAATTTTCGGATCCATATTTCTGGAACCAGTTTTTCAGAATCACTTTCCAGATTTAAGCAAGTGTATAGAGCTAGAAGTTTGTAACTTCATACATTGTCCCAATCTTTCAATTGGTGTTAGAGGTGTTGTGAATTTTCTTAGTTTAACTTTCTTAAACTTAGATCTTTCCTTGTTTAAGGAAATTTTTAAAGTGTACAATTCACCCCCCCTCTTGTATATTGAGCATCTACATCGTTATTTCGATCCTACAATTGGTATCAAAGAAGGTCTCTAAAATAATTTTACTCACATATAAGTTTTTCTTGCTCATTTTTTCATTGTTCTATATTTTTCTTGCTTAGGAATATTTTCCTTTCTTAGGAATATTTTCCGTGACTCCGAAATTTTGTTTTTAACAAGTTTCTGTGTAGAAAGATTTTCTTAAGGATGGTATGTTTAAATGTTGGTTCCATCGACAACTTAAATCCTACAAGACCACCAATTTTTGATGGTAATGATTATGAATACTAGAGAGATCGAATGAAGACTTTCGTTATCAATACTGGAGTAGATAACATTTTCATGCTTATCGGTGGTTATAAAATTCCTAATAAGGAAGTTAGTGCTTTCACAAACCAAGAGAAGCATGATTATCAATTAAACTATAAGGTACGCAATACTCTTCTTTGTTCAATGACAAGGAACATATATAACCAAATTTCTTCTTGTAAAACAGCTAATTGTATATGTAAGAAACTTGAAGTTACACATTTTGGTACATCCAAAGTCATAGAGACAGGAAGAGCTATGTTGAGAGCTGAGTATCATGGTTTTAATTTTCCTTATTGAGAACCCATTTGTAAGGTGCAACAAAGATTTATGACTATTGTGAATAGATTAAAATCTATGGGAGAGAAAGTTCTAGATGATGAAGCTCTTGTGGATAAGATTATTGATATTATTCCCAATGAGTTGGAATCAAAGAGAACAGCAATTGATGAGAACATGAAGGTTACTCAAATTTGCTTAGATGAGCTGTTTGGAACTCTTCTCCAACATGAAACAAGAATGAAGAGAGATTATGACAACATCAAAAAGAAGAATGGGAATCGTACTATTACTTTTAATACAACATCAAATCACATGAAAGCTAATACTCATGAGAGATTTACTTGATCCAAGTCTAAGAATGTTACTATCCAATCCGAATCTAGTGAGAGTGAAGTCTCAGAGAATGAGTTAGCTAATATTTCTCGAAGAATGAACAAGATAGATGGTCAAAGAAATTTTCAATCCAAGTATAATAAGAAGAAAAAGAAAGATAAGAAAGATTCAGAGGTCACATGCTATGAATGCAAGAGATGTGGACACATAAGACCTAATTTCCCTATGATTAAAAAGAAAGAAATAAAAGAGAGGCATTATGAAAGGAACAAGAAGAAGTTTTACAAAGATAAAGCTAAGAAGAGTCTGGAAGCTAATACTACTTGGAGTGCTAGTTGTGGAGACTCTTCATAAAGTGAATCCTCAGAATATGATTCATCAGCTCAGAAGAATATGGGATTCATTGCTAATACTTCTTTTCCACATACATGTCTTATTGCTAAGGTACGCTCTACCGTGGCTTTAACAAATCTATCTCTTGATAAGAATTACTATTCCAAAAATAGTACTTCTAATAAAGATACTTCATCCTCAGAAAATGAGAAAACTTTATATGAAGAAGTATCTAGATTTTCCAAGTAACTTGAATCAAAAAATTGTAAAATTTCTAAGAAATTAGACAAGGAAAATACTAGGGAAGATGTTCTTACAAAAGAGATTTCAGATCTTTCTACAAATCTTAAAGATAAAGAAGAGATTTTAGAAAAACTTTTTAAAGACCTTGAGAAATAAAATTATGATAAGGAAGAACTTTCTAAAGATCTTAAGAATTCTATTTCAAAAATAAAATTTTTTGAGAAAAAATCTAACTCTATGGAAATGATTCCTAAGGATAGGAATTTAGTCATTAGATTGAAATCTGAAATTTTTTATCTTAAGAAGCTTCTTGCAAAATTTACTTCTGGAAAGAAATTTTTTGACAAGATGTATTCTCAAATTAATCCTCAAGGAAACACTACTGTAGTAGGTTATACTCACCAAAAACCAATTTTCAAAAACAACTATTTTTTCCTTCTAAATCCCCATTTTGCACTAAGTGTCAAAGTGGTGGGCATTGGACGAAAAATTGCTCTTTGTATAGAGTTTAATCTCTTGGGTTTTATAAAGCATATTTTTCTAAACAAATGTGGATACCCAAAATTTTGTTGTCTAACAATTCTGGATCCAAGAAAGTCTGGATTCTGAAAACCTAACCTGTTTCTTATTTTCAGGAAAATAGGGAAAGTACCAACAACAATACTTGGTACATGGATAGTGGATGTTCCTGACATATGACTGGTAGCAAAAGCTATTTTGAAAATATTATCAAGATGAAAGGAGGAAAAGTAACTTTTGGAGATAATGCTCAGGGAGAAATTATTGGTATAGATAACATTGTTCTTCTTGAAAAAACCCTGATTTCAAATGTTTTGTTTTTTAAAGGTCTTAAGCACAACCTCATTATCATAAGTCAATTATGTGATGAAGGATACCTTGTGAATTTTATGAATGATAAGTGCTTAGTACACAATTCCAAGGAAGAGTTTATTCTCTCTGCCCATAGGCAAGAGAATGTCCACACTTTGAACTTAGAAGACCTTAGGATTCAAGACATACCTTGCCTAAGTACAATGGAAGATCATTCTTGGTTATGGCATAGAAGGTTAGGACATCGTAATCTTAGGAACTTATGTAAACTCTCTAAGAATAAACTAGTTAAGGATATACCAAAGCTTATATTTGATTCTTCTAAAGTTTGTGATCCTTGTCAATATGGCAAGAAACATAAATCTATTTTTAAATCTATTAGTGAAGTCTCAACAAATGATGCATTACAGTTGGTTCACATGGATCTTTTTGGTCCAACACAAACTGGAATCATTGGAGGCAAATACTTTGTATTTGTTCTAGTTGATGATTACACTAGATTAACATGGGTATATTTTCTAGCAAAGAAGTCTTAAGCTTTTTCCTATTTCAAAATTTTTAGATCCCAAGTTAAAAATGAGAAAAAACCTTCCACTGAAAACTATTCATAGTGATCATGGAGGAGAATTTCAAAATTCTGATTTTGAAAATTTTTGTAGTAGAAAAGGTATTACTCACAACTATTCAGTACCCATAACACCTCAACAAAATGGTGTAGTTGAAAGAAGAAATAGAATTCTTCAAGATATAACTAGAACCATGTTGAGTGAATATTCTATAGCTAGACATTTTTGGGCTGAAGCTGTATGTACTGCTTGTTACACTACAAATCGATTTTTGATTAGACATTTTCTTAATAAAACTCCTTATGAGTTATGGAATGGTAGAAAACCTAGAATTTATTAAATCAAGGTTTTTGGTTTCAAGGTATTCATTCTGAATACTAAAGATAATCTATACAAATTCACACCAAAATCTGATGAAGGAATTTTCTTCGGCTACTCCACAACTTCTAAGGCTTATAGAGTTTTCAATAAAAACACTTGTACTGTTGAGGAAAAAGTACATGTAAAATTTGATGAAACTGATCCTTTTATTTTTAAACCATCCCAACCTACATCCTCGGATGTGTTTTCAAAAAATGATTATCAACCTTTGATAGAAGGTCCTTCTGATAAGGAAAATGTTCAAGAAAGTATTTTTGAAAGATTTACCCCATAAGACTTTCTACCCTATGTTGATGAATAGGTTTTACAAAACCCAAGTCTGGTGTTTCTTAAGAATCATCCCAGTGATAGAATCATTGGTAATATAAATCAGCCTATAAGGACTAGAAGTTCCTTGAGGAATGAAGTAGAACATCTAGCATTCCTTTCCCAATTAGAACCAAAAATCACTGTTGAAGCTTTAGGTGATGACGATTGGATCAAAGCCATGCAAGATGAGCTAAATGAATTTTAAAGGAATAAAGTCTGGACCTTAGTTGAAAGACCTAAGGAAACTTCTGTTATTAGAGTAAAATGGGTGTTCAGAAATAAGTGTGATGAAAATGGAATCATCGTAAGAAATAAATCTAGACTAGTTGCTAAAGTCTATAATCAGCAAGAGGGAATAGACTATGAAGAAACCAATGCTTCAGTAGCTAGAATTGAATCTATTCATATCTTACTTGCCTTTGCAGCATTATTTAATTTTAAACTTTTTCAAATGGATGTGAAATGTGCCTTTCATAACAGTTATGTTCAAGAGGATGTTTTTGTTGAACAATCACCTGGATTTGAAGATAAAAAACATCTTGATCATGTTTTTAGTCTTTCCAAAGCTTTGTATGGCCTTAAACAAGCCCCAAGAGCTTGGTATGATAGACTTACAAGTTTTTTGTTTCAGAATAACTATGTTAAGGGAAATGAAAATCCAACCCTTTTTATAAAGAAAGACAAGAAAAATGTTTTTATTGTTCAAATTTATTTTGATGACATTATATTTGGTTCAACTCATCAATCTCTAACTGATTATTTTGCGGATATAATGAAATATGAGTTTGAAATGAGTATTATGGGTGAGTTAACATTTTTCCTTGGTTTTCAAATTTCTCAAAAACCAGAAGGAACTTATATATCTCAACATAAGTATATTAAATATCTTCTTAAAAAGTATGGTTAGGAAAACAATAAGAGTATAAGTACTCCTATTGGTACCTCAAACACACTTGATCTTGATGAAGCTGGGAAACCAGTAGATCAAACATATTTTAGAGGTATGATAGGAAGTCTACTTTACTTGAAAGCTAGTTGACTAGACTTGATGTTCTCAGTATTCTTATGTGCAAGATATCAATCCAATCATAAAGAATCTCATTTAAAGGCAGTGAAAATAATTTTTCACTACTTAAAGGGAACCGTGGATCTAGGATTATTTTATACTTCTAGAAATGATTTTATCTTAAAATGCTTTTTGGATGCTGAATTTGGTGGATGTAGAATGGATAGAGAAAGTACATCCAGAACTTGTCATTTATTAGGAGATTCATTAGTTTCTTGGTCCTGCAAAAACCAAAACTCAGTAGCACTCTCCACTGCTGAAGCTGAATATGTAGCAGCTGGAAGTTGTTGTGCTCAAGTGTTTTGGATGCAACACACACTCACAGATTATGGCTTGAGTTTTACTAAGACTCAAATTTTGCGTGATAACACAAGTGCCATTTCCGTTAGTAAAAACCGTGCACATCACTCTCATGCAAAACACATAGATATTAGGCATCACTTTCTTAGGGATCACACACTTAAAAAAATATATCATTATTCAGTTTATCGGAACGCAAGATCAATTTGATGAAATTTTCACAAAATCTTTACCCTCTGATAGATTTGAATACATTAAACAGAAGTTAGGAATGATAACCGTGAGGTAATCCTTCTTCATTAAATTCTTTTTGAACAATTCTCCTTATAGTAATAAACTCCTTTTCATAGGGGGAGTATATTTTCTTGTTAGCATAATCAAAAATTTTTTTGTCAGTTTTTTTAAAGCTTTTGTAATAAAATTTTTCATAGTGAGTTTTTTTTAAAGCTTTTGTAATCAAAATTTTCATAGTTAGTTTTTTAAAGATTTTGTAATCAAAATTTTCATAGTTAGTTTTTGTAAAATCTTCTGTAATCAAAATTTTTGTAGTTAGTTTTTTAAGGCTTTTGTAATCAAAATTTTTGTAGTCAGTTTTCAAACTTTTGTAACTAAAATTTTTGTAATGAAGTTTTTAGAACTGAAATTTTCGTAATGGAAATTTTCAGAACTGGAACTTTCGTAATGAGAATTTTCATACTCTAAATTTTTGTAATGAAAATTTTTCGTACTCATACTTTTCGTACTGAAATTGATTTCGTACTCAAACTTTTTATACTGGGATTTTCATACTCATACTTTTCATACTGGAGTTTTGGTACTCAATGCCTTTTCAACTTTAAGTTTTTCATAGTTAGTTTTTCGTAGTCAAATTTTTCTTCAAGAAGAATATCACCTATTATGAATAAACTTCCTGGCCAATCCGAAAGGTATGATTTCCTTTCTTAAGTGTTCGTTGTCATATTTTGTTTGCTGGTATTTTCCTATGAGTTTTAAAATTTCTCGGATTCTAGTTTTCTTAAATCCGATTATTTTTTTTAAAACCTCAAAAGATCGGATTCAAGATTTACATGTAGGTATGTTTTCTACTGTCAGATCTGATCAGATAGTTTTTCAACTGTTAGATGGTTTTTGGAAGCTCAAAAGTCACATCCGTCGCCTATATAAAGGGAACCCCCTGATGGTTGTCCCACATCGATTTTCAAGCTCTCGCATGTTGATGTTCTGCCTCCCTTATTAAAGGTTGTTCCAAATCTTCCAGAGCTCTTCATTCCAACCATCTACTGAATCTAATTCTCAGGATATGTCAACTACGAAGTCAATCTCAAAATGGTTAGTTTACATGGAGAGGTTAGTGCATCCGAGTTTCTACAAATATGATTCTCTTATATCTAAGAATATCATATTTAATGGCTGGGAGGATGTTTTCTTATCAAAGCCAGTGAAATAGGATCCGGTTTATACATATTTTCTTGTTGAGTTCTACGAGTCTGTTTCCTTACTTAAGGAAAATGGCAGAGAGAAGTTTTCATTCAAGTCTTATGGAAAGACTTATATGTTTTCTTACACCAAGGATGCTAGCTTGGTGTGTCTATCTTATGAAGAAGAAGCTGAGTTTTGTTCACATAAGCTTCCAGATGAGAAAGGAAGTTTTAACAAAGTGAAGGAATTACAATTCCTTGGACTTAAAGATTCCAAGACTACTAAGATTGTTCATCTCTCTCCAAATAATCGGATTCTACAGCTGTAGGTACAAGGCTTTTTAGTACTGAGAAGGGGTGATAAGGATAATCTCAAGAAGAGTGATATATATATATTGGATTTTTTGGTAAATCTAAGGAAGTTGAATATGATGAGGCATGTTTTGATTACAGTTAATAATATTAGAGAAGGGAATCTGAAAGCTCATATCATAATGTATCCAGCTTTGCTTTCTAAGATTATTATCAGATGTATTGATTCTTTTAAAGTTGACTGCACTTCCAAGTAAAGAAATTGCAAGGTAATGCTGGTTAGTGATGATACTTTAAAGAGGATGAAGATGGGTTTTTCTGTTGAATCTGGAGAATTCTACCCTTTACCAGAGGAAGTGGCTGAGGCAGCTCAGAAAGATCAACAAACTCCGAAACCATTTAAAAAGGTAGGGAAGAAGAGAAAGTTGAAAAAAGTGGTGGCTGAAGACAAGACCCCGAAAGCTAAGGAAACTCAATCTTCACCACCCAAGATAAAGAAACAAAAAGCCTACCCAGATGAAGTGGCTGCTAAGTGGGGGGAAGACAAGGAGAAGAGAAAAGAAGGGGACTCTCAATTCAGATTAGATCCTGCTGAGTCTAAGGTCTTAAAAGAGAAAGCTTCTGATGAGTTGGAAAGACAAGAAAAAGAAAAGAAATTGAAGAAGAAGATGTTAGAAGAAGAGATTGTTCAATCTCTTTTGAAATCAACAGAAATGGCTTCTGAGCAGATTCCAGTTCCAGAAACTTTCCTTACTGAACCATTACCAGAAACCCCTGGTAAAAAGTACTTCACTCCAGAAATGTCCAAAGGGAAAGAGGTTGTTGAAGAAGTAGAGAAAACAGATAGTGAAGAAGTAGTAGAGGAAGAAGAAGAATAAGGAAATGCTGATCTGAATGACCTGATTAAACAAGTAGAAGATTATCAAGAAAAGGCTAAATCCTCAAAACTTGTCACTTCGGGAAAGGGAGTTGAGAAATATTTTAAGGCAGATGAAGTTGAGGAAGAAGAGAAAGATAATGAATTATCTGATGAGGAAGTAAGCTATGAGAAGTATTTTCTTGAAGAAGGGGCATAAAAGGATAAAATAGATGAAGACAAGATTGTTCAACTATCAGAGAGTGAGGAAGAATCTCCAAATGATCAACCCATTCCAAAAAATGATAAAGGCAAGAAAGTGCTCATGGATACACCAACAAATGATATCATTAAGAAGAAGGAGGTTGGTGGTTCTTCTAAAAGGAAGCTGGTCAAAATTGAATAAGAACAATCCCCAAGAAAGTTATCTGATTAAGAATCATCAGCATAGGGTCGTGACCTTGTTGTTGAGTCTCTAAAGAAATTGGTGGACACCATTCTGATTTTTCCCACTATAGACTCCAGATGCCAGATACTACAACATAGATTGAATCAGATGTCAGAATCCTTATCTATGGTGATGGATAAGTGTGTGAAGATTGAGGCCGACCATAGAAATTTCCTTATCAATTATGATATACACAAGAAATATTGCAGCAAAATCACTTTGTCGTCTAAGAAAGTTGAAGAAGACATGGATGAGTTAGATCATTTTCAGAATGATGTTAAAGATGATTTTGACACCGAAGACTCCAAGATTAAGAATCCTCAGGAGAAGCTAATACTTGAGCAGAATTATTGAAATCAAAAAGTTAAGTACTTGAATGATAAGGTTAGCGCTCTTGCTCAAAATTTTAAAATGGATAGAGATATTCGAATTGAGCTCAAAGAAAATCTTGTAAAGAAAGATGAGTTAGTGAAGATGCAAGAAGAGGCCATGAAGGCTCAGGCAGAAGTCTTGAAAGCTCAAGATAAAAGGATAAAAGCTTTGGAGAGGCAAGATGAGGAGGATCAAAAATATTTAAAGAAGCTGAAAACCTTGTTGAAGAAGCTAATCCCAAAGGAAATGGAAGACAAATAGACTCAATCCGATCTTTTGCTGCATTTGTATTGTAATTTTTTTTTCAACTCTAATGGAATTTTTGGTTGGTTGTATCTTTTGTTGTTATATATTAATGTTTCAGGTACCATATTTCTTTTCTATTCCCTTAAATTCTTTTTGAAAATCACAAAGGGGGAGAAGGAAAAAAGAACTACTCAAAAGGGGATAAGGAAAATTTTAAAATGGAGAAGGAAAAATTTCTAAGTGAAGATATCCTTAAAGTAAGGGGGAGTTCCTCATTATGAAGTTTTCCTTTCCCATGATAATGAAAACTCCATTCTGGAAATCCTGAATATAATCCTTAGAGTGTCAATACCTAAGGGGGAGTCATTTTTATTCATCGTCATCCATGAACAAAGGGAGATAAGTTTTAATTTCAATGTCCAATGAAAATTTTCAAAGTCCTTATATTCTATTTCGTAAGGTTGTTTGTGCTTTCCAAAAAGGGGGAGATTTTGAGTCAATAAGATTTTCTTTATGACTTTTCCATTCCTTATTGTTTTGAAAATCACAAAAACCCTATACTTAAGAAAATATATATTTTACTTCTCTAAGGAAAATTTCCTTAAGGAAATTTACCCTAACCTAGATTTCCTTATACATATCAATATTTTTCTTAAGTATAAAAATCGGATTCATACCCAAAACCTCCAAATCATATAATGCTTAGATATAAAGCATTTTGTTTTAGGATCCGAATTCTGGATATGAACTGTAATAAAGTTCCAATACGAATTCTAGATATGAACTGTAATGAAGTTCCACTCCAAATTCTGGATACGGACTCTAATAAAGTTCTACTCCAAATTCTGGATACGAATTCTAATAAAGTTCCACTCTGAATTTTGGATATGAACTCTAACAAAGTTCAACTCTGAATTCTGGACTCCAAACTTCTATGAGTTCGACTCCGAACTTTTACTAGTTCAACTCTGAACATTTACTAGTTCGACTCCGAACTTCTATAAGTTTGACTCCGAACTCTGTAAGTTCAGATTATGAATTCTAGTGAAACCAGACTCGAAATTTCCTTAGAAATTCAGACCCTGGATTTCTACAGAATTCAGGTTCCAAATTCCTATAAAACAGAATCCAAATATCTCTTTATTATAGACTCTGAATTTCATTTTGGTTAGACTCCGAATTATTATTTGCTTATATTCCAAAATTCAGTTTTTCTTATACTTATACTTTATTCATTACAAAACGATGTCGTGGTTTCAGTTACACATGTTTTGTTATAAAAAAATGTCTTCCATTCTCTTTCTGACTAACCGTTGGTTAAGTGACACATGTACAGGTCCCTCCGAAATTTAAGGAGAAATATGACCGTTGGAGGAGGGAGCTAACCATTGGATCTTCGCCTATAAATAGGAGATCATTTGAAAAGAAGCGACAACATTGACACAACTTGTGGTTACATGATGTTGAAGTGATTTCTAGAGAGAGAGGCTCTTATTAACTCTCAAGCTTCGTGCAGAAATTTTGAACGACTTGTTCAAACTTTGCCTCGTGCAGACTTGATTCGTGCGACTCTGATTGTTGATGATTCCAATCGAGGGCTTCTGGAGATAGGAAGACAGAGGTTCCAACACCTTGAAGTTAAGGGATTCCTTTCTGAGGAAGACAGAGGTTCCAACTACCTTGAAGTTGAGGGATTGCGGGGATAACAAGACAGAGACTCTGATTTTCGTATCAAGGGCTTACCCTGGCGTGGGTATGATAGACTTGCTTGAAAGTATAAATCAAGGGAACTTTATCCAAGGTTGTTGGATACCCTTCTTTTTGGGTTAAAAGAGTTATTGTTTGTTACTTATAGTTTTACTAATTGTTTTTCTGCTACATTTTGTATTGTAAGGAAAGTATAATATTCTTATATTTCCTTACAGTTGTACTCTGATTAATTTAGATTCTATACGCTTTAAGGTAGAATCTCATATTGTAAACTTTGGTTAAGTTTCAATTTCCGGATCCATATTTCCGGAACCAGTTTTTCGGAATCACTTTCTATATTTAAGAAAGTGTATAGAGCTATAAGTTTGTAACTTTATACTTTGTCCCAATCTTTCAATTGGTGTTAGATGTGTTGTGAATTTTCTTAGTTTGACTTTGTTAAACTTAGATCTTTCCTTGTTTAAGGAAATTTTTAAAGTGTACAATTCACCCCCTCTTGTATATTGAGCATCTACATCATTATTTCGATCCTACAAGGGGATCTAAAACCAAATTTATCACAAATTATCCTTATATAAGAACAGCTGGTCCAAGTGTTTTAGAGGTCAAATGGGAGGTTAAAGTTGGATTAAAATATTTAGCTGAGATTCCCCATTCACACTTGAAAACACTTTGAAACTATCCTCCCCACCACTCTATAAATTGGTTTTTTTACTCTTTGGGATGGTTGGTTGAGGATTTGGGAAGGTGTGGACAAAAGTTTGGATCTTGGAAGCATTTCAATCCTCTTGTAATAAGCAAGGATTTATGTGTAGATCTCTTCCAAGAAGGCTCTCATCTCCCACGTCCACTTTGTGTTTCACAATTTTCATGCTTGTAATTTGATTTCTACTTCAATAAATCTCCTGTATTATTCTCATTTTATCTTAATATTTTACTTATTTGGGATAGAATCAAGAGTAGAAACAATATTGAGTTATACCCTTTCTAAACCTTTTCACTTGCATAACGTTTCTACGATGACTACACCGCCCATGGAAGAGTAGTTTTTTTAGAAACCGATCGACCTATATCCTTCTTCATTAATTTATTTTGAACCAATGATATAATTTAATTCAAATAATATGATCTATTAATACAGTTTTTAATTTAATTGAAACTAATGAAGAAAATTAACAATTAACACAAATCACGTGAGGTCAGGAATTATGTGAATTGTTAGAGCGCAACCTTGATAGGTAATAAAAAACCATACAGGATAAATTTGTAGTGTTCAAATATAATCCATAAACTCAATTAATTATAATTTATAGAGAAGAAATGTACTTTAATTTTCCACTAACCTTAATATAACCTTATAACATCAATCAAATCAGGGTGCTATGATTTCATGTTCTGAAGATAGCTTAGGGTTAAATTCACTTCATATTTGGGGTAAAGTTAAATATCATAGGGTTGAGGATTTAACAAATTAAGGAATCATAATTAAGTGGATATTAATTTAAATGTTAATTATTAATAAATGATTTAATAGGTAGAGTTAGATCGATACACTTTCTAAAAATAGTTTTAAAAAAAACATATTCTCGTTGTGCTTTGTTAATCAACTTTCATTTCAAAAACAAAAAAACTAAAAAAATGAAATTTTCTTCTAGAATACTTATTCATCTTCTTTTATAAATATCAAAAAAACTCACATAATTTTTAATTGGTGTGTTTTTATTATTTTATTTTATTTTCAATGTACATTTATTAAGTTATTTTAATTACTGCCTCTTGAGAGACGACCGAGTTCAGCCACCCTAGTGCACCTAAATTACCCCAAACTAAATATCACTTGAGAGATCCCACAAAAATTCATTTCAGTGACTAATGAAAGTACACAGACTTTCGAGAAGAGATCATACCTCATGGACTTATAATGATGGGTACTCATAGAAAGGGTCGACTATGAGATGATCTACAGGCCATACAACTTGTATTAATTAAAAAGGCAGTTTAGGTGTCTTCAAAGGATGACACCAAAGGTATAATAAAAGGTGCATCAAAGATTTTCACACTTTGGTGATGAGTTAGATCTGACGCATGTTTATTCATGATTATGGTAAGATACGAAATAAGTTTCCACAATCTACTACTATGTATGCACTCATCCATGATTATGGATAGAGATGTCAAAGTGAATATCCTGGGGATACGTTAGGGAGGTGGGCTACCCAAGCCAATTAAGGGGTGACCCCTCAAACAAGGGGCTAGGGCCGAGTGGTGGTTGGTGCACACCATGGAAGTAGACTTGTCCCATTAGGCATGGATATAGAAGCGGGTCTGATAGTTCATAGCCCCGAATAGGTGAAAATTGTAGGAAAAGGAGAAGCAATATCAGGCCGAACAATCTTGGGTAGGTATTCATGGGAAGAAGGGGACCCTCTAGGTTAGTACTGAGTACATTTTTCCAAGCTCCCAGGAAGCAGTTGTGCTGCAAGGATATTTCCAAGGGTACCATCTTTCTCGAAGCATGGTTAAAATGGGACATCTAGTGGAAGTGTAACAACGCTCATGGGATGTGATAGTAGCTTAATAGATACAATATGAATTTATCCTGGATTTTCCATTCCAAGGAATGCTTTCACATGTCCCAAGACAAGGTTTTTCAATATTTCTAAGAGCTAGAGTACCTGGTCCATTCTTGGGTGTCTATTCACCCTCTGACTGACCAAGTAAGTGTGTTGTTGAACATTCCCTCTACCTCGTAGATTTCGGCAGGTGAGATGGCCATGTGTGAAAATTTTATAGAGGAGTTAGAAAATTCATGGAGAAGAAAAACCTATCGTGGATATTCTATGGGAGGAATCACTACCCCAACTAGGTAAATATATAGATCTTATGTTCCTTAGATATAACATGCTCTTAAAACTATTTCCTAATTCTATTTTCCCTTTGGGTTGGAATCCGACCCTAGGGGGGGGGGGGTAGAGGTCCAAGATGGACCTCAAAAGAAAGGAAATGGGACCACAAGCCTTTAAGGGGAATGTATATGTCCCCTTCTTGATGTTGTGGTTGTGATTATCCATCCTTCAGTGCATGCAACTAAGGTAGCGACCATAGAGAGGACCTTTCTTGGGGGACTACCTATGAAACTCCAGGAACTCCTTATTTGTGTATACAATTCATGTAAGTCACTTCTTCTTCTTTGTACTTAACTTTTTTTACCTTGACTTCATATGCTTTAATGGAGCATTTTGGAATTTAATTTGGAACGACACTTGGGTATTAGCCACTAGAACCAACACTTGCATTAACTGCGCCTAGGGTTGAGGTCATGATGTAAGATGCCCCTCTCTAAGTGGGAATGGCTGAGGAAATCATGGTTGTTGATCCAACCATGGAAGTTCTATTAGAGGGGAATGATGAGACCATTACCTTGGTGGAGGGGTCATGGAAAGGCCCTTGATAGGGCTGGCTAAAGGAGTTGTGGTGATAGAGCTAATCATAGAGGCAATACAAGAAGTATCCTTTTTTTGAAGTTTCAATGGAAGAGGAGATAATTGTGCCAAATGCTGAGGTGATTAGAGAGGATATATTGGATGTGCCTGCACCTTTATTGCCAATGTTGGCAGCTTCAAGGTATAAATCTAAGGTTGTGCCACCAATAGGGGAAGATGAGGGATATAAGACAATTTTTTCTTCCTCAATGGTTCCAAAAGGTGTAGTAGAGGCCTCCACCATAGGTGGAGAGGCTGATGAGAAGTTGTTTTTGAGATTATATCTTCATATACCCACACTTAAACACCTAAACCTAGAAGACCCACCTGATGATATATTGGTGATCTTATCTCCTTATGAGCCCATGCCTCTAGAATATTTTGAAGGCTATAGATCATAAGTTTCCAAAGAGAACCTAATTTTATAAAGAATGACATGGAGGAATTTGAAGAAGTTAATCACCCATTCTTAGATAGGTGAATTGCCAAATTAGGTGGGATCTCTCTGCCACTAACTGGTCAACTTAGGGACTGTTGGGGTGGATTCCAACATTATTCATGTATTGGCATAAGACTTTCTCATTGAATGGGAACATGAATAATGGTAAACTGTTGGCATTTACTTGAGTAAACACAAGTATGAGGGTACTAAGGTGATAAAGGAGGTTTAAGGAGAGATTACTCTCTGAAAGGGGATAGAGTTGGAGCACATGATGGTTATAGGTTCACAGACTGAGATCATTAATAGTTTAAAGGCCCAGTTGGTGTTGGTCGAGGAAAAGGAAGCAGGGGAAACATCCTTAGTAACTAAGTGACGATATGAAAAGAACCAAAAGTGGATGAGAGCTGAAAATTTCTACTCCATGACCGATGAAGAGAAAGAATACAGTGGAGTGGAAGCTAATCTTGGAGGCCACTCATAAAAGGATGGTTGATCTTGATCAATCAATTTTTGGGGTTGATCATTGAAGTAATTTTTTAAAAGGATAGGTTATAATCTATGGATTACCCTTTAAAACTTTGGCTTTTTTGATTTCATCACACTTGAACATGTTTATTTATTTTTACTTCAATCATATTTACAATACAACCAATGAACAATCCCAAATCTCAGGTGAACCATTATTGGTGCGAGAAACAAGGGACGACCATATGATTTTTACTCATATGAGTGTGTTAGATGATAATCAAACACCTTGTGTCTTCTATTATTGACTGGGAACCAAAAGTGTCCTGGATGAGATATGTTGTGGTTGGAGAATGAGGCTATCAAGATAGAGGAATTGATTTTAGAATGTGATCTAATGCATGAATGGGGTAACTCTAGGGGTGTTGAATTCTACCCGAATGAAGTGGAATGATGTCTGTGAATCATGATGCCAAAAATTTGGAACACAGTGGGAGATGAGTGATAATACAAGATAACTACTAGATAGGTTCGAAACACAACATTCATATTACTTAGCTAGGAATGGGGATAGACAATGAGGGTTGAACGCTAGCCATATTTGAAACAAGAAAACCAAATTTTGTCCAATGTCCTTTGGGACAATGGACCAGGATGGTAGGTGATCCAATATATCCATACAACATTCCATTGGGAATTCCCTTTATAAATAGAGGATGATGAATATCAAAATAATAGGCATGAAAATCATGGGGATAAAATGATGGAATTTTCAAATGGATTCCAGTACTCTTAGAGATACACCACCATGACATAGAGAACATTGGGTGGGCACATTGATCAGAGTAAAAAATTCAAACTCTTCATTCTGGGGGATCATCATCTTAGATGTCGAGTGAATGTCGAATGACACGAACAAAGAAGTATAAAACCAACATTGGAAGAAATTGGCCTCTCATGTGAGGGATTAAGATTCACTTAATTTTTTACATCACGAAATGAGGAATATTGACACACAATTTCACGTCATATAGAGAGGAAATTGGAAATGTAGTTTAACATCATATGTTAAAGAAGGTGAATTGTATAGTTTACCATCACGTGATCAATATGGATTGCACAGTTTAAAACTATGTGATTATGAAAGTGAAGTATGTAGTGATTATGCACTAGAATTCCGAACATTACTTCCTCATATTAGGTTATGAGGGAATCATGTGTTCATTTCATAGGGTAGAGTCAAAGTTTAGTGTCGTGAAGAAAGAGACATATTTAATTAACACCAATGATAACCATCCAACCATATAAGTTGAGGGTCAAGGAGGGTTGTGTGATGGGAGACCCCGCATTGAGAAACAAAATCTGGGGAGGGTCTCATAGAGTTTATGGTTGTGATTCTTGGACCAAGAGAAAATAGTTTACAGTCATAATTCATGGACCATGGTTTTTATATTAAGGTCATAAATCATATAATAGAGTGTTGGTTCCTCAAATGAATATATGTGATATAAAAGTAATGTTGCCTAATATGAATGGAGGGGCTTAGGAGGGCACCTGATGCTGAATAAAAGCACCCCTGAGACCAACCACACACAGTTTAAAGTCATGATGTTTTGAATTGGATATTTCTACCAGTTTAAGGTCATATAGTTTAGACCATGAGGAAACCTAATTTTTTGGGTATGTAGTGAAAGAGTATTAACCTAAAATGAGTGAGTTTGGGTAGTCTTGAATTCCATGTGAAATATAAGTAGTAGGTTGAAAATAGTTTAATGTCATACCACTTAGACCATGGTTTTAGGATAAGGCCATAAACCTCGGTCCATGAAATATGGGAATGAAAAGTCTCTATGATGAAGTAAAAGAGGAGATGGACCTAATATTAAATTTCATAGAGTATCTTTATATCCCATGTGTATGGGAATCAAGCCACATGTCGTTCTGAAACATGACATAGAAGAAGAACGATGCCAACAGGTGGATACCCTCTCGAATTAGGGTACTGAATCTTCTCATAATTAGATATGCGGTATCTCGAATTTACATGGGTAAGGATATAGTTTAACATCGTGTTTTTAGGAATTTAGTGTTTATTCATTTTGTATATTTAATATAGGTAATCCTAGTTTTATTAGGGTAGAATCATCTCTTATTCAAAGGCACCCCATAACTTTTTGGGGTAAGACTGTAGTTTATTTTCATGCAATAAGGATGTTGGTGGGATTGCACATCAGGCTGCCCATTCATTCCTTCCTCATATCAATCTTGGGGGGTATCCCTGCCTATTTATGGGTCAATTTAACTGAGTGTATATTATACTTGGAAGTAGGAATGATGGTTTTTTTGGGGTGATTTCATTGCAAGTAATGATAGTTTTGTGGTGAATATGCACCTACGACTAGATATAGAATGTATAGGAATCACTATTTATACTATAAGTATGGGAATAAATACACACATAGTTATATAGAATATACATATATTTTAAGGTCATATGTCCTAGAACAGAGGAGGAAGGGGGTTTCTAGGATGTTCATGTGATAAAAGAGTTAAAACCTGATGTGAATGAGCCAAGAAGAACCTTCACCTCACGAAGTGATCCTAATGCTGGTTACATATATTTTATGGACAAATGGTCTAGAAAATGTAAAAAAATTTGGATTCATGTTTTATGGACTATGAAAAATCAGTTTAAATTCATGATGTGAGGAATATAGAAGTTCTTGATTCAATGGAACTCATGCGGTAGGAAAAAGGTAAGACCCAACATGAATGAATCCAAAGGATGATTAAATACCACATAAGTATCAAGATAAAAGCAACATATAGTTTATATTTGTAATGCATGGACTAAAAATTGGGCTATAGGACCAAAGGGTTTTTGAATTTATAGTTGGCCCATAAAAAGAGAAGTTTGGGCATCACTAGGTATCCCATGAGGATAGGAATAAAGATACATGTAGTTTTAAAACACAATGTCGTAGAAGATTGATGATGATAAGGGTAATCCTCTCCGGGGAGGGAGTGTGAGTGTTATGAGAAACTCAATATTGTGGGTGTTTTGTGTTGATTATTTTTGTTAACATGGTTTGAGGTTGTTGACAAAGGCTGGTCTCAAAGTAGGTATGAAAATAAAGAATGATGAAGTGAACTCAAAGAGTATGAATGATGAAATTATATGACGATGTGATCACATGTGACAATCAGAGTTGTTTTTAGAACTTGTGGTGGGTCATGAAAAGAATTTTAAGACAAAAATAGTAAAAATCAAAAGATTGAATTATGATCTCGTGATGGAATATTGAAAAATGATTGATTGTATTTAAGTCTCAGAATGGGATACCACATAGTGATCATGATTTTATTTGGATCTTGTGATGGGATCTCATGATGTTCTCATGATTTCCTTTCAAGACTGTGCTCAGATCTTGCGTAAAGCATGAACAAGACTCATGCTCGGATGTCACAAAAGTGAATAAAGATGAAAGAAAAATCTGGAAATGATGGAGGTATCTCATGGTCCTTTGAGATATCGTGAAGCACATGATTGAATTTTAGATCTTGGTCAAAGGGAAAGAATAACTCACACAAAGTGAGAATATAGACATAGGACTTGCACAATGTGTGAATTTAGACTAGGGACTTGAGCAAAGCCCTAATGCGATTACAGATCAAGAACTCATGCAAAGAAAAAATATGGACCAGGGACTCATGCTAGGATTTCAAACCTAGATCTCATGAATCACATGATGATGATGAGTTGGATATTTTTCTATGATTTTTGGAGTGATTTTTGAAGTTAAGGTGCTGGGTTTGTGCCTATAAATACCCCATAATGTATCCTTAAAAATCGAAGATGATATGATTAAAATATGGACTTGAAGAATTATATGGAAAGGAGTTTCATGGAGTGACATAATGAAAGAGGTTTGAGGAGAGGTATCATGAAAGAGTATATATGATTGAAATCGCATCAATGTTAAACTTGATCTGCACAATGTCTCGAACAAAGTAGACTCGCACCAAAGGTTTGTCCTAGGGGTTCGCACTAGGGGACTCATGAAAAGAAAAAAATTGGTCTTGCACTAGGAACTCACACTCAGTGTGAAAGAAGACTCAAGGAAGGGACTCACACTATGGTCTCATGCCAGGGTCTTCCGCAAGTTTTCTCATGCCAAGTTCTTACATAAGAGGAAAAACATTGGGATCTTGCATAAGAGGATACACCCCAGGGTCTCACAAAAGGGTACCACACTAGAAGCTTGTGTATGGAGATACATGCCTACATTTTCCTATGAATAGTATCATTGTTAAATCATAATTCTAAAGAAGAAGAAGAAGAAGAAGACATAAGATCTTCACCATTCGATAATACTCATAGAAGGAGGTTATTCACTCCTACATTCAATGTAGTGAATAGAAGACTTGGAATCAATTAAAGATCCTACCAAATCCGAGGTAATTGACATGTCTACGATATATAAAATTCTGTTTGAGGTGTCCTGAAAGTGGAAGTTCTACATCCATGCGTTTTCATAGAAGTGAAGGAGCATTTTAGAAAGTTATTCAATAGAGAATCTACATATAGTTGAGGTTTCTTTCATTAACGATATTGAAGGGACCTACATGTTCATAAACTATGAGTAGATCCTTTCTATATCCTTTTGAAAATGAGTAAGAAGAATGTAAATCTTTCCACTTGTAGTAATCCATAGAAAAAGAGTTAGGGAGTGACCCTTATAAAAGAAGTGATCTGACCCTAAAAATTGTAAAGGTAGTGATCCTAAGAATACATGTGATCTAGCATGAACCTCATAATTTGGTAGTGAGCCTTAGTGGATTTGGTGAATCCACACATCACCATTATATACTCCTTGGACATATCTTAGTGATGTTGAACCAATTAATATTGTTGTGCCTTGTGCATGATTTCAATTTTATTTATACAATGCTATAGGAAATGGATAGAAGTGTGTTTTTTTAATGACGAAACAAGATCTGAAGGGAAAATGGTTTTAATATTTCATACCCTGATTCATCCCCACTCTCAGGGTATTTAAACTAGTTGGGATAATAATTGGTATCAGAGATGAAGGTAGAAAGTCAGTGGTTCTCTCTCAGTAGAATAAATGGAGGTTTTTAATAACAAATAGATTCTAATATTTGATGGAAATAATTTTTAATTATAGGATAATTAGATGTAGCACTACTTCTGATCATTAATAATGTATGTCTTTACAATAGTGGTGCATGGAATTCTGAACAATATCGAAAATGGTGCTTTAAGAGAAGATGACCAAAGAGGGTTGGATGTTAATGCTAAAGAAATAAGTTCTTTAAGGAGATCCCTATCTGATTTTTTCTATACAATGGTTATGTCATGTAATTCATCAGATTCTATGTGAATAAAGTAGATTAATATTTATAAGGGATACTCAAAAGTCAGAGAGGTAAAGATGTAGGTTCTAAGTAACAAGTAAAAGGATCTCATAATATACAATAATGAGTCTATTAATGCATTATTTTAATGGGTTAATATTATTTTTAAATAAATTCATGGTCTTAGAGAAAATATTGAAGATGTAAATATTGTCAAGAGCATCTTGAGAAGACTTCCACCTATGTTCAATCTGAATGTTACTATGTTGGAAGATGAAGATCCAAAGGAGCCGATATTAGATATATTTCACAGTAATCTTATAACATAAGAGATGGTAAATGATGATAATGAGTCTTTGGAAAAGGAAAAGACTAAAGAAGTTGCATTCAAGGACATAAAGAAACTGACTATTAAAGATGGATATGAAGATGATAAGACAGATGAAGTCATTTCATTTCTTTCATCAAAAATTCGAAGAGGAAAGGGAAGGTTCAAAGGGAAACTCCCATATTATTGATTTTGATGTGTAAAGGTTGTAAGTATTTTAGTGAAGTTACCTAATAAGTTTCATGATAATGTTAAGTATGAAGTTGAAATTTATAGGAATAAGACTTTATCCAATGTGAAAGGTAATAAAATTTTTAAGAAAAATTTCTTCAAAAATAAGAATCTTCTTTCAAAAGAATATTATAGTTTAAGATAATATGAGGATGAAGAGTTAGAGAACTTAAAGGATCATGAAGCTGATTCTATGGTGGAAGTTTTTGGTAGCTCCCTGAAAAGGGAAGAAAGTAGAAGTGATAAAGAATAATTCAATGTAAGAGATGATATGTAGGATTAATTAGAAGCTTCACTTGAGTGAATAGATGTTTTAAGAGCCAAAATGAAGAAAACCAAAAAAGTGGTTCATGATTCCCAACTTTATATCTAGTATTAGGAAAAATATAAGTCTAAGTTTAATAAATAAACTGAAAAACTAATGTCTTTAATTCTAAAGAACTCAAAATAGATTGGTGAGTACAAGCTCAAAATTGAAGAATAGAAAAGAGAAATTGATAATTTGACTAGCACTCGAAAAGATCAAATCAAACGTATTGATGAAATTGAAGTGTAATTTTTCCTTATATAAAGGAAATTGAGAGATTAATAGAAACTCTTGATTATGGAAAAGTGAGATAAAAAGGGAATTAAAATGGGAAAAGTAGAATTCATAGTTCCAGTGAAGTAGATAAATGAGTGTCAAGAAAGGAAAATGATTCATCAGAATGATACAAATGGTATGGGGATTGATCAAAAATAGAAAGTATCAATGGTTGATGTTATACCAAAATCTTCCACTTTGAGGTTAAAGATTTATTTGGGTACTAATCAAAATTAAAATATTTATAGAACCCAAGGGAGAACTAGTAGTGTAGTATTTCAATATAAGAATGCACCCCTGATTAGATTATATTGTTATGAAATAATGGGACACTAACAAGATGTATGTTCCATAGGAAATAGGTACTGAAGGGAACAATAACAGTAGAGGTAGTCATACAGAGATCAATATTCCATGTCATCATTTTATGGTCAGTATTTCAGGTATGGATTATTCAATCACAAGGAAATATATTTCTCATTAAAAATGTAGAGAAATGTGTCGATGGAGACTGAATATGGTCATAAGAAGTAATAAAACATATCATTAAATGAACTGAAAATAAAAAATCAGTTTGACGCATTGAAAGATGAAGTCGGTCTATCATACTTCAAGAAAGATCAATATTATCAATCCATAAAAAGTATTAAGTCAAAAACATGGATTAGAAATAATAGAGATGACCAAGAAGTATTTGTAGATATTTATTTTAAATCATCAAATCAAACTGGAAGATGGATCCTTGATAGTGGGTCCACCTATCATATGATATGAAATAATGATCTAGTGACTAGAATCAGGTATGATAAGGAAGGTATCGTAATATTTGATAATGATTAAGGCCTAGAGATTGTTGTCTTGAGAAAATCAATTTTTAAGGGAAGTGACATGAGACATGTTGATGTCTTAGTTATTGAAGGTCTTTGTCACAACTTGCATAGTTTCAGTCAACTATGTGATTCAGAAATGCCATAATATTTTCCAATAAGTTATGTTTCATAAAGTAAAAATATAGTGAAGTTTTTTTACAGTGAAAACATGTAAAAGAGAATATCTACATTGTAAGTGGAGAAGAAGATATGTCCTTTTTGTCCAATGAATAAGAAAAAATGTTATGGCATAAATGTCTTGGCCATATGAGCTAAAAATTATTAGAAGATCTGGTAAAATATGATTCTTCTCATGACCTCCCTAGATTATCATGTGATCATACTCATACGTGTGATGCTTATCAACAAGGACAGATCATTCGAAAGATATATAAGGAGAAAGAGAAAAGGCCCACAAAAGTAATTATGTTGGTTCATATTGATGCGTGAAGAACTATTTCACCATGATCTATTGATGGGATGAGATATTATGTTCTCCTGATTGAGGATTTTAGTAAAATGACATGGGTTTCAATCATCACCCATAAATATGAGGTGTTCAGTCGCATAAAAACATATTGATGGGAAGTTGAAAAGATTCTAGGTCAAAGAATCTATAAGATCCAAATAGATAATAGAACATATTTTCAAAATATAAAAAGTGAAATATTATCTTGATAAATAAGGGATGAGTCACCAAGTGTCATTAATAAGAACTCCATATAAAAATGGAGTACTTGAGAGAAGAAATTGAATCAACAAAAACATGGATAGAACAATGCTCATTGAGAAAGACCTTTCTGAGAAGATTTGGAATGAAGTAGTGATGAAATCAGTCTACACATCAAATAGAGAATTATTATTTCCAAAATAAGATATAAATTCATATGATATATACAATGGGAAGAAGCCAGTGTTGAAGTACTTTTGAGTCTGGAGAAGTACGTATTTCATTATAAATAAAGAGAAACAAAGGAAGTTTGAATCCCATGGAGATTAAGGGATATTCATTGGATACTAATGGAACAGAAAATAATATAAATTATTTAATAAGTGTCTAGGAAAGGTATTTGAAAAAAATGATGTAACTATAGTATATAATTAGCAGGATCTTCAACAAATACATGATCAGTCTTAAGAGGATAATAGTGAAGAGATAAGCAGATCAGGGGATATTCTAGTTCTAGAGGCTAATTCAAATTAAGATTAGGATAGTGAAAATAATGTGAATAAACCATATCTGTATAAATATCAAAGAAGAGATCCAAAATTGATAGACATAACATTATTGGTAATCAGACAATGCTAGTACAGACAAGGAGGATGGGAACTCTATAGAAAGATTTGTTCTTATCACTGGTAGGGCCTAAATTTCTTATGAAAGTAGCTAGATATGACAACTGGTTTCAAGATATGAATGAATAACCTGAAAAAATTGAGAAGAATCAGACATGGGATATTGTTTCAAGACCAACAAATAAGAATTTTGTTGGAACCAAACGGGTCTTTCACAAGATGATGAATGAAGATGTCAGAGTGATTCGAAACAAAGCACAATTAGTGTGAAAAGGGTAATCCCAAATAGATGGTGTTGATGTTGATGAAGCATTTTCACCTATTTCAAGGCAAGAGACAATCATATTATTCTAGGCCATAGTAGTGTAAAGAAGATTCAATGTTTTCCATATGGATTTCAAGTTACCATTTCTGAATGGGGCTCTGGAAGAAGAATTTTATATTGAGTTTCCAGGTGGTTTTCTCATTCATGAATATGATAACAGAGTTTTTTTGGATGAAGAATGCACTATATGGATTAAATAAATCACCAAGAGCTTGATATTCAAGACTAGAACAATTTTTTAAAAAGATCAGTATTCATCATGGTGGAGTTGATTGCAATCTATATGTCAAAAATGAGAGTAATCAAAGGATTATGGTCCTAGTATTTGCTGATGACATAATATTTGATGGATTAGATGAAGTTCAATGCAATCAGTTCCTAGAATTCATGAAAAGTGAATCTGAATTGTCAATTATTTGTGTACTATCTTTTTTCCTTGGTTTACAGTTCACACAAGGAAATAATTGTGCATTCATTTCTCAACATAATTATTCCAAGGAGGTTTTGAGAATATTTTGAATAGATAACTCCAATGAGATGATGAAACCAATGGCTACTTGGATGAAACATTCATGGAATGATTATGGAAATGCAGTTAATGTCATAGAATACATGAAAATCATTGGTATTTTATTGTACTTGATTGCAACAAGATGTGATACTATTTTTTCCACATGCCAATCAATATGGTGTCAATATAATCCCAAGGAAACCCACTTGATTGCAGTGAAAAGAATACTTTGATATATCAAAGTCACGATGGATTTTAGTTTACTATACAATGAAAAATATCAGTAAGAGTTATTGGTATACACAAATGCATATTTGGATTGATCAATAGATGATATAAAATCAACTTCAGGTGGTGCATTATATATTGGAGAATTGTGTATTTCTTGGCTAAGAAAGAAACAAAATTTCATTTCATTGAGCACCACAGAAGATGAATACATTGCAACCACTCAAGAGTGCATGAAATTATTGTGGATGAAGCATTAACTTGATGATATGGGAGTTGAAGTGAAATATCTGATCAAAATACCTTATGATAATTCATGTTCTATGAATCTAAGAAAGAAATCATTCCATCACTCAAGTACAAAGAACATTGAAATCAAGTATCAATTTATCAAGGAAAAGCTGGAATAAGGGTTTATAAAGTAAGAGTATGTGCCTACAGAACTATAGGTTGCAGACATTCTAAAAAAGGCCTCACCCAAAAAAGTATTTTAAAGGAATCAAATGGCTCTGAGAGTTCTGTCGACTCCCCAAACTTTAAAAAGTGTGGATGTGGGACCCCTTCTCCCTGAGTAATGATGCGTGTTTCCCTGATATGTTGATCTATATTCTTTACCATATTGTAGACCACATCAAATTAACCTTCATGTTCATTGACAAAGGGGAAAAAATTATGTCTATAAAAGGGGAAAATGTCTTAATCAAGGTAGGGGAGAAGATGATGGGGGGGGGGAGTAGTGAAGTAGGGAGATATTTAAATCTGAAAATTCTAAAGTTGATCTATCAATGGTTATATATCACAATAGATGAGGTTCATGTTGAAAATAGTTGACTGGTTTTTGGAATGAAGTGTTTCATTGATGAAATTTTCATGATACTCTTGTTTCTCACACTGAGCATGGTTCATGTGGGCTTAGAGTGTGTGTTTATAAAATATTAATCGCTATCAGAATCACAAGAAGTGAATTTTTGGAAGATGATGGAAGAGGATTTAATGTGGTATCAAAATTTGAAGAGTTTCAACAAAACCAAAGGGGGAGATTTTTAGGAAAAAATCCCTCATGGTGGTGTTTTTGGGTTGATTGTTTTTGTTGAAAATGTTTGAGGTTATTGAAAAAGTATGGTTGTCAAAGAAGACATGAAAATCCCAAATGCTGAACTGAACTTGTAAATAACATATGATGAAATGATATCATAATGTGACCACACATGAAACTCATAGTTGTCTTTGGAACTCATGATGGGTCAAGAAAATAATTAAAAGACAACAAAATTGAACAATATCAAGATTTAATTGTGATCTCACGATAGAATATTGAAAAACACGTGATTGTCTTTAAGTTCCATGATGGGATCTGAGGAAACACCCATGATTGCCTTTGGATATCATGATTGGATCTTGCATAGTTATCATGATTGCCTTTCAAGATCATGCTCGAATCTTTCACAAAGAGAAAAGTTGACTCACACCCAGATGTCGTGAAAGCGCATGAAGATAAAAGAAAAATATGGAAATGAAAAAGGTATCTCATGGTTGTTCAAGATATCATGAAGTGCATTACTAAATTTTAGATATTATGCAAAGGGAAATTAGGACTCACACAAAGAATGAATTTAGACCAAGGGCTCACATAACGTTAAAATGTGGACTGTAAAGAGAGAATGTGAATGAAGACTAAGGAATGGCTCCAATCAAGAATACAGACCAGGGAATCACGTTAGGGGTTCACACCAGGATCTCATGGAGCTCGTGATGCCGATGAGGTGGATGGTTTTCCCCAATTTTTGGGGTGATTTGTGGAGTTAAGGCATTGGGTTTGTGCCCATAAATACCCCATAAATCTAGCTCAAACATTGATAAATATATACTTAAATGATTGATTTAATGTATCATATAGGAAGGAGTTTCGTGGAGATAACTCATGAAGGATGTAAATAGATAGGTATTGCGAAGGATTATATGTTATTGACATTTCATAAGTATTGTGCTTGATCTAAAAAAGGTCTTGTCCAAAGAGGAATCATACCATAGGATTGCACAATAGGTTTTCACTAGGGGACTCACATAAAGTGCAAAAGTTTTCTTGAACAAGTAACTCATGCTGAGAATGAATGTATACTCATGGAAGGGAATCACGCTAGGGTAACATGTAAGGGTCCTATGTAAGGGGTCTCATGACAGTATCTCCATAAAAGGATACGTGCTAGGATCTTGCTCTAGAGGATATGTGTCAGGGTCTCGCATAGGGGTATCACACTAGAAGCTTTCACATGGATATACATGCCTATATTTCCTTGTGAATAGTATCACTGTCATATGTAAATTCTGAGGAGAATAAGAATACAAAGGATCTTCAACATTCCACAATACTCACATAATGAGTTTATTCACTGATACATTTATAGAAATTAAAGGAATAATTGGTGTCACTTGAATATCTTTCCAAATTGAAGGTAATTTTTGTGTATAAAATAAACAGAAGTCTATTCTAGGTGTATGGAAAATGGAAGTGATGCATCCATGTTTTTTAAAAGAAGTGAATGAGTATCTCAAAAATATATTCAATAGATTATATACATATAGTTTAGGATGAATTTATAATCAATAATGAAGGGACCTACATGTCCATAAATTGTGAGTGGATCCTTTCCAAAAAAGGTAGTAAATGAATATGAATAAGGTGATCCTTTCCAACAATAGTGTGATATCTAAATATATTTAGGGAGTTAACCTTGGAAATGTAGTGAGATAAACCTAAAAATTTTAAAGGAAGTGAGCCTGGGTATATAAGTGATCTAGATCAAACCTTGTAATTTGATAGTGATCCTTATAAGATTTGGTACATTGACATATCATCGTTGTATTCTATTTGGATGTATCCCAATGTGGTTGAACCCAGTAAAAGTGTCATGTCTCATGCATGATTTCAATTATGTTCATACATTTATATTGGAAAAGGAGAGAAGAGTTATTTGTCTAATGATTAAACAATATCCAAAGGGGAAGTTGTTTTAATCTATCATACCCTAATTCAACCCCCCTCTTAGGGTATTTATCCTAGTTGGGTTAACCGTGAGGCATCCCATGGTTATCATGGGGAATCCTATGTTTGAGGTATGGGGTAAAGATTATCTCTGATTCAGAGGTATTCTTATTTAAGATGTGAAATGAACAAAATTTAACTTTAAGTGTTGAGGATTTTTGTTCATATTGTATTTATCATACAAGGAATATTGTTTGATACAGGGTAATATTATCTCTTATTTAGTGGCATCCCAAACTAGTCCACGGTAAGGCTGCATTTTAACTTCATGCATTGAGGAAGTTAGTATTTTTAGTTTAAATTTCTAAAAATCAGACTATAACAGATAAAAATAGTGTAATTTCATAATTCATGGACCTATTGATAATATTTTAAGGTTGTATTTTTGGGACTAAGGTCTATTAGTTTAATTTCATAATGTAAGGATCATGGTGCAGGGCATTCAAAAAATGATATTCATTATGCGACAGAGTGACAAACCTGACCTAAATGAAGGCCTAGGATATCAAATACCACACAACACATTTCTAAGAAGACTTTATAAAAGTTCAAAGTCATGATTCTTTGAATTTACTACAATTTTAATGTTATAGAATTTGTAACCTAGTGATGAGAATATCAAATTGATATGTGTAGTATGATGGAGTAAAAAACCCGATGTGAATGAGGGCCATATAGGCTCAATGCCACACCGTTCACTCATGAGAGAACCTTCATATAGTTTAATGCCATGATTATTGGAATTTAACTCCTAGTTTAAGGTCATATATTTTTGACCCATGACTCTCCTTATGTGAAGTTCTTCTTGAGGAACTTGGTTTTAGTGGGAGGTGTGGTACACTCTCCTTCCATGGTGATCAAAGAGTATGCATCATTGGAATATACCTTATGAATAATGTAAGGTCCTTAACACTTGAGCTCCAATGTGGGTGAATGTTTTCTAGGTATCATTAGCATTCTGAGAGATAATATTGTGTCACTATATATAAAATAGTAGATGAAACCCTTCTTGTTGAATGATCTTGATAACTTGTCATAGTGCCTCTTCAGATTATGCAAGGCCTGAAGCCTATTCTCTTTAAGGGAATCTACCTCATCTAGATGGAATTATACTATTTTTATGTCTTATAGTCATAGATAGATATTCAGAGTAATGGAAACTAAACCCCAATGGGTAGGTCTATCTCTGTTCCATACACCAGAGAGTATGGAGTCACCTAGGTGGAATTTTGATGTGTCATCTGATAGGCCCATAGGGTGTTGAGGAGCTTATAAAAACAATTTTTTCTATTATAAACCCCCATATTCTACAAAATGGTAGAGAGGGTATTTTTGAATTTCATTATATGTCAATTTTCCTAGGAATTGTAGTGTAAAGTATTGTCAGAATAGATATTATACAAGGCATACAATATTTTTATCTTCGCAGCCTGGAAGTTCAAGCTGTTTTTGGTGAGAATGGTGTGAGGGACTCCGAATTGATGTATGATATGGGAGATCACAAATTCAATCCTAGATCGAGACTTGAATTCCTTTAGGGGAACAAATTCTTACCACTTGGAGGAGAAATATATCATGGTCAGAATAAATCAACACTAAAGAGTTGTCATTGGTAGATATGGGACTCCAACATCAAGTCCCCACACTACAAAGGGACAAGAATACATAGTGGTGTGGATAATATTTTGTGACCAATTTACAAAGTTGGAATGGATCTGACATGAGTGATACCTATTGGTATACTCAATGCATTCATGGACCACAGTGGGCCAAAAGTAGCCGAACCTTTGAATCTAGTGGGAGAGATTCATTCCTGTCTGATGGGAACCAAAAGACCCCACATGAACTTATTATATAACAAGATTAATATTATCTAATTTGTTGAATTATAGGAAAATTCCATCAAAACCACATATATAGAGATTCTTCTCAATGTTAGTTCCACTTTGGAGGGTGAACTACACTATGCATTGCTGGATTCACTCATGTTTGGCTCAATATAGTAGAATAATTTCATGATAAAGATACTCAATGAAATGATTTTTCCATTTGATGGTTTCCTATGTTGTAGGGGAACCTGGGGGTCTTGATGTAGAAGCACTAGTATCTAGTTGGTTTACCTACTAGTTGTTGTCATCATCTAAAATGGTGGGAGCGATGGCCCTCTGATGCACCACATGAAGGAATAGGTCATCCTAGTCAGGCTTTTCAAGATATGTGGATAAATAGGCTAGGGATTCAACACGACCATTCCCTGAATGAGGTATGTTATTAACTTAAAGCTGAGAATGGGAATGGGCCGTTAACTGGAGAGTATGCTATAGAAGGGGAACAAGCTATGGATTTTTGATGATGTAGCCATCATTAATCTGTTTTATGACTAACTCAGAGTGTCCCTTCACATGAAAGTGGGATACATCAATCTAGAGGGAAAAATTGAGACCAGTAACGAGAGCCTGATACTCTATCTCACTTTTGGTACAACTTTATGATAGTAGGAATGTATATGGAATGACAACCTATGTCAGGGTGATGAAGAAAACTCATAGACCTACTTTATTGAACTTGACATCATTGAACCTCCAACCAATTGGGATCTAGGAGGAACCATCAAGTTAATATAAAAAAAATACATTTCCTGATCCGTTGAGAGTATGGACTCATCTGTGAAATCAAAATCTAGTGGATGTTATTCAGGGTCTAGATGAGCATCTATGAAGTTTTCCAATGCTTCAACCATGTTGGCGTTCGACGGAATGAACCAGATGTCGATCTGTGGAAGGATCACTACCCAACATGCCATTCGTCCTATCAACATGGGGTGATTTTGAATATACTTTTACAATTTCACATAGGACACCATCTGCATCTCATGATGTTTCAAATAATGCCACACCCTCTGCACTACAAAAATCAATGTGAGGTAGCTCTTCTAAATGGGGATTATCTGGTCTCTATGTCGAGGATCATGTGACTAAGATAGTATAAACAATTCTATCAGCCTTCACTGTTCCTCTAGGTGAGAAGGGAACCGAGGGGCCATTCTAGTGTAGTCATGTAAAGGACTAGAGGATTCCTATAAATGAGTGGTATTAGAACCAGATGTTTTAGAAAAGACTTATTGATTTCCTCGAAGGTAGTCTGGAACTCTTCATCCCACTGGTAGTCAGTTCCTTTCTTTATATGCCTTGGAAAGGTATTACACATGTCGTATATATTCACGATGAATCAGCGTATATAGGAAAAGTGGCCTTTAAGTCATCGTAATTCAGAAATGTTTCTCAGGGGAGACATATGGATGATATCCTCGATCTTCTCTTGGTCAATTTTAATTCCTCTTTATTTTATGAAAAATCCAAGAAAATTTTCATATGTAATATCAAAGACACACTTTAATGGGTTCATATTTAAATTTTGGGAGTGAAGGATGCCAAATACTTTATTAATAACTTTGAGTTTGTATTGACATAGGTGGTATTTGACCACCAAGGCATCCACGTAACATTCCACCAATGTTTTTATGATCAATTTGAAGATGAGGTGAATGGACCGCTAAAAGGTGGATTTTTAATTCTTTAGACTGAAGGTAATTACTTGATAGAAAAAATTCCCTTGTAGCACCCTGATCATAGTAAACACCTCATCCTTATGGGCTATCCAAATCTTATTATACTCGGAATATACATCACTTAAAGAGAGATACTGAAACCTAGCTATAACATCATTCAAAACTCTATCATTAGAAGGGAAAAAAATCCTTACTATAATGGTGGTTGAGGTCTTTTAATTCTATATATACTCTGATCTTCTCATTCTTCTTCCCAACTAGGGAAATGTTGGATATCCATTTGTTGTACTAAAATCCCATAAATAAGTTAGATTTTAGAATCTTATCAACCCCATCCTCAACTATGGAACCATGGGAGGGATGCATATTTCAAGGAGGCTACTTGGCCCTGATATTACTCACTGGGAGGCCAAGACATGGGATGGAGACCTGAGGATCTATTCCTAGAATATATTCACAGATCAATAAAAATACATTGTGATGCTTTTTTAATAAATCCATAAACTACTCCAGCCCCTATAGAGGCATGGATTCTCTAATAAACATTATCCTTATATATTCCTTTATACTAAGGTTCACCTGAATCAAATCATCCATGGTCTTAGATACACCACCTTAAAATGATATAGGAGGGTATTTCAAATCCTCTTCATCATCCAAGGTAGTAGACTCAATAGGAGGAGGCAGTTCATCTTGGACATCTAAATCGGGGAGAGCCCTGGTTCCTACTTGGGTGGATACATAATCTCCACAAAGGGGTTCATACTATACTAAAACCACGTCTACAAAATATATTGATCCAATCCCATCGGGTCATCAACCCTGGGTTCTATGCTTGATCTCAAAGATATAAGGTCAAGTTGACTTCTGGTGATTCGAACCTTCTCTGTGGAATATAATGGATTAACGTGAAATGATGGATATGGAGAAAACATCTCAGTAACTCATACAAGTGGGGGGATCTAGTATCACCTAGGCCGATACGATATAAAATTATGAGATAATCCATGAACATTCCTCCCTTTTAGTGATGAAACATCCATTTCTCTCAGAAAGATCAAAGAAACATCCAAATTCTAGAATTGTGGCTTCCAACCAATGGATCAAGAGTATGAATGTATCATCTAATTATTCCCATGGACTGGCTATTATGGATGTGCACTCGGCCTCATTGATATGAACTTTCTTCCCTTCTCTATTGTAATAGTAAAAATCAAGATAGTGGACTTCACATTAGTCCAAGGGGGAGACATCACCATAGAGTACCCCTAATAAACCATTGAGGGAGTATTTGAGGAACTGGTGATATGATGAGGGAATTTTTTCATGAATTTGAAGCCAGAGCCTACCTATAAGTGAGTTGCAGGTTGTATATTGTAAGGATACCATGAATTCAGTTCTTTCTATCAAGACTCTGAACTAGGTCTTCAAAAAAATCCTTCCACATGGTCCCTACTCAGTCATGTAATAACCCTGATTTTTTAGATCATAGGGAGTCAGATACTATTTGGTTAGTTCTAGTTTTTATATTTTACTAGTTAGGAAATCCCAAAAAATGTGTCTACTAAGAAATGGAGAATTTACATGCCATTGAATTGGCCTATGATTTACAGTGTGTGAATGTGCCCCTAAATGAGGGATCCCTCATCATCTTTGGAGAATGAGATGGAGACTTGAAATTACTCTATCTCAACCACTTCTTTATAGTAGGGATCTATGAAAACAACATATTCTTTGAATTGGAGGTTCCTTCTCAATGCTTCTATTAGGGTTTCACACATTTCTTTTGACAAGAAGAGGGAGTTGAGAATTGAGAAACTTGTAGGTATGCTGGAAAGGTGTTTCAGTATGTCATATTTATACACTAAAGGATTGTTTTTCCCATAAGGGGGACTCCTTTGATGGAGGAACAATGGGTTCTACTAGCTATACCACTAGGTTTTGGATAGTGATGGAAATATCCTAGTACTGACCAAATAACTCACCCAGAGGAACTATTGGCTGATTTTTAGAAGGATAAGGCCTAGATCAAGCAGGACACAACTAACCAAGATGTGGTTTTGAAAGATCCACACAGTTAGTTAACACAATTGACTCTGTATAATCTATCTGATCTATTAACAAGGTCAGCTGCAACAGTGTACCTGATAAAGTGCGTTGGGAGGACTACACCTACTATCTCCCTGAAAAACATGCTACCTAGTCTTATTAACATGCATAGATCAGTTTGAGGTGTTGTATTGAGAATCCTTTCTATCCACACGTAACCTCTCATTAGATGGTTTCGGTTAGAGGTATCCTAGAAATTTTCAAAGCATTCCTCATCATCAAGCAGTGTGAAGTAGTCTACCAGCTCTACAATGTTCATGAAGGTACAATCTATATCATCATCATAAGGATACTCCAATTATGGGATTACCCTAGGGGATTTTCCCCACATAGGTTGCATGAAATCACTAAGAGTAAAAAAAATTCTACACAAGCAGGCGACTTTAGTTTCCCTTATGCCATTAGCACATGATCTTCCCAGATTTGGTAAGTAGTTATGTAGATGCAGCATAAAAAACTGGGGAAGGAATGGAAACTTCAGGAGGTTAAGGATTACCTAATAGTGTGAAGAAGTCACCATGGGCATGATATACTGCTCTATGATTCAATTAGTCATCATACTTTTGGGTCCCATAGATATAAACCTACTACAATTCACTCAAATCGTCACTATCACTGCTGGTATTAGTGAAGATACATTCTACCTATGATAGTATTTTTCATAATTTTACCTAACCATTATCCACATGATCCTTGAGTAAATACTTGAAATAAATGAATTCCTTGATGGTAGGTCCTAGAATCCTATGGTAAGTGAAATGACTCAGGATATCAGTGGGTATGGCTTCTTGGGGCCTCTAGAACTATGAAAGATTAAGAATCCCCTTTTCCAGGGAACAAATAAAATAGCCCAAGACCTATTCATACTTTAAATAATAGGTATGGTTCCTTAAATTCTATAAGGTCACTCTAGAAGCCTAGCCCTATGAGGGGCTAGATCAAAATGAGGGGTTGGATCCACATTCTCATGTCAAGGTGGCTGAGCATGGAAATGAATTTTCTGGAGGTTCTGTGCTAAGTGAGGTTACTCTTAGCAAGGCTACTATACTTAGTAAGGCTCTTTAGGAAGACGATCCAACAAATATAGTGGCTCAGGGGAATCTACATATATGATGGTGTCGATATCTACTTTGGTAGGCATCCTCAAAAGATATAGAAGAGACAAAAGATTAAATTTCTTATCCCACTACAAGGCTTCCTCCAGATACAAGACCTTATTAGAGAAATCCCAAAACCCACCTAGAAAGTTTTGAGTGATGAGGGTAGGGACTAACATAAAAATTAAATTACCCAAAAACATTATTAGAAGATACTCTTGATTTAGTGTCATGTCAAGTGAGTCGTGAGGCATTTCCACACTGATTTTTTTTTGCAAATTACTAATCAAGCATTTTTTTTCACTTGAAGAAGTACGAAATAATTTTCTTGCGAGTGGTGGAGTTTAACTGGAAAAAAACTGCCTGTATAGGTCTTCCAAACAAGCGAAGGACCCTATAGGAAACTGATTGTACTAGAAAAACATAGGTCCTTCCAATATCAGAATGAAATGCAGAAGCTTGTAATCCTCCTGCTTCTCTAGGATTCCTAACATGGGATCACACCATGGGATGAAGTAGAAAAAAATTCTTCAACGGGTCACTCATCACTTTGAATGGGAAAAATATCATGTTCTTGAAATTTGGGGTGCTCACATGTCATCCACCCATGCTGGGTATGGATTTACATCTGGTTATATGACCACCTTTTGCATATCTAGGGATTCATGGTGAGTAGTGACAGCATCTATCAGGTCATCCTAGTGAGGGTCCCCATCTTGATGAGGATTCCTCACCACCAATGCATTGAAAGTCCCACCAATGCAGTAAACAGGCTTAATGGCTCATGGAGTGGTAGGATGAATTACTGACCTCCACTAGGGGAAATTGGATAAAGAGGAATTGCTTCCATACTAGAGGAGAAATGGGATCCTATTGGGCATTGCCTACATTTTCTAGCGGGTGAGGACATCTATTTGAGGGTCTGTTTAATATTGTGTTGCCCTTTAGGGAATATATTCCCTGTCAAACTCTACGTCAATGCCCCCACTCTGTAGTAACTCAAAAAAAACCATGTTTACAATAATAGTACCTAAAGGTAAATCATTTTTAATTGGTAGGTTAGTGATTCATTCTCAAATTTACCCAAGAGATGAAGATAGAACGGTCCTTGTAGTCTAGCTTGGGTTGTCGAATCCACTAAGACCTAAGAAGACAACTGAGATACACAACCTATGAGATAGATTTTTTTCTATGAAGTGGAAAACTTGGTTTTGATTTTAGATGGTTTTAAATAATAGTAAGAAACCTAAGTGAATTCAATTCAATGAAAATGTGTTGATCATAGGATTATTCCCAGGGTGGATTGAATGCATTTTACTTCTTTAGACATTTGTGGTTTTATGAATTCTTGATGAATTCATTCTTCAAAGTAACACAACATTCATACTTTTTTGGTTTGATTCTAAATAAACTCAACTAATAATCCCCTACACACTTAGAGAACCAAATTCATGATCTCTCCAAGGAATATGGTCATTTTAGTACTTGGATTTAGCTTCCTCAATCACAGTGATGATCAAGAGTGAAAATAACTGAAGAATGGAAGTCTTAAATTAGTTACCCAATTAAAAAAAAATTAATTCATAAGATAACATTCAATATAGCCTTTGAATAATCCTATGATAAACCCATTAAAGGGTTATCCCTCCATTGATGGTATACTATCAATGGTGGGCAAAAGATGGTTTATAAGAATTGGATTGAAGAAATTAAAACCACAGAAATAATGAGCACTCCTCCTTGTGTGTAAAAGAAATTCAAACCAATGTGTGAAATAATTAACCACAACATAGATATATCACTTTGACTTGTGATTATATAGTTTTAATTAAAGAAATGGGAAGAATATAAGATAAATATGTTTATTAAGAACATAGAAATATAAACAAGAAAGAAACTTACATGGCCATTGAAAACATTACAAAGGAACTTTGGAATAATAACATTACATAAAAAACAAGATATATCTTACCCATAACCACAACTACCATAAATAGAAAACTTGGAAGCCTTAATCCAAGACTCATTCAATGTATCCCGGTTATTAAATTAATTTAGGCCTTAGGGTGGTGGAAAGTAGTTGAGAAATTGATTTCTCTCCTTTACTTTTTATCCTCCTTGTCTCCCCTAAAAAGATCATCCTGTAATGGAAATAATATAGCTGAATATTGTAGGTCAATATAAGAGTCTTTTGTGTCCCCTAATTTATTCTAGATATCTGTAAAATTTTCTCCCATTTGTATTTTTGGATCGGTAGTTAGGTCTGATTTACTGGACTAACATTATGGGCCGCAAATTCTGCCCCAGATTTTGATATTCTATTTTGTCCAACTTAATAACTACAATGGAGGTTGACTTATCACTGGATCATGAATAATGATTTGTTCCTCTATATTTCATCTTGCATCCCATGAAATTTGGGCTTCATTGAGCTGGTATTGTGGGCCCCACATTCTAATCAGTGGGATGGTGTCCAATCTTCCTTCTCCAGAATTGTTTCCTTTCATCACCAAATATCCCCATCATCCTTTATAAATCCTCCATTGATCCATGAATGAAAAATGTTCATATTGAAGTTTAGATAAATTTCCAAAGATATTAAATTAAAATATAGATAATTAAATTCCTTAAAATCAAATTAATCATTGGTCCTAAATTAGTGTGCATTAGGCATGAAGTGCACAAATGATGAGAATGAATTTTCAAAATTAAAATCCACTAAATCAGGCCCATAAGATCAAAAATGAACATTTAATACCATTAAAATGTAATTAAAATATGTGTTTTTTTGTAATTACACCCCCAACATGAGATTTTTTATAGTCTTGAGAAAATAATTCAAAGATTATATTTGAATTCTTTTTCCAAACATATTATAACAAACAGTGATCACAAAGTAAACTACACACAAATATATCTTTATAACCTATCAAAATAATTTAAAACAAGATAAATTTAAATAAAAATCCCAATCCCAATCCCATTCCTTTGATAAAATCCATAATCATACTTAATCCAACTCAATTAGGTGAAATGATGTGTTGTGAATCACAATAGATATGGGGGTTAATTTTCATTCAAGGGGGAAATCATGGAAGCACTAGATGGAATCAAATTTAATCCTAATATGACTATTCATTTTTTTAATTTTTTTGCAGTGTTTCCATAGTAATTGAGATTGTAGTAAATCAAATTAACCCATGTAGTAAGACTTTGCGGATGACTCCTAGGTTCAAAGGCCTTAGGGTACAAAGTGAAGCTCACATACTCGGGCATCATCTCGAGTTAACTTGATAAAAAAAAAGTCATATTACCATAAATAGAGATTGAGTAAAAACTCTGGGCTAGAAAACTCTAGAAACATGATTCCCAAGTGTTGAAAGCCTTGAATTTTATTAATAAATTTCTCTATATTCAAATTTTTATTTTTTTATTTTTTTGGAATACTCATATTATTAATATAAATCAAACCAGCATATGCTATTTATTATGAGACCCCAATAATTCAAATTATCACCCCACAGTCTAAAGGACATGCATTGTGGCATTTTGATTTAATAGATGAAAATTAAAATGATGAAAATTATCACTAGATAACCAAACTTCTAAAATCAATGCTTGCAAACTTAATCAGGAATTAAATTAAGAGTCAAACAAAAAAAATTATTTTCTATGTATTTTTAATATGAGAAATGATTTTATTATATTAATGATAAAGGAATTTTACTTCTTCTTTTTTCTCATTGTTTTTTTAACAAACATTTTGTTTCCACACCCCCTAACTTAGAATGAAACTGTCCCTAGTTTCTTAAAAAGAAAATGAGGAGAAAGCAGGCGGGGGAGGGGGGAATGAGTTGGAAAGGGCGTGGAATAAGTTTACCTAGTGGAATCATAATGATGATTATGGTGCTCCCAAATCACTCTTTGTTCCCATGGGATATGTAGGAACCTCCTTGATTAAATTTGTATCACCCAAAAATAGTCCTTGAACCATACAAACAAGAATAAACCAGAAAAAACAAACCACACAACAATTTATTTAATACCAAGTCTCATCTTTTTTATGGTTTTCCTTTTTTTTTTGTTTTTTTAAATCAAACTAATGATCTATTGTCTTGTTTTTAATTTCTAGGTAAGGTAGTTCTCAAGGATCACACTGTGTGACACAGATGAATACAGTGGTCCCCTTTCATACCCATCCATACTCATAAGAGAAGAGCATGTCAATAGTCTGAGGTAGAATTAAATTATATCAAAATGATCCACTAATCCTATTTGAAATATAAAGGTGATTAAAAAAACAAAATGATTGGAAACCTGAAAACCATAGGTTTCCTCCCATGCAACACTTTATTTAATGTCGTTATCTCGACTTAGACCCCTAATTTATTAATTATATTCATTATCTAAGGTAGTTTCACACAATTCTTTCCTCAAATTCATGTTTTTTGGAATGGTTTTATGAATGATTTTACTCTATGACAATTAACATTAAATGTTTTACCATTGGTGCGATATTGAATTTCAACAGCCCCATGGGGGTACACCTTATGCACTATGTATGGACCTGACCATCTAGACCTCAAATTTTCCAAGGGTAAGTGAAGTTTAGAATTATACAAAAGAATAGGTTTTCCCAGTTCAATGTGTTTGGATTTAAGGTTCTGAGATTGGTAGGCTTGTATTTTTTCTTTATTGAGCATTGAATTTTTAGAACCCTCCATCCTAAGTTCCTTAAGTTCATTTAGATCTAAATTCCTTTTTTTATTCAGCTAATCAGAGGTCATAATTTATTTTCTTAATTTCCCAAAAGGTATTATGTTCAATATCCACTAGAAAATGACATGATTTACCATAAACCAACCTATATGGGGACATTCCTAAAATGGTTTAAAATGCAATTCGATAGTCCCCAAGGGAACCTAAGAGTTTGTTTGACCAATCTTTCCTAGATTTATTAACAGTTTTCTCAAGAATTTGTTTAATTTCTAGATTATCTATCTCATCTTGACCATTTGTTTGTGGGTGGTAAGCGGTGGAAAGTTTGTGAGAAATTCCATACTTGTCCATGAATTATTAGAATGGATGATTGAAAAAATGAGTTCCACAATCACTAATGATAGCCCTAGGAATTCCAAATATAGAGAAGATGTTTTCTTTTAGGAATCTAATCACATGTTTATGATCATTGGATTTTTTGGGAATGGACGCAACCCATTTTGAGAAATAATCAATAGCTAAGAGAATGTAATGATATCCCCTAGAGTTTGGGAAGGGATCTATGAAATCAATTCCCCAATAGTCAAAGATTTCAACTACTAAGATGGGAGTGAGTGGAATTTGATTCTTTTTTGATTGACCCTAATTGTTGACACTTAGGATAACTTTGACAAAATGTATTAGAGTACCTTGAGAGGGTGGGACATAAGATACCACACTGAATAATCTTAGAATATATTTTCTTAGAGTAAAAGTGACCCCCACATGCCTTGCTATGATAGAATTTAAGGATGGACTCTTGTTCAGATTCTAGGACACACCTTTTAATGACTTGTTTAGGACAGAACTTATAGAGGTATGGATCATCAATCATATAGTTCTTGACATCAGAAAGGAATTTCCTTTTATCTTGAGTCCATAATAATTTTGGAATGACCCCTATAACTAAGAAGTTGGCTATGCCGACATACCAATTGCAGTCACTCATGGAGTATAAGTGTTCATCAGGGAATGAAGTAGACATAGAGAGGTGAGAAAATTTTTCATTGAATTATATCCTAGATAGGTGATCGGCTAAAAAAATTTCAACACCCTTTTTTTCCTTGACTGTGAGGTCAAATTCTTCTAAAAGAAGGACCCACCTAATCAGTATAGCCTTAGTATCTTATTTTTGGAAGAGGTATTTTAGTGCAGAAAGGTCAGTGAACACAGTGATGGGGGATCCTAAGATGTAGGACCTAAACTACTCTATGGAAAACAAAATATAAAGTAACACCTATTCAGTGGTGGTGTTTTTGATTTGGGCATCATTTAAGGATTTCTTGAATAAGTAAGGACAAAAATATTTTTATCACAATGTTGTCCTAACATAGATCCACCAACAAAGTCACTAGCATAACACATAAGTTCAAAAGGAAGGTTCCAATTTGGAGATTTCATAATGGGAGGAGAGGTGAGAGAGGATTTTAGGGTTGATAATGAACCCTCACATATTTCTTTCCAAAAAAATGGAGCATCCTTGACTAGGAGAGCACAAAGGGGAAATAAGATTAAACTAAATTCCTTGATGAATCTTCTATAGAAACTGGCATGTCCTAAGAAAGACCTCACTTCCTTTACAGTTATAGGTGATGGAAGGTGACGAATGATGTCAAACTTTGCTTTATCAACTTCAATCCCCCTAAATAAGACTATATGGCCAAGGAATAACCCCTATTTAACCATGAAATGGCATTTTTTCCAGTTTAGGACCAGATTCATTTCTTCACATTTGGAAAAAATTCTCTCCAAATTTCTATGAAATTCCTCAAATGTATCCCCAAAGACAGATAATTCATCCATGAAGACCTCAATAAAATCCCCTACCATGTCTTAAAAGATTCCCATTTTGCACTTTGGGAAGGTTGCTGTGGAATTTCATAACCTGAATAACATGCGTTTGAAGGAAAAGGCACCGAATGGATAGGTGAATGTAGTCTTACCTTGATTCTCTAGGGAGACATCAATCTGATTGTACCCTGAGTACCCATCTAAGAAACAATAGAACTCATGACCTTCCACTCTTTTAAGGACTTAGTCAATGAATGGTAAGGGGAAATTGTCCTTCTTAGTGAATTATTTTAGCTTCCTAAAGTCAATGTAGACCCTCCATCCACTACTTACCCTAGTTGAAAGAATATCTCCATCCTTATTGGTTATTACTATGATTCCCACCATCTTGGGAACCACTTGGATTGGGATCACCCACTCACTCTCAGATATGGGATAGATGATACTGACTTTCAACAATTTCAAAAGTTCCTTCCTTACTACCTTCATGAGATTAGGATTGAGTCTCCATTGTGGTTGAAAACATTTCTTTGAATCGGATTCTAGAACAATCCTATGAGTCTCGATTAGTGGGATAATCCCTGAAATATTAGACAGGGTCCAACCAATGGCTTTTTTATGTTTCCTAAGGACATATAGAATCATCCTCTCATGATTGGCTTCAAGAAAAGAATAAATGACAATAGGATGTGTTTTATTATCCCCTAAGAAGGAATACTTGAGTGAAACGAGAAGTTCCTTCAATTAAAGATTAGGTTGGTTCATAATTTCAGTAGAATATTGGGACATTGGATCAAGATAGATTTTTTTCCTAGAGTTTTTGATATAATTTAATCCCCATGTGTATAAGTTTCAGCTACAAGATTGGTTTGATCAGATATTGGGAAGGAAGTTTGATTGGTCTCCATGAAGTGGTTTCTTTAAAGGTTTCACTGATTGTTAGAGCTAAGACTTTATCATAAGAGAAATTTGAAAATGATTCAAGCCAAGGAGATAAACATCCTTCATGTAAACAAAGGAAATCAATATCATCCTAACTTAAACATCCATAAAATATTCCTTTATGTTCTATGGATTCATTATCAATGATTCCTATCATGTTTACTTCATGAATGTCCTCATTATTCCCTATTTTTGAGCTTGCATTATAGATGTTCTAGTCTAGAATCATGTTTCTAAACGTGATGGTAATTATCCCATTTCTAACTTGGATAATAGAGTTGATTTTTTCAAGGAAAGGGAGACCAAGAATGATTGGGGTTTGTTCCTTATTTCCTAAGTTTGGATGGTTTTCAAGTACAATGAAGTCAATATGGTAGATGATGTTTTCAACCTTTACCAAAATGTATTTTAAAATCCCCTTTGGAACCCTAATGCTATGATCAGCAAGTTGAAGTGTGACAGATGTGGGTTGGAGCTCTTCTTGGCCTAACTGGCAGTGCACAACATAGGGTATGATATTGACACTAGCACATAGGTCACACAAGGCCTTGAAAACTTTTCTCTATACTCTTTCAACATTTATGTAAGGGAAAACCAGGTCTTTCAACATAGGAGGAATAGTCCCTTGAATGGTGGTACTCACATTAGCATCCTAAAGGACTTGGTTTTTATGTGAAATTTTTCTTTTAAAAGTGCACAAGTCCTTAAGGTACTTTGAGTAGGCATGTATGGTTTGGATTTCATTGAGAATGGGAATGTTCAACTTGACTTGTGAGAATATTTCCCTCAATGTTTCACTCAATTCAGGATTGGTTTACCCCCTCATGCATTGAGGAAATGGTGCAGGTTGTGGGGTTTTTTATTGAGGAGTTGTTTCTTTGACAATGTTATCATGTTTTTCCAGTGTGATCATTTGGTTCATTTGAATTTTCATCTTATTTTGAATCTTCATATGGGTTCTGAATTAGTTTTTCAGGTTTCTCAATTGATTTCCCACTTCTTAAAATAGTCACAAACTTTAGTTGTTCATGAGTTGTTTGAGTGGAAATTTACTCTCCCATTACTACTTTTTGTGGAATAAATTGTGTAGGCATAGGTTCCTTTCCAGTTTTTATGGTTTAAAGTTCTTGTTTTTGGGAAGAGACATCCAAGTTCATACTCTCCATTTGTATGCATAGTTTTTTAGTAGGCTTTGTGGAACAGTTTGGGTTAGTGCTTGAGAAGATTGGTTTACCTCAGATGGATATTTTGGAGATGGGATGGTTTGTTGAAAATGGACCAGTGGCGGTTGGTATTGGATAGGTTGAGTTTGTAACTGGTTATGGGTTTGTTAGTTCTAATGGGGGCAAGGATTTGGTATATGTGGTTGGATAGGGTGTTTGTTATCTTTCTAGTAGAAGCTTTGGTGGTCATTATAACTTGGGTTCAAGGTGTTTTGGTATAGAGGATTTTGAAAGTTTAAATAATTTACTTCTGTTAGGGGTCCTCCTAAAATAACATCCTTGATGTATGGAATGGTTGGGTAATTGTCTGTCATATGGTCATGTTTGTCAAAAATTGTGCGAATAGGGTCTACATTTTGGATTTCGTGGACTTTCCTAAGGTCTATCTCTTCAAACTTCCTAGAGAGTTTTGTGAGTTTAGCCCTAAGGATTTCCTCTTCTCTGTTTGTATTAATTATAATAGTTATTTACGGCTTTTCAGAATAATGTGAAGTTCCCCATGTTTGGTTTTATTCAGCATGGATTTCCAGATACACGTAAGCATCATTTTAGGATTTGTTTATAAAAGTTCCATTACACGTCATGTGAATGAAATTTTGTTACTAGGGCCCAAACATTCATAAAAAATTAACAATTGTTCTGGTATAGAAAAACTATGATGTAGAACCATTTTTAGGGTGTCCTTGAACCTCTCCCATGTTTCATGGAATGAATTTCCCTCTTTTTCAAAAAAGTTTTGAATGCACTTTTTAAGTGCAATTGTTTTGTGACAAGGGAAGTATGTTTTGTAGAATTATCTTTGAAATTGGTCCCATGAGTGGATTGATGCTGGTCTCAAGTTTTTTAGCCAAATTTTAGCTCAATCCTTCAATGAAAAAGTAAATAGCATCATCTTAGCTGATTCAAGTTGATATGGGGGACACATGGTTTCTAAAATGTCAATGAACTCCTTAACATGAAGGTAGGCCATCTCAGACTCTATCCCGTGGAAGGTTGGAAGGCGGTTTAGGACATGGGGTTTAAATATGTAATTGGTATCTCCTAGGGAATTGTTTCTAATTCATGAGGGGGCATTGGTCCAAGCTGGAGTGAGGTAGTCATTCATAGTTTAATCGACTACATTCCCTTGGTTTGGAGCTTCTTGATTTTGGTTTCCCATTTGATTTCCCCCAGGATTTAAAATTTGATATCTTGGAAGCCCCTCCATTATAATTGATTTAATTTTTTATTCTGGAGTATCAATAATATTTGGATCTAATGGAAACAATCCCCTAGGTTTACTTGAATCCCCTATCCTAGGACTTTCCACCCTAACCAGTCTATTTTAATTATCGCTGGTGTAGGTAGACATGAACCAAAAGGAAAAAAGTGAGAATAGGACAAGATAAAAGATCTTGGGTGAGAACAGAAGAATGGGGTTGAGGAAAGAAGGTTTTGGTCTAAGGTAATTACTTGGTCCCCAAAAATGTCTCCAAAATTTGATTCACACTCCAATTTACCCCAAAGATGAAGGTAGAATGGTCCTTGTAGTCTAGCTTGGGTTGCTGAATCCACTAAGACCTTAGAAGACACCTAAGATACACAACCTATGAGATGTATTTTTGGATATGAAGTGGAAAACTTGGTTTTGATTTTATATGGTTTTAAAGAACACTAATAAACCTAAGTGAATTCAATTCAATGAATATGGGTTGATCTTAGGATTATGCTCAGGGTGGATTGAATGATTTTTACTTCCTTAGACAATTTTGGATTTATTAATTCTTAATTAATCCATTCTTCAAAATAAAACTACCTTCATCATTTTCTAGTTTTATTCTACCTAAACTCAATTAATAATCCCATACACACATAGAGAACAAAATTCATGACCCCTCCAAGTAATATGGTCATTTTAGCACTTGGATTTACCTTCCTAAAACATAGTGAAGATGAAGAGTGGAAATAACTGTAGAATGGAAGTCTTAAATTTGTTAGCCAATTAACAACAATTCGTTCAGAAGATAAAATTCAATACATCCTTTTAATCTTCCTAATATCAACCCATTAATGAGTTGTCCCTCCATTGATGGTATAATCCCAATGGTGGGTGGAAGATGGCTTACAAGAATTGGATTGAAGAAATTAAAATCACGGAAATAACAAGCACTCTTCCGTGTGTGTGAATGAAATTAACACTATGTGTAAACTAATTTCCCACAACATAGAGATATCATTATGATTTTTTATTATATAGTTTTAATAAAAGAAATGGGAAGAATAGAAGAGAAATATGTTTATTTATAACATAGAAATACAAAAAAAAAAGAAACTTACATGGAAATTGAAAACATTACAAAGGAACTTTGGCATAATAACATTACATAAAAACAAGATATATATTCCCCCTCACCACCACTGCATTAAATAGAAAATTGGGAAGCCTTAGACTAAGCATTAATCAATGTATTCCCAATTATTAAATTAATTTAGGCCGTAGGGTGGTGGAAAGTTGCGGAGAAATTGATTCCCTCCTTTACTTTTTATCCTCCTTGTCTCCCCTGGAAAGATCGTCCTGTATGGGAAATCATATTGCTGAATCTCGGGGGGTCCATAAAAGAGTATTTTGTATCCCTAGATGTCTTCTATACTTTTGTACAATTTTTTCCCATTTTGAATTTTGGATTGGTAGTTATGTCTGATTTAGTGGGAAACATTCTGGGCCACAGATTTTGGCCCATATTTTCATATTCTAATTAGGACACCTTAATAACCACCATGGAGGCCGACTTAGCACAGGATTATAAATAATTATTTTTCTTAAATATGTCTTCTATCATCAGACAAAATTTGGGCTTCATTGGGCTTGTATTGTGGGCCCCAAATTCTCATCCGTGGGCTGGTGTCCATTATGACTTCTCCAAAATTGTTTCCTTTCATCGCCAAATATCCCCATCATCATTTATGAATACTCCATTTATCCCTGAAGGAAAAATGTTCATATTTAAGTTTATATCCATTTCCCAAAATATCAAATTAAAATATGGATAATTACATTCTTTAAAATCAGATGAATAATTAGGTCTAAATAAGTGTACATTAGGCATGAAGTGCACAGATGATGAGAATGGATGTTCAAAATTAAAATCCACTAACTCAGGCCCATAAGATCAAAAATGAACATTTAAAACCATTAAAATGTAATTAAAATATGTGTTTTTATTGTCTAATCAGTTACGCTGTCGCAAGACAGGGTTGAAGTGGAGAGAAAAATACTCTCCCTAGACCCTAATATTCAGATTTGGAGATGCGTCTTCTATAATATGGGAGAGAACTATATATTTATTACAACATATCTGTTGAAGGGTATGAAAATAGATGGATGATTCATGGTACCGATCCACTGGTATTGCAGCCAACTTAACCCTTCATCACTATTGATTGATATCCTGGAGGTTCAGCTATCTTTCTTGATATGTAAAATGTTGATCACAAAGGTGGAGAAGCATCACCCAGATGGTCTAGAAAAATAAAATGACCTGACCCCCAGTGAGGGACTCTGGGATGTCTATGTTGGGAGTATTAGGTGGTCTAAACATTATAGACAACTTGTCCACAACTATAACCTCCCACATGAACTCTTACTCAGAACCCTTTTCTTGGTTGGACTATAATACGATCGGCACTAGCTAAGAGATATGTGGAGGCATAGATATGGATTGGTTTAGAGGCTTTTTGGCTAGTATAGGGTCCACTTAATGAGGCATATTCTCACTTCACATGGGGGATTCTATTGGGGGAAACACCAACCTTATCATCACATAATTATAGGATTGGGTGTTAACCACCACCTCATATGAAAGGAAAAAAATGGTCATATATGGTTCAGTAGATTACTCCCCATCTGCAGGATTTATCCAAGACCAAAACATCTCTCCATTATCTTAGGAATAGGTAGATAGGGATACTAGTGATGATGGGGATAGTTTCACTATGAGCCCCTGTAAGGGGTCCAAAACTTCCTCCGCCTAACCTATAGAGGAATCTAGGGACCCTATGGATTTCACCTTATGAGATGGAAAATCTCACATATCGGGATCCTTAATCAAGATTTGGTAGTCGGGGTAGAGATTCCATTGTCGAGTCATCTTATTCCTTGGAATCTAAAATATTGACAAGGTTGATGATGGATTGATGTTTCCTAGGATTTCTCCTTTGGCAGCGAGTGTTCACCCTTATGCCCCATGATGAATCTTCTAGGAAAGGTACCTTTTTAGAACAAGGACTTCCAGGCTAGTTGGTAGAAACATGGGTAGGGCATCCACATTGTTTGGTTGGAGCAAAAATAAATCCCTCATGGCAATAGGTGGTTTTATGGGTAGGGCCTCTGTATTGAGAATCAATAGTATGGGTAAGAACTCCATAATGGTTGTTCAAATTGTGGGGAGGACCTTGTCTAGGATCAAATATGGAAAGGGAAGAATCTATGAAATTAGTATCATCATTAGGGATTAGACCATAATAGTTGTCAGTGCTGCTGGAAATTAAAAGGGACAACCTGACCTAACTATGAGGTGGCTGGGGCCTTAATCCCAATCAGGCAAAGATAGATCCTTGCTCACTTGTTTCAAGGGTTTACTAAAACACACCAGTAGTGGAAGGGGCCACTGAATATATGGAATATGATTACCCTTATTGGGAATTTTATTAAAATAGACCATGATGTTGGCATCATGTGGGTTGGACTAGGGCTGATAGATCAGGGGTAAAGTCTACATGTTCTTTGACCTGAGGGACCAGTCATTTTAGGAAATGAAAAGTCTTTTTGGGATCCCTACTTTGTGGATACAAGGTAGTAGTCATGATTGGGATGAATCAGTCATTCCCCGACTCCTCGGCTTAGGGGAGAGAGTCATATGATCGCTTTAGGAAGAGTCTTCCAAAGCGGTTTGTTATTAGAATGAGGGGATATTTAACACTAATTCAGACCTTGGGGGCGGTGTAGTCATCATGTAATTGATGATTCGGGGTACTGGAGATCCATATTCCTTTTAGTAATGACCCCATCCTACTCGTACCAGTGTACAAGGGTGTTGGACTCCCTCCTCTAGATGATCTCCAAGGGTGATAGGGGGAGTGGGTTCCCTTCAGTTGAATTCATGGCTGACTTCATGGAGGGAGAGTGGTTATGCGGGATTGACAAATCATTTTTTCTCCTTCCCTAGTGCCTGCAGGTGATGAGTGGTAGATTTACTATGGCTGGGGTCCTATAAGGTAGGTGGGTTCAACCATCAGTAAAAGAACAATGAAATCTATTCTCAATGGCCCATTATTGTCCAAGATTCTGAATAATAGAAGGATCCATGATGATGATGATGATGTACATTGGTAATTCCAAACATTTACAACCATAATTATCTAGTGATTTCCATGTTGGGCCCACTGTTTTTTTATTGGGACATGGCACCAGATGTTTGAATCTAGTGACATGCTAATCTTCTAATTTCCAAACTCTACTAGTACCCATGTTGAGAAGAATATTTTTATCTTCATTTCACTATTTATATTTCCCATGGTTTCAATAAGGCCCTGCCTGTGTGATGTAATATGATGCGATCACTGGAAGAATTGTGTCCCTTCATTCCAACTTTACAAAGACAAGTGAATTTCATCACTTTCAATGGATATGTTTTCTCCTTGATCGAAATAGGATGATGGGATGTTGGTTAAACCTTACATGGATTCCTACATGGATCTCATTACCTAATATGATTCTCCCTCGTCGAGTTAATTCATATTCATGGAACTCATTCCCAATTCCATCTCATTGTGGATGATGGGTAATTTTAATGATTATTTCCAGACATTTTTATTTTTTATTAAAAAAGAAGCAACCATCAGATAATAGAGTCATCATGTTGGGAATTGATTAAAATGTATAGATATTTGGAACATTGGTCTTCTATATTATTCCTCTTAGGAAGGAATCTCATATGAGGCATCTTAAGTTGTATAAACCCATGAATCTCTTATTGATAAAGTGATTACGATGCCATAGGAGTAACTCTTCCAATTATTGTTACCTCATGCATCCCATGGTTATGAATATGGTAGCTATTTGGGTAAGTTGACAATTTATATATACTATAGAGATGGATTGGGATTTATGGTTGACATGGATCGTGGCAAGAGATTAATGTCTTGTGGAGATAGACATAGGGTTGATTTCTTGTACGGAAGGATGAATGGATCAGATCACCCCATGAAGGAGGATCCAGAGTTATGGATCAAAACACCACTTAAGGAGGATATACGAGGTGTGTCACTAGGAGGTAAGATATCACACTTGGAAGGTTTACCAATGAATCAGAATGCCCTAGGTAGGTGAATCCCATGTTATGGATCAACACTCCCCTTGAGAAAGATCTGAAATGTTGATCACAATTCCCATTGAGGAAGATCCAAGAGGTTGATTAGAACACATATTGAGGAGGATCTAGGTTGCATGGATTAGAATTCACAATGAGGCTGATCGAGGAGGTGTACTACATGCCATGGTCTGGATTGAACCTCAGGGAGGATTCCTACATTCCCTATTTATAAGACAGGGATCAAAACCCACATATTTTGATGCTGTAATTAAAGGTCATGAGACAAGAATGACCCATGTAGTTTAACATCTTGTGGTAAGGATTATATTGTCATTAATGGACCATTGATGAGGGATGGTGTGGGGATTACATGTTGAATCTTACCTAGTGCTGCTAGAAGAAGTGATGACGTGGAAGGGGCTTACGTGTAGATGCTTCTCAGAGGTTCTCATTCCATGTGGGTGGTACATAGGGAGTCCTATTGATGGGAAGTGTGGGAATAATCCCATGCCAATCATATAAGGAGCATCCTATTCATATTTCATTGGTTAAGACTATATTTTTACATCATGGAGGTGGTAAACCACACGTATTCATGATTAGCATTATCGTTTCTCAACACGCATGTTTGGTTAAATTTGGATATAAAATTGACATTTAAAAATAATAATTATATTATATATATTATTTATTCATCATTAAAACCATTAATACCATCCATTAAGGGTATTAATGATAAAAACAGATGGCATCACTCGATGGAGGTGGTAGTCTGTGCAACGCACTAATGATGTAATTTTGTTTTTTAAGTGGATGGAAATGAATACCCAAGAGTTGTTACATTAATATAAAAAATAAGTATAATAATGTAACTTAATTCATAATATTATTATAGTTATAATTCATTTTTAAGATTAATATTAAGAAGAAAATTTTAATAAGGAAATAATACTTACGTTGGAGACTTAATATTTCCTTGGAATTTCTCTTGAAATTAAATAGATTAAGATAAATATGAGTGAACAGGGGATTATGTTTGTGATATATAGTTCTAGATATAGAGTAAAAGGTAATATTTTCAAGGATAAAATTGAAGGTTAAGTTCATATTTGAATAGTGGCAGTGGTACCCTTTTATAAGAGGAGAAGAGAGGCACTTTTGGAAATACTCGTCATTTTTCAATAATGTAATGACACTATTCAAGGTATAATTACAAAAAGTGTAAAAATAGGGGATGTGGGAAATTTTAATACCAAAAATAATATAAAAAAATTATTTTAAAACAAAATTTTAACATGTTTTATCTATTTCCCTTAAGTAGAATGCTTTTTAACATTTTCACCTTTTACTTAGGTAACTATTTTTTTACCATATTAATTAATTTTGATAAATAAAATTAAAATTGAAATTATTAAATAATTATAAACTTATAATTTTAAATATTAAAATAATTTTATCATATCAAATTTCTAAATGTGTGAAAATTTAATTCAAAAATAAATACAATTAATCATGTAATTTTTTTAGAAAAATGATGTTTTCAACTTTAAATTTATATATAAGATAAAATTATAATTATTACTAATAATTTTGAAATATATTAATTTATTAACAATAAATTGAATGGTATGATGATTTCATGGAAATACAAAACCAAATATCACCTTAAAAATACTTTTTTCAAAGAGAAGATCAAAAATAATATTTATAAAACTAAATTTTTTATTTATTTCTATAAATGATGGAATTGGTATTTATAATATCAAATAATATATTAAAAATGAATAAATGTATTTTTTAAATACATATTTTATTACTTATTTTTTTAATCTTTTAGTATTTTCTTACATAGAGATAAAATCATAAAAATGTATATTTTCCCCAAAACTATATTTGTAGCTAAAAATAAATCTTTTTAGAAAAAATTAAAAAAATTATACTAAGTAAATTTTCATTATAGGATTTATAAATATATTTTTTTATCAAATAAACATATTTAGAATTTTTAAATTATATTTTTTAAGAGAGGTACAATAAAAAAGAAATGGATTTTATTATAACCATTTTCAATATAAACTCATATTAATTATTTATCCACTAAATGTAATAGATATTAATAGTAAAAAAAATTAGTGTTTATTATAGATTTACTAATAATTTATTATTAATATATTTTTTTATGTTGGGTGTCACTTGTGAAACAATTTATAGAACATAGTATGTATTCTAAAGGATCCAAAATCCCAGTTCAATACATTCTCCCACCTTAAATAAATTATGTTCTCACAATTTTAATTTTTACTCCCTAATGAAGATAGTTAAGGGTATCCAAAATATTTATATTAATCAAGAGTTAATTTAAAATTAGGTATCAACCGTAGTAATTTAGGTGAGATTATGAACCACATATATTCCTTGATAAGAGGCGTCTCAAAATATTGAGTTTATTTCGAACAATGTGAGCTAAAAATCTTCCAGTATTAAGAATATTAACTTATATAATAGAATCATTTTTCAAAGAGGGATCATATTCATCCTTATAATGATATATGATCATAAGTTGGTTTGAAGTATTAATTTTGAGTTCCTTATTCTCTCAATTGACTTGGAATCCATATAAAGAGAGTTATTCAATGTCTAAAACGACATTAAATTCCCCTTGAGTAATACTTAATAATATTCACATATATAATATTCCCATAAATATAATACTATGATACAATAATAATATAAGATAATATAAACTCCTTAGGGTGTTTATTTTATGCTCTTAGAAAACATCCTAGGCATACTAGGGTGGCTAGAATTAGATTACAATTGTATATCCACAAATTTAAAGTGGTGGGTGAGTGAAACTTTTGACCTTATTTTTTATGAACTAATTTAATCAAGATGGATAACATAATATTTCCATTATTTAATTGTTTTATAAGGTTGTTGATGTTTCTTATCCTTGTTGTTGATTTTTTAAGGAAAATTTTTCATAATTCAAAAAATCCAGACATTTGAGGAAATAAACATTATTCAACTCTATTTCATTGATCAATTCTTTCATCATAGATTTATGATCACGAGATCAGTATAAAATCATTTTAACACTTGAAACACTTTATTGTTACTATGCGAAGTTCCCTTGAGATCTTCTTCCAATATTTTTAGAATATGAGAAGTTAAACCTTTTTTCCTTCATCATCTTAAAAACATGATATTATATAAAAATCTATTATTATATTATTTGATGAGTTCAGATGTTTGGAAATACTCTTGTTATTACTCATAACTCAAAATAGTTGGGCGAGCATGACCATAAGGTTTTTAATACCAACTTATATCCCACTTGGTATCTCATTACCATATTTTCCATCACATATATTGTTAATTTGATTTATTCTTTATATATCCATTTATATATCCAAAAAGATTTAATCAATAGTGATAAATATTTACAATATGAAAGAATTATGAAAAAATCTACATCAAAATGGGTTACTCTTTGAAACTATCACATTATCTTATATTTCAACCTATATCACTCTTGGTTCAATCTATGATTCTTTAGGTTAGGTTCTCCCATAATTCAAATCATAATTCCTTAACTTAATAATACCTTCTTAATGGATTTTAAATAGAATCCAATTAACCAAATAATATCCCCTGGGAGTTTCAAACTAGGGGTACAGTTAGTAACCATTATCATGCACCAGGAAACGAATGAGTTAATACCCAACACACCCTCTTTGGTATTATTAAACCTAGGTAAATATGTGATAGAGTATACATCAAATTGTAGTATCCATACAAGGATTTATTTCTAGGTATATCCATTCACTCAATACTTTACCAATATTTCATGATATTATCCTATACTGAGAATCATCCCTTGATATTTTTTCCTAGGATTTTCACTAAAGTTATATAAACTAATAACCAGAAGTAGCTGAATTAATCTTTGAAAATAACTAATCCTTTCCTCTGATATAAACCATAGATACTAATGATAAACATATATAAATAATAAATTGAAACTATTATTTAATTAATACATTTGAAAAATAGTCACAAAATTCAAGGATCGATAGGTTAAGTGTATTGATGTTTAGCTATAAAAACATCTTATTTTTTTGCACTTGTGAAAATTTCTCAATAATTTTTCACCTCTTGACCCTTTTCTAGATATCTCACATGAAATAATCATCATCATAACATGGGGGTTGTAATCTTAAGAAAGGGGTGAGCTCAAACACATAGTAAAGGAAACAAATTATCACATATTAATAGATTGTAAACGTATATGAGAACATTAGGAATATATAAAAATCATTAAAAATATAAAAAATACCTTATATAATAATTATAAAAAATATTTGAGTAACATAAGATAATAAAAAAATCATTAACAGAGAATAAAAGATATATCTTGGCTCAAACACATCTAAATAATCATATAACATGTGATCATGGAAAAAAGTGTGGAATACTTAAAAAATAAGTCATAATCAAGAATACATTACATTTCATGGAAATGAAATACATATTGAAAATTTAATATAATTTAATGAAAAAATTGGAAATGTGGCACAACCATAATTATAGGAAAATTATAACAAACAAAATTAGTGTACATTCTTAGGCTTGGGATAATCTCTTCTGTACCCTTAATCATTGTATAAAATATCCCATATACTCCTTTGGCTTGGGGTTAAATTCTTCCTTGTACCCTTTTTATTGGGATAAATACACTCGTGCACCTCATTATCTTGGGGAAAATTCTCCTCTATACCTCATTACATTGGGATAAATATTCTCATGTACCTTTTGGCTTGTGATTAATCCTCTCATGTTACCTTTTGAGTTCATTAGACATAAAATTAAACCAATGCATTGGAGGGTGATATATGACCCCACACATAATTATCCATACATTCATGTTCCATAAAAAATCAATCATAAACACATATTTATGAACCAATGAAAAAATAATGGGTTTATTAAACATCCAAATGGAAATCATTCACTTTTTATAAAGAATAAACACAAATAAAATGGGTTTTATAAAACATTGTAATGAATTAAAATAACAAAATGAATTAAATTCTTTGAAACAAAAAACTAAATCACCCAAAATAATCACATAACATGAACTAAATAAATCCTAGGATACCAAATCATTAATTTAATAAAATAAATCATATTATAATAATATATAGATGGAATTTAAAAAATCACTTCCTAAAAGATAAACTGTAGAGGGTAAATGGAAGTAAAAATACAAAAAATTTAGGGAACAAAAATTTAAAAACAATAAAGTACAAAAATAATTTCAAAAGGAATTTGTGAAGGGAAAATGAAGAATTTTAAAAATATTAATATAAAGAGTTCTGAATAAAATATCTTTGAAAATACATAAATTCTTCAAAAAAAAGAGAATTTAAAATACTTTAAAAAATGTTTACATTTTAAAAAATATTTAATAATAGATATTTGAAAAGGATATATAGTTTTCATGAAAAGGGCGTGAATATACATTGAAAAGTTTTAATTTTTAAAATAATATTTAATAATGGAAAATTTTAAAAAATATAGAATTTTTTCAATAAAATAATTGAAAATACATTGAAATTTTTTATTTTTAAAACTAATATTTAATAATGGATCCTATAAAAATATATAAAAGTTATAGAAATAAAATGTGTATTGTATAATAAAAGTTTTAATTTGGAGAGGATAAAAAACCAATTTGAACATTTCCAAATAATCTCATTAAAACCCCACATTTTTAAAAGGGTGATAAAAGACATTGATTTAAATTGATTAAAGGGATGAATAAGGATCATTGAACATAAATACAATTTGAGTTTCCTATAGAGAAAGATAGATATTTTTGTGATGTAAAATCATTGATATGGATGAAGAATCCATTAAAAGTAATAGTAAATATTCTTAACAAAAAAACATTTTAAAAAAACCATAGAATCACCAAGAAAAAATAACTTGGTATGAAATATTATTTACTGAGAAAATAATGTGAAAATAAAACATAAAATCATCTTATGTGTTGATCCCAAGTTTTATTTTTTATTAATGGTTTAATATGTGAAGTGATGATTCTGGAATAATTTTTATAGATTTATTGAATAAAATTGGATGTCATGGTTTGACAGTAGTACATCTAATAGTGATGGTTGTTGAATCTCTATTAATTCTAAATAAATAAGAAAGTGACAATAAGATAACGTATATTTTATATAACAATAAATAAATAAGTGAAGCCCATGCAAAATGCATGCAGAATTTATGTAATGGCCATGAAAAAAATATTTATATTTTTCATTTTTAATCATTAAAGAAAATTTCTAATACTTATTGGAATTTTTATTTGGACTATCTATAATATTTAAGTTATAGACTTGTTCTAATTTTTAGCCAAAAAATATGGCCAACCATAGGATCTGGGATCCAGATTAATGCCATGTTTTTTATAGAGCACCTCAACCACATAGAAGACTTGGCTCACAGATCCAACATGGTGGAGGGAGAGTTAGCAGATTGTATAAATCCCATAGTATTACAAGCTTGGGAGAGATCACATATGAGTGGCCATGTGGTTTGGTGTAGGTGAGGCGCACCTCGTAAAGCCGGTGTGTATAGTGTTGTGGGTTCAGAACCCCACTTCCGGATAGAACGTTGAGCGACAGAAGATAGTTTATAAATATTCACTTATCCAAAGAGATCTTCGATGAGGGACAAGCATGAACAACACACTGTTAATACTTTTAAAAACATAAGAATATAATGTTTGTTTCTCGATTTATTTAATATTAGTTTTCCGATCAATTCGTGACATCAACTTTAACCAAATCCTTCATTGAAGAGCAGTATGATAAAGTTCTTCATGTTAAGAGATTTCATGACTGGATCACAACTCAAGATTGTTATATGATTGAGATCTTTACAAGAATAATACATACCCACCATTAATGAAATCACCTTCTTTTTTGGATGCATATATTTGAAGATGTTAACATTAATGAATGTATATAAAGTTCCAAGATATTATTAGTGCATATTATAGTTTATGGATGAGATATAATATTTAAAATTATGATAATTTTTTGTCTCACTTGAGGCATAATAGCAAAGGAAAATAAAACTTGATTTTTCGGGGGCACATAGTTCACATAGAGATTAAAATTTTGAAAGATATAGGGTTCAAAATATTGATATATGCAGATATTTTCAACTCACTGATGATGATCCTTGACATGGAAGAAATATCGAAGAAATTTGGTGCAAGGAAGTGGCGATCCTTTCATATAAAATATAATAAATAGGACTTGATAATGGTTGTTATCCATCTTTGAGAGATCTCTTGGTTTCCATAGAAACAAAGAATGCAGAAAGAATTATTTCAGGAGGAGGAGTTCCATGAATATCTCTACTTTACTAAATAAGGGGATCCCATAGTAAATCGACTTTTTTTACACACACTCGAAGTGATTTGTAAAGAAATTGTTCCATGAAACCATTCAATATTACATGATACTCTTATGAAAAACCTTCTTGGATTGTGCACACTATATTGGGATTTCATGAACTGGTGGATATAACCTCACTTTGTTATGCAAAGAATAAAAGAAAGAGATAACTCAAGATTTATCATACCTGTATGATGCTTGAGACACACTATAACTTTCTTGTTTTACTTAGACAAAGAATAATTACATCCACATCATATAGTTTTCATGATGAATTTGGTTTGAGAAGTCCATGTATATAGTTTACATGAAGAATAAGTGAAATCACATGATACACTTGTGAGAAAAAATAATGGAAATTACGTGCATATATTAATGTAATACGTGGATGAAATACCACTTGAGACAGTAACCAAAACGGAATATTAAAAATCAAATAGAATTATAATAAAGGGAATCTATTTGTTATAGGTTTATTCAATTATTATGATTCAACCTTGAATGAATTAGAATAAACTATGTTTCAGAGGACCTATGAAAGTTTTTATCCATGTATGAAGTATAATAGAAAGTATCTTGGGTTTTACAGGATTATTCTTGCATAAGATAATCTAAGAAGATGTTTTTTTGAAAAAATTGAACACATTTAGCGAGGATAGAAAAACTAATTGCCTGGTCGTTATTGCACTAAGGTAATTGATCATTCAAAGGTGATCATAACTATTGAGTATGATCTAAATACCTGATTAGTTACAGTTGAAGTCACATTAAGTGTACACGAGAAAGTGTGATTTAACAAGATCATAGAGGAATATCTAAAGACCATCTTATAGTGGATAAACTCTAAAGTAAGTAATAAGTCTCTTGGTTGGATCCAATAGAATATCAAGTCTTTCAGTTATATTTGGAAGCAAAATAATTCTCTCAGTTGGATCTTGGAGTTAAAGAAGGAAGTTGTGAGGTATAACCAATTGAGGTAGAAGAGTTGTATTGTTGGGGTGTATAGCTAGGATCAACTAGAGGATTGAATATAAGGGTGTATAACAAGTTTCTATCTAAGATGATTTAATTGATAATATGATTATAGTATAGAATCCATGCTGGGGTGGGGGTAACTAACATATAAAAGAGTAGGAATTTATACCAAAACTTGTAAATACAATGTACTATGATATCTCTTATAATTTCTACATATGAGGTGAGAACACGAGATATTACTGAGTGGATTGAGAACCTCAAAAAGTTAAATAGGTTTAATTCCAAATAAAATAATTTATAAAATAAAACCACTGATTCACCCCCTCTCAATGGTCATTCTGAATGGGGGCTCTACATTTTTTTGTCAATGAGTCAATACATGAAGTGATGATGCTTAGAAAATCATTATAGATTCATTAAATTTCATTGTATGTGATTATTAAATAATTATCCATGTAATTCTGATGATTATTGATCTGCTCTTAATTCCAAATACATGTGCAAGTGATATTAACATATTTCACATTTATTATAACAATGGAGAAAAAAGTGAAAGCCATGAAAAATGCATGAGTAATTTATGTAAAGTCCATGAAAAGATATATTTTTAATTTTTATGATTAATTCTTGAATAAAATTGAGAATATGGATGAGAATTTTTATTTGGACTATATTCCATATTTCACATAGTTTTTTTTCTAAGAATTAAGAAAAAAACATAGCCAACCACATGGCCTAGGATCTAGCTCAATCAGATGTTTTGGTAGCAGTACCTCAAAAATGTGGGAGAGATAGATCATAATCCCCACATGGAAACAAGGGAGTGACTGGGACACATATGGCCCACAAGATCTAACACTTAGGTGAGAGAACATGGGAGTGGGAAGGTGGGATAGAATATGTGAGGCACATCCCATGAATCCCTTGTGTGTAGTGTTGCGGGTGTCGAACCTAGCTTCAGATAGAGTATTGAGTGACATGAGATAGTTTATAAATCATTACTTGACCAAAGAATTCTTCAATGTGGGAAAATAACATACAAAAAATTATTAATATAATTAAAATTTTAGATTTATAATATTGGGAACATGATTAATTTAATCTTATCCATCTGATCGATTCGAGCCATCATCTTCAACCTTGAACTTCATCAGAGAGATGTATGTCAGATTTTATCATACCAAGAGCTTCCACGACTAGAGCACAACTTGAGGTGGTTGTATTATTGAAATAATAAGAAGAATAAGATGAACCTCCAATCATTAAATCTTCATATTTCATTAATGAAGATATTCGAAGAAGATAACATTTCAAATGGAAACATAGTTACAGGAGAAAGTTCATGCATCCACCGGTGCATAAATGAGTTCAAAGATTTATATTAATGATAATTTATCATTAAATATGAGGAATAGTCATGAATAAAAATATGAATTTATTTTTTTACATCACATATTTCATGTCAATATTTAAATATTAAAACCAACAGTGTTTAAAATTTTAAGATATGTTGAAATTTTCAGCGCATTGATGATTCTCCATGAACTTATATAAATATAGATGATGAGGTGGTTCAAGGAAGTGGTGATCATTTCACATAAAATCAAAATAACCAAGTCCTTCAAATGGGTTCTTATCATCTTTGAAAGAGATCTCAATTTACATATAAATATATTGTTCGTGAAACATTGTTTTATAAGGGGGAGTTCTATTATGATCTTTGATTTTATGAAGAAGGATATCCCATACGAATTTTGATTGCATTACGAATACTATAAGTGAATAAAAAATAATTGGTTCAGAATCAATTTAGGATTTCATGATACTTTTAGAAATAACCTTATTGGTTTTCATGAACTATACTGATATTCCACGAACTAGTGGATGTAATCTCACTATGTTAGCTGAAGGGGAATGGAAAGAGATAACTCTTTATTTCCCACAATTTCTTGAATATTGAGATTCCTAAAACATGAGCAATATACTTGCGTAATGAATAGTGAAATCCACATCCCTACTGTTTTCAAGAAGAATTTTGTTTGATATGGTCACATATATAGTTTACATGATGAACCAGTGACATCTTGTTATACAATTTCACGAAACAATAGTGAAAAATGCAATTATACATTCATGGAATACATACATGCATAATCACTTGAGATAATAACCAAAATTAAATGTTTAGATTAATATAGAATTATAATAAAGTAAATATATTTATTCTAGGGTTATTAAAAGTTTATGAATCAACCTTCCATGAATTAGAATAAAACAATATTGAGAATACCCATGCATGTTTTTATCCATATAGTAAGTTTCTTGAAAGTATATTGGATTGTGTAATATTATTATTTTATAAGATAATCAATGAAATATTTTGTGTGAGCCACTTTCACACATTAAGGGAGGTTAGGGCTTTTATATCAGAAAGAATAATTAACCATGAATTGTTTCACTAAAGAATAAGATCATTCAGAAGTTATTATAATTATTGAGAAAGTTCAAAAACCTGATTAGTAGCTGATGAAGGTACTTAAAGTGTACATGAGCTAGTGTGATTCAATAAGATTTTGGTCAAAGATAAAAAGATCACCCTGTATTAAATCAAAACTAAAGTAGGGATAAAGTCTCTCAGTTAGAGATGAGTGTAGAGTAAGTATTACAATTGGATTTGGAAGTAGAATAAGTTTCCCAGTTGGAGATAGGAGTGGGAGAAGTTGGTTGGTGTGTATAACCAAATGGTAAGACGGGTTGGATTATTTGGGGGGGGGGGGTATAAATAGGATCATGTAGAGGATTGAATACTAGTATGTATAACTGATTTCTTTCAAAACCATTGTAATTTATAATAATATTATACTGGAGAATCCATGTTCTGTTCTATCTCTTATCAATTCTGCATATGAGGTGAGACTGTGAGATATTACTGAGTGGATCGAGAACCTCAATAAGTTTAAGAAGTTTAATTCAGAATAGAATAATTAATAAAAGTAATCAACAAATTCACCCCTATACGTGGTAAGTCTATTATTGGGATCTATATTAGATAATAATCGATCAATCTTGAAAGATAATATCCAAATAAGAATGATTATGACTCAGGGAAGAGATTTGAGTCATGAAAAGCTCTAACAACTTGAGGAACATTTATATCAAATCCTAGTGAAAGAGAGTGATTAATATTGAACTTAATTTATCATGAATAAAAGTAAATTTATTATATAATATCTCAAATAGGAATTATATACACCACATAAATTCAATTGGGAGTATAAAATAAAATTTATCCCAAAGTTGAAATATTTCAGACAAAACCCTTACGACCTAGGTAAGAATTCAATCAAAATCCCCATAAAATGGAGAGAAATAATTGTACATCAAATACCATTAATAAAATATAATTAATGAAATTTTATATCATATATGTTTTATATACACCATTTAAATAAAAATTTGTTCATAAATATGAACTATGTCTTAATGAAGTGAAATTGAGATGAAATACCCCTACAAATTTTATAATTTTTGAATAAAAAATCCATGAGAGGTGTAACATTAAATTGAAAATTTAATATCGTGAAAAGAAATGAATCATGATTAAATTATGTAAAATGGATAGTATTTACACCATTGATATGAAAAAAAAATTATAACGTAATCATGAATCAAAGATCAGAGTTTGAGACGAAAAACCTTACCTTGTTTCCTAGCTTAGTTCATGACACTCTAAATTCCAATAAAAAAGAAAAACTAACTTAATATCCTATTTGAAAACCTTAATCATAAATATTACTCTTTTATAATCCTCATTAAAATTTTTATCATGAGAAAATTAATTATTTATATCATATCATGACCATTGGGTGTTAATTTTTTTTACTATTTTGTGTATGTTATATAATTTTGATATTATTGACCACAATTTTATAACAATTTAATTATTGATATATGATGTATGCCTATCATGGGGTGTGGTAAAAAGAAATTATAATTTTCCTAGTGCATCAAAGTGGATGACCAGAGTCATCTCACTTGAGGAGCCTTTTAATTTGTTTACCTACTTTATCTAAATCACTAATTCGATATCATTTTGTTGTTTTAAGTTTTAAATGAAAACATTGAAAATGTTTTTGGGATTTTTATTACTTTTATAATGACATGAAATATTTAAATTTATACTAACATGAAAATCTAAACAAAATTAGTTAATAAAAAAAGTACTTGTTCCTAGGGTGAGTATTGGGTTCAATCATTATTTTACTTTTTATGTTTTCTTTTAGTATGATAATCCAAACATGAAATATCTTGTTTTAATTAAAATTCTTTATTTAGAAATTATGAAATATCACCAAAATAAAGAGCACTCTAAATTTCACCTCTTCATTTAATCAAGGTTTATGACTGATTTTATTAATATTTTTATGACTTATTATATACTACCTTTAATGATTTTATATGAAATGTGCATAACTTGTGTGAAATATTAATGTTTTAATACTAAATATAATTTTTGAGCATTTTTAGAAGTAGTCCAATTGAGTCAGTTTACTATTTTTTTATAACTATCATCTTACAGATCAAAATTTAATGGTTATTATTTTCTAGTATTCCACTTTTAATATAAAACATTTAATTAGAAGGAATCTTGGGCCAATTATGCCATTTGAAGGGTCATATAGATCAAAAAAGAAGGCCCACATAATCTGTGAAAAAACTATATCATCCATAAAGATTGAAATGTTGGGCTCAATCCAGATGTTCAAATTAATTCATTCTACAAAAACGTTTGGGGGACAATGTAATGAGTCTTTGATAAAAATTTCATGTCCAGACTCCAAAGAAAAGAGGCCCAACTGATTCATTTAAACTCAGCCCACCATTCTGGTCAGGAAATAAAATTAGTACAGTATTCATGACATGTGTCCAGATCTAGTCATCATATCAGGCTGATATTTTTTATTATGAAAGAGGAGATATATCCAGATGACGTTTCTGAATAAAGAATTTGTATTTGAAGACATATTCCTATTCAAAAATCCATTCACATTTTGGCTATTTAAAAAGGAAGGATAGAAATGGAATGTTTAACATAGTTTATCAAAACTATCATAACATTGGCTCCATAAGTTCAAATTCCTCCAAATTTTGATATTAGTTGGAAAACATTATTATCTAAATCTTTTAAGAAGGAGATATATCTAGATTCAGCTGTATGGATGTCCAAATCGTCAATCCAAGTGCTGGGATGGTTTTGGAATGCAAACAGTCCACCACCTTGGGCTATAAATACACCCCCTTCTCTCCTTTCAAAACGGTTGGCATTTCAGAAGAGAGTATAACATATTGACATGAACAAAGCATTGAAAAGGGATTTGGAGGACCTTCCATACTCAAATTTTCACTTGATATATCCTTCCCACTCGTACAGTCATGACCTTTAGCGGCCACCAAAAGCTGTCGCTAAAGGTCTATAGCAGCCGCCCAAGGTGACCGCTAAAGGTGGCCATGGAAACAGCTATAGCGGCCGCCAAATGGCGACCGCTATATGCTCTCCATTTATCAACCGCCAAATGGCAGCTGCTATAGATTTTAAATTTGTTTTTTTAAAAATTCAATTACACAATAATATAAACCCAAATAAATCTAATCAGTCATCTTCCAAGATCCACATCCATCATCAAATAAAACTGCATAACAAAATTTAATAACAAAATTAGTACTGAATAATAATTAGAATGTTGCATGGTGGTTTTAGGTCAATCTGTGGTCGTCCGCTATGAATTTGACTGTTAGATGCCCGTTTTGGCCGTTTATGACACCAGAAATGCGTTCTCGGTCACCGTGGACACACGACACGTCCAATTGACGATCCGTCTACTTGACCACTTCCCAAATCAATCACCCGTATTTGCCTTCTGATTTCAATCCATTCCAACTTTGTTCGGCCCGTTTGGACCCCCCACACGCGTTTATGAAGCGCGCACATCACTTAAAACACACATATTGAGCCATACCGTGCAAACCGCATGTCTAATTGACATTTACTCTATGCATACACGTCAAGAATATTTATTAGAATGTTTCACAGTGGTTTCAGGTCAATCTGTGGTCGTCCTCTATGAATTTGACCCTTAGACGCCCGTTTTGGCCGTTTATGACACCAGAACTGCGTTCTCAGTCACCGCGGGCACATGACATGTCTGATTGATGTTCCATCTGCTCGACCACTTCCCAAATCACTCACCTGTGTTTGTCGTCTGATTTTAGGCCATTCTGACTTCATTCGGCCCGTTTGGACCCCCACGCGCGTTTATGAAGTGCGCACATCACTTAAAACACGCATATTGAGATGTACCGTGCAAATAGCACATCCGATTGACGTGCCGTCTATGCGTACATGTCACGAATTATAATTAGAATGTTTCACGGCGTTTTCAGGTCAATCAGAGGTCGTCCGCTATGAATTTGACCGTTAGACGCCCGTTTTGGCCGTTTATGACACCCGAACTACGTTCTCGGTCACCACGGGCACACGGCACGTCCGATTGATGTGACGTCTACTCGAACACTTAGAAATTAACTCACCCGTATTTGTCATATGATTTCAGGCCATTTCGACTTGGTTCAGACCGTTTCGACCCCCCTCACACGCGTTTGTGAAGTGCGCGCATCACTTAAACACCCATATTGAGCCTTACCGCGCAAACCGCACGTCTGATTGACGTGCCGTCTGCGCGTACATGTCATGAATAATAATTATATTGTTGCATGGTGGTTTCAGGTCAATCAAAGGTCATCCGCTATGAATTTGACCGTTTAATGCCCGTTTTGTCCGTTTATGACACCAGAACTGCGTTCTCGGTCACCGCGAACACACGGTACGTCCGATTGATGTACCGTCGGCTCGAACACATCAAAAATCACTCACCTGTATTTTTAATCTGATTTCAGGCCATTCCGACTTCGTTCGGTCCGTTTGGACCCCCTCACGCGTGTTTATGAAGCACACACATCACTTAAAACACGCATATTGAGCCTTACCGCGCAAACCACATGTCCAATTGATGTGTCGTCTATGCGTACACATCACGAATAATAATTATATTGTTTCACGGTGGTTTTTGGTCAATCCGAGGTCATCCGCTATGAATTTGACCGTTTGATGCCAGTTTTGGCCGTTTATGACACCAGAACTGCGTTCTCGGTCACCGTGGGCACACGACACTTCCGATTGACGTGTTTTCTGCTCGAACACTTCACAAATCACTCACCCATATTTTTCGTCTTATTTCAGGCCATTCCAACTACATTCGGCCCGTTTGGACCCCCCCCCACACGCGTTTATGAGGCACGCACATCACATAAAACACGCATATTGAGCCGTACCATGCAAACCGCATGTCCGATTGACATGCCGTCTGTGCGTGCACATCACGAATAATGATTAGAATGTTTCACGGTGGTTTCAGGTCAATACGAGGTCGTTCTCTATGAATTTGACCATTTGACGCTCGTTTTGTCCGTTTATGACACCAGAACTGCGTTCTCGGTCACCGCGGGCACACAACATGTCTGATTGATGTGATGTCTACTCGACCACTTCAAAAATCACTCACCCGTATTTTTCGTTTGATTTCAGGCCATTAAGACTTTGTTCAGCCCGTTTGGACCCCCCACACGCGTTTATGAAGTGCGCACATCACTTAAAACACGCATATTGAGCCGTATCGCGCACACCGCACGTCCGATTGACGTTCCGTTTGCGCGTACACATCACAAAATAATAATTAGAATGTTGCACGGTAGTTTTAGGTCAATACGTGGTCGTCCACTATTAATTTGACCTTTAGACGTCCATTTTGGCCGTTTATGACACCAGAACTACATTCTCGGTCACCGCAGGCACATAGCACGTCCGATTGACGTGTCGTCTGCTCAACCACTTCACAATTCACTCACCCATATTTGTCGTCTGAATTCATGCCATTCCTAATTCGTTCGGCCTATTTGGACCCCCTCACGCGCGTTTATAAAGCGCGCATCACTTAGAACACGCATATTGAGTCTTATCGCGCAAACCGCACGCCCGATTGACGCGCCATCTACGCGTACACATCACGAATAATAATTATATTGTTTCAAGGTGGATTCAGGTCAATCTATGGTCGTACGCTATGAATTTGACCGTTTGACGCCCGTTTTGTCCGTTTATGACACCAGAACTCTGTTCTCAGTCACCGCGGGCACACGACATGTCCGATTGACATGTCGTCTGCTTGACCACTTCGCAATTCACTCACCCGTATTTTTTGTCTGATTTGAGGCCATTCCGACTTCGTTCGGACCATTTGGACCCCCCTCACGCGCGTTTATGAAGCGCATGCATCACTTAAAACACACATATTGAGCCTTACCGCGCAAACCACACGTCCGATTGATGTAACGCCTATGCGTACACATCATGAATAATAATTATATTGTTTCAAGGTGGTTTCAGGTCAATCTGAGGTCGTCCGCTATGAATTTGACCGTTTGACGCCCGTTTTGGCCATTTATGACACCAGAACTGCGTTCTCGGTTATCGCGAGCACAGGACATGTCCGATTGATGTGCCGTCTGCTCGAACACTTCAAAAATCACTCACCCTTATTTGGCGTCTGATTTCAGGTCATGCCGACTTCATTTGGCCCGTTTGGACGCCCCAGGCGCGTTTATGAAGCGCGTGCATAACTTAAAACACACATATTGAGCCGTACCGCGCAAACCGCATGTACAATTAACATTCCATCTCCACGTACACATCATGAATAATAATTAGAATGTTTCATGGTGGTTTCAGGTCAATCCGAGGTCGTCCTCTATGAGTTTGACCGTTAGACGCCCGTTTTGGCCGTTTATGACACTAGAACTGTGTTCTCGGTCACCGCGGGAACACGGACCGTCCGATTGACGTGCCGTCTTCTCGAACACTTCAAAAATCACTTACCTGGATTTGTCGTCTGATTTCAGGCCATTCCGAATTCATTCGGACCGTTTGGACCCCCCACGCGCGTTTATGAAGCGCGCACATCACTTAAAACATGCATATTGAGCCATACCGCGCAAACCACACGTCCGATTGACATTCCGTCTACGCGTACATGTTAATAATAATAATTAGAATGTTTTACAGTGGTTTCATATCAATCTGTGGTTGTCCACTATTAATTTGACCGTTAGACGCCCGTTTTGGCCGTTTATGACACCAGAACTGCGTTCTCGGTCACCGTGGGCACACAACACGTCCGATTGACGTGCCGTCTACTCAACCACTTCGAAATTCACTCAAATATATTTTTTTTCTGATTTCAGGCCATTCTGACTTCGTTCGGACCATTTCGACCCCCCTCACGCGCATTTATGAAGCGCGCGCATCACTTAAAACACGCATATTGATCCTTACCGCGCAAACCACACGTCTGATTGATGTGACGTCTACGCGTACACATCACAAATAATAATTATATTGTTTCACGGTGGTTTTAGGTCAATCCGTGGTTGTCCGCTATGAATTTGACCGTTTGACGCCCGTTTTGGCCGTTTATGACAGTAGAACTACATTCTCGGTCACCGCGGGCACACGGCACGTCCGATTGACATGCCATCTACTCAAACACTTTGAAATTCACTCACCTGTATTTTTTGTCTGATTTCAAGCCATTCTGACTTCGTTCGTCTCGTTTGGACCCCCCTCACGCGCGTTTATGAAGCGCGTGCATCACTTAAAACACGCATATTGAGCCTTACCACGCAGAACACACATCCGATTGATGTGCCGTCTGTGCGTACACGTCACAAATAATAATTATATTGTTCCACGGTGGTTTCAGGTCAATCCGAGGTCATTCTCTATGAATTTGACTGTTTCACGCCCGTTTTGGCCGTTTATGACACTAGAACTACGTTCTCGGTCACCGCGAGAAAACGACACATCCGATTGATGTTCCGTATGCTCAAACACTTCAAAATTCACTCACCCATATTTTTCATCTGATTTCAGGCCATTCCGACTTTGTTCGGCCCGTTTGGACCCCCTCATGCGTGTTTATGAAGTGCGTGCATCACTTAAAACACGCATATTGAGCCTTACCGTGCAAAACGCATGTCCGATTTACGTTTAGTTTGTGCGTACACGTCATGAATAATAATTAGAATGTTTCTCAGTGGTTTCAGGTCAATCCATGGCCGTCTGCTATTAATTTGGCCGTTAGACGCCCGTTTTGGCCATTTATGACAACATAACTGCATTCTCGGTCACCACGGGCACACGACACGTCCGATTGACGTTTCGTCTGCTCGACCACTCTGAAATTCACTATCCCGTATTTTTCGTCTGATTTCAGGCCATTCTGACTTCGTTCGGCCCGTTTGGACCCCCCTCACGCGCGTTTATGAAGCGCGCGCATCACTTATAACACGCATATTGAGCCTTACCACGACTGACATGCCGTCTATGCATACATGTCACGAATAATAATTATATTGTTTCACAGTGGTTTCAGGTCAATCCGAGGTCGTCCGCTATGAATTTGACCGTTTGACGCCCGTTTTGGCCGTTTATGACACCAGAACTGCGTTCTCGGTCACCGTGGGCACACAGAACGTCCGATTGACATGCCGTCTACTCGAACACTTCAAAAATCACTCACCCGTATTTTTTGTCTGATTTCAGGCCATTCCGACTTCGTTCGGCCCGTTAGGACCCCCCACGCGCGTTTATGAAGCGCGCACATCACTTAAAAAAAGCATATTGAGCCGTACCGCACAAACCGCACATCTGATTTACATTCCGTCTGTACGTACACATCAAGAATAAAAATTAAAATGTTTCACGGTGGTTTCAGGTCAATCTGAGGTCATCCGCTATGAATTTGACCGTTTGACGCCCGTTTTGGCCGTTTATGACACCGGAACTGCGTTTTCGGTCACCGCGGGCACACAACATGTCCGAATGACGTGCCGTATGCTCAACCACTTCGAAATTCACTCACCCGTATTTTTCATCTGATTTTAGGCCATTCCGACTCCGTTCGGCCCGTTTGGACCCCCCTCACGCGCGTTTATGAAGCACTCACATCACTTAAAACATGCATATTGAGCCTTAACGCGCAAACCGCACGTTCGATTGACGTGCCGTCTGCGCGTACACATCACAAATAATAATTATATTGTTTCACGGTGGTTTCAGGTTAATCCGAGGTCGTCTGCTATGAATTTGACCGTTTGACGCCCGTTTTGGCCGTTTATGACACCAGAACTGCGTTCTCGGTCACCACGAACACACGGCACGTACGATTGACATGTCGTCTGATCAAACACTTCACAAATCACTCACCTGTATTTTTCGTCTGATTGCAGGCCATTCTGACTTCGTTCGGCCCGTTTGGACCCCCCCACGTGCGTTTATGAAGCGCGCACATCACGTAAAACACGCATATTGAGCCTTACCGCACAAACCACACATCTGATTAACGTTCCGTCTACGCGTAAACATCACAAATAATAATTATAATGTTGCACGGTGGTTTCAAGTCAATCTGTGGTCGTCCTCTATGAATTTGACCATTTGATGCCCGTTTTGGCCGTTTATGACACCAGAACTACGTTCTCGGTCACCGCGGGCACATGGTACGTCCGATTGATGTTCCGTCTACTCCAACACTTTACAAATCACTCACCTATATTTTTCTTCTGATTTCAGGCCATTCTGACTTTGTTCGTCCCATTTGGACCCCCCTCACGCGCGTTTATGAAGCGCGCACATCACTTAAAACACGCATATTGAGCGTTACTGCGCAAACCACACGTCTTATTGACATTTCGTCTATGCGTACACATCACTAATAATAATTATATTGTTGTACGATGGTTTCAGGTCAATACGAGGTCGTCCACTAGGAATTTGACTGTTTGACGCCCGTTTTGGCCGTTTATGACAGCAGAACTGTGTTCTTGGTCACCACAGGCACACGGCACGTCCGATTGACGTGATTTCTGCTCGACCACTTCAAAAATAACTCACCCGTATTTTTCATCTTATTTCAGGCCATTCTGGCTTCGTTCGGCCCATTTGGACCCCCCCACGCGCGTTTATGAAGCGCGTGCATCACTTAAGACACACATATTGAGGCTTACCGCGCAAACCACACGTACGATTGACATGCCGTCTGTGCATACACATCACGAATAATAATTAGAATGGTGCATGGTGGTTTCAGGTCAATCCGGGGTCGTCCGCTATGAATTTGACTGTTAGATGCCCGCTTTGGCCGTTTATGACACCAGAACTGCGTTCTCAGTCACCGCCGGCACACGACACGTCCGATTGACGTGCCGATTGCTTAACCACTTCCCAAATCAATCACCCATATTTTTAGTCTGATTTCAGGACATTCCGACTACTTCTGGCACATTTGGACCCCCCACGCGCGTTTATGAATCACACGCATCACTTAAAACACGCATATTGAGCTTTACCGCGCAAACCGCACGTCCGATTGATGTTCTGTCTGCGCGCACACATCACGAATAAAAATTATATTGTTTCATGGTGGTTTCAGGTCAATACAAGGTCATATGATATGAATTTGACCGTTTGACACCCGTTTTGTCATTTACGACACCATAACTGTGTTCTCGGTCAACGCGGGCACACGACACGTCCGATTGACGTGCCGTCTGCTCAACTACTTCACAAATCACTCACCTGTATTTTTCGTCTGATTACAGGCCATTACGACTTCGTTTAGCCCATTTGTACCCCCCCACACGCATTTATGAAGCGCACACATCACTTAAAACACGCATATTGAGCCGTACCACACAAACCGCACGTCCTATTAACGTGCCGTCTACGCGTACAAGTCACGAATAATAATTAGAATGTTTCACGGTGGTTTTAGGTCAGAAATACTAAAAAACTAATCTAGGTAAAAAAGGAAAATTATATTCAGCAAGGATATAAAAACTTCTAGAGAATTCATCAACAGAAATGAAATTACCTCATGCATGGGGTTTATTCTCATCTAGATGACCAATATCACTGCGATGTCCACCATCTGTATTTGGAGCCTACAATATATATCAATATTACGTATCTTAAACATATCAATAAAAGTCAATCTGAGTATGGTTTGTTTTATTGTCTACCTATGGCGCCACTTGTTGCGTCGTCATATCATCGATACACGATGACATCTGTGACAACCTCTCCTCATACTCTACATGTAACTGCTGAAACTGTGCATCAAAATTGCGCTGCATATCCTGCATGGAAGCATCTATCTCAGCCTGTGTGCGAATCCATGACTCTCTACATGAACCCACCACATCTTCTCTAACAACTTCATGTCATGGGACACCACCGCCATAAGTCAAAGAATAACCATGACCATCACGCCCCATGACACGGTAAAATATTTCATCTCTACGCACAATAATACGCCGTTGATCCTCTGGAAACTCTGCTTACTGAGCGTCAAACTGATCCTGTAGCATATAATGAATCAATGAAGAAATATTAATAATTTATATAAAATAAAAATACATTTATTAGTAAATAATTTTCTTACTATAACACCGACAACATTGGGATCACCCACCCTACGAGTCCTCCTCCATATGGACATCCGATCGATTGGATCGCCACGTTGGTTTAACTATAATAAAGGGGTTCACCATGTTATACTACAATATTTTTAAAATATGAATGAAATAGTGAATTCTAAACTTACATCATATCTGAGCTGTGACACATGTCGAGTGCCAAGTCGGGAAGCCGTGCCCTGCATTGCCCGATTATGTGAATGACGAGCAGACTTGGTCTACATTAAACGTATTTACTTAGTATACAATTGAAAAATTAGTCATTTATAGATTAAAAGTAATAAATCTTACCATCGCTGCCTCACTCGACCAAAACGCAACCAAATCCTGCCACTGCGCAGGAAGAATGCCTGGAGGGACTCGCTGTAGAATGTCTAGCACACCCACAAATGGTGTCCAGTGATCTATCATCACCCTTGACTTGTAATCCTTCCATAATTTTCGGCATTTGGACATACATACAGCCCGAAACTCATCTGGACATGATGTCAAATTATCCGGTTAAAAAAAATTTTCAGTAGATGGGACAATAATAATAACAATATATCATGAAAAATTAAACATTGAATTTACCTGAACCTCCCTCCATAATCTGTCCATCGTATCCTAGGGGAAAGAACTCCAGTCATGAGTCTTCAGAGGGAATTTGTGTGAGTCTCGTATCATATTTCCAAACTGACAACTCAATGCAGTAGCACCATCTCCAACTGGATGAAATGTGTCGTCAAATAACACATCCAATCAGGCTCCAGAGTTCCAGGATCGAACCCCTCTACCAGGACCCCTGTGTCTGCTGGAAGAAGCACTAGATCCTGATAAACATAAATTCATAATTCAATTACAATATAAATTAATTATTAGAAACAGTTAGGGAAATATATACAAAAAATTAGAATCAATTAATTTAGAAAAATGAAAACATACATACCGACAACATCAGGCGAACCACTGTGACCACCCTGTGACATACCTACATTAAAATAAATTATAGTTAAATCAAGCAATTTTTATATATATAACTCATAAATATTTTTACAAATAATAACTGGGGATATAATTAAAATTTTCACTAAAAATAAAATTTGAAGGATAAAAAACACATATCATTAAAATTTTAAAACCAAATTTTAAGGATAAAAAATATTACCTGTGGAGGACTCGACCGCAGGTAACGGGGTGTGACTCGATTGCAGATCCATGATGGTGCAGTGACTTGACGACAGCGGTTCGTTGGCCAAAGCGTGGGAGGGTTCTACACAGCAGGGTACAACGGATCGGGAGGGTCCAACGGAGGCTGGAGGACTTTCTGGAGGGATGCAACGGATCCGGGAGGGGACAACGGTGGCAGGACTATCCAAAGGTGCTGCGCAAAGGTAGGGGGTGGGGGTTGCTGGGTCGCGGGGGTGTCGGGGTCATGGGGGCGCAGCGCGGAGGCAAGGCGGTGGGGGCCGCCGGGGTTGCGGGTGCCACAGCACGGAGGCAAGGGGGTGGGGGTCGCAGGGGGGACATGGTCGCTGGAAGTTGGGGTCACCGGGGTCGCCAGGAGGTCCGGGGTCGGGGGTCGGGGTCGCTGGAGGTCGGGGGTCGGGGATGGGTCTCCGGGGGTCCGGGAAGGGTCGCCGGGGGTCAGGATCGCTGGGGGTTAGGGTCGGGGTCGCCGGGGGTCAGGGTCGCCGGGGGTCGGGGGTCGGGGTCGCAAATGGGCGGTCATGGGGTCGGGGAGGGGGGAAGGGAAAATTTAGGTTTTTAGATATTAAAGTGCAGAGACCTCTAAAAGTCCCTCACCTAAAAAACCAGAAATTCTAGTAGTGTCCTCCTCTATTTATTTCCTTTTACTTTTGTGTTCTTCATTATTATAATCTGGTAAGTCTTTTCTTTGTAATTCGGTTTTAATGAAAGTTTCTTCCTAAATATCTCTTATTCTCAACCACCTTATGTAGTTTAATATTAATTTTCTTAAAATATTTTAAATACATTTGAATCCCCTTCCCTTCTTTTTCTTTCTCATTCAATATAATTTTCATTTTTAATTACCATCATCATTTGTGTGTGTGTTCGTCGCACCAATCTTTTCTTATCCCTTTATTTTTCTTATCTTATTAATTTATAATCATAATAATTTTAACCATATTACTAATTATTTCAATGGATGGGTAAATCTCTCATTGGGGAGAGTTATAATTTAGGTATGTTAAGCGATTGAGATCTTTTGCTCGATGAATATTCTTTAAATTAACATTGTATATGTTGGACTTAACATGTCATAGATTAATGACTTGTTTTGTATAATGTATGGATTCCATTTTTTATTGGAACCATAAATACACTACCACAATCAAGTACTGATTGAAATTATAATCCTAGTAAAGTTAAGTCTTGGATTAAATCCTTAACACTTAATAATTCCCATCAACATCAACTTGTGACATGGGTGTTAATTTAAGGCAATAAAATGCAAGGCTCAAGGATATCACAAGATTAACTACCTAATGATAAACTCACCCCAATATTTATAAATTATTTAAATAAATCTCAATAAATAAATTATTTCGTAAGATTTGAAAAAACCCCCCAATTAGAATATAATCAACTAAAAACAATCGACTATTAAAAAGTATCACCGTCGAGGACTCGAACCGAGTGCTGCTATACACATTAGAAGAGCCCTGAAACTTTGAGAAGTTGATAGGTGAAAATCGTCTGCACTTTCATTGACACCCCTTGGTGGGGATGGTGCTTTATGTAGTCATTAGTTTCTGGTTATTGAAAAAAAAACAAACAAAAACAAAATTAAAAAAAATTAAAAAAAAAACAAAAAGAAAAACCCACCTTCTCATAAAAATCATAAACATAAAAACACAAAGAAAAACTTGACTTCCAATTTCTTAAAACATCTTCCTGAATTCCCCATAGATTTCCAAAGAATCCATTGGATTTTTTTACCTTGAAATTGAGAGAAATCTTCCCCAACTTAGGAGGAACATTAGGGATAATCAAATAATTCAAGAACCAGTCCTCGTCTATCCAATAAAATTAGATATGGCCAATCCTAGGGAAAAAACACTTAAAGAACTTGGTGTCTATGATATCAATTACCAATATCTTGGTATTCAATATCCAAACATATAGGCTGACTTCGAACTCAAATCGGGTTTGATTCATCTTATCCCTCATTTCCACGGGCTAGCCGGCGAGGATCCACATTTTCATCTTAAAGAGTTCCAAGCAGTGTGATCTACCATGAAGCCTCAAGGGGTTTCTGAGGAACAAATCAAACTCCAAGAATTATCTTTCTCCCTAGATAACACTTTAAAGTCAAGGCATTACTACCTCCCTCCTGGTTCCATAACCACATGGAATGACATGAAGTGACTCTTCTTAGAGAAATTATTTCATACTTCTCGTACTACTTCTATTTGAAAGAAAATAATTGGTATTTTTCAATTCCCATATGAATCACTCCATGAGTACTGAGAGAGGTTCAAAAATCTTGTTTCAAACTACCCACACCAACAAATACCTGACCAACTCTTGATTCAATACTTCATATGAAGGGTTATTGGCTATGAAGAGAACCCTCATTGATGCCACAAGTGGTCGTGCTCTTGTTGATAAAACTCCAACAACTGCAAGTGATCTCATAAGAAACATGGCTACAAACACACTATAATTCCATACTCAAGAACATGCTCAAGTCAAACAATTCCAAGTGAATCAATCCATAGAGGTGAACAAGATGAATAAGTGGATGAGTGAACTTACAGGTCTTGTGTGACAACTAGCTGTGGCTTCCAAAGCCCCATCATCATCTTCTCCACAGTCAATGTTTCCTCGACCTGTCAAAATATCTAGAATCTACAACTCACCATCTCATCCAAAAGACACCTACCCAAAAATTCAAGATGATCCATCTGATTCATCTAGACCAATGGATCTCAATGTAGCCTATTCTCAACAGAACACCAACCCTCAACTATCAGGTCAGTTTGTTAGAAACTTCAACAAACCTCACTCTAAGACCTTCTCTTCTTCCTATAACCAAGTCCTGAGGTATGGTAATCCCATCTCTCATCCCCCTCAATTCCCTCATAAAATCTCAAACTAGTTTTAATATTGTCAAGGTGTTGGTAACTTCCAACAACCTTATCCTTTTGTTCCTAAAAAAAATAGAAATCCCCCTCCTGATCCTCCAGTCTTCTAGTTTCTTAGTGATTATTCTCATTTATCAAACCAATACAATAACTTTACCAAGAACTAATATCAAGGAAATCCCAACCTGGGATAAGCCTCTTCTTCTAAAAAACCATGGTAAAGTTTAGTTGAAGATCTTTCCTCTTTCACTAGTTCCAGCCATAAAAACATTGAAAAAAAATCAGTCAACTTGCATCCCACCTTAGTCAGTAGAAACTATCCAATTATTCCCAACTACCAACTCAACCATTACTCAACCCCAAGGGTAATGTAAGTGAAATTTCACTTAGATCAGGAAATAAAATTTCTATGCCACAAGATAAGTCCTCTAATTTCCATTTGACTGTTGACTTAGAAAATGAATAGAAAAAGAAACTTGAAAAGGAACCTGAATCCATTACCTCACCTCCTTCCATTCCACTTAGGAATCTAATTCCTTTTCCTCAATCTGTTTTTATGACAAAGAAGTCCTTTGAACCTGATCCTGAAATGTTTGACATGTTTAGACATGTTAATGTCAACATTCCCCTCTTAGATACCATAAAAAAAATCCCTAAGTATGCCAAGTTACTAAAGGAATTGTGCACCCAAAATATGAAACTTAGGACCTCTAAAAATGTTCCCACTTAGAAGTATATTCCCATTAAGTGCAAAGATCTAGGGTCCTTTACGGTTCAATGAAAAATTAGAAGTTCCAAATTTGATGATGCACTCATAGAACTAAGATCCTAAATTAATGTCTTTCCCAAATACATCTTTCCCAACCATGGTCTAGGATTCTTACATCCAACGAGTGTTGTCATCCAGTTATCCAATCGAAGCACAACCAGTCCTGAGGGAATAATTGAGGATGTCCATGTCCAAGTCAATGAACTTATCTTGCCTGCTGATTTTTATGCCCTTGGCATGGTAGGTGAGAAAAACTCTTCTATATCTCCCCAAATTCTAGGAGTACCATTCTTAATGACAATGATAAATAAGATTGATGTCAATTCAGGCATCTTATCCATGGAATTTGGTGACCAACTAGTTAAGTTCAAAAATTTCCAAGCCATGAGACACCCATCTAAGAATCACTATGCATTCTCAATCCATGTTTCTGAGGACACTTGTGAGAGTCAATTGAAACCCATTCCATCATGTTCATCATGTTCTAATGTGAGAGGATCTTGTTTAATCTGCACCATGATTAACCAAGTCATACATGGTAAAGTTTATGTATACCTTTCATTCATAAGCTTCATCAATATAGAGGATCTTGAAAAATATCTTAAATCCCACATCAACTCTAATCTATACTGCCCCACCTTGGAATGTATTAAGGAAAATGAATCTGAAGCAACTGAAGTCCCTTCCTCCATTCCTGAGTTGTCTAACCCACAAATGAAAGATGTGATTGATCTGAAACCTCTTCCTAAACACCTGAAATATGCATGCCTTTTCCATGATCACTCTTATCCTATCGTTATATCTACTTCACTTACTGAAACTAAGGAGTCCAAACATGTTCAAGTGTTACAGGAAAACAAAAAGGCCTTAGGTTGGACCCTAGATGACATTCCAGGAATCAACCCTACCCTTTTCATGCATGTCATCCATCTTGAGGAATCATCCAAACCAATTAGACTACCACAAAAAAGTCTCAATCCACTCATACTTGAGGTAGTTAGGGAGGAGATCACCAAGATTCTTTAAGATGGTATTATCTACACAATTTCTTATAGTTAATGCGTTAGTCTAATTCAAGTGGTACCTAATAAAGGTGGGATAACTGTTGTCACAAATGAACATGGGGAGGTAATTACAACTCGAGTGAAGAACAAATGTCATGTGTTCATCGACTATCGAAAATTGAATGTTGAAACAAGAAAAGATCTCTACCCTCTTCCATTACTTGATCTAATTCTAGAATGATTGATAGAAAGTCAAACTATTGCTTTCTTTATGGATACATCAGCTACTTCAAAATCCCAATCTCACCTCAGGACCAAGAAAAGACTACTTTTAATGACCCTTTGAAACATATGCATATAAGAGAATGCCTTTTGGCATTTGAAATTCTCCTGTAACATTCCAGAGGTGTATGATGAGTATCTTCTATGAATTCATTGAACACTGCATGGAAGTCTTCATAGAGGACTTTAACATTTATGGTGATCCATTTGACTCTTTCTTGAATTCACTCTCGCTATTCCTTCAAAAGCATGTCAAGTGTAACCTTGTGTTAAATTCTAAAAAATTACACTTCATGGTTGAAAATGGGATTGTTCATGGGCACATTGTTTCAAAAAAGGGTATTGGAGTTGTTCTTAAAAAAATTTAAGTGATACAATAACTTAATTAACCCACCTCTATTCGAGACAACCGTTCATTCCTGGGTCATAATGGTTTCTATCGGCGATTCATCAATAACTTCTGTAGGATTTCCCTCCCACTCACTCGGTTTCTCTAAAATGATGTCACTTTTTTTTTATGATGTTTTCAAGAGACCCATTGTTGAACTCAAAACTTTTCTTACATCTGCCTCGATAATCCATCCCCCATATTGGTCCTTACCTTTGAGTTGATGTGTGATGATTTTGATAGAGTCGTTGGGGATATTCTAGGTCAAATAAGAGAAAAGATTCCTCATGTAATATATTATGAATAAAAAACATTGGATGAAACTCAATATCCCTAAACTATGAATGAAAAGAAACTTTTATCAGTGGTTTTTACCTTAGATAAATTTTGTCCCTATCTCTTAGGTGCCAAAATCATCATCTTCACAGACCATCATTCTATAAAGTTCTTACTCAAGAAAAGTGATTCCATACCGAGGCTAATAAGATGGATCCTAATTCTCCATGAATTTGAACTTGAAATCAAAGATCGACCTGGAAAAGAAAACCCTATGGCTGATCACCTGAGTAGAATTTCTAATTCTTATCTTTTAGAAATAATTGATCCTAAATTCCCCACTGATCACCTTTCATCTCTCACTCCTAAAATACCATTGTATGCCCCAATTTTAAATTAATTGGTTTCTGGAGTTTTTCTTGATTTTTTTTAAAAAGAACAAAAAATGAAGTTGAAAAGTGATTCAAAATACTATTTTTAGGAAGATAATAAATTTTGGAAAACTGGGACAGACTTGGTAATTAGGAGATGTGTTGATGAAAATGAACATTCTTCCATCTTATAATTCTGTCACTCCATGCCTGGTGGTTTCCACTTTAGATCACAAAGGACCTCACAAAAGGTCATAGACTCTGGATTCTTTTAGCCTCCACTCTTCAAGGACTTACTTGAGTTCTTTCAATCATGTCCCACTTTCCAAAAGTTTGGCATGACTTCAAAGAGAAATGAAATTTTCCAAAATCCTTTAATTTTATGTGAAATCTTTGATGTTTGGGGAATTGATTTCATGGGACCATTCCCCCATTCCAATGGTTTATCTTACATTTTTCTTGTAGTTGATTATGTTTCTAGGTGGTTAGAGGATAAAACTACTAGAAAGGATGATTCAAATAATATTAGTGAGTTCCTTAAGTCACACATCTTCCACCAATTTGGTACACCATGTGCCTTGATAAGTGACTTAGGAACCCATTTTTGTAATAAAACCATGGAATACCTTTTTAAAAAAGAATGGAGTTGTACATAAAACATAAGCTGTATATCACCCCCAAACAAATGGTATGTAAAAACGTTCTAATAGATAAGTCAAAATAGTGCTTGAGAGAATTGATAAGCCCACCAGAAAATATTTTCCTAAAAGACTTGGGGAAGCACATTGGGCTTATTGAAATTCTTATAAAACACCCATTGGGATGTCTTTTTTTAGGCTAGTTTTTGGTAAAGCATGTCATTTTCTAGTTGTAATTCAATATAAGTCATTTTGGGTTGTCAAAACCTGAAATTTTAATTGTGAAAAATCTGGTGAAGAATGATTGTTACAATTAGAAGAACTAGAGGAGATTCAACTTGAATCATATGAAAATTATAATCTTTATAAAGAAAAGGATAAGGTACTCCATGACAAATACATCCTAATAAAGGTTTTCCATGAAGTTGAAAAGTTATTTCTTTTCAACTTTCAATTTCTGCTTCACCTAGGTAAGATTTATTCTTGTTGGGAACATCCTTTTGTTATTACTAATGTTTACCCATTTTGTGCAGTGCAATTCCAAGACCCCTATTCAAAAAGGACGTCCATAGTTAATGGAAACCAGTTAAAGCATCACCATGAGAGGACACACAATCCAAAAGCAACATCGACTTCCACTGGATCCCCAACTTCTGTAGTTGACCCGCTTCTAGATGGGGATGACAACCCACCAAATCCAACCCAAAGGGCACCTTTTTTCCTTTAACTCTTCTTCTTATTCTTCTTCTTCTTCTCTCTCTCTCTTTCTTCTTCTTCCTCCCTCAATTTCATTTAGTTTTTTTTACCACTTTCCTCATCATTTTTTTTATTTTTTATTTATTATTTCTCTTTTGTGTGGGTGTGTAATTTAAAAAAACCAAAAAAAACTAAAAAAATAAAAATAAATACAAAAAAACCGAATGAGTCATACTTACTCACCATAGAGTTTTGACATTTTGTCTAACCATTTTAGGGAGTCAAAAGACATGCTTTCATCTAAAAAATCTTGTGTTTTCATCATATAGTTGGATAAAGAATATTACGTCAACCCAAAAAAATTTTAATGCTCAATTTTTGATTCGGAAACTGATTTCCCCCACCCATGAGGAACACAATTTTATTTTATACCAAGGACACCTATGGTCATATTTTAAAAATTTTTGTTTTTAACCCCCCTTTGTGAGTCTTGATTTTGTGGACCTTGGAGATGAATTTCTTACTTTGGTGTGCATTAATATGAAAACTTTTTCTTTGATAGCCACATTACAAACCCAATAACTTATCCCACCCAATATTTACATGGATTTACATTGCATTATTTATTGAAATTTAAGTGTGTGGGGGGGGGGGGAATGGATTTCATTTTTTTGGGTTCCCTTTTATTGATTTTCAATGAGTTATTATATGATTTAGGGAAACCATCCATTTTAGTGTGGGGGATAGGTTGTCATTTAGCGAGTTTTGGGGAATGTAATTTAATTACATTTGTGTAATTTTCTAAATGTAACTGACAAGTGTTCAAAAAAATAAAAAAAAATAAAAAAAAAAGAAATAAAAATCGGTTGTGTCTTGGGTAGGTCAAAAATCACTCTTCATCATCCTTTGATCTTGTTATAAATATTACAATTATTGTCATGAGGAGATCAATCATGGGATGGGATATGAGTGTGAGATCTTTTTCAAGTTAAACTTTAAAAAAAAAAGAAATGAAAAGAAAAACAAGAACACTTATGTCATTAGGGGAATTTTTGTGTTTTATATATATTTTATCTTCTAATACCCTTAAAATTTTCTTCCTATCTTGTTTATTTCTTCACAGAATCATTCCCTTGTAAATATGTGTCTTCATTTCCTTCCATGTTTCATTTCAAAAAAAATTGTGCATTGTTTTTTCCATGTTTGTGTTTTACCCCTTTTTTCTGATCTTTTGGATATCATATTCCTACCATGACATAGCCACAGAAAACCCACTAAAAAGACATCTTGATTTTTGAACACATTAGGATAGGGATTAGAAGCTGATATCTCTTATAGACTCTAAGATTTCCACTTTTGGTTGGTGAATTAGTGATTCTCCATAAATTAATTTTATCATATTGAGAGGAGTAAGTATTGTGTGACACTATTTTCCATTACTAAATTTGAACATGAAAAAATGAAATCTTTTTGGAACATTGTTTTTGTAAAAAATTGTGGTGGAATTAAATATGGATGAGTGAAATTATCTAAACCTATCCTGATTGAGGAATTTTTTTTAATATTTGTTGGTGAGTGAAAATGATTTTGTTAAGTTTTTTTATATTTGTTGTACATGAGGAAATGCACAATACTAAGTGTAGGGGATTTGATATTATTAATATTTTCATGACTTACTATATACTTCCTTTATTGATTTTATATGAACTGTGCATAACTTCTGTGAAATATTAATGTTTTAATACTAAATATAATTTTTGAGCATTTTTAGAAGTAGTCCAATTGAGTCAGTTTAATATTTTATTTATTACTGTAACCTTAATAATACAAATTAAATGGTTATTGTTTTTTAGGATTAAAAATTTTATATAAAACATTTCATTAGAAGGAATCTTGGGCCAATTATGACATTTTAAGGGTCATATGGATTACACAATAAGGCCCACAGAATCTGTGAAGAAACAGGACCATCCATAAAGACTGAATTACTGGGATCAATCCAGAAGTTCAAATTCATTAATTATTATAAAAAATTTGTGATAAAATGTAAGGAGTCTTGGATAAAAATTTCAAGGCCCAAATCCAAATACAAGGGGCCCAACTGATTCATTTAAACTCAGCCCAACATTCTAGACGGGAAATAAAATCAGTACAGTATTCATGAAATGTCTCCTAATATATTCCTCAAATAAAGCTGATATTTTTCATTGTAAAATAGGATATATTTTTGGCCAACTTTTTTGAAGAAATATTTCGGATTTTAAGGCATATTACTATTGAAAAATCCATTCACATTTTGTCCATCGAAAAACCATGGATAGAAATAGACAGTTTCACATTGTTTATGAAAACTGCCATAACTTTGGCTCCATAAGTCCTAATACCTCCAATTTTTTAGAGTAGTCGGAAAATATTATTATCTAAAACCTATAAGAAGGAGATATCTCGAGATTCAACAGTTTGAATGTCCAAATCGTCGAGCCAAATGGAGGGGTAGGTTTGGAATACAAACAGTCCACCACCTTGGGCTATAAATACATCCCCTCCTCTCCTTTAAAAATGGTTAAAATTTAAAAATAGAGGAGCAAATATTGTCATGAAAAATGAATTTCCAAGGGCTTGGGAGGACCTTCCATTCTCAAGTGTTCACTTGAGATACCCTTCCTCCTCTCTTTGTTTCCTTTTACTTTTGTGTTCTTCATTATTGTAATCATGTAAGTCTTTTCTTTGTAATTCCGTTTTAATGAAAGTTTCTTCTTAAGTATCTATTATTATTATACACCCTATGTAGTTTAATATTAATGTTCTTAAAATAGGTTAAATATAGTTAAATCCCCATCCCTTCTTTTGCTTTCTAAATCAATCTAAAGTTCATTTTTAATTATCTTCATCGTTTGTGTGTGTGTTCATCACACCAATCTTTTCTTATCCCTTTATTTTTCTTATATTATTAATTTATAATCATAATAATTATAACCATATTACTAATAATTTAAATGGACGATTAAATCTCTCATTTGGATGAGTTATAATTTAGGTATGTTAAGCGATTGAGAGATTTTTATCGATGAATATTCTTTAAATTAACATTGTGTATGTTGGACTTAACATGTCATGGATTAATGACTTTTTTTTGTTTAATGTATGGATTATATTGATTATTGGAACCATAAATAAACTACCTCAATCAAGTATTAATTGATATTATAATCCTATTTAAGTTAAGTCATGGATTAAATTCTTAACATTTAGTAATTTTGATCAACATCAACTTGTGACATGGGTGTTAATTTAATGCAATATAAATAAAGGATCAAGGATATCACAATCTTAACTATTAATGGTGAACTCACCCCAATATTTATAAATTTTTTAAATCAATATTAATCAATCAATAATTTTATAAGCTCTGCAAAAAAACCCACCAATCAGAATACAATCAACTAAAAACAACCGACTATTAAGAAGTATCATCGCTGAGGATTTGACCTGAGTGCTGCTATACACATTAGTAGAGCACCGGAACTTGAAACATTCGATAGGTGACAATTGGATGTGATTTCAATGACACCCCTTGGTAGATGAGGTTTTATCTTCTAGGACCCATCTCCAGAAAAGCTCTTTCATCCATTGATTAGGTCAACACCCATCGCATGAATAATTAACCAATAGAGAGGGGGAAAGATGATTTAAACAAAATATTAGAAATAAATTGAGTATAATTTTATTTGTGGGAAGTCACTAAATCAGAGACATCTGCCTCACCATGCATTCTAATCAATTTACTACAAACTCAACATTAATCTTATCTAAAATGTAAGAACACCTTGACCTCCCCCCATGAATAGCCTTGGGGTCAGCATATCATTTTCAAGATTAAGAGATAAAAAATGGTGGAAGTTGGAAGAAGGGAAAAAGAAGAGAGAAAAAAGAAAAAAAAGAAAAAAATGGTGGATAAAGAGAACAATTTTTGGAGAAAGGGAGAAGAAGAAATATAAGAAAATAATTTTTTTAAAAAATAAGAATGCCTTGATTATAATAATAATAATTTTTAATTATTATTATGATCACTATAGTTAAAGGATAAAAAAATGGTTGACCAAAAATTATAAAAATTCATGTTCTATTTTATTTAATTAAAATTAAAATTTGAAACAAAAATGAAATCTAAAATAAAAATAAAAAAATAAAAAAAATGAAAAAGAAAAAGAAATGGGGGAGATTTGCAGAATCTGGACTCCTATTTTGTGAATATCTCCTTCTTGGTGGTGTTGACTGATGGTATATTATAGAGGAAAGGGTACATTATATAGGAAATGTGTGAGTGACTCAACCTTAATGGAATTCAAAGATCCCCCAAATCCGGGAAGAATTATTGGGGAATTTAAATCACCATAGGACCTGTGGTGAATAAATATTCCTCATGGAATGAATGAAGACATAAATAACCAAATGTAAATGGGTTAATCATTCTTCAGTATGGAAGAATTCATGCAGTTTTCCTCTATGAGGTGGTAGAGGTGAGTAGGCGCCCGATGGGTGAGCATTGGTAGATAGTGGATCTCATTTAGTCATAGAGAAAGAGTTTGATTGTGGGATGTTCTGTGTGGTAGGCATCAGTAATAGTGGTGGACAAGCTATGGACTAAAGTGGGGAATCAGTGACAACATGTATGTAGCGGTGCTCAATAGAGGCAGAGAGTAGAGGTGAGATGCGACAGTGGTGAGGGGCAGTGAGAGGCATGGTGATCGACAACGACATGGATATGTGGAAATGAATTCTCATGTAGTAGTTCTCAATGGTGCATGGCCGTGGTGGAGATAGTTTTCATGGTGGCAGAAGGTGGTGAGCTGTGAGTGGTAGTGCATGCATGGGGGTGGTGGCGAGCAGTAGTAATTGTACGGGGTGGCAGCGAGCAGCAAGTGGTTGTGAATTACTGTGGTGATGGTGAGCGACATTGCATGAATGGGTTGTCAGAGATTGGAAGTGCATGCATGTGGTGACCACGAGTGGGAGTGCGTGAATGTGGTGGTGATGAGAAGTGAGTAAAGTTGAATGAATAGGGTGGTGGTGAGTGGGGAGCAGCGGTATATGCATGGGGTAGAGACGTGCAACAAGTGGTGGTGCATGCAAGGGGTGGCAGCGAGTGACAAGCGGCAATGCATTCATGGGGTTTTGGTGAGTGGAATGCGACAATGAATGCATGGGGTGGCGGTGAGCAGTGGTGCATTCATGGGGTGGTAGGGCTACCTTCTGACCTATTTTTAACAGAAAAATATTTAAAAGAGTTATAAAACATTCTAATCATAATCAATATGTCATCAAATTTTCATAAATAAATCCCAAATATAAAACCAACGTATTTTTTTTCTTCTTAAAATCATTTTTATTCCTATCAACATAAATTACCACATTTAATTAATACATCAAAATTATACGGTTTTAACATTTAAAATCACCAAAAAATGATTGAAATTTGAATAAAAAATGGAACACTATTTTGGTCCATCAAATACCACCACACTTAAACCATGATTTTTCTCAAGCATAAAATCTCAACAAGAAGTTAAAGAGGGCGCCTGTTTTTATAAATACTCAAATTTGAATGTAATAAAATCAAATAATTATCAATTTCAAATCAAATTATCAAAATTCACTTAAAATATCAATTCAATTTCCTATTTTTCAATAAAACTTCCAATTTGTGTATTTTACTTTTCCCCTTTTAAAAATTATGGAACTTATTATTTCATTAATTAAATATCCTTAATGAATTATTATTAAACATTCCAAATCTTGATTTACCTCACCTGAATTTTTAACTCCTCTTTGATGATAAAATTCAAGTATATGTATGCTCATATCATGAGAACATGATCCTTATCCATATTCTTGTAAAAGAACAAATTTCTCCACATTGTAAAGACAAAATAAACATAAAATCATAAGGAATTATCAATTAATATTGAAATGTCTCTGGGGATTAAGGTTTGTAGGAATTTATGTATTAAAAATAAAGCTCTAAGAGTAGGCCTATCTATTAAATCATAAATCATGATATTAAAAGTAAAAGTTTAATTACATTCCCCCTTCAATTTATATAAATCCCAACTTCCCAAAACTCCAAAGTAAATATTGTGACCAATTTAATCATAATTAATGATTTTTGATCTCTTGAATATTTTTTTCTACTTTTGTATTTTTTTTCTTTTTTCAAAGAAAATTTTCATTTTTTTATTCTCTAAAAAGTTATGATCAAAATAAAACTCACACCAACCACCTAAATAGGTATGATAAAAATCATTGGTCCATTCATGGTGATTTTTTGGTTCACCTAAATCAAACCATGTTTCCCTTTTTTTTTTGTTTTTTTCTATTTTCATTTTTTTACATTCAAGAGGGGGAAAAATAGAGTACAATGATTATTTCCAAAACCATTTATGATTACCACAATAAGAACCCCCACAATTCTTATTTATAATGAAAATCATTCCATTTTACAAGATTCTCTTCACTCACACACTTAAACATTAAAATATCATGTAAATACTAAGAGGTGGTTATGAATAGATAAAAATATAATGAAACATGGATCATTACTGTAAAGGTCATTCAAGGTCACTATGTGCTAAAGAAGGATTGATGTAAAGGTGGTATTTTTAGGATAAGTGGTTATCAAAATCACCCTAAATCATATTTCACATATTTTTACATAGTCATAGCTTTGAAAAGTTCAAATGAAAGTTTTGGAAGATGAAATGTCCCAAGACCACTTAAGAAAAATGATCTAGATAAAATAGGAAGTACTTGATCTAGAAATCCACATGGGAATGGAAATGTGATATTGGGAAATAACTCAAGGCATGATTAAAAATAACAAATAAATTCACATTAATTTTGGAAATTCGAAGCATGAAAAATGGTTGGGAGATTTCATTTACATGAACTAATAAATTCCCTTAAATCACGAGTCCTCATTTTAATATCTAAACTTAACATTTATCATCTAATTTTTCATTTTACTCATTCAATTTCATTAACATTTGAAATCAAAAATTGGGAATCACAAGATTCCTAAAAAACTCACATCTCCTAGACAAGTCAAGTAAAGAATAATTCAAGTGTGGGCATGAAATCTCATATTTAAAGCTCAAAAAATGTTTTTGGAAAAATATTTAGGGAGATAATAAGATAATAAAAAGTGAACTCCCATTCCCATGAAACTTGTTCCTTCCACTTCACTTTCTGTGGCTTCCTTCTACCGGTATGAACCTATAAAAGAGAAGTACCCAATTAAGCACAAGGATCATGTCATTAAATCTCAAAAATATTAGAAGGAGTGGGAGGCATGCTAAAATACTTCCTAATAAATGAAATTGAAATCTAAATTCCTAGAAAGCATGTAAACATAAATCTTGGTATGATACCTCAAGTGGGCCTTGAATTTTTACTACCTCCAGAGGACAGTACTAACTATTATCCAAAATCATATGGTGGATGCAACTTCTTTGTTTTGAACCACAATAAGGGGATTTTCTCAGCTTGTGCTTCATCCTTATGGGTGAGGAATGATTGATGGATAAAGTACACCAGATCCTCCCCTTCACAATAAGGTATAGCTTTCATGGTGGTGGTGGGATGAAGTATGAATCATTCTCTTTTTGGATTGCTACTGGTGAAAAATTCTCTTCTTCTAGTACATGATTTTAATGGGATGCATGAATTGAATAATAAAAGGGTAACTAAAGAAGGTATATTTAATTGAGTAAAATTTCTATTTTTAATAAGTAATTTCTCCCCTTCAATAAGAGTAGCCTCTTTTATAATTTTCTCAGGCTCGGTTACTTGGATCTCCTAACGGGGATACTCAAATGTAAGTTCCTTAAAATATAGAAGCTCCATGTGTTCCTCCATAGATGAATGTCAATATTTTTTATCCTCCTCTAAGTCATGGAAAAGATTGTCTAGATCTGAAAATTCAAAACAAGAGGGATTGATGTAGAATTCAGTTTCAATAAGTTCAAAAGAGATAAAGAATGAGAAAAAGATAAACTCTATGTCATGGTTCAGATTCAATCAATTCCTTAGTGGTAAGTGACTCTTAAAGTAGATTCTAAATGGATAAAGGCTGGTAGTCAGGAACCTATATATTTATTTCAAATTCCACCATTTTGGTTGTGTCTTTAGACAGTGGTTTCTTCCTATGGGTGTGGGTCAAATTAGAAATTTAAATTTTTATGAACCATATAAACTATATGCATAGTATAACAGAAGTGCAGGGTTGAACCCACAAAGATAGGGGAACGTAGTGATGAAAACTATAGATTAATGGTTAGATTATTTAAATTTCTAGTGTATTTTATTAAACTAATGGTGAAAATTAAAATAAACAAATTCAAATATAGAAATATAAGATATGGAATCCAGTTTCTAGGGATGGTTTTTCTAAATCAATCAAGTCAACTATACTTGTAAAATAATTATATCAAATAGCTGTGAAACCATATAATTTCACTAATTGATTGAATATACATTCCCAATAAAACTACCCTATAATCTCAATTCATCATTTTTAGATGAATCAAAATAGATAAATTTCATTTAGTTTAGATTTCCAAAAGCATAATAATAATTCCATTCAATGATCATTAATGAATTATCTCAATCATATTAGGGTTCATTCATTATTTAAAACATATAGCCAATGATTCAATGATGAATAAAACATATGCTCAAGTAAAACATGATACAATGAAATAAAAAAATCTTTACAAGTGACAAAAAATTGAACAATGATGGTATGAACCCCCATTAACTGATTTTTCTCTCCCCTTTGGGGTTTAGCCAACTATCACTAGGTGATCACAAACGACGATTAAACCCACAACCATTGGGAAGAGAAAAGATGGGATTTAATGAGAAGAGAATAAAGAAGAGAGAATTATTGGAATTAAAATAAATAGCATCTTATGTTTTCATTGAAGAATAAGAAAGAAAAGAAAAAAAATATAGAATGAAAAACCTATATACGGCAGCCTCCTGGTGGTCACACATCCAACTTGGAATCCAGTCTATGAATCCCATGGTCAAACATCATATTTATGAGCCCTCATGTAATCAATAGGCTTCCCCTAGGACAAATATGTCATTAATGGTCGATTCATGCATTTTTAATTAATTTTACCATAAAATATTTTTCAAAATATTTGTTTTTATACTGTATTGGGTTTTTACACAACGTGTAATGGTGTTTCAAATCATGTAATTACAATCTGAGTTTTCCTATCCAATTTTTGAATCTGCTCAAATCTCACTTGGAGATCTGTAACTTTGACTCATTTCATGACATGTGTTAAGGGCTCACAATGTGTATCTTCATATGGTCTTTATCTTGTAAGTGGGAATTGAATTCGAAGGTTATATGATGTGCATTGGTGAATCATGCCGTGTAATGGCTTCATGAAATGAAAATATTCATGGCTCGAAATTCTTCATGACTTCTATTATGGCTTGCAGTATATTTTTAAATATTACTACATATCATTTAATGATACTACACGACATGTAAAACATGATTTCAACACTGGAATATTCATTTTTTCATTTTTCTACATTTTTGTGCCTCCTCAAGTGCTCTATGGTCATTCTTAAAATCCGATGTCACACCGCTTCGCTTCACACATGGTGAAAAGTGTTATTTTGATTCTCAATTTCCATGTTTTCCTTGGTATTTCTCCATATGTTAATAATTCATAAGAATTCACAAAAAATTAATATCATGAACGAATATTATTTTAAATTAATTAATATTCAATGAAAAAACATAAAAAAATACCTAAAAATATGTATAAAAAATAGAGTTATCAAATACCCCCACACATAAATATTTTCTCTCCCAAAAGAAAAACCTCAACATCAAATCACCAAGGATATATATATCAACAATGGAATTTTTAAATTATTATCCTCATAAGAAAATTTATAATTGAATATTGTAAAATAACAACACATACCCAATAAATAATCCAAAAATCATGATTCATTAATAATGCACAATTCAAGAAAATTTTTCCCTTTTCACACATAGATTTCAACTTTTCATCAACACCCATGCCATTTATAATTTACCTCACCATTAATTTTTTCACTCATCACTCAAGGTAACCATTTAATGGAGTTATGATCATACCTCAAGTATATGCTCCTAACCATATGCTTGAATTGAATCTAATTTTTACTCCCCGTAAAGAAAATTATAACAATTAATCATGAGGGAATTTAAATAAGGATCAAAAGAATCTGTGGATGATGGTAGGTAGGTGAAAATGTTGAAAAAAAATTAAGGATCAATGAGGAGGATAAACTCTAATGTATAATTCCTAATATTCAAAAGACAAGATCAATGAAAAAACTCCTCACTAATAAATAATGTCATCTCACACACCCTACAAAGTAAAATGTAACAGATCACAAAACAATTAATCATAATGAAAAATAAACCTCCATTTTTGCTCTATTTTTTTTATTTTTTTTGAAATCCATGGTTATAATAAGCCTCATATCTACCACCTAACCACATATGATAAAAATAATTAGTCTGAAAATTGTTATTTTCTATTCTCCCATTTCACAACCCATTTTTATTTTTTTTATTTTTCGGAAGCTACCCTAGGATAAGTCTCAAATACATTATCTAACCACATATTATTGTGAGATCATCGGTCTGACAAAGTTGATTTTTGACCTACCTGATAAATAGATGATTTTTTATATATTTTTTATTCTTTTTAACAACAAGAGGGATATACAATGGAATATAATGAATTTAAATAAGAACATTCCCAAAATATCCTAGAAACGCCCCACAGTCTCCAGTAAAGAAAACATCCCATATACACTATAAAAAACCCCTCCCCCATACTCATTCAATTGAATATCATGAAAAATACAAAGGCATGGTAGGAAATAATTATGACTTGTAAGATGGTTAATACTAACAAGGTCATCCATGGATTCTATAAGATAAAGGAGGATCAATGATTAGGTGGTATTAAGAAAAAATGTCTCATAAATAAAAATACCTCAATCATTTCAAAAGTGAATTTTTACAATCATAGCTTTGGAAATATATCAATGAAAGTTCTTATAGGTTTACATGCCCCAAGATTCACTCAGGAAATGTGTTTAGGAAAATAAGAAATTTTGGTACAAAATCCAATTAAGAATGGTAATATAATATAATCCAATCAGTTCATGGAATGAAAATCAATAATAATTTTAATCAATGCATGCGTCTAGGAATCAACTTCATCAAAATCAATATTACCAGCAATCATTTTAAAGAAATTCCAAATAAAAGTAAGTAATTATATTTTAAAATTTTCATTTTTATTTTTCATTTACGGGCATAATATTTCATATTTTCCAACATGTCAAAATAGTTATCCTTTGTGTTGATTTCTCGAAGATCATTTAGTCTAAGAAAAAAGTTCAAGCATGTTTTTGCAGCTTAATTTAATTAAATTCAGTCCATGAAATAATTAAATTAATTAATTTTTCATATCATTTGGCACCCAAAAACTTGAAATGTAAAAATATAAAAAACTAGAAATAGTAATCCCCTTCTATCGACGCTTCTAAATGAGTCTCTTAGGTTCTGTCTGGCTAGGTTCAGAACATGTAATCTGATTACACGACATGTAATGTTCATGTTTTCAACTTCCTCAATTGATTTTTTATAGTGACCCATCCTTTTATTATATTACCGTTACATCATTTTAAAGATAAAAAACATAATAATATTACACATAGAGGATTCAAAGAATTAGTGTCTTGGAAAAACTAGTACCATACATAACAATTACAACATCAAGAATAAACATTTATTTAATTCCTTCTTCTCTAGCTTCTTATTGGCACTTGACCTCTCCTTAGTACATGTAGTCACCTGAGGATATACATCAAAAGGGGTGATCTAAAAGACCAATAAGAGGATATATAAGGAAAATATATCAATGGGTGAGAAGAACTATAACATAGGAAAAGGATCATGAACATGAGAGGAAGAATTAATAAGAGACTTGAAATGTGGAAATGCATAAAAATGAAACATCATGTCTTAGTGGTTAACTACCACACATACCTGTGAGAAAATATAGAATCTTTTTCACACATAATTTCACATTAAATCAAGAGATTCATTACTTTACCCAATGAATTGGAGCACTGTATAATTCCAGGCGCACCCATCACATTGAAACATTCATATTGCACTATATAATTTTAGGCATACCCATCACATTATACCATTATCATTTATCATGCATGCCACAATGAAAATATATTAAAAATGAACACATATAACCCATGAAAAGGAATGGGTTTCATTTCATAAGAATACATTCATAAACATTGGGTTCCCAAAAGAAAGAGGGAATAACACACATGTTACAAGAACGATCAACCTTGAATGAGAACTAAAAGGTGTGTTCCTAAAATAATAGTTCTTTTGGAAAATATTTTGTTTGAAATAAAATTCATCAGAAAACATTTATATTCTAGAAAAGGTAAGATAATGATAAAAAAAGGATTTTTAAGGAGTGACCATACCAAATATGGAGTGAAATAGGGAGAACCCAAAGAAAGAAAATTGGGTTTGAGATTTTCCCCTTACCATATATCAGAACACTTCCATTGCTTTAACGTCTTGTATAACCACATTATATTCATTAATTAACAATTCCAGAACCTTGTGTACATGAATATGGTTTATTATTATCACACCATTACCTATAAGATTATTTTATTTTAATTATTTTCCTTCCATGATATATTTTTTCTATGGTCTGGGGTGAATCTCAGATGAATTTTGTGAGTTTGTGTTAAAAAAATGCACGTTTTAGGTTCGATGTTATTGGGAGCACGAGCGGAGTGCATTTAAGAAACCCCACGCATCTCCGCCCGGGTAACGACACGATCGCCCATTCTCAAAAATGAAATAAATGATTCTGTAATTATAGAAAACATTAATTGCATCATTTAAATTTTTTTGCTAATATTTTTATGATTTTTAAAATGAAATAAATTCTTTTATTATCTTAATTTTTATCGTTATGATTTTATTATTATAATTATTCTATATTACTATTATTATTAGTATTTTTATCACTATTATTTTTGTTCATATAATAATAATAATTATTCCTATTATTATTTTTATTAGATTCATTACTATTTAGTTATTAGAAGTTTAAAAATATGTAAATATATATATATATAATGATTTAGTTGTTTTTATTTATTTTGATTTATTATTATTATTATTATTATTATTTTAACATTTTTAGGGTTTCGAATACCCTTTCCCCCCTACCATGCGCTACACCCCCTTTCCCCTGGCGGTGCGGGTGTCCCCTTCCCCTCCTTGCGTTGTGCATCGACCTATCTTCGGGCCTCCTGCTCCTTACCATAGCACCTGCACCACACTCTACCGATCTGAACTCCTCCAGCGTGAAAAACTGAAACCAGTTCTCCCAACCATCCTCCCTGTTCAGCAGTGCATCACCCTCATCCACTCCGTCTTCTTCGAGCACCGCAGGACTGCCCGACTGCCTACCTTAGCTAGAACCATCTCCTGCTCCTTATAGCAGTCCCAATCCTCCTCGGCCCTGTAGCGTCGCTCCATCACAAGTTTCCTCCTCTAGAACCCCGTCCCGACCTTCAACCTCCTACCCTACGCACTTCAGACCGCAACCCTCCACAACACCCTACTCCTGGTGGCCCGGTTCCCTGCTCTCCCTCCTGCTCCTTGCCGCAACAATCGCCTGCTGCCCTCGCCCTCCTGCTCACCCGCCGACCACCCCTACACCTTGCCCAGCACCCTGGATCTTGTACGGATCACCCTCTCACTACCCATCGTTGCACGTATCACCCGCACCCTACCCATCATCTTCCTCGCACCACCGTTGTCAGGTGTCCCTTTCCCGAATACGTCAGTCAGACCGCATCCACCCACGCAGATGCCCTCCGTTGTTCTGTCTTGACGCCCTCTGGCCGATCTGCACCATCTCTGGCTGACCCGCACCCCCCTCCACTGGTTCGACACATTTTCCTCAACTCTATAGCCTTATACCTTTCTAGAGCGTTCCCCAGATGATGTGTACCCTACCAGCGCACCCTCTGCTCATGAGCGCAACAACCCACTTTGCCATGTTTTTTACACCCGCACCCTGCTGGTATTGCCATGACCAGCCCTCTGGTGGTCTGTTTCCAGTCACAACCTCCCCCCCATTGGTACCTATTTGTTTTATTCTCCTTTTATATTTCTATTATATATATATATATATATATATTACCTTGGTTTTATTAAGTTTTTTATTAATTAAATGTTGTTTTGGGCCGGTTTGATATTTTAGGACCCGCGCGGGGTGTTTCTGAGTGAGCGTTGTCATCACTCCTTGGTTCTGAGTTTGCGTTGTCTTTGTGCTTTGATCTTGAGGTAGGTTTCCATTACACTGACTTTTAAAATTTAAGTTGCATTATTTACTACTTCTTGCGCCGTATATATATATATGTGTGTGTGTGTGTGTGTGTGTGTGTGTCTGAGTGTGTGTGTGTGTGTGTATGCTAAATATTATTGTGCAACTTGTGATTAATTCATATATTATTAAAATTTATAATTCAATTCTGTGGTGTGAAAAATTTCATCATTTTATTATGTTTGAACACACTAATTGTTCAATTAAATGTTTTATTAATTTCGCACTTGGATGACAAATTTAAATAAGTTCGTGCCATGAAATTGGTGTTTTCATCTGGTTGAGTCTTAAATGGAAACTGCTTTATTAAATGTTTCATGTGTCGCTAATAAATTTCCCAGTTGGATCTTACACTTTATTTAGAAAAATAAAATGTTTTGGTTTGGTTTTATAAAAATATTGGCAACTTGTGAAGTAGTATTTTGGGGCTCCTTAAATGGTTTCAAACTGGTTTTGGGTTTATAAAGAAGTTGATTTTCTTTTAAATGGTTGTAAAAGAGCTAGTGGTGGTATTCCTCCCTTCATGGGAAAAAAATTTGGTTATTTTTAAAGTGGTGATCATGAAATGAATTTAATGAACATTTGGAACTTTATGGAAAATGATGAAATTGTTTTGATGAAAACCCTCCTAGTATAACTCTCCTGCCTTGTTGCGGCTGATTGTTTGGGAGGCTCACGCTTAGAATCTCTCGAGTGCTCGAATGGTTTAAAGGAAAGAGGTTGCCCCATGGAGTGGCTCAGGGTGATACCTATTTTGAATTATTATATATATATATATATATATATATATATATGTATGTATGTGATTAGATGCTCGACTGGCATCGGTTGGCTCACCCCCTTTCCAAATACTTGAGACATGGGAATCTGGAATATTTAGAGAATATTCTAAGAATTATTGCTACACTGGTAGGTTATGGTACTGACCAGTGGCCCATAGTAGGTGGATATATTAGGTTTATTACTATGGGATTTTCCCTTGGCCTACCTGAGAAAGGATGGTCGATCGCACTAGGAATTTTGATTTCATCGTGTGTGACATGTCAACGGGGATGATGTCTCATGTATTCGTGTCTTCTGTTTTATTCTTGATCTCCTAGGTTCACCCAGGTCTATTTGGATTTTGTTTCTTGTAGTAGTGATTATGATGCTTATATGTAGACCTACATTGCCCTTTCTGTATGATCTCTTTTGTGTATTATTGGATATTTTTTCCTTGGAAAATGGAAAAATGGTTTAGATTAGGTTTCTAAAAATTGTTTTCAAATAAAAGTGGTTAATATTATTCATACAAACGTAAAAAAATATAAAATTAACTTACCATTTCTAAAAATCCATTGACACTAATGAAATTAATCTAGATTTGAAAATGGTTATGAGAAATGGTTCGTACTTTGATTTTAAGTAAAATATTTAGAAAAAAATACTTTTATAAATTGTAGTTAAAAATTGAGATAGAGTTTATTTTATGTTAAAGGTAGTGTATTGGGAATAGATATCAGGCTAGCCTACTGAGTTTTAATACTCACACTTATAGTTCTTTCTATTTTGTGTGTTTTTGCAGGCTATAAATTAAGTGTGCTTACCTTGGGTGATGCTTGATCATTGAGTCATAGAGTGACCCACAGGGTCACAAAGAGTTAGTTTGGACGTCGAGTTTAGTTAGAATTATTTTATTTTTTTCATGTTTATTCTTTTTTATTTGGTTTATTTATTCTGCGCTGCTCTGTATTATTTCTTCTACTTTATTTATTTTTATTGGGAAAAATCGTTCCCACAGCCTCTGTTGATGCCCTGACGCTTGTTACCAGCCCAGGAGGATCAGTAATGCCTCTTCAGCCATGTCGCAGACTGACTTGGGTGACCGGTTCAGGGTCAACCCAGGTTGGTTCATGATAAAATGGTATCAGAGGAGGGTGGATCTTACCATACCTTGCTTTTCAGAGCACCCTTTTTTATTTCGGTTATCAAGGTAGATGGAGTAGGATTGTCGGGACTCGAGGGGTAGGTGCGGGAAGAGCATCCCGAACTCTTGCTCGCTCTGATCCTCGAGTTTCCATGGGAATTCCAGTTTGATTAGTATTCCTTGGGTTTTTATGGAACATTTTGTTATTGGGACACAAAAAAAAGAGTTGGGATAATAGTCCTCTTAATCCACACGGCCTGGAATGCCATGTGGAGCTAGGGTCGAGGTCCAAAAAGACTCTCTGTGTCGGGGTCGTGTTTGAAAAATGGCCGCCAACCATATGGTCAGGTCACCCACTGACACTAGTTTCCTTTTTGAGTTATTTTGGGTCTCTTCTAACTTCTGGAAGTTTGTATCATAAAAATTGGTTTTGAAAAATGGTTTTTTGAATTGACATATTTAATTTGAAGATTGTTTTAAAAGAAGTGGTATGAATGATTTGTTTTTGGATGATGGAGTTCTTTTACTTTGGCCTTGGTGTTTGGATGGGTTCTCACATGCATAGGGGTATGTTGGAATATGAACGGATTTCTGGTATGGTGGATGGATTCCCGGGGTGGCACAGATACATTCATGTGAGTAAGACTCTAAAGAACGCAAATGGCGAGGGTTTAACCCACCAATATTTTTTTAAATCAAAGATGTTTTCCAAAGAAATGTTTTGATTTTATGATGGATTTTTTTCTTGTGTTTAGAGAGTGTCATATATGTGGTGTTTTATTTTGAGGATATTATTTATTGAGTTGTTCTTGATTGGGTTCTTGACTCTTCTTGTCTAGCGGATATTCCCTCGAAGCTTTGATGGGTGATTGTAGTACAATTGATCAACCTAAGGATTGTATGCTTGAGTTTTAGAAGCTAGATCCACCTCTCTTTTATGGTCAAGAAACAAATTCCATAGTAGAGGAGTGGATTCATAAGATTGAAAGGGAATTAGACCTCATTGAGTTTCCTGATACATTGAAGGTCAAGTTTGCAACCTTTATGATTGAAGGTTAACCGTGGATGTGGTGTAAGTCGGTGTCTCAGAACAAGCCCCGTCTAGATCTTAATTGGGAGTTCTTCAAGGCTTTGTTAATTTTTTAGTATTTCTCTAAAGAGGAACGGGTGAGAAAGAGGATGGAGATGTTCTATTTGAAGCAGGGTGATAGATCCATGTTGGAATATTTACAGCACTTTGTGGAGCTAGTCCCTTATGATTCAGGGTATGCCACAGATAACTCCATGAAGGCTTGACGCTTCGAGGAGGGTCTCAGCCCTGATCTATAGTCAAAGGTGTTGGTGTCCAAACTAACTACACTTATCTCTGTGGTGAGCCAATATTTTCATGTCGAATCCGTGATGACATGAGTGATTGAATTAGTCCTCCCTCCTTCAATTCCAAGTATTATGGGTGAATACTCTGGATGGAAGACGAGTAAGAGATCGAAAGTCGTTGGAGCGGGTCATAGAATCAAAAGGCCTAGATATCTCTTATCAACCTCTTAAGAGGGAGAGATCCCCACGTGTTATCATTGTGGTAAGCTGGGTCACAAAAAGCCATCATTTCCAAGTGCTCTGAAGCCCTTCCAGACATGTGGATGCCTGGGTCACTTGCGGTGATTCTGCTGGGGCGTTGCTAGAAAGCGTCTAGAGGAAGTTCTCAGAAGTGATGGGTTGTTGGTTTTTGTTTAAGTTTCTTGTGTAAGTATCCTTTTAGTGTAAGGGATATCTTATCGTTGCAGTTGTACTGATAGTGTTTTTGGGTTTTGACAAGTATGGGAATGTCGTGGGTCTTTTGATGAACTCTAGTTCTCAATGCCAGGGTGGTTTTATTTCAAAATTTTTTCCTTTCCTTTGGTCAAATAAAAATATGTATGTTTCTTATTAGGATTATTGGAACCTGACTGTGAGGCAGGAGATGCTTCATCCATTAGAGCTCCATCCAAAAGGCCTCGGAGTGAAGCCGACGCGTAGTCATGAACCCTGTGGAATTTTAAGGAATCTGGTTAAGGTTGTGCCTATATCTTTGCGGCGGGACAGTTTTAGCATGTTTGTTGTAGTTTCTTTGTCATTGTAATTATCCTCTTGTCGAAAAGAGTGTGGTGGACTCATCCCTCACGCAATGTTAGTAATGGTGTATTTTTGGATTCCAGTCACCGATTAGTTTCCTTGAATGGACCACCGATGTGAATCAACTACAACTTTAGTTTGTGTCCATCCCGATGTGGGGAGCTGTGAGTAGTTTTCTGTCAGAGTTTCATTGATCAATTCCTTGGTCCCTCCCTCCCTGACCATGGGGTTAGGGTTTTGAGTTTGTACGGAGTTTTTGTTAAGCTCTTATCTCTTCCAGACGGGAATGAGTGGGTGGAATGTTCTTGTCATGCTTCTTTTAGCTTGAGTAAGACCTAGCTCAGGCCTAAGTCATCTTTCCATTTGGTCATGTATAGGTTGGTTATTTATGATGGGGAGACCCACCGTGGGTCTCTTTGGGTCTTCTCTTAAATCGTTATCTGGTGCCATTTGGGTCCATATGGTGGGGAGTCCATTCAGGCCTCCCCTTTACTGGTGATCTATTTCAGGAAATGAGGTTGAGTCCAATAGATGGTCGGTGAAATGTCCTTGGGTTAATATTTTGGAACGTGTTAATGTGGAGTCCTTAGGTGTTGATCGATCAGTTGGATGGTGTCGTGGCTTTATGGGGATGGAAAGCATTATGGTGGGGAGAATTGTCACACCCCGACCTATGATATTATTTTATTTTAATTATTTTCCTTCCTTGATATATTTTTTCTGTGGCCCGGGGTGAATCTCAGATGAATTTTTTGAGTTTTTTAAGAAAAATTCGTGTTTTAGGTTTGACGTTGTTGGGTGCACGAGCGAATCGCGTTTCCAAAACCCCACGCGTCTTTTCCCGGATAACAGCGTGACTGCCCATTCTCAAAAAATGAAAATAAATGATTTTGTAATTAAAGGAAACATTAATTGCATCGTTTAAAATTATTATTGATAATATTTTTATGATTATTAAAATGAAATAAATACTTTTATTATCTTAATTTTTATCATCATAATTTTATTATTATAATTATTTTGTATTACTATTATTATTACTATTTTTATCACTATTATTTTTGTTTATATAATAATTTTTATTATTCCTTTTATTATTATTTTTATTATATTCACTACTATTTAGTTATTAGAAGTTTAAAAATAAGTAGAGACATATATATATACAATGATTTAATTGTTTTTATTTATTTTATTTTATTATTATTATCTTTTTATCATTTTTTTAGGGTTTCAGATACCCTTTCCCCCTACCATGCGCTACCACCCTTTCCCCTTGTGGTGCGGGTGTCCCCTTCCCCTTCTTGCGTTGCACAATGACCTATCTCCGGGCCTCCCGCTCCTTGCCACAACACCCACACCATGCTCTACCGATCTGCCCTCCTCTAGTATGCACAGCCGTAGCCAGCACTCCCAACCATTTTCCTTATTCAGCGGCATATCACCCTCAGTCGTTCAGGCTTCTTCCAGTGTCGCAGGACTACCCGGCCGCCTCCCTTAGCCAGTGCCTCCTCCTGCTCCTTGCAGCAGTCCCGATCCTCCTCATCACTATAGTGCATCCCCATCACCGGATTCCTCCTCCATCACCTCATCTTGACCCTCAGCCTCTTTCTCTAAGCACTTTAGCCCGCAACCCTCAACAACACCCTATTCCCGGTGCCCCAGTTCCTTGCTCTCCCTCCTGATCCTTACTGCAGAACTCGTCCGCTGCCTCAACCTCCTGCTCGCCCGCCGACCGCCCCACACCTTGCCCGACACCCTGGCTCCTGTCCGGCTCTCCTGCACCCTTCCCATAAACTGCCTCACACCGCCGCTGTCTAGAGTCCCTCACCCGCATCCCTCGGTTGGACCACATCCTTCCGCGTGGATGCCCTCTTCTGTTCCGGTACGATGCCCTCAGGCTGATTTACACCCTCTTCGGCCTACCCGCACCCCCTCCGCTGGTTCAACACCTTTTCCCTGACCGTTCAACATTTTATCTTTCCAAATCACACCCCTAACGGTGCGTGCCCTGTCAGTGAACCCTTTTCTCGTGATCACATCAACCCGCTTTTTCAGCTTTGCCCTATTTCGACGCCCGCACCCTGATGGTGTGGCCTCGACCAGCCCTCTTGTGGTATGTTTCCAGTCGCAACCTCCCCGTCGTTGATACCTATTTTTTTATTCTCTTTTGATATTTCTATTTGATATATCTATATATATTACATTTTTTTTATTATATTTTTAATTAATTTAATATTATTTTGGGTCGGTTTGATATTTTAGGACCCACGCGGGGCGTTTCTGAGTTGTCATCACAACTTGGTTCTGAGGTTGTGTTGTCTCTGTGCTTTGATCTTGAGGTAGGTTCCCATTGCACTTCCTTTTAAAATTTATTTTTCATTATTTCCTGATGTTTTTGACCTATATATTTGTGTTAAATATTATTGTGAAACTTGTGATTAATTCACCTATTATGCAAATTTATAATTCAATTCTTTTGGTGTAAAAAATGTAGTCATTTTATTATATTTGAGCACGCTAATTGTTCATTTAAATGTTATATTAATTTATCACCTAGATTATCAATTTAAATTAGTTCTCACCATGAAATTGGTGTTTTCACCTGGTTGATTCTTGAATGGAAACAGTTTTATTAAATGTTTCATGTGTTGCTGATAAATTGCCCGGTCAGCTCTTACATTTTATTTGAAAAAATAAAACGTTTTGGTTTGGTCTTAAAAAAATATTGGAAACTTGTGAAGTAGTATTTTCGGGAACCTTAAATGGTTTCAAACTGGTTTTGGTCTTATAAGAAAGTTGAATTTCTTTTAAATGGTTGTGAAAGAGCCAGTGGTGGTATTGCTCCCTTCTTGGAAAATGAATTTGGTTGTTTTTAAATTGGTGATTGTGAAATGTATTTAATGCCCATTTGTAACTTTATGGAAAATGATGAAATTGTTTTGATAAAAACCCTCCTAAGAAAACTCTTCTGCCTTGTTGCGACTGATTTTTTGGTAGGCCCACACTTAGAAGCTCCCGGGTGCTCGAATGGTTTAAAGGAAAGAGGTTTTCCATTAGATTGGCATTAGGTGATGCATGTTGTTCATAATAATAATAATAATTATATATGTATGTATGTGATTGGATTCTCGTCTGGCATCAGTTGGCTCACCCCCTATCCAAATACTTGAGATATGGGAATCTAGAATATTAAGAGAATATTCTTAGAATGATTGCTACACTGGTAGGTTATGGTTCTGAGAAGTGGCCCATAGTATGTAGATATACTGGGTTTATTACTATGGGATTTTCCCTCAGCCTTACTGAGAATGGATAGTCGATCATACTGGGAGTTTTTATTTCATTGTGTGTGACATGTCAACGGGGATGTGGTCTCATGTATTGGTGTCTTCTGGTTTATTATTTATCTCCTTGGTTGACCTATGTCTATTCATCTTATGTTACCTGAAGTAGTGATTATGAGGCTTATATGTATACCTACATTTCCCTTGCTGTATGATTTATTTTGTGTGTTTTTGAATATTGTTTTCCTTGGAAATGGAAAAATGGTTTGATTAGGTTTATAAAAATGGTTCTCAAATGAAAGTGTTTAATCCCTTTTTTACAAAGTTAAAAAAAATCTAAATATCACTTTTACTTTCTAAAAATATATTGACACTAATTAAATGAATCTATATTTGAAAATGGTTAAGGGAAATGGTTCGTACTTTGCTTTTAAGTAAAATATTTAGAAAAACATACTTTTATAAATTGTAGTACAAACTTCAAATAGTGTTTATTTTAATTTAAAGGTAGTACATTAGGAATAGATATAGGTCTAGACTAATGAGTTTTAATACTCATGCCTATAGTTCTTTTTGTTTTTAGTGTGTGTGCAGGCTATAACTTGAGTGTGCTCGCCTTGGGTGATGCTTGATCATTGAGTCGGAGAGTGACCCGCGGGGTCACACGAAGTTAGTTTGGATGTCAAGTTAGGTTAGAATTATTTTATTTTGTTCCTGTTTAGTCATTTTATTTAGTTTATTTATTCTATGCTACTCTGTATTATTTTGGTTAATTTATTTATTTGTATTGGGAGAAATCATTCCCACAACCTCTGTTGATGCCCTGGCGCTTGTCGCCAGCTCGAGAGGATCGGGCATGCCTCTCAGGCCATGTCGCGGACTGACTCAGGTGATCGGTTCAGGGTCGACCCAGGTTGGTTCATGAAAATTATGGTTTCATTAAGTTATTGTATGTTCCTTTGGATTAGTTATAGAGTTAAAAAAATTGTTCGGGAATGTTTGTTTTTATGGTTTTTCTTGAGTGGTTCACTTGTATTTATAAATTGAAGTTTGGGTAGAACATGGGTAAAAATACAGAACTAATATTACTTATTATTAATTATATTCCATGAGTTTATATGATCTTATAATTGATTATATTATATACCGTGTGGATGAATCATTAGATAAGAATTAAATGATGATTGTTTAAGTTAATTTGGGCAGTTTTTTGACCACAACAAACTCGTTTTGATTAATCATTTAGTAATATGTAAATAATTTAGTTACATAACTTTAAATAGGAAATAATACATAAAAATTATTTTTATTCATCCATAAAAATAGTTTCATGACTAGATCTGAATATAGAAATGGAAAAAGAAAACATGTCGTTCTTGAAGGTGAAAGACTAACACCTCACGAACAACGTTTTCTTTTATAAAATAAAAGGATATGGGGAAGGGGGTTGGATGGTATAATATCCCATTATTATCATAAAATTATAGTATATGTATGATACTGGATTTACCATACCATGTGGATGAAGATAGGTGGGGAGAGAATAAGAAAAGATATTGAAATTGAAAGGAAATTAAAGGAAAGAGGAAGGGAAATTACCTCTTGAATACTCATCTTGAGATCCTCCTTAGGGGACCTAGGCTTGGTCTTTTGATGAGACCATAAGCTCTTGGAAGTTAAGAAGGGTCAAGGGAAGATTCTTGGGTAGAGTTTAGAAAAGGCTTGAATCTTGAGAGGTGTGAGAAAATGAGGGTGTGAAGGGTGGTTTTTATAGTGGAGGGGAGAGGTATTTTCTCAATATAAAATTCATTAGTTTATTATTTCCCCACAAGATAAGGAATATTGAGTCTTTAATAACCAATAATAGTAATTTTATCATGTGATCATGAACTAATTGGGCTTACATCAGTAAAACATCATGCATGACTCTATAATTAGCTTATTTAGCTTTTTGTGTGTGTAAATTATGGTATTTCACCATTCCTCAAAAATTCAAGTATTTCCGAAAAATCCAAAAAATTCACCCCAACCTTTTTTCGACATATTGAATGCAAAAATAACTTCCATTTTTCAAAAATAATTTTCTAAATATTATAATTTTAATATTTAATTAAAATCATAATTTATTATCAAAAACTAGTTTTTAAACATTCATTTACTTATTCTAAAATATAGGTATATCATAATTTAAACTTGAATATTATTTATATATTATCATAGGTAAGGAATCTATTAATTAGGGTATATAACTATTCATAAGGGTATGTTACTATTTATAAGGGCAAGTTACTATTCACCAAAAATTAAGTTTTTCTTATTGGACTCCAAATAACTTACTGATTGCAACCGTGTATGTCAGATTTTTGAAATTCCAAACACATAAGTGAAAAACATATGTTTAAAGGTCACTTAGAACTTAATAGTTAATTATGTTGTGTTTTCATGTGATTTTATGAAATATTTATAAGAAAGGAATTTCCATTGAAAAACATTGGGTCACTACATTCTTCCCCACTTATGAAATTTCACCCTCAAAATTTCACTTTACACAGACATGTGAGGGTACTTATCCTTTATCACCTCCTCTGTTTCCCATGTAGCTTATTTAAACTTATGGTTCCTCCACAACACTTTGAAAAAGTGTATTGTCTTGTTGCGTAGAACCTTATCTCTCCAGTCCAAAATCTCTACTGTCTGCTCCTCATAAGAGATATCATCTTCCAACTGTACCACCTTTGAGTTTAGTACAAGTGAGGGATCAGGTATGTACTTCCCCAGGAGTGATACGTGAAACTCATCATAAACTCGAGCCATATTTCGTGGAAGTGAAAGCTGATAGGACACAAATCCTTTGTGGTCAAGGATCTCAAAGGGGCTAATGTACTTTGGGATTAGCTTCCATTTCTTTCAAACTGCATGAATCTATTCCAAGGTGATATTTGAAGGAAGACTTTATCTCCAACGTCGAAACCCAAGTCCATTCGATGGTTGTCTACGTAGATCTTTTTCCGACTCTGGGTAGCTTTGATGTGTTTCTGGATGACTTAAACCTTCTTTGTCATCTCTTGCACAAGATCGGGTCTATGTGGATTTCTTTCTCCAACTTCATCCCAACAGGTTGGAGATCTACATCACTTTCCATACAAAGCTTCATATGGATCCATCTGAATACTTGAGTGGAAGCTATTGTAGTATGAGAACTCAACCAATGGGAGATACTGATCCCATCCACCTTTGAATTCTATAGAGTAGGCTCTTAGCATATCTTTAAGCGTCTGAATAGTACTTTCAGATTTTCCATCATTTTGGAGGTGATTGGTCATGTTGAAATTTAATTCAGTACTTAAAGCATGTTGAAGGCTCCTTTAGAATATAGATGTGAAGCTTGGATCACGATCAGATACAATCAAGATTTGAACTCCATGCAATCTCACCACTTCCTTCACATATATCTTTTCAAGTTATTCAAGAAAGAGGACTTCCCGAATAGTGATAAAATGGACAGTCTTAGTGAGTCGGTCAACTATAACCCATATCGCATTATTTCCCTTTTATGTCTTCAGGAGACCTATGACAATGTCCATAATAACATTCTACTAATTCCACATGGGTATAGGCAATGTCCGCATCAACACTTTTGACCTTTGTTGCTATGCTTTAACTTGATGACATACCAAGCACCTTGAGTTATATTCCACGATCTCCTTTTTCAGGTTATCCCACTAGAAGTGTTCTTAGAGATAACGGTATATCTTTGTACTCCCAGGATGGATAGTGAATGTTGAGCTATGTGCATGTTCAATATATCTTTCATTATCCCCGGTGATGAAGGCACACAAATCTGTGTTCCAAATCAAATCACACCATCATCGTCAATATGGAACTCTTGCAGCTTCCCTTCCTTTACTGCATTCACCCTCTTTTGTATCTCCACATCATCCCTTTGTGCTTCTTTAATCTTCTCTTGGATAGATGGTTGCATAATCATTTGGGAAAGGTAGGATGTATCCTCTACCTTTATAGTTTCTAAATTCATGCTTTGCATATCCAAGAAGATAGGGTCTTTCTCATTCCGTAACATGGATAGACTAGCAGGTTCTTTTTCTGCTTAGATCATCAACTACCTTGTTTGATTTTCTAGGATGATAGAAATTTAGGCAATCGTAATCATTGATTAGCTCTAACCATCTCCTTTGACGCATGTTGTTATCCTTTTGTTTGAATATATACTTTAGGCTCTTGTGATCAGTGTATATGTCACAATTCTCACCATAAAGGCAGTGCCAAAAGATTTTCAATGCAAATATCATGGATGCTAGCTCTAGATCATGCGTCGGGTAGTTCTGCTCATGGATCTTCAACGGCCTTGAGGCATAGGCTATAACATTATAATTTTTCATGAGTATGCAACCCAAACCTTTATTTAAAGCATCATTTTATATCACAAAACATTATCCAATTTTCATTAGTGTGTGTACATGTGTTGTGATCAGCATTCTCTTTAGCTCCTTGAATATTCCCTCACATTCTTCTGTACAGACATACTTTACCCTTTTCCTTGTTAACTTATTTAGCTGGCTTGATAATCGTGAGAAATTTATCACAAAAAGTCGGTAGTACCCAGCTAATCCAAGAAAATGACAGATTTATATGACACTAGAGGTCCTCGGCCATTCCTCAATAGTCTTTTTTTGAAGGGTCTACATAAATTCTCTCACTTGTGATCAAATGTCCCAATAAAGTAACTTGATTAATCCAAAATCCACACTTACTGAAATTGGCATACAAATTATCCTTTCTCAATGTCTCCAACACAAGTCTTAGATGTTCTTCATGTTCCTAATTTCTCTTGGTGTAGATGAGAATATCATCAATAAACACAACAAAATATTTGTATAGGTAATGTCTAAATACTATATTCATCAAATCAATGAAGATTGCAGGGGAATTAGTAAGTCTGAAGGGAATCACCAGAAAATCATAGTGCCCATACCTTGTATAGAAGGCATTCTTTTGAATATCTTCCATATTCACCTTTAACTGATGATATCTAGAACGAAGATCCACCTTTGAGAAGTATTGATCTCCACTTAACTAATCGAACAAGTCATCAATCCTTGGAATAGGATACTTTCTCTTTATAGGGATCTTTTTGAGTTCCCAATAATCGATACACTATCGCATTATTCCATCCTTCTTCTTCACAAAGACCACTGGCACACCCCAAGGTGATGCACTAGAGTGTATTAACCCTTTGTCAAGATGCTCTTACAACTGCTTCTTTAACTCCTCCACTTCGATAGGAGCCATCCTATAGGGACAATTTGAGATAGGAGTAGCTTCGTGTATAAGTTATATTGAGAACTCTACCTCACAATCCCAGGGAAGTCTGAGTATCTCTTCGGGAAATAAATCACTGTATTCCCTCGTGATGGGAATTTCTACAAGGTATGATCTTTCCTTTGACCCAACCATTTGGGAGAGGTATGATTCTTTATAGGGAATCAACACCCACACAATTGAAGGATTTTTCAAAGCTTATTCATGATCTTCCTTGCATTTTTAAAGGATCTTTGGATGGTTTGGAATATGAAAAGTTATTTCCATTTCTCGATAGTTGATATGTTATCTATATAACAAGATCCAATAAATTCCCATTACAACATCGAATTCCACCAAGAAAACTATTACAAGATTATCTGGAAGAATCTTCCCACATACACTATTAGGATAAGATTCAGACTCTTGGTTTTCAATGATTTCACCACTTGGTGGTTTTATAGATATCTCTACTTCAAGGTTTTGGGGCTTCAATTCTATATTTATAGCAAACTTTCATGATACAAAGGAATACGTAAAACTAGAATAAAAAAAGAATTTTTCATTTATTGAGTGAATAGAAAGTGTACCTTGTATTACTTAATTATATTTCCCCACTTATGAATTAGTGATTGCATAATCCTTCCCTTGTTCCTTTGGATTTGGTGGCTTCTAATGCAGAATACCCTTGAGAACTCGAGGTTTAGTACATTGGCTTGCATAGTGCCTTATCACCCTACATTTGTAGAATTGAACCATGGATGGTTATCTCATTTATTTGGCTATATTATCCTTCCTTTTCATGTCTTTTCAACACTCTTTATCATGGTGTCCTTTTCCCCACACTTGAAGCACTTCCCCATCCCTTTGAGGTAGTTCCCATGGTGTAACTTCCCACATTGTTGTCATGTGGGTTAGTGAGTTTTCTTCCCACCTTTTTCATTAGATCATCTAGATTGAAACTCCATCTTTCATTTCTTAAAAACATATACATGGGACCATTATACAAACTCCATCTCCACTTTTAGAGCACACCAAACAAATTCATCATAACTCCCAAAGTCTCTAATTTCAAGATCCTTTCGAAGGTATGGTTTTAACCACCAAAGAATCTATCAATTTTTCTATCATTATTGATAACAAAACCCGAAGTATACCTTGAAAGCCTTGTGAAAATCACTTCATATGTTGTGAAAGATTATCTTTCTTTTTTCTTGAGCTCTATGAATTATCTCTCCATCTTCATGCGAAGAGTTATTGGGAAATAATTGTTAAGAAACATTATCCTAAAGTCTTCCCATTCTATATCTTCAATTTCCACCCTTGGCTTGGTGTTCTTAACTAAATCCACCCATTTATAAGACTCTATATTTAGATGATAAATGGATAGATTCATCTTTTCTGTCTCAGAATAGTGAAGAACATAAAAGATTTTCTCCATGGAGTTGACCCATTACTCCATAACTATTGGATGAGAAGATCCACTAAACATCGGTGGTCGTTGCCTCATAAAATATTTGATAGACATTTGATCCTTATTTAGTGAGCGAGGAAGTTACCCATTATTATGTTTACTGTTCGTAACCTGAGATAGTTTGGTAAGAATCTCCAAGAAGTCTTGAACTCCACCTCCCAAATCATTGGGCATGTCGTTCGGGCAATCGTTGCATTCTCCCTTGCACGAGTTGTTGTCCTGGTTTCTCCTAGTTCCCAACATTTTTTAAATATAAAATGTTAGAACAAAACATAAGTCACCAAGTCAGGAATAACTTAATAATTTAATAAATTTATACTAAAATCATAACATATGAGATCCCTATGTAAATATTCTTGTGTGCATGTTTGTACTTAGTCTCATAATAGAGGTTTTCTCTAGGGTTCACTAATCCTAATTCCCAAATTAACTAAACCTGGCCTCTGATACCAACTATAGAGACCCAAACTTTTCTTATATTACTATTACATAATTTTAAAGATAAAAAACCTAATATTATTACAAATAGAGGATCCAAAGGTTTATTGTCCTGGGAAAACTAATACCATACATAATAATTACAACATCAAGCATAAACATTTATTTAATCCCTTCCTCTCTAGCTTCTTATTGGAACTTGAACTCTCCTTAGTACATGTATTAACCTGAGGATATACATCAAAATGGGTGATATAAAATCCCAGTAAGAGGATATATAAGAATAAAATAACAATGGGTGAGAATAACCATATCATAGGAAAATGATCATGAGCATGAGAGGAAGCATTAATAAGAGACTTGAAATGTGGCAATGCATAAAAATGAAACATCATGTCTTAGTGGTTAACTACCACACATACCTGTGAAACAAGATAGAATCTTTTTCACACATAATTTCACATTAACTCATGAGATTCAGAACTTTACCCAATGAATTGAAGCACTGTATAATTCTGAGCGCACCCGTCACATTGAAACTTTCATATTGCGCTATATAATTCTGGGCACACTCGTCACATCATAACATTATAATTTATCATGAATTCCACAATAAACAAATATAAAAAATGAACATAACTAACCCATTAAAAGAAATATTTTTTATCTCATAATAACACATTCATAAACACTGGGTTCATAAAAGAAAGAAGGAATAACATACATGTTACAAAAACCATCAACCTTGAATGAGAAGTAAAAGGTGAGTTCTTAAAAGAAGAGTTATTTTGGAAAACATTTTGTTTGACATAAACTTCATTAGAAAAAATTTATATCCCAGAAAAGGTAAGATAATTATGAAAAAATGATTTTCAAGGAGTGGCCATAACAAATATGGAGTGAAAGAGGGAGAATCCAAAGAAAGAAAATTGGGTTCGATATTTTCCCCTTACCTTATATCCGAACACTTCCTTCACTTTAATGTCCTATATAACCACATTAGATTCATTAATTAACAATTACAGAACCTTTTGTACATGAATATGGTTTATTATGGTTTCATTAGGTAATTTAATGTTCCTTTGGATGAGTTATAGAGTTTAAAAACATTGTTTGGGAATGTTTGTTTTTATGTGTTTTCTTAAGCGGTTCACTTGTATTCAGAAATTGATGTTCAGATTGAACATGGGTAAACATCCAGAACTTATATTACAAATTATTAATTATCTTTCAAGAGTTTAAATGGTATTATAATTTATTATATTATATACCATGTGGATGAATCATTAGATAAGAATTAAATGATTGTTGTTTGAGTTAATTTGGGTGTTTTTTCGACCACAACGAACTTGTTTTGATTAATCATTTAGTAATATGTTCATAAGTTAGTTAAAGAACTTTAAATAGGACATAACACATATATAATATTCTGTTTCAACAATAAAAATTGTTTTATGGCCATATATTAATGTATAAATGGAAAAATAAAACATGTTGTTCTTGAAGGTGATAGATTAACACCTCACGAACAACACTTTCTTTTATAAAATAAAAGGATGTGGGGAAGGGGGTTATATGGTATAATATACCATTAGTATCATAAAATTATAGTATATGTATGATACTATAGTTACCATACCATGTGGATGAAGATAAATGGGGAGAGAATAAGAAATGATCTTGAAATTTAAAGGAAATTAAAGGAAAGAGGAAGGTAAATTACCTCTTGAATCCTCCTCTGGAGATCCTCCTTAGGGGACCTAGTCTTGGTCTTTTGATGATACCAGAAGCTCTTGGATGTGGGGAATGGGATAGGGAATATTCCTGGGTAGAGTTTATACAAGGCTTGAATCTTGAGAAGTGTGAAGAAATTAGGGTGTGAAGGGTGGATTTTATAGTTGAGGGGAGAGGGGTTTTCTCAATTTAAAATTCCTCAGTTTATTATTTCCCCACAAGATAAGAAATAATGAGTCTCCCATGAACAAGAATCCTAATTTATCATGTGATTCTTAACCAATTGGTCTTACATAAGTAGAAAATCATGCATGACTCTATAATTATATTATTTAGCTTTTTTTGTAAATTATGGTATTTCACTATTCATAAAAAAACTCAAATATTTCAAAAAAATCCCAAAAAATAACCCCAACCATTTATTGACATGTAGAATCCCAAAATGAAGACCATTTTTCAAAAATAATTTTTTAAATATTATTATTTTATTATTTAATTAAAATCAAAATTTATTATCAAAAACCAGTTTTAAAACATTCATTTATTTATTCAGAAATATAGATATATCATACTTTCAACTTGAATGTTATTTATATTTTATCATAGGTAATGTTACTATTCATTAGGTTATATAACTATTCATAAGGGTATGTTCACTAAAAATTATGTTTTTCTAATTGGACACCAAATAACTTACTGATTGCAACCGTGTATGTCAGAATTTTGAAATTCCAAATATAGAAGTAAAAAACATATGTTTAAATTCCACTTAGAACTTCTTAGTTCATTATGTTGTGTTTTCATGTGATTTTATGACATATTTATAAGAAGGTGATTTCCATTGAAAATATTGGGTTGTTACATTTTTTTCTTCTTACTTCTCGGGACATAAAATATAAAAATAAATAGTGATATTATAGGCCATTGAGAATTTAATTTTTTTATCAAGTGGGTAGAGAGTAAAATCACATAAATATTTATTTAAATCATTAAAACAAAATAAATCTATTTCCTAGAGAACAATTTTTAACATTTGGGTTTCCTCCCAGTAGCTTACCTTTTTTGTGGTCATTCATCTCAACCTTTTACCTTTGTTAGATAATTGGAAAATGATACAGAGATAACCATTTTATATTTACCCACATATAGAATTACTAGGAATATGGGGTTGTATTTATCTTCTTCCTTAATTGGATCATTAGGAATAGCGATGGTCTGTAATTTTAGGAATGATGTAATAAAAATAATATGAAATTGAAATCTGAACAAATTTTGTAGTTTTCTTACTCCCCCACTCCTTTATTTTCCTTAGTTTAATATTCTTGAATGGATTCTTGAAATATAGAATCAATTTTCTCCTCTTTATCTTTAAATTATAGGATGAAGTCTCATTCTTCTTCAGTCTCATGAATTCCAGTGATGTTGTTTGATGTTTGTTCATTATCTTCATCCTTGAAATTTTCATTATCCTTCATAATTTCACCAGATTGTACTTCATTAACCTCATGATTATACTATTTTGTACTAATTATTCCTTTGATTATATAGATTGTTTTACTTTTACCTCCTCCTCCTCTTCCTCTTCAACCATCTAAGAAAAAAGTTTCATCAAATTTCATTCCTCTTCTTTATACAGTTGAAAAAGGAATTATCTTTATTCTTCACGGTCATTTTTTATACATAGAAGGGATTCCATAAGTTATGATACTTCTAATAAAAATAGAGATTCATCCTTTTTAATGTTTTCAACATGATGTAGATAATATTATTTATCCTCCCCCTTTGTTTTTTCATTCTTTTCCACTTTTTCAGTATCAAATTCCTCCACCTTTTAATCTTCTTCATCTTCAAAACATTCAATCCCTAAATTATATTTTAACGGTATGTTTCATATCAAGGAATTTAAATTTTAAATAAAATGAGAAATATGAGTAATCAAAGTAACATAATATTTAATAAAAAATCAAAATTCCATCACATTTATTTTAAATTAAAAAATAAATTAAATTGAAAACCATATAAATAAAATTAGGGAATTATTTTTAATTGAAGACTTTTAGAAACTCAAGAATTAAAAAAGGGAAAACCCAACCTAAATCCAATCACTACTCTCTCAATTTAAATATTTTTTCCAATATTTAAATATTGATATTTTTTAACTAAAATCTAGATTAAAACACTACACTTTGGAAGAGCAACTTTCTGGTTACCACTCATACTACACCCTTAGGGAGATTTAATTTTATTTCCCCACCTTATGCTAATCGTGTATCAAAACAAGTTTGAATATGTGAATTTAGAAGAGTCAAGTGTCAAATTAGAACCACCAATAATGGATTAGGACCCATAAAAAACCTTGAGGAACCTTTGTTCCCCCACAATTTTATAACCAAAAAAATAGATTAACCATGCATGAACAAAAAATGAGTTTGAGTAACAAGTTAACATTATTACTATGCTACCTAAATTTAATGGACTTATAGGTGAGGATCCCAATCTACATATTCAAGAATTCAATTATGTTTATTCATGTTTCAAACAAAGATGAGGAGAATAGAAGCTTCTATAAATTTAAAAAGGTAGAAATTAAAATACATGAGTTGATTTTTTCTATTAATAATGGTAAATTAAATTGACATATCATGTGAAATTTGATAATTTAAATTGAAATTGAAAATTATTTAACATTATTGAATTAAAATTTGAATACTTATAACCCATGTGACCCTATATCTTCCATGTTGAGATTTTATTCTTGAGGAAGAGCATCATTTAAGTGCGGGTTATTTTATAGAGAAAATTTATGTGCATATTTTTTTTAAAAAACCAATAATTTTTTGATGTTTTTTAATAAAAAATCCCTTGATTTTAAATGTTTTATTTTTTATCAGAAATTTTTAACAAGGGCTTGAAATGGATTTAAAAGTGTGAAAAGTTGAACTTGTAAATTGATTTTTTTTTGAATTTGAAGAATGTTATGTGAAAATTTTTCAAGAGTTTTTATAAATATTCCTTTGAATTTTGTGTAATGATTTTAGTGTTTCCCATGAAAACCTTCAACTGGGCCAGCATGCCACTTACCCATCCCACACAAGGTAGGATGACCAGTCATACTATCCCTAAAGGGCCCGTAAGGACCAAGATAGGTGCAAGGCATTACTCCCAGGCACAAGACTATGGGTGGTGAAACCCCGAAGGTAGAGCTACTGCACAGGGCACATAGAAACATGGGATGAAGGTTATCAAGCTCCACAGTGGCATAGGTGGACCGAAGGGCCAAGCATGAGCCAAATGTGTCACAGACCGCGTGTTCTTGTGTGCATATGGTGTATCGGGAGCCCACCCGGAAGAGGTCATGATAGGAGCTTCCGTATTGAGGCTTATAAAGACTTGGAGTAAGGATCCTCTTTTTGATGTGGGATTACCTCTTTGCTTTGTCTCTACCGCACTCCACCTCGTACTACCATGATTCTTCCGCTCCTCTTGATGTTGCTACCCTACTTCACCCTACTTGACTCCATCATCGCTCCAGCACCTCGACCGAGCCCCCGACCACCCATACCACAACTCTTTTATTGGGTGAGCTTGGCTAGATTACCTCCACCCTTCTCCCATGGTTTCCTGCTGGCCACCCACTCTCTTCGTCATGCACTAACACTGAAGGATTCCTGACCGCATCACTGCACACACCCCGCCACTTTTAAAGGCAATTGAGACACCATAGACACCCTCTAACACTCGCACCCCCACTCCAGTGACCCTAATTCTGACAGAGACAACCATTTGGGCCTCCTCCAATAACCTCAAAGGACGAAGGAAGGAGGCGACCACCACTGGTCACTCTCAAGGTGTCCATAAGCATCACCTACTAATCCCCTCCCTTGCCAGATAGTAGCTTGGTCGATGCACCCCAAGTTCATCCGAGATCCTCCTCCAAATTCCATCACATGCGATCAACTCCTCTGGCCACTGTAAGGATGGAAAAGATGAGGACCTATACTTCTCACTGCTATCAGATAAAGAGAGGATGGACTGAGCTCAAGCCACTACAACACTACCGCTTGGTGTCACTGATCAACCACTATCGTATAGAGGCACCGACATTTCTCGGTTTGAGCTCCTACGGCCACTTTGAAGGCTGAAGGAGGAGGAGGCTGCCCACTACTCGGATCCAACTACGACCATGATCTCGATGCACACCAAAGGGTCAAGGGGATCCTCCATGTGTAGAACCCATTCACCCTGGGTGCCATGAATTCACCCAGGCTCCTCCCCCGTGTGTAAAATGTCCATGAAACCCCTAAACACCTGTAACCGTGGGGTTTCTCTCCTCTTAAGGATCAAACGAATGGGTGATTTTAATTTTAACCCCTCCCCACATGGTTTTCTTAGAATACAAGGGAGGATAATTCCTTGCTCATCGCCTATAAAAGGATGTGACCTCCTCCTTTAAATGGCATCAAATCTTGATTCCACTCATCCAATGCAAAGGAGAAGAGACACCGAAACCAATGAGGAGATCCTCCACTTCAAATTCCCTCAATTATTTCATGTCTTGTTCATTTTTTGATTCTATGACCCCTTCTTTCATGGAGGGGTAGAATCCCTAGTGATTGGGTGAAGGGAAGGGGGATTCCCTTTTGTGATTCTTATGTTTCTGAAAGTTTTCAATTAAAAATGATTCTTTTATTTTAATTAAATGGGTTTCAATTTAAATTATTTTTTAATTTAAAATAAATATGTTTGTATTTTAATTTTTTCTTAAATATCAAGTTTCTTTTATTTAAATAGTATTTTACCCTTACTTGATTTATTTATTTTACACAAATTGGATAATTTATCAATAAGACCATGTAAAGGAGTGGTTGAGTGATTACTAAAACATGGTAAGAAAATAAGTTGGACCAATTTAATTATTTATGGAAAATCAAAAAACAATTGTATACTTTTGGAGAAATTGAAATTATCCCATTGTGATTTCTACACATCGTCATGTAATTAAATCAAAGGAGAATCAAAGAATCAATATTTATTTAATTAATTTAATTATTTTGATCTAAAACCGAGAGATTCAGTTTTTCTAAAAATCTATGATGGAATCAGAAAAGGGAAAACTCAACCTAAATCCAACCACCACTAATAAAAATCTCACTGATCCCAGTGGTTTCAAATATTTAGGATAGCCCCTTAAATCGTTTGTCTGTTTTTCATTGCAATAGCCCTATTCCAACAGATTTATGAAACTGCTGGGGTAGGATATCTGAAATTACTCTATTCCAACAGTTTCACTAAAACCGTTGATATACATATATATATATATATAAAAGGTTAAATAACCACAACACCCACTATCCGAAAACCTTGTGTACAAACAATTATTGAGACAATAGGTCCTGCTATCCAGAAACCTTGTATACCAAGTGTTCTTGAAACCGTTGGTATATATATATATATACCAATGGTTCAAGAACCATAAAACCTACTATACATCATCCTTGTGTACCAATGGTTCATGAAACCGTTGGAATATATAGAAACCAATGGTTTAATAACTTTGGTTTTCCACCAATTAGATATATACTAATGGTTCTATAACTAGTTGGTATATCCTCTTCTCCCAAAAAAACACAGGTCCACCTCTTCCGGTATTCCAGAACCTAGAGTCATCTGCATATTTTTTTTGATGAAGTTGGAAGCATAAAAACTATTTTACAGAAAAAATGTATAAATTAAAAATAATTTACAAATATGTTTAGAATAAACAATGTATAAAGTAGAAAAAATCTAGTTGAAATGGGTAGCAGAAACAATATAGGAAGTAGAAACAATTTAGGCCTCCTTTATCACTAAGAGATGCGAGATATCCCCTCACTAAGAGTAGCTGAAAAACATCCTATCTCTAATTCACCCAAGGTAGGTGTAGCAGAAACAATGTAGGTCCCCTTTCACAAAGAATATTCTAAAGCTAAACAAATTTCTTACTAAAAAAATGATACAATAGGGGTATGCATTTTTCAGAAAGTAGAAACCGACGAATTTTTTCTAAAATATTCATAAAAAACTTATATACACGTTATGGAAAATAAAAATATTGAAATTCACATCATGGTTTTAAAATTTTGACCTCAATAGTTTTGTAGCAAGAATATGAAAATCCCCACCATGACTGAATTGATAAGGACTTTCCTGACCTTATGTTTACCACTGACCAAAGGCTGTAACATACCATTTAAGAATAAACCTTGAATTTTTATAATCAAATATTCTATATAAATAAACAGTAGGAATTTCAATAGATTGAGTGTCACTAGATTGACCTTCTTCATCCTCACCATTTGGTAGAGAAAAAATAAACATTCTAATTTCCCCCATTCAAGTGATGTTGGGTCCCTTTTTATTTTGGAGTTCAATGAGGTGACTACCTCAAGTTTGTATTTGCTTACACAACCCTTGGAAGCCTTCAATTTATATTTCATCCACATAATAAAATAAATATTATCTTTTATATATATATATTTAGCTACATAACTATCATTAGTTTCTTCATCAACATACTCATCCCCTGATCCATGGTGAAAATAATATCTAAAATATCCAACATTAGAAAGGTGTGACTAATTTACCACATTAGTACAAAACTAATAGGCTTATTATTTTCTTGTTGGTTAGGATATTTCACTAACCTAACTTCATCACAAGGATGGGTTGGAGTAGTCTAAGTAGTGCTTTTTGCAAACCCATCCATATTAGAGAAAAAATCACCATTAACACCTTCCTTTACCGATTCCTCAGAAGGACTATCTACAAAATCATGGTTTTTATCCCCCATAAGATTTTTTATTTTCATGTGTAGGCTGGATATCGAATATTTAAATTTTAATTTATCCCCATGTGACTAAAATTCCCATAAAATAATCCTTAAATGGAAATATTCATAATTCTCTTTCAATTCTAATTGATCCCTATTCCTTGTGAGCTACCCTTCCCTAGTGTTCCATATTTAATTTAAGCCATCCTTCCTCAAAGTGAAATATCTCCCATGTGACATGTCTCAATGGTCAATATTCCGAGAGATAATTTACTTCCAAAATAGTTCTTATTCATTGAAATCCATGGTAGGAGAGGTATAAATTGTCCAATGGTATCCCTTTATACCAATTTTTAAATTTTTAAATTTTTATATTGTTTATCATTATCAAAGATTGTAGTTTTTTAATTGGAATGTCTATGATTATATTATAATATTTCATGAAATTTTCTAATGGGTTGTCTGATGGTAACCCTTACCCCAGAAAATTAATTCTTCTCAAGCCACTTGTTTGAGTCATCCAAATAATATCCAAGAAGAGGATTATGAAGTTAGGACATGCAAGTCTTTGTCCCATTTTGATGGTTCGATGGTAGAAAATATACATCTTATAGGGCACTGGTATTAATACACTTGTAGGGGTTATACATTCTTTTGGATGGTGAGTTGGCCAGAAGTGAGGTATTTTGTATACTTGAAGGGTGTAAAAACTAACCCAATGATCATTTTGATAGTTTGAGTCAAAATACACGAGACATGTTACTGGAAGAAGAAATTGGAAGTAAATTCGAATCCATGTGAATTCGAGCCGAGGATAATCTTCTAAAACCATAAGGTGCTTTCCTAGAAGGTACATTTTTTAGAGGTTACATAAATTTCATAGGTGAGAGAGGATTAATATCAATGCAACCAAGTGTTTTATAACCCATATAATTTCATGGAATATTTACTATGGGGATATAGTCAACCAATGTACAGAGGGGGAGCATATATATGATAGAGTAAACTAAAGGTTGTAGGAGTGGTGGTTCTATCTGGTCAAAGGATAGAAGTAGGAGTGTTTCATGATCTTTGTTCATCTAAACAAAACTTCAAGGATTATCTTAATAATGAAATATGTTTCATAAATTATGGGACTCATGTTAAGAGATTCATAATTATGGTTTAATGTGGAAAGGTTTTAGAGATTTGGAAGAAGGATTCAGAAGTAAATTTCCATGTTGTAAAAGAATATTAACCATATATAGAGGTAGTGGAATGGTTATCATGTTAATATTGAATAGTGAAGCGTGAATCAAAACATGTCAATGTTAGGTGATCTCACAAAATCAATTTTACAACTAATTACATTCTTTAAAAAAAGTTTCTTGCCATTATAGGTGTTTTCCCTAAAACCAAAAATCTAAGAAGCATAAAAACCTTTTGTCAAGATGATCCATGAATAATGAAGTGGATCATATTATGGTCCAGTATATGAGAGGTTGTGGATTAATGGGTGTTTTAAAATATATGATAGTTGAGATTGCCACTATTTTGAGGAGGCTATCATGGAACACAAGAATGGTATTGTATAACAAATGTCCATTTGGTTGGAATCATTTATAAGATCTATAGGGAATCCATTTTTTTGAAACAAAAAACAATGATGTTTTCATGTAGCACATTCTATAAATGGTGGATTAGGATGTTTCTGTGTTAGGATTATATATGTTTCAAGGATATTTCATTATGTTCGGGGAATAAACTTCCAAAGATACTCTCTAGTCCATAAAATAGACATTATAATTCTCTCATTAGTAAAGTCTTCAATGAAGTAAACCAAATCCATGATAAATCTGGAAGATAGAAAAACCAAACCAAGTCTAGTTCATCTATTATCTTGAAAATGTTGGTGATGAAGAATTAGCTGAATTACAAATCTATGAAACAATTGTCAAAAGATCATCCGAGAAATGGAAGGACCTTCAATAAGTTATTGGATCCTGAATGGATTGGAAGTGAAGCTAGATCTAGTGGTAGAAAAAGGTTATGTATATCATAGTGATGTTTAAGGAAGATTTCAATGGGAGTATATTTCCAGTGATATCTAAAATTACAATTGTTAAAGGTTTGAATGGAAGTTAGTTTTATTATTATGGCTAGAGTTTGATGTACCATCTCTTGAAATTGTGAAATCTTAGTGGAATATTGTTTAGATTAAAAGTTTACTAGAAGGAGTATATACATGGATATTGTACACAATATAGTCACATGATTGGACTTTAATTTTTTCCAATGTAACTCAGTCTTTTTTTCTTTGGGAGAAATTCCATGGTGGGAAGCGACACCATTTGGTGGCAAGAAGCAACATTTGGTGGCAAGTAGCAAAGATAAACAACCAACTTGAATAGGAAATTGTATAAGTCATTCACATGTGTTTAATCAAAATAATTGTATAGATGATGATATAACATTTAAGTCATGGGAATTTAGGTCCAGTTAGGACAACACACCTAAAGGGGTGGACAAGAGGCCATGAAAACACCCCAAACTGATTTCACCATAAGATAAGGTCACAATGGACACGATAGAAAAAATAAACTATTTAATATGTTATAACAAGGGATCACTGAAAGGTTGTAGAAATCAGCACAATGATGAAACGTATAAAGGTAAATGAAATGACAAAAAAGAATCATACACCCTACAAAAATCATTTACAAATTCATTCACTTCGACTAAACATGGAAATTTCATTTATAATATTCAAAGGATGAAAAGGAAAGTGTCATGGTCAAAGAATATTCCTACTCAGGCAATGTCATTTGAGATAAATGAGTATGATAAGTCAATTTATATTATTCAAAGATAACAAAAACTAACTAGCCACAAAACAAACCCCAACAATAGGCATATGGAAAACTAAAACCAAATATAAACATGATACAAATAACTATCACTACTATTTGGTTTAGAAGACAACAAACCTATATTGGAGGGGTTTTATTATAGAATCATGGAATTGATTTATCACACAATTCATTTAATTATATTTAACATTACTTATAAAACTCATTCATCACAAATCAAATGAATTAATTTAAGCAAGTAGATCAACATAACTATCACTGTGTGTTTTTATAGACATCCCACATCCATTGGACGAGTTGTATTATAAAACCATGACATTATTTATCAAAAGAAACAATTATATTAAAGAAAACTTATTCAAGATATACAATTAAATATTATTAAGAATAATTAAGAAAGAATCTATATTTAATTTAAATTATTCTTGAATTAGAGAGGCTTGGAGAGGGACCCTACATCAAGGTGAAACCAAGCCGTCCACTTCGCCTCTTAGAGATTTCTAACTAAAAGCAACTACTCCACCATTGGGTATACACACCTTCATGCACATGAAAATACACCTAGCCCCTATTCACACACCTGGATGGCCATGAGTATGTTCAAGGGGATCCTTGCACATATGCTTATATGCATATATCAGTATCCACTCACCTGAATATGCATATATATATATATATAAACACACACACATGGTCACACCTACCCCCATACATGCATAATCACTACCATGGTTAAATGCACACGTAATAGGGGGAACCCACATACATATACTTACTTACTTATGCACATGCAGGCAAGTCTCCCTTGACTTAGATACTCGAAACCAACGATCAGGGATCAACGCCCTAAAAAAGGATACTAGGAACCTTAAAACACATAAAGGATGATACATAACCAGTGAGAAACCAACCAAAGACAGTAAAGCCTTACCTTGGTTGGCAGCGGAGAACCAAATCCACCCAAACCAACACGAAATGATCCAAAACCCTATTGAAAAAATAATATGGAGTAAAAAAAACTAAAATACTCATATACATGAGCTGTGATATAGGTAGTAACCATAGAATATTACCTCCGATCAAAGTTATTGGACTGAAACAATTCGAACCCCTTCTCACCCCTTTGCAGAATATAACTACCCTATGTCCATAGAAAGCAGTAAAAGACCTTTGTGGCCAATGCGATAAAGAAAATAAAACAAAAACTAAATGAAAACATACCTGTCTCCTATGACTATACACTTCACCACCCAAAATATAAGAACCATAACACTCCATTGATCAAATCATGTTTCTTAAAGCAAGGGGGGAAATAGATCCAAGTTTCAAAATGATACTATCAAATAGTAAATTCCTATTAATTAACAATTACTCTTCTTATTTATGGTATATAATTAGTTTGGCTTGAGATTCATCTCATTTTTGTTTTTTTATAAAAGTTTTTTGGGAAATTTACATTATATTTAGTTTGTCTTGTTTTGGTTTATATTATCTATGAAAATTTCATTCATTTGGGTTCTAGTCAATTCAATTTTATTACATTTGATTCATATCAGTTTGGTTTAGTTCAATCTAGTTCATTTCTATTGGGGTAATGAATATAAAAACCCAGTACAATAATTTGAGAATTGGGATATTATATAACATTTCATGAATTTAACCTAATTTTTAGTTATATAATCAACACACAAAGGAAGGTTCCCTTTAGGTTTATTTGAAAAAAACATTACCGATGTAAAAGGAAACACACTTGGTTGAATGAAGCGTCAAGAAATTGATTCATACAATATATCCATAAACTACATCTTTTTAGATATTGTAATCATTTGATAGGTAATAGATACATGTAGAATACTTGGCACAAAATTGAATGGGGACATTAACTCTTTATCTTGTAGAAAAAAAGTAAATTATGATAAAAAAATATAAAAACTCATATTATATAGAAGTATTTTCACCACAAGAAAATAGAAAATCCAATTCAAAATAATAAATGGATATCATCCTACCAAACAATAAAATAGATGATTGGAATGGATATAACCAATGTTTAATTCTCATAGAAAAACATGATACCCTCCATCATGATAAGTAATGTGGTTTTTTCAAAAAAAAAGTCAATCATGAAATTAATAATAACTAGTCAATCAATATGAATAATTATATCCATTGCTTCCATATATAGAGTAAAAAATACATATAAATGAATGATATCATATAAAGAAAATCATAAGAGGGCCATCTCAGACTTTTCTCTCTACTTTTATGTAGAGGAATTGCAATTTAAATCACATAATGCATGAAATCAATAAAATGATTTATCATGTACACAATATTGGTCTAAATAATATAATTAGTGGAAATATTTTCAAATAAAATACTATATAATGATGAATACATATTAATTGTACCTCTCAATGTGGTTAGATATACATCATATATTTATTGAAATCCTTCTAAGTTACATCATGTACAACCAGCATAGATACAGGTGAAACATCTTATCCTAGAGAAATATGACATTCATTCCAACCACAACATGTTTTAGGATGATCCGAGGGTTCTCTCACTATGGTTCATTAAAAGAACTTTCAATTAATATTATAGGAAATATTTGTGGGTGGTTTGTACAATAAAAAATTAACATATAACAAATAAATATATTTTAAGAGAATCAATATATACAAGTCTATTTTTAAAAAATCAACATGGGACCTCAAATATCATATAAATTCATTAAAAAATGCTACAATAAGATAAAAAAACTCCTTGGATAAACTTTTTAACAATAACACTTTATATGTTAATGATCTTAATAATGCGTGATAAAAATTAACACCCTCATAACCATTATTTTATGTCAAGAAAATCCTACCTCTTATATACCACAACAAAAAAAATTATTACCAATATCCTAGACAATACATGGAAAACATTGATATTCCAGGTTCCAAATATGAAAATTTAAAATAAAGGAAAGAGATATAACATATCTATAAAAATGTAATATAAAATAAATGTTTCGACAAAATAATACATTTTTGAATGATTTTGGCACTTTATTCAAACATGTGTTTAAGATCAAAATCTCTATATTGGAAGGAAAATTATTATTTATACATATTTATAGAGTTGTTACTATATAAGGTATACATTTATTAGAATAAGATATATATGTTCTAAAATCATTTATAAGAAAATAAAGGTGGAATAAGAGCTTTACCAGTAAAAAGGTAAAAGAGCCTTACCAGTACAGTGGAAAGAAAGATCTAATAACACCAAATGAATAGAATCACAATCGATCACAAAGGTTAAAGTTGTACTAGTACAACCATTATCTCATACTGGATAGTTAAGATATTAACCAATATTATAAAACAAATATGAATCAACTCAATTGATTCAGTATACAAAAGACTCAATCTTGTAGTCTAAATTGGTTCATGTAACCCAATATATTGACCCTGTTTATACTCATTTCAATAAAGTCTAGACACACAAAACATGAGAATATATTGTGTGTGGAGCCATAAAAACTAGATCCTTATTTAACCAAGATAGAACCCATGATCTACACTGAGCAATTTAAAAATGTTATCACTAAAACTCATAAATAAACTAAAACAAAACCTCAAAAAATGAAAGATTAAATAGATGAATCATAAAAAAACTTAAAAAATAGTTATATATTTATAAATCTTAACAGGTTGATTCAAAGGGTCTTTAGAATTGATACATTTATCTCTACCTTTATTACAAGAAGTCCCTCAATATAATCTTTATAGATGGACCAAATGATCACATGTATGAAATATTTCTTAGATTCCTAATAAGAAAGATTATTATGTACCACTTTATGGCACTAATATAAAACCAAGTATTTTATTCTAGAATAAACTGGTGAGAAAAAAAATATAATTTTTAAACCACCACTTATAAGGTCTGACATTGCACATTTCCTTTTCCACTTATTTGAGATTCCTCCACCACACCAAGGAATAGAAGAATCATGAAATACCTCTAGTGATCCTACTAATATTAAATCAACATTGATAACTTATCTCACAACCAATCTATATAAGTGGAATCTAAAAGAAGAAATTGCTGGTGAAAAGTCTAATAAAAGAATATACTCAAACCACCAAGACAATAAGGAATCATCCAAGTCTATATTAATAATTTATTGAACCAACTGGATTAAATGATTTGTGTACTAAAAAACTATTTCATCTATTTACTGGAGAATAGAAAATTCTACATCCATTATTACCTTCACTTAATTATAAAAGAATTCTAATTGAAACATTCCTTGAAACATTTCCAAGAATAGTCTTTGTCTGGATTAGTATGAATAATAGACTTCCACCACTTATAATTTGGACCCTCTAGTAGGATGGTTATAGAAATAACCTTAAGAGACTCATAAATCAAAAGTTGGATAAAAATATCCTCCACACTCAGTACCAAAACCAATTCATCCTAAGAATCTTGTTACTAGAGAAATGAGGAGGATTCATGTTTTATAACTCTCATAAATAATTAGCATATAAGGAAAATAGAGGAAGAACAAAAGGCTCTAAGACTAAAGCAATCAAAACAAACATACCAAGAATATCTTGATCTACCAAAGAATCTATTAAATAGAAATGGTGATATACTCTAAAATAAGAAACAAAAAGACCATCAAAATGGACTTTAAAACTCCTGCCCCATGAGACATAAAATAGATCAATAAGTGATCTCAAGACACCATTTAAATAAAACTAAAATTCAATACTTTATAAATTCATAAAAAACAAAAAAAAATGGAATTTTAATTCATTTAATAAGTGATCCAAATTCACCTATTTAACCCAACATGGTTTTATAATAACTTATTTCAAAAATAACTTTCATTCAATAAAACATCATTTTTACCCATGAGGTTTTGAAAAAATCATCTAATAAATAGAAAAATGAAATTTTTATTAAACCATTTAAACACAATTATTGATTTTGGTAAAACATTTATAACATTAAAATAGTTTAAAATCATCTATTTTAAAAGTATATTAGGATTAAATACTTTAAAAGATCTAATTATGCTTTATTAATATCACTTTAAAACCCTGAAAATAATTAACACTATCCCTTTTTCAAATGGAATTGACAAAATTTATAAAAAATAGGTTATAATTTTAAATCCAAAACATTTAATACTTTTTTCCAAATACAAACATTATTATAAAAGTATTCCCAAGTTTTAGATTAAAATCAATGTATTTTTAAACTATCCCATTTAAAAATTTCCATTTCAAATTAAACTTAAACAATGAAAAAACACACAGTATACCATTATCCATCATAACCAAACCATAAAGAAAATGGATATAACTCAAAAAAAAAATGAAAAATTCCAACTTCAAAAAATTGCACAACAATTAAATGATTAACCACACATTATATCCAATCGTATGTTAACACTATATTACAGAGATATTTCTTGAGTAGTCTAATAAATACTTGAATTCCCTAAAACTATGATCATTGGCTTAAAAATAGACCTAAATATTCTATAAAAATGCTTCAAAAAAGGATTAACAAACTTTAAATTCTCCACATGAGTTTTGAAGGCCCTGGTTAGCAGATGAACTATGATATCACTAGACAATGATCTGAACATGGTATTCGTATAGAACTTAGTGGATACCCAACTTAGTAAAAAATCAATAGCCCTTAAAATTATAAATATATCTTTTCCATCTTACTTTACATCCCATCTATCTAGATAAATAGTATTTGAATCTTGTGTTTAAAATACATTATACTCTATTACCGTAGTTATTTAAAACTCATCCAAATTTACTTTCAACTAATCTCACACAATATATTTGATTTATTCTTAATTTAAAACACATCTAAAATGTGTATTAGATATATTTAGGTTAAGGTATATTATTAAACATGGGCAAGGGTTATCATAGTTTTCTGATATTCTTCCTGATATAACCTAATAAGCTTATTTAAACTCCAATTTAAATCATATATAGAATAAAAAAATATAGAATCCTCAAATTGATGAAGTTTTATTTCATGGGGATAATTAGATAAAATAAACTTCACTAAAAATTAGAAATATACATATAACTCTGGAGTAATTGGTCTTATGGTAGTCCTATTCCTAGTAAAATTCTCAAAGGAATTAAAAAATCATACTAGTGATTAGAAATATATAAATATTGGTAATATTTATGTTTTATAACATGAGATGCATTAAATCTTTTAGCCTATATTATTTAAGATAATACCTAATTTTATCAACTTGGTATAGCATGATTGGTTTCCTTTGTATCACCATATTTAAAATCTATATTGGAATAAAAATATTTTACCAATTGAGGATAAAATAGATTACCCTTATCCTTAAACCATTAAACCCTCAATTGATTTTGAATCGACTTCTAGATCTTGGACTTATTTAAGGTGAATGAAGGTCGATTGTTTTCTTTTATCTCAAATAGATGTCTGTACAGGAATGCATGATCCTTGAAAATACAAATATAAAAAATATTTTTTAGAAAATATAAATGTAACGCTGATAATAAAATTTAATTAAAAAAATTACAAAACCCTCATGACATCAAAAAAACCTAGAACCGGAGAAGTGGAGAAGCTGTGGTGAACACAGAATATGACGTAGCGAAGCTAGGAAGCATGAGGCAATGATTTTGCGAAGTAGGTAAAGCATAGAATCTAATAGATGAGCAGAAAATTGACGATGTAGGGAAATGGGGAGGTGAACTATGTGAAGAAGTGGGTTAATTATAGAAGAATGGGGGTGAGTAGATAATCAAAGATGTGGGGGAAAACATGAGGTACAATGGAGAATAATGTGGGGATGTATGTTCCTAGTATAAGTGGGGAAGATGGGAGATGTGTAGGTGGACCGTATGGGGAATCTATATAATAGGAAAATCAAGGAACAATACTAGAAGGTGTGTAGGAAAATGATTCTCTATGCCGATCCAAAAAGAGAAACCTGAATTTCCCTATTTCTTGAACTGGGATGAGAGGTACCAATGGTTTATTAAAACCTTAGGTATAGAATTATGTCTGGAACCTTCCCCCAACGGTTTACTTAAACTGTTCAAAATATGGTTCTATAAGACACCTTCCCCAACAGTTTACTTGAACCATTGGTGAAAAGATTCTATATACCACTCTTCCCCAATAGTTTTCTGAAACCATTGGTAAAAATATCATATACCAATAGTTTTTAAACTGTTGGTATACATGAATTTTTATACATCCATATTCATGAAGTGAACTCCTCTCTCAATTGAAATCTCTTTTTTTCTTAAATATTTCAATCTTTATATTTTTTAAGTAACAACTAGATAAAAACACAGCTCTTTAGAAGAGTGACTTTCTGGTTACCATTCATACTACACCCTTAGGGGGGTTTAATTATTTTTTCCACACCTCATGATAATCATGAGTCAAAAACTTGAATTCTTTCTATGGTTAGAACTCGATTCACTCATGTTATAGGTGAGAATAATATATATATCTTCCTATTATGTGGATGAATCGAGTTTGATCCCTACAAAAACACCAATTTTGATGCATTCCTATCATAGGGTATGGTCAAAAGTGATTATAATTTTCCTAGTACAACACAATGGCTGACCTGGGTCATCTCAATGGAGGAGTCTTTCATTTTTTTCGCCTACTATATCTAAATAACTTATTCTATATCTATTTGTTGTTTTATGTTTTAAAGTAAAACAATGACAATTTTTTTTGGGTTTTTATTAATTTTATAATGGATTGAAATATATAAATTTAAACTAATAAGAATATCTAAAAAAATGAGTAAATAAAAAAATTACTTGGTCCTAGGGATAATCTTGGGTTCAATCATTATTTTCCTTTATATGTTTAATTTATGTTTGAGGATACAAACATGAAATATCTTGTTTAAATTAGTATTATTTTTATAAATTGTGTAATATCATCAAATTTCAAAGAACTCTCAATTTAATCTCCCCATTTAATCAAGGTTAACGACACTTCTTGGTCTTGAAGGTGTAATCTTCTAGGGCCCTTCTCCGTTGAAGATGTTTCATCCATTTATTAGTTAAAATACTATCACATAAACAATTAACTAACAGAGATATGGAAATATGATTTAAATAAAATATTATAAATAAATTGAGTTTCAAGTCATTGGTTAGTAGTCGCCAATTCAGATACATTAACCTCACCTTGCATGTTACTCAACTTACTTCAAAATTAACATTAAACTTTTAGTAAAATTTGAGAACACCTAGACATCCCCCCAAACCAAACCTCAGGGTCAGCCTCTAATTTCTGTGAGTAATAGATCACAGTGGTGGAAGTGGGAATAAGAGAATAATAAGAGTGAAAGAAAAGAAAAGAAAATAAAAATAATATCTGATGAAATAAATAAAATAAAAATGGAAGAATGGGGGATGAAAAGAGAGAGAGAAAAAAATTAAAATTAGAGAAGAAATAAAACGTATAATTTATAAATAATTTAAAATAATAATAATAATAATAATAATTATTATTAAGAGAATATTTTTTGAAAAAATATAGAAGAATAAAAATAAGAAAATAATTTTTTTTAAAAATAAGATTATTTATCTTATAATAATAATAATTTTAATAATAATAATAATAATAATAATTTTTGATAATTTATTATTATAATTATAATTAAATAATAAATTAAATAGTGGGAAAAAAATTCAAAAAAATCCATGCTCTAGTTTATTTAAATAAAATTACAATTTGAAATAAAAGTGAAAACTAAAACAAAAATAAATAAAAAGAAAACAAAAAAATTTAAAAAGAAGAAGAAATGTGAGATATTTTCATCAGTTAGATTCTTCCTTGGTGGATATCTCCTTCTTGTTGGTGTCAACTGATGGCATGCGATATGGGAAAGGATTTTTTATATAGGTAAGGTGGAGTGACTGACCTTAATGGAATTATAATATTCCTCAAATTAGAGAGGAAATATTGGGAAATTTAAATCACCCTAGGACCCATGGTGAATAAATATTATGCATGGAATGATTTAAGATTTAAATCACAAGATAGAAATAGGTTAATCATCTTCAGCGTGAAATAATTCACGTACACGTCCTCGATGAGTTGGCAGTGGTGAGCAGATGGATGATGTGTAAGCAGCGATGGCTGGTGGATCTCGAGCAGTGCAGAGAAAGATGTTCATCATGGGATGTTCCTCATGGCAGGTAGTGGTAATGGAGGTGGCCAAACTATGAATAATGGAGGGGAATCAATGAATATATGCATGTTATAGCGCTTAACAGAGGCAACGAGTAAAGGGGTAAAGTGGTTATGGTGAGGGGTGATGTGAGGCATGGTGATCCATGATTACATGGAGGTTTGACAATGGTGGATCAAGAAATTATGCTCGACCATGCTTGTTTGTGGTGGAGGTGGTTTTCATGGTTCAAAGATGCAGAAAGAAAAAAGCGGTGGTGCATTCATGGGGTGGCATGCGAGCAGCGGTAAAAGCATTGGGTGGAAGTGAGTGGCGGTGCATGCATGGGGTAATAGCGAGTAGCGAGCGTAGGTTCACACATGGGATGGCGCTGAGTAGTGAGTGGAAGTACATGAATTGGGTCAAGATGAGAAGTGAGCAGTGGTACATTCTTAGGGTAGATATGAGTGTCAGTGCGTGCATGGGTTAGTGGTGAGCGGTGATGCATGCATGGGGTTGTGGACCTACCTGTTGGCTTTTTTTAACAGAAAAAACATTAATATAGTTAGAAAAATTCCAAACAATAATCAAGATTTCATCAAATTTTCATAAATAAATTCCAAATATAGTGCTAACATATTTTTTCTCTTCTTAAAATCATTTTTATTCCTATCATCATAATATCCCACATTTAATTAATACATTGAAATTCATGGGTTTTAACATTGAAAATCACCCAAAAATGATTGAAATTTGAATAAAATATGTCACATTATTTTGGTCTGTCAATATATAATTTATTATTCAATAACATATAACTTATATTAATTAAAAAATTTCTTATTTCATTCTATATGTGTTTTGGTTATGTTATGTGAAAACCAAATTGATAATGATTTATTTTGATAATTTTAGGGAATGAAAATTTTACTTTAATAATAAGTGAAATAATTAATATAATATTTATAGAAAAATATAATAATTTTCTTAATAAATTATAATAATTTTATTTTCATGGTTCCCATAGTCATCCACAATAATATTTTAAGACATTGTTCATAAAGGTGGTTAAAATGGCCAAAACTTGAACATGCTTTAACTCAGTTGGCGAGTATGATTTAAAAGGTGTTTATTTTGATGTAGTATCGTTATAAAAAAATAATAATGGTGTTACTTTTTACTATTTTATAATGTTGAACCATATTTTATGATTCTTAGATAATGTATGAAAATATAAATGAAAAATTAAAAATGTTTCATCATGGAGGTGGTAATCCACACATACGAATGACTTACGTTCCTATTTCTCAATACATGAGGGGGTGTAAAGGTTGATATTAAATTGAAATTTGATAATCATTATAATATTATTCATATCACATTTATTCATCATTACCACCCTTAAATCCATCCATTAAGGTTGGTAATGAAAAAATAAGGTTGTTTCATGGAGGCCATAGTCTACGCAATGCACTAACGATGTTATTTTGTTTTTCTAAGTGGGTGTAAATGAGTAACTAAGAGTTATGAAATTAATATAAAAAGTTAGTATAATAATGATACTTAATTCATCATATTATTATGGTAATTATATATTTGGAAGAGTTAGATTAAGAACGAAATTATAGTAATAAAATAAGACTTACATTTGAGGCTTGATCTTTCCATGGAAGTTACCTTGTAATTCAAGGGATTAGGCTAATAATGAGTGACCAGGGGATTATATTTGTGAGATATAGACATACATAGAGTAAAGGTAATAGTTTAAATTATTAAATCAAAGGTTTATTTCATATTTTAAGGGTAGAAGTTGTACCCTTTTATAAGAGGATAAAAGATGCACTTTTTGGAACACTCATTAATTTTCAATAATTTCATGACACTATTTAAGGTTAAATTAATAAAAAATGAGAAAATAGGGGTTTTAGGAAAGGATAATTTCGGAAATCATCTTAACCACTTATTTTAAAACTTTTTTTAACATGCCTTGTTCATTTCTACTAAGTAAAACGTTTTTTAACATTATTACTTTTTTCGATGCTAATTATTTTTTAATCCTAGTAATTAATTTTGATAACTAAAATTAAAATTCTTATTATTAACTAATTAAAACCTTATAATTTTAAATTAAAAATTCATTTTTGTCTTATAAAATTTCAAAATTTTTGAATTGCTAAATTTAAAACAAACATACTTTATCTTATAAAAATAGTTTTTGGTTAAATGAAACTTTTCACCTTGAAATTTATATATAATATAAAAATTATCATTATTATTGATTTTAAAGACATAAATTGATTTATTTATAATATAATGATGGTTATGATGATTTAATGTAAATACAAAACTAAATTTCACCTTTAAAATATTTCATTCAAAGAGAGCACTGAAAACATTTTATATTAAAATAACATTTTAATTTTGTTCAAAAATGATGGACATGGTATTTATAAGATCAAATAATATATTAAAATTTATACTTTTATTCATTAAATATATATTTAATTAATTAAAAAGTTTTTTAAACTTATAGGATAAGATTATACAAAGATAAAATATTAAACATTTCCATTTTTGTAATGATTAACTTTTTGAATAAAAATGAATATTTTCAGAAAAAAAGTTAAAAATTCATACTAAGTAAATTTTCATGAGCGGGGTTGGAAAATAATTTTTTTTGATGAAATAAACATTTTTATAATTTTTAATTTATTTTTTTAAATAAGTTAGAATGTAAATAAAAGGAATTTTATTATAACCATTTTCATTATTAACTCCTACTAATTATTTATCTCCTAGAGGTAATAACTATTAATGATCTACCATCTTAGTGTTTATTGTAGATTTATTAATAATGTCTCATTAATATATTTTAGTTTTTTTCCATTGGGTGTTGAATGTGACACAATTATAGAACATAGTATGTATTTTAAAGGACTAAAAATCTTGGGTCACTACAAAAAATCACCCCTTATGTCATCATAAACTCTAATGTTATCTAAACTTTTACTTTGATACCAAATATAATGACCCATACCCTTTTCAACCCATACTTATATTATTTATATAAAGGTTTCACTTTATTATATTCCTAAGATTTTTTATGTTTATATTCTTATATAATCCTAAAAACCAATTCATTATATAGGGAATACCTACCCAAAATGTCCATTGTCTTAAAAAAATAGTATTTCTAAGTTCATACAACTATTTTATTCATACCACAATTTCTTCGTTCAAGGAAAATTTCTTTAATTTAGAGATAGAATTTATAATAATTGATAATCATATTTACGCACTATGAAAAACATTTAGAAACATGGGATGTAAAAAATAAAAATTATTAAAGGACATAAAAATAAAGGAATCCTATTAGTATAGTGAAAAACATAAAAATTCATAATAAAGTTTTTATTTTTTACATAATACAATTTTAAACTCAAAATAAGAATTTACTTAATCATGAAATAAAATTAAAATCATATATATTTTATAAAAAATTTTGTTAGAAAACATAAAGGAAAAATCATATTCATGAAATTTACATAGTAAAACATGAAAACTATTGAAAACAAACCTTTCACATTTTGATGATCATAAACATTCCTTGAATCAGGAGTTCATTTTTTACCTTTGGATATAAAAATATTTCTTTATGAATTCATAGAAAGAATTGAAATCCATGTAGTTAACTCAATACATTAGTCTTACAATCACTTTTACAATATAATCATATAACTAGATAATATTTATATATTTTGGTAGTAACCTATTACTGGTAAACTTCCTCACTTTACCCAATCTTTTGGGGATCTATATTGGGATAATTCATCATTAGAGATAAAAAATGATTGCTAGTCATTTATAAATAATTTAAAAGAACCATATAATGAATAAAACACATGTATATTTAACTATAACCAACTAAGTATCATTTTAATTATCATTAAATCACATAACTAATAAAACTTTTAGTTATCCCATAAAAAAGAGAAGAAATTTTCATTTCCTTATAAAATTATTTTAAATATAATAATTCTTAGAATATTGAGAGAAATATTTTTTTTGAAAATAAATATGGAATATTTTATAGAAATATTTAAAATTAATAATAGAAATTATGGAATTAAAAAGTGGTAAATCTGTATACATTAAAAAACATTCTTTTTAAAATTTGGTGAAAAAATTCAAAACGACCCGTACAGTAAATGATTAAAAGATTCATTTTCAAAACATTAAAAAGAAAATAAAAAATAATTGAAAATAAAATTTATATTAATTTTGATAAATAAATTATAACTTTCTTTAAAACATTCAAATTATCCTTGACATAGAATAAATTGAGTTGGGAGGAAAACATTAAAATAATATTTCTTAAATAAAGTCTCTTACGTTGAGTCAAACTTACCATGTATGTACTTTAACTCATTTGTAATGAACTTAAAAATTTATTAACTTATTTAAGAACCTTTTTAAGGTTAATTAAATTATTATAATCTCTTTGATTTCATTTATTACCATTTATTTCATAGTTATTAAATCAATTAAGTTTATAATGGATGTTTTAAGGACGCCTTGTTCATAATCCCAAAAACAACTTTGGTAGGTTTAACAAGGTAAAGTGGATAATTTTTTCATCATATAAAAAATATTATTAATAATAAAATTATCATTTTTATACATTAAATAAAATTTTAAAATCAATAATTAAATTCATATGTGAAAAATGAATCATATCACTTCACGGAGGTGGTATTCCACATGTATGCACAAGAGAAATAATCATTTTTAATAGGTGGAAGAGTAATAAGGTAAATAATTCATTATGTTTCTATAATAATAATTATTTCATAAATATAATATATATTTATTAAACCCATCATAATAAATATCCTTGTGAGGTGGTGATGAAAAACAAAACACATCGCTCAGTGGACGTCGTAGTCCACACGTACACACAAATGATGTTTTCATTCCCTATGTGATTAAAAAAGATGATTAAGGGTCTTTAAATATACAAAAAAACAATTTATAATATTTTAAACAATTATTTTATCATATCATCATGTTTTAAGAATATTTTAATGAGTTAAAAGAATAAATAAACATTAAACACTCGGTAAAGAATTATACATATTCTTTGGAAAACCTCCCTTGGATTATAACTTAATCCTTAATCTTTTGGTATTTTAGGGATAAAAGAAACTAAAATACTCTGGCCAAGATTTGGAAGACAGATTTAAGAAATTATTGGTTAAGCTTAAGTGCTCAAAAGTTTTGTGTAAGAGAGGATAGGAGATTCCCTTTTTTAAGTGAGGAGAGGACACACTTGGAATTACAAAAAATATTTAAGTATAATTAATGTATTTATCAATTTATATTATTAAAAATGGAAATATATTGATATAAAACTAGTATATGGTCTTAATATCATCATAAAATAATATCTATACATGTTTTGGTGTCATTTTAAGCCTTATCTTTTTGTTTAACTTATTACTTTACCCTTTTTAACCATAACCATAATAACACCATCTTTTTCCATTAAGGGTCATAGATTTAATTATATATTGAAAAGTGGATAAAAAATGTTCCATTGATTTATTTTTTTACATTTTCCACTACAAATACCTCATTTGATGTTTTATGTTATTTTTAAATCATTTAATAAAATAGCATCTAGCATAAAATATCATTAAAGTATTTTTTACGACTATTCATTTAATTTGACTTAAACGACATAAATACAAAAATGTAATTTTAATATTAACACATTTAACATAATTTATACTTGATAATTACCTATTAAATTCATGTAATAATATAATTCACCCATAACATATTAATTTTATTTATTTTTAAAATCAATTACCATGATTTTTCTAATGCTTTCAGAAGCACTATATTGGAATTGCGTAAACATTTAAGGTAATTATAATATTACTAAAAGTTATAATTAAATTATCATAATAAAAATATTGAATTTATGCTCAAAATAATATTTTTTATTATTTCATAGAATATTTTTCCCTATTAAAACATATAATATAAATTAAAGTCAAGAGAGTGACTTTTTGTATTTATGCTTTATTAAAGTAATATAAATTCCATTATCAAAATAAAATGGAACAAAAATGACATATATTATAATTTAAGATTATTAGGGTATAAATAATATCATCCAAGGAAATAAAGGTATTCTTTTGGTTTATTTTGAGACCTTATCCAATAGTTTTAATCATATTTGTCCTATTTTAGCAATATTACGATGAAAACTATTTACCATGGTTATGATTCATAATAAAAAATGGAAATATTTAAAAAAATTGAATACATTGATTTAAAATATGGAATTAATTTTTCATGATTAAATTTATATAAGTGGAATAAATCAATTTTAATATAAATGTATAAAACACAACGAAAAACAGTTTTTAGAAAAATGTGTTTCTTCCCAAAAATGAACTTATAGAAAAATAATGTATAATGATAATTTCTATGTGATAAATAAAATGATTTATAATTATGTGATTTTTATGTTATTTTAATATAAAATTCACAATATAATGGTACTTTTTAATTACTTTATTAGAGAAAATAAATGAACATTTTATATTAATTTGTATTTTCCACTATTCTCTTAAAATTCAATATTTTCAGAAGAATCCCAAAAATTAATCCTAAGAATACTATAAAATTATTATTTAAAAACTGATATCTATTTTTTAAAATTGAATTTATAGAAGTTATACAAATTAATTATAACATCCACGTACAAAATGCAATGAAATCCATTTTTGATGGAAATGAATTTTTAAATCCTAAAAAGGTTTTATTATCATTATTTTTCTAATAAAAATAATTAAATGAATTCTAGGAAGTTTTATTGGGTATAAAATCTACTCATTTAATTAGTATCATTTATGAATAGTTATTATGTTAATATATTAATCTAAAAATACAATGCTCACATAAAAAGAATTGTAATATATCTTTTTCCTTTTAATGTTTTTATCTTAATCTTTAACCAATTGATAATCAATTTATGATTGATTATTAATTTTATTAAGGAAATAAATATATTTTACAATATTTTTATTTTTATTCATAACCTCTAAATCAAAAACAATTTCATATGGATCATAATTAAATAATATTATATGTGTAAGTATTCTAGAGGTAAATGTAATAAATTTTCTATTAAGTGTAGTTATCTAAATGTAAGCCTTTTAGAACATAATAATTTGATTTCCCTGGCGTAAGACTTCAACACTTACGAAAATTGAATTTTTTTTGGGTTTTAAAAAAGATTTTTCATATTTTAAATATAATGAAGATGAAATTAAATTGGTTGATGAAATGGATTTTCATTCATGGTATATACATCAAAAAAACTTTTTATAGTATGTGATCAAATTTTTAAAAGAAATATAGAAAATTATCTTTATCCATTGAAAGGGATGATCAAATTAAGTGAAAATAAGATGCTACATAAAGGAAATATGGACCTATGTAAGGGTAAAAATGGGTTTCCAGAACATATTAATTCTGATGAAATTAAAATATAAATATTCTTATGTTGTGTGTTTAAGATAAAAATATCATGAATATAATTTTGATGTCTTTACATGATCCAATGACAAAAAAAAATTTGTATCATAGTATAGGTTCCCTATAATTTGACATTTTGGATTATAAAAATTTTATTTAGAAGCACAAGGTTCTATAAGATAAGGAATATAAATTTCCCCTAGTTTTTTATCTATTATATATGAATTTAATATTTCATATGTATAAATAAGTGCCTCTAATGAAAGAATATAATTCCACTCAAACACAAATATAATTAGAGGTCTCAAAATATACCTTGAGAAATAGATAGATGAAAGGGGGAATAAATCTAATAATGTGTTTGAAGATGCAAGAGGAATAACACCCAGAGAAAGGTACAATGTAAATGTTTTGACCCAATACTCCCTCATGTGACCAATTCAGGTGGCTTACATTACTTCAGTCGCACCTCCCCATACCCTAGAGGCTATAAAATAGTAGCGAGGTTGTCAATAATATAGTGGGAACAATCTACCATCGAGTACATAGTAGTAACAATAGTGAAAAAATAATAACTGAGTAGAATAAATAGAAGAAACAATATAAATAATCAATTTGAAACAACTGTAGAAATAAGGGACAAGTAAGGGATAGTAATAAAATCATGTACAATTAGGATAAAATGTAAGTAGATGGTGTGTTCTATTTCATATAAACAAAATACCAATAGAAAATATAAAAGACTCATAAATCCTCGGTCTCAAGCCCCACGTTGGTCCCATCTCCAAATTTTAACCCATTTAACAATAAATAATCAACAACAAGGTCTCTTTCCCATGTCCATACCTATATCCAAAAAATCTATTTAGGTACCAAATATTGAACTGAATATAATATGAGTATAACTTAGTAATTCAACGCCACCATGTCTAAAAACTCAAGTATGAGAATATAGTAGATACTATAAAGTTATAATTAGGGGTATTAATTTAATAAATTATTACATCTCATAAAATAAACTCACTGACCCTTGAGCTCTAGGTTAACATACAAGGACAACTAAGTCTACTTCAGTACAATTTCTGATATCTCATAGAATCTCTTGTAACCATGGAAACCATAGCTGTAACCCTCTTAGGTTATAACCCACAAATCATCACCAGAAAATTGAGAGTATGAGTTTAAGAATTTGAACATGTCAAGGAAGATCCCTCTAAGTATTTTAGTATATCTAGGAAGATCCCTCTAAGCATTAAAACATATGAGGTTAGCTCCCTCAATGTATTATAGTATATCTTGGACATGCCCTCTATTAGTTACATTATATCTAGGTAGATACCTCTAAGCATTTAAAAATATCTAGGAAGATCCCTCTAATAATTACAACATATTTAGAAGTTATAACAAGACAATAAGATAAGCCAATATAATACATGGGTACACACCCAATAGGTTAATCATATCATCAAAATTACCAACTAATAACCTTTTGTTCCATTGATCCAAATTACTACTTATCACATTTCTCTTTTTATTCTAATTTCACAATAAACAAGGATTCCAGTTCATCCCCAATTCAAGGGTAGGCTCACCTCATGGTTGGATGCAAGCCCGTTCTCAATGCCAATGGACCTGATAGATCCAATGGATGGTCTAAGAATAATATTATAATCAAACAAAGATTTATTATATTATTCATGTTGTGCCCATGGAATTCTGACCATATTTTAATTATCATACATATAAGAGAATTTAAAATAGATTTTTAGTGAGTTTTTCTAGACCACCCACCATAAAGTAGTGTGAATTAAAAAAATATCAATGTTAGAGGTAAAGTAAGATTTCTCTACCCTTCCCTTTAATGGATACTGAAGGTTTTTCCATGAGGTTAACGAAGAACTGAGAATGCGAATAAAGGTCAAATGTATTACCTTCAAGATCATGGTTTGGATTAACATGATTGAACAGAGTGAGATTATAGATCTAAATAGACATCTCACTCATTATTAGAAGGTTTGTAGATTGAGAGTGTTGGGAATGCTTTATCAGAAATCACAACAGCCGCTATATTTTTTCAAATAGGATAGGAATGAATTATTTACAATGTAAATAGGGTATCACATCATAAATCACTTGTTTTCCATATCCATATAAAAAACCCTTCATCTTAATTTAAAATCTTATCAAAAAGTAAATTTTCGTAATAAAAATATTTTATAGGCTGTCCTAAAAAATTTACAATGTTAAAGGATTTTTATGAGGTCACCTCGCTTGAGAATTTTCTACCGTAAATCCATGATTTATGTTATAAATTATCTATAAAACTTGTATTTTCGACAATTTTTTCTCAATTACCTAGAAATATCGAACCTCACTTTAGAATCTCAAACCAAGGATCTAAAAAAGGAAACAAAAAAAAAGGTGTACCAAAAATAAAGGAGATACATACCTGAGAAATGGATCTTAAAACCTCCCTACCATAGAAAAACTTATCCCTAGGCTACACTCCAAATAATCTTGGTGGGTATTAGTGAACAAGTATGGACACTATGTCTTCATATCAGACATTCTATGCTTTATACTTGGTTTAATGGGTGCTAACTCACCTACCTCTAACCATCAAAGGGGAGAATGACATGGAATTTAATTCAAAGACTTGAAATGATCCATTTATATTGATATATGAAATATTTTATTATCGGAATCCTCTATGAGTTTCATATGATTCACCCAAGAACTAAAAAAAATACAAAATACAAGCTCGTAACATATCCTTTAGAATCTGAATCATCTGGATAGATTGACTACTAGTATGTGGATGATAGGTTGTTGTTATAAAAACATATGAACCTAGGGCCTTTTGAATATCCTTCCAACTATAAGATGTAAAATAATAATCTTGACCAGAAACAATGCTAATTGGAGAAATATGCAACCAAACTATCTCTCACATGTAGAGGTTACCCATATCCTCAATAGTGAAGGTATCCCTGATTGGAAAAAATGTGGTATATATTCCTTAATAGATCCATGATAAAACATAATTCATCATTATTGTTGGGTTTCCTAGGAAATCCTATCATGAAATCAATAGTTTCTTAATCACACTTCCATTTTGAAATTGGAAGAGGTTAAAATAACCCAAAAAAATCTCTTATACTTAGCCTTCACCTGTGAATAAGAAAAACATCTCCCCGTGAAGCCTGCTATATCCTTTTTTATTCTTTTCCCCTGTCATTATCTATGGAGATCAAGATACATCTTTATTATACCTAAATGTACCACCCATTTAAAAGCATGAAACTCTCTTATCATATCCTTACACAAATCCGTATGAACCCATACCCAACCACATAAAATAATAATATTGATACTACCAAGAAACCATTCTAAAAGTGGATCCCCATCATATAAGCTTTCCCTTAGACTGAATCCCTATAGATCAGATAACTACTAACTCTTTTCTATTCAATAAGAATGGGTGTAATAGATTTATAAGTCTGAGCTACTCATCCCTTAGACTCTTGAATATCCAGATGCAAGTCTACAAAGAGTGACATCATATTACACTAATCACAAGATTCATGCACTTCCTCTACCTATGTCTTCTAGATGAAGTCATAAACAATGATGTTTCCCTTTCTTGGGGTATACTGCATCTAGAAATCCAAACACTATATATACTTTACCCACATCTTCTTTTGAAGGTTCAAGTTTCACATTAGAAAATATATAACCGAGACTCTTATGATTTGTGTACACCAAAAATGTCTCACCCAAAAGACAGTGCCACTGAAATTTCAGGTTATGTATCTTTATTGATAACTTCATATATTGAGTAGGATAGTTCCACTCATGTGGTGTCTACTATCTAGAGGCATAAGTAACCACTTGATCGTCATACAAAAAAAATACCCTGAGGTTGAATCTGAAAGCGTTATAGTACTTGGTATACTTCTTACATGACATAGGCAAGGTGATAATTGGTGCTAAGGTTAGCCAACTATTTATCTCCCAGAAATATCTCTTATAAGGATCTGACTAAACGAAATTCACCACATTATTTTTCATAAAAAAATCAATGATTCTAGATGGAATATGTCCGGAATGATTCACCTATAATAACCAGTTTAAAAAAGAAAACATCAAATATTGAAGATATTCTTGGGTTATTCTCAAGATACCGTGTCTACAAACTTCTTTGGGTCCAGTTATATTCTAGACTCTAAGATAAAATGGCCCAATAAGTTCACTTTATCAATCAAGAAACTTTATTTTTAATTTCTTTTCATTAACTTGATGCTCTCTGAGTGTACTCAAGATGATGTCAAGATGTTTGGAATGATCATCTGTAAAATTATAGTACACTATGATGTAATTGATAAAAACTATCAAAATAAGATCCAATAAAGTATAAAAGATATGGTACATAAAATATATGTATATCACCATTGTGTTCTTCAGAACAAAAAACATCACAACAAACTCATATAGACCATATCTTTATCTAAAAGTATTATAAGGTATTTCATATTGTCTCACCATCAAATGATAATACATTGAACTGAATTCAATATTAGTGAAAATTATAGAACCTCTTAGTTAGTCAAGGATATCATCTATGCTTGGAAGGGGATACTGGTTCTTGAACATCATCTGGTTTTGTCTCTGATAATCCAAATATATGAACAAAGTCTCGTTAGCCTTCTTAGAAAAATAATGGGAGAATCCCATAGAAATGTACTAGTTCATATGAATCCTTTTTCTTCAAGAACTTCCAAATGAAATTTCAACTTATGAAGACTTGTTGGTTCCATTCTATAAGATTGGATAGAAAATGGATCTACTCTTGATAACAACTCAATCATGAACTTGATCTCCCACTTGAGTCGTAAGATAGAGAACTATTTATGAATGAATTTTTGAAAATGGTTCAATATTAGAGGAAAAGTATCCTACTATATTTCCCCATCATCCAAAACCTATATTTATATCTGATCCATGAGACAATCCAATCTACACTGAATTGTTTCAGCATGACCATCATTTAGATACCACTCATCTTGGTGATAATAGCTTCCCCTTTTTGATATTGAAAGTTAACTCTCCACTGATGACACATAATATGATCTTGGTATAAAACTATCCAATCCATACCAATAATAAAATTTAATCCAATAATTTCTAGAAAAAAAAAACCCCCAAAGGAAACGGTAGCCACTAATTTTAATAGAACACTCCATGAAATGCTTGATACCCTCTAACCACACTCCTATTGATGTGTTGATGTTTAATAAACCATCTAAGATCTAAAACAAATCCCTAACCATTTTCAAAATGAAAAGACAAAAAGGGTTGTCATTCTCCTATATAAAACAAAATACAATAAAGTGTAGATGATATAAGAATCATAAATCTAATGGTAGACGTACCTATATAAAAACTAGTCATATTGGACTACATGACATGTAGTTAACTCAAACCTCTACCCTAAACTTCAGTCTGATTCCCATGTGTTATAACCTTGGAGTGGTACTACCTATCCTGTACTAGGGTACCATGCACCCTACCTAAGCTTGATTGTCCTTTAGAACTCCAACTACCTTATTTATAAGGGGTAATAATGTTTCTTCTAGAGGTAGGTGCCTATATTGATCCCTTTCCAATGTTATGCTACTCAGAATCCCTACAAAGCCTTTAGAGATGGACCAACCAACCACATTCATGAAATTCCATAGTGGGTAAGAACACAGTTGGTGCCTATTAAAAAACATTACACATTGAAAGAAATGCAACATGTATTTTTATAGGATAACTACTTATTTCCTTGAATTCCCTTTCTGTTACTTCCCTAATAGTAATCATCATAATGATGCTTCCTTCTGATAGAAGAAGAGCTCCCAAATCACCCTGATGAAATAGTATGGACAACACTAAAGTACTCGCTCATATTTACTTCCATTATGAGAGAATGGTTCATCAAATATATGAAGCTTATCAAGTGAAATACGTTCACCTATGACTTGATCTCATAAATAATTATTCCTAGAAAATTCATTTTCATAGTGACCACATCAGCTTCCATGGATGGAGAAAAACATTTTAGATCGGCAATGCTTTTGGTATATTCTATCACTGGCATTCCCTCCCTTGTAAGATTCATGAAATAATGAGAATTTTCATTCTCAATATATCTGGATAGAAGTGTCTTAGTAACTTTGCTGAAAAATCTTTTTAGGATAACTCCCCTTTCTTTCCGGCCGATTATAGGTTATCCCACCAATGGTTTTATAGTCCTAAATTAATATATGAATGAAGATTCACCCTATTGTTCAAGGGTATCTCAATATTCTTAAGGATACTCTAGAATAACTCGATCTAAAACATAGATACCTGGAGGCCCTATCCCAAGTGAACATATGTAGATATTTCAGTTGAAACTCTTTCAAAATCTCAATCATAAAAGGCATAGTGAAAATATTCCCCCTCTCTATGGATCACATGAACCTCTGAAAGCTATCATGAATATGATCATCCATTATATTCTCTGAATCCATAGGATGTCCCGACTTGACTATGTTAGGATAATTCTGAATTCCACTCTACTGATGCTTAATTCAATGATGATAAGGAGGCATTTTTTCTATAAATTTTTAATGCACACCTTATAACATAGGAAACATAAAAATTTCAACCTCAGGAAGAAAAAATAACAGAAAAAACTATCTCAAGTTTCCTCTATGTAAGTCTTACCAAGTGAATTGGAAAAACATATCAGTTTCTTTCATATTGTTTGTTAGTTATATCAAGGGATTTAATTTCACAGTTTATATGGGAAGACATGTCACATTTAGTAAATGTGTCTCTATAATGAATGATGCATGACAACATATATCCCTACATGCCTATCATGATGTATGCATAGTCATATCATGCCATACAATCCCATGAGTAAAAGTATCAATAAAAATTAACATCACAAAACTCGTGAATCACCCATGGTAAAATAACATCAACCATAAAAAGTGAAAAACATGAACAACCAACCCAGGTCAAGGTACTCAGATTTCCCCCTACACCTAGGTCATCTAATCCGATGGATGATCTCATTAAAAAGTCTCCACACATTAAAGTATCCCATTCACCTTTCTTAAATATTAAAATAGAAGAAAAAACACTGCCCTTGATATAACTTTGTAACATCCCCAACTCGATACTCCCTCAATATCCAACCTATCCAACAAGAAACAATCAACAATAGGGTCAATTACCCTTTTCTATACCTACATCCATGAAATATTCCTAGGTACCAAATGATATCTTGAATATGGTGTGATTAAAACTTAGTAGGTCAACACCACTAGGTCTAAAAAATCAAGTTAGAGAATATTGTCCATACTATGAAGTGATAAATAGCGGTATCAATTTAATGAATTAATAAAAATCATAAAATAAACCCATCAACCCTTGAGCTTTGGGGTGACAGCTAGGGCTAGCCAAACCTACTTTAACATAATTCAAGATATCTCAGATCATGTCATTGAACCATACTAACCATATCCATAAACATCCCAAGGTATAACCCCTAAGTAATTACATGATAAGTTTGAGGGGCCCTCTAATAATTTAATCATGTCTTGGGAGATCCCTCTAAGAGTTTCAGTATGTTCATAAGGATCCCTATAATAATCATATAATATTCATAAGTTATAACAACGCAATAATAAAATCCAGTATAACCAATGGAAGCACATCCAAAAAACTTAAACCTATCATAAAAATCACCAATTAAGAATCTTTTGTTCCATTGATCAAAACTACCAATTATCACTTTTCAATTTTTATACCAATTTCACATTAAAAAAGGATTCTATATCATACTAATTCAAGGGTAGGATCACATAGTGGGAAATTGCAAGTTCAGTCTCAAACCAAATGGACCTAATAAATCCAATGGGAGGTCCAAACATAATATTATCAAGAAATAGTGATTTATTCAATTATTTTGGTCATGAACATGAAATTTCATTACAATAATAATTATCACACATACTATAGAATTGAAAATAAAATATTAGGGAGTTATTCTACACTAGAAACCTCAACATAGACTGGATACCAGAAAATTATCAATGTCTGAGGTAAAGCCAAGTTCCACCTCCCTTCCCATGAATAGAGACTGAATGTTTTTCTATGAGGATAAAAATTAACCATAAAGGATAATAAATTTAGAAAATATTTCCATCAATATCATAATCTGGATTATTAAGATCCAATTGATTGAGCTTATGGATTCGATGGGACGTCTCACACATCACTGTAAATCTTGCAGATCGAGAGGGGAGGTTATGCATTATCGAAATACATGAACAATACTATTTCTTTTAAAACATGATGGATGTAAATTATTTAATGCATAAAGAGGGGATTAATGTGGTAAATCCCACAATTTACATATCCACCCAAATACCCATACATTAGATTTAAAACTGAAAAAATACTGATTTTACATTGTAAAATGTTTTACAACATAAATTACTGTTTTATGGAATTATCTAAAAAATTTACAAGATTAAATTATTTTTATGGGGTTAGATCACCCAATAATTTTAAAATTAAAAGGATTGATTTGCATTCTAAATTAGTTTTGAAGCTTTTATTTTCCACAGTTATGTAGCACTTACCTGTGACCAAGCTACATCACTTCATTGTGGCCAACCAATGCTCAACAAAAGAAAAAATGAAAAAAATTACAAAAAAAAAATTAAAGAGAGACATATTTTGAAAATATGGGATCTTACATAGTCATAGGTGTATGAAATTTGAAAAATATTTTAATGACTATTATTCTAGTAAAGAAAGTTCATAATGTGAAGAAGATGACTTTAGTGATCCATTTAATGTATTTTATTCTAAAATTAAAGATCACTTGAAAATTTTCCCTAAAGAAGTTTTTGTATTTATGTTTAGATACATCAATGAAATTATTGATTAAAAGATACAATCATAAGAATAATCCAATGAAATGGAAGAATATTTGGAATATAAAATATGTTCCTACAACACACTCAAAAATATTGTGAAATCCAAGGAAGAATCATAAACACTTTTCAATGAAAATTTTTTCTGAGTTAATGAATAATTTAAAAGATTTTTTTTAAGGAATATTTTTTCCAAAATTTTCTATACATGGTAGTCCATGCATTGTAGAAACATTATATGGTCTCCATGGAGGTTATGTATTCACAAATAAAAGTTAAAAGTAATTGAATAAATAATCTGGACAACTCTCTGGTTGATAAAATAAAAATATATGAAGTATAAATTAAAAAATTGAAAGATAATTAGAATTATAGGATAATATAAATCGAGGATGGAGATCACACCATCAAAATAAAGTTTCTTGATCTGGAAATCATGTTGAGAAATATGGAAGCTCAATCTACTAGAAGTCACCAATTTTTTAAATTGAAGAAACATGATTCCAAAAATATATATGTCTAATGTTTTATAAATAAGGAGACCTTAAATAGTTAAAATGTGATCTAGAGATCATTTATAGAATAATCAACCTCTAGATATTGTAAAAACATATCCCACTGCACAATGAATTCCATTTTTAAAAAATATGTATCGAATGAGTCTATAGATTTTAATTTAAAATTTGTATAAATATGAAAGTCAAAAAATACAAGGATAACCACCCTTATTTCAATGGCCTAGTTGATCATACCCATGAAAAATTTTTCACCAAAAGGTTGAGGTTCCATCCCAATATCATAAAGAATGAAGATATATATAGAAAACACCAATAAACCAAAAATCTTGATTAGTTGTTAGATATTGGTGTTGATAGAAATTCAGACATATATCTATTGATTTATGGAATAATATGTAAGTATGTGGAATTCATATAAGTCCTAACCAATGGGGATAAATGATAGAGAAAGGATATGACCTACTAAAATGAATAAGACATCACAAATGAAGAGCAATCTACCTATAAGTAACATATTTTATATCTTTGACAACTTTTGTTATTTTTGAAATATTGGTGGTCACCAGTATGATGAATAATAGAATAATATTACCAGGTATCATCCACTTACTATATAAAATTCAGAACCATAAAAGGATGAAAACTAGGTAAATAAATAAGACTACTTTATCTTGGGAGATGAATCACTGAAGAAGGGTGAAAAAAAATCAATCCCTAAGATTTCAATGAAAAATCATGAGAAGAATGTCACACCAACAGAAAAGAAGTGATTATATTGTGGTAAGAGAGGCCATATCATGGACCATTGAAAATTTTACATCAATTTCAATGAAAATGGGATCAATTTTCAATAAATAATAATAGTGGCATGGTGGTAGACATCCATTGTGAAGAAGTTGAGAAGATACCGAAGAAGGTAAAATTCTTTGATGCTGTAGAGGTGTATATAAGCTTCAAGAAGGATGGTGATAATGCTATAAAATGTATAATATTTCTACGTAAAAAATAATATATTATTAAATCTAAGGGTATATCACTTATGATATCATGTTTTAAAAATTTCACCACAAAGAATAAATTTACAAGCTTGAAAATTTCTAAGCATGTGTCCAAAGGCTGTTTAACCATATATCCAATTTTGTTGGAGTTGGATAGATTTATTGATGAAGATAAAAAGAAATACATTTCTTTAATTTTTAATGTTGAGATGCACACTATATCAATGAAGTTATTTGAAAAAGGTTAGAAGGCTATACTGTATAAAGGTGAATAAAATTAGAGAATAAAAGGGGAAGGAGAATGAAGAGGTCCATACATTTTAAACCAAAAATAAAAGGAGTTTATGTGTTAATAAATTTTTCTTATCCCCATTTCTAAAACATAGGAGATATTAGAGGATATAACCTTTAAAATATGATTTTAGATATACTCAAATGATAGAAAATGATGGAGAAGAGGTTTAGAGAGTAACCTTTATGGGGGATATTTTAAAAGGATGTGAAGCTTATAGAATTCAATAAATCATCATGAATCTAGAAATCTAGATAACCCCTTCAAAATATATATGATAAGTTATGACTTTATTCACCCATTACTTATTTTTTAGGTATAATTTATGTTTATCACGGGGTGGGGGGGATTATTTAACTAACTAGGGAAGACTTGAAACTTGAAATGTTTTGATGTATTTTTTCAAGTGAGTTAAGTTCCCTAAAAAATTTTGGAAATAAATATGAGATTCCCCAAAAATGTGAAAGCCGAAAATTAGCATCACATGTGTGGAACAGACCAACTAGGTACAACATGACTAGTCACCCGAGCAATCCCAATATGGGGTGGGGTGAAACAGAGAAAAAAAACAAGTCCTTAATATAAGAAAAACAAGATTTAAAACCAGAGTACTATGAGGAAAAAAATGGAGATGGAACGATGAAAAACCATTAAAACTAAAATGAAATAAAATTTTATATAGAACCTATCTATATGTGACCAAAATTCACCTCCAAACAATCCCAATGAAAAAAACAATGTAAATAGAATATTCCATTCTATATAATGATCTTCCCTTTACCTAAATCCTAAAAAATAAGGTCTATAACGAGCCACATGCAGAATTATGGTGTCAGCAACATATCCCAGTAGGATACCCCCAATGAAACTATACAAGTTCTAATTATAAGAAAACATAAGTCTAAACTTTAAAACAAAATAGTTTGACAACCAGTTTTATAAATAAAAAAAATTGAAATCCTTTTTTGAAATATTCCTTTTTCAAATATTCTTTTAATTTTCAAAAATTTCATGACACATTTTACAAAGCTATAAAAAAGCAGTTAAATATACTAGAATATAAATATATATATGATCCAACATCTATGAAATAAACTATCATGTAATAAACCACCAAAAACAATAATGATCCTACCTGATTGGTAGCTTATGGGAAAATACATACTAGACACTCATAAGGGTAATAAGGCATAATTTTGGATCCAATTAACATTGAGGACTTCAATAGACCATCAACATACAAGAGGTTACCTACTAGTGGTGTGACACATACTAATGCTACCCATAACTCTATCTTAGCGCACCCAAGGTTCTAACTGTGTGATATTTGTCAATTTTTATTTTAAAAACCATGCTCACATTTTTATAAATAAATTTCAAAGAAAATAAAATATTCTTTAGGGTTTGAAATTCCATTTATCCATTTCAGATCAAGGAAATTCCATTTTTAAAGAAAAATCAATTTTCAAACATGAACCCATTCCCTTTTTAATTTCAGAACATGAAATTCCATTTCGAATCTAAAGAAATAAATTTGAACAAAAATAAATTCAATAAATTAGAAAAATTGAATTGATCCACCAACTTCAAGAGTGCATAGAACCTAACCACCATTGAAAGTGGGGATTTGAAACCAAAATATATTCCTTTAAACGAAAAGTCATGACTGAAGACAATAACTAATTAATAGAAAACATAATCCAATTAACATTCCCTAAAATAAAATATTTTGAAACCACAACTGATTGGGAAACCAAGAGAAAGGCTTAACCAGAGAGACAAAGAACCTAACCATACCAATCAATCATAGAAATAATCAATCCAAATAGAAGGAATACACCCAAAATTGCTTAGAGAAATATCCCTGGATAAGTAGAGAAGGATGAAAAATAAATGATCCTCAAACTCCCACATGACACACTAAAAACTGAAACTATAGGAATGACACATTGTGTAATATTTTACATGTCATGAATCCATTTTATTTTATGTTATTCCAAAAAATTCACTACCTTTTTAATTAAAAATAGGAATACACATTACATGATATGTAACACTTACACAACATGTAAAAACTCATGTTGTGAATTCAACTCATGAGATGAGTCCAGATGACATTACATGTCCTGAAAACTAATTTCATGTCATGTAACTTCACTGTGAATTACAAAAAAGTCAAGGGAAAAGATGCAAATCCCATAAATTCGTGACTTCACCATTATTGGAATACTACCAATTCAAGGTCGACAACATATGATCAATGAGAAAAAAAAACCAAAATCATGGATTAGAACATACCTGATATAAAGGTAATGGGGTGTTATAATCTCCATAATATAAAATATTTTTCCCCATATACTGATCAAGATCTTTGATCCACAAAATTAGTAGGCCATTTTTCCCCCATCAATGAATCATTCTCCCATGTCTCGTGGTGATCATGTCCACAATTCCACTATACCCATACAAGGGGAATCATTTTATCATACAGTACCTTATCTTAGTGATCCATAATTTAAACTGGATAATCATCCAAAGTGGTATCGATCTCAAAAACAATATCCTCCCATCTAATCAAATGGGAATGATATGGTATATACCTCCTCAATTGGGAAACATGAAACACTCCGTGAATATAAGTCCAGACAGACGACAACAAAAACTTATTTTCCACCCTCCACTGTCACTAAATGATCTCAAAGGGGTCCATAAACATCAGTTAAAACATACCTTGATTATCCAACCGATGATGTCGCAAGCGAGGTGAAACTGTGAGAAAGAACCGATAACTAACCTAAAACTTTAGTGGCCATCACTGACAGTCTGCATAAGATTTATAAACACTATATTCCATGATCAAATGCCTATGGATGAATTGAAACACCTCTATCAACTCATGGAAAACCCTCTGTCCTTCCAGGGAATATTCTCCCAACTCTTCCTCCAACAAGGGAGATCGACATGGATTCCCATACAAAGCCTTAACAGCCACCATTCATATCAAATCCTAATAACTATTGTTATAGGAAAAATAAACCGAAGGAAAATGTCTATCTCAATATCCACATAAATCAAGCACTCAATTTCAAAAAATATCTTCAAGAACATGGACAAACCTCTCTATATGTCCATCCATATATGGATGATAAGTCGTTCTCAATTTACATTGAGAACCCATTTCCTCTTGAAATCCTTTATAGAGTTTTGATGTGAACCTCAAGTCCTATTCAGAAACAACTATAGAGGTAACCCCATGAAGCTTCAAAATCTCTCATATATACAAGTCCCCAAGATATTCCACTTTTATCATTTAATTTATAGGAAATAAATGCACTAATTTATTGATTTTATCAATAAACAACCAAATAAAATTCTTCCCACTATGAGTACGTTAAGAACCAATGATGATTTCCATGGAAATATCATCCCAATTCCATACCAGAATGGGTAAAGGCTAAAACAAACTTTTTTGTATCTGGTTCTCTAAATTAACTCTTTTACAAGTGATATACCATGATAAAAAATCTATAACTGACTGCCTCATCCCATCCACCAATACCAACAACTCAAATCATGGTACATCTTTTTAACCCTAGGGTGCACGAAACAATAAGAATGGTTTCCAATATCTAGAAACTAATGTATCATGGGACAACCAACCTTCCATTGAAGAAAATGGCTCCATTATGAGATAGATACAACTCTCATAAGGTCTCCCCACCATTTAGGATTTCTTCTAATAATCATATCTTGGTGTCTGTCATATGATTGAGTTGAAATTTCTCATAAAAATTTGATTCAACCTTTATCGAATCCAAGAACAACATTCCACCAACCTATTCCACTTCCAAGATTATCTATGAAAACAAAATCATTAGAGATAACTATTAAATTGAATCCTTTATGGCTTGTGTCGATAATTTTCTGATCAACATGTCAGCCACCATATTCCCTTTCCTTGGGGGTATATACAATATCAGAATCAAAGGTTTAAAGATACTCAAACAATAATGTTTATCACAAGTTAAAACCCCACTAATTGAAAATATACTTCATGATTTTGTGATCAGAATATACAATAATCTACTACCAAAAGAGATAGTGCTTCTATGTTTTTAGTGCAAGCATAATAGTTTTAAACTAATGATCTTGGGTAAGGTAGTTCTTCTCATGATAGTTTAACTGGAATAACCCATACGACACAAACAGTTTCCCTTGCATCAAGACACATCCCACACACATACCAAAAGCATCGCAAAAAAACATCATAACCCAAACCTGGTTCTATAATAATCAAAACTGGTGTGGAATTCAACCTCAACTCCATCTCCTCAAAAGTCTACTAAATTTTTTTCCATTCAAACTTTACAACCTTATGGGTTGAAAATGTTATCAAAGATGTGATCTTGGAGAAGTCTTGAATAAATCGTCTATAGTAAACTTCTAAACCCAATAATATTCATATCTCAAAAATGTTTCTAGGATGCTCCCAAGATATAACTTCCTTCTCCTTTTAGGATCAACTAAAATTCCCCTCTCAAATTTCACATGAACTTGAAAATTCACTTCCTGGATCCAAAAATCACACTTGGAAAGCCTACCATACAAATGATGTTCTATAAATGTTTGATGAATGATATTCAAATGGTCTTTGTGGTCCTAATCTGACATGGATTACACTAGGATATCATATACAAAAAACAAAAAAAAAAGAGTCCAAGAACTAATGGAAGATATGTTTCCTCAAATCTGTCAATAACGCATGATCATTAGTGAGTCTGAATGTCATAACTAGAAACATAAAATGCCCATATTGACTTGGAAACACTATCTTAGGTATATACTCTTATTTGAATCTCAACTAATGGTAATCCAACTATAGTTCAATCATAGAAAACCAACTATCCCTCCTCAAGTTATCAACGATGTCATCAATTCTGGGTAAAGGAATCTTTCTCTTAACAGTCACCAGATTCAACTTTCGATATTCTAGTGAATTTCTACGACTTCCATATTCCTTCTTAGAAAAGAGTATAGGTGATGCCCATGGTGACATGATAGGATGAATAAATCCTTTCACCACTAATCCCTCATGTTGGACATTACGTTTCGCCTACTCAGCAGGTTCCATTCAATTAGATGGAATATAAATGGGAATAGTTCCATGTAATAGGTTAATGGTAAACTCAAACTCTCTGTCTTTGGTGGAAAGATGAAAAAATCATTTTGAAATACCTCAGGGAATAAGCACACAATAATAGTTAGTTGGATTCCCAAGCACGGGTCAACTGGATCACGAAACATTTCTGAAAAATGGCATGAGATTAATCTGAAATAAGAAACAATTATCCCTTCCCTTCTCGATCTAGCATCTTACTCCCCTTGAAAAACATGAGTGACCCAATTAGTAGATAAAAAATTTACCCAATAGTGATAACATTATATCTAGTCTTTTAAGCTAATAATCTAGTCCATGATGTTGAACAAGTCAAAGTTATCAAGATAAATCCCTAATAATTCCAAAACCACCTCAAATTCAACTATCACCGCCCATCGCATGGGACATTTGAAACCTTGTTCGAACATCTTTCCAGAAGGCATAGAAAGATCCAACAGGAATGACATAAAATCTGAATGCAAACCCAACATAAAAACCATCATTGATGATATAAAATAATGATTAGAACCTATATCAAACAATTCTATCACTATAGAAGATGAAATAAACACATTACCTTTAATATCCCACCCATCCTCATTGGCTTGAGAATGAAAAAGGAAATTACCTGTCCTTATGCAACATACCATAGGTTCCAAATGATGGAAATAAATTTCAAGAGGTTCATTAAAATATGGGGGAAATTTTCCCTTAGAGGATTAAACAACCAACAAAAAATTCCATAACAAAATACTACTATAAGATTCATGATAATAATGTAAAACAACTCAAAGTAAAACCATTGATATCAAAACAAAAGTAAAAAAATGTACCACAATAGAAGACAACTAACGTCATAGCACACAACAGAAGAAAAAACTGGAAAAACTCAAAGACACCAAATCATACTCCATGCTCCAACTCCAACTCCATTCAAAAGAATCATGAAGTACCACTAAAGAAGTGTGATGCATTAACTTTATCAATATCTTGATAGAAAAAGTATGTAAAATCACAAACATGTATAAGGAGGGGTGAGTTATGAAACTCAGTAGGCTTTACCCTAATGACTTCCCCACTCATGCCACTATGTTAGAGCATGTTATCACATTTATATAAAAATATTTATATAAAAAATGAAAAAAGATTATATCATAATATAAAACATTTTCCATAGAAAAATATTTTAACCAAACCAAATCCATTTTCCAAAGAAGCAACCAAACAATTCATTTAACAATTTCTCAATTTCACATTGGCACGAACCATTCTATTTTCACAAAATCCCCCCACACACTCAACCACACAACCATGAAATCTTGTTGTTTACCATTGAGGGTGAAACTTCATTTACATAACCCATCCCTTTGATGGCGGAACTTCATGAACACTATCCATACCATTCCGCACCTACATAACCATTTAAGCCAACCATAGGACAAAACGATATTTTTCAAACCATTTTATTAAAACCATACATTTATTGAAAACTAAATATCTATGTATGAAAAATTAAATCATTTTAAAATCATTATTTTAAAATAAATCAGTGATTCACTTTGTACAAAAATTCAATAATTTCAAAAAATCCACAAAGAATCCCTAAAGAAGGATTCAAACATGATTTTTGAATCAATTTCATAATAAATTTCAATAAAAAAATCAGTTTGAAATTTGTCCTTCAATTTCTAGAAATAGGAGTCAAGAGTGAAGCCACCTATCTGGAGAACTATGGAAAAGATGAAGAAGGACACAAAAACACCCAAAAAACTAGGTAAAATCTCCAAAACCCACGTATGATCTTTTCCCCTATAATAAAAAAGACAAATATAACCACAATTAGAATTAAAAACCTTAGATCTATCCAAATTGGACTAAATCTATGATAAAAGAGAGGGAGGAAAGTAGATATAAGAAAAACCACCAAAAACCACCATAAATGTGGACCTACCCAGGGAAATAACATTCAACTTACAATGAAATGACTATAGATCACATAAACATTAATGGGTAAGGGTTAAAAATCTTTTAGGATAGAGAAATATTGAGTTAGGGTCGATTTGGAGAAAAAAAATAGGAGTGAAAACATAATCTTAACCTAGATACACTTTTTTGGTTCTAGTTTTCTAACCCTCCATTTTTAGTTCACCATGCCTCTTACCACTTCTCAGATATAGATTTTTGATAATTCCACCACCATATGAGATTCATGAATTGGAATTAAACAAAATTAATTTTTGATCTAATCCACTATCACCCATATAAAATCATGTTTATGGACCATTCTTGGGAGAACTATTACAAAATCCATAGCTATATGCTCCCATTTCCAAACAAGAATAGTTACAGACTAAATCATACATGCTAGTCATTTTAGTTCTTAATTAACCTTATTATAAGTTAATAATCTTGAAAAAAATCAACCACCTTATTTTTCAGGATGACGCACCAAAATTGGGCTTTCAATTCCATATACATATTCTATTTTTCGGGATGAACATCCCATCTAGAATGTTGGTAAACATGAAGAATTTGTTCTTAAAAATCCAAAGGAATGACCCTCTGATTTTAAAACCCAAAAACTGAACTCCCTTCCACCTTCCATAAAACAACAGTCTCCCCACCATTGAGTTTCTTCCTCATAGAAACACATTCATAATCATAAATCTGTTCCACTTTAACAATCTCAACCAAATCAAGAATGAACGAAATTGGAAATAAAACCACAAAAACACCTCAGTCTTCATATTCCAAGTTCATGTTGGCTATGAAAGATATCAACTACAACTGGTCTGAAACTGCTTTTACCAAATGAGAATACAAATTTCTACTTAATGCTTATGCCACTGAATTTCCATTACCCGGTATATACATCAAGTCAAAGTCAAACATTTGGAGATAATCCATAAAACTTATTTTTCTCAAGTTAAAATAACGTTGTGATAAAATATTTTTCAAGATATTATGATCTATAAACATTGTAAATTTCCCAAAAAAGAGGTAATGATGCCAAGTTTTAAAATCATGGACTACAGAAGCTAACTCCAAATCATCTCTTGGGTTGATATTCTCATGAAACTATAACATCCTTGATCAAGAAGTAGCAAAATGACCTCCCTGTATGAGAACACATCCCAAATTGTATCCAAAATAATCACAATACACCATGTACCATCATCATGATTTTGGAAAAATCAATATTGGTGATGATTTATGGTGAACTTTATGCTATTGAAAAGTCTCATGTCATTACTCATTCAATTTGAATGGGAAATTATTCCTTTTCAAAGATATCACGGGTGAGGATAGTCATGAAAATTCATGAAAAAAACATCGATAATAACTAGATAGATCAAGGAATCTACATAGCTTAAAGATATTATTTGGAGATTTCCAAGAGATAACAACCTCTATCTTTTCTATATCCACAAAAAAACCTCTTTAAAAGGTTAAATGGCTAAGGAAACCTACCAATTGTATCCAAAAATCACACTTTGATAATTTTCATACAGACAATGATCCCACAATATTTCTAACACTATCGCTAAGTGTCCCTCATGATCATCACCGATCCTTGAATATAGTAATATGCCATCCACAGAGACCACCACAAAAGATTCTATATACCCTTGAAATATCTAATTCATCATTACCATGAAGACTACTGGTGCATTCATAAGACCAAAAAGAATTTCCACATATTCATATTGGCCTTATATACTCCTTAATGTTTTCATTTAAATATCTTCCTTATGAACCTAAAATTTGTGATATCCTGATCACAAGGTAATCTTAGAGAACCAATGAACTCCTCTAAATTGATCAAATATATCATCAATGTGTGGAAGTGGATACTGATTCTTTATAATAAATTGATTAATCTTATGATAATCCATATATATCCTAAGAGTTCCATCCAGCTTTATGACAAACAAAATTGGTGCTTCCCATAGAGAAGTTCTTGGATGAATGAAGCCTTTTTTCAGATCTTACAACAGCACTTTTAACTCCATTAATTACGTTGGTTCCATCCATTAATATGAAATTAATATAGGAATGGTCCCCTAAAGGAAATTAATTGTAAACTTCACTTATCTCATTGGTGGAAACCCTATTAAATTCTCCATAAAGACACCATGAAATTGATCAAAAAACACTTGAAAACATCTATTCCATTTATTCCAAAGTCAACAGTACTAACTTGTATGATATAATTCCAACAAATAGTTTCATCAAGACCTTTTAACCCACCTTTATATTCTAGTACCCTCTAAAATTATGCGCAATTCCATCATCAGTCATACAAATGACCATTTGGGTATAATAGTCGATGTGTTTCTTGAACATCGTTAGCCAATCCATACCCAAAATTATATCATAAACATTCATCAAAAGTATAGAAGAGTACCATATAATCTAAGATCTTTAAAGAGTAATAAAACATGATCTACACACAAATTTTTGACATTATCTTTGACCAAGAGGAGTTTGCAGTTTCAACACCAAAGGAATCATATCAATATTTAAACTAAAAAATAAAAAACATGAGAAGAAATAAAGGAATGGGATTCACCTGTATAAAACAAAATATGCATAATGGTATAATTCAAAAGAGTCATACCTCTCATGGTCGATGGTCTAGACTGATCATCCATGATCACTTTCCCAACTTCTTATAACTATTTTCTCACTACACTTGGTTCCTTATTGCTCTGTTGATATTTCCCTTGCCGAGGAGTCATGGTATTTCTTGAATCAAAATTTATAGCTCTATTCTACTGAGGATAGGTATTTTATTTTCTCCTTCCTATCAAAGCATATGAACCCTACGACACCTAATCAGTGTCATCAACACTCGACCTCAAAGCACTATGTCAATAACAATGAAGATGCTCTATATGGTTGTAGTTGAAGAATTATCTAGGTGGTTCCCTACAATATTTCTTCATGTGGTCGAAAGAACCACATTGTAGACATCTTGTATTAATCTTGGGTCTTGGAAGATTATTTACCAATCTAGCCATCAGATTTTGATCCATCCCCTTACCTTGGAAATCAGTGTCCCTCTTCTGCTTGGTCCCAAAATTAGAGTTCCCACCATTTCCCATTGGTATCAACATAAATTATCTACCCATAGCTCATGAGATGTCCCTTTCATCCAATGTCTCTCTCTTTAACATCTCTGCATATTCCATTGTACATATAATGAAAACATTCAAGTGAATCTCATACCTCATCCCCAATTAAAAAATGTGTTCTTTCAAGGATGCACTAGTAGAAAATTCAAGTGAAAAGCAGACTAAATTCATAAATTTAGCCATGTACTTTGTCACAGTGGGGATCTCTTACCTCAATATAAATAATTCTATAGTTATTTCCATTCTGAACATGTGAGGATAGAATTATTTTTTGAACAATTCCTCAAAATCCTCTAATAAAAGGTCTTGGAATGATTTATATTGAACAATTAAATCCCACCATTGGTGTGAAAGATACTCCAACATATATGTATCTATATTGACATTCAACTCTACTGATGTGAAAAGGAAATTGAATAGTTGATTCATCATATTCAGCCACACCTCTACCATATCTGGTTCTGAATCACCCTAAAATATGGATGGATTCTTCTTATAGAGCTAAACAGAATGATCAACTTTCCTTGGTTAATCCCTCTTGTTCCCTCTATCCACAACTTGAAAATCATGGACTATACTTTAAACTAGTCTTTGGTTCACCTGTGTCTTAGGTGAAACAACATTTTTAGTAGCTTCCTTTGGTAGGTTTCTATGACTTCTACCAGGTTCCATTTTATATAAATAGAACAAATGCCGTAATTATCACTCATTATCAAATGAAGGCTTAGAAATTTCAAATTACCTCACATCACACATATCACACAATTGATTTTCCAAAAATCAACATTTAAATGTTCATCCATTTTCATAAATTCCACCATACATTTTAAAATTAGACCATTTTTAAAATAACTATTTCACAACTTTTCAAAATCTCATATTTTAATTTCTTTTAACAATTTCAAAAAATCAACACTTTTACACCACATGATAAATGATTACTCAAAATGAAATATGAACTCCTAGTGGGAAGTCATTTATAAAATTCATGTGGTACTTTTTGTTTTGGATAAGCCAATGAAAATGAGATTCCAAACCCTATAAGTGTCTCCAAAATACTTATGTACCCAAATCCTTGGTAATTTGAAGTTCAGAATAAAAAAGGTTATCTAAATATTTTTATGCTATAAATTTCAAGTCTAAAAAAATCATACTCTTTTCTACCATCCCAACTAAAGGAATAAACCAGAATGAATTTCAAATTTAAGAATGATTGAACTGATGACCACTTACTAGTCAAGGACCTATCAAGATAATACCACTTGTAATATCCTTACCTCCCCCCTCATGGGATTGAGAAGGTGGTATGGCATTACTTGGACTTAAGATACATTCCTAAGGAGGCAATGGTTGGAAATAAATTCCAAGGGATTTATTAATTTATGGGGGTTGATTTTCCTTTAAGGATAAAACAACCAAACCAAAGATTACATAAAAAAATACTACTACATGATGCATGATAACAATTTAAAACAACTCAAATTAAATCCATTGTTATCAAAACCAAACTACAATAAAAGTACCATAGTGAAAGACAATAAATATCATAGTATATAGTGGGAGACAAAAATAACAAAACTAAAATACTAAAAGACATAACTCTATACTCCAATTCCAACTCCATGCCCAAGAATCAAAAGTAAACACTAAATAAGTACGATGCTTTGCTTTTACCTGTATCTTGTTATAAAAAATATTTAAAAGCACCAATGTGAAAAAGTAAGGGTGATTAATGAAACTCAATAATATTTCCCAAAATACTTCCCCACTCATTCTAATAGGATAGAAAATGTGATCACATTTATATCAAAAAATTTATATAAAACAATAGAAAAAATCTTATATCAGAATATAAAATATTTTCCACAACAAAATAGGTTTACCACCCAAATCCATTTTCCAAAGAATCAACCAAACAAGTCATTTAACCATTTATCAATTTCACATTGGCATAAACCATTCGATTTTCACATAACACAATACACACACTAAACCATACAACCATTCAAGCTTGGTGTTTACTATTGATGTTAGAACTTCACATGCATAACCCATCCCTTTGACGGTGGTACTTCATGACCATTATCCATCCCATTCTACACACACATAACTATTTATTCCAACAACATCCTAAATCCATATTTTCCAAACCATTTCAATAAAACCATCCTTTCCTTAAAAACATATTTATGTGCCTAAAAATCAATCAATCATTTTAAAATCATCATTTTAAAAAGCAATCAACAAAGAACTTTTCACCACAATTCCACAATTTCACAAAAACTAGAAACCATTCCTAAATAAGATTTATACCATTATTTTCCCATCAATTTCACAATAAATTTCAACCATAATAATCAATTTAAAATCTACCCTTCACAATATAGCAAGATGAATTTTTATTGAAGACACCTACCTTGGGAATTATGGAGAAAATTAAAAACGACATGAAAAATTCTCACAAAACCAAGTTAAATGTCAAAACCCACCATAGATCACTTCTACTATCATAAAAAAAGAAAAATATAACCCTAATTGGAATTAACAACATTATATCTTTCTAGATTATACTAGTTATAAGAAACCAAGATAGAGGGGAAATTATATCTATGAAAAAACCCCAAAATCACCACAAATAGTGACTTACCAAGAGAATAAGCCTTAAACCCACCAAGAAACACATCCGAATCAGTTATAATTTGACAGGGAAGGGTTCCAAAGCCTCTAGGAGGGAGAAATATTGATTTATGGTTTATTTGGAGCAAAAAAGGATGGGTTAAAACATAATACTGACCTAGATCCATTTTTTAGGATTTAGTTTTTTAATTATGATGGGTTAGTCGAACTGTTAGGAAAACTGTGCGCTAACCGTGTGCAAGACTCTGCATTAAGAGGGACATCAAATTGTTAGACCACGTAGTTAGAAAAACCATGTTCCAACCATGAAACATCCCATTGTTCCACTTTGAATGGATTCTCCTAGGTAGTCACACACTTTGACCAAAATTAAGAACCTGCCCATACACCTTCCCCTTTGCCTCTGTCTCACAGTACCTGGTTTCCTGTAGGAGTTTCATGGTTTAACTAAACCATGCACTAACTATGAACCAATAGAATATCCCCAAAACAATCCAAAAGGTCTCCAAACCTTTACAACCTTCACAAAATTTTTTATATACATAAAATACATAAACGAAGGTTATTTTCTTGAAACTGGGGGTGCTACACACTTAAAAAAACAACAACAGATTAGAGACATTCTTTAGAAGGGGTTGTGCACAACCCCCTCTAAATTCATTTTAGAGGGGGTTCTGGAAAACCCCCCTCTAATCACATAATTTATAGGGGGTTTACAACCACTTATAAATTTTTAGCATTTTGATTTGTAGTATTTGGTTCGATTTTAGAGGCGGTTGTGTCAAATGAAATGCTAATTTAATAATTAGTGGTCATATATGTTCAGTTGGATTTTAAAGACACTATATATATGGATACATATATGATTCATTTGAATATTATAGGGCATATATATCATATAAATTATTTTATAATGGAAATAATGGGGTTTCACAACCCTCTCAAATCTCTTAAATTAGAGGAGATTTATAAACTATCATTAATCACTTAGATTAGAGGGGGGGTTTTAAACCTCTTCTAATTTATGAAATTAGAGGGAGTTTTGAATCACTTATAATTTATGAAATTATAGGGCGTTGTGACCCCCTATGATATATGAAATTATAAGGGGTTTTGAAACCCTCTAATTGAATAGATTAGAGGGGGTTATGAATCCCCATTAATTTATGATATTAGAGGGCATTCATGAACCAACGATAATTAGTTTGATTAGTGGGGTTTTAGCCCCTTCTATTTTTTTAAAAATAAATGTAATATAAATTCAAATCTTATAATATATATGTGTGCATGTGTGTGTGTGCGTGTAACATAAAGACATTATATATGTTTTTAAATGAATTATAAACATATATATAAATAGATTATATAAAAACTTTAAATAAATACTTATACATATAAACAAAAATGTATATACATATAAATATTGGTATAAATAATATAAATGTAATTATAAATATATTTATTCAAATATATAAAATTTATATATGGTTTTATAAATACTATACATTTATAGTATGATTTGAATTAAATATATACTTTATTAAATACACTTTTATTGTATATTTATGTATAAATACACTTATATTATATTATGTATACAAATAAATATAATATAGATAGAATTAAATATAAATATAAATATATATTATATTATATTTATATTATATATATATATTATATTTTAAATATTTTATTATATATAAATTTATATAAATTATATAATTCTTTTATATTTATTAAGTATAGAATATAAATTTTAAATTAATTTACTATATATATATATATATCATTTAATTATATTATATATTTCTAATTATGTGAATGTATTTAATTGAATTTATATATATACATAAATATAATTTTATAATTTTATGTACATTTATATATATTTATTTGCATATATTGAATTTCATATAATATTAATTATATATAATATAAAAGCATTAAAATATTATATAAATATATACAAAAATATATTTTATTTAAAAAATATAACATATAAAAACTCGATCTTGTAGTTTTTATAATTTATATTATTATAATACTAAATATTTTTTTAAATAACATGATTATGCTCTTATATTATATATAATTAATATTATATGATATACAATTTATACTAATAAATATATATTAATGTACACAATATTAAACTATTATATTTATTGAAATACACACACACACACACACATATATATATATTAATGTACATAATATAATACATTTATATTTATTTAAATAAATTTATATTAAAGTGCGTAATATTAAATATATGTATTACAATACATAATATAGATATTTGTATAAATTTTTTTTCATATAATATTATATATATATAATAAAAGTGTTAATTATATATAATATAAAAATGTATTTCATATAACATTATATAAATATTTGAATAAATTGTATAAAATATTTGATGAAATTGTATTTCATACAATATTAATTATATATAACATAAATACTTATATAAATTGTTTTTCATATAATATTAATTATACATTAATCATATATAATATTACAAAATTTATAGAAATAGATGTATATTAATTAACCTAATAATAAAGAAATTGTTTTGAAATAAATTGTATAAATATATTTTTAACGAATTTATATAAATATATTAAATAAATACTTATATATATATATTATAAGCATGTACATAATTTAAAAATTTGTATCTAAGTATATAAATAATTTACATAAATATATAAATATATGTGTATAAAAATAACATAAATATAATTTTAAAATATATTTACTCAAATTTTGGTAAACACATATAAAATATGTTTTTTATATGAAAGTATAAATTGAATATAATATTAATTTATTATATTATAAATACATAAATACATAATATAAAAAAGTATATATAAATCTAAATATATATATGTTATATATTTATATGCATTTAAATATGAGTTCAAATATTATTTATTTAAACAAGCTTTATAATATATATATATATATATATATATATATATATATTAATTTGTACATGTATTAATATAATTTCAATCGCCATAGTGGTGGAGGAATTGGGTGTTATCCTACAGGTGTTGTGTTCGAAACCCATCATATAATCTTTTACGAGGGAGACACATAAATGATTTACATGGATGGGGGAGGCACATGGTGCTGCACTACAATGAAGATGGTGGGGAAATTTTATTGGGGGGGGGGGGTAATATAAATTCATCAGGGGGGTGGGGTGGATATAAGAGAATGAGAGGATTAGAGGTGAGGAGGTGAGGCGAGGTGGGGGCAGCTACATGAGGATAATGGGAGGCAAGGTAGGGCAGGGTCAACCAAAGTAGAGTGGAATTAAATGCGACCCGGGAGGGAATAATGGGTAGGGGCCACACAGAATTGAATGGGGAGACTGGGGTTATGGGATTTAAGAAACATATTAAAAATTTATTAGAGGTGGTTGGTGGGGGTTATGGGATTTAAGAAAAATATTCAAAATTTATTAGAGGTGGTTAAATTAACCACATCTAATTTGGGTCTGGTTTAGAGGCAGTTGATTTAACCACCTCTAATATGGAGCTGAAAAATTAATTATAGGCGGTTTACAACCTCCTATAAAATGAGTTCAAGATTAGCAGGGGTTAAAACCCCCTCTAATCAATTTTTTTAGTGAAATTAGAGCGGGGTAAAACCACCTCTAATCTATCCCCTACTACTTGAAAGCTACTTTACCAGCACTTCGCAAAAATAGCCGCTAACACAATGTAGTGGGCACATTAGCAACAATTACAGGTAAACACCTCTAATTTGTTTATAAGGGGTTATAAACCATTCTAATCCAAAAAATAATCACTTCTAATTGGGGATTTTTTGTAGTGATAGTACCTCTAACAGTAGATAGACCTGCTTCAGATTCATCTTGCACACACTCAGGTACATAATTTCATCTGGTCTTAGCTGCCGAACATCTTCCATGTCATATGAATGAGACCAACCACCTTTGAAAAAATCAACCTGTACCTATGACCCCTTGGTAAATGTCGATACCGCCTTACTAACCTAGGAAATCATATTCCAAAAATTCTTCAAATGGCCAGACCTCCCACAAAGGTGACAGGTTCTGGAATCCTCTATACATTGAGGATTTGTATGACCACATCTCCCATACTGGTAAAAAATAACCTATTTCTGCCCTATAGAATCCCTTGAAACTGGTCTTGATGAAAACCAACCACTCTTGTGCTTTCTTTTTTGACCAAAAGAACACCCTGGCTAACTGTTCCTCCCACTAAACCTCCTCCCAAGATTGTTAGTCTAGAAATGTTTTCCTCAACCAAATATGCTTTATCCATTACCCCCACAATATTCAGATGCCACAAGAGAACATTCAACAACTTAACATTGTACCTTATCCCCATATTGAACCTCCAAGCCTTCAGGTAATCATTGGTGATAAGATATAGTTATAGATGTAGAAACTCAAAAAAGAAGGTAGAGTACTCCAGAACAGAACACTCCCCTTTCTCCAACATAAGAATTTTCCAGGTCTTTACGACATTTATAGTCTCGAGGAAAAACTACTAATTAAAGATCATATTAAGAGAAACCCGGGTAATACCTTTGTTCAACAAATATTTCACTATATAATCCCACAATCTTCATATTGGTCCCTCGAGTCTATTAGTAGAAAAAAATTAGAGAATCACCAAGAGTATTCAAGAAGTTTAAGATCCTCTCAATCCATTCTAGCCACTCCTCAGAATATTGTGTCCTTTATCACCACAGAAGATAGATGGATGCTGTTTGGTAAATTATGAACTATGATCTACTGCATGTACCAGGTTCACTATGCCCACTGACCCCAATGTCTGAATAGTAAGGATCACTGCTTCAATCAAAGAAGGATCCACTTGAGTATCCGCCTGCAGAACCTTCCTTATGGTTTCCCCTTTCGTATTTGGAAGATCAATTCTAGAAGGCACTATCTGATAAACCCATGAAAAAAAAACCAATCCACCATGAGATAGTTTGAAAACCATCAAACTGAAAACAATAATCCAAAACAATCCATAAAAACAACTATAATTTAAAGAATTTATGAATCCTTTCATAAGAAAGAAAACATATTTTTAAAGAAATAGGTCCATCCAAATAATCTCTCACTTAGTTTATCCAAATGACCTTACTAACACCAAGTTTTCATATATTTTATATAGGTTAATTTCAATAAAATTATCATACAATTTATTTAAATAAACCTAAATACTCAGTCTTGGACTTAGTAAAGATTTTATGACCGCCCATGGAAACATAGATTCAGTAAAGGGAGTGATCCAGCCAACCCCCTTTCTCGAAACTATTATTCAAATTCAAATGATCCTACTCCTATATACCCAAGAAACTAAAAGAACTCATCCAATGTTTACACACTTCAGGATGATTAATCATTCTAATACCAAATTGTAACAGGCCAACCCAGGACAACCGGAGCAGTCTCCCGAGCCATCCCATTGTGGGGTGGGTTAAAAAAGAGAAAAAAGTCCTCAATATAAAAAAGATGTACAACCATAATAATATGTGGAAAAAATAGAAATACAATTGATACAAACAAAAAAACTAGAAATTAAGACATTTCTAGATAGAGATAGTCTTTTTTTGACAAAACAACTCCTCCAAACTATAACAAAACGAAACAACAACATAAATAGAATCTTGAAAACTATAAAATTCTCTTCCATTTTCCCAAATCTAGAAAAAACGGTCTATATCTTCCCACATACCAAACTTGGGTGTGATAATTAGAGACAAGTAGGATAACCCCCAATAAACTATAAAAGTTATAATTACAAGAATGCAAAAGTCCATGATTTAAAACAAAACAATTTTAAAAGTAGTTTTATAAATAAAACAATTTGAATTTTTTTCAAATATTCCTTGAATTTTCACATATTGTACAAAATGTTTTCCAAATCCAGAAACAAGTAGGTAATGATATTTGAATATAAGTATATATGTGATCCAACATCCACGAAATAAACCATCATTTAATAAACCACATGAAACAACAACAAACCTACCATATTAGGTCTATCCTATGGTAAAATACATTCTAGACACTCACAATCATAACAAAGAATAAGGTTGTATTCCACTAACATTTATTACATCCATATACCATCAACATACAAGAGGTTACCTCCTAGTGGTGTCACACACACTAATGCTACCCAGGTCTCTTTTTTGACACACCCAAGGTTCATTCTGTGAAATGTTTGTCAATTTATATTTTAAAAACCATTATCACATTTTTATAAAACAATTTCAAATCCAATATAATCTTATTTAGGATTTGAAAGTCCATTTATTCAGTTTAAATGAAGGAAATTCTATTTTCAAAGAAAAAACACATTTTTAAATGTGAATCCTTTCCCTTTTTAAATTTATAAAATGCAATTTAGTTTTAAATATCAAATAATAATTATGAACAATAATGAATTAAATAAATTTCAAAAATTTAATATATCCATGTACCTCAAGATAATAGAAAACCTATCCTCATTTGATATAGGGGATTGAAAACCACCAGATCTACCTTCTGAAGACATGGCATGACCAAAGATTGTAAAGTATTAATATAAAAAAATTAATAATTCTTAGAAAAAAAGATGACATAACAAAAAATGAGAGAGAAACTAAGAGGAAGTCTTACCTAGATAGATGAATTACTCATCCTACTGATAAATCTTTAAATGAATCAATCCTGATAGAAGGAAGACACAAAAAACAACCTAGGGTAAGAGAAATGTTCAAGTGGAGAAGGATGCAAAAAAATGAGCCCCCAAACACCTGTACGACACCCTAAATACTAGAAATCCAGGAATTACAAGGAATTTAATATTTTACACATCACTAATCCCTTTTATTTTAAGTTATAGTAAAAAACATGTCTCCATTTTTAATTAAATACCAGATTTTACATTATATGACGTGTAACCCTTACACAACCTGTAAACACTCACGTTGTGAATTAAACTCATGGGATGAGTTCATCCGGCATTAAACATTGTGAAACCTCAATACACATCATGTAACTACCCAATGAATAGTATAAATGTTGAGGGAAAAGATGAAAAACTAAAAAATCATTGACTTATCTATTACTGGTATCCTCTAAATTTAAGGTTGACAACACACGTTTGACGAGAAGATGAAACCAAAATAAAGTATTAGAGAATACCAAATAGAAAGGTAATGTGGAATTTCAATGTTGTATGAAGATAGACAACCTAGTTTTCTAAACTTTTCAATATTTTTTCTACAATGTTATTTTCAATGTAGACTTTGAGTTTATTTTTTATAACACATTACTAAGATAAACTTAATCCCAAGAATATATCATTTGATTCATTACATCTCAAAAAGCTTCAACAATCACTAAAAATTGTTAAGAAGCCATTCTTATAAAATTCCTTCTATCAAGGTATCAATTCTTGGTAAATTTAAATTATTATAAACAATTTTTGTTAATAAGATAATGAAAATAGAAAGAAGATGAGTTATTAAAAACAAGAATTTATTGTTAAAATCATCCCAAATGGAAATCAAAAGAGGGAGATGGACATAGATAAAATAATTCCTTTATTCTTCAAGTGATTTCCAAGAAGTATTAGAAATTAGAAGGGGTGAATAAAGTGAATCATAAACCTTAATATGTCAATAAGGGGGATAATCAATTTCCCCTTTACATTTATATTCAATTAAGTAGAGAAATATTACACTGAGTAATGGAGATTAATCGAGTTAATTTTGAATTGTAATTCATAGAAAACACAAAGGGGGAGTTATTTGTTCCCAAATGTGTTTGATTATGTTTATTATTTATTGGGATTTCCATTGAAATCATGAAAATGTGGTATATTGGGGGATTGATGTGTGTATCTTCCCATTAAATAGAAGATTATACTATGCTGAATAAATGAATAGAACAAAGACATTTGGAATAGTTGGTTGCATGGATTCCTTATGCCTTATATATTAGCAATTGTCACTTATAAAGTTGAATATATGAGATTAAAAGTAGTAAAATCTAAATCTCAACTAATATAGAACTATCAAATTTTACTTTATAAGAAACCTTGAATTTGTTGTATAAATACTGAAGTGGAAGATAGATGGATTAAGATTGATTAAATAAGAGATGCACCTAAGGTGGAAGATTAGTTCATAAGATTAAAATATTTTTATTTTTTATATGATGTAACAACATATAATAATGAAAAAGGAATTTATAATCATTTTAATAATTCTTACATTTATTGGAAGAAGTTACAAGATTATTTAAAGTTTTTGTAGAATCCATGGATCCATTAGAAGTCCTTTTTAAGTCATCTATAGAAATATGGAATTTTGAAGTTCATTAAAAAATATATAAGTATTGAATTTAATACATTGACTACTAAAATACATGGATTATATATGAAATTTAGTATTTAGGTCTTGAAAATAAGACTCCTATGTGATTTTAAAACTTCAATTGTATGGTCACTCTTCAAAATATTGAGTGATGGAGAGATATCTATAGAGATAATTGTAAGTCTTCAACTAAATGTATAACTTCATAATTTTTTTCTTGGTAAACATATGACTTTGGAGACTACTTGAAATTTACAAAGGCATGATCATAATACTTCAAATACAACCTAAGTCTTGATTATAAGACTTTCACATAGGTATTTGAGCTCATCGTATAACTTAGATTGAATACATGACTTTGATTTAATGCAGAAATTTGGAAAAGGCAAGAGAATACGTATTTTAGGGATTAATGTAATACTTATAAAGCTAAGAAAAATTCTCCAAACATAAACTTTTCCATCCATAATACTTTTAATACCCCAATATAAGACTTCAACACTATGAAAATTTCAAAGTTCTACATGACGAAAATTCAAGTCTCTAGATTTGAAATTTAATGAAAATAAAATTAAACAGGTTGATATGAGGGATATTCATTTATATTATAAAAATAATAAATAATTGAAATAATGTGTGATCCATTATTGAAAGTAAAGAAAGAAGCTGATCTTCATCCACTGTAAGATCCCAATTCTTCTTTGAGCTACAAATCCTTTTCTTTCTATCAATTATTAGTTTAAATGTTTAAACATGGACTAGTATGAATTAACTTTGAGTTCATGGAGATGAAGAGGGTGTTTGGGGTTGGTTAATAGTCCAAAAACCAATTTTTGGGATGAAATGGCCTGGAAAACAGTTAAAGTAAATTGTACAAGTGGGGCCACTTGACCGTACGCCCATGACTGTTATTTTGACAATGGGGGTTTGCACGATTAGTGCATAGTTAATCAAACTTTGCGAGAAAACCATGAATGGTTGTAAAACGTTTTGAAAACTATGAGATGCCTAGTTTGGGGGTGATTTTACAATTTCCCTTGTTTAATATATTAAATAAAACGGAATTTTCTATTCTTCTTCAGTGAAAAAAAAGATCCCCTTGAGATATCCTTTTGATGCCTAAAGTAGGAATTTTGACTGATCCTCTATTTGAACTCTAATTAAAATACCGCTCATCTTGTTGGATCTGCATCAGTGATTTATAAATTTCCTTTTAGCCATTCTTAATTCTTCTAGATATCCTATATGATATTTAGGTGTAAGATAATATGCCATATTAATAGGTTCTTCAACCATTCTTCAATTTTATCCCAATCTGACCTAAATCATGAGCTGATACTGGATGATATATCAACAACATACCTAAGGTAGGTGGTATTGTGGATTTAATTAAAATTCATCTGTTTATAAATTGTGGTTGTTCCATCCACCCAATTTTTTGGAATCCCTTGGAAATGAAATTAAATCCTTTACCTGTTATGCATGGACTATGTAATTAAATAAGCTTGTTAATGATTATCTATCAGTAGAGAAACTTGAATTAAATGGAATCACCCCTTTGGGTGTGTGTTTCGACCCAAATCATGTTGTACCCCAAAATGAAAAATATATATGTTCTAATGGGTACTGGGAAATATATCATTTTTATCTTATGAAGGAGATTCCAAAGTTAAGCGGTGTCATTAGATTGTTCCACGGTGTAAAGTATTTTTTCAATCATTTTATATCTGGAATTACGTCATCAGATGGTCTCCAGTAGGTTTATTCACAGATCAAGAAACACCCAATGGACCTCTTATCCATGATTCATGGTCCTTCTTTCCAATGTCAAGTGATAATTATATGATTTTCTTAAAGGCACATAAGGACCCACATTGGTCGATAGGATGGGAACTCGGGCTCATCACACCCTTTTGGGGGGAATTATTGTATATTACAAGACTATTATAGATTTAAGCTATGTTAATGAATCCTTGGTTCATTCCCAAGAATCTATCTTTAAATTAATCATAGTTTTCAAGATTAACCACAAATACACGTGGGTCCAGAATATCCTATATGTATCTGAGGTTCTTCCTTAACATTTTACCTCTTATGGGATAGACCCGGAATTCCTCAGTTGTTTACTAAGGAAATGATGATTTTAAGACATATAGGATGGAGATATAGAGTTTATCATCATCTAGGGGGATGATAATCATTCCATTATTGGGATCTGACCCATAATATGGGATTTATATGTATCCTTGTGAAAGGATTCAGAACCCACGTAGTTCAGTGTCACTTTATTGGACATGTCACGTTTTCAGGTCATTTTAAAATGAATCAACCTTTCAGTTTATCATCATGTGTAAAGGAAATACATGAATCGATGTGAATATGATGGTGATGGGCTTGAACCTGAGGGAGGTTTCCCATATATCCTAGCTGATTGGGAATAAAATCCCATGTTGTTCTGAAATTCGGGGCTTACAAATAGAAGCTTCTAGTTATAGGGGGGATGATTTGTGGATTACATCTAAAGGGAAGACCCATTTCATCTTGGACATTATACATGAATCCTACATATCTTAGTTAGGGTATGAATCAATCTTCTCATAGTTCAAATAATCATGGATTACACTCTGAGGTTTCCCTATGGTGATTTGGGGATTTTATTGGGGATTTTTCCAAATAAGGATACCCATTAAGATGAATACTTAGGTAGGAATTCTAAGTATCGTAGTTATAGTAGGTTTTAGAGTTTATATAGTTCTGTTTAAAGGTGAGTCATGTAGTTACCATGATCTCCACTAACCTCTAAGACCACATGAGTCAAGCATGGTGTGAGAAACAAGAAGAAGTAGTAGATCCAGCAATTCATGCACTTTCTCCTCTCTACTAGTGGAATAGGAGGAGGAGGATGGTGGGAGAGGCTGGGGATATGGAATTTTCCAAAATAGGGGCTAGTGGATTACCTCATATAGAGTTCCCTTAGATTGGTTCTGGGAAAGGGGAGGAGTATTCCTCTCCAAAGGCGAAAGAAATCCTGATTTTCCTTATTTATCACTAGACCTCATTGAAGGGAAAGTCCAGTGATTACCATTAATACCTAGAATGGGGAGGTACATGTGAGCATCCCGAGTTCAAGATCCACATTACCATGGGAATGTAAACTTAGGGACATTATGGGGGTCCATCTATTTATTGGGATTACCGACATGACTCCACTTACCATGGGTATGTAAACTCAAAAGGGTGTACTGATGTGCCCGATGGTTTTTCATATGGGTCTAATGGATTTGGAAGAGGCTTTGGCCGAGTGTCATTAGACTGGTTCGAGGAGGGTCTTTGGATGATAAAATGGGTTTATAAGGGAATGGTTAAAGGCAGAGGGTGGAACACCCACGAATACCACATTCCACATACCATTTATTTATATGGGATGGGGTTTCCCCAAAATAGCACATTTCTATGAGGGTGAAGGGGCCATCTTCATATCTTGATGGTACAAAAACATGGATTCAGTCTGTGTAACATTTTTCTATGCCACACTAGATTTCGGCTACGTACTATGGTGGTACGTTGTACTGGGTACCATCTGCATACTGTGGTGGTACACGACGTTGAGTTCCATCTATGTAGAAATTTTCTATGAAGTGCTAGGTTCCATCCAAGTTGAGATTTTATACATGGTATAGGGTTCTATCTGCATAGAATATGGCTACAGGGGATGCTATTTTGAAGAAGGGGAATTTTTTCTACACTTTGTGGGAAATTCATCCATGAGGGGAATTGGGTTCATGGTCCACCACTTAGTATTATATTTTACTCTTTAATTCTAGGTTATGGGTTATAACCATAGGGAATCATCGAAATAGTCTTTCCTTTATGATGATCTCTTATTTTTTGTCCTTGATTGCTCAAGTAATCCAAAAAGCATCTTCTTATTTTTTCTTGTCCATTTTATTCTTAGTCCCCCTTGGGGTCCTTTTATTGAGCAGTAGAAGAACTAGATCGGTGAGAAATAGAGTTTTTTTTGAGGAAGACCAAGGAACAAACCCGACCCATAGATGACTCAGTCAGCAGGGGCAAGAGTTCATCATCTACAATGGAGAAAATCACAATCTCTCTCTCACGAATGACTTTGTTTCATTAATGGGAGACCGTTGGATACACCTCAACCATGAACTATTTAGTTGACAAGGGTCTCTATACATAGGAAAAATTTCACCACATCCTTCCTGAAAATAAATTCATTTTTAGGGGGTTGGAACCTTCACCACTATGTTGCAAACAATTTAGTTCCTAGGTGTCTTTGTGAGGAAATGGATACCCCAGTGGAGTAGCGGTCTACATAGGAGCTACACCTCATGACTCTAATTCTTTCCTTTTACAAGTATTTGGATTATCCAAAAATTTTCTCTACTTCTCTATCCAGATCATTTTCCATCATTTTTCAAATATGTGGGAGTATTTTCTTTCCCCGTACAATGTTTTCAGGACCCAAGAAATTCCATCATCAGAATGGATTCTGATCGGGACGAATAAGATGATATTACAATATATAAAGAGGCCTTAACTTGATATTTTTTGAGGTATAAGTGTGGAATCATAGAGGTGACCATACCTATATATAGGCATCCCAAGTCAATTGTCTTTTACCAAATTTCTCAGGGAACACTGTTCTCTCACGATTCTCTCGACCACCTTGTATCTGCGAACCATATCTTTCACAGATGTCCTTTTCCAATGAACTTCTCCTTGAATTCCATGAACAAAACATATTATTCCTTGGATGGTGAGTTTAGGCTTCCACATAGTGCAGATTTGAACACAGTTTTTTATTCCGTGAATCATCGATTTGCTGTCCAACACTTCCTGTGATTCCACCTTGTGAGCTTCTATTAACTATTGGTTTGTAGACGCTACATTCTGCAAACAATTCACATGACATCAGTATGCATACTACATATATCCCATTACCAAATTTTCTTGGATTAACCCTTTTCATGTTCTTTGGTCATACAAATGAGATAGATTTGGTTCCTACTTCACCGAATGTGGCTAGAATAAGTGAATTTATGGCTGAGAATGTCCCAAATAATTGTTAATCCTCTATTATCCCTTAGGATAGTGTTATGAAAGACCTTCTTTCACCAGATATCATCACCTACCCTTTGTTGAGTTACCTACTGCTTTATATCTTTGATCTTCAAGATGAAATCTCTATATTATTGATTGTTTGGAATGACCCTATTATTCGCCTAGAGATATGTAGGGGACACGATCAGGCACACATCTCCAGTATTGGGGAAATTACAGCCGACTTAGGTTAAAAGGACATATTCATCCTGAATTTATCCATGTACACATAGAGTTACCATCCCAGCCACAAAAAATAATTGGAATTAGTTTTCTATGACTACCCATCCATTATCAACCTTTCACAGAATGATCCTAGTGGAGGGTGGAGCTCCAAATGGGATCGACAATCTCGAGGGTGCTTTTCTAAAGGGGGAGCATGGGTATTCTGGGTTTATTAGAACTACCGAGAAGCCCCTAAGCCACTAAAAACTGTTAACATATACTAAGCGGTGTGGGTCTTCATGTTCCCCATTTATTCATTGGGTGAGATACTACCTGAGATACTCAGTCACTGGTGTTCAAGCAACAACACCAATCACTTGTCCCATGGTGAAGTGGGGATCAGTTTGTAGGATATTTACTAGATAGGGGAATTCCCATCCTCAACAATATGTACAATGAATTTTTACCCATGACCAACACTTGGGGGAATGTTGAGAAAGTATCCCCATTGGTGGGAGAATTATTGATCATGGTAGATAGACTACTTGGTCAACCTCTTCGTGCTCACTCAATTATTTTTTTTTGAGGATTGAATATGGATATTATTGTAGGTGAATAGGCTAAGGATGAGAGTTCTCTGTAGCCAAACCTATCAGACCCATCACTTATGACCCATTCCTAGTTCTTATAGTGCTCCCCTAAGGGCGGGCTGATTCACCACCTAGGGTTATAAGGTCCGAACATACATATCTCTTTAGCTCATATTAGCTGGTTTCTTTTCCATGTTTCTAAGTGGATGGATATTCTCTTACCACAATGTTAACACTGGAATCAAATCTTGTAATTTAATTATGGAAGCTACTTTGGTTGTTGGAAAACCCATCAAACAACCATCCCTAATCTTTCCCATATCTATGAATTGTTGGGGAACATACAGGAGAGAAGGCCCCTGCATCATCTTAGTGGGCCATTTAAATTTTTATATGAATGGATAGAAGAATGATTTTACTACTATGATTATCAAAATACCATGATGTTTCATCATTTTGACATCCACCCAGCTCTACTCAGTATTGTCGTGGTCCATCCTAAAACCTTGGATGTCGATATCATGATCGAATTGTTGACTGCTTTTTTCTTGTTTTTCCTTTTCACCCTACTCCGTGCCTCATGGAAAAATTGTGAATTATGAGAGAAGTTCTTTATAAGAGTATTTTTTTCTCTATTTCACTATGGGATGGAATCTTGACTACCCGTATTGAGTGAATTATGATCTGGGAACTGAATACCTATTACAGGTTCACCAGGCAATTCAGATTCCTGTAGTAAGTCACATTACTCCCATTCACCCAGGTCAAGAGGGAATATCATCTGGTAATCCTTTTCCAACTATGGATGATGATGATGCACTGGGACTCTAATATAGAATTCATTATTCCTCCTAAAATGACCTCCAATTACTTATCATTGGAGTATGCGAAGATGTGGGTGGATTCTATCCTAATGGGTTACTGTCTCGACCAGTTCGACTGGTGAAAATGCCCTTAGATAATTCCAATCCTATACCAGTTGTATCATCGTCTCCTATTCCTACTACAAGGAGACACTCTATCTGTTATCGAATGAATTTATATGGGACTTCGTCCGTGGTCCCTATATCTTTAGATATTAATTCTGATCCCCTATCTCTGGATGAACCCATTAGCGGCCCAACTGAACTTGGCCCCAACAGAACATCACCTGGAAATATTAAAGCCATTTTTTTTCCTCAACACTTGACTTGGGGTTATGTGAAATCTATGAGGGTGGAAAATCTCCATTATTGGGTATAACAACTTAGAGAGATACCACTGGCTATGCTAGCACTTCCAGATTATATCCCTGTGATATTAGGTGAACATTACTAGAGTCCAAATGCTATCTGAGGTCACTATGTGGTGCGTGAATGGGAATGGCTCCAAATTTTTACTATTACCATTGAAACTCTATTGGAAGAACTAACTGATGAGAAGGAACCCCTTAGACGATTGTTTAACAATTTGGGTTCAGGAGACTTTGATTATCGACACCTGGAATTTCTCATATACAATATTGTCATAGTTTGGGAAGATCAAGCTACTCGTGAAGAAATCCTTGCTCAGTTAAATGCCTCACATCATCAAAATAATACCATCCAGAATAATATCGAGGAATTTCACTATTTAAGAGATGAGGAAGAAAATGATCATGACCATGTGATAACCCAAACTAAAGAGTTTCAGGAGCGCTAGGCTTGTGTGGACAAGATGAAGGTGCAAATGGTATAATCAAGTGTCAAATTTGAGTCCATTAAATAGAAGGGGAAATATCTCAACACCATTATGAAGAAAGTTCATCAAATGGTGGAAGCTAAAGCTGAACAAAGGACCACTTTAGAACAAGGTTTTGATGGCCCATGTCAGGCGGTTATCAATCTGCTAGAAAGGGAAAGTTGATCTTCATTGTAATATTTCGATTTATCCTACACCATATTTGTTTTTAATTTATGGAGAGACTCAAGATTGTGGATGTTACCTCCTTACCATTAAATTAGGATGCAAATATGCTTGTTATTCATACTTCTATTTTATCCTTCCATACAATTACAACCAATTGCAATTGACTACATTTTGAATGATCATATTTCACTAGATATGAATCTAAAATATGATCATAGATAATTAAATTAAATTAATAAAATCATTATCTAATTTTTAATTGAGTTGAGGGACTCAATGAGTCCATTTCGAATATTTCTAGGGTTATATAAAAAACCATAAAAACATTTCTTCGTTTTTTGTTATCACCCTGATTTTTTCTTAAATCTGATATGGTGTGGGTTTATCAGGTATAACTTGACTTTTTTCATAAGATTACCTTTGTGGGTTTTCTAACCCATAAGTTTTTTGATTTTTTTTTGTATTTTTCATAAACCAAAAAATTGTAGGTTTAGCGAGTTGATAATCAACTTTTATACGTGATCCCTTTATCAGTTTTCGTCCTAGTGAGTTTCCTATCTTTTTCATGGGTAGTATAAAGTCATGAAAACTAAACTATCATTACTTATGTTTTATGTCGAACATATTTGACCAAGATTGATTTTTTAGGATGGATATTTTGGACCATGACTTTGAGGGAAAGGGATCGAATTTAGGATTCATTGACTGAGGATTGTCTTATATTTTTCAAACATAATTGAGTGTTTTTTTCTTGACCCAGATTTTTTGGTTTCTTGATATAGGATATGATATGGGGCATCAAATCAATGGGGAATACGAAAGTAGAGAAATCCTCTCTTAATGATGATTATTTATTTGGTTGATAGTCATTCTTTGTGGGAAACTTATACAGAGCCACCAAGGCATTATGTACATATTCAAACAAAGGTGTTTTCAGGACACTAACCTTCCACCTCCGATGGACAAGTAATTTAATGTTAATTTTGATGTCTCAAAACCACCAGGAGTGGCTTGTTAAAGGAGTGGTGTCTGAAAAGTATGAGGGAATTTGTATTGTTGGTGATCATGAATGAGAGGCCAATTCTTCAAATAATTGTCTTGTGGAAAGAAGGGTTGAAGCATGATGTAGTTTAACATCATGCAACTAGGACACTTGATTCATATGATTTAAATTTATTTTAATGTAAACATAAATTGGGTAAATGGTTTATCATTTACATGGGATTCTGACCAGAAATTGTAACACCCTAAGCTTCCATGGTACGCTTCTCTTTGAATAATACAGTAACGTGTGTTGTACTCAACTTCGAGTTCTAACACACCACAACCAGTCAAACTAGCCGTTATGAATAGTAATACCCACTTTTTGAAACATTATAAATTTTATCTTTCAAAATGGACTTCATTTTTTGATTCAGAATATCGAAATTATCTTAGGGTGAATTTTTGGTATTTTTCTGAAAACATTCAATTTTTGATGAATAGTGAAAACACTGAGTTATAGTTTAAAACTAAATTTTTATTTAAATAATTATTTATTTAATTTGAATTTATTTTAGGTCAAAATAGAAAAATAATACCTATATGTGTTCAATGTAATTCATTAGATTCAATTTATAAAAATTTTAGATATATAAAAATTTTATTAAACTTTTCACCGTCTTTTACACACATCCTAGGAGAATTTGAAAATTGACAAAAAACTTACTTTTACCAATTATGTGAGTATACTTTCAAAAATCCAAGAGAAACGATTGATATCAGTATGTAAAATTTAGTTCAATGAGATGAAAATAATTTTTGGTGAATAATAACTTTTAATTTTATTTACCATGGTTAAAAGTAAATAGGGTAATTAAGGGTAAAAATGATATTATTATTACCATAAAACATGTAATAATTCTATTGGATAAGTATAATTCGACCAAAAACTACCTTATTAAAAAAATATGATCATATTTGGTCCACTTAGTTTAGATTAGGGCACTAATTATTATTTTATTTAAAGAAGAGTTAAAAGAATTAAAATCAAAGTTTAATAACTAAAACATTTTTAATATAGTGTTATACATAAGTAAATTCAAGTATAAATATTCACTAGAAATATAAAAATATTTCCTACATAATTATATTTTAGTTATATTTTTAGAGATAAAACAATTTAACTTATTTTTGACACAATAATGATGCAGTAATTACCTAGTTAATGAAATATTAAAATAATTGATATTATAAATATCCAAATAAATGTAATTTGAGACTTTTTATGAATTACACGAATTTTATAGGTTAATATTACATATTAGGGTAGGTTACATGTTTTTGTTTCGAAGTAATAATTCTGTTATGAATTTTGCAAAAATAAAATACCAAATAGTGTCAAAATTGACATAAAAGAGTTTTAAAAACCAATATTATATTATTAATTGATATTCTATTCCTAAAAATCTAAGGTTCTGAAAAAAGACTTTTATAATGATAGGTGTATCATTAATAAACCACTTTTGGTTCTTTTGGAAGTATATTGTAAGTTTATTAACCATATAATATAAAAATACAAAGAGACATGGTAAATGTCAAACTATTTAACCAAGAGTTAAATCTAAACGATAAGGGTAAAATAGTGACCCAAAACTGTATAAAACCTATTGGTTGAGTGGTTTTTGACCCATCCCCACCTTATAAAATAAATAATCCATTTTTGAGCCATTAGAAACCAATTATGATTTTATTATGAAATAAAATTTATAGCTTTTCCTAAGGTGCCCCTCACCCCTCTTATAGAAGGGAACTCCCCCTTATTTCTAATTAAAACCTTAAAATCCATTTGTATCAGCCAAAATCTGCCCAAATACCCTCTAGACAGTCATAACTTCATCCTAGAGGCCATATATTAGTCATAAAGCCAACCTAAGGATCGATTTTGATCAAATCAAAAGGAAGAACCCGAAGAAGATGTAAATATCTCACCACCTTTTTCAAGTTCCTTTATTCTTCCACATCCTTTTTCTTTTTTGTCTCCATTATATAATAATAAATCCACTATCTTATATATACATTGATGTTATTATAAATATTTTACAATGAAATTCATTATTCTATCCATCCTTTGAATGACATGTCACCATACGTGCGTATGTATGACTTACCATCTCCACGTCGTGGTGTAATTGTTATTTAATACATTATTATTTGGATGGGTATAATAATGATGTATAATTGAGGTAAATAATAAATATAACAAGATAATTATTCTTTGTATATGATATACCATCCAATTATATATTATTTTAATATCAAAAGAATGATATTGTCGGTCGTGCATACGTACAGATTACCATCTCCACGAACGCGATGAGATTCATTCCCCATCGTATCCATTCAAGACTAATATTCATTTGATAATTAAAAATACTATTTAAAGAATTGATATCATTCAGTATATGAATAATATACATCCCATCCATAAAAAATATGACTCACATAACAAATAATATAAAGGAAAACAAATCAGTTAACACCCAAAATGATGATAATACTAAGATATTATTAACAAAGAAATGTTAAAAGATCATATATGATATAATATTAATGTATATGATTATTTTATAATTTAATAAAAATTATTTCACCATTATACAGGAGGTTAACGTACCCTAGACCAAGGAAAAGTATAAGGTAAGGGTTAATTCTACAATCTCTTCATTATCTAAGGTTGTTTATACGTAATTATCTACTGGGACCTCTTTATCATCCATATCCATGTATCTTAAAAATGTATTTCAAAACATTCCTACTATTTAATAGACTACGGGTTAAAGTCATTTATACCCTTGTTTTACTTTTATAAGATGTTTATAGAGGAATCTTTCCATCGTTTTCCAAACAAGGTACTTTTTGACCTTTTCGAAAAATTTAAGGTAAGAATGTTTTTTAACTTATATAGAGGGTGCATCTATTTTCCACAGTTATAAAATCGTCGAAGCTTCCCTTACAAGCTTATAATAATTTTTTCAAATATAAATGTTTTGTTTTATAATTATGTGACTTTTAAATGATTTCAAAATAGAAAGAGATATTTCTCTAAAAGTTTTGATTTCATCTATGTCAACATACTTTGATGAATTTTAAGTTTGTTTCAAGTTGTTTTATTATGATACAAAACATCCACATTATATTGAAGGTTTTGTGATATGTTTGACTGTGTATGTGCTATTTTTATACCATTCATGGTTTATGGTTAAAGTATTGACATTTCGTATGCTAGTTTTAATACAAATATTTATGTTATATTTCAACCTTTTCATACGAGGAATGTATTGGACTTAGTTAGTGGCAGCTAGAGCCCGCTATAGCTCGTCGATGCATTAGTAGGTCTCATGAGTTAACTATATGTGGAATTGGCTGAGCCCCTTTCCCAATTTTGATATGTGGTTTTGTCCGAGGCCATAATCATTTTAAGACGTCTTGGCCAGGGCCTTTACAAAATGTTTCAGAATGTCTAGAATTATACATTACATCATTATGAAAATAATATTGATGGTTCATGTGGTCATTAAACTAGTATAATACCCATTATTATGTTTTATTATGGAATAATTTAATCAATTCATATTTCTTCTATAAAAGTATTCATGTTTATTATTGGTAAAGGAATGTGGTTTCAATTGTTCACCATGATTAATATTTATGTTATCTTCTGGTGTATTGATTACCCTTACTGAGCATTTGAGCTCACCCCTTTATTATGTTTAATTTTCCAAGGATATGAAGAAGTTAGTTATGAGTGACTTTCAGACATAATCTAGGAGTCTTGGATGTTTCTAATGGAATAAATTCATGTTGTATTTCTTTTCAAGTTGTAAAGTTGAACTTATGTATGAATATTCTTTCCAATAATACTAAATTGATCGATATTTCGAGACATGATTTCCTTGTGATCATGATAATGTGATGTAATAATGCACCGACTCTGGGTGACTGGATTTGGGGTGTTAGATTTGGTATCAGAGGAAGTTTAATAAAATCCTTGGAAACAAGATTTAGATAAACTATGATTAGAGCACATAGACCTAAGATAAAATTTGAGAATTAGTATAGAAGAACTTCCTAGAATTTTGGTATTGTAGAGATTTTGTGAGTTTTAAAAGCAATACATCCCTGTTTGGATACGAGAAGGTAGAGGCGGCTCTGGCACAGATGTACCTAGGGGTAAAATCCTAAAACACCACTTTAAGATGGACTCGAATGGGAACTGGTGCATGACAACGGGCCTTACTGGACTCTTGGTTACGACACTCCCAGGGGATATTCTTAGGATAATTCTATTTTTCTTTACAAACCATTATGAAGGGTTTGTGAGTATATACTTCCCCAAAGAAAACATTTTTATGATTATGGATCATATCCATAAATTGCTCAATTTATGTTAAGTGTTTTACAAGTTTGGATTTATGTATTTCGATTCATAAACTAATCTTGTTTATGCCACTGTTTGGAAATTGATCCTAGTGGAAGGAATGTAAATCGTATCAATGCACACACTCCATGTAGGGATTTCCCTCCTACTCAAGATAATTATAGTGGAGATGGTGATGCAACTGGTGCTGATCAGCTAATCACCATACTGGGACAACTCATAGAGGTTATGAATAATAACCTTACCCGTATAGAGCACCCTGATCCATAGCATGGAGGATCAATGTTATATCTATTATTGAGGAAACAACCACTGAAATTCAATGGAATTAAAAATCAATTATTGGCTGAGAAATGGATAAATTCCTTAGAGAAAATATTCCATGCTTTGGGGAGTAGTGAAAGGGAAAAATTTGTCATGAATGTTTACCGCCTCCCTGGAGATGCTGATCAATGGTGGTCATTCACTCAAAACACAAAGGAATACGAGGAAGTATAAAATATGGAATGGAGGGAGTTTAAAGAAATTTTCCTAGAAAAATAATTTCCTCATGACCATCGAGCGGATATGGAAAGAAAAATTCTTGAGTCTGAGGAAAAAGGAGGATGAGAATGTCGAAAAGTATGAAGCTAACTTTACAAGGTTTTCGAGGATTGCAGAAGATTATATACATAAACCACGAAGTAATATTGACCATTTCTTTGATGGGTTAAAACCATTTCTTCATAGAGCATTAGTAACACAATTCTTTTCATCATATGATGATATTGTCTCATGTGCTGTCAAGACAGAAAAGTAATTCTCTATGTCTTATGACTTTAAAGAAAAGAAATAGAAGAAAAGATCTACTAAACACTCTGGGAAAGGAAATATAGAATCATGGAAGAATGGAAGAATTTAATTTTCACCCTGTGATAATTGCAGAAGGAAGCACCCTGGTGCCTGTCTAAAAGGAAAATGAGTATGCTACAAATGTGGACAGAAAGGCCATATTTATGGTGATTTTAAGGGAAATAAAGACGCCACCAATGTTCAATGCTATAATTTCAGGGAGATGGGACATTATGAAAATGAATGTCCTAAGTTTCAGGGAAACATATCTCAGAAAAGGCCAAGGGATCAAGGCCAAGCTTATGCTATCACTACTGCTGAGGTTGAAGCTCCGAAAGACGTAGTGTCATGTAATGTATTGGTTTACTCAAGTTTAGAAAATGCATTATTTGATTCTAGATCATCGCATTGTTTCATATATTCCCAGTTTTCTAAGAAAATTAGATATTTCCAATTTGATTTAATAAGGAAGTTTTCGGTCAAAACTCCTAAGGTAAGTATCATTGCAATAAAGTTTTGTGAATCCGTCCCTATTAGAGCACATAAATGTTCTTTATCTAATGATATCATCGTCATACCCATGATTGAATTTGATATAATCCTCAGTATGGATTGGATTTTGGACCATGATGAGAAAATTTATTGTAAGAAGAAGGAGGTTAAGATTTTTGATGACAATGATAAAGAACACCTTATCATTAGAGAAGAATCATCACTACTAGATTTTTATCAACATCCACCCCCAGTAGCTCAAATAAATTCAATTATTGGGGAGGAAGAGAATGAAATAACTATGGGTGGGGAAAATAATGTTCAAATAGAGGATGTACCTATTGTAAAAGAATATGTTTATGTGTTTCCAAAATATTTACCTGGACATCCTACAGAATGAGAATTTGAGTTTTCTATTGATTTAATTCCTTGATCAAGGCCCATATTGAAGACCCCTTATAGAATGGCCCCTATGGAATTAGTGGAACTAAAGAAAAAAAGAGAGGAATTGAGTAAAAATGTATTTATTCGCCCCAATGTTTCTCCATGGGGATCCCCTGTTCTTTTTGTTAAGAAGAAATATGGATCTATGAGGTTGTGTATTGACTACATGGAGATCAATGCTATAATGATAAAGAACAAGTATCCCCTACCTCGCATTGATGATTTATTTGACCAACTTCATGGAGCTCAATTCTTTTCAAAGATTGAACTTCGATCTAGATATCATCAGTTGTGTGTGAAGAAGGAAGATATTCCAAAGACAACATTTGACACCAGGTACGGTCATTATGAGTTTACAATAAATCCTTTTGGATTGACTAATGCACCCTCTATCTTCATGGATCTAATGAACAGAGTTTTCAAGGAATATCTCAATGAATTTTAGTGTATATATTGATGATCTTTTGGTATACTCCAAAATCTATGAAGATCATGAAAATCACTTGCGCATTATCTTGAAGACTCTTAGAAGACATGAATTATATGGGATGTTTAGCAAGTTTGAATTCTGGCTTTAGGAGATTTCTTTTCTTAGCCATATTGTTTCCAAGGATGGAATCTCTGTTGATCCTTATAAGACAAGAGCAATCAAAGAATGTCCAACACCTACAAGTATAACTGTGTTACGCAGTTTTATTGGTTTAACAGGTTATTATCAGTGTTTTCTCCAAAATTTTTCCCGATTAGATAACCCGTTAACCAAGCTCACACGTAAAGGGGTTAAATTTGTGTGGAAAAAAGTGTGTAAATAATGTTTTGAAGAACGAAAGATAATATTATTCAATGATACTATATTTAATCTACTGTCGGGGAATGATGGGTTTATTATTTATAGTGATGCATCGAAAAAAAGGACTTGGTTGTGTCCTTAAGCAGAATGGTAGAGTTATTTCCTATGCCTCACGATAGCTAAAAATTCATGAGAAAAACTATCATACTCATGATCTTGAGTTAGAAAATCTAATATTTTCTTTGAAGATACGGAGACATTATCTCTATGGTGAAAAATGTGAGATATATACTGATCAAAAGAGTTTAAAGTATATTTTCTCACAGAAAGAACTCAACATGAGGCAAAGGAGATGACTTGAACTACTCAAGAATTATGATTGCACAATACACTAACACCAGAGGAAGGAAACTTAGGTGGCAGATGCTTTGAGTAGAAAGGATCATGGAGTTTTGAACCAGATGAGAGTTGAAAAAGATCTTATATATATGGATCTAGTAAAGATGGATATGGGAATCACCATGGAAGGTGAAAAATCAATACTTTTTCAAATGGTTTCCAAACCATATTTACTATAAAGGATAAAGAATTCTCAGACCAGTGATGAAGAGCTTCAAAAGAATATTAAATCTGTGAATTGTGGGAGATTGAGTGACATTGTGTATGAAGATAAAATTTTGAAATTTTGGAAGAGACTTTGTGTTCCTGATATACTTGATCTGAAAAAGGATTTGTTAGATGATAATCATAGCTCCAATTTCTCTATACACCCTAGGAGCACCAAAATGTATAGAGATTTGAACGAACATTTTTTGTGGGACAACATGAAGAGGGAGATTTCTGGTTTTGTGTCAAGATGTATGGTTTGTCAAAAAGTGAAACTAGGAAGGCAACATCAAGGAGGAGTCTTGAAACCTCTTTCTATACCTGAGTGGAAATGGGATAATATCACAATGGACATTGTCATGGGACTACCAAAGATTACTAGAAGGAAAGATGTAATATGGGTCATTGTTGATCGTCTTACTAGGTCAGCACATTTTCTTTCTATAAGAGAAGATTTACCACTCGAACGTCTAGAAAGGCTATATATTAATGAAATTATGAGACTTCATGGAGTACAAATGTCAATTGTTTTTTATCATGATCCAAATTTTAAATAAAGATTCTGGAAAAGTCTTCAGAAGGCCCTGGATATTGAACTTCGTTTGAGCACTACCTACCACCACCAAACTGATGGACAATCAGAATGGACTGTTTAAACCTTAGAAGACATGTTGAGATCATGCTCACTTGACTTTCAAGGTATGTGGGATCAATATATACATCTAGTAAAATTTTCCTATAACAATAGCTTCCATTCAAGTATTTACATGGTACTATATGAAGTGTTATAAGTAAAGAGATGTCACACACCAACCTGTTGGGATGATGTTGGTGAAATAAAACTCATAGGCCCAGAACTTGTAAAGGAAACAATGGAAAAGGTGAAGGTACTCCAAAACCACATCAAATCAGCTCAAAGTAGGCAGAAGATCTATGCTGATAACCGGAGGAAGGATTTGGAATTTCATGTATGAGATCATGTTTTCTTGAAGGTATCTCCATGGAAGGGTGTTATACGGTTGGGTAAGAAGGGTAAATTGAGTCCCAGGTACATCGAACCTTTCTAAATCCTAGAACTAATTGGGGTTGTAGCTTACCGTTTGGAAATGCCACCAAGTCTCTCCAAAGTTCATGATGTGTTCCACATATCACTGTTGAGAAAATACATGCCTGACCCAACACATGTACTCACCTATGAGGAATTAGAACTAGAACCTGATCTGTCTTATTGTGAAGATCCTGTCAAAGCTCATGATATAAGAGAATAAGTGCTGAGAAACCAGACGACTCGTTTGGTAAAAGTACTATAGAGAAACCATAAGATGGAAGAGGTGACATGGGAACCTGAGGAACTTATGATGAAGAACCACCCAAGCCTTTTTATGTAGTAATACTCAATAAATTTCAAGGATGAAATTATTTGAAGGTGGGGAGAATGTAACACCCCAAACTTCCACGGTTTGCTTCTCTTTAAATAATACAATAGTGTGTGTTGTAGGCAACTTTGAGTTCTAACACACCACAACCAATCAAACTAGCCATTATGAATAGTAATACCCTCTTTTTGAAACTTTATAAATTTTATCTTTCAAAATGGACCACATTTTTGGAGTTGGAATATCGAAATTAGCTTAGGGTGAATTTTTGGTATTTTTATGAAAACTTTCAATTTTTGATGAATAGTGAAAACAATGAGTTATAGTTTAAAACTGAATTTTTATTTAAATAAATATTTATTTTATTCAAAATTTATTTTAGGTAAAAATAGATACATAATACCTATAAAATTTAAATGTAATTAATTGGAGTCAGTTAATAATAATTTTAAATATATAAAAATTTTATTGATCTTTTCACCGTCTTTTACCCACCTCCTGGGAGATTTTGAAAATTCACATAAAACTTAATTTTACCACTTCTGTGAGTGGAATCTCAAAAATTTTAGAGACACGGTTTATATCAGTAAGAAAAATGTTGTTCAATGAGATGAAAATAATTTTTGGTGAATAGTAACTTTTTTACTTTTATTTACCACCGTTAAAAGTAAATAGGGTAATTAAGGGTAAAAATGATATTATTATTACCCTAAAACATGTCCTTATTCTATTATATAATTATAATTAGACCAAAAATAACCTTATTAATAATATATGAACCTATTTGGTCTATTTGGTTTAGATTAAGACACTTATTATCATTTTATTTAAAGAAGAGTTAAAAGAGTTAAAATCAATGTTTAATAACAAAAACATTTCTAATATTGGGTTATACATAAGATAAATTCGAATATAAATATTAATTATAAATCTAAAAATATTTCCTACATAATGGTATTTTATTTATATTTTTTACACATTAAATAAGTTAATGTATTTATGACACAATAATGATTCAGTAATTACCTAATTACTAAAATATTAAAATAACTGATATTATAAATATCCAAATAAATGTAATATGAATATTTTTATGAATTCCTATAATTTTATAGATTAATATTACATATTAGGGTTGGTTGAATTAATTTTTTTCGAATTAATAATGAATTTATGAATTTAGAAAAAACAAAATACCAAATAGTATCAAAATTGACATAAAAGAGTGTTTAAAACAAATATTATATTATTAATTGATATTATATTTCTAAAAATCTAAAGTTCATCCAAAAGACTTATATAATGATATTTGTATCATTAATTAGCCACTTGTAGTTTGGTTGAATGTATATAGTATGTTTATTAACCATATAATATAAAAATACAAAGAGACATGGTAAATGTCAAACTATTTAACTAAGAGTTAAATCTAAAAGAAAAGGGTACAATAGTGAACCAAACCTGTCTATAACCTATTGGTTGATTTTTTTTCGACCCATACTCACTTTAGCCTTTATATAATTCATTTTGGAGCCATTATAAACCGATTAATATTTTATTATAAAATAATATTTCTAGCTTTTCATAAGGTGCCTCTCACCCCTCTTATAAAAGGGAACCCCCCCTTCTTTCTAATTCACAACTTCAAAGCCATTTGGATCAGACAAACTCTAACCAAAAACCCTCTAAAGAGTCATCCCTTCATCCTAGAAGATTTTATTTAGTAATAAATCCAACCTAAAGATCCCTTTTGATGAAATCAAAAGGAAGAACCTGAAGAAGAGGTAAATATATCACCACCACTCTCAAGTTCCTTTCTTCTTCCACTTCCTTTTTCTTGGTTGTTTCAATTTTAAAATAATAACTCCAGTATATTCTATATACAATGATGTTATTATAAATATTTTACAGCCATATTCATTATTCTATCCATCCTTTGAATGACACGTCACCATAGGTGCGTACGTACGTCTTACCGTCTCCACATCGTGGTGTAATTGTTATTTAATACATTTTTATTTGGATGAGAATAATAATTATGTGTAATTGAGGTAAATAATAAATATAACATGATAATGATTCTGTATATATGATATACCATCCAATTATATATTATTTTATTTTCAAAAGAATGATATTGTCTGTCGTGCGTACGTACGGATTACCGTCTCCACGAACGCGATGAGATTCATTCTCCATCGTATCCATTCAAGACTAATTTTCATTTGATGATTAGAAATAATGTTTAAAGACTTGATATCATTCTGGATATGAATAAGATACATCCCATTCATAACAAATATGACTCACATAACAAATAATATAAAGGAAAATGAATTAGTTAACACCCAAAATGACGATAATACTAAGATATTATTAACAATGCAATGTTAAAGGATCATATATGATATCATATTAATGTATTTAATTATTGTATAATTTAATAACAATTATTTAACCATTATAAAAGTGGTCAACCTAACCTTGGCCAAGGAAAAGTACAAGGTAAGTGTTAATTCTACAATCTCTTCATTATCCGTGGTTGTTTATACGTAATTATGTACTAGGACCACTTTATCATCCACATCCATCTTCCTTAAAAATGCATTTCAAAACATTATTAATATTTAATAGACTATGGGTTAAAGTCATTTATAAAATTGTTTGAATTTTATAAGATGTCTATAAAGGAATCCTTCCATCATTTTCCAAACAGGGTACTTTTTGACCATTTCGACAAATTTAAGGTAGGAATGTTTTTTTAACTTACACGGAGGGTGCATCTATTTTCTACCATTATAAAATCATCAATGATTACCTTACAATCTTATAAGAATATTTTCAAATATAAATGTTTTCTTTTATAATAATGTGACTTTTAAATGATTTCAAAATAGAAAGAGATATTTTTCTAAAAGTTTGGATTTCATATATGTCAACATTCATTGATGGATTTTAAGTTTGTTTGAAGTTGATTTATTATGATACAAAATATCCATATTTTATTGAAGGTATTGTGATATGTTTGACTGTGGATGTGCTATTTTTATACCATTCATGGTTTATGGTTAAAGTATTGACATTTCGTATGCAAGTTTTAATATGAATGTTTATGTTATATTTATACCTTTTCAGATGAGGAATTTATTGGACTTAGTAAGTGATGGGTGGAGAATGTTATAAATCTTTGATGCATCGGTAGGTCTCATGAGACAACTAGACGTGGAATTGGCCTAGGCCCTTTCACAATTTTGATATGTGGTTTTCGCCGATGCCTTAATCATTTTTAGATGTCTTGGCCGAGGCCTTGAAAAAATGTTTCATAATGCCCAGCATTATACATCCCCACATTATGAAAATAATATTGATGGTTCATGTGGTTATTTGACTAGTATAAAACCCATGATTATGTTTTATTATGGAATTATTTATTCAGTTCATATTCCTTCCATAAAAGTATTCATGTTTATTATTGGTAAAGGCATGTGGTTTCAATTATTCACCATGATTAATATTTATGTTATCATCCGCTGTATTGCTTACCCTTACTGAGCATTTGAGCTCACCCTTTTCTTATGTTTTATTTTCCTAGGATATGAAGAAGATAGTTATGAGTGACTTGCATGAATAATCTAGGAGGCTTGGATGTTTCTAATGGAATAAATTCGTGTTTTATTTCTTTTCAAGTTGTAAAGTTGAACTTATGTATAAATCTTGTTTCCAATAATACTAAACTGATCGGTCGTTTGAGATATGATTTCCTTGTGATGATTCCAATGTTATGTAATAATGCAACGACTCTGGGTGACTGGGGTCGGGGAATTACAGAAATGTTCTATCATGTTTATTCAGGAAAGGGGAATGAGTATGTAAACTGTAAGATGGGGTTTTCTGAAACCAAGAGTAAGGTGATATGTGAACATCATAGGGGAATACATAGGTAAAATAATCATATCCTAAAGATGAATTTTTCTTTGGTTGAATAGAATTTTTTAGGGATACTTTTGTAGAGTCATTGGGGAATTGTGTGTATAGTCAAAGAATGTTGTTTTTAAGATATTTACTTTCCATTTCTAATGGTCCTGGATGGTTATGGGGATTCAGACCTTTCTAGACACAAATTATGGTTTGTGAAAGGGAGGGTGCCTAAACATGGAAGGGGTCATTTAAGACCAAGATTTGTTGGGGATGAGTGTATAAATTCTTTTCCATATAGGTTTGATGGGGTTTCTTATGCAGTTATAGGACTTTAATAGGAAATTAAGAAGAAATATGTCTCATGGATGGACCCGAGATATGAGATTCATTTATCACTATGTATCCTGTGATGATAGGAATCAATCCGTATATAGCTATTTTAAGGTTTAATGTTTATCCATATGTGGATTGGGTTCATTCATATGAATGAGGATTTTTTTTTCATATTAGCTCACCGATGAGGCGGGATGCTTACCAAAATCTCATATGTACCTTTATTTCATGCACATAAACTTGGGGTGAAATATATTCCTTAGTGTGTCTTGACCTGAGAGTGGACATTGGGAATCAAGAATCTTGTAGTTTCAATGTCAGGTTATTAAGACACTGATATAGAAGCCCCAAGTAAATAGAGGATAACTAGGATGGTATATCCCAACATGTCAAAGATGCAGGTAGGATGCAAAGTGTAAAACATGGATCTAAGGGCTCTTGGATCGAGAGAAATGATACTATTCTTGGAAGCCGTTTGGTAAATGAAGGTAGGAAAAGCCTCTCTTGAGGATGAATTTGTCTTTGGTTGGCATTCCCTTTTTTGTGGGAAACTTATGTAGAGCTTCTGGGGCATTGTGTGCATTATCAAACAAAGGTGTCCTCAGGACACTGAATCTCAATTTCTGATGGCCATAGATGATTATGGGGATCTGGGATTTCTCAGAGCATTGGATTTGATGGATGGGAAGGATGTGTCTGGACATATTTAGAACTATTCAAGCCATGATTATGAATGGAACTGAATATTTACCTATGTAGGGATTATTTGTACTTAGGGTGGGGAATTTCAATTCTTTTATTGGATCTGGAACCAGTTTTTAATATCCAAGTGTCCTATAATTAAACTACCTATATAGGTTTGGTCCATAAGTAGGTATGGGTTTTTTTTTGATATATTTGTTTCTTTTGGTGGTGGTTGGGCCTAAGATCCATCATCCATGTGTCACTATGTATCCTGCATGCACAGAAATCTAGACATACATAGTTCTTAGTGTTCCTCATAGTTTAATGTCTTGCATTTAGGAATTGTAGTTTCCTAACAAAGAGGGGAGAAATCAAACATAGCTTTTTTTCATGTCTCTAGGACCAACTATCATTGTTTGATTTTACACGGCTTTGTGGGGAATACCCTGGAAAGGTCCCTAAGACCACATGAATTGTTCTTCATGTGAGAAACAAGGGGTGGTAAGAATTAAATCTACCACTAAGAAATGATGTGATCGGGGAAAAGTGAATTTTTTGTTGGGGGTGAGGCCATGCAACTTTAAAATTGTACAATAAAACAAATTTATTCTGATGTTTAACCTCACGTGATTAGGAAAACTACTGTACAATTTAATGTTGTGTGGATAGTATGTAGATGACATGCAGTTTATCATCGTGCAGTGAGGATATTGATGACCCAATGTGAAATAAGGGAAATGTGATTCTTCTTAAAATGGTCTCATAAATAGGGCATGTGTGAAAACCCCTTTCTTAGAATTAGCTTGCTGGTAGAGAAGGGAACATTCCTATGCGTTCCATAGTGGGATCCAGGTCACATGATCCTGGTTTCCCTACGTATCTCATGGGTTGATTGGAATCAAACCCAATATTTATTTACCAAAAGAATCCTGCATAGGTCCAACTCATGCGTGGGGGGGGGGGGGGGTTCTTGTTTCACTTATTTGTTTTATGGTTGTTGGACCGAGATGATAACCTGAGAATCACTACATATCCTTTGTAGATAGGAATCAACCAGCACATAGTTCTGTGATGCGACATGTTAGGTGACCAATGATGGAAGTGTCTTCCTCTCAGGTGAGCACACTATTATGCGAAGAAGTTTAACATCATTTGTTGAGGATGTCTACATCATAGTTTTTATATCATATCTTAAGGACAAATTGTCATAAAAATCATGAGTAATTATAGACTAATCAGGCCAGGATATCCCAAAATTCTCAAAACATGAGGTGGAGAAGAAAGGATAAACCATAGCTCCAAGAGATATTGTATCAGGAGAAATGGTATAGAGATTATAATCTATTAGAAGTACGGAGGTAAGAAAATCCACTCATGAGGATGAATTTACCTTTGGTTGAAATGCCTTTTTGTGGGAAACATATGTAGAGATACCAGGGAATTGTGTTCATAGTCAAACATAGGTGTCCGCAGGATACTGACCTTATATTTCTGATGGTCGGGGAGGTTTATGGGGATCTATGATATCTTGGAGAATGGAGTTTGAGGGATATAAAGGGTATATCTAGGAACACAAGAAATATTCCGACCATGACTAGTTTTGAAGTATGGAATCCCCCACATAGATCAGAATAGTATGTTGGGGGAATGATATTTTAGAAAATCCTTATTATAGGAATCAAGGTTTGGGATCTCCTGTAATGGTTCAAATTTTTCTGTAGATTAGATGCTGGACTTGGATGTAGAATTTGTGCATCACTACGTATCCTTCAAGTACAGGAATCAAGCCACACATAGTTTTAAAAGTATGATCCTTATATTGGTCTGGCTCGTGCGTAAGGGAGGGGAAATTTTATTGAATAGAGTATAAACCAGGATGTATAATCTGGGCATCACTACATATCCTGCGAGTGTAGGAATCAAGCCAAATGTAGTTCTAATAGTAGTCTCCTTGCATAGGCTTGGTCCATACATAAGGATATGGGAAATTTTTAAAACCATTCATTCAAGGTAATGGTCTTGTCATGAACATTCTCTCTTAGTTAATATATGTAAAACCCTTAACAGTTCTCCTAAGCTCATGTGAGATTTAATCAGTGTGAGAAAAAAGGAAAATTAGGGGATTATATCATAGTGATATGGTAGTTGAGGGTACAATAGATGAATTTTTTATCATGTCGTATATGAAACAAGATCTAGGATCAAGGCATCACTACGTATACCATTGGAAAAGGAGAATCAATCCATATATAGTTATTTTAAGAGACCTCCCAACATTGGTTTGACCCATACACATAAAGGTAGCATATTGATTTTAGCGGGGTGGTGGCTGGTCCTAGGATATAGATTCTATATGTCACTACATATCATGTTCATGCAAGAGTTAAGACAAACTTAGTTCTGGGAGAAATAGGGTTCCCATGTGGATCAAATTCTCACATAATAACATGGTAATTTTATCTTTCTACAGAACATATATGAACCATGTGAGATGAATAATTGATTGGAATAGAATAATTCCTATATAGTTTAGCATAATGTAGTTAGGATGATAGATACTATGCTGTTTAACATCGTGTAATCAGGATGTTTTGTACATGAATTTTGACATCTTGGGGTTAGAACAGGAATACTATGAAGTTTAATATCGTTTAGCTAGGTTTTTTTATCATAAAGTTTAATTTCATGTGATCAGAAAAATTTATCATTCAGTTTTTCATCATGTGATCTGCAAGATTTATCATATAGTTTTTCATCATACAACCAGGATGATTTTCTGTTGACTACATGAAATATTTCTTTAAGATCATTGCATTGGTGGGATATGTGGTGAGATTCATATCCATTGAAATTAAGGCATAAAATAAATTTATGTATAACTTGTGTATGAAATAGGTTACACCCCATTTTGTCTCCAATTTTAGAGGTTTATTCCCAAGTATCATCGGGGTTATGAGGACCAACACCATTTATCCTTTGAGAAAAGATTAGAGGTGACCCATTTTTTTGAAGACTTGTGAAATCTAGTTTTGGTAAACTTCCAAATGGTGAAAAGTGTAAAATATTTTCTCATCCATTCTCTATAACTCATTAGACAATTTTCAAGATTTATTTTATGTGGATAGTTGATCACTGAAATCAATGCAGAGTGACGGTATTTGAACTTCGATGGGTAGAAATGTCTCTGTCGCATACACCAATGAGTATGTGGTTGCTTGAGTGGTAGTGTGAGTCAAGGTTTGATAATACCAAAGAGAATGGAGGAGATTTTCTAGCCATGATTTCTTATCTCTATCTACATTCCTTTGTACAATGTTCGATATGGTATTATTGAAGGCCTATATCTATCTGTTGGTCACTTCATGGTAGCGGAGTGAATGGTTGGCCTTGATAACATAATTTTGATATAGCTTATCAAAATCAGAAGTGCATAAATTTGTGCCATTTTCCATTATTATTGTATGAGGGACAACAAATGTGGTGATGATGCTGGCTTTCAAAAAGTTTACAATTCTTCGTGCCCCAACCTCTTTAAGAGGTACAACTTCTTCCTATTTATAAAAGAAGTCAGTTTCTGTGAGGATATACTTGAATTTTTTGGCCATGGATAGAGGGTATGGTGCCACGATTTCCATTCCCCATATGAAAAATGTCCAATAGTACTTATCTATGTGAAGTAACACTTGGGGTTGATGAATGAAATTGGCATGAACTTGACTGGAATTAAACCTTTTAGTGAATTCAGTGCAATCTTCAATCATAGTGGGATAGTAGTATCCAAGTCTTTGAATTTGATGAGAGAGATTGGATCCTGACTGGTGTTCCCCACAAGCTCTGACATGCACTTCCTTCATAACAGCAATGGTCTGTTCACTATTAATGCATCTGAGAAGGATCCCATCAAGGCCTCACTTATAATGGTCCTTTGTTGATTTGTTCCATCATACAGAACAAAGTTAATTGCTCATATAAAGATATTTTTTCTTCTGGCTCCGTCTGTTGGTAGTTCTACCTTTTCAATGTAATCCATGATGGGAGTCATCAAGTCAGTGTTAGGTCCATACAACTCAGGTATGGGAATGATTTCATCAATTTCATACATGTGGTCCTGAATGAATGGTAAACCCATCTAACATTGGGAAATGATGATAACGATTTCATCTTGGTCTGGATCATCTTGGGTGGTGGCTAAATTTTACAATGCATCTACCTATGTATTTTGTGACTAGGGGATATGATTTTATATCATCTATAATGGTAATTCTACTATTAGTTCTTGGATGTGGCCCATTCAAGGGATTAACTTTTCCTACTTAATATCATAGTCACTATTGACTTTATTGAGGGACTATTCCAGGTAACATTTTATCTTCAAGTGTTCTTCTAGTACTTTCAGTTCCCACTCTATGCCTACAATGATGTCCTAGTACTTTGATTCATTGTTTTTTCACCCCGCTGACAATAGGAAGGAGTAAGGCAGGACTGCCTTTTCTAGAGAAGTGAGTATGAATCCCATCCAGAATTTGTTGAGCTTGGAGTATTCCATCCTTTCTCCTACCAGGATTCTAGATGCACCATCAAAATAAATCTCCCATGTTTGGGATTACTTTTGGACAGATAACACTTCTTCCTTAGGTAGTTTATTATCCAATGGAGTAATTTCTACTGAAGTGTGATCTTCCATAAAATCTGACAACAGCTGTACTTTGATGGATTTCTAAGGCACAACCCGTATATCGAACTGATACTAGATGACTGACCACCATGATAGGAATCCATTCAACATTAGAGAGCTGGCAATATATAGAAACCCTATTATTTTACATAGATAATTACATGATTTTAATCATAATTAATCATCATATTACAAGAAAAGGATTGTAAAGTCTAGTGTTTTGGAAGACTAGGTACATAAATAATAAAACATAGGAGTCAAAAAATTTATTTATCTAATATTTATAAAGAGATCCAAATTTTGATTATGATCATACATCTTTATAGGATAACCTGAGGGTAACATGAATAAAGGGATGAGCTAAAAATCATAGTAAGGGAATAAACATAAGAATAAATCATTAGCACATGGGTTAGAAGGAATGCCATAATGATATAAAAAGGAATGGAACATATGGATTCACAACATATAAACATTGGATCAAATAAACATAGATTCATAGTAATGTGGAAGAAATATAAAACAATAATTTACCACGAGTCAAGACTCATTACATATATAAGAGCGCAAGTCAAGGTTAACAACCAATATTGTTGCACATGGTAGCATGAGTCAAGGCTAACCGTTAAGACCGTTTACCATAACATCTCATGGGACTCAACTTTACCCAATTAATTAGAGAATTATATAGGAACACCCATCATAACATGTTCAAAAATATGATTTCCACATATATAATCACACATAACCAATCATTTATAAACATAAGGGTTACCCATGGTAAGAATTGTCTATCATAATCAGGTCATAAAGAATAACAAATAGAAGTATCTTAAAAATTTCCGTGAAGGAAAATAATTAGATCATGGATGGAAAATAATAAAGTAGAATATTCATATATCATGAAAATTGATGTCAACTTGAAGTAGTAAAATGTAAAAAAGATTACTTAAAAAACATTATAATTAAAACATTTTAGTGCGGTTAAAGGAAAACATCAAAGTTAATTTAAAACATAAAACATGATAATATTTTATATAAAACAAAAAGTGAACCAATAAGGTTTTAATAATAAAAATATTGGTTTTATAAAAATAACTTTGGCTTAAAAAACAGATTATATAGAGTACTTGAAAATCGGTATGAATTGAGAAAGTTCTCTTAAAACAGGCTTCCCTATCGAGAATAATTGAGGATAGAATAATTTAAAAATATGTATATTCATAAAAGATAATGATGAATGGAATATTATACACGAGTTTATATTATATACACAAAATTTAGAATATGTGAATAAAAATAATAGATAACTTAATTTAGGTAAAAAAAAGATAGAACAACCCAAAGGAATATTGGAGGTTCGGGTAGAATCCCTTACTTTAAGTCCAAAGGCGTCCTTCACTTAATCTTAATATCCTAGAAAACCAAATTAAATAAATTAAATAAATTAATTAATATTTAAATATAATATTCTACATTTAATTTATTTATTATAACCTTATTAAGTTTATTCATGACCTTTTTGGTGGGCTAAGATGTTCAATTTCATTGTTTTGGGAGCGTTTGTTTCCTTGGTTTTCATGATTGGTTTACTTATATACTGGTAAGGATAAACATGTAAGATGAGAATGGTTGACCAAAATTGGGGTTATATGTTATTAGTTAACATCTATAATATTAAATGGTTATAAAATTCATTTGGTTATTTGGAGTGAATATGAATCATTAATGATAACCATTTTGGTTAATTGACCGTTTTTTATCACAACAAACATATTTTACATTATAAATTAATATCATGTGTACAAATATTCCAGAACCTCAAATAAGATATAATAAATATATTATAATCTATTTAAATAATAAAAATTGTTTCATTACTAGAATTGAAGATGGTAAATGAAATTGAAAACCTGCCGTCTTTGAATGTGATGAATTAACACATCTCGAATAATGTGTTCATTTCTAGTATAAAATGATGGAAATGAGATATGATGATGAATAATTCCATTATAATTAAAATATTCTATTAAATATTAGGTACTATAGTTATCATAACATTTGGATGAAACGAGGTGAGTAAAGAAAAGGAATGAAATGAACTTGAAAGAAAATAAAAGAAATGAAAAGGGGAATTTACATCTTGAATATATCTTCTTTCAGAGCCACTTTAGGGGAGAGGTTTTATAATTTTTAGGATACCAATGGCTCCTAGAAGTGGGAGAAGGTATTATAGATATATTTCAGTAGAATTTGGACTAGGAAAAAGGCTTGAGAGGTGTGAGGATATGAGGCAAATAGGGGTGGTATTTATAGTGGAGGAGAGGATTGGTTTCCGATTATTCTAATCATTAGTATAGTGTTTTTGATCTAGCCTATGAATAGTATCTATTATTGTTAAAAAACCTAAAATAGAGCATTTAAGTTTGAACCAATGGATATTTACATCATCCATGACTCAAGAATGATGCAGGGATTCATTTATATAGAATTTATCATAAATTAAAGTATTTTACTATTCACCAACAAATGAAAGTATTTTAGAAAAATATGAAAAATTCAACCCAACCATTATTAAAAATTTAGAATTCAAAAATGAACTCCGTTTTATAAAAATTATTTTGTAATGATGATAAATTTAATTTTTAATTAAAATCATAACTTACTTGATAAATACAAATTTTAAAATTAAAACTAATTTTCTAACACTATGAAAATTTAATTATGGGCTATTAAAACTATATTATAATCATAAGTTATAAAAATAATTATTTATGAATAAATTTTAAGAAAATAAGATTTATTTTATATTATTAAATTAATCATAAAATTGTAATCTAATATACATGACTTATAAAAATACCAACACTTAATTAATAATTTTTAAATATTTAATTACTTATACAATGATATGTTTATATCATATTTTAACTTATAATATGGATAAAGTTTATTCAAAATTTGATTAGTGAGGATACTATTCCATTGACTGGTTTACTATTCTTAAAGGTCACTTTACTATTCAAAAGGTTAAGTTATTATTTCATCGGTATACAATCCTTAACTTCTAGATATAACTTTTATTTTACTCATTCTTAATTTATAAGGATTTTATTATGTTCTATATGTAATCTTATATGATTTTACTATAAGAAATAATTATTATAATACAATTTTATTGATAAGACATTGTGTCGTTACATTTTTTCCCCTTAAGTAATTTCCCCCTTGGAATTTCATTTTACATTCTAAGATTTAAACAAGTGTGGGTACTTTTCCTTCATTTATTCCTCTAGTTCCCATGTTGCATCTTCATACTTATGGTTCTGCCAGAGCACTTTGATGAGGTGAGTAGTATTTTATGTAAAAATTTATCTCTATGATCTAAGATCTTCAGTCACTGCTCCTCATAAGGAAGATCATTCTTCAACTATACCACCTATAAAGACAGTACATATTAAGGATTTGGTATGTACTTACTTAAGAGGGATAAATGGAAGACATCGTGTACTTTATCCATGGTAGGTGGAATTTCTAGTCAATATTCCACCACTCCAACATGATAAATAATTTTGAAGGGGTCGATGTACCTGGGAATTAGCTTTCCTTTATTCCCAAACCTCATAACCTTCTTCCATAAGGATATGTGGAGGAATACCATGTCTCCAACTTTAAACTCAAGGTCTTGTCGATGATTGTTTACATATATATTTTGTCAAATTTGGGCTTCCTTGATGTTCTACTAAATTGTTTTCACCTTATCCACCATTTCATCAACCATTTTAGGTTCTAAGCTTACGCTCATTGACTTCATCCCAGCACGCTGATGTTCTGAACCTTTTCCCATAATGGGATTTATATGGTTCCATTCAGATGCTGGAGTGGGAAATATTATTGTAAGATAATTTGACCGGTGGGAGATGTTGGTACCATCCTCCTTTGAAGTCCATAGAACACACTCTCAACATGTCATCTAATGTCTGAATATTTCTTTTAGAATGGCCATCAGTTTGATGATGGTAAGATATACTGAAGTACAACTCAGTACTTAGATCATGTTGGATACTTTTCCAAAAAATTGAGGTGAATCATGGATATTGATGAGATACAATAGATAGTGGTACTCCATAAATCCTTACCACCTCTTTGATATATATCCATGCATGTTTATCCAATGAGAAGTCCTTTCAAATTGTGATAAAGTGAGTCATCTTTGTAAGACAATCCATAATGACCCATATAAAGTTTTTTTACTCTAGATGTCCTTGGAAGTCCAGTGATAGAGTCCATGTTAATGTTCTCCCACTTACATGTTGGTATGGGTAGTGTTTGTATAATCTATATAGACATTTTTCTTTCAGCATTCACTTATTGACAGACTAGGTACTTTCATGTATACTTAGTGATCTCCTTCTTCATATTGTCCCACCAATAGTTCTCCCAGTGACCTTAATGCATCTTTGTTCTCCCTAGGTTAATAGAGAAGGTTGACCAATGTAAATCATTCAAAAGTTACTTTTTTATCTCTATATCAGATGGAGCACATAATCGCGACCCAAATATTACAACTTATTACCCATTAATCTTGAATTCCGAAGATTTCCCATTTCTGATAGCTTCCACCCTATTCTGAATTTCCAAATCTTTTAATAGTGAATCATTTATTTTATCAATTATTGATGGTTGAGTAATCATATAATAAAGTATTTATTATGTTCCTCCATTAATTATTCCCATTTCTATCTTTTTAAAATCTAAAAAGATTGGATCCCTTTCAATTCTCATCATTGATACAGATGCATGATCCTTTATACTTAGAGAATCTGCCACCCAATTTTCCTTACTAGGATGGTAGTGGATTGGGCAATCATAATCCTTAATGAGCTATAGCCATAATCACTAGTAAATATTAAGATATTTTTGTGTGAATAAATATTTAAGACTCTTGTGATCAGTATATATCTTGTACTTCTCCCCATAGAGATAATGATGCCAGATTTTCAATGCAGAGATTATAACCACTAACTCCAGATCATGCGTGGGATAGTTTTTCTCCTAGATTTTCAGCTACCTTGGGGAATAGGCTATCACATTATCATTATGAATTAGAACACATCCTAATACATTCTTTGAAGCATCACTATACACCATAAATAGTTCTTCACTTATTAGAAGTGTGAGTACTAGTGTAGTGATAAGCCTCTTTTTTATCTCCTTAAAGCATTCCTAAAATTCTTGTGTCTAGATGAACTTCACTCCCTTTTGTGTCATATTTGTAATTGGGTTTTAAAATCATGATAATTGCTTAAAAAATAATCGATAATACCCAGATATACATAGAAATATGTATATTTTAATTACAGATGTTGGCCTGGGAAAATTTTCAACTGCCTTTGTCTTGGAAGGGTCCACAAATATTCCTTTTCTAGTGATAAAATTTCCCATGAATGATACTTAATCCATCCAAAAATAGCATATATTGTACTTTTCATAATGTTTATCCCTTCACAAAGTCGTCAAAATTGTATTCAAATACTCCTCATGTTCCTCCTTACACATGGATTGTATCAGAATATCATCAATAATGACTACAAAAATATGTCTAGGTAATATATAAAGACTATATTTATTAATTAAATGAATATTTTGGAGCATTAGTGAGTTGGAATGGAATAATTATAAACTCATAGTGTCTATACCTCATTTGAAATGATGTTTTGGGAATTTATTCCTTCCTTGTTGTTAATTGGTGGTATCCTAACCAAATGTCCACCTTAGAGAAATAAATAGTCCCATGAATCTGATCTAACAAGTCATCTATCCGAGGTAGGGGATACATGTTATTTATCATTATTTTATTGAGCCCATGATAATCAATGAATAGGATCATTGATCCATCATTCTTCTTAATAAATAGGATTCGTACTCCCCAAGGTGGAACACTCGGTCATATGAAACCATTTTCAAGATTCTACTATAACTACTTCATCCTCTCTTCCAACTATACGGTGGCCATTCTATAAGGTTTAATTGATATAAGTAGAGATCTAGAAATAAGATCAATTGAGAACTCAACCTTTTATTCAACAGAAATACCAGGAAATTCATCATAAAATACATCATGTTAGTCTATTACAATGGGAATGTCTTCAAGAATTATTTTCTCCTTTGTCTCAATCATTTAAGCTATAAATTCTTTATCAAATGGAAGTAATATCCAAACTTGAGAAAATGATTCTAAAGGAGATTCATCTTCCAACATACACTTGTAATGAACTGGAGGATGCTTTGAGATGTGAAGAGTGATTTACCTTTCCTGGCAGTTTATGTTGGATTTATATAAAGACAGCCAATCAATTCCCAAGATTACATCAAACTCCACTACATGAAGTATGATGAGATTTATTGGGAGGTTCAGTCTAAAAATGTTAACTAGGGAGGAGTTATATACTTTGGATGCAATAATTTCCCTATTTACTATTCTCATAGATAATTCATTCTCTAAATTTTGAGGTTGTGTTTGAATAGTTCTACTAAACTTGCATGATATGAAAAAAACATTACGACCAGAATCAAATTGTATGTTAACTATTATTTAATGAATAACTAGATTACCTGTCATGACATCACTGTCCGACTCTACCTCAATAATAGTGATAGTATAAGACCTTCCTTATTTCCTTGGAGGTTGTTGGTGATTTTCTCCGATAACCCTTAGCTTATAGAAATGTTTTTCATCATGCCAATGTTCCTTGTAGTTGAAACACTACAGTACTAGCTGAGAGTTGATCTGAAACTTTCTTTCTTCTTCCAAATTTGTTTGATTCTTCATATCCATTTTGTAGTTTTTAGCCAGATGTCCCATTATTCCACATTTGAAGAAATTCCGAGTTCTCTTTAGAAAGGTCCAAGGACACTTCTTCCTACAATTTGGACTCATGTGATATTCAATCTTCATTCTATCACGAGATTTATTTTCTAAACCACCCATATTAAACTCCATTTTCTATTTTTTGTCACTGGGACCATGAGACCATTGAGATTATCTGATATTCATTTCAACCTTGAGGTTGAAATGAGAAATCTCTTCATAACTATCAAAGTCTCTAATTTCCAACAATTTTTATAGGCTCGACATTAGTTTACTAAATAAGTGATCAACCTTGCTTTTAGTGTTCAAGAAAAAACCAAAGGCGTATCTTGAAATCCTTGTGAATATTGATTCATACACCCTAATAGATTCATATTCCTTATATTTAAGTCTGAGGAACTCTCTTTCTATATTGATACAGAGGGTTCAGGGAAAATATTTATTGAATTTTTTTTTATTGAATTCCACCCAATACATAGAATCAATTTATTCTCAGAACTTTGTATTCTTGATCAATGTCAACCACTGTTCAGCTTCCCCATCAAAATGATAGACCTCCAGCACAACTTTCTCTTCTTATGAGCACTAGAGGATAGAGAATATATTTTCAATAGAGTTAATCTGTTGTTCCACGAGGAGGGGATCTAAAGATCCATAAAAAATAGGAGGCATTTTACACGCAAAGGATTATACAATAACTTTCTCTTTCCTTGTAGGAGGAGGAACTTCTACATGATTCAAGTTATTATTCATAACTTGATCCAGCTGAGAATGTAATTTAATAAATTTTTGAGAACCCGTTCCCATTATATCAGGTATATCATTAGGGAAATCATCACATTTTCTATAAAATTTATTATTGGAACGTGTTCTTCTATTTCTTTCCATTAACTAGGAAAAATAAAATAAAATTTGGGGGCTTTATCAATTAGATAATAATCATAAAAAGGAAACTTTAAACATAAAAAGATAAAATCTTAAAGGAAAATTATATCCTAACTTTTGATTCCTTATATTTCAATCTAGGTTATCCATGATATATTTCCTCACATTTGTTTTTATGTGCTTTTTTTTCTCTTAAAAATGATTTGTACTAATATTATGAATTTACCAAAGTATATCCCCTGGGAATGTCGAACTAGGAGTTCAGCAAGGCTTGTTGTCGTGTAGTAGTTCCCATTCAGGTATAGATCAAAGTGTTTCTTTTGGGTATAACACTTAGATACATCTATTCCAAATCCACGCCCATTTATTCGTATGCAGAAATGGATGTATTTTCTTGATAAACCACTTACTCTATACATACCAAAATTTAGGGATTTTTTCTTATACCCACTCTCATCCCTAAGATTCTTATTAAAGTGTTCTATTCCTAATCTCAAAAAGAAACTAGACCATCCTTTGATACATAAAATATAGACCCTAACCTTTAACATATATCATTACATGATTTTAATCATAATACATCATCATATTACAAGCCAAGGATCCTAAAGTTCAGTTTATTGGAAGACTGGGTCCATAAAACTAAAAACATGGGACTATATAAAACATTTATTTATTTAATATTTATGAGGAGATCTTAAATTCTATTGTGATCATACATCATCATAGTAAAACGTGAGGATAAAATTAAAAAAGGGATGAGCTAAAAATCCTAGTACTGGAATTAATATAAGAATAAAGCTTTTACACATTGGTTAGAAGGCATGCCATAATGATATAAAAAGGCATGAAACATATGGATTCATAACATATAAACATGGTATCATATAAAAATTGAGTCATAGTAATGTGTCATAATCATAAAACATGACTTTAATATGAGTCAAGGATCCTTTCACATATAGGATTACAAGTCAAGGTTAACCACCAAGATCACTGTCCATGGTAGCACGAGTCAAAGCTAACCATCATGATCATTGCAAATAACGTCTTAGGAGACACGAAATTACCCAATAAATTATCATGCTATCTTGGTGCACCCATCATAAATTTTTATTGAATATGATTTCCTCGTATATAATTATACATAATAAATCATAAAAAAACATAAGGTTACTCATGGTAAGAATTGTTCATCATAATCATGCCATAAATTATAACTAATGGGAGTATTATAAACATTTCTATCAAGGAAAATAATTAGATCATGCATGGAAAATCATAGGGTAGAATAGGCGTATATCATGAAAATTGGTGTCAACTTGAAGTAATAACATGTAAAAAAAGTACTTAATAAACTTTAGAATTAAAACATTTTAGTGAGGTAAAAGAAAACTATCAAAGGTCATTTAACACGTAAAAGGGAATAATATTTTATATAAAACCAGAAGTGAACCAATAATGTTTTCATAATAATTTTTTGTTTATAAAAATAATTATGTATTAAAAAATATATTATATAGAGTACTTGAAAATGGGTAAGAATTCAAAAAGTTCCCTTAAAACTGCTTTGCCTATCAGGAATAATTGAGGAGGTAATCATTTCAAAACAGGTATATCCCCAAAATAGAATGATGAATGGATATTGATACATGATTTTGGATCATATAAACAGAATTAATAATATGTGTATAAAAATGATAGATATCTTTATTTGGGTAAAAAGAATGATAGACAAACTCAAAGGAATAATGATGGTTCAGGTAAAATCCCTCACCTTAAGTTTGAAGGTGTCCTTCACTTGATATTAATGCCCTGTAAAAACAAATTAAATTCATTAATTAATATTTCCAGAACCTGTTACATGTTATTTATTTATTATAACCTTATTAATTTCATTCATTACAATTGGGGGGGGGGGGTAAGAGCTCCATTTTCATTATTTTGGGAGCATTTATTTCCTTTGTTTTCATGATTGGATTACTTATATACATTTAAGGATAAAAATTTCAGATGAGAAAGGTTGTCCAAAATAGGAGTTATATGTTATTAGTGAACATCCAAAATATTTCATGGTTATAAAATTCATTTTTTTATTTGGAGTGAAGATGAATCATTAATGATAACCGTTTTGGTTAATTGACATTTTTAGATCATAACAAACACATTTTGATTTGTAAATTAGTATCATGTGTACAGATGTTTAAATAACCTTAAATAAGACATAATACTTATATTATAGTCTGGTTAAATCATAGAAATGTTTTCTTGACCATAATTGAAGATGGTAAAATAAATTGAAAACCTGTCGTCCTTGAATGTTACGAATTAACACATTGTGAATGGTGTTTTCATTTCTAGTATAAAAGGATGGGAAAGGATAGATGATGATGAATTACTAAATTATGATAAAAAAATTCCATTACATTTAAGTTATTGTAGTTACTATAACATTTGGATGAAAGGAGGTGAGATAAGAAAAATAAAGAAAGGAACTTGAATGAAAATAAAAGAAATGAAATAAAGAATTTACATCTTGAATATATCATACTTGAGAACCTCTTTAGGGGATAGTTTTTAATTTTTTTATGATACCAAGAGCTCCTATACATGATAGAATGGATTAGGGAGTGATTTGACCAGAATTTATACTAGTCACAAGGCTTGAGAAGTGTGATGATAGGAGGTAAAGAAGGGTGATATTTATAGTGGAGAAGAGGAGGTGTTTCCCATTATTTTAATCAATAGTTTAATATTTTTTATCAATACTATGAATAGTATTGATTCTTGTGAAGAAAATTAAATAGAGAATGTGAGTTTAAACCATTTTTAATTTACATCCATGAATTAAGAATTATGCAAAAATTTATTTATTTAGCACTTATTGTAAATTATCGTATTTTATTATTCACTGAAAATTAGAAAATTCAAAAAATTAACCCCAACCAATTTTCAAAATTTAGAATTAAAAAATTAAATCCATTTTATGAAAATAATGTTCTAAATATGAGAAATTTAATTTTTAATTAATATTATAATTTACTTAAGAAATACTAATTTTGTAATTAAAACTGCTTTTCTAACACATTGAAAAATTAATTAAGGTCTCTTAAAATTATTTTATTATAATAATTCAATAAAATAATTTTATATGAATAAATTTTATGAAAATAAATTTTATTTTAAATTATTAAATTAATCATAAAATTGTAATTAAATATACGTGACTTAAAAAAATAACAATACCTAATCAATAGTTTTTAAAATATTTACATACTTATAATATAATATAATTATATCATATTTTCACTTATAAGATGGATAAATTTTATTTATACTTTCATTAGTGAGTTTACTATTCAATTGGCTGTTTTACTATTCTTAAGGGTTATATTTCTATTCTAATGTTCAAGTTACTATTTAATTGGTATACGTTCTTTAACTTCTAGAGATACCTTTTAATTTACTCATTATTCATTTATAAGGTTTTTTTGTGTTATTTATGCAATATATTATGGCTATACTATAACACATAATTATAATAAAGTAATTTAATTGATAAAACAATGGATTGTTGCAAAATATACTTGAGCGGGTTGCAACGAGAGATCAAATGGACCTCATGGTGCTACGGCTAGTGCCTCAACTTTTAGAATGCAAAGAATAGGTCCATGTAGTTCATCCTGATATTTTAATAACAAGTGTCAGTATCGGTCATGGTTCAACTAAGATAATAGAGGTTGTTCTCATTGCCGACATCATTATTTTACGCGAGGAAGGTACCTACAGATTTCTCCAAGGTATTCACGTATAGAATGAATGGTCTTACTTTGATAGGCAGTAATTAGCACTGGTGTACTTAAGATATATTTCTTTAGGATGTAAAATTCTTCTTGAAAATCATCATTCCATTGATACATGACCACTTTTTTCATCAAACTAGTGAAGGGAAAAAAATTTCCTACAAGGTTGGCTATGAAACACCGAATATAGGCCAGATGTCCTTTAAGTCCTTTAAACTCTGTGAGGTTTTGAGGAGGAAACATGATAAAAATAGCCTTAACCTTCTCAGGGTGAACATTGATTCCATGATGGCGTACATAAGAGCTAATAAATTTACCTAAGGTAACACCGAAAGCACATTTTAAGGGGTTCATTTTCTGATTATGCTACCACAGTTTGTTGAAGACAACTTCTAGGTCTTCCAAGTGGTTTGAGGGTTGTCATGATTTTAATCACCTAGGAAAGTCATGAAGATGCAATGCATGATGCATTGATATATGGCGCCAGTATTCTTCCGGCCAAAGGGAATTACCATGTACTAAAATACCTCTTAGGGGGCCCTAAAGGTGGTATCCTATTAATCTTCCTGAGCCATTTGGATTTGGTTATATCCTGAATATCCAACCATGAAGAAGATATCCTTATATATGGGAGTTACATTGATCATTTTTTTTAATTAGGACTGGGAAGTCAGTTTTTATACAGTGCCAATGGAAATCCCTAAAGTTAGTGAAAACACAGGTTTTCCCATTCTTCTTTTTGAAGGGGAAAATACTATCCATATAGATTAGATATTGGACCTCTCAAATGGAGTTTTCTTTGATGATCTAGTCGAATTAAGCCTCTATTTTTGTAGAATGTGTCGGGTGTGTGCTTCTGGAAGCTTGCTTGTAGACACGTTGATCTTATGCCAGGACCAAGTGGTGAGTGGCCACTTTAGGATTGAGTCATAACATTTTTGTGTATTTATAGGTGAAAACATATCAATTCTTCCTTAGGAATGAGTTATATATATCTTTATCTTCAGAAGACATGGATACACATATTAGAGTGGGTTGTGAGTCTTCTTTTATACCCATGTTTATTTATTCGAGTTCATCAATGGGGATTGAGACACCCTTGTCAAATACTAGAGGGGAATACTTGAGGTCTTCTTAATCTTATTCTTCCTCATCTTCCTCATCATCATCTTCTTCTGTTGGAGAATTGTTTTTGATATAATCTCTCCATAGTTGAGATAAGAGTATAAATTTTGGTATTTTGAGGTCGAGGTGACTTTTTCTGATATGATTGGAAGCATGTAATATTCTGGAGAGGATGGAGTGAGGGAATGAAAAATATATTCTTTATCATCATTGTTAATGGGTGAGGTGGGGATTATCTGGATCCATGATAATGAACTAAGGTCATTTCTATTCAATCAATATCCATTGTTTTGGGTGTCGGTATATGTTTATACACTGTTTGGGTCGATGGTCATGACTAAAATCATGAGCACTGTCAAATATGAATCTGAATTTGGACTCATGCACTCCACCTGATTGATGATAAATATGTATTTTTCACTAAGCCACCTAAAGAGGTTGTCAAGGACTACTTTCAAACTGTTGGGGGTGGTGACCCAATAAATCCCATTGACTGAGGGTTGCTACCATTCTTGCTCATAAAATCCTACATTGATATAGTGTGACTCGCAAGATTCAAATGGGGCCTTATCGGCCTGAAATTTATCCACTCTATAGGTTACTGAAATATTTGATGCACTAGTGCTATGATGAGAAAATCGTTGCATGATGATACAACCAGGGCCTAGAAGAACATTGAAGACTGTGTTTTTCCGGACCACCAAAAATTCGGAGTTGACCATGAGGTCACAAAGTAAAATTCTAAGCTTTATTTTTCCCGGTGGATTCTACTCCCTTTTATCCTAGCCTAATTGGGTTATGGTGCTGGGAATTAGGCTATCCTCATTGAAACCTAGCTGAAAAAGTGTCCACAGTGAAATAAGATTAACCCTGGAGCCATTATCGATGAAGATTTTTTAGACTCAACATCTTTTATCTATCTGGACACATATGTGGGTTTTATGTGTCCTTGTATGATGGAATCTTCATCTTTATCTATGATAGAGATGATCACTTTGTATTCTTCAGGATTGGACTTTTTCCAATAGACTTATATAGAGGATACTTCCGCTTCAAACTCATGGGGGATTAACAAAGATTCTATAAGCACTTATCTGATATATTTTGACAAATTCAAGGAATCTAGGATTGAAAAAATGGTTGGTAGTAAAGATAATTTCTTTATAATGTTATATTTCTGATCCAATGTCTGATTCTTCCAATCCTGGGGATTCTCTATTACAGTCTCTTTAAGGGCTTCAGAATTGGATAAAGATGGATTGATCCTCAAGATTGTAGTTGGTGGTGCTTATGTACTTTTTGATCTTGGTTAGGTAGGTATTCCTACATGTCATGGGGGGTTAGGAATTTGTTCTTCATTTGAAAAATATTATAGTATGATTGGGCTAGAGTGTCTTTTTGCTGGGCTAGGGAAATTATCCTATTTTTGTTGGGTTCACTGAAGGGATATTCTGCGAGGTTCCACAACATTGAATATTTGAACAGGAATGCCTAAAAGAGTTGGGTTTCTACCATGACTGCATCTTCTTGGGTATCCTTGTATTATGTGGCCTATTCCTTTGATTCCCCAATTAGATGTAGGGAACTTGGGTTCATATTCATACTCTTGAACAGATAAGGGATCCACTAAGTGAATAAAATTATTAGAGTCGAATATTAGTTCCTTATATGATAATGAGTTTTCCCAATAGACTTATTCCATTAGTTCCATTTGTTGGGGATATGCCCATTTCGTCAAATTTGATGGCATAAAATCTGAGAGTTTCAAAGCCAGCTTTGGTCTTGGACCAAGTTCATCTTTTTGGACTCAGTACAACTAGTTTATGAAGGATTTTTGGGCTAAGGATGTCAGATACATTACATTAGAAACTTTTAGATGAATATTTAGTTATTTCAACTTAGTATGGAGAATTACATAGGCTTGATTGAATTTTTTTGAGTCATCCAACTATCTAGATTATGTTATATTTTGATAAAAACATTTTCCCACTCCCCTCCTTCATTTGGGTTAGTGGTGGAAACATTTTCACTTGTGCTGGGAGTAGTCTAAATTTAAATTTCCAAGAATCTAGCATTATTTGTAGGAGTTCCATGAATAAAAAATTGTCCTGAATTGTGTGTCCCAATATTTGGTGGAATGGACCAAAATCTGGTTGATTATCCTAACCTTTTTTATTCTACATCTTGGCACTAGTAGATGGAGTAGGTTGAAATTCATGGCAGCTAAAATGTATCCACATACTTGGTCATATCAGAACAAATAAACATTATTCCTTGTCTCCTAAAATTGATTACACCTAAGTCCACATTGCTCATCCTGATGAGGTGGAGGATGTTATTGACATCCTGGGGGACCTGTATGATTTGGAGTATTCCTTGGAGTTGGGGAGGGTACAGGGGTGTCTTAATCATAATGGAAGCTACTTAAGCTCTTCCAACTCTTTTTCTTGAGGCCAATAGGGAATCCTGGGAAATGAGATTAGGTTGATGTAAGTAATATTCTATCCTTTGATAAATGGAAAGGAAATCGTGAAACCCACTTGTGTATTTTATGGGGATTAGTGGCTTTCTCTACAAATCATAGAGGTTATCAATGCACATAGAAAGAATCTAATATTGGGGTGGTGATTGGTTTAGAGATTTGGTCAGAAATTTCCATATGGAAAGGAAATATGAGACTACTTAATTCTACTGCTATTTTCAGTTTATAATGCTACTGAATATTGTTTTTGGAAACCTTGAACTGACATAGAAATGGGACTACTATATGATATCCTTCTATCCTGTTATTGAATAATCTGGAAAACTGGTATACCATACAAAGGATGAACATTGCAGGGTTTTCACAATGAATATGAGTTCCACTTATTCTTATTACTTTGGGGTTCCCATCATGGGATCACAATAAGATGCATAATGCATCATATGTTGTTCTAGTTCACCTGACTAAAAATTAGAATTTTTTAATTATCAAAACACTTTAAGGATAAAGTGATAAACCAAGAGATCCATAAAAACAACTGCATAAAAACAAAACATAGAACAACCCAGAACAAACTACAGGATCTTCCCCTCCCCAGCAACTGCACCATGAAGAAGCCTTCACCAAAGCATTACTGCTCAGCTTGCAGTCCCATGCAGGAATGCACAAGCATGGTACTAATGGAAAAGTCATACCCTCTCGATCATCCAAATCCAAATGGCATGCACCGGTGAAGGTTTTCTGCTCTGAACCTCATCTTAAGCATATCCAAGTAGAGTGCTGGTATCGAAGCACCACAACATCATATCTCATCCAAACATAAAGGTGAAGAAGAACCGGAAGCAGACATAACACAAACCCACCTTCACCAAAACCAACAACAAGAACAACCCATTATATAGAGTCATTAAATTGTAATTTGAGATTCCAAAAATCTATTTCTATAAACAATTTCCAAGATAAAGATGAAACTTGTATGCCTGATGACTCTATAATTATCTTTTCAATCTCCGAAGCCAGCTGGTTCTAGGACCATATGTATTACTCAATGAAAATATTCCTTTTATTGAAGCCTCCAACCATAATTAGTTCCTTCTTATCAATCCACGAGTGTCTCTCCTCATTTAGAGTCACGCTTAGAGGCCTCCCCATCATTTTGGCTACCTCCTCATCATTTTCATTAAGAAACAAGACCTGTTCAACCACTTCATCTTTAGCAATTCCAAGGTTTTACACCCTGGTCCCCTAAATTATGGTGGCTAATAATCTCAGTGTGTGTCTTCTCGACGTTTACCTTTTTAGTAGAACGATTCTCCCAAGGAGGAGGTAAGGAGGAGTAATCCTTCCTACCCTTCCTCCTCCAAAAACTCCTCTTACTCTTCAGACTTAAGTCTTAATCTACCGAATGGATTGGGTTATTTACCTTGGGATACTTCATGCATAACTCATTAGCACACACTGGGATAGTTTGGTCCGAGCTCAAGCCTACCTCATTATGTCTTTTAAACCTATTGCTCAGGTGAATGGATGTTCTGATCGAGGGGTATGAACCCCCTTGCATTACCTTACACGAATCTCCACCACCCTAACTAACCACCTTCATAGAAGACACAACAAGAGAAACCTCCTCATCGCCTTCCATATACTCTATACTAGCCTTGTTCCCCTTCTCTTGTTCCTCCACTTGAGTAGCGTACAGCTGGAGCGACCCCCCCGAACACTATAACTAGCAGGACCGGCCTAGTCCTACCTCAACCTGCTGACCACCTTGGAAATCTTCATATTCTCTTGAGGCACCATTGTCTTTTCCACAAGAGAAACATCCGATCCAGCCTCAAGACTCCCATTTCAGTCCATTGGATGGTAATCAGGGAGAACCTCCTCTACATGTCAATCCCTGTAGCGAGCCTTCTGATTTTGAGAGTCCCTAGTTGGTTTCTCTCTACTATCACCCTGAAAATCTCCACCTTGGGTAGCCTCCAACATCACTATAACTGCATTGAGGTCAGCCCCTCAGCAAATGCTATCACCCGGAGCCCCTAAAATACTCTGTGAATTCATAGTACCAGTGGAGCACCCCACATTTACCCTTGCACATCCTTCAGCTGTAGTGTCATGGGCATGATTTAACACCCCCTTCCAATCCCTCTAGTAGCAATTGGGCTAATGTAATTCACCCTCGATTGTCTGTCACAAGCGGCACCATCCCGAAGAGATAAATTCTGCAATTCCGTTGCAGAACCTCAGTGCCCATCTCTACATTGGAACATTTTCGGTGAATGACCCAATCATTTGCACTCAGTAAAGAAAACGGTCCATGATTCATTCACCTCAACTATATCGTTTCTTCTTTATGTAGAGAGAATCTCTATTCAAGATTTAGGGTCTCATTCTAATTATGGGGATGTATTTTGTGTTTGACCATGTTTTTGTTCTTTTTATTGTTAGGGATTCATAGTGGAGGTAATAAGGTATTGACCGAGGGAGCTCCTAGATTTTGGGCAACCCTCTGGTTCTAGGTACGCATACCTTCAGGCTCGGTGTGGACCTCTGAGAGGGAACCATCTTCTCTTGCATCCTTATCATTTTCATCATTTTCAACAAGATCTGTGGGATTTATGTCTATGTTTTTCACCAATACATACCAAATTGTGGGAGGCGTACTAGGTGCTGAATAGTAGAATGGGCCGTTGTGTCCTTTCTTAGATTTTATCCTTCCATTTTGAGATCCTCTTTGAGTTTCTTGGGGATGGGTAAATCAGTGGGAACCCTTGTATGACCTTACTATACACCTCATTTGTGAGGGAAATGAATCATGAGATGAGATGGAATGATTAGCCTCCCCATTCATTATCTTCACTAGGTTGGAAAATACTGACATTCACTAGGCGGGTAGTAGAGATAAAAATGCCCCAACCCTATGGGCTGGGGCTGATCTCGTATTGCAATCATTGCTACTGCTATCACCACTTTCTTTATCCCATGCATTCCTATTCAAGGGTGAGTCAGATATGGTGTCAGGTCTGCATGTGAATCATTTTTTTTGAGGACATGAGCATTGATTGATGATTGGATTACCTGATGCAAGAATCCAAATGAATTTTATCGGTTTCCTTGTTTATTATTTTTTCAATGGTGCTTTATCGCCAGGATTGACACTTATGAGACTTACTTAAGACCGGTTCTTGTTGAGAATCTGGCCTTTCTCGAATAATGATTTCATTTTATTTCCTTCTTCGGATAATGACATTACAGGATGACATTTCCAATATGTTCTTTTGGATTGGAAGTAGGGTGAAGTGAAATTATCTATGATCTCCCCAACACCAGATATGAACACTAGATGGTGCATCACCGATAAGGCAATAAAACTTGGTCAGAGAGTAGAGGTAGAACAATTCAATATCTTCATTCTGCCTCTCACACTATGGACATTGTGTAGATAAAAGGGAATCTAGATGAATTTAGTGGAAAATATCCATAAAATATTTTCATGGTATACATACCGATTATATGGTAAATACTTTTTTTTAGATGGAAGAAAGTTTTCTAGATATTGAGATGAATTTTATGTATGCATTCCTTGGAAAAATATCTCAGTATGTCAAATTATGAATTGGATGTGGGATAAAACATAACTGGTATGTCATCCCCATCTATCTGTTTTCTCACCAGCAGCATATCATTTTTCTCATTAGCTAGAGACTCCTCTAATAGTTCTACCCAACAAGAATTCTTCTTGATGTTTTCGTTCCAAGAAGTGAGGCTAAGAGGAGTCTCATCAATATATGAGAGGTACGAGGGTGGTTCAAAAGATAATCATGGACTCAGACTATTCACTAACTAAGAAATGATGTTTATTATCATAAATAAGATATCCAACATGTCTAACACCATATTTCTAAGTGCTTCAGAATTTGAGGGCTTTCTTCTGTATGGCTTGATAAGGGAAGGACCTTCTTTCTAGTGTCAATGTTGACTGCAGGGAGGATATCCAATTTTGATGTCATGGTGGCAGGGAATACCATCGAGACTTAGTTTCCCACTGTAGGGAGTAGTGTTATGGTGTATTACCTGGGGAGGACCTCCAGGGTGGACTGCATTAAGGTAATGACCTTCTTGCTGCTTGATATCACTATGGGAAGGGCCTACACAGTGACTTCCATCATGGCGAGGACTACTATCATAGCTAGATTTTGTACTATAGGGAGAATATATGTAGTGAGAATCCTAGGGAGGACCACTAGGATGGCTTGAAACATGGGGATGACCTTAGGGTTGCCTGATGTCACTATGGGAAGGGCCTTCGCAGGGATAACTATCATGGAGAGGACTACCCTCATAGCTTGACATCAAACTGTGGGGATAATATCTGCAGTGTTTACCCTAGGGTGGTCCATGAGGGAGGATGACAATAAGGGGAGGACCTTCTTACTATGTTATCTTTTTGTCAGGGGGAGGGATACCATGACACTCATCAATAGACAGGGTCGTGTGATTGATCATTTTTTCCCATGAATTAATCTCCCATGGGTGCTGTGAGGTGGGACTTTAGAACTACTAGTAACAATATTAGAGGGAGGAACTTCACAACTGCAACTTCCACTCCCACAATTTTGTAATAGGTTGAAATGATCTTGTAGCTCTATTTATAGGTGTTTGATGGTATCAAAAACTACAGCTTCCAGTAGAACATGATCATGAATGTGCTCTTTATTTTCCCATTTCCTTTGGTGCATTTCATTTTTGGGCACTCTCTTATGGTCAAATAGGGCCACATTCTGTTCGTACCTACCTTCATACTCAGGTTCCATTTTTTGGTTCTCATGGTGTCATCGGAATAAAACAATAAAAACCATGAGTTCTAGGAGGGATATATTCCTTCCCTGAAGTGACCACCATGTTGGACCGATGTCCCCCCAGTTGAGAGGGGTATTTTTTTCTCAATACGGTTGTCTTTGTATCATATAATATGGACATCGACCCTCATGGACTAGGTTGGGATGAAAATATCCTCTAGTGTGACTATCTTATTTTGTTAATGAAACACACCTCTTTGGGAGATGGGGTCATGGGCATGACTTCTTTTTTTTCTTATATAATTACATATTGATAGGTTTATAGGAAATGATATGGAATTGATGTCTGATCCTTAATCTTCTCCAAGATGTGTTGAGATATATATTTGGCTAGAATGGGGAAAAATTAATATTCTAATGTCGAAGAAGGAGTTTGTGCCTATGGTCCTCCATGGTTTTCCTGTGGGCACTGGCAGTTCTCCTATGTTGTGGCATAAGAACGAGTCTACCCCTACTTTATAGGTGGGATACACCATCTATTTTCTCTAGTTTCCATTTTATCTAGACAATGGGATTCATATTTACAAGAAGTTATTTTCATCTACTCATTTGCTTCTATATTTTTCTCATGGTCTTGATATTAATTCACAATAATTTCATTATACTAATATTTCATTTTCATAGAATTTGATAGATGGGATTGATATGAGGGGGTATGAATTTGAATCTACCTATACTAGATTACCATTGTATTTGACTGGGGGGATTAATATTCATTGGTAAGGATGTGTGCCTTATTTTAGTCTTCCATTCTACCTGGGCGATGGGATTCATGCACATTCTCATAGATTTTCATATTTCTATAATTTTTTGGCCTTTTTTGTTTGGCAAGACTGGCGATCATTAGTGATAATTTTCTCTTGCTCATAATTTTTCACCATATATTCATGGTGGGATTTAACGGAGGGGGAATAAATATACACCTTCTTGTAGTGTGCTATACATTTTTTCCCATGGATCTCCTCCTCAAGAACTAGGGTGATGACAAGTTGATGAATATAAGTTTTTTCCCATTGTGGGAAACCTAGGGGACCCATGTTAGTTGAACATTGGCCAAAGCCCTTGGTGGGGTATCCTCTTCAGAACGAGGATACTGGGATGGACAACATTGGTGGAAACATCTTTCAGAATGGGACCTTGAGTGAAAACCTTGTGTAGTAGGGATGAAGTCATCAGTGATGAATTCACCTACCTCTCCATGATAAGGGAGGCACTTGTTGTAATGTTTTAGGGATAGGCTCCTGAAACGATTAGAGACAGCAAGAGGAGTCACCTAGTTATGGACTGCCAACCGATGCCTAGTGGGTGACCAACATAGATTCTTTTTCTAAAAGGATTGTATTTCTGTCTCCATGTTGGGGAGAGTACCACTTTAATGGTAATCCTTGATAAATGCATTTATAACCCAGCATTGAAGATGCTAAGTGGTCGATGGGGTCATGCTCATTGTTGAGGGCCCGACTGCCTATGTAGTTGTGGACGCACATGTCTAAATGAAATATCGATATGCCATTGTATTGAAGGTATCTCTGTTGTAATGAAATATATGTAACATGTAAAAAAACTCTGTCACAGTAGCATCTCATGAACACATGTATAATTGACAATATTTCTTAACCCTATTTCTTTTGGATTCGAAAGGGGATTGGGGTGGGGTAACACCACCACCTTGGTTAAGGATTAACATCAGGTTAACCATTTTTATGTCGACCTAAATCACTTCATACCCCAATATGAAAATTATATATGAATTGAATCATACTTGGCAGTATATCCTTTTAATCATATGAAGGAGGTTCCAATGTTAAGCAGTCTTGGCAGATGATTGCAGGGGTTTATGTGTTTCTGAACTCAATCCATGCTAGTCTTGAAATCTTTATATGGTCTCCAATAAGTTTAATTACATATCCAAAAACACCCAATGACCCTATTATCCATGATTCATGAACCTATTTTCCAAAGGTAGGTTCTCATTAGCTGATTTGGACAACAATAATTAAGGACTCACATTGGTTAAAAGGATGAGAACTCATGATCATTGCACCATTTTTGTGGGAATTATTTACTATTATGGTACTCTCTTATAGATTTAATCTATGTTCATATGTTCGTGAATCCTTGGTTCATTCCAAAGCATGTTTCTAAGAATTACTCCGAGCTCACAAGATCAGCCAAAAATATACATGGGTTCGAAATCTCATATATTTATATGAGTTTCTTCATTAATGTTTCCCTATTATTATATAGACCAAGAATTAATCAATTTTTCACAAAATTCCATTTTTAAGCTATATGGGATGGCACTCTGGACTTTATCATCATCCAGGGGGATGGGAATCATTCCACTATTAGGATTGGACATGCAAGATGGGCTTGCTATGTATCCTTCTGAAATGAATCATAACCCACATAGTTCGGTGTCACTTCAATTAACATGTCACCTTTTATGGTCCTATGACAAGGACCTGACCGTGCAGTTTATCTTCGTGCAAAAAGGAGACATGAAAAAGAACTTGAATACGACGGCGCTAGGCTCTAATCTCAGAAAGGTTTCCTATCTATCCCATATTAATGGTAATCAAAGTCCATGTAGTTCTGAAATTTGGGGATTACTCATGGAATTTTCATCTTACAAGGGGCCTGATTTGGGGATTACATCTGGAGGGAGGGCCCATTTTAACTTGGACCATAGACAGGCATCCTACAAATCCTTATTAGAATAGTAATCAGAGTTTTCATAGTTCAATTTATCAGGGATTACACTCTGTAGTTTCTATGTGGTGATTTGGGGATTTTTATTGGGGCTCATTCAGAAGAAGGATACCCATTAAGCTTGATCCTTAGGAAGGATTCCTACATATCCTGGATATAGTAAGAATCAGAGTTTTCATAGTTCAGTTTGAAGGTTGGTTTTTTAAATACGATGATCGCCACTAACCTCTAAGGCCATGTGAGTCTTGCTTGGTGTAAGAAATTAGAGGAATATTTAGATCTAGAAATTCACACACTTTCCCCTCTCTAATAATGGAAATGGGGGAGGATGATGGAAGGCGAGTCTGGGGATACGACACTTCCCAAAAGAGGTTCTATGGGATTACCTCAGACGAAGTGCCCTCAGATTGGTTCTAGGAAAGGGGAAGAGTATTCCACATCAAAGGGGAAAGCAAGTGTGATTTCCCATTATTGATCACTTGACCACATCAAAGGGAAAAGAATAATAACAACCTTATTCCCAAGAATGGGGAGGTACATGCGATAATCCTAAGGTCAGACCCCATATTACCATGGTATGTTAACTTAGGGACATTCAGAGGGTCGGCCTTATTATAGGGATTACCCACATGACTCTGCTTACCATGGGTATGTAAACTAATAAGGTAATGATGAAACACATGATAGTTTTATAATATGGGTTTGGTGGCCTTGGAAGAGACTTTTTCCTAGTGAAATTGGACTAGTTCACAGAGGGTATATGGATGATGCAATGGGAATAGAAGCGAATGGTTGAAGCAAGAGGTTGGAATGCACAAGAATATACATTTCTACATACTGTTTGTTTATAAAGGATGAGGATTCACTCACATATAATGTTTCAATGAAAATTAAGGGTCCATCCACATACCTTGATGGTACACAGACCTAGATTTGGTTCTTGAAGTGTTTTACTACGCGACACCAGATTCTAAACACGTACCATGGTGATACGTGATGCTGGTTTCTATCCATATACCATGTTGGTACATGGAGTTGAGTTCCGTCAACATAATAATTTTCTACCCAGTGATGAGTTCCATTCATGCAGTGTTTTTCTACATGGAATAGGGTTCTATCCGCATATAATATGCCTACCCGAAATGCCGGTTTTATGAAAGGGAGTTTTTTCTGCACTTCGTGGGAAATTCATCCATGAGGGGAACTATGTTCAGGATCCTTCACTTATTACTATATTTTCTTCTTTAATTATATGGGATGGGTTATAACTATAGATAATCCTCAAAAGAGTAGTTTAGTTTTTTTATATTTCTATGTATTCAATCGATCAAGTCCACTAAAATCCCTTTATTAAGACTTCTTATTCATTTTCTTTTTAGTCCCCCTCGGGTTCCATTTATAGAGGTATAGAAGAACTGGATCGTGGGTTGAAAATCTCCTTTTTCATAATCCAAAGAAATAAACCCATCTTATGGATAACATAGTCAGTGTGGGAATGGGGTTGTCATCTGCAGTGGTGAAAATCACCGCCTTACACTTGTAAATGACTTCATTTTATTCGCAGGAGACCGTCGGCTGCGCCTCACCCACGAACAATTTTGTTGCAGGGGGTTATCGTATGTGGGACAAAATTATATGCATCCTTACCACAAATGACTATGTTTGTGGGGTGTTGGAACTATTACCACTATACCATGAACCATTCTATTTGGGGGTTCCTTTTTGAGTCTACAGTCTTCTAAGAGGAGCAACCATCTACGAAGGAGCTCTATTTCACAATGCTTCTTCATTCCTTTTACAAATATTTGGCTCCCCCAAAACTTTTCGCTACTTCTTTATATAGTTTTTTTTCTTTCATTTTCAAATCATTATGATTATTTTCTTTCACTTTGCAAATTTTTCAAGACCTAACAGTGTGTTGGATATATTGATAGACCACCATGGGTGGTTTTTGAATTGGATACCTTAGGGTATACCTTTTTCCCTTTTCATGGGATATTGAATATGGAATTGATAATGGTAATTGAATATTAAATCGTTTAAATGATATGTGAATTGATTTGTGAAATCAATTATAATTGAATTTTTTAGTGGGATGGAATGATTGACCATGACCCATGGCCCATGCCATGTGATTTCAGGATAACAAATCAATTAATCATAATTTTGATATTAAGATGTGAGTTAAATAGAGGCTATGTCATGTAATAGTTTTTTAAGAATGAGATGTTTATTATAATGTTTTTCCCATGGTATTAATTGTGAGGAAATTCTTATAAGCATGGATCGAACCTTTAGAAAAACTGGGAGGGTGAGTTTTGAATGGAAACGTTCTTTGTTTTGAATGGAACATGTTTTAATTAATTGATTAAATGTTATTGAGATTGAATTATTATATTCTATGGGTGATACATGGATTCAAATGAATAATTCCATGGGGAGACTCATTGATTCTTGACTTTTATATGTCAAATGATAAATGGATTCATATAAGAATGTCATGGATGGGGTCAATAGGGAATTTGATCATTATTCCATGGGTAATACATGGGCTCCTTCATTGGACTACCAAGGAAAGAATCATGTGACCGATATTTTATACCACACCTAGAGTGATACCGGGGTTCTTGAGAGGTTCACCTTGTATATAATTATAGGGTGTTAATTTATATTACACTTGGAGTGACACTTGTATTCCAACTTAGAGATTCCAAGGATGTACAGAGGTTATAAATTTAATAAAATAATAAATGAGTTATATGACACATTGCCAAGAAAAATCCCAAGCTTGGATTTGGTATTTACTTATACTTTTTGGATGACCTACTTAGGTATCCCTGATCATATTTTTATGGGGGACATCACGATTTGAATAGGGTCTTGAAAATTATAAATTAAATTGAAAGTGAATCCTCAAATATTTTTATTTATAAGTGATATCCTAGACTTTGTAGGAAGTTTTATTTCATTATATCCTTTATTTATTTCATTTATACCTTCTCACTATTGTCTTATATATATTCCCTAACTGATTGGAACTTGAAATTAGGTAGTTTCCAACATAGATTTAGTATCAAACCCTATTTGGTCCACCTTTGGGGGTACCAAAACAGACTATATGATTGTAGGTATTGACAAGGGAAAGATCTGTACAATAGGTCCTTGATGATTGCTTTGTAGTAGGAGCATAGGATTGAGTGGAGGATTGTGATTCTAGATGGAAAAATTTTGGAATTTTTTTACTTTTTTACATTTATTGTATGTATTCTTTTATACTTGTTTTTGATTATTTATTAGAGATATATGAAATATATCATCATTTTTTATATGAGGTGGTTTTTGGCATTTCTTATATAACAATATTCCACTGTTTACTTACTTTCTTGTTTTTATACTACTCCATATACTTATATATTATTGATTACACAAAGTTACACTCTCGTATGGGGAAATAGTATTACCATAAAATCACCCTAGGCACCCTTTTCTAGTCTACATCCTACAGAATTTGGGGTGATGTTCATGCGGCTATGTGGACAACCGAGCTTGGGGCACCTTTTAGTGGCATCTAGGTCTGGGAAATTACAAAGTGGTATAAAAGCATTATTTTTTGGTTTTCATTACTATTTGGAACAAATATAAAGGGATAAAAAGGAATAGAGATTTGGTAATGAGCTATTCATGGGCATAGCTAACCCATATATAGGAAAATTCCAAATTTCCTCGAATAAAATTGCTATTTTTTGGATTTTGAATATTATAGTTGATTTGATTCCACGGTTGGGTGAAACACCTGATTTTGGATGTTATTATTGACATCAATTTGGCTTTTATTATGTTTCAACCAGATGTGATGAAGGTATTCCATCTCATGAATCATCTTAGGAATACACTAGATTTCACATTCCATGCATTATGCCATGCCATTTAAGATAAATTACTTTTTTGATGTTTTTGTGATACATTATGTAATAGATATATACCTGCTGTTGTGATAGGTATTAAAGAATTTTTTATGGTATGAATTATGTATATTCCATGATTTGGTCTATGAGGAGTATGTTCCCTCATGGGTTGGAATCTGGAGAACCATTTGGTTCATCCTATATAAAGTTCGAGAGAATGAAATATGAAATAAATTGTCACATTAAAGTGAAATAAATTGGGAAATAAAATAGAAACTTGAATTTATTATGTCAGAGAACTTGAAAAGAAATGACATTAGTAGTGATAAATTGGTAGTGTCTCTTTCATATATGTGATATATATAACACCCAAACCTAACTCATGGAGCAGGAAGGGGGGAGTGTTCTTATATAGGAAGGCTTGTACATATCCTATTTAAATATATGTGTTCTTTGAGCTATGAACTTTGAGAAAACTCTCGATCTGAGGCATGTGTGTAGAATTGTAAAGGCATTCCACCATAATGACCTCTATTCGCATGCTAGGGGGGTGGCGACAACCACACTCCAGAGGTGGTGGGCCTTGATATACCATTGGATCCTATAGTTGTTAAAAATTTGACACCATTTGTTGTATCATACCTAGGGGTTGAGGAACACTTATTCAAGGGGTTGTTACACTTTATGAAGACCATTCTGGGAGCACCGTGACCTTCCTCGACTATAGAAGAGTTGACACTTGAGTTCCATCATATACCCATGTTTTCCAGGGATGATGGACTATAGAATTCAGAGTCATGGATAGAAGACATGTTATATATCTTAGCGAATCTAGATATGCCTCCTTAGAGGAGGGTAAATCTCTATAAATATTTTTTTCATGATTCTGTAAAGAAATGGTAGGATGTTATAACTTAGACAGATCGTCATCGATAAATTTATCAAAAGGATTGTCATACAACCTTCAATGACTAATTATATCCCAAGATGTTGTGGGCCGATAAAGCCCAAGATTTGTTTCACCTAGAGCAGGAAACACTATTAATTATGGATTACTCAGGTTGTTTTAAAAATCTCCAGAATTTTTCACCTATTCTGATGGGTGAAGAACTATCTAAATCCTAGTGATTAAAGGATGTACTTAGTTATGAAATTCGATCACATGTGAATTTCTTTCAGTTGGGTACCATTTTGAGAATAGTGAATCAGGCGCTTATAATAGAATTTAACAAGAGAGATACTGGTTGTGCGATTCGGGGTGGTTCGACATCTAGATTCGGCACTGCATCAACTGGTAATAGGAAGAGTCATCTAAAGCTTCCATTCCATGATACTAGAAGACAAATAACATACTTAGATAGTAAGGAGAGGTTCTACCAGTGTGGTAGGCCGAAACATATGAGGCCAATGTGTACCATGGCCTAGTCGAGTACTGATACTGTGGAAATATGGGCCATCTATAGCACTTTTGGAAAATATTTCTACCAGAAGAAAGTGAGAGATTGTATACACCAACTCCATATTTAAGAGTGGGGTTAAAATATTCTCATCAGGTAGAAAGATGTAGTACATCTGGTTGATTAGGCTGAGGTGGTGGTCATGGACGAGGTGGTATCCAGACCCTAGTTTTATAGTGATAGCAGGGTGGATCTACTTAGGGTTGATAGACAATATCACAGGGCCACAATACAATCCATATATATACAGTGCAACCGACCCTTGAGAAGTAGGCCCCTAAACTTCTACTATTAGAGGTATTACTTTAGTATCCATTACTTTATCTTTTACAGTTTTGGATACAGGGGTTACCCATAGAGTTATATCTGTGCCTGATGTGGAGAGGCTTTAGCTCAGTGTTTAGTTCTCCGATGGCGTTACGATAAATGAATCTTATTTTTTGGATTAGAAAATAGGATGCACTTTAGTGTAGGGAGTTACCCCTTGAGATTGGTGGGTGTCAATTTCTATGGGATCTTTTTTCCATGAGATGAATGTATTTGATATCATTATTAGGATGGACTTGTTTGTCATTTTTCATTATTTAATTGATTACTATCATTGAAGGGTGAAATTAACATCCCCAAAGGGTAGTGAGTTCATTCATAATGGTGAATGGGATGTCCAGGTGAGCCAAAATGGAATCGAGCATCATGGGTTGGGTGGGATTACAACCAATATTGTGAGTTTATATATGGATAATCAGGGAACACAACAGACTTATTTCCCCCTAGTGGTTGATAATTTTTTGGAATTAATCTCGAAAAATATTTCAGTATTGCCTCCAGTGAGAGAGGCATATTTATCTATCAATCTAGTTCAAAGATATTCAACTAAACCCATTTATCATTATAGGATAACTACTTCTATAATGAAATAAATCAAGATATATCTAAAGGATTTAGAGGAAAAGAATTTTATCTGACCCAGTACTTATTTTTGGGGTTCACTGGACCTTTTTACAAAAAAGGTTGAAGAAACTATAAAGATGTGTGTGGATTACTGTAAATTGAACTTGATGATGGTTATGTACTGGTTTCCTTTATCATAGAAAAATTATCTCTTTGACTTGCTCTGAGATTTATAGGATTTCTAAATAATTATTTGATATTCAGTTATCATCAGGTGCATGTAAGACCATCAGACATACCTCACAAAACTTTTCATAGTAACTATAATCTATATGAGTATTTGGTTATTCAATTAGGTCTCATCAATGCTCCAACAGTACTCCTGAAATTGATGAACTGAGTGTTATATCCTTATATTGATTAGTTTGTTGTGGTTTTCATGGAAGAAATATTGGTGTATTCTTACAATCAACACAACCATGACAAACATCTTGAGATTGTTTGGAATACAAAAAAATAACATTAGTTATATTCTCAGCTCAAAAAGTTACACTTTTTGATAAATTATATTCACATCCTGGTTCACATTATCTCCGATATTGAAGTATCAGTCAACCTAGAGAATATGAGAGCTGTAGTTTTTTGGGAGCAGCCCAAGAACGTCTCTGAGGTACAGATTTTATTAGGGCCAACTGGTTATTATACGTGTTTTGTACATGCCTAATCAGGGTTAGAAGAACTGTTTATGGCCTTGACTACTAATTATGTTATGTTTTTATGGTCATATTTCTATGATACAACTTTTTAGGATCAAAAGGGATATTTTACTCAACACCACTACTAATTTTTACAGTTCCTGAAAAGAGTTACACTATTTACTACAATGCATTAGGTATATGGATAAAATTAGTTATTATGAAGGGGGATAAATTTAGGGAATATGGGTCTTGAATTTTGAGGCCACATGGGAATAATTACCTGATGCATGACCTTGAGTTAGATGTGGCTATTCACAAATTGTGCTATTGGGGACACTATTTTCATGGAGAGAATTTTTTGGTTTACACAAACCACAAAACCTCATATTTTCAGAGTGTGATCTAAATATGAGGCCACAAAGGTTGGGTGAGTTCCTAATGTTTTTTGAAATTTAACTTTCCTACACATATGTTAAAGGAAATGTAGTGGCCAATGCATTGTGTAGTGGGACTTAGATATAGGCAGTGAAACAGGCTTGTAGCGAGTGGAAGATTATAGCTTTGTTATCTAAGATTCACTTGGAGGTGAATGGAAATCCGTGATATAAAATTATATCATATTTAGTTATTACCTATACCCTAATAGATAGATTAAATATGTGGTATCTATCAGAATATGAGGGCCTATTCGTAAGAGAGAGTGTGGAAGGTGGGGACCATCAACCTAGTTAGACAGTAGGTGATAATGAGATCATGTGAGTACATGGTCACGTATGTGTTTCAGCAGACATGCATGAGGAGATGATGTTAGAAATTCATGATTCATCTTGGGATGTTCATCTTGGAACCACCAATATTTATCAGGATATACATCTCCAGTACTAGTGGAAAGGTATGAAAAGAGGTGTAGCTGGTTTTATCATGAAATGTCCCACCTGTCAGCAGGTAATGGAGGGACACCCGTGACCATCCTTACTTTCATATCATCTACCCATTACTGAGTGGAAATGGTATAATGGCATGATGGATATTGTGACCAATTTACTGAGGTATACTTGAGGTAATAATAACATATGATTTTTTTTGACATTCTCTTGAAGGTTGCACATTTCCTACTGATTAAGGAAACCTTTAGCATGGATGATCTTGGGAAGTTGTATATCCACGAGATAGTATAACTTAACGAGGTCACAAATACTATAATTTTAGATAGGGATTCCTAGTTTACATCATTATTCTAGTAAGGGATATTGAGGGAGTAGGGAACATATGTGATTTTGAGCAGAACATACCACCCCCAGATAGATGGCTAGTCAGAGGGCATGATTCATGTTCTTGAAAACATTCTATGAGCATGCGTCCAATATTTCAAGGGCTCTTGGGGTGGAATATACCACTCATTGAATTTTCCTAAAATAGTAGACTTTAGGTTACTATACAATTAGTTCATTATGAGGAATTGTATTATAGGACATTCCAATCCCCCTATGATTGTTAAAGGTAGGAGAGGAAACTATTCTTAGACCTTGTCTTGTTTTGGAGATCACATAGAAGGTGTAGTTGATTCATAAATGGATGGATATTTTTTAGTCTCATCATAAATCATATTCCAATAACTAAAAATGACCTCAAGAGTTCTAGGTTGGGGATCTGGTTTTCTTGTGTGTCTCCCCAAGGTTGGGACATAGTAGGTTCAAGAGAAAGGGTTCATCGATTTACATTAGTCCATTCAAGATTATGGAGAGAGTTGGGCTGGTAGCCTATAAGTTTTTGTTACCTTAGAGGTACCTATCCATGCCTGATATCTTCCCTATATATCAGCTACAATGTTATTATTTATACCCATACCATGATTTTCATCCCAGGGAGGTTGAGGTACAAGTTGATACATCCATTAAGGAAAATTCAATATGTATTGTGGATCCTATAATGAAGGTTCTGTATGGCCAGTCCAATCCTCTATAATGAGTGCTATGACCACATGAACTTGGAAAATATGGGACCTAGGAGAGGGAAGCTGATATACAATTGTAGTGATCAAATTTATTCTCAAACACGCTTGACCACCATTGAGATGGAAATTTTTGGACGAGTTGCTATAAGGATGGATGTTTGAAAGAAATTGGTTCTTATTTAATGTAAATATCATTTTAATTCAGTCAATTCTTAGTTTAATTGTTCAAATATGGCCTAGTATGAATTCCATTTGAGTTAATGTTGGTAATAGGTGTGTATGTGGCTATTTTTGGAGCCCAAAACCCAAGTATTGGGGTGAAATGGCCTGAAGCATTGTTAGAGTAAACCATGAGAGTAGGGCCACATGGCCGTAAAACCATGTCTACAATTTTGATAGTGGGATTTTTCAATTTTTGCACATAGTTAGTAAAACTGCATTAGAAAACCATATATGTGACCCTTCTCTACCACTAAACATTAACTTTTGGTGCATAGTTGGTAAACAACATGCCTAAATTATGTGATGCCTAGTTTGGGGTGATTTTATTATTTTACGATGTTTAATCTATTAAATGAAACCTAATTTTATCTTATTCTTCAATGGAAAAAAATATATCCTTTATTGATCCTTTTGACACCTAAAGTAGGAATTTTCTTTGATCCTTCGTTCAAACTATGATCTGAGCACCACTCATCTCATTGAATCTACACATGTGAGTTCCCAATTTCGTTTTATTCATTCTTCATTATTATGGATATCTATTGCACTATTTAAGATCTAGGTAATATTCCCTATTAAAAGAGTCTTCATCATTTTTTTTATTTTCTCATGATATGGGCCGAATCAAGAGATGCTACTGAAGGTGTTATCAACTATAGACCTAAGCTAGGTGGTATCACACATTTCATTAAAAGAAAAGTGTTTATAAATTGATGTTGTATCGTGCACCCAATTTTTGGGAATCACTTTGAACTGAAATTAAACTCTTGAACTGCTAGGCATGGACTATGTAATTAAAGATTATTTTTAATGATTTTTTGATGGTTTAGAACCTTGAATTAAATGGAACAACGCCTTTGGGTGTGTTGCATATATTGATAGACCACTATTGGTGGATTTTTATTTGGATACCTCAGGGTGTTCCCTTTTCCCATGGTAATTGGATGTTTTATATGGAAATGATAATGGTAATTGAATTATAAATTGATGAATTTATAGGTGAATTGATTTGTGACATCAATTGTAATTTAATTAATTAGTGGGAATGGATGATTGACAATGAACCTTGGCCCATTCCATTTGATTTCATGATAAATCATGAATTGATATTAATTTTGATATTCCAATGTGATTCAAATAAATAATTTATCATATAATAGTCTTTAACTCATGTTATTGTTGTTACAATGTTTTTCCCATGTGAGTAATTGAGATAAATACCTTCAAATCATGGCTTTTGAGTTTAGCCATCCTAGGGGTGATGTTTGAATTTCAAAGTTTTTTGTTTTTATCTTGACATGTTTAAATAAATTGATTTAATTGTATTGATATTGAATGCTTATATTCTATGGGTGATACATGGATTCAAATGAATAATTCCATGTAAGGACTCATTGAGGTTTGACTTTGATATACTGATTGATATATGGATTCACATGAGAATGCCATGGACAGACTCAAAAATAATTTTATTATTATTCCATGGGTGATACTTTGGCTCCCTTTGTAGACCACAAAGGAGAAACTCACGTGTAAGAGACATTATACCACACCTAGAGTGATATCTGGGGTTTTGAGAGGTTCGCCATGGATGAGATCATAGGTTTTTGATTTATATTACACCTGGTGTGACACTTGGATTCCAACTTAGGGTTGAAAAGGAGAGACTCATGTTCTAAAATTAATTAATGAAGAAATGAGTTATATTACACATCTTCCAAGACAAATCACAAGATTTTATTTGGTCTTACCATATACTTTTTGGATGGACTACTTAGGAATCCTTGATCATGTTATCACTGGGGACACTAATATTTCTACTGGTTTTTGAGACTTATAAATTAAATTTAAATAGAATCATTAAATGGTTTTGGTTATAAATGAGAACCTGGACATTATAGGATGTTAAATTTTATTACTTCATTTAGTTATTTCATTTCTTCCTGCACACTACTATCTTATATATATTCACTCACTAATTGAAACCTAACCATGGGAGGTTTCCTACTAGGATATTGTCTCATAGCCTATTTCAGTCTCCTATGGGTATCAAAACTGACTATATGATTGAAAGTATTGATAAGAGATAACTCCCTACTATAGATCCCTGTTTATTTCATAGGAGTTGGAGAATGGTATCGAGATGAAGCTCGCGATGCTAGCTCAAAATATTTTTTATTTTTTTTAATTTTGTTAAATGTATTGTATATCTCGATTGTATACTTGTTTTGGATGCTTTATTAGATATATATGACATATATCATCATTTTTTATATGACCAGGTTTATGACATTGCTAATATACTAGTCTCCCACTTTTTACTTATTGTATGGTTATTATAATGCTCCAAATACTTGTATATTGTTGATTCCTCTATGTTAAACTCTGGTAAGAGGGAAGAGTCTTCCCATGGACTCACCCAAGACCCTTTATACTATTCATAAGCCTTTGGTGTTTGGAGAGATGTGCTTGAGTACATGTAGAAAACCAGGCTGAGGGCACTTCTAAGTGGTATCTGGGTCTGGGATGTTAGATCCATGTTAATGGAATATCAGAGGAAGAGAAAATAAGCTACTATGTAAAGGTCATCTGGACCAATGTAAGGGTAAAAATGAGTTTATTTAATTTGATAATTCTGATAAAACTAAAATATGATGATGCTTATTCTGGGTGTTCAATAGAAAAAATAATGATTCTTATTCAAGATATGATAGAATCCAATTTTTATTAATATAAATGGAGGAGTTATATTTATAATATTTATTTATTGAAATATTAAATTTATATGTTTTTTAAGAATAATGAGGATGAAGACATATTGAGGCATGATCCATTCACGAATTTTAAAAACATCTCGATCCATGGATATTTATGCATTGAAATAATAGAGATATAAGTGTGGTAATAATATGAATACTAAAAAAAATGTAACTTATAGACTATGTAAATATTTAAATTCAATATGAGTTCCACACTGTATATATGTTTGTTATGTACTTCAGTATATAGGTGCATATATTTTTGGAGTGTCAATTTTATTAGAGATGTTTGTAAACTAGTAAGAAGAATATGTTGAGTCTAGATAAGAATAAAAGAGTATTTTATTTGGTTGTGTGTAAAAGTGAGAATCATTTAATGAGGGTGTTTTTAAAAAACAATATGATTTTAAAAATATAGGAATTAGAATATTTGGATCCAAAATGGGTATTCTATTATGGATATTTTGAACTAGTAGTTATTTAGTTTAATTTATATAAAATATATGGTATTTATAATAACAATTACACATTTTATGAAGATTATTATTATTGTGAGATTCGAAGAGCCAAAGGAGGAAAGAGATGGAGAATCTATGCATCCATAAAAAAAGAAAGAGGTACCACTACTGTTGAAAAAATATAAATGAATAGAGTACATAGAAACTAATAATTAAGATAAATATCTTGAAGAAAAATAATTTGGAGTCATTATAAACTATCACGAAGAAGATAAATAAGAGTGAGATGATCCTGTGAAACTTTTTGGGTCTCAAAGATGAATAAATATTTTGAGATGAGTTTTTAGTAAAATATTTTGTGAATAACTAGAAGTTGTGGATAATTTCTTAAGATTAGTTACATGTGTTTTGTTTTAAGATATTTTTGAAGTTAAATTAACTTATTTTTAATGAATAATACATTATTTATGAGTTTAGAGACCTTCCTTGATAGATTGAAAAGATCTAATACAATAAGTGGATATTGAAGAGGAACTTGTTGGATACAAGCTAATGAACACGTGGAAGCAGACCAATCACCAATGCAATATGGTTATAAAACATGTGTGATATTGTGTGAAGTTGTTTTCATAATAATACTTGTAAACCCATTTTAATCAGTTATGTAATTATAATTTATCTCCCAAGACTCAATAGAAGTTAACATGACAAAGAGTGGGTTTCCAACATCAGGGCCAACCATGTAAATATAAATTGTGTTGATTATATTTATATTTTTTCATTGAAATTGGCTTCACCCTACTAAGTAAAAGATAAAATGATATATATTTTCTTTAAATAGAAATAGGGGTTCAAATAAAAAGAGGTTTTCCTTATAAATAATTAACCAGTTTTGGTAAAAATTGGAAAATATAACAACCATGAACTCACACTCCTAGATCTAGTGCTGAAATCATATATATTACATTTATGGATTTGATACCTTTGAAGGTCACCCAATTTTCACCATCCAAAAATGACAACATCCAAATGGAATATTAGATTACTTATATTGTCAAGGATATTTTAGTTTTAGAGTTTTTGAGAATTAGGACAAACTCTAATGATCGTGGATACATAAATAACTGGTTCATGATTATATAAATCATCTTCCACTATACCCAAAATTTAATATTCCACATTAGGTCATCATCATAATACATATGAAACCCTTCTAGACATAATAAATTTATAATAATTCTTAACAACCTGGAAAAAAGGATGAATAAGAAGAGTGAGATCAAATTCTTAGTAAGGGTAGACATAAGAATTATTAATTAAATGTCATCTATGATAATAATATGATCATAAGGGTATGATGACATAATCAAAGTGAATGAGTATAAAATAATAAAATTAATATCCATAAATACATGTATTATCAAACATGAAAAAAATGGAATAAGGATTTCATAAAGGAAAGAGTCTGCAAAATTAATAATCATAACTCATGTGATATCAATCTTCTTCAAATAAAACATTTATAACTAGACTAATCATAATATAAATTCATTGGTATCTTGAGATCATATTCATATCTATTCTTATAAATAGAATAACCAATATGGTTGACTTCCATATCTAGTGTACCAAATGCATTAGAAGGATAGTATTGAACCACTTGTCCCTAGTTTATCATGGAACAAACTATCATGGTTTTATAATAGAACCACCCATACTTGGTTTAAAATATAACCACCACACATGTATTATAAAGAAACCACACATCTGTGGTTAATAATGTTACCAAAAATCATTGGTTTATAAGATAACAATCCATACTTAGTTTATAATGGAACAACACATCATTATAAACAATTTTCAAGAAAAATAACATGAATATAGTTTATAGATAAATAATTTCATCATACACTTATTGAAATTACCCTTATTATTTTTATAACATGATTAAACCATGGAAAAAAACGGGTTACATAAAAATATCTTTGAAACATGAATACCCCATAGAAATGAAATGACTTCCATAATAATATATTTGAAACAAGATTTATCAGTGTAAAATAAATTACTTCCATAAAATAATCCTTGTAACATCATTAACCCATGGAAAAGAAATCGGTTCTATAAAAATCTCATTGAAACATGATTAACTGATGGAAAATAAATCAGTTCCATGTAAATCTCTTTGAGATAATATTAATGCATCCAAAACAAATAATGGGGAAAGTATCATTATAAAACATCTCCATTAGAGAATAAGTAACAAAAAGGGTTGTTGAGAATGATAAATAAAAATTCCATTAAAATACGATTAACACATTTTTGAAGAAAATAACAATTTTTTTAGAAATAGATTTTCAAAACTAAAAATTCAGAAAATAGTGTTAAAATAATTTTATTTGAAAACATACTTGGACACATATAAAGGAAACCTAAAATAAAATAATTTACATGATAATAGGAAAGTCATTTCAGGTCAGAAATTATAAAAATAAATATTTTTGTTAAAACATTTTGAAAAAGGGAGTCAAAAGTGACCCATTTTTAAAATGTTAAGAAATTTCCCATTAAAATATTATAAAATAATGTAAAAGATCTTGTAAAATGTATTCAAGAAATAATTTGTTTTTATAAAATAATTTTTTTGAAAATATTTTATAAAAAATGATATGGAAGAGAAAGATACTTGATCAAAAAGAAAATACCAGATTAGTATCACATACAAATGAATTTATTTATGCTTCTTAAATAAATAAGAGAGTAAAATGTAAATTAAATATGTGAAACAAATTCATGAATAGATGATAATAATATATATCTGGTTAATGAAAATTATATCACATTAGTTTCTCCAAAATAACATTGAACATAAACAATCCTAAAATAAAGGATATTATAACATGAAGCCTTTTCAACATTGGTAAATCTTAAATAATAATCCCCATGAATGAATAACATCAAATAATACTTTAAATATCATGAAAATGGGTAGTTTAATGATATAACATGTCATAGGGAAGTATATAAACATCGGAAATGAATATTGGTTCATATCAGAAACGTATGTCTCAACGAATGAGAATTTGAGATGAATAACCTTTAAAAAACCATACAATTTTAATTGAGAATTAATAAGTTAAAAAATTAGGAATATAAAATGTAAATACACATAAAAAATTGAAAAAAGAATTAAATCAAATTTTTTTACACACATAATCATATAAAATCAAATATAATGAATATGTAATATAACCCTACAAAAACAAATTGAGTTGTGAATTTTTTTACAACTTGGTAACAATAAATTCAAATCCACTAAGACGATATAATATAAATTAAAACTTAATGTACCAGGATGTGTAATTTATTAATTTTATTACATGTAAAAGGGTCATTATATACACTATATAAAATAAATTTGGTGCATAAAAATAAAATATTCTTCAATGAACGTAAATTGAGATTAAATACTTTACAACTTTGGTAATCTCTATATCAAAACAGCATTAAAGAGAGAATATAATATGGATTTATAAATCCCAAAAAATATCATAAAAAGAATAATAACATAAATTCATGGGTATTATATGCACCACACAACAGAAATAAGTGGTGAATATGGAAAATTTATCACATAAATAAAAGTGATACGAGAAACCATTACCTCTAGTACAAACTTTTCTTGTATGTACTTTAACTATTATATATTAATATTACATCAATTATTTGATTTATTAAAAAAGTTCCATAGTTTTATTACCATACTATTGAATGATTTATTTTATATATTATTAATTATATATTTAAATACTTAATCAGCTAAGTGCTCATCGGGTGTTTTGAGGACATTTAGTTCATTATTTCAAAATGATTTTGTTGTCTTAACCGTGATCAAAGAGGTCGTTATTTCAAAATATCCATAATAAAAATAATTAAATAATTATTATATTTATAAATCAATTATAATTTTTTTTAAAACCTATCATGAAATATTGTTAAGAAAAATGAACTACGTTATGATCATGGAAATGGTTGGTCGTACGTACACATGGTTAATGATTCCATTTTTCAATGATCATTATAGGAAAAGGTATGAATTATTTCATCTTTAAATAATGATCATAATATTATAAATACTACACTAGTTCTATATATATATATACTCTATGATATTTAGTGATGAAAAAAGAGTCACATCGCTTCGTGGAGGAGATAGGACACACGTACGCACAAACGATGTTATCAATTTTCACCATAAGAAAGAAAATGATATATTATTATTTTATAATGATTAATATGTCATGATATCATAATGATAAAATTTATATCAAATATATTCTTTGTATTTATCCTTTTTACCTTCCACGTAAAACATTAGTAAAAAACAAATCACATCACTTTGTGAGGTCTTAGTCCACCGTACACACAAGAAACATTATCATCTCCCAAAAATAATTGGATGCAAGATGGTATATTTCATATAATATCTAAAAATTTATAAATATGTTAAAAATATCCTATATATACTTTAAATCCATCATTATAGAAATCCACGAGAGGTAATGATGGAAAATTAATGACAACGATTCGCAAGGTGATATTATGAAGTACAGGTGAATTGTAATTTCGTATCCCATTTGATGGAATATGAGATGGATTTAGGTTATAAATTTAACATAACAAAATCTAAGTATAAGGGAGATATTGGTGATATTATATCAGAATAATTTAATAAAATTTGATAGATGTGTAAGAAAAAATAAAATGAAAATGCTCGATTAAGAATGACACCTCTTCTTCGGACAACGTCCTTAGGTTAGCAGAAAAATAATTAATATGATATATTTATTGTAAACCAACAGATATAGGGAATAAAGAGGAAAGGTAAGAAGGAACATGGATTTATATTGGTCAGGAAAAAATTATTTTAACATAACACCACTAAATTTTAAAAGAATAAAATCATATTTGATATCATAAATGACACACAACACTGATCTTAGAAGGCAATGTACCTCCAAGATACATTAAAATATATTTATTTTAAATGAATTTATAAAATTTGATAGCTTGTTATATATTCAACCTAGGTATTTTTTTGGTTCTGTAGTGTATTCAACCAGAAACACTGAGCTTAAACGACCCACAATATATATATATATATATATAATCGTTATAACCTAGTGATTTAATCCGAGAGTATGAATAGAATTAAATACTTTATGATATATATATATATATATATTTGTATGTGTGTTTGTGTGTATCTTCCATACTAACTATAAATTTTTTATAAATGTTTGGAAAATAGTCAATAATATTTTTAGTAAAGTAATTTTATTCTTCCAAAATATGTTTTCTTAACATTGTTTCTATTTCTTTTCAGGAAAAAAAATATTTTAATTAATTTCTAGAAAATTTAGAAAATGTATTTTATTTTATTTTATAAATTATAATATCACTATTTATTTTTGGTGAAAGTTTGTGATTTTGTTTGGAAAATACTTCTTTTTTCCGAATAATGAAAAAATACAATATTTTGTAAAATTATCATTTTTTTTCAATAAATTAATTAATTTAGAAATAAATTTGAATTTTGAATAATTTTTAATGTAAAATAAGAATCAATAAAATTATATTTAATACAAATTATTAAATTTTAATCAACAATATGTTATATTTTAGTATAAGATTGTTTTTGGGTTTAAAATGGGGCTTTTCCCGAAAGCTGTTTTATAGTGAATAATGATTCTTTATTTTAATTAATAAAAATAATCCATAGTGAAGATTTTTTTAAATAAAAAATATTTACTATATATCATTAAATTTTAATTTAGATTCATAAAATGAGTTTTATTTGACATAATGTTAATATAAAATCATATTGTGCTCTAAAAAATTGACTTCTTCAAAACCTTCTTCTTAGACGCATCGAATTGTTTTCTTTTAATATTTTTTCAATGTTAGAAAATATATTTTAAAATATAAAATTACTTTTTGAAATAATAATTTATAAATTATATTGAGGTGAAATTTTGAAAATTTTCTGGAAATATTGATTTTTTATTAATAGTGTGAAATACTGAATTTTAATTGAAAACATTATTTTTATTTAAATTATTCATAAAGTCAAAATATATTTTATTTTTTAAATTATAAAATAGAAAAAATTATATAACTATTAATATAATTTATGTAATTTTTTTCAATTTAATATTGAAATAGGATATAAAAAACATTATAAACATTTGATCATTTTCTCTTTGAAAATTCACTTTCTCATCACCTATGGGAGATAATTTTAAATTTTAAATTTTAAATTATTTTAATGAGTTTGGAAAAAATTATTACCTATTTTTAATAAGTATAATTTATATTATATTATATTGTCATCTTAATTTTTTAATAAAAGGAAGAGATAAAACATTAAAATTTAAATACCGTGATTAAGGTAAATATTGGTTTTCCGAGGGGTTAAAATAAACAATAAGGGTTAAAATGGAAAATATTTTTGTAAAACATATTTAATGGAAATATGCAGGCCTTATACCTTATAGAAATTATAATGGTCCAATATTGGATCCCTGTGATATAAATAATATATTGATGGAATTCATTATTTTAAAAAATTACAAGTGTGCTGCTCGCCACACTTATCAAAAGCCTCCCGATCTCCTCCTTCATTAACACCTTCAAAACCAATTATATATGAAAATACCTAAAAATTTATTCTATAATTCCCTAATATCATCTTATAAGCCTTAGATTTGGAAAAAATACAACCATGGAAGGTCTTCCGTTAAAACTAAAAGAAGTTACTCAAAGAAGAGTTAATGTTTTTCAACGAGTGTTTTTATTTTATTTCACCCCCATCTCCTTCATTTTTTAATGAAAAACTATTATATAAAAATAAAATTATATTACATATAATTATATGTTATTATTTTAATTTAATAACCTAAATCACTATCCTATTCCACTAATTGGGTTATTAAATCCTCTTTCATGTGTACGACAGACTACCACCTCAAGAACTGATGTCTTTCATTTTTTTAATTACCAACTATCATAGTCGAGTATTATGATGGATATAAATTATATATATAATATTTATAATCTAATTATACCTATTTATTAATTACATATTATATAAATTTTTTAAATTTCCATTCACTAAGGGATAAGACAAAGGCAATCATGTGTACGACATATTACTGCCTCCCGAAGTGATGTGATTCGTTTTCACTAACGATTTATATACAGAATAATAAGGATAATGTTAATAAATATATATGATATAAATGATATAAATAAAATAATTATTATATTCATGACATATTTTTCATTATTAAAATATAATACATCATTTTCTTTTTTACCTTTTCACTCACTAAAGAATGATATCATTGTTCGTGTACATGTGGACTGCCAATTTCATGAAGCATTGTAACTATATATTTTCATCACCACACCACATAGATGATATATATGTATATTTAGAGAAATAATATTATATTTATGATATTATTATCATTATTTTAAGATAAAATATTACTTAACTCTATTCCACAATGATCAATAAAAAATATAAATGTTACTCATGCGTACGTAAAACTTACCACCTCTATGATCGAAACATACTTAATTTTTCAAAAAAAATAATTAATAATTAGTATTAAAATTATAATTTATGTATAAATATTATAAATATTTCAGGATTATTATTCTAGAGATGATATAACTATATTTTATACAAAATAACTCAAACTTTGATAACAAATCATTATATAGAAAACAAGGAAATTATCACCTAAAACAATGAAAATAGTGAAATATTATTAACTAATGAGTTAGAAGATGTTATAAAATGATTATATATGATATTATAAACTTTTAAATGGTTCTAAAATAAGTTTTTAATTTTTTCAAACCACAATACGTGAGGTTAAAGCATGTTCAACCAAAAGGAAGCATGAGGTAATGGAATTCATAACTCACTTTTTATTCACTATGTTAAACTTCTACTTCACTAATTATGTCATGATAATATTATGTGTGTAATGGAATTTTACAATTTTATATGGTATTTAAAATTGGTTTATGTGTATTTACATTTTATAAACATAATCATTTCATTGGTTAATCTTCAACTCAGTGATATTATCTTTGTAAGGGATTTCTAGTCCCTCTTTCATTTACGGGACACATATGAAATTTCACAACTCGTTTATTTTGGGTGGAGTATATACTGAACCATTAACATGTTATGTCATAATTACCATTATTTTCTCAACTTTTAATGTTTCATTTTATTTTATTTTTTATTAGGGATTATTATTTAAAATATTACTAAAGCGGTAAAAGATTTTTTTTTCACAATTTACCGTTGAGACTTATGTTGTGTTATTTATGTATCTTTTATTAAGATGTGTATATATATACACTTTTAAATGTAATATAATTAATTTATTTACTCAAATAATATTTAATGTTACATTTTATGTTATCCTTTTATGGGTATTATGATTCAATTTTACGAATGTGTTAATATATTTAGATTACAATCTCATCATTTTCCAAGATTATTTATATATAAGTCTCTAATGTTGATATATTTTGATCTATCACATAATAATTATCTTGAATAATATTTTAATATGATTATTAATTATATTTTAAAGTAATATTTTCATTTTATTACTCTTAAATAATTAAAATAATTTTAAAAATGTTTTTAAAAAAAATCAATCTTCATTTATTTCTTTGGTCGAAAATATATTTTAAACCAAAACCATTTTATCAATAAAATTTTTCAAAAATGTTTTTAACATTATGAAAATAAGTTATTAAATAAATTTTTATCCAATTTAGTATTTATAATTTTTTAAATGGAATAATTTTTTTTATTTTCAAAATAATTCCCAATTGAATTTTATTGAAAATCAATAGAATATATTTTTTTACATATACACCATGAATGGAATTTACAGCCCTCAGGACCATAAAAATATTTTAAAACTTCCTTTATAAGTTTAAAATAAATTTATTTTCAAAATGTTTTGTAACATTTAATTTTATAAAATTGATTTCCATAATAAAAATGATATTTTACACAAGAATTTATTTAAATATAATTTTATGGTATTCCTATACATAAAAAATAACCCTTTATTCTTATTCTAATTGGTATATGTTGTATTAATACCATCATTCATATTATATAGATGGATTAATATTATTTCAAAAGAATTTTTATAGAACCTATTTATCTCCAACATGTTAATCATGTTTCAACGATATTGAAAGGGATTTTGTTTGTTTGATTCTCACTTAACCTTAATGTGTTTTATTTAAAAAAATCATTATCAAAAGATTGAAATGGAACCCACATATTTTCCATGCGTTTATCATGTTATGAAAGTAATAATGATTTTTTAAAACATATCTATATGCCTTATAGATGTCATGGTTATTAGAAATTATATATGATGTGTATACCCAGATAATGCCAGGTGAGACCAATATAGCTTATACAATGGGTGCAAATAGATATCTTCATGTGTGACCGATATATCTTATGTAATGGGTGTTCCCAAATAGCTCCAAGTGAGACCGATATGGATTATATTATTGGTGTACAAAGATAACCCTCCAATGAATTGGGTGATGATTATGGTCTTTAAAGAATTATATTGGAAGATTACCATATTTTTATTCCATTTATATGATTTTTGTATAGGTTTGGTAAGTTTTCTATGAAGATGATGCTCTAATACACAAAAAAAAATTATCTATGATTTCTATGGGTTTATAGTGTTTCTTTTTTAATGATTAATATAATATGACTAATTATTATTGATTCTAATATCTCGTGCTTTTGTTAAATACTTATGCCATGTTTCTGATTGATGATTAAGGAATTGATGGGTATATGTTCTTTTATGATTTACTCATTAACTATTATTATGTCAATACAGACATATAAAATTATTTTGTTCATTGATGACATTCTCTTGTTAATTATTATGTTACCCTTACCAAGCATTTGATCTCACCCTTATTATTTTACCATTTCCTAAGGTTATCATGAAATGACATTGAACAAATTAAATCAAGAAAATATTTATTATAGATGATGATGAAGAATTAATGTGAAATTAAAAAATTTATTTTAAGTGGGAGAAATCAACCTTTAAATGCATGGTTAATGTTTATGTATGATTTTGTACTAATTCACTAAAACTCTAAACCTAAAAGGTCCTTCAGAATATAGGTGATCTAATTTTTTTTGATGTTAAAAAGTATGGATGAAAAAAATTCGGATATCAATTATAAATATCAAATATGGAATTTTATGATTTCATCACTAGATCTTGGACTGTGGGTTTTAGGCTATTATATTTAACATGTGAAGAGGACAGGATGGTGGGTGGCTTTTTATAAGTATGTTGACTGACACATTTGTAATTTCAGAAAGGAAAAAGGTGTAACCACGTTTTTAACATGCCACAATGTTAAAAAATATATCAATATCAATAATTAAACCTGAAGATGTCTAAATATGTCCATAAAATAGATTTTATACATGTGTTTTTGTCATTTAAACACTTATCTTTTTAGTTTAACCACTAGTAATCCTGTTTTTACCTTAAATACTGTAATTAATTTTTACCATTTATAATATTCATTATGGAAAAAACTTAAGTTGAACTTATTAGATAATATAAGTTATTATGATTCAAAATATATAATTCATTTAACCAAATTCACTAAATATATATGAGAAAAATAATTTAAAATTAAACTCAAATATGTGATGAAAATGATGGTTTTCAAGAAGTGTATTTTCCATAAAAAGATGATTTTATATTAAGTCTATGAATACTAGTTATCATAGTATAAATCCTAATAAATATTTATTTATACATAATATATACATTTCATTTAAATATTTCCTATTTATTTGTTTTTTAATTAATTAAAAAGTAGAAAAATATATACTTTAAAACAATTTTATGAAAAAGCCCATCTTTAAATGAAAAAATAAACTTATACAAAAATAAAATAATAAGATGATTAAAATGTAATTAAGTAGATTTAATAAAAATAAAAAAATACTAATGTTACATTAAACCATATTCAAAAAATAATGGGACTTTTAAATTAGCTAATTTATTTTAATTTAATGATAGTTTTAAAAAAATCTATATTTTTCACTATTCCTTTAAAAATAAATATTTTCTAAAAAATATAAAAAAATCACCCTAATTTAATTTTTATATGATGATTTGAAAAAATTAATTTATTATCATATAATTTTTGTTGATTTTGTAAAAATTAATTATAATATTTTCTAAAAAAATCAATAAAAATAATTTTAAATAAATAATATTGTTGAAGAAAAAATTACTTTACTAAGAATTGGTTGATTATTTACTAATAATTTTCCTATTATTTATATTGATCCTGAAATTTATATATGTATATATATTTAATAAATTAGTCAATACTATTTATACCCATCAGTTTAATGTCTAGGATAAAATGATTATATATTTCATGGGTTATTTAAGCTCAGTGTTGTGTGTTGAATATGCTATCGAACAAAATGCTATTCTTTTTGAATCACGATGAGTTACATCCTTCATAAATTTAATTAATTTTATCCTCACAATTTTAAATTTATATCTCTATTAAAAGGTTTAAAATTTGAGAAAATACCAATATTGGAAACCCACATCATAAAAACTGTTAATAAAACATCCTCTTAATAAGAGAGAAAAGGAAGCATGATGGTCATCTATAATAACACATATAAGGTTTACAAATAGAAGAGCATAGGTGGGAAGTGAATATTTGGAAATGGAAGAAGTGATTAATTTCTAAATAATGATAGATAATTATTGAGATCATTGATCATAAGAAAGTGAATGATCATGAGAATTTCAACATCTATAAAACCATAAATCAATGTGGTATGAAAATGGTCCTTGATATCATCAGAAATTATTGTAATAGGAAAAAATTTGTTTCATGATCCATTTCCTAGATTTTTGTAATTCCTTTTCCATCTAGACAATGGTACTAAGGAAATTTAATTACTTGATGAGTATAATTTCATCCTTTTATCAATTTTAACCACAATGTAATCTTTTTTCTCCAAACAATTAGTATTCAAGATGATTATTTTCATGAATTAAGCACTAAAGTGAACTTATAATGGATAACATAACTGTAAAAAGATTAACAATCTATTCATTATGTCTTTATACATTAACCAAAACTAAAATTGTTAGAAAAAGGTAAGTTAATTATCAAAATGAATAACCCATCATATGATGAAATAATTCATTAATCTCAAAAATAAAATAGCAATAACCAATTTTGAACACAAATTATTCCATAAAAAAATAAAACATCTAAAGATGACCACACGGTGGAAAGGATTGTTCATCGAGACCCCACAATGATTCATGGAGTTGATTAGGGATGAGCCGTTTTATGGTTGGGAGGTTTTAAGATCAAATATTTTTCCAGGTATGTCCCACTTTTATTTGTTCATTGAACACATTTTTTAGGTTTTAATTTGTATTTTAACCTTTTTGGTTGAGTTTAGTTTAGATATAGAGAGATTGTTTTGGGTGAAATGACCTAAAGTTAATGGATGTATGTTTTTTTAAATTAATGTATTCCAGGTATAAAGGTGTTAAATGGTCTGAAGAGGGTTTTCTATGAGTTTTGGAGGCTTCAGATGTGTTTTGGGATCTTCTATTGAATTTTGAGATTAAAGATGCCTATAAAAAAATTACACACTGTGTATATATATTACATGATTTGTAACCATATTCAGAAAGATTCCATAAAAACAAGAAAATATATAAACTAGTTCATGGTGTGATCTGGTTACACACTGTGAATCTACATTAGATGACATGTAATGTTCAGTTATGGTTAAATTTACCAGAGGTGATGTGAATATTAGCGTACCTCATAACTAATAACTATGAATCTTGTAATACATTTACACACTATGTATTTCTAAGGATGGTTGGTTTTAATTCCATGATGTGTTTATAATTTTTATTCCATCCATTTTATCCCCTCTATCTGAATACCTAGGTTAATTCCATATTGTTTTGGAGTGCCTTCCTCCATTCTAGAAATCCTTTTCAAGAAATAGAACTTTGGTGAGTTATTTTTCTTAGGTTTTCCATTATCTTCCTTTTTCTCTGGTTGTGGTGGTGGCATCTCTTGACCACAGTTGGTTTGTGTGTTGATGTTGATCTTGTTTGCTCTAGGTTCGTTTTTGAGATCTTATACACCTTCATTCTTGTTGGTGTTACCTATTGGAAATGTTGTGATGATCACAGGTTAAAGGTAGATGGTCTAAAAACATAAAACCATGGCCTTTTTATTTGTCACATATGAACAATATTGGGATTGGGCAGATATAACATGTGAATTAATTAATTTATTGATTAATGATAACAAATCATGGTTGTATTATTCGCTAGATACCTTTGGATTCAATGGTGATGTGATCTGGCTTGTGGATTCCCATTGGGTGAGATAACCCTTGAATAATGACAAATTGGTTAATGAAATAAAGTGTGTATTTAGCATGATATGGGAACAATGAGATTTATTGATATAGAATAACTTTGGTAATGTATTTTTGTTTATAAAAATGGCTAGAAATAATTTGATATGAAAGAATGAATGTGAAATTGAAATAGAAATGGTAATTTTTAGAAATAACCATTGAGGTTTATGATATAATATTTAGATATACTTGATGTTATTAATTGTTTTGAGTTTCATGATCTAATTATTATATATTGGGATTATACCAATTTCATTCTATAATTCTTATATAGAGGGATTGACCCAGTATCATGTTACAATGATTATATAGTGGGATTTGACCAATTTCATTCTGTAATGGTTATATAGTAGGATTGGCCCAGTTTGATGCTAAAATGATTATATAGTGGGCCTGGCCCAATTTCAGGATATAATGATTATATAGTGGTATTGAACAAATTTCATGATGAAATGATTATATAGAGGGCTATTCCTATGATGCAGAAATGCTTACATAGTGGGGAATTATTGGATTTTGAAATTTTTATATAGAGGGATATTCCAAGTTATTTTAGTATTCCATGGATATGTGGTTATAATTTTCATGGTTGTGATACAATCATAGAGATATTAAAACCTGGTTCCCAAGTAGGTTGATTTTTATATGGTATTAATTGGATAATTAAAACACCCTTTTTTATATTATTTCATGAAATTATTATTAGAGTGGGTTTTTAGACATGATGGTGTCAAACACCTATGTATTCCTCAAACCTTATTCATGACATAATTTGGTAACCAAGTACATTATGTTGATATAGGTTTTGACATGGAAAAGAGACCTTGTAGAAGATTTTTTATTGATAGATTGGATAAATTTTTCAGATAGGACTAACATGAGGTTTGAGACTGGGGTCTTTTGATTTTATTTGTTTTATTTGGTTATTTTATTTTTATTAGTTTTAGTCTAACAATTAGATAAATTTTAGACTATCATTACATGGTTCAATTTTATTTTATTTTATGGTTCCTCATTTTACTTCCTTGTTTTATGATATACAAATTAAAATATTTCTATTACTCTGATATTTATTTATATTATTTATTTCTACTATATTTTATCTTTTTACTAGGGTGTATAGTCTCCCACTAACTAATCACACCCCCGCTAATAGTCAAAAATCATTGGTGTATAGGGAGGCACAATGAAGTTCTCATAACCATCAAAATTCGTCTACATGATAGAGTTACTGATCAAGGACATTAAAATTATATCTATTTTCTAAAACTGATCATGAAAGATGGCCATGAAAAACTAATTAAGTTACGACCATGGATACAGTAGACCATATATACACATGAGTAACATTTCTATTTTTAAATGATAATTATGGAAATAAGGTACATATTATTTTATCCTTAAATAATGATCATAAAATCATATATACTATACTATTTCTTTAAATATTCTTATATATATCATCCATGTTATTTAGTGATGAAAAAGAGTCACATCGCTTCGTGGAGGTGGTAGTCCCAACATACACAAGAACGATGTTATTATTTTTTAGTGTATGAAAGAAAAATATATATTATACTTTAAGAATTATAAAATTTATTAATATCATTATTATTTCATGTATATAATATATATTCATTATCTTTATTCTTATTACCTTCCATGTAAATTGTTAATGAAAAATGAATGACATTGCTTTGTGAGTCAGTAGTCTTCTGTACACACGAGCGACATTATCATATCCCCCATGGAATAAAAAGTAAGAAGGTAAATGGGATCTAAAAAATCTATAAGTATAAATATATTTAACATATCATATATATAATTTAAATCTATCATTAAGACAAGACTTGATAGGAAATGATGTAAAATGAATGGGATCAGTTCATGTGTAGGTTGTTTATCATACACATGAATGGTGATTTCATCTCCCATTTCATGGAAGAGGAGATGGATTTAGGTTATACCATTCACATAAAAACATATAAGCATATTTGAGTTAGTTTTTTTATTATATTATAATACATGAATAATATTTTATGGATGTGGAAGAATAAATAAAATAAAAATGACTAGTTAAACAAAATAGCTCTACTTCAGACAACATCCTTAGGTTATAACCAAAATCCTTTTTAAGATGTATTTATGATAAAACATTGGGTATTAGTAAATTGGAGTTAATTTTGGAAGTCATTTGGGTAGTTATTTTCAAAAACAAAAGGCTTTGAAGGTGTGAGTAGGAGAGGAGAGTCAACGACCTTTTATATGTGAGGTGAGTGACATGCTTGTAATTTTTGAAAATAAAAAGGTTTAACCATGTTTTTAAAAATAAAAAGGTTTTAAAATGTGAAATTCTACATTATCATACATTATAAGGTCAAAATATTTCCATAAATTATTTTTTGAAATGTGTTTAGGTTATTTTAACCCTTATATTTTTAGTTTAATCCTCAAAAAACCAGTTTTCACCTTAACTGCGGTAATTACATTTTACAGTTTTCATTATTAATTATAGTAAATAATTAAGGTAAACTTATTATATAAAATAAATTATTATTATTTAAAATATACAATACATTTAAAAAAATAAATTTATATAATTGAAATATTATAATTTAAAATTAGACCCACAAAAGCGATAAAAACAAGTTTTCAAGAAGTGTATTTTTAACAAAACAAAATGATTTTATATTAACTCTATAATTAATAATAATCTTATTATTACTAAAATTTAATATTTTTTGATATATAATCTATAAATTTAATTTAAAACACTCCTCATTATTTTTTGTTTTAATTTACTAAAAAGGAGAAACATTATTCACACTAAAATAGCTTTTTGAAAAGTCCTCTTTTAAACCCAAAAAAACATATACAAAAATCCAATATATATGATTTAAATGTAATTAAGTGGATTAAATAGAAATAAATAATACTTATTCTCAATTTAAATTAAATTCAAAACACAAGGGGTCATTTAAATTAGTTATTTTTTATTGAAAAAATGATAGTTTTACAAAAGCCTGTATTTCTTACTATTCACTGGAAAATTAATATTTTTCATAAACACACAAAATATCAACCTAAGTTATTTTTGATATGATGATTTAAAAAAAATGTATATTTTATCAAGTAACTATTCAGAAATTTTAATAAATTAATTATAATATATTCTCACAATAATTAGTAAAAAACATTTTTGAAGAAAACATATTTTTTAGAGAATAAAATTACTTTATAAAAATTGATTTAATATTTACTAATTATTTAGAAATAATATATTTAGTAGGATATATATATATAAACACACACATAAATTTTTTTATTTCATAAATTAATTAATACTATTCAAACCCAACAATTTAATGGATAGATTATAATGGTTATATATTTTGCGGGTCTTTTTGGCTCAATGTTACATGTTGAATACGATATACAACACAATTTACATCTTTTAAAATATCTGAAGGTTACATGAAATACTTAATTTAGTCTCTTAGATGTTTTTGTAAAATCCAATGAGGAATATTAGTTCGTAAAAAATATTTGTTAACTAAAAAAGTTTTATTATCATTTAAGTGAAATGAGACACACATAAATTGTTTAGATCCTAATGGGATTGATATATTACTTTGAATTGAAAATTCATATTTAGAAACCCTTTGATACATAATCTTAATTTAAAATATAATATACATAAATTATTTCCTTTATTTTCAACTCATGTATACTATATATATATATAAAGTACGCATTCGGTATCATATTCCCTTCAAAATTTAAGAATTAATATCTATTACATTAATACATAACATGGAATTTCTATGATGTTTCTCAAAAATCCTTTAGGTTATCTGGATTATTATATCACATGGAAATAATATCATGTTTTCTCTTAAGGATTTAATGACTGAGGCTAACTATTAAAAAAATCTAATCTTCTAATTTTATGTTAAACCATTACTCTATTATACTTTCATCACAATTCAAGAGCTTGAACATCTTATTCTTGTTCAGTAATCCTCAACACATTGATAATTTAGGGTAAAATTGTATTGAAAAATGTCATACTGTTAGATAATTCCTAAAGATATACACAAAATGAATTTCTTTTACACATCATTCTTTAAAGGATATGATTTTCCACAAAAATTCATTAACATACTTAGTTACATTAAGATTGTGAGAATATATTGAAGTTCCTTTGACTATATTAATAAAAATGAAACTTTAAACCTTAATTTAATCCTTCTATGATTATTTTAATAATCTATACTAACCATGTTAAACAAATTCAATAGTAGGTTACTCCAAAAGGTTTTTTTCAAAACACATATAATTTTACTTCATTTTATGAAAAATTATTAAGTTTCTATACCAGAATAAAAGGTTTCTTCCTATTAGTTTCTCCATTTTAAATATTTATCATAAATACCTATTTGATGATGATAATTCCGTTTATATATATAACAAAATATTTTATCAGATGAGTATCATATTTTATAATCTTTTAAAAAGATTTTTTATTAAAATATACTCCCACTAAAATTATGACCCCTTTGAAACACATCATTTTGATTAGTGGGCCATGATTTATATTCCACTAAGAAAATGACCTCTCTTTGGCATGGAACTCGCTACTTAACTATTTATGTAAGAAATCAACCTAATAATATCATTTATGACTCTTGTATGGTTGAGTGGAAAACTCTTTATCAAATCCATCATATAGATAAAATCAAAAGTATTCCTATAGTATTCTAAATGTTAGGATTTCATATATAAGTGTGTTCTAAATAAAATTCAAAAAATGAGGCACCAATTTCTTAGGGTCACCTCATTACTTTCTTTCGTTATATAATATAATCAATGAGAACCCAAATATGTCTTGAAAATACCCTGTTGAATGATCAGGGAATTGGAAATTGTTTTTTGAAAGGAATTTAAAACTAATTATTTTAAAGGGTATTTATTCTCACTATATTATCTTAGGTTATTCTCTTTATGTATGCATTCTTCTAATGATGTAGGTTGGAATCCAATTCCTTACACCAAATACAAATTTTAAAACCATATTGATGCTTAACTCTTTAAATAACTCATAGATTGTTTTAATGACCCACGTTTAATGATGGAAATATTAATATATATGAAAAATTATCCCATGAATAATGTATATGAAGCTGTGTCATATAAAGTTTTTGAATCATATAAAATCAACAATCTATATATGAGTAATCGTATAATGACATGCATCCAACCCCACTTTTATAGACAATACACATGCCTCCAGGCTAGTGAGAAGTTTCACCCAATGTCCCTCTACCCAAGGATATTTCACTCAAAATAGATTTTAATTCCATTCTAATTTTAACACCGAATATGTATAAATAATAAATATATTTTTAATTTATACTCATAAAGAAATAAAATCCAAAGTCAATGGGGAAGAAAACCAAATTTATTGTCATACTAACATGTAACTCCTTAAATTCATCTATGATAAGTTATAATCTATTTTCCTTTTTAAATAAAATCATATTAAATGAATCATAATATAAAACATTATAGAAACAATATAGGGAAACGGTTAAGATAGAAAATTTATGAATGATACATAAATAAAATTGTTAACACTTTATAATTTATGCATTAATAAACATGAAAAATTAACTTTTATCCAATATTAAAATTTTATATTATCATTTACCTAGTTTTAACATGAGTTCATTTATATCCCAAAATATGAGATATTTTGTGATTTTTTTTATTATGAAATAATAATAATTTCATTTTTATGTAAATTTTTTTTATAAATTAAATATATCACATTTTATTTTATTTAAATTGTTGATGACATCATATAAATCTTTATTTGGGTTGTAATAAATATTTTTTTAATAATATCTTAATATAAAAATTTTATATTTACACTTTTGAAATATTTATAAATTTAAATAAACACTTTTTATATTTTACATTATTCATATTTATAAACATTTAATAAATTATGCAATTATATCAATACACATTAAACCTAGATAAAATACACCAAAACAATATCAGTTTACTTTAAAGTACCCCACCCTCTTAAAGGTATTTTATAATTTTAAAAAATATTGTTTTGTTTAAAATTTCTCTAAAAATGATGGAACCATGGAATGATATTCCTTGTTGAAGAAACTTAGCATAAATGAAGGACAAAACTGTTTTTGTTTAGGCAAGGTGTTTCAAGAATAACACTTGTGGATGTAGTTTTTCATGGTCGTATTGTTTTTGGATGGTGTTTTAAGTAACACTTAATATGTCCAAAACAGATTGGTTATTTACACTATGTCTGTAATTCCCGACCCCAGTTACCCAGAGTGGGTGCATTATTGCATAACATTGGCATGATCACAAAAGATCAAGTCTCGAAAGACTGATTAGTTTAATAGCCTTGGAAACACTAGATACATTTATAAATGGTACATTACATCATAAAGTGAAAAACTACAATAACATAGTCTCCATAGTCCACTCCTATATCCCCTTCAGACTATCCCTGGAGGTCAGTCATAAAATATTTCTTCACATCCTGGGAAAAATAAAACATTGAAAGGGGTGAGCTCAGATTCTCAGTAAGGATAACAATATAGCGGACGCTTTTATAAATAAACATAAACATTTTAGGCAATGTATAACTAAAACAAAAGCCTTTTAAACTTGAACTTTGGAATAATATGGAAAAAGTAAAATGAAATAATTCCATTTACTTATTCACATGGATATTCTACTGGTCGAATAATCACATGCAATATAAATAACCACTTTCATAATGATGGAATGCATAATGCCAGACTATCATAACCACGTAGCCAAGGCCTCGTGCCAAGACTACAAATAATATTTTGTCAAGGCCTCGTTCCAAGACACTAGTTTGTCTCATGAGACCTACCGATGCAACGAGGAGCTATAGCGGGCTCCACCCGTCACTTATTAAGTCTAATGCATTCCTCATATGAATAGGTTTAAACATATCAGAAACCATAACATAATCCTATCACATAAAACATGCATAAAGGAAACATAACATTTCCACATTTCAATCACAAGATATCAATATAACACATTGATATAATTAAAACACTTTCAAAACCATTTTCAACACCAAAATAAAGGAAAATTAAAACATTGTATTTATTTTTCATTTAGAAAAGTTATGGCTTGTAGAGGAAGCCGAAACTCAAATAATGGTCACGGCGGTGGAGAAGTCATTATCCCCGCATACGTACGACACAAAAAACAGTCCATTTTTTTGTTTAGTAAAATGCTTCATATAAAAATATTCCTTAAAAAAAACATAAAAGTCAAAGGGGTTTATACACCGTATGAAACAAAGTTGTGTATAAAACAAAATATGCCTCAATGAAAGGAGATTGAGACGAAGTCCCATACATAGAATTTTTTTTAAATAAAATAGATCTATTATTTGTATTCACTATATTTACACATAAAGAAAGTATAAATACCAGATATGACATAATAATATCATGACATAATTTGAAAGTAGGAGATTAACCCAAAGAATGGAAATTGGGTTAAGAAGTTCCCTTACCTCATGTCCGACTTGACTCGATCGTTCTTTAATCTCTTGAATAATAAACTAGAGTTAATTTCTATTTTCTTAAGAACCTTTTTCATGTTCATTATTCGATTTATATCACTTATTACCATGTTATGAACATTATGTAATTATTTAAGTTAATAACGGTCATTTTGTCGATCTTTGGTACTTGAGTCAAAAATAATCTTCTTATAATTACAAGTTGTTCATGTGGTAAAATATCCATTATATGCAGAATTATATTCATGATGTATATATCATATATATCATATATATCCAGTATATACATTCATTTATAATATTACATAACATTTAGAGGTAAGAAATGAAATGTACCGTTCATTGAGACGGTAAGTCATACGTACACATGAACACTACTTTCATTTCTATTTCATATTTAATGGAATGAAATTATAATTATATAAAGGTATACAATAATTATAGTATAATATCATGTATAATATCATTTACTCTATCCTTTATACATCCCACATATGGCATTAACGATTCAATTCACTTTGAGGGGGCGATAGTCCGCACTTCCTAAAATGAAATTATCGCGTTTACCCATAATGAAAATCATAAAGGTATAAAATAAATGAAAAATACAGAATCATAAGGGAAAAAACATAATATATATCATATATAAAAGTAGTGTCATCATAATGGCCACCATGAGAGGTGTTAAAAGAAGATTGAACAATCATCGTTTCGTGAGACAGTAATTCGCCACCCACAGAAACAGTATGTTCTTTAACCATTAGACGAATGTGTGTGTAAGTGTAAATAAAATCCTTCTCATAAAAACATCCATGTATATTTAGGATACTGGTGTTGTTACAAAAGAAAAGAATAAAAAGAGTTTAGGGGGTTGGAGAAGCAAAATAAAAAAAATAACACAAGAGAAGACATTCCCTTAAAATCGGGTAACTCTTTTTGATTTGAGCCAAATATTCCTTGGGAAGACGTATTCCCAAATTGAGACTTCTAGGAGTAAGATAGGGAAGTTGAGAGAGTATTTTGGCAGAGGTTGGCTGAGCCAAATGGCTTTGATGGTGTGAATAAGGTGGTAGTGGTGTGGGCCTTTTATAAGAGGAGAGGAGGGGCACTCTTGGAATGTCATGAAATGTTATATTATTATGAAGTGATTTTAGGATTCCAAAGGTCCCAAAATTATATATTTCGAGAATAAGGTGATAAGGGTTAAAAATATACTCATCCAATAGGTTTTTTGACAAGTGTAAGTGTTATATTTTACATTATATTTTCATTTTATTTAAATCGTTAATTAATGAGGTAATCGTTGCATCATCGTGGTGTCATAAAAAATTTAATTTATTTAATGTCTAAAAATTATAAAAAAACACCATGATGTAGGAAATATTTTTAGATTTATAATGAATATTTATAGTCAAAAAGTTAACTTATATAACCCCATGTAATAATTTTTTTAGTAAAACAACACATGTTTCTGACAATTTTTTTTTAAATTTAAATAAGAAGTTATTAATGTCATTTTCTTACCCAAGTGGCTCCATGGGGTCCCCAAGTTGACCCATAGATTGTCTTGGTCGGACATGACTCATCAAATAAGTGTAGTAAATGTGTAGAGGTATTTTAATATTTTTACAGTATCATTTTTACCTTAAATTTCACTAATTACCTTTAATCGCGATTAATTAAACATAAAAGTTACTATTCACCAAAATATTATTTTAATCCCATTGAACAAAATTTTACATACTAATGAAAACCATGTTTTTTGGATTTTTGAAATTCAAATCACAGAGGTGGTAAAATTTCATTTAAATGAAAAATCAGTTTTTTAACTACCACTTAGTGGTTTCACTATTCATACAAAATTGAAGTTTTTCAGAACAATGCCAAAATTTCACCCTAATATATAATTGATATTCTGAATTCAAAAATGATATCTATTTTAAAAAATTCCAAACATATAAGTTGCATTAATTAATTTTATAATTGATTCCCACTGTCACAACAAATAGCGTGTTTTTAATAAACAATATATATCCAAAGACAGACAATTGTTTATGTCCAATTTCAAAGCGAAATTAATTCTAATGAACACCATTGGATAAAATGGTAAAAATATATTCTAATTATACTTTAAAACCACTAAATATTATAATTTATCACTATAAATTATTTTGATTAAAAAAGTTGTTTTTAAGTATTTTTCACAATTCATAAAAAATTTGAGGTTCTCAGGAAAATACCAAAAATTCAACTTATGATAATTTCGGTATTCCGAGTCCAAAAATGAAGTCAATATTGAAATATAAAATATATATAATTTCAAAAAGTGGGTGTTACTATTCATAATGGCTATTTTGATTGGTCGCGGTGTGTTAGAATCTCGAACTTGCGTACAATGCAAGCTATTGAATTATTGAAAGAAAAGCGTATCATTGAAGATCGAGGTGTTACATTCTCCCCTACTTCAATAAATTGCATCCCCGAAATTTGAAAATTTTCTTTGAAAATAAAAGTTTGAAAATAGAAAATACCTTTGTGGAGAACCCAGACCGGAAATAAGGTTAATAAAAATATAAAATTAAAAGAAAGAAAGAGAAGTAAAAAGGTCACCCGAGATAGCCCATACTAGTATTATATGAAAATATGGATATAGAGGAGAAACAAACCATCAAGATCTGATGGAGAGTTGTAGAAAATAGGATTAGGAGAAAGTTAACCACAGGAAAATAACAATCTTGTGATTTGTTAAACGGTCATTAAATCCCCTGTTGGAAAAGTTAACCGACAACGTTTTTGTTTGAAGTTACCTTTCATAAAGTTGAGGAATTTATTTAAGAGATTTACTAAGAATGTAAGGAAATATACTTACTTGTCATGTATACTTTCATTATTTAATAAATTTTTACCACAAACCCATCTTTCACTCCAAATGGTAATAGAACTCAAAAATATTCTATTTATCCTAATTTTATAAGGTTCCAAATATTACCACATACCATTTAGATTAGGAAAACTATTTTGTAATAACTAGGGACTTCCTGTAGGATAGTGGTAGGTAATAAAGGCCTGTCACACTATTGTTGTGGGTTCGATTCCTGCAGCTTTGTCCGACGTGACGGGTTATCCCCCACCCTGCAGGTAGTCCTTTTCCTAAAACTATAGTATTATAATATTCCAAAAATAATCTTCAGAAATGTTTTAACCTTAAACAATACTATCCAAAGATCAACTTAATCCATTCCAACCATTATAGTTATCAAAAATACCTATGTCCAGACTTTCTCTAAAAGGTCTCTAAATTCCAAAAACAATTGTAACATCAGATTCCCTAAACAAATTAAAGATTCTCTTATTGTCACATACTAAAAGTATGATTACCTTCATCATATTAAAACCTTAATGAAAACAATATGTACTGCAGTACAATACTTATATATATCACATTGTTCTTATAACCAGAATATAGTTCTTGAATCCAAAAACAGAAACACAATAATTATTCAACTTCAACTGTATTAACAGCATAAGATTGGCCTTGATCCCCTGGCCTTTTCTGTGTAAGTTTCCCTGATGCTTAGGACATTAATTCGTATAATTCCCTATTTCCCTACAATTGTAGCATTAAAAATTGATAGCCTCTTTCTTTCCCTTGCAATCATGATCCTGGTGACCTTTTTCTCCACATTTATAACAAACTCCCAATCCATTTAGGCAAGCACCAGGGTGATTCTTCCCAAAATTATCGCATAATGGAAAATCCTTCTTTCCCTTTTTCCCTTTATCTGTCTCTTGTTCTACCATTCTCTTCTTCTCTTGCTTGACTTTATTGTCATAAGATTTAGAGAATTCCTTTTCTGTCTTGATAGCACATGAGACAATATCTTCATATGTTGAGAAATATTGTGATACTAATGCTCGACGGAGAAATGGTTTTAACCCATCAAAGAAACTATCAATATTACTTCTTGGGGTACGTATATAATCTGCTGCATGCCTTGATAACCTTGTAAAGTTAGCCTCATACTTTGCGACATTTTCATCCTCCTTTTGTCTCAGAATCAGAAATTACCTTTCCATATCTGCTCGATGGTCACGAGGAAAGTATTTTTCTAAGAAAATATCTTTGAACTCTCTCCATTCCATACTTGATACTTCTTCATCTTCCTATGTATTTTGAATCAATGACCACCATTGATCAGCATCTCCAGTGAGGCGGTAAACTGCCATGATAACCTTTTCCCTTTCACTACTTCCCAAGGCATGGAATATTTTCTCTAAGGAATTTATCCATTTCTCATCTACTAAGGGATTTGTACTCCCATTTAATGTCGGTGGTTGTTGCCTCATGAAGCAGTCTAACATTGATCCTCCATGTTGCGGATCAGGGTGCTCCATGCGAGTAAGGTTATTATTCATAACCTGAGTGAGTTGTCTCAGTATGGTGATAAGTTGATCAAAACCAGTTGTATCTCCAGTTCCATTATAATTATCTTGAGCAGGAGGAAAATCCCTACATGGAGTGCGTGCATTGATATGGTTTCCATTCCTTCCACTAGGCCCCATTTCTAAACAATGTCATAAACTATATTAATTTATGAATCGAAATACATAATAAAAAACTTGAAAAACACTTATCATAAATTGAACTATTTATGGATATAATCCATAATCATAAAAATGTTTTCTTTGAGGAAGTATATACCCATAAAACCTTCATAGTGGTTTGTAAATAAAATGAGAATTATCTTAAGCATATCCCCTGGGAGTGTCGTAACCAAGAGTGCAGCAAGGCCTGTTTTCGTGCACCAGTTCCTATTTGAGTCTAGCTCAAAGCGGTGTTTTCAGGTTTTACCCCTAGGTACATCTGTGCCAGAGCCGCCTCTACCTAATCGTATCCAGACAGGGATGTATTGCTTGGAAAACTCATAAAATCTATTTAATACCAAAATTATAGGACGTTCTTCTATACTAATACTCAAAGTCTATCTTAGGGCTATGTTCTCTAATCAGAGGTTATATAAATCTAGCTTCTAATGTTAGTACTAAACTTCCTCTGATACCAACTATAACGCCCTGACCCCATTTACCCAGAGTTGGTGCATTATTGCGTAACATTGGTATGATCACAAAAGATCAAGTCTCGAAAGACCGATTAGTTTAGTATCCTTGGAAACACTAGATAATTCATAAATGGTACATTACATCATAAAGTGAAAAACTACAATAACATAGTCTCCATAGTCCACTCACATATCCCCATCAGACTATCCCTGCATGTCAGTCATAAAATATTTCTTCACATCCTGGAAAAAATAAAACATTGAAAGGGGTGAGCTTAGATGCTCAGTGAGGATAACAATATAGCGGAAGCTTTCATAAATAAACACAAACATTTAAAAAAATGTATAACTAAAACAAAAGAATTTTAAACTTGAACTTTATAATAATATGGAAAAAGTAAAATGAAATAATGCCATTTACTTATTCACATGGATATTCTACTGGTCGAATAATCACATGAAATATCAATAACCACTTTCATAATGAAGGAATGCATAATGCCAGACTATCATAACAACATAGCCAAGGCCTCGTGCCAATACTACAAATAATATTTTGTCAAGGCCTCGTTCCAAGACACTAGTTTGTCTTAGGAGACCTGCCGATGCATCGAGGAGCTATAGCGGGCTCCACCCGTCACTTTTTAAGTCCAATTCATTCCACATATGAATAGGGTTAGACATATCATAAACCATAACATAATCGTATCACATAAAACATGCATAAAGGAAAGATAACATTTCCACATTTCAATAAGAAGATATCAATATAACCCATTGATATAATATAAACACTTTCAAAACCATTTTCAATACCAAAATAAAGGAAAATTAAAGCATTGTATTTATTTTTCATTTAAAAAAATGTTATGGCTTGTAGAGGAATCCGAAACTCAAATAATGGTCACAACGGTGGAGAATTCGTTGTCGCCACATACGTATGACAAAAAAAAACATTCCATTTTGTTATTTAGTAAAACGCTTCGTATAAAAAGATTCATTTTGAAAAAACATAAAAGTCAAAGGGTTTTATACACCGTATAAAAGAAAGTTGTGTATAAAAAAAATATGCCTCAATGAAAGGAGATTGAGACGAATTCCCTTACAAAGATCATTTTTTAAATAAAATATATCTATTATGTGTATTCACTATATTTACACATAAATAAAGTATAAATACCAGATAGGACATAATAATATCATGACATAATTTGAAAGTAGGAGATTAACCCAAAGAATGGAAATTGGGTTAAGAAGTTCCCTTACCTCGTGTCTAACTTGACTCGATCGTTCTTTAATCTCCTGAAAAATAAACTAGGGTTAATTTGAATTTGCTTAAGAACATTTTTCATGTTCATTATTCCTTTTATATCTATTATTACCAAGTTATGAACATTATGTAATTATTTAAGTTAATAACGGTCATTTTGTCGATCTTTGGTACTTGAGTCAAAAATAAACTTCTTATAATTACAAGTTGTTCATCTGGTAAAATATCCATTATATCCAGAATTATATTCATGATGTAGATATCATATATATCATATATATAAAGTATATATATAAATTTATAATATTACATATCATTTAGAGGTACGAAATGAAATGCACCGTTCATGGAGACGGTAAGCCGTACGTACGCATGAACGCTACTTTCATTTATATTTCGTATTTAATGGAATGAAATTATAATTATATAAATTTATACTATAATTCCAGTATAATATCATGTATAATATCATTTACTCCATCATTTATACATCCCACATATGGCATTAATGATTCAAATCATTTTGAGGGGGCGGTAGTCCGCACTTCCTAAAATGAAATTATCGCGTTTACCCATAATGGAAATCATAAAGGTATAACATAAATGAAAAATAAAGAATCATAAGAAAAAAAAACATAATATATATCATATATAAAAGTATTTTCATCATAATGGCTACCATGAGAGGTGTTAAAAGAAGATTGAACAATCATTGTTTCGTGAGGTAGTAATTCGCCACCCACAGAAAAAGTATGTTATTTAACCATTAGATGAAGGTGTGTGTAAGTGTAAATAAAATTATTCTCATAAAAACATTCAAGTATATTGAGGATACTGGTGTTGTTACAAAATAAAATAATAAAAAGTGTTTAGGGGGTTGGAGAAGCAAAAAAAAATAACACAAGAGAAGACATTACCTTAAAATCGGGTAACTCTTTTTGATTTGAGCCCAAGCTTCCTTGGGAAGACTTCTTCCCAAATTGAGGCTTCTAATAGTAATATAGGGAAGTTAAAAGAGTATTTGGGAAGAGTTTATCTGAGCCAAATGGCTTTTATAGTATGAATAATGTGGTAGTGGTGGGGGCCTTTTATAAGAGGAGAGGAGGGGCACTCTTGGAATGTCATGAAATGTTATATTATTATGAAGTTTTTTTCGGATTCCAAAGGTCCCACAATTATATATTTCGAGGATAAGGTGATTAGGGTTCTAAATATAATCATCCAATAGGTTTTTGACAAGTGTAAGTCTTAGATTTTACATTATCTTTTTATTTTTTTTAAATTATAAATTAATGAGGTAATCGTTGCATCATCATGGTGTCATAAAACATTTAATTTATTTAATGTCTAAAAATTATAAAAAAAATACCATGATGTAGTAAATAGTTTTATATTTCCAATGAATATTTATATTAAAAACGTTAACTTATATAACCTCATGTAATAATTGTTTTAGTAAAACAACACATGTTTGTGACAATTTTATTTTTACTTTAAATAAGAAGTTATTAATGTCATTTTCTTACCCAAGTGGCTCCATGGGGTCCCCAAGTTGACCCATGGATTTTCATGGTCGGCCATGACTCATCCAATAAGGTTAGGAGAATTGTAAATTTATTTTCATATTTTTATAATATCATTTTTACCTTGAATTTAACTAATTACCTTTAATCGCGATTAATTAAACTTAAAAGTTACTATCCACCAAAAAATTATTTTAATCCCATTGAACCAAATTTTAAATCCTAATAACAACTACGTATGTCGGATTTTTGAAATTCAAATCATAGAGGTGGTAATATTTCATTTAAACGAAAAATCAGGTTTTTAACTACCACATAGTGGTTTCACTATTCATCAAAAATTGATGTTTTTCAGAACAATGCCAAAATTTTACCCTAATATATAATTGATATTCCGAATTAAAAAATGATTTATATTTTACAAAATTCCAAACATATAAGTTGTATTAATTAATTTTATAATTGATTCCCACTGTCACAACAAATAGCATGTTTTTAGGAAACAATATATATCAAAAGATTGACAATTGTTTATGTCCAATTTCAATGTGAAATTAATTATAATTAACACCATTGAATAAAATGGTAAAAATATATTCTAATTATAATTTAAAACCACTCAATAGTATAATTTATCACTATAAATTTTTTTGATTAAAAAAGTTACTTTTAATTATTTTTCACAATTCATAAAAAATTTAAAGTTCTCAGAAAAATACCAAAAATTCAACTTAAGATAATTTAGATATTCCAAATCCAAAAATGAAGTCCATTTTGAAATATAAAATATATATAATTTCAAAAGGTGGGTATTACTATTCATAATGCCTATTTTGATTGGTCACGGTGTGTTGGAATCTCAAACTTGCGTACAATGCAAGCTATGGCATTATTGAAAGAGAAGCGTATCATGGAAGATCGGGGTGTTACAATGTCATAATGGTCCTCATTTTGAGGGAAACCAAAACATAGAGATACAATAGATGATATGGTGGTATCAAAAATAATACTCTATTTTACATGATATTCTGGTGATACTAGAAACACTATTTTTTCCAAAACATTGTCGTGGTTTGTGGTAATCATGAAAAAAATGCCTATTTTTTGAAGGTTCTTTCCATGGTATTGATTTTTAGTGAAAAAAGTCATCTTAGATTTAGATATGTCATAGAATATAGAAAATCATTTTTTTGTTTTTTCATCCATTCAAGATTTATACAAGGCATGGATAGTTTATATCTAATTCCACTGAAGTGTTTTTGGAGATTGTTTAATATCCTAAACATAGGGGAAGAATAAATCCAAAACCAAATTAAGTATAGAATATATTTATATATTCATAATTAGCATAAATAAAGAAAAAAATGACATTCCTTACACCAGTCAATTCAGTCTCTCAAATCTCTTCAAAATAATTTTATCAATATAACATAGAATATGTGACAAGAATCCTTTCTTTATATATATCTATATATTGTGTTAATCAATTTACCTTTGAGTAAGGCCTCTCTCTTTCCATGTCCTATTATAACCTTCGGGTTAAGATAAGAGAGTATCGAGAGTTGATTATATAATCATCTAGAGGATTTTCCATGATGATCACAACACCGTACATGAGGATTGAGACAAATTATATATATAATCCCAAGAGCCTCAAAAAATTTAGCATTATTTATGGAAAATTTTGAAGGTTACATTACATTAAAATAATTAATAATGTTCTACGGAATCCTATTACAATTTTTCTAATGGTTAAATGGAAATGGAACATGTTCAAACATCATAACATTATCTTCATCTTATGATGACCATTATCGATAATAATAGTTGGTGTGAAAATGAAAGCCGAATCAAGGATTAGTGTATATTATGATAATACCAAAACTATAAAAAAGGTCATTAGTGGAGGGGTTTTTGTAGAATAGTGGTGGTTTAGACCGCCTCATATTTCATGGTATCTAGTTATTTAGCAGTGGTTTTGTTGATTTCATAGTGGTTTTATATGTGTAATTTTTGGAAAATTTAGTGTTAGTTTCCTATATATTCCTTGGTAGTTTCTTTATGAATTTGTGGGAAATATAAATAAAATGAAACAAACATCCATAGAACATACTAGCAGTAGCGAATTATAACTGCCACTAAAACATATTTTATTTAATATATTTAGTGGTGGAAAACAAAAACCACCGCTAAATCAGTTTTAAAATTATATAATAAAATAATTATCATATATATCTCTTAAATCAATATTCATATATACAAACATCTATAGTTATGATAACATTGTTATCAGTCAACCCATATATATTTCAACTAATACCTCAGGCAACGATATATACATATAAAATATATCTGACAACAACTGATGCCCAATATACATCTAGAGATAACCGTAATTCAGAATGATGTGAGGATGATTACTTCACATAATAAATGACTTATGGATCATTTTAATAAATTTTCAAAATTATCCAAATGTGTTTCTAGGTTTTGAGTAGGTTAGTTTCCCTTTTTACTAAAATGGAATTAAATAATAAATAAAAAATACACTTAGATCCATATGAGGCACATCATGTATTAGATTAAGGTGTCGTTGTTTCCTAAATTTCTAAAATGTCTTATGTATCATTTTCCTAATGCATCAAAACAATCTGAATGCATTTAGTAAGTTTTGAGTAGATCATTTTCCCTTTTTTTCAAATTGGATTTCAATTTTAAAAAAAAATATGCATATGGACCCATACCGGTCACACCGTACATTTAATTGAGGTGAAGTTGATTAATACACATCAAAAATTACTTATGGATCATTTTCCTAAAGTATAAAAACAATCTAAATGTGTTATCTTAGTTTTAAGTTGGTCATTTGTCATTTTGACTAAAATTGATGTCAATTTTAAATAAAAAGACACACTTTAAGTCATATCAATTATACCGTGTGTTGGATTAAGGTGTGAATAATTACTACATGTCTCAAATGACTTATTCATCATTTTTTTAAAGTATAAAAATAATCCAAATGCATTTTCTTGATTTTTAGTACTTCATTTGTCTTTTTTACAAAATTATAATTTTAAACAAGAAACATTCTCTTTGACTCATACAGATTACATAATGTATTTGTTTTATGTGAGACCAATTCCTACACATCATATGAATAAATTTACTAAATTATCAATAAAATATGGGTGTGTTTGGTGGGTTTTTAGTGAGTGACACTTTTTAAACTAAAATGTTGATTTAAAACTATTAACAGAAATATTGAGTCAAATTGAGCATATTGTGTAGAAAATTAATGTGAAGATGTTTCCTACACACTATAAATGACAAATGTATTGTATTACTAAAGTATAAAAATAATTTAAATGTTTTTTCTTGGTTTTTAGTAGGTGAGGTTTCCTTTTTACTAAAATTGATGTCAATTTTAAATGAAAAAAATGAACTTGGATCAATATCAATCACATAATTCATCATATTTAGGTCTAGTTGACTAATTAACAAAAAATTACTTTGTATAATTTTTCTAAAGCTTCAAAACAATCCAAATGTGTTTTCTCAGTTTTAAGTAGGTTATTTTCCCTTTTCACTAAAATGGATGCCAATTTTGAAAAAAAAGACGCACTTGGATCCATACTTATAATACCATGCATCATATTGAGGTGTGATTGATTTCTACCCATCTTAGATGACTTATAGATAATGTTTCTAAAGTATTAAAATAATATAAATAAGATTTTTTAGTATTGAGTAATTCACCTCTATTTTTTACAAAATTCTAATTTTAAACTAGAAATAAACACTTTTACTCATAAAAATTACATAGTGTATCAGTTTTATGTGAGACAAAATCCTACACATCAAAAATTAATTATGAATCAATTTTCAAAATTATCATGAAAATATAAGGTCATTTGATTGTTTTTTGGTAAGTGACAGATTTTGAACTAAAATGTAAATTTTAAACTCATAAGAGGCACTTTGAGTCATAATTGTCACATAGTATATTAGATTGATGTGAAAATGATTCATGAAAATCATAAATGGATTATGGATCATTTTCCTAATATATAAAAACAATATGAATCTGTTTTCTCAATTTTGAGTAGGTCAGTATCCCTTTTTACTAAAATGAATGTCAATTTTTAATAAAAATAATCACTTGGATCCATACTGGGAATATCATGAATCACATTGAGATGTGGTTGATTCATAAACATAAAAAATGACTTATATATCATTTTCCTAATGTATAAAAACAATATGAATGCATTTTATTGGTTTTGAGTAGACCATTTTCCCTTTTTACAAAAATGCATCTGAATTTTAAATAAAAAGCTGCACTTAGAGCCATACTTATTACACAGTGAGTCAGATTGAGGTTAGGTTGATTCCTAGAGATCAAAAACGACTTTTGGATAATTTTACTAAAGTATTGAAATAAAAAAAATGTGTTTTCTTGGTTTTGAGTAGGTCATTTTTCTTTTTTACTGAAATTGATGTCGGTTTTAAATAAAAAGACACACTTGAATTCATACTAGTCACACCGTACATCAGATTGAGTGGTAGATAATTCCTAAACAACTCAAAAAAAATATTGATCATTTTACCAAATTATCAAAGAAATGCTAATTCATTTTATAAGTTTTGATTACATATGTTGTATTTTTTACTAATTTATTATTTTAAACTAGAAAGACACACTTTGACTCATACCAATTACATAATGTATTGGTTTGACATGAGGCCAATTTGAAAACATAAAAAATGAAATACAAATAAATATCCTTAACTTTTAAGAAAATCGGAGCACATTGTCTCAGTTTTTAGTGAGTCACACATTTTGAACTAAAATGTCGATTTTAAACATATAACAAACACATTGATTCATATCAAGAACATTTTATATAATATTAAAGCGAGTATAATTATTACACATCTTATATGACTTATGGATAATTTTCCTAAAATATAAAAATAACCCAAATGTGTTTTCTCAATTTTGAGTAGGCATGTTTCACTTTTTTACTAAAATAGACATTAATTTATATAAAAAATGAACTTGGTGAAATACCAAAAACATTGTACATCAGATTTTGGTGTGGATGATTCCTACATAAAAAATTACTTATGGATAATTTTCCTAATGTATTAAAATTATCCAAATGTGTTTTCTCAGTTTTGAGTAGGTCATTTTCTCTATTTCCTATAATGGATGTCAATTTCATATAAATAGATACACTTGGAGCCCTAATGGTCACACAATGAATCAGATTGAGGTACAGTTTATTTCTAAGAATTTAAAATGACTTATGTATAGTTTTAATAAATTATAAAAACAATACGAATGTTTTTTCTTGGTTTTAAGTACTTCAGTTTAATTATTTAATAAATTTTCATTTTGGACTTGAAACATAAACTTTGAATCATACCAATTACATATTTTATCAGTTTGAAGTGAGTCTATTTCCTACAAGTAAACAATTTCTTATGAATAGATTTACTAAATTATCTAGAGAATAAGAGTGATTTTTCTCAGATTTCAGTGAGTGACACTTTTTGAACAATAATTTCTATTTTAAATTGATAACATACATTTTGAGTCATACTTAGAACATCGTGTATCGGATTAACATGAGGATAATTCATACTTGTCATAAATTAATTATGGATCGTTTTCCTAAATTATAAAAATAATCTGAAGTTGTTTTCTTAGTTTTCATCCAGCCAGTTTCCCTGTTTACTAAAATGGATGTCAATTTTAAATAAAAATAAACACATGGATCCATATCGGGAGTATCACGTGTTAAATTGAGGTACATTTCATCACTATATGCCAAAAATTAATTATTTATCATTTTCCTAAAGTATAAAAACAATACAAAAGAGTTATATTGGTTTTGAGATAGTCATTTTTCCATTTTATTAAAGTGGAATCCAATTTTAAATAAAAAGGTGCACATGGAGCCATACTAGTCACACCATGTGTCTAACTGGGGTGAGGTTTATTCATACACATATTAAATAGCTTATGGATCATTTTTTTAATTATAAAAACAATATGAATTCATTTCCTCAGTTTTGATTACATCATATATCTTTTTTACTAAATTGTCATTTTAAATTGGAAGCATACACTTTGACTCATACTAATTACAACGTGTATCATTTTTATATGAAACCAATTCCTACATGTCAAAAATTACTCATGTATTTTTTTCCTAACTTATCAAGAAAATTTTAATGTGTTTTTTGGTTTCCAATGAGTGAAACTTTTTTAACTAAAATTTTGAATTTAAACTGATAATAGACACTTTGAGTTATTCTAGGAACATTATGTATCATATTGTGGTGCATATAATTCCTACACATCAAAAATTATTATATATCATTTTATTAAATTATTAAAACATTCATAATATTTTTTATTAGTTTTGAGTATGTTATTTTTATTTTTTACTAAAATTATTGTAAATTTTAATTAAAAAAACACATGGGGTCTTATCGGTTACGCTATGTGTCAGATTGATGTTCAGATTATTCCTACATTTCCCAAAGTCTCAAAAACATTTTAACTGCCAATGCTACCATGAATTCTATAGTTTTCTTTGTCAAAATAAAAAAAATTCATATTGAAACAATGTAATTAGCTGAAAAACATTTATCACTATTGAAATATAGAAGAGTAGAAGGAGCTCATGTGACTATTATATCATGGGAACTAACCAAAATAAGAACATTAACTTTGTTTACTCTTATGGATTTTAAAAAGGATAAAGATTTTCCAGCTAATAACCTCAAATCAATTTTCAGTTTAGGAAATTTAAAAAATGAAAGGAAAGGAAAATAGAAATTGTGGTAACAATGGCAGAAACAAATATTTTATCTCATGATCATGATAAGATTCAAAAAACCATCCCAACTCAAACAAAAGAATTCACCTATATATAAAACAATTTATATGAGTTGTAATAGAAAGAAATAAATTAAAGATAAATATGAAGCAATACATTTTAGCATAAAGGTAACCCATTAATGTTATAAAAGATATCAAATATGTCTTTCTAAATTGAGAGTTAGAAAAAGAAGTGTCTTTCTTGTCAAAGATAAAATTATTTGTTCTTTTATATTTTCATTTTTCATTTTATTTTTTACTGTGGTAAAATGTTTTCACCAATATAAATTATGTTTTAGTAAATATATAAAATAACACCTATAACTAAATTTTTCTGTTTCCATCATTTGTTTCTATGAATTTAAAGTAATGGAATTTATAATCAGGATAAAAAACTTTAAAAAACATTTTATATATTTAAAAACAGTTTTCTATAGAAAAATGAAATTTTTACTATTAATTTTTCTTTATATAAAGACACATTTATTACTAATAAATTTTTTGTTAATATAATCATACATGTTTTTAAACATCATTATAGTATCATTATTTTAAATAGTTCAATCTCATTTATTGGTTAAATGGTATAACACATTTTTAAAAAAGGTCATTGAAAAAATATTTTTATCATTATCATAGTCATCGATTTTAATCATAGTAATTATACATTTATCCCCAAAAATACTATATAATTATTATATAATATGATAATATTTATTTAAAATAAAATATACATTTTATGGATATAATTTCAATAGGTAAAGAAAACTAAAATTTTAATTTAATCAACTAAATCAGTATTTCGATTAAAATACTACATATGTTTGAAAAATTATATAGAAGGGTTTTATAAATAAAAAAGTATATATTTTGATTTATTATATATATTTTTTTATAATATAAAAAGTTTTCAAAAAAATTTAATTCATTATTCCATTATATTAATGTAATGAAATTAAAAGTTTTATAATAATTGTTTTTTTCACTGGTAAACTAAAAAATAATTATTTATAAAAATTATTAAAAAGTATTCATAATATAAAATTTAAATTTTATAATATAAAATTATAGCTATTTTATAAAATGAAAATTAATAATATTTATAACAAATATTCATATTTATATATAACAAATGAGTTTTGTAGGAAAATTACTGCTATAAAAAATATTCAACTCTATATGAGCTCATGATATATCATGAATAACCAAAATATTCAACTCTATATGTCTACCATGATTTTAAAATATAACACACCCCCTTCCATCACTATAGAGGATGCACCCTAGAGAACAAATTTTTTTCAGGTTATATGTAGCCTTTCTACCACTATAGAGGATACACCCCTACCCTATATTGTATTAAAATAAACTACCTATGAGGGAGTTTTGTAGAATATACTAAAAAAGACTAAAATATAATTTTATAATCACTAACAAAAAAAGTGGAATCTAATAACATGTATAGAAAAATTCATAACTTTGAAGAGAAATTACAAGAAAAAACCCCTCGAGGAATAATATATTTTGGATGATTATTAAGAGGAGGATAAAACCTTTATGGGGGTATGAGTTACCACTGAGGAGGTTAAAAATGATAAGGATAAGGAGGTAGGTGGTCCACGTCACTACTATGGAGGGGAACTGAGCTGGGAAAATGGATGATGGGGGGTGAGGGAGTCGAGGTCGGAGGGGGGTGTTGCGGGGGATATGGTCTCTGCTGAGAAGGGAGGAGGTAGATCAGAGGGATGGAGGGAATGAGGATCATGGAATTGGGTTTTTCATAGAGGAACATATAGTAGGAGAATATAGGGGTGTAGGGAACATGGGTTTTAGGGTCGGGGTCACCTCCGAGGAACCAAGTGGAGGAGGGCAGACGTGTGGGGGGAATGAGGTCATGGAGTATGTGTCACCATCGGGGAACCAAGTGGATGATTTCAAAGGGGTGGGTGGAATGTGGATCATGGGGTCTGGGTTTCGACCTTGGAATGGAGTGGATGAGGCTGAAGTGGTGGGGGAATGAGAGTCAAGAGATTGTGGTCACTGTCAGGGAACCCAAAAAAGGAGGACAGAGGGGTGGAGGGAATAGGGTTTCTGGGAAGGGGTCATCTCCAGAGAACCAAGAAGAGGAGGTTTGTGGGGGGGGGACTGGGGTCATGGGATCTAGGTCTCCATTGAGGAACTGAGAAGAGGAATTTGGAGGGGGTGGGGGGAACATGTTCACAGGTTCGGGGTCACCGTCTGGGTAACGAGCCGAGGTGGTCGGGGGAGGGAGGGGTGGAAAAAGGTTAGGGTCACATAGAGTGAGCACATAAGGGGGATAAATTATGGGGTTTTAATCATTTAGAAGTATTTTAATTAATTAATCTTCCAATTTTTAAATAAATAAAAAATAGATTCTATTTTTTAAAACTACTAATATATTATACAATTTTTAAATGGATTTTATTAGCGACAGTTACTAGAACTACCTCTAATAAACCACCGCTAAACCACTCTTTTTTGTAGTGCACATACAACCACTATGAAATAGTGTCTCACACAATTTAATTCTTTATTAAAGGATGAACCATGAAATGGAAAAGAATAATATTTTGTGGACTACCCCTTTAGCACATAATTATATCACACTCATAGGCTAAAGGAATTGAACTTGAAAAAACATTTCCCTTATGATGAGGATAGAGGTAATAATAATACCATTAATATTTTTTTGAGAAATTAAAATATATTTCATATGGATTCAAAATTTATTTTATTAAATAATTCACCATAAGAAGAGGTATTTCTTGAACAACCTGGGGTATTTCTAATTTTATAACAATGATATAATAATTATAAGCTAAAGAAGGATCTCTATGGATCAAAAAAGTTTTTAAAAGTTTGGTTTTCAAATTTGGATGGTTGTAAACAAAATATGAACATAAAAATGGATTTATTAATAGTAAATTATATGTAAAATAGATGAAGACATGTACAATAATTTTTATTTTTTTAATAAAATTTCATTTTCGTGCAACAGTAAGTATATTTTCATGGAGTTTTATGCGCAGATAAAAAGAATTATAAAATTTCAATGATTGGTAAGAAAAAATTCAACTAGTATTTTATGTGATGCAAGATAAGAATTATATTTTCCTAGGCCAAGAAAAACTATGTAAATTATTGAATAAATAAACATGGGATGGAATATTATTAGGAATTTTCAACACTCATCATAGATGGTGTCAATCTAAGTAAATAATAGTTTTCAGCAAGTGAAAATTAAAAATAATATAGAAATATAATTGAAATTATATTGTATTTGAAAACATATAGGAATAATTTTTTATGTATTAACACTGTGTTAAATATTATAGAGTTATCCTAGAGAATTAAATTTGAAAGCTGCTAATAGAATTATCATATATATTAAATGAATAGTCTATTATGAGATGTTTTGTGAAATGAAATATGAGAATTTTTTGGGTTTTTATTTTTATTTGTATTGTTTAGGTATTTTTTTTGATAGTTAATGTACTTATGGGGATATATTTTTTATGAAAATATTGGTGAATAGGTATTACAAAAAGATAAACTCTTTAAATCCCAATACCATTAAATCCTATTATCTCATTATTACCCAAATATGTATACAAATGATGGAGATGAATAAATTAAAATTTAGTTTACAAAAAATCATATTTCACTGCCTACAATACGATTTATATCATTTTCCATGATATATATCATATTTAACATTATATATGTAATATAAGAAAATCAAATTTATTTATTTTTTGTATCATTCAAACGAACTACCATTTTCATTGGTGTATACATCATATGATGATTTATTTGTTGAATTGAAACTGTTATTTTATCATTGAGTATTTCAATGAATATTTGTGTTAAATTAAGAATATACTATAAATGAAGAAAATATCTGATCAAGAGTTAGTAGAGTATTTTTGAAATTTGATAACTCAATATAGTGATTTCATTAATGATGGAGTTCAAAAAAAGTGAGTTTATTGCTTCATATAGAGATACCTTGGTTTGTGATACAAATTTTAAAATATCTCTTTATCATTTTTTATTAATTAACCAAGGGGTATTGAAATATCTATAGAAAACAATTATTTTCCTTCGAAAGAGTTTAAAAATTCTATTCTCAGTAGATTACCTTTCACTATAAGAACTAGTTGGTTTTTTCTAAATACTATCTATCATATAAGATTAAGATCATTATTCATAAGGTATGCTATATTTTATCCATTCCACATTTTAATCTTTCATTATACTCTTTGGTCATGGAAAAAGGGTTTTAATTTTCTATTGTATTTAGACATATTAGATGCTATGTGGTATCAAAGACATATTCGATGAAGGATTGATTAATCATTGATATTCTAATTTTTTTGTATTTTATGAAGAATGGTCAATTTCATAAGAAACTATATAAAAATATCAATTTATATGATATTAAATTAATTAAAATGGATTTTTTATAATAGAATCATAGACCTCGGTATGGGGTATCCCTATTGATGATGTACCAGGGTCATGTTCTACTAAACAGATCATTATAATTTAGTAGCGATATACTGATATTATTATGCACACTATAGTTCAAAATAATTGTTTTGGTTTATCACTAAGGGTGATATAGAAATATCCTCAACCCCTAACTAAATTCCATTAGTGATATTGTGTGACTATATAGTGAAAATAATAATTATACATATTGATGTAAGTTATATGGAGATATTTTTGTTTTCATTTGATGTTATAATGTCATGTGATACTACTATGTATTAAGCTATGATATATGATTTCATATATAACATGATGTAATAATGAGATATCATTATTCATAAAATAGTTACTTTTTAAAAAAATTACAACTAAATCATTAATTTACTATATTTCTAGAAATTATGAAATATGAAAAAATAAAAAGTTTATTTTTGGAATTTATGGATGATTCATTATTTTTAAAATATAAAATTTCTATATTAATACCTCATTTTAGAATTTTTTTAGACCACAGCTAAAATCTTTATGGCCAATGAGATAAATTTATAAATCGATATTAAATAATATATTTTCAAATAATTTAAATTAATGAAATTATTAATTAAAAATTTTTATATAATGAATATTTCTCAATGACTATTTGAATTCTTCATTTACTAATTTAATAATATTTTTAAATATGCATGTATATGAAATGTTTATAGTATGGATATGTTTATTATTTAATTTAAACTATTTAAATTTATTCATATAAATATTATTTTAGGATTTTGATACGATTAAAGCTATATATAAATTTTGATACAATTTAAGGTCAATGAAAATTATTAAATTGTTTGTTATAATTTCAAAATAAGAAATTATCAAAATTATATGTTTAAATTTACCTTTAAAGTTATATTGAACTTAAAAATATTTTTATGTAATGATCTATGGATTTGAGTACTTTGGGTTAAACATCTACTGAACTGGGGGCTATAAATATGATCTATTAAGGTGGGGTTAGCTACCTATCATACCATACATGCTTTAAGTAATATTTTGGATTCATATGATTATAATACATCACAATAAAGAGTTTCATATACCTTATTCATGGGATATGTACAAATATATATTGAATAATATAATTAAATATTTCGTTTTAACTGTAAAAATATATTTAGTTGTGTAAGAGTTATACATTTACATGATTGAAACATGGTTATTTGGATAAAGGTATAAGTTAAATAAATCAACTCATTAGAAACATGCATACATATAGGGAAGGCATAATATATATATATATATATATATATATGAAATAGTTAAATGTATAAAAACCATTAAAATATTAATAGTATGATTTCTTCCAAAGTAAAAACATTTCAAATAATTAATTATTTAATACACTAGACGAAAATAGTTATATATTCTCATATGATCTCATTTAAAGTGAGAAAAATATGGGTAACCATAACAAATATGTGTCTATGTTTGATGTAAAATTGGGGCCCCATGTGGTTGGTTGACCCTAATGATTAGGTTCCAAGAGTACTAAATTTGAGATAATTTATTATATAAATTTAAATAATTTTTTCTCAACTATCTGAGAGTTATATATGATATAATTTTCATGCATGTCTACCAAAATAACTACATAATTGGAGAACCTCTAGTGCTAAAAATACATTATAATATATATATATATATATATATATATATATATATTAAATAACTAATAACTATCATGTATAGGGTCATAATTTTCGTGAGAGTACATTCAATAAAATTCTTTATTGGATACTTTATAAAAAAATACACACACTCAATAAATATAATCTATTATAGATTAGAGTGGAATTAAGAATAATTTATTTAGATCCATTCTTGAATGGTTTTATAGTCTTATAAATGTCATTATAACTTGGAAAGTGTTCTTGGTTATTTAGAGAAGAATATACTGAATAATATATGCCCTAAATATCTCACATTGTAGGGTATGTTAGGTTTATGTCATAAAATATGACATGAATGATCAAAAATATTATCATATGCATGGGTTTCTAGCAAATCATTGCCTACAATATTAGGATTTCATATCCATTGACTTGAACTATTCTCTTTTATGACATGGATATATTGTAAGGATTGAATCATAATGTATGATTCTTGATAAAACCCAATGATTGATGGGTTTTCAGATGATAAGTGATATCATCAAGGGGTATTCCCAATGTTGGATATCATTATTATAAATGTTTCATTTGATGAAAAACATGATAGGATCAATACATTCATGTGATTAATGCATGTATAACTAAATAAATATATCATATATTATGAAATATATGGGTTAATTCATGGTTGGTCAGGTGAATCTATATTGGTTATAAAAGTAGGTAACCCCCATGATATAGTGATAAACCAAGATTTCTTAATATTTTTCAAATTTTAACTTTCCTCCATGAAATCTTATTCTTCCCCCTTTACTATGGGAATTACTAAAATACCATGGAGTGTAGGAGAGTCCCACATCTACATTGAGTGATTCAATTCATCACATGGATACATCATAGAGGAAGGATTACATTAGTTTCCTATAGGGGATCTCCATCAATCCACTGATAATAATGTAGTAATAGTGGATTGACTTGTGAAAGTCACATAATTTTATTCATTTTATTTATAACATGGTTCAAATTTAATTCATTCTTGATCATGTGAATGGTGGTTATTATTGATTTCACTATGTTTATTAAGTGTTAATCGATCCTTACAAACCCACCGGTGGTATCAAATCCATTCTATGTGTTTTTATTTTCAAAATGATTATTTTAAATGAAGAACAATCATATCATTTTATATGTCATATTCAATATTGTTAAAATGGTGGGAATTTTGAACTACGAATGGATATAAAATATGTGATATCATAATACATGATTGGGTCATGCCATAAGATATAAGATATCATTGGAGGTGACACAGTTTATTCATTAGGTTTTATACTATATCAGAATGAAACATATGAAGGATCATAGATAACTATATCACCACCCTAGTTATGAAAACAATGCATTGTATCATCTTATCAATATGATGCATATCATAGAATATAACAAGTATTGAATACAAGGGTGATACCAAAACCCTATAATATCAATCATAAAGTATAACTGATAATGAATGAATCCACATATTATTATATATGGATATCATTAAATGTGATATCATGGAAAAAGTTAAATTATTAGTTTTTAAAATGAGAGTTGAATAAAATATTTTATAAAATGTTAACACATAATGTAAGAAAACATTTTTGGGACATTTTCATAATTTATAAAAGGTTTATATATTAATTACTTATAAAATGGTTGTGATTTATTATTTAATTTTAATGAAAAATTTATTAAATAAATTTACCATAAATATTAATTTTTAATACCTTTTGTAATTATTTGAAAAGAATTATTGTTTGGATATAAATGGTCTATATGAAAATTATAACTATCATTTAAAAAATTATTATAAATTAAAAGATAAGAAAAAATATAGAAGGAGTTTATATTTATTATTATTTATTTTAAATAATGTTTAATCTAAATCATTCAAAATAATTCCTTATCAATGAAAATTATTTGAACCATATCAAAATGAGTTTTGATAATTGATATTGTTAAAGTTTACATAATAAATATTTGATATTTTAGATGTTGGAATAATATGTATGAATATTTCATTTAAGTTATTTTTATAGTTAATATCACATATTTACAATAAAATTTCATATAATGGTTTTTATGAAGGAGTTCATATTATAGGTAAATATAAAGTGTTTATACTTATTTAATTATGAAAAGTACATAACGAATGACTAAATTATAAAGTGTTTATAATTTCATTATTTATGAATTGTTCCTAAATTATTTATCTCAGGTTTAAATATATTAATTTTTTATTTAATTTGTTTATTCCATCCTTTATTCATAGATATAATTGTTATAATATGAGTATATTTATGTTTTAGTTTAAATTGTTAAACCAATTCTATAAATTTTCATACAAGAATCTAAGAAGTTATAAGCTAGGTATGATAGTGGATTTAGTTTTATTATTCTTTGAATATATATTATACTATATTATGTGATCAAATACAAATATTTACTATTGTTTATATTTATTTGGGATTATAATTATGATGTAATTGAGGTCTCTATTGAGTAATGTTTCCTTGGGTAGAGTGTCTTTAGGTTAGAATGATCACTGGCCTAGAGTCTTATACCTTTTCTACAAAAGTGGTGGTTGAATATTTATTATTCTATTCTTACTCTTATGGGTATTATTGGTTTTATATTATTTTATATATTTTTATGAAATGGTTTTATATACCTTCTACATGAGAAGCATTGGTAAATGTATAAATACAGTTTTTTTTTAATTTTGGTTAGTAGCATAAGTTATGAGCTGTGTAAAGAGTTACACATCAATATAATTTTAACATATTTATTTGGTGTAATGAATAGTATTCAAAACTAAATCATTATAAAAATTTATAAATTTAAAGATAATACCTAAGATATGATGGTTATATTAAATCCCCTTTAAAATTCTAAGTGTTGTATTCCTTTCAAAGGGAAAACTTTTCAGGACCATGATTATTCAACCTAGTTGTTTATAAAAAAGCACGGTGCCCCTAAATTATCATTTGTATGTAAAAAAATAAGGTAACCCCAAGAGTGTAAAAACCATGAAATTTCATGGAAAAATTTTTCTTAATTTTTTTGTAATTTTACGAGTACGCAGTTTCTAACGGCACTTGATTTTGAGGACCGGTGTGCCCGGAATCAATTTTCGATGTTTAGCTCGGGTACATTCTGTGAACGAACGAGCGGGTTTTTCTACCTTTTGAACCGTTGCTCGAAATTGAAATCTGAGGGCACCGTTAAACTCGCATCACTGATAATTGCTAAAGGGGACCTTTATCGTAGTTGCATTTGAAGAGGGTAGAGAATTATTAATTTGAAGTTTAGTTAAGAAGTTAAATAAATTTGTTAAAACAAATTTTTATCTATGGAAGTTAAATCCTCCCATGTGTGGATATATGAGAGGTGGGGCCCACACGAGCCCCAACCTCTCATATTCTCATAACTCTCTCCAACCCCCTTTAACACCCCTTCAATTTATGTGAAAATACTTTAATAAAGAGACCATTTCTATCCCACTTTAATGGTGCCAACACTTTAATTAATTAAGTGTTTATAATTTGAAAAGGCATGTAATGTTCATTAATAAGGGAAGCCTCATTTTAATATGGGTTGGAAAATATTATGGAGAACATTGAGGAACCTCTGGAGTATTGGAATGAAATGTGTTTTTCTCCCGACGAAGAGCGCCTTCAACGAAGAACGCTCTATGATTCGAAGAACGCGAAGTCACCGACGACGTGCCTTTTCTTCTTCTTCCTCCGCGTCAAGGAAGAAGACACCACCGCGGGGGAACGTCACCAACAAAAACATTATTTCTTCTTTTGATGTCAATGGGATTGATACCGTTCTCCCACGATGCCGTTCTATCATGATTCTCTCCTCTTTCCACGGCCCGATGACGTGCAATGTCATGATTGAGGTAGGGGTTTAATTTGAGAATGTTAATATATCTATGATTGTTCCCTTCTAAAACAAAGAACAAGGATCATCTATTTATCAAGTTGATATGCAGATGTTTTTATTTCTAGGTTGGGAATATTTATTTGTGGGGATATTGTTGGGAATTAAGTTCAATTTAAATTGATTAAAATTATGCCTTGTTAGTCGTTGAACATCATTGTTGTTCGACCTTTTGATAACGCCTAACACGAAGGGCACGGGCTGAACAAACACGGCCCGAAAACCCTCCGTAGATTGTTTGTTGATGTGAAGATTGATGAGGATGATGAAATAGGACCGCAACGGCATTTGAAAGCCATCGCAGTGAAGGGCAGGTCCCGAGAGAACTGCTGGCGAAGACGGTGGGAAAAACCGACCACCCGAGCGCGTCCGGTGGTCCGTGGAAGGTGGCGACCAGGGTCGTCCGGCCGCCTGGAGGCGGAGGCACCCCAGTGCTCCGCCGGAGAAGACTCGCTGCGGCTGTGCTGCGGCGATGAGGCGGTAGATTCCACGTGGCCACGGTATCTGGGATGATAGGGGCGACACTTTGTGCCACCAGTATCAATTAGCGCCCCCCCGCTCTGCGGCATCCGCTCGACCACGCGGCCTGGCAGTGCCGCGCCCAACTAGACTGGACCCAGACCTGGGTCGGGTCGACCCGGTTCGGGCCGACCCAGGGGTGTTGGGCTGGGTCGGACCGGGCCCAAGCCCCCTATTTTCAGATCATCTTCTGTTAAACGCCCATAACATGAGTTGTGGTCCTCCGATCGATCCACCATCAGTTGTGTAGGATTCCTTGGACTGAGAAGGTCGTTTTAGTATATTACACTCATGGTTTAGGTGAAGTATGGGTATGGGCGGGTTGGTCCGAACCCAAAACCAACCGGTCCCTCGGAGCGGAAACAGTTATAACTTGAGCTCCGGACGTCCGTTTGACGTGCTGTCGACTTTGTTGGATTTCTCTTGATGAGATGGTTCTCTTTCAATACTATAAGTGAGTTTTGGATGAATATGGATATCGTCCGGGTTAGAAACTAGTGTATTTCTAACCGGGCCCCTGGAACGGAAAAACCTTTATCTCTTAGACCGGGTGTCTGATTGACGCGTCGTCTGTCACCTTGAGTTCCTATTGACAAGACGGAACTTTGGGATACATCAACTCTGGACTTTGTGATAGTTGATGTATCAGACCTCTTGGCTCGTGAAGCAGATCCTCCTGAAATCGAGCGTACTGTGTGTGGGAACACTAGAGCCGGCTGCGACTGTGATGACGATGACGACTGTACTTGGATCCTATGTGGGTTCGGCAGCGAGGAAAAATGTACTTGGATCCTATGTGGGTTCAGCAGCGATGACGATTGTACATGGATACTATGTGGGTTTGGCAGTGATGGATGCTGTACTTGGATCCTCCGTGGGTTCGACAACGATGAAGACTGTACTTGGATCCTACGTGGGTTCGGAAGCGATGGATACTGTACTTGGATCCTATGTGGGTTCGACAGCGATGGATACTGTACTTGGATCCTCCATGGATTCGACAGTTATGACGACTGTACTTGGATCCTACGTGGGTTCGGCAGTGATGGTTACTGTACATGGATCTTACGAGGGTTCGGTAGCAACGACTTCTGTACTTGGATCCTATGTGAGATCGGCAAAGGAGATGGTTCAGAGGCTACATCTAATCATCTCCACCCCTCTTCGTGAGAAGTATACCTATGTGAGTTGAGTCTGGACTTCAATCTTTATCGGTGGTGTGATTGAATTGATTTCCTGTGTGGACAGGTTGTGATTTCCTATGTGGACTGGTTGTGATTTCCTTTGTGGTCTCGGTTGTGATTTCCTGTGTGGACTCGTTGTGATTTCTTGTGTGGACTGGGTTGTGATTTCCTCTATGGACTGGATGTGATTTCTTGTGTGGACTGGTTGTGATTTCATGTGTGGACTGGTTGTGAATTCCTGTGTGGAATGGGTTGTGATTTCCTGCGTGGACTGGTTGTGATTTCTTGTGTGGACTAGGTTGTGCTTTCTTGTGTGGACTGGGTTGTACTTGGGCTCGTGAGTTGGATCCGAACTGGAATTGATGACATAGTTATATGTATGGGCATATATCTAAGTAGAGTTGGTTGATACTTCATGTTTGTAACTTTTCTTTGTGGTTATCCTTGATTGGATTTAGTGAGAACTTGAGGGTCTCGGGGTCCCTACTGAGTATTGTTATACTCACCCCTACACGGGCTATGCCTACACCTCGTTGTGTTGGATGCAGACAATGGACAACGTTGAAAGAGACCGAGAGTACGAGGACTAGATAGTACCCGGAGGTGGACCTCACGACGAGTCATTACCTGGAGGTGGACTTCATGATGAGACGGTACTCGAAGGAGGATGGTGGGAGAGAGCTTTGAGGAGGCTATTTGTACCAACCCTGAAGGTAGGATCCGAGGTGGACGACCTAGGAGCCTCTTCTATCTTCCACCTGTTTGTTTTTTATGTTGTACTTTCGTTTAGTTGTAGCTTTACTTTTTAGTTGGGTTTGTATTCTGGCCCATTTTACTTTCAGAACTTTCTTTTGTACTTAGTGTATTACTTCCGCTTGTACTCTGGTTGGATGTGTATATGTTTTATAAGAAAATGCCTTCCCAGTTATCGGGATTTATGACTTTGGTGCTAGTCGCCAGCCCCTGGCCTATGGAAGGCGGGCTTGGGGTAGTCACGGCATGGGCCCCGAGGACGGGTCGTGAAAAATTTGTATCAGAGGAGTTGGTTCTACCACAGAACTCAGGACTCTGATAATTATTTTCTATGAAGCAATTGTATTAAGGGTACCGAGTATAGTCTTCAATTCAAGGAGTCCAGTGTTGGTGCGGCGGCCGACGTATCCATTCACCAGGACCCTGACTACTGATTTCAGACCCAGTGCACGAAAACACTAATTGTGTGTGTGTTTTCAAAAAAAATTCTTAAATTCAACTCAAACTAGGTCAGCTCACCAGGTATAATCATTTGACCATGTCACATCAATTCAGGATGCCACGACACAGACAATCAGATGGAGTTCCTAGAGAGTACTCGATGAAGGCCCGCTGAGCGATGAGGCTCTCTTACAGGTCCCTTTTTCTATGTTGGAACCTTCGGGTGGTGTACCAGCAGAACCATCACCCTTTAGGCAACAGATTCTACCAGTAGTACTAGTGGACGGTGCATGCAGATAGAGCGCGTTGCACGAGTTCCAGCAATAGAGGCCTCCGATGTTATGATGCGAGGCAGATTCCCAGACAGAAGTGGACTGGATGGAGGTGATTGCTAGAGGTCTACACCTAGTTTAGACACTATTAGAGGAGATGGTGATCTTAGATACTGGTGTTACCCAGTGAGTGACCATGAGGATGGTCAGTATAGTGATGGTACTTCGGTACATAGACCGATGCCTGAGATAGTACCTTCAGTAAGTGTGCCAACTATATCACTACCTGTTTGTCAACAGTTTCAACTGGCAGTACCGGTATATGACGCATGTAGGCTTAGTATCTTACAAATGTTTTACCATCAAATACCCCTCAGGTTCCGAGGTGATCCCGACTCACAGGTAACTGAGGACTGGCTTGAGGAGGTGACTGAGAGGTTTCTAGAGCTTATTAAACTTCGGCAAGACGACATGTCGGTATCTGAGTATTCATCAAGGAATACTGATCCTTCCTGGTACTTGATGACTATGATACAAACAGTGCTTTAGAGCTCAGATATCAGAGTGAGGTGTGTCTAAAGGACATCCGAGCCAACACTATTCCTCTATGCATTCCTACTTATGCTAGGGTTCTAGAGAGAACCTTTTTGGTTGAGAATTATTTGGTTGAGTGGACATAGCCAGTGAAGGTTATCAGTGGGAAAGCAGGAAACTGGAGCCAGTCCCAGAGACATGGGCGTGTAAAATGTTTCAAGATGAGGAAGTTTTAAGGACAGATGAATCTGAAGAGCAGCAGACGTGGAAGCAGAGCTGGGAGAGCAGTTTGTGGTGGTGTACATTTCGACATGTTACAACCACCCGCCTTTGTAGACCCCGCTAGGCTCAGGGAGATGGAGGGAAGAGGGAGAGAATAGCTGCATGCAGTCAAGCAGTGCGACTGAAAGGCTCTATGGATGATTCGAGGAATGATCTTTGTCTACTATTAGATTACGTAACAATAGACATTGATACGAATCATCCCTTCCTTCCACGAATCTTGTCCCATACCTAGAGTTTCTGGTTAAGATGTTGACTTGACCCTCACATCTGGAAATACATTGAAAGGATACTCTATAATCACACTTACGCCGATGGTGTGATCTGACCCTAGAGGTGAGAGTTTCGGTTGGAACCTCTTGGTGGAAGTGTCGAGGCATTACGACGTTAGTTTGGGTACAGACTGGACAACCACAGTTCATACACAAATTGACGGTATTAGGAAAAAATGTTGTGGTTTACCTACAATGTTGGGATGAGGTTTTCCTTGGTCGGCAAAAAAGAAACCCTAGGAAGTAAAGGATAAACTCACGCATATGAGGGTGCAGCCGATCACTCTTGAGTCGGCCAACCTTAACTTCGTGGCAGTATGAGTTTTGAATTTTCAGTTCCAAACAGGGAACATAGGCCTATAGAGTTCGAGGATGGCAACCACGTCTTATACGGGACTCACCTCGATGAGGTTTACGAAGATGTGGCCGAAGCGGCATGTTATCTCCGAGGCTCAACAGACCTTTAAAGGTCCTCAGCATGGTAGGTGAGGTGGTTTACCACTTGAGCTTTCCACCTCAGTTACACCGGGTGCACGATTTCATCCACGTATCTCAGCTGAGGAGATACGTGTATGACCCTTCACACATCGTCGATCACAAGGAGCTGGACATCGATGAAGGGGCGACATTCACAGAGGTTCTAGTGGAGATCGAGGACTTATAGGAGCGGGTCCAATATCGACGGCCAACTCCTCAGGTGTGCTTTCACTGGCAGCACAAGAACCTCCAGGAGAGCACATGGGAGCGAATGGCTCAAATGCGTGCTCAGTACCTTATTTTTTTCCCGTAGTGTGTGTTGTATCTTTGCGGGGACATAAATCCCTGAAGTGGGAGTAATGTAAAGGCCTATAAAATTCAAGGAACTTTTTTTCATAATTTATTTGTAATTTTATGAGTATAAATTTTCTGACAGCACCTGATTCCAAGGCTCGGTGTGCCTAGAATCAATTTTCGAAGTTTAGCTCGAGTACATTCAGTGAACGAATGAGCAGGTTTTTCTATCTTTTGAACCAGTGATCGGAATTGAAATCCGAGGGCACCAATGAACTCATAGTGCCAATAATTGCTTAAGGGGACCTTTACCACAGTTGTGTTTGAAGTGGTTTGAGAATTATTAATTTGGAGTTTAGTTAAGAAGTTAAATAAATTTGTTAAAACAAAATTTTATCTAAGGATGTTAAATCCTCCCATGTGTGGATACATGAGAGGTGGGGCCCACACGATCCCCAACCTCTCATATTCCAATAACTCTATACAACCCCCTTTAACACCCCTTCAATTTAATGTGACAAATCCTTTTAATAAATAGACCATCTCTCTCCTACTTTAATGGTGACAACACGTAAATTAATTAAGTGTTTTGAATTTGAAAAGGCATGGCATGTTTATTAATAAGGGAAGCCTCTTTTTAATATGGATTGGCAAATATTTTGGAGAACATTGAGGAAGCCATGTAGTATTGGAAAGAATTGTGTTTTTCTCCCGATGAAGAGCACCTTCGACGAAGAACACTCTACGATTCAAAGAACACGATGTCACCGATGAGGTTCCTTTTCTTCTTCTTCCTCCACGTCAAGGAAGAAGACACCGCCGCGGGGGAACGTCGCCAATGACAAAGTTCTTTCTTCCTCTGATGTCGACAGGATAGATACCGTTCTCCCGCGACACTGTTCTATCGTGATTATTGCCTCTTTCTACGGCCCGACGACGTGCAACGTCATGATCGAGGTTGGGGTTTAATTTAAGTATGTTAATATTCCTATGATTGTTCCCTTTTAAAAAAAGAACGAGGATCAACTATTTATCAAGTTGATCCGTGAATGTTTCTTATTTCTGGGATGTGAATATTTATTTTCAGGGATATTGTTGGGAATTAAGTTCAATTTTAATTGATTAAAATTGTGCCCTGTTAGTCATTGAACATCATTGTTGTTCGAACTTTTGATAACGCCTAACGCAGAGGGCGCGGGACGAAAAAACACGGCCTAAAAACCCTCCACAGATTGTTTGTTGATGTGAGGATTGAAGAAGATGATGAAACGAGACTGCAACGACTTTGAAAGCATTCTCAGTGATTGTCAAGTCCCAGGAGAACCGCTGGCAAAAACGGTGAAAAAAACGGACCACCGGAGCGCGTCCAGTGCTCCGTGGAAGGTGGTGGCAGTGCGGGCGGCGCCGATCGGGCCGGATGGCGCCCGCCAGGTCGGCCTGCGCCATGCCAGCCAGGCCGGGCCGCGCTTAACTGGACCGAACCTGGACCCTAGTCAAGTCGACCCAGTTTGGGCCGACCCAGGGGGTGTTGGGCCTGGTCGGACCAGGCCCAGACCCATTATTTCTAGATCATCTTCGGTTAAACGCCCACAACTTGAGTTGTGAATCTTCGATCGATGCACCGTCAGTTGCATAGGATTCCTTAGATTGAGGCATTAGTTTCGATATATTAAACTCAAGGTTTAGGTGAAATATAGGTATGGCCGGGTTGGTTCGAACCTGAAACCAACCGGGCCCTCGAAGCGGAAACGGTTATAACATGAGCTCCGGACATCTGTTTGACGTGCCGTCGACATTGTTGGATTCCTCTTGATAAGAAGGTTATTTTTCGATACTCTAAGTGAGTTTTGTATGAATATCGATATCATCCTGGTTAGAAATGAGTGTATTTATAACCGAGACCATGGAATGGAAAAGCCTTTATCTCTCAGACCGGGCGTTCGATTGATGCACTGTCTGTCGCGTTGAGTTCCTATTGACGAGACAGAACTTTGGGATACATCAAATATGAAATTTGTGATAGTTGATGTATCTAACCTCTTGAATCATGGACCAGAACCTCCTGAAATCGAGCGTGTTGTGTGTGGGAACCCAATAGATGGCTATGACTTTGACGACGGTGACGACTGTACTTGGATCCTACGTGGGTTCGGCAGCGAGGACGACTGTACTTGGATCCTCCGTGGGGTCGGCAGCAATGATGACTGTACTTGGATCCTACGTGGGTTTGGCAGGGATGGAAATTGTACTTGGATTCTCCATGTGTTCGGCAGTGATGACGACTATACTTGGATCCTACGTGGGTTCGACAACGATGGATACTGTACTTGGATCCTACGTGGGTTTGGCAGTGGTGGATACTGTACTTGGATCCTTCGTGGATTCGGCAGCGATGATGACTATACTTGGATCCTATGTGGGTTTGGAAGTGATGGTTACTGTACTTGGATCCTACGAGGGTTCGGTTGCGACGACTTCTGTACTTGGATCCTATGTGAGTTCGACAAAGGAGATGATTCAGAGGATACATCTTATCATATCCACCCCTCTTAGTGAGAAGTATACCTGTGTGAGTTGAGTATTTACATCAATATTTATCAGTAGTGTGATTGACTTGATTTCTTATGTGGACAGGTTTTGATTTCTTGTGTGGACTGGTTGTGAATTCCAGTGTGGACTGGGTTGTGATTTCCTATGTGGACTGGTTGTGAATTCCTGTGTGGAGTGGGTTGTGATTTCCTGTGTGGACTGGTTGTGATTTCCTATGTGGGCTGGGTTGTGATTTCCAGCGTGGACTGGTTGTGATTTCCTGTGTGGACTGCGTTGTGATTTCCTGTGTGGACTGGCTGTGATTTCCTGTCTGGTCTGGTTGTGATTTCTTGTGTAGACTGGTTGTGAATTCCTGTGTGGACTGGGTTGTGACTTCTTGTGTGGACTGGTTGTGATTTCCTTCATGGTCTGGGTTGTGATTTCTTGTGTGGACTGGTTGTGATTTCCTGTGTGGACTGGGTTGTGCTTTCTTGTGTGGACTGGGTTGTACTTGGGCTCGTGAGTTGGAGCCGAACTGGAATTAATGACATTGGTATATGTATGGGCATATATTTTAGTAGAGTTGGTTGATACTTCATGTTTGTAATTTTATTTGTGTTTATCCTTGATTGGATTTAGTGAGACCTTGAGGGTCACGGGGTCCCTACTGAGTATCGTTATACTCACCCCTACACAGGCTATGCCTACACCTCATTGTGTTGGATGTAGACAACGGACAATGCTGATAGAGACCGAGTGTACGAGGACTGGACGATACCCAGAGGTGGACCTCACGATGAGTCAGTGCCCAGAGGTGGACTTCACGGCAAGATGGTAATCAGAGGAGGATTGTGGGAGACAGTGTTGAGGAGGATATCTATACCAACCCTTCAGGTAGGATCTAAGGTGGATGACCCATGATCTTATTCAATCTTCTAGCTTTTTGTCTTTTCTGTTGTACTTTCGTTTAGTTGTATCTGTACTTTTTAGTTGGGTTTTTATTCTGGATGATTTAACAGTCATCACTTTCTTTTGTACTTAGTGTATTACTTCTGTGCATACTCTGGTTGGATGTGTATATGTTTTATAAGGCAATGCCTTTCCAGTTATTAGGATTTACACCTTTGGTGCTAGTCGCCGGCCCATGGCCTATGGAAGGTGGGCTTGGGGTTGTCACGGCACGGGCCCCGAGGATGGGTCATGACTAAGAGTTAGGTGCCACATTTTTTCATTTTATTTTGGTTGCAGCTAGCTATGAAACACTAAGGAATGATACTAAATAAATATTCCTTATTTTATCAATATAATGGATTGGAAAAATAGTTTTATACTCAACCATAAAAGATTCATATATGATATTATTGCAATTATGGCCTATATAAATAAATAAGTGGTGAGAGGAGTTCCAAAAAGGACTTATTTCTTTATAAAATATGTATTTTATTTCACTAATGGATATGTTGAAATTTAAAATTGGAATTATTTTAGTAGGAGGAGAAGTAATAAATAAAAATATTAAATGACTATAAAACAATAGAATCATCTAGTGAAATCACTTTTTTTTAAAATCATAATTATACAATTTTACTATCAGGTAGATCATAGATAATAGAATTAAATTATTATTGGAAGCATATTAATAATATTAGTATGTTAAGAATAGTTCAAGAATAGAAAAAATCTACATATTAAAGCATTACCTTCTTGAGTAACCTATAGTTTATATTGTTTAATAAGTGAATATAGATTATTTTGAGAATTATAGTTTTTAGTAGAAGTAAATGAAAAACGACCTATATCAAATTATACTCCCCTCTTATATTCAATTATATTGAATGTGCTAAATATTTAGAGAGAATTGAGGTTTTATTAAGGATTTTTTTGGTTATGGAATTGATTTTTGTGGAAATATTCATAAAATATGAATGATTTAAAAAAATATTTGAACTAGTTTTCTCAAAATTTTGAGAATATATGAACTAAGAAGATGATTTTTAGTTTCCTGTGCTTTATTAAGAGTACGTGCGGGTAAAAGTTCAAATCAAAATATAAAAAGTTAGTTAGACAGTTTAAAAATGTTCATTAGAATATATAGTTAGTTTTATTAAACCCTAAAATAAGATTTAATAAGGTTGGTTGTGTTTTCATATGATAAACTTTTATGGAATACAAAGAGTATAGAAACTCCATGGAATGTCCATGTTGGATTTTGATTTAATAGAAATAAAATTTTCTATTTTGAAGGGTATATGACACCAAATTTATATTTAATAAGTGTTTTTAATATAATGTAGTTCAAAATCAAGGTAAATAATTATAAATTTTATAGTTTACTTTCAAATGATAAACCAAAGGGTTGTTCAACAAGGAAATTGAATGAAATGAATTTTATTAAGATCATATGGATCTAATAAAATAATGTGTATCTTTATATGCTTTATCTTATATGGTAAGAAAATTTATTTATAAGAAAGTAGTTGTTTTAAATAATAAAATATGTTGGTGTCTATGAAAAAAAATTTCCAATGTATATTCTCTTTAAATAAATAATATATTAAATAACCATTTTAACACAGAACACTGAACTAAATGAGTCAAGACATATTTGATGAATATTATTAAGTAATATAAAATTATAATACAAACTCTAGTAAATAATAATATATTAATTAACCAAAAATATCATATATAAAGTATGAAGGATAAATGAGATTTAATATTAAAATAAAGTGTCATTTCTGAAATAAAATTTTAAAAAATAATGTATATTTTAAAAAAATAATTAAAAAAATATTATATTTAATATTTCAGTATGTAAACTGATATATTACAAGTCTTTAAATAATGAATTTATAGGAAATTATATGAAGAATAATTAATGTTTAAAAACATCATTTTTCTATAGAATAAAATTTAATCTATAATTTGTATAATCATTTAAAAACTAATTTTTTTTTGAATTTTAAAGGGATAAAAAACATTTTTCTTATTCATATTATGAAACTTATCTTGGCATAAGTTTTTTATATTTTTCCAAAAAATAGATTTTTGGGTAAATAATGAAACATATCGACAATGGGAATTTTATTCCATTATCAGTATATAAACAAGACATAGAAATTTATAAAATATTTTTGTTAAAAAAATATTTATTTTGTTATTAAAATTATTCATTTTAAAATATTTACTATAGATTAAAAATCTATATTTTATATTTTAAAACTCAAGTAATATTTTTCGTATTTATTTAATATATAATATATTTATTGTATTAAATTTATTTTTTTAAAATTTTATATATTGAATCAGATAAATAGATAATTATAATAAAATTAATAAATGTGCAAAATTTATTTTTGGGCATAAAATTATGCTTCAAGGTAAATATTAGCTATCGTTGTAAAATAATTATTTTCCAATGAATATTAATTGTCAAAATATTGTGTGTTTATGAATTAAATGGATTTATTTTAAATAAAGATTATAATATGATTTCTAGACATAATAAAAATAAATTAGGACTCATTTAATTGATAATTAATGATAAATAATATTAATAGAACCTAATAGTTGTAAATTTTTCTTTGCAAAAAAAAACAAATTTTCAACACATTAAAAATTTTAATTTAAAAGTTAATATTTTCATCATTATAAACTGAATTAGGTTAAATGGATACCCAATTTGGATTTAGAATATTAGAATTGGGTAATAATGGTCATCTTATTTTTTAGTGATAAAATAATTACCATGATTATTTTTTTAATAAAGATTAATAAGGGTTCGATTGCTTAAGTAAATAATCTCAAATGTTTGATAAATAAATGGAAACTAAAACCTTAAGAAAATACTTTTTAGGTATTAAATTCATACCCACACATATCACCTAACATTTATCCACCCAATTTACCTAACTCACCAAACCCACCAATTACCCCATGTGATTCCACTCTTACCCCTTACCAAACTTTTGTTTCCATTTAAAAGGCCCTCTTTTTTATTATAAAATGAGATCACTAACACCAATTATATCATCCATATTAACCAAAAAAGGATTTATAACTTAATTCCCCATCCATATCAAAATAACTTGCAATTAGTTCCTAAGCCTCTGAGGAGTCCTACCATGCTTTAATAAGATACTTAGCATGGTAAGGGTTCTCCTCCGCTTTTTTTCAAGTACATGTTTGTGATAATATATTTTTATTTACATATGACAGTGCTTACCTAGTCCTACAATAAATACTTAACTATATCAATTATAACTTGATAAAGATATATTATCATTATATCTCATTAAACCCATTTCATAATTCTTTTTATAAAGTCATAATGCTTTTGAAATAACTCATTGATTCTCTCCCTCTTATTTTCAATTAAAATAAATTCTTTGTTATAATCCCATTTATTCACTTTTTTTAAGGATTACATGTGTTCATAATAAATCCATTTCTATCTATTGAGTATATACCAATGAAATAACATCTTTATCTCCCCTTAATACATTTCCAAAATACCTTTTTGATAAACATCATACTGTCAGAATCACTCCTTCATTTTTCTTGTAATATTTTCATTTTGTTAGGGGATTTCTTAACAAAAATATTTTATTATGTCATAATCAATTCAATTTTATTTTAATATTTTTTTATTTTTTTATGCTACACTATTATTTTGTTATGTTTTATTTTTATCTTTTTTATAGGGATATCAAATTTTACACCAAAGTATCATTCCTTGATAAATCTATTGTTTCATAAAAAATACCATTTTTTTTAAAACAATTACCATATCTATTAATTGATTTTATTTCTTGTCAAAAAATTCCTTCCCTCTAATGTTTCTTCACATTTTTTCGAATCTAATATTTATTATTTTCTAGGATTCTCATAACAATATTACCCATTATTAAATGGAATATTTTTACTCTTTTTATGATGTGGGTTTTCAAACAATGGTGTTTTAGAGTATTTCATAGAAAAAGGGGATCCCATTTATTCAAAATCAAAAGTTTTCTCTTAAACTCCCTATTTTTTTGATATCATTTATTTCATTCAAGTATATTTTCTTTGTGAGAATTTATAATTAGATTTTCAAAAGTACTCCCACTCCCTCCTCCAAAATGTTTTTGAAAGTAATTTTTAAATCATCATTTATAACAATGATTAAATTGTTTTGTGAAAACTTTTTCACTTATATTTTTTATAAATGGTTTATCCTTTATGAATTTAAATTTTTATCATCCTATAAATTTTAATATTATATGATTGTTTTTTTAAAATGATATTTTTTATATCCTATATTATTTTAAGTGTATTTTATGTTATGTTTTTCTATAATGTTTAAGAAACCAAATTATTTTTTCCCTAGGTCCTTTATGATTTGTTTATGACTAATTAAAAGTGAAAAAATATGTATCGATGATGAAGGGTGGGGTACTATTTTACCCTAAAATTAATTTATTTAGGATTATATCTCATTAGTTGTGTATATAATGAGTTTGTTCACACAAACATGGGAACCATGGGTTTGTTCACATTTTCAAGTGTGGGAAAAAATGAGTTTGTTCACATAGTTGTGGGAATAATGGGTTTTATTATAATGGGTTTCCTATGAATTTGGTTTTACAACATTTCCATGTTGTTTATCAAGTTATTACTTATTTTCAATATTCATTTTATTCCCCAGAGATGATATGTTTTCAGGATTAAGACTTATTTTTAATGTATTATGAACCCTTATATCATTCTCACATGCATTATGATTATTGATATATATATATATATTGAGCCATGTATTATATTTTATGATTTATTATTAACCTATTTATGAGTTTATGTTACTATAACATGTTTTATGATTATCATTGAATGTATTTTATTATTTTATCAATATATTGATGTATTCACCATTTTCTCCTTCATGTTTTTGATTTGAAACATTATGATAATTTTACCCTTACCGAGTGTCTAATTTGAATCCTTTATTATTATTCCATTCCACATGTTATGAAGATGATTATATCTTTCTACATGTATAGAAATTTTCTAGAGGATCATGATTATAGAAAAATGTTTGTAAGTGTTATAAAATAATGTATTAATGTAACTAATATCCAAGACAATAAACCTTAAGGCCTTTGGTTTGTGTGAATTATTATGAGATATATTAATTAAATAATGTGATTAATTTATTATTTATGCCATGTTTATCTTGGGAGACATTAGTTGGTATTAGAGTAGGGTTTAGTTTTTTTAGATATCAGTTTAGTTAAATTTGAAATTAAAGTTAAATAAACTTAGTGAAAACCCTAGAGATTAGTCTATGTATGGGATGGTATCATTAAATATTGTTAAATTCTTGATTATGTGGTTTTACTTAAAATAAAATATTTTTCTTGATATTAAAAGTGTTGATTATTAACTCAACTACCACCTGATGCAAGTTATAGAGGCAAAAATGCAAAACAAATTTTATACTACTTGGGAATATAATTTCGTTAACCACACTCCCTTTACAAAAACAATATGAAACATATAAATATATTTTAATTTATTCAGGAGTTAGGTTATAGAACCAAATAAGAATATGATTATTGACAACCATGGTTTAATTGAATGAGTGATAGGCTAGTCAAATAATATCATAGTTGAATCGAAAGTATCATAAGCTGAAATTAAGGTATCATTAGATAATACATATTAATATTAATATTTCATATTAATTTTATAATTTAATATATTTTTTTCATAATCTTTTTATTTGTAGTATTTTGTTAGAAACAAGATCATGAAAATGATTCTGTGAAAGGTATGACTGCAATAGCTCAAAAATAAGTATCTTTAGGATAAATAGTTTTCTAGTCTTACCATGGATTAGTGAGGTGAATATATTATTAAAATATATATCATGTGTCTCTTATAGGTCCCATAGATTCTTAATTTAGAGAATTATAATTAAAATTGCGAGGATACAATTTATTTAATGGGGGATAATGTAACAACATGATATTTTACTGTATAATCTCATTAAAAATAATATATTAAATAGACTATTTAGAAAGAAAAATTAAACTATATGAGATGAAACAAATTAGATTAATATTATTAATAAAATAACAGAAAATTAAAAACCTCTATTAAAAAAAAATGTATTAACTTTACAAAAATTCTTACACATATAGGATAGTGAATAAATTCTATTTAATATTAAAATTAATTATTCTTTCTCAAATTTCATTTTTAAAGTATTGTATAATTTTAAAAAATATTTAAATAAAAAATTAAATATAATATTTTTGTATATGAAAAATATATTATCATTATATAAATTATAAATTGGTATGAAATAATATTAAGAACACTTAATGTTAAAAAACATCATTTTTCAATAGAATAAGTTTTAATTTATATTTCATATTTTTAATTTTGAAACTAAATTTATGAATTTTATAATCTTAATTAGATAAAACTAACTTCATTTTGGGACAAATAATGTAAAAAATAGATTATAATGTTTTTTTTGATATTTTTATAATAAAATTGATAATTTGTAAAATAGTGAAATATACCAATACTACGACTTTTATGCCATTATTACTATATAAGAAGAAATTAAACCGTTTTTGAACATTTAGATTCAAAAAAAATTATTTTATAATTTATGTGATCGATTTTAAAATATTGATTATAATTTATAAAATCTGTATTTGATATTTTATCTAACACCTTGAGACTTTATAGTTTATTTTTTAAATAAATCCAATATATTGGATAACTTGCGATGAACACAACACAGAGTATAAATGAAAATATTCATTGAATATATTTTTTAAACATGACTATTATAACCTAGATGTTATGTTGGTGGGTATGAATAATAGGAAAACACTTATTAAACTTATATGGATTATACAAGTATAAAAAATTAAATGAATATATATTGATTGGAAATAAAATTAGAATTATTGTAATGAAATATAAATGTTTTTGAAAAAACTATATTTTTCTAAAATGCAATTTAGTCAATCTTTGAACGCATAATTAAAAAATTAATTTTTACCAATTTTTTATAATTTATTTGATAAAAGGATGTTAATTTTTTCAAATAATAATAATATAATTATCTTGGGGTATATTTTTGTGATTTTTTTGAAAAGTTTAATTTTTCAATGAATAGAGTAAAATATTGATTTTATATAGAAGTTCATTTTTATTTAAATTATTTGCAAAGTTAAGTTATATTATAAATTTATTGTAATGTAAAATTAGTAATATTATATTATAGTCAATACAATTTAGGTCATTTGAATCAATTTCATATTGAATTTTGATATTAAAACCTTATATACTTAGGAAATGTTTCTATTTGGAAACCCATTTTTCATCGCATATTCATATATAATTTTAAATTGGTCCCTTCCAATTATGAGAATTTATTTTGGATAAAATGGATTAAATATTTAGAATTATCATAATTCATATTATCAAATGATTTTAATATAAATTTTTTACCATTATGATTAGTAAAATAAGAAAAAAATGATTTCCGTAGTTAAGGTAAAAATGATTTACTGAGGGTAAAACTAATCATATAAGAGTAAATATGACTTAAAAACTTATCCAAAACCCATTTTATGAACATATTTGGACCTTATCACTTATAAGGTTTTATAATGACCCATTTTATGTCTATTTATTGATAAAAATGTGGGTTTATTTGATTCTTTTCAAAAATTATATTTGTTTCCTCTCCACCACTTACAGAAGGCCACCCACTCTAGTCCCATATTCACACATAAAAATCCATTTTATAGGCCAATACCTACCCAAATAACATTATTCCACCCATCATGGAATCATATATCCCTTTTTTTATTATAAATCCATCATATAAAGGATTTTTATCCAAACATAAATGGGTCGCTCGAAGAATATGTAATGTTCTTAAAAATTCATTTTTATTTAATTTATTCTTCTACCTGCTTAAAATATTATTAAAAAGGATAGTATAATATAAAAAGATTCTGTATACTAAAATTTTACTATGTTAATTTCATGACTTATATCAATATCCTCCTTTATCAAATGTGAAATGAAACTGGCAAATCATGTGTACTGTAGACTACTGCCTCATGGTATGATATAATTCATTTTCCGTCACTAAATTTGAATGATGGATATAATGATATATTTAAAATATTTATAAGATATTAATGATAATATTATACTTATAGAATTATAATATTTCATATAATTCTTACATTCTATTCCATTTAAAATACAATAATGTCATTTGTGTGTATAGTAGACTACTGCCTCATAAAGTGATGCCATTCATTTTTTCACTTACGCTTTACATGAATGGAAATAAGGATAATTTTTTTGAATATATATATATATATATTATAAATATATATATATATATATTAAATTATATAAACTCATGAAAATTAACAAAACATACACTCTCATACCATATCACTCATTAATGTAATGATATCTTCACTCATGCATACATATGACCTACCATCTCTACGAAGTGATGTGAATCATTTTCTTTGATTAACATTAAAGAATGTTTATAATAATGTATATAATGATTAAATATTATATTTCTAACATTATTATCATTATTTATATGATATATTTATATACAATGTACATGAATTAGAACTTTCATGACAAAAAACGCATGATAAAGTAAGATAATTAATTCACAAGACAACGAGAATAATGAAATATTATTACGAATGGGTGGTAAAATGTAATAATAGAATAATATACGATATTATAAATATTAATATGTTTCTCTTATAAATTAATAACATTATTAAAACCATTATATAAGAGGTTAAATCACATCCCACTAAATTAATGATTAACATAATGGATTTTGTCTCCAATTTCATTTCATTGAGACATATTTTTTAATATTCACCTATACAATTTTATGTGGTGTATATAATAACAATTATATGTATTTAAATTGAATATTTATTAATTAATTTTGAGTAATGTTTCTTTAAAGTTTATTCTATAATGGTTTAAAATTTAAAAGCTTCCAAAGAGGTAAAAAAATTATTGTACAATTTCACCTTCTTTTGTGATTGTTTACATTCTCTTGAAAAAATCACTTTATCATATAAATTTTTCATTATACACTATATTTATCTTAAATATTTATATTATTGTATGATTGATAAGATTATTTTATAAATCACATACCATTTTTAAATATCATGTTTACTTTAAATGTTATATATTAACTTGGGAAATATTGATAAATTTGTATCCATTACTCAATATGGATATTTGATGATAAGAAATATTGATTTGAGGATAAAACTAGTTATTAAATATATTATAATTATTGTGGACATGTATTTATATGTGGGGATCATTTATAGATATCCCCTCGATGCGTCGACATGACTCATGATTTAGATTAGTTGGAAAAATCATATGGGTTTTTATCCATTGTTTTAAACTGTCACGTGAAAATTTATTCATTGTAGAGGTATCACGATTCAAGAGATCATGAAGTCCAATAATTAAGAATTTATTTAATTTAGAATTCAGTTATTATTATTATCCTAGATATTTTCACCTTTTTATTATACCAAGATGCATTTTTATCATCCCATTACCTTTATAATAGGTACATTCTAATCCTAGTTGTGGTTTTCCTTCTTCCTTGTTTGGGTAGGGTCGAGAAGATATTTAGAGTACACCGATGATGGTGAATTCATAGATTTTTTGGAAATTTCTAGCAAATAAATCTCTTAGAATTGCATTCTACAGGAGAATTACATATTGTGTAACATGGTTACAAGACATGTAAATCATAAAAGACAATGAAACCCGTTTTTAATAATAGGTGATGGGGTTTTTGGACATTTCGGTATTTTTCAATTAAAAGATGTGTAATTGTGTTACATATCATGTAATTTCATGATGATTGTTTTTAAATATGTATCCCAAATGATTTATCTTTTATTATTCCTCAGGACTTCCTTGCAGTTGACCTAGAGCCTTCCCTAAATTTTTTTTGGAGCATCAAACCCCTATGAACCATTTCTTTTAAAAAATGAATGTTGTTAAAATCATGGCTATAAGGCCCCGACCTTAAACCTTACTTAATATTGAATTAAATGAATAATTCACATTGAGGATCTTTTCAGGTTTAGAGTTTTAGAGAATTAGAACGTAACTATTACATCTCAAAAGATTACAAAGTAGACACTTCTACTAAGTTTCCATAATAAAAAAACTCTTAAAAAGAAACATGTCTAGTTCCATGTTTTATATAGCATGACATTCCCTTGATCCCATCCTTGACCTTATTCCACATTAAGCCCTGTGAAAAACATTTCAAAAAAACATGGGGTGAGCATAAAAAGCTCAGTAAGGGATACACAAAGAATGATAACTGTTAGTTTTTCAAACATCAAGTAAACCATGTATACTCTATTAAAGTAATAACCTCACCTTCATGAAGTAGTAAAAACTCTTCACTGAATAAAGTATCATTACTTTACTTTTTGTAACCAAAGGATTACCATAAAACCCATATAAAGAACACATAACATATATAAAGGTAACTTGAGACATAAAAATACTTAAGTGGAATGACCATACGGTCGACTTCCACACATATCACTTAATGGAATAGCCATACGGCCAATTTCCATACATACATAATGGAATAGCCATATGGCCGACTTCCATACCCAATGCATTGGAGGTTATAACGTAACCACCCGTCCTAGTATTCACGGCACCACCCGTCATATGGTTTATCACGTAACCACCCGTCAAATGTCCAAGTACCAATATAAAATCATAAAACATAAAACCAATATAAAGGAATGATAAAATTTTCACATTTCAATCACGATATATTATAATAGAATCCTTTATCAAAACCATTTTCAATACCAAAATACATATAAGAGTATATGCTATTTATTTTATTTTAAAAACATTACGGCTTGTTGAGGAAGCCAAAGACCAAATAATACTCGCGGCGGCGGAAAAGGTCGTTGTCACCGCGTACGTTAAAAAAACATTCCTTTTTGTCGTTTAGTAAAACGCTTCGTAGAAAAAGATTCCTTTTGTATAAAAGTAAAAGTAAATGGGGTTTATACACCGTATAAAAGAAAGTTGTGTATAAAACGAAATATGCCTCAATGAAAGGAGATTGAGAGGAAGTCCCTTACCTCAGGTCCGACTTGACTCAATCGTTCTTTAACATCCTGAATAATAAAATTGAGTTAATTTCTACTTGATTAAGAACCTTTTTAAAGTTCATTATTCCTTTCATATCACTTATTGACATGTTGTAACCATTTATGTTAATAATGTTTGTTTTGTCGATATTCGGTTCTTAAGTCGAAAGTGGACTTCTTACAATTACATGTTGTTCGTGTGGTCAAAGGTTCTTTATATCCAGAATGACATTCCTGATTTGGATAGAATATATATCATATATATCCAGAATATACATGTACTTATAATATTACATAATCATTTAGAGGTAAGAAATGAAATGCACCATTCATGGAGACGGTAAGCCGTACGTACGCATGAACACTATTTTCATTTCTTTGTCATATTAATGGAATTAAAACTAAATCAGAGGTATGTATATTTTAATTCCAGAATTATATTCATCATTCAGATGTATCATTCATTATATATATACATTATATACATGTACTTTTAATAGTACATTACATTTTGGGATAAGAAATGAAATGCACCATTCATGGAGACGGTAAGCCGTACGTACGCATGAACGCTACTTTCATTTCTATCTATTACTTTAATGGAAATAAATTATAATGATATAGAGGTATATTATAATTCCAGTATAAAATCATATATAATAACTTTAAATCCATCCTTTACACGTCCCACATATGGCATTAACGAATCACATCACTTTGAGGGGGCGGTAGTCCGCACTTCCTTAAATGCAGATATCGTGTTTACCCATAATAGAAACCATAAAGGTATGCCCAAAATGAAAAATACATAAGCTTAAGGAAAACATAAACATATTATATATCATATATAAATATAGTGTCATCTTAATGGCCACCTTTGAAGGTGTTAAAAGAATGTTGAACAATCATCGTTTCGGGAGGCAGAAATTCGCCATCCACGGAAATACTATGTTCTTTAACCATTAGATGTAGGTGTGTGTAAGTGTAGCTCGAATACTTATTAGAAAAACATCCTAGTATATTTCGGATACTTGATTTGTTACAAAAGAAAATAATAAAAAGAGTTTAGGGGGTTGGAGAAGCAAAATAAAACAAAAGGACTCAAAAGAAGACATTACCTTAAAATCGGGTAACTCCCCTTGGTTTGAGCTCAAAGGCTTCCTTGGGAAGACTTCTGCCCAAATTGAGGCTTCAAGGAGTAAGAGAGGGATGTGGAGAGCCAAAATGGGCAGGGTTTGGCCGAGCAAAAGGCTTTGGGAGTGTGGCAAAAGAGGTAGAGGTGGGGGCCTTTTATAAGAGGAGAGGAGAGGCACTATTGGAAAGTAAAGAAATATTACTTTATTTGAAAATGAGTTCCGGATTTAAATGGTCCCACATTGATATAATTCGAGGATAAGGTGATAAGAGTTCTAAATCCACCCATCCAATAGGTTTTGGACATGTGTAGGTCATAGATTTTACATTATCTTTTCATTTTATTTAAATCCTTTATTAATGAGGTAATCGCTACATCATTATGATGTCATAAATAAATTAATTTATTTAATGTCAAAAAATTATGAAAAAATACTATGATGTAAGAAATAGTTTTAGCTTTCCAATGAATATTTATAATCAAAAATATGACTTTTATAACCCCATTTAAAAATTGTTTTCGTAAAATATATTATGTTTGTGTCATTTTTACTTTTACATTAAATAAAAAGTTATTTATGACATTTCCCAACCAAAGTGGTTCCATGGGGTCCCCAAGTTGACCCATGGATTTTATTGGTCGGCCACGACACAACCAATGAGGGTAGGACATGTGTCAAGCTCATCTCATTTTATTAAAGCATTATTTTTACCTTAAACTACACTAATTACCTCTAATCGCGATTAAAAACTTAATAAGTTACTATTCACCAAAAAATTATTATAATCTCATTAAACCAAATTTTACTTTTTAATGACAACCAGGTATGTCGGATTTTTGAAATTCAAAACACAGATGTGGTAAAATTTCATTTAAATGAAAAATCAGTTTTTATAAGTACCACTTAGTGGTTTCACTATTCATCAAAAATTGAAGTTTTTCAGAAAAATACCAAAAATTCACCCTAAGCTGTATTTGATATTCCGAATTCAAAAATGAAGTACATTTTACAAAATTCACAACATATAAGTTTCATTAATTAATTTAATAATTAATTCCTGCTGTCAGATCAAATAGCGTGTTTTTATGAAACAATAAGTATCAAAAGATTGACAATAGTTTATGTCCGATTTCAAAGTAAAATTAATTCCAACGACCAATATTGGATTTCATGGTAAAAATATTTTCTATTTTCACTTTAAAACGAATTAAAATGATAATATAATCATATAAATAAATTATATTAAAAAGAGGTTTTGAATTAAAATACAACATTTTACACTATTCATTAAAAAAATGAACTTTATCGGAAAGATACCAAAAATTTACACAAATTAAATTTTGATTTCCCGATTCTAAAGATAAGTTATATTTGGTCCAATATAATTTAAATGATTGATCAAAACTATATTTAATGACGGTTCTCCGTCAAAAGGTGATAAGTGAACCCTTAGTGAAAATTAGTGTATAAATGCCTAAAATTGAATCCTTTTCGTATTTTAAGCCTTTATCCTTTATTAGATAAATGTAAAAACATTTAAAAAACATATATAATGATATTTTAGTTATTTCTATCCATTCCCGCCAGTACAACGACTACATGTTAACTAACATTTAAAATAATATTATTTTATTACTAGTGTGCAACGTAAGTTTTCAAAGAAACTCATCGTTGCGTATCAAGTACGCTATCGAACATAGAAACCCCTTTTAATTAAAATCAATATTTAATTCATAAGTATTAATAAATATGAAAATTCTTTATTCTTTATTTACCTGGGATGTTACATCCTTCCCCCCTTTTGGGAATTGCGTCCTTGCAATTTTATTCACTTATCAAAATAAGTGGGGGTATTTATTCCTCATAGCATTTTCAGATTCCCATGTTGCCTCTTTAATCACATGGTTTTCCCACAAAACCTTTACCTGATGAATCACCTTATTTCGTAACACCTTCTCCCTGTGGTCAAGAACTTGGACTGGTTGTTCTTCAAAAGATAGGTTCTCTTCCAGCTGAACTACTTCTGGACTCAAAACATGAGATGGATCTGGCATATACTTCCTCAACATCGAAACATGAAAAACATTGTGTACCTGAGATAAACTCGGAGGTAAAGCCACTCGGTAAGTAACTGATCCAACTTTCTCCAGAATTTCATATGGTCCAATAAACCTTGGACTCAGCTTTCCTTTCTTACCAAATCTCATCACACTTTTCCAAGGAGAAAACTTGAGAAAAACATGATCACCTACCTCGAAAGATAGATCCTTCCTCCGGTTATCCGCATAACTCTTCTGCCTGCTTTGAGCTGTTCTCATGTGCTTCTGAATCAACGGAACTTTTTCTGCCATCTCTTCTACCAATTCTGGTCCCATCAGCTTCCTTTCACCCACTTCATCCCAAAATGCTGGAGTTCGACACTGCTTCCCATATAATGCCTCAAATGGTTCCATTTTTATACTGGAATGAAAATTGTTATTATAAGAAAACTCAACCAAAGAAATATGTTGGTCCCAACTTCCCTGATAATCCATCGAACAAGCTCGTAGCATATCCTCCAAGGCCTGAATTGTTCGTTCTGACTGCCCATCTGATTGAGGATGAAAAGCTATACTAAAATTTAATTCAGTACCCAATGACTTCTGAAGGACTTTCCAAAAGTTAGAAGTAAACCTGAGATCACGGTCAGATACAATGGAGAGAGGAACTCCATGTAACCTGACTATCTCTTTAAGATACAAACATGAGAGTTGATCTAGGTAAAAAGTATCTCGTAATGCAAGGAAATGAGAAGATTTAGTCAAGCGATTCAACAATAACCCAGATTGCATTATTACCTCGAGATGTCCTTTGTAATCCAACAACAAAGTCCATGGATATGTTTTACCATTTCCACTCTGGCACTGGTAAAGGCTGAAGCATCCCTTTAGGTAACTACCGCTCTACTTTAACCTGCTGACAAGTCAAACACTTCACAGTAAAATCAACAATATCTCTTTTCATTCCATCCCACCAGTAATACTCCCGCAGATCTCTGTACATCTTAGTACTGCCAGGATGAACTGAAAATGGAGAACTATGAGCTTCACATAACAACTCTCTCTTCAACTGTGAATCACAAGGCACACATAATCTCTTCCCAAACCTCAAAACACAATCATTATCAATGTTGAATTCAGGCAACATACCTTTCTGAACCAGCTCTACCTTTTTCTGCAACTCGCTGTCTTGATTCTGTGCTTGCTTGATTCTGTCTGATAGAGAAGATTTCACTGATACCTGAAACAAAATAGAAGGACTTCCTGCACCAACAACTTCTATTCCAATGTTCATCAAATCAAAAACCAAAGGACCTTGTTCCAAACACAACATTGCTAATGAAGAAAAACTTTTTCGACTCAAAGAATCAGCCACTTTATTTGTTTTTCCCGGATGGTAGTGAATTGTACAATAATAATCCTTGATTAATTCCAGCCATCTTCTTTGTCTCATGTTCAATTCTTTCTGAGTGAATATATACTTTAACCTTTTGTGATCAGTATATATTTCACACTTTACTCCATACAAATGATGCCTCCAAATTTTTAAAGAAAAAACAACAGTAGCTAATTCCAAATCATGTGTAGGGTAATTTACCTCATGAGTTTTCAACTGACGTGAAGCATAAGCAATTACCTGATCATTTTGCATAAGGAAACAACCAATTCCCTTCAACGAAGCATCACTGTATATAAAAAACTCACTATTCCTGGAAGGTAGTGCCAAAACTGGATCATTCACCAATATTCTTTTCAACTCTGGAAAACAATCATCACATTCTTTTGTCCAGATGAACTTAACACCCTTACAAGTTAGCTTAGTCATTGGACTAGATAACCGTGAAAAATTTCTAACAAACCTTCGGTAGTAACCTACCAAACCAAGAAAACTACAAATCTCGGTTACATTTGTGGGTCTTGGCCATTCTCCAACAACTTTTGTTTTAGTAGGATCAACAGTTACGCCATCTTTTGAAATAATGTGACCCAGGAAAGAAATTTGTTGTAACCAAAGCTCACAGTTGCTGAATTTTCCATATAGTTTCTTTTATTTTAAGGTTTGAAAGATAACCCTTAAATGACTTTCATGCTCCTCTTTACTTTTAGAAAACACCAAAATATCATCAATAACACAACCACCACTTATCACCCGATTCAACTGAGCCATCACTGTAGTAAACTGCTAAATTCGGATTCTGACCATCTCAGTATATTGATTTGGAAGTTCATTTCCCTCAGTATGCCTTCCCAAAAATAACTTCTCTGTTTCCTCTACGAAAAACCATTCTTATCATAGAAATATCTTAGGCGAAGCAACATGGTAATCTTTAAATGCTATATCATTTCAATCATATTATAAATTAACTTATAATTTAACAATTTTCTAACTCCTAAAGTTGTCTAAACCGACCTCTGATACCAACTCTAAGGCCCCGACCTTAAACCTTACTTAATATTGAATTAAATGAATAATTCACATTGAGGATCTTTTCAGGTTTAGAGTTTTAGATAATTAGAACATAACTATTACATCTCAAAAGATTACAAAGTAGACACTTCTACTAAGTTTCCATAATAAAAAAAACTCTTAAAAAGAAACATGTCTAGTTCCATGTTTTATATAGCATGACATTCCCTTGATTCCATCCATGACCTTATTCCACATTAAGTCCTATGAAAAACATTTCAAAAAAACTTGGAGTGAGCATAAAAATCTCAGTAAGGGATACACAAAGAATGATAACTGTTAGTTTTTCAAACATCAAGTAAACCATGTATACTCTATCAAAGTAATACCCTCACCTTCATGAAGTAGTAAAAACTCTTCACTGAATAAAGTATCATTACTTACCTTTTTGTAACCAAAGGACTACCATAAAACCCATATAAAGAACACATAACATACATAAAGGTAACTTGGGACATAAACATACTTAAGTGGAATGACCATACGGTCGACTTCCACACATATCACTTAATGGAATAGACATACGACCAATTTCCATACATACTTAATGGAATATCCATACGGCCGACTTCCATACCCAATGCATTGGAGTTTATAACGTAACCACCCGTCCTGGTATTCACAGAACCACCCGTCATATGGTTTATCACGTAACCACCCGTCAAATGTCCAAGTACCAATATAAAATCATAAAACATAAAACCAATATAAAGTAATGATAAAATTTCCACATTTCAATCACAATATATCATAATATAATCCTTTATCAAAACCATTTTCAATACCAAAATACATAAAAGAGTATATGGTATTTATTTTATTTTAATAACATTACGTCTTGTTGAGGAAGCCAAAGACCAAATAATACTCGCGGTGGCGGAAAAGGTCGTTGTCACCGCGTACATTAAAAAAACATTCCTTTTTGTCGTTTAGTAAAAAGCTTCATAGAAAAATATTCCTTTTGTATAAAAGTAAAAGTCAAAGGGGTTTATACACCGTATAAAAGAAAGTTGTGTATAAAACGAAATATGCCTCAATGAAAGGAGATTGAGAGGAAGTCCCTTACCTCGGGTCCGACTTGACTCGATCGTTCTTTAACGTCCTGAATAATAACCTTGAGTTAATTTCTACTTGATTAAGAACCTTTTTAAAGTTAATTATTCCTTTTATATCACTTATTTCCATTTTGTAACCATTTATGTTAATAATGTTTGTTTTGTCGATATTCGGTTCTTAAGTCGAAAGTGGACTTCTTACAATTACATGTTGTTCGTGTGGTAAAAGGTTCTTTATATCTAGAATGACATTCCTGATTTGGATAGCATATATATCATATATATCCAGCATATACATGTACTTATAATATTACATAATCATTTAGAGGTAAGAAATGAAATGCACCGTTCATGGAGACGGTAAGCCGTACGTACGCATGAACGCTACTTTCATTTCTTTTTCATATTAATGGAATTAAAACTAAATGAGAGGTATGTATATTTTAATTCCAAAATTATATTCATCATTTAGATGTATCATTCATTATATATATCCATTATATACATGTACTTTTAATAGTAGATTACATTTGGGGATAAGAAATGAAATGCACCATTCATGGAGACGGTAAGCCGTACGTACGCATGAACGCTACTTTCATTTCTATATCATACTTTAATGGAAAGAAATAATAATGATATAGAGTTAAATTATAATTCCAGTATAACATCATATATAATAACTTTAAATCCATCCTTTACACATCCCACATATGGCATTAACGAATCACATCACTTTGAGGGGGCGGTAGTCCGCACTTCCTTAAATGAAGATATCGTGTTTACCCATAATGGAAACCATAAAGGTATGCCCAAAATGAAAAATACAGAAGCTTAAGGAAAACATAAACATATTATATATCATATATAAATATAGTTTCATCTTAATGGCCACCTTTGAAGGTGTTAAAAGAATGTTGAACAATCATCGTTTTGGGAGGCAGAAATTATCCATCCACAGAAACAGTATGTTCTTTAACCAATAGATGTAGGTGTGTGTATGTGTAGATCGAATAATTCTTATAACAAAATCCTAGTATATTGAGGATAATGGAGTTGTTACAAAAGAAAATAATAAAAAGAGTTTAGGGGGTTGGAGAAGCAAAATAAAACAAAAGGACTCAAAAGAAGACGTTACCTTAAAATCGGGTAACTCCCCTTGGTTTGAGCACAAAGGCTTCCTTGGGAAGACTTCTGCCCAAAGTGAGGCTTCAAGGAGTAATAGAGGGATGTGTAGAGCCAAAATGGGCAGGGTTTGGCCGAGCCAAAGCCATTGGGAGTGTGGGAAAAGAGGTAGAGGTGGGGGCCTTTTATAAGAGGAGAGGAGGGGCACTCTTGGAATGTAAAGAAATATTACTTTATTTGAAAATGCGTTTCGGATTTAAAAGGTCCCACATTGATATAATTCGAGGATAAGGTGATAAGGGTTATAAATACACACATCCAATAGGTTTTGGACATGTGTAGGTCATAGATTTCACATTATCTTTTCATTTTATTTAAATCCTTTATTAATTAGGTAATCGCTACATCATTATGATGTCATAAATACATTTATTTATTTAATGTCAAAAAATTATAAAAAAAATACTATGATGTAGGAAATAGTTTTATATTTCCAATGAATATTTATAATAAAAAATATGACTTGTATAACCCCATTTAAAAATTGTTTTTGTAAAACATATTATGTTTGTGTCATTTTTACTTTTACATTAAATAAAAAGTTATTTATGTCATTTCCCAACCAAAGTGGTTCCCTGGGGTCCCCAAGTTGACCCATGGATTTTCTTGTTCGGACAAGACACATCCAATGAGGGTAGGACATGTTTCAAGCTCATCTCATTTTATTAAAGCATTATTTTTACCTCAAACTACACTAATTACCTCTAATCGCGATTAAAAACTTAATAAGTTACTATTCACAAAAAAATTATTATAATCTCATTGAACCACATTTCACTTCTTAATGAAAACCATGTATGTTGGATTTTTGAAATTCAAAACACAGAAGTGGTAAAATTTCATTTAAACGAAAAAATCAGTTTTTATAAGTACCACTTAGTGGTTTCACTATTCATCAAAAATTGAAGTTTTTCAAAAAAATACCCAAAATTCACCCTAAGCTGTATTTGATATTCCGAATTCAAAAATGAAGTCCATTTTATAAAATTCACAACATATAAGTTGCATTAATTAATTTAATAATTAATTCCCGCTGTCAGAGCAAATAGTGTGTTTTTATGAAACAATAAGTATCAAAAGATTGACACTAGTTTAAGTCCGATTTCAAAGTGAAATTAATTCCAACGACCACTATTGGATTTAATGGTAAAAATATTTTCTAATTTCACTTTAAAACCAATTCAAATGATAATCTAATCATATAAATAAATTAGATTAAAAAGGGGTTTTGAATTAAAATACAACATTTTACACTATTCATTAAAAAAATGAACTTTATCGGAAAGATACCAAAAATTTACACAAAGTAAATTTTGATGTCCCGATTCTAAAGAAGAGTTATATTTGGTCCAACAGAATTTAAAATATTGATCAAAACTATATTTAATGACGGTTCGCCGTCAAATGGTGATAAGTGAACCCTTAGTGAAAATTAGGGTATAAATGCCTAAAATTTAATTCTTTTCGGATTTTAAGCCTTTATCCTTTATTAGATAAATGTAAAAACATTTAAAAAACATATATAATCATATTTTAGTTATTTCTATCCATTCCCACCAGTACAATGGCTACATGTTAACTAACATGTAAAATAATATTATTTTATTACTAGTGTGCAACGTAAGTTTTCAAAGAAACTCATCGTTGCGTATCAAGTATGATATCGAACATAGAAACCCCTTTTAATTAAAATCAATATTTAATTAGTAAATATTAATAAATATGAAAATTCTTTATTCTTTATTTACCTGGGATGTTACAATGGCGTCTCTTTGTAGATAATTTTTCTTCATTTCTCTCCATCTCTTTATCCATTATTTCATTGGATTTTGATGGATCATCTTGAGTTCTATGGATATAAGCCCCATGTTACTGAATCCCATTTTTAGGTTGTGTTCCTAGATCTTCTTCATCTTCATCTTATTGAAGGGTTTTGTTATGGGAATTGGGATTTCATGAGGATGGTATATGGCTTTGTATTTGGTTTCCAATATAATTAACTTTTAATTACTTGATTGAAATTAGTTTTTTTATTTAAAATTAAATTGATTAATTTTAATAAATTACATTCAATCATTTTATTAAAAACACAATTCCAATAAATTGGTGTTTTGGTTCGCTTTGAAATAATATTGGAAAAAACCAAAATCTAGTTCATTGGGGTGTGACTGTGAAAAAGATTGAATTTGATAGAAAATATAAAATTTTGAATTAAATTACGATAAGATGATTTGATGGAAAATTGTGAAAAACCTAAATTCCAATGAACTTGGGATTTGATATTAAATTGATGGAATTATATGAAAATTAAATTTCTAGATTTAATTATAAAATTAGAATGTGAAATTTCATAGTGAAAATAATTTAAATCCTTGTTTGTGAAAATGGGTTAAAAATTGTTTTAGTGGAAACCTAGTGGTTTTATCTTTCTAAAATGGAATGTTTTTGATTAAAAACATGTTATTTTTATTAAGGTAAAAATTAGAATATTTTAAATAAGGGATAATAATTAATTTTATATTAAGTATTACTAAAATAAATTTCCTATCATTGTTTGTACTTGGGAACATGAAAGACTTAGGTAGTTAGTGTATTATATTAGATACCACATTAGAACATAAAACATTCAAAAACCTCACATTAAGACATCATGATTCCTTAGGCTATGGTGATGTGTCACCTCCATATTAGGTCCAAATGGGCATATGTACACATTTTTCATTTAAAAGTGTTGGGTCCCTATAGCCTAGAACTATCATACCTATTCTGTATATGACCATGTCACTCACTTGTTTGTATTTCAAATGTATATTCCATTATTATAAACTATTTTACATGCCTTGAGAATTAATGTAAATTATTTTATACAAACCTGTTTATTTAATCCATTTTGTGAAAAGTTCCATTTCTTTAAGGAACCCATTGATTAATGGTATATTAAATCTTTTGAAATTTATTTTCATCAGTTGAAATGTAAAGTATGAATTACTAATTTATTTTCTTATTATTAATTTAAAATCATGTTTTTTCTAAATATGTTTTTATAAATACCAAACCAATTTATTTAAAAAATTGAAGTAAATTCCTAGTTAATTTGATTTTTGAATATTGTTATGGAATATTTTAGGAAATCCTATTGGGATTTGGATCACCACGTACTTTTATATTTAGGTTTTTGTAGATTATCTCTTTCAAGGTTCGAGTAAGGGTAAATGATGACTTAGAGGTGGATATAACTATTGAACCTTGGACTTGGTGATTTGTGTCCTTAAGGACTTCAACGATTATCCTATTTTCTTACACTCTTATGGTTCTTGGTCTTGTTTATGCATTGTTGAATTCTCGAACATTACTATAGGGGGAGTTTCTTTTAATATTCATATTGTCTTGTTGTTTTACATCCATAATGTTTGTGGAAAAACCATTCCCACATTTATTTTGAATGATTCTAGGTGATATTCACTAACCCCTTGGTATTGATAAATCCTCTAAGGAAATTTATTGACTGGATCAATTATTGAGTTACTAGGGTACCTAGACTAGTTCAAGAAAACGTTGTATCAGAGCTCCAGGTTGAGCTATTTTCTAGAAGTTCGTATTCATCTGTGAAATATTTTCAGGACATTGGAGGTAGATATGATTAAATGATTGACTAGATCTCACTGTAATGAACCTTATTTCACTAGGTTTTGTTAAGAAAATAAGTCTTGTGGGTTAGTTATAGTGTTTTTCCTATTTTTATTTGGAATGAGTGAAATAAAAATCTAGTTTGTTTTATCATTTGGGATTAATTTCCCCCATTGATCTATTTGAAAATTATCTAATGTATTCCTTGTTGTCTGCTGATGTGGTGTATCATCATGCCTCTAATAAGGCATAAAAATTGAATCTAGGACAAAGATTATACTGAGCCAATGTTAGAGAATCCTATTCTGGACCCGAATATAGTTTATATGAATGTTCATTCTATCCATGCTCTAGTACATGCACCACTTCTAGTCCCCTTTCAAGATCCAGTTGTGCAAACATGGAGGGATGTCCTCAAAGTTAATTATCAAAAGTTTTTCCCCCATAATCTAGAACTGTGTAAAGGATTAAATGACCCTCAAAGAGGCTGATGGGTGGTTGAGCATTTTGGAATTCTTTTTTGGGTTCTTGGGCACACCTAATGAGATTAAAGTGAATTGTTCTAGCATTTTTATGGAAGGACCAAGAAAATGATAGTGGGAAAATATGGTGACATTGAAGAAGCATGATGGATTATATTTGGAGGACTAAAAGGTTCTTTTCACTGACTAGTTTTATCTATATTTTAGATTTTTGTCCATGTCTATGGAGTTTTTTAGATTTGAGAAGGCCGATAGAACCATGATAGAGTATGCAAACAATTTTGTTAAGCCTATGCTTTTTGAACCAGATATTGTATTGAATAAGAAGATGAAAGCTTGAAAGTTCGAGTTGGGAACTCATCACTATATTTATTCATATGTTTTATTACTTAATATTCGTTCATATATTGATATTGTAGATAGAGTACTTATGGTTGAAATATACCTGGCTAGTAAGTTAGGGTTATCAAGAGATTATTTCTCTCCCAAAGACAGTGTGAATTCCTTCAATGGAAAGAGAATGAATGATGATTATCATGACAATTATCTATAGAAATTTCATTATATACCTTATAAATTACCTTGAAGAGGTCATTTGGTTTTCTACCAGTGTGGAAAAGAAGGACATTCAAAGAGGGTATGCAATGAGGCACCCAAGAACAATGAATCATGATGATTTTTAGGTAAATTGCAATGATTATTCAATATTTATTCCACTAATCATAGTGTAACGAGATCATTAGATCATAAAAAAACTATGGGGTAATTATATTTTTCATGTGAAAAAGGGTTCTGATCCCAAACATTTGGAACAAAGCTTCTCCATGCATTAGAAAAGTCTCCAGAGGAAGCAGATATGAATCCAGCATCAATGATTGGTACCATCACTATAAATTCATCATTATTGACTACTCTATTTGATATTGTTGTGTCTAATTCACTTATTTAAACCCATATTTTTAATAATATTAATCTTAATTTGGATATTTTTTATTTTTCAATGGATAATACTACTCCCCTCTGTATGAAGGGAGAGCATGGTCTCTATAGTCCCTCTTGTATCTTCTCACTATTTTATGTTGATATTTCTTGGAGATTTATAGTTCTCTATATAAAACCTCTTGACTTAATTTTTAAGATGGATTGGATCATTCCCAAAAAATATTGAACTGAATTTTAGATGGGTATCCTTTATTACACCCAGTGGTGTGTCCCACGCCTTTCAAGGAGAAAGAGATATATGGTTGAGTAGGGATGGAACTTATTATATGGAGTTGGGGAAAGGGATATCAGTGTTTTCCTTTGATATAGAGGTTGAATGTTTGATAAATCATCTCCCTCAAATTGCCATCAAGTTTATCGACTTGTTTTCTTACGAAATATCTAGTTTTACATTCACTTAGTGTCTGGTACTCAACCACATTCTATTCCCTTTTACTACAAGGGAAATATTGAAAAGAAAGAGTTGAAGTCCCAATTGTATGATCATCTTGAGAATAACTTTATACTCATGAGCGTATCACCATTAGAGGTGCATGTTCTCTTTTCGGAGAAATATGAGGGTTCATTTTACCTATGTGTTGATTACCAAAAACTAAATCAAGTTGTGGTGAAGAAAAAGTAACTCTTTCCATGGATTAAAGATCTATTTTATTAGTTGAAGGTGGATAAGTTGTTCTAGAAGATTGATCATTGCTCTAGTTACCATCAATTGAGGAAAAAAGAATTTGATATTCAGAAAACAACCTTTCAAAGCATGTATGATCATTATGAGTACCTTCTCATGCCATTTTGGCTAACAAATTCTCTTATAGTTTTATTAGATTTTATGAAAAGGATTTTCCATGAGTACCTTGATACATTCATGGTGGTCTTTTTGGATTATATCTTCATTTACTTTATGTTCGAGGAGGATCATGTGCATCAATTGAGGATAGTTCTTAGTTTTCTGAGAAATGACAATCTTTATGCCAAGATTTTAAAATGTGATTTTTGGATTTAGGAGGTCAAAGTATGGTGACACGTTGTACCTGAATAAGGAATACTAGTTGATCCTGATAAGGTGAAGGATTTTATGTCTTGGAAGATAAAACAAAATGTCTTTAAGATTCAAATCATTCCAGGATTAGCTAGATATTATCATCAGTTCGTAAAGGACTTCCCAAAGTTATCTTCTCGGATGGATGGTATAACATATATAGGAGGGAAGTTTTCTTTGAATGATATATGTAAAAATTATATTTTTGAGTTGAAATTACATTTCACTACTACACCGGTGTTGACTATTCTAGAGGTTGGGAAGGGCTATGTGGTATTTTTTTGATGCATCAGGCTTAGGCCTGGGATGATTTTTTGAAAGGTGATAATGTATTCACTTATTGATCTCATCATCTTATGCCACATGAGAAGAATTATCTGACCCATGACCTTGAACCTGCCATTGCGATGCATGCACTTAAGAGTTGGAAGAATTACATTTATAGAGAAAGGTTTACCAATTTTTTAGACCAAAATAGATTGAGTTATATCTTCTATAAAAAATATTTAAATCTCTACCAGAGGAATTGGGTGGAATACCTACAACCTTTAAACTTCGACATCACCTATACCCTAAAAAAAGAGAATGTCACTTCAGATGCTTTTAGATGGAATATTCTTACCTAGGAAGTGAAAGAATCTTTATAAGAGTGAAACTTGATAACCCTTTTTTCATGGTTGCATATTGGAGTTCCGGAGAAAAGGGGCCGAGTTTTCTTTATCCAGCGTTTGGTTGAAATTCATTCTTCCCGAAATGATTCTTGAGGATCAATATCTTCATGATGAGTTCTTTAGAATTAGAGACTCTTTATGTTGGGGAGATAGTTTCCCAGTAGTTGTTCTCCAAAGATGGAATTTATGATATTAAAATCTTTTTGTGGTATCGTCTTCAGTAAAGAAAGTTGTGATTGGGGATTTCTATAGTTCCCAGTGGGTTGTACACCCAAAAAATAGGAATTTGTTATATCACATTCGGTAGAAATTCTGGTTTCCAAGTATGAGATGGGGAATTAAAAAATTCTATTTTCATTATTATACATTCTGGTAGGTAAAGACCAAGAATCAGAAACCTTCGAGTTTGGTTCATCCACATCCAATCCGAACTTGAATGTAGAATAAGATCTTTAGGAACATTGTGGTTGGATTTCCACATACCTAGAGAAATAATAATTTGATATGGTTTGTGACTAATATGTTGATAAAGTCAGCTCACTTATTATCGATTCATGATAGAGCCAAAGTTGAGGAGTTATGAAATCTATTTGTGAAAGTGATTGTCCTTTTTCACAGGGTTCTAGATACTATATTCTATGATAGGGGTCCTCAATTCACTTATAGTTTGTGGATATTCCTTTAGGAGAAATTGGGATCTCAAATCCATTTAAGTATCACATACTATCCATAGTTGGATGCCCAAACAGAAAGAGATATACATATTTTTGTGGATATGAATCTCTCTTGTTTTCTCGTCTTTTATGGAGCATGAGATGATCATTTGGGGATGGTTGAGTTTTCTTATAAAATAAGTTACTATTCCATGGTCAGGATGGATCATTTTGCGGGCTTGTATGGATGACCTTTCAAATAAATTCAATTTTGGATTAAGGTTGGTGAAAGTTTCTTGGATGGAAGAAGCCTCATACAAGAGACAACAACAAATATTAAATTGATTTTTCAGATAATGTTGATGGAATAGTGCTAATATAAGTATTATTTTGATCATTATCATAAACCATTGGAGTTCTCAGTTAGTGAACATGCTTTCTTAAAGGTTTAACCTTGATTGGGTCATTAATGGATTGGGTGGAAAGGGGAACTTGATACTCATTTTTTGGGACCTTTTTAGGTTATTTAGAAGGTGGGTAATGTTTATTACCTTTTGTCACTACCACCACAAATTATTTTGATACATAATATTTTTCATATATTTTAGCTCCAAAAGTACCAATCTAATCCATCTCATGTTCTGAGTTGGAGTGCACCTGAAGTTGAGCCTCATTTATCCATGACTGAGAAACTAGTCAGGATAGTTGATTATTAGACCAAGGTAATTCATGGGAGGATGATAACTTTGGTTTTTGTGATATGGATGAACATAACTAATTCTTATGAGTTTTAGGAGAGAGAGGCACTAATGAGAGGGAAGCAGACTAATATTTTCGGCATGGAAGTTTCTTCATAGAATTTCTAATGATGGAATGATTTTATGGAAGGAAGGTTGTAACAACCTGTTACCTTTATGATAGGTACATTCTAAATCTTTCTGTGGGTTACCTTATTAATTTTTTGGGTAGGTTTAAGAAGGAATTGGGATGATACCTTTGGTGGTGAAGTCATAGATTTGTTAGAAATTTACAGCACATAAATCAATTTTTTCTACAACCTATAGCAGAATCACATGCCTGGTAATATGGTTACATGATGTGTAAATAATAAATGATAATAAAATATATTTCTAATAATAGGTGATAGAGTTTTCAGAAATTTTAGGATTTTTCAATTACATGAAATGTAATTGGGCTACACTTCATGTAACATCATGATAAATTGTTTTTAAATTGGAATCTCAGATGATTTATCTTCTTTTATTCCTTTATATTTCCATACTCGTGAACTAGAGCTTTCCCCAGGTGATTTGGGTAGCCTCAAACCCCTCTATAAATTTTTATTCACTGATTGATTATTTTAAAGATCACAATGTGTCTTCCTGAGAAAGAATTATTTATTCCTCTCCACCTCTTTCTTCATTCCTTCATTTGAGTTTGATAGATCATCCTATGTTTGGTGGATCTAACCCGTATTTTGTTGAATCTACTTTCTTGGTTGAGTTAAATGATCTTCTATGCCTTCATTCATATTAACACGTTTCATTGTGGCTGTTGTACCACTATGAGGAAGGTTGGTGGTTCCGTCTTATGTTTCCAATTTACTTGACCTTTAATTTCATTATTTAAATACTTTTTGACTAAAAATTCAATTTTTTTTAAATTTAATATATTAATTTCAAACATTTTATTAAAAAAAATTTCAATATATTGATTTTTTGGTTTTATTTGGCATGAAATTTTGAAAACCCACAATCCTAGTGAATTGGGGTGTGTTTGTGGAATGGATGGAATTTTCTTGAAAAATTAATTAATTTAATTTACTAGTGAAAAGTTGATTTGATGTAAAATTATGAAAAAATCCAATTCCAATTAATTGGGGATTTGAGATGAATTTTATAGAATTATATGAAAAATAAATTGTTGTATTTAAATGTAAAATTGGATTGCGAAATTACATGGTATATTGATTTTAAATCCCTGTCTGTGAAAAAATTGCTTAAAAATGTGTTTGATGGGATCTTAGTGGTTTCATATTTTTGAAAAGGAATGATTTTTTATTAAAACCCATTACGGGGATTAATGTAAAAATTGGCATATTTGAAATGGGTGATGGGATATAATTTTATTTTAGGTTGTCTTGAAATAAATTTCACACCATTTTTTGTACTGGAGAACATGTAATACTTAGGTAGTTATCATGTTATATTGGACAAAAATTTTCAACTTATAATGTTTTAGAACCTCATATCATCATATCATCACTCCTAAGGTGATCGTGATGAGTCCCCTTTTTCTTAGGCCCATGGGGGAATATGTACATACTTTCTATTTTATAGTGTTGGGTCCCTATAGCATGGAACTGTCATTGTATTTGAAAAATGGAAATGGTTCGCACTTGATTGTATTTCAAAGGTATATGAAATTTGTTATAAATGGTTTTTCCTTCCATGATAATTTATATAAAATATTTTATATAAATGTGTTTATTTAAGACATTTTTTGAATACTTTTATTTTGGTAAAAAACCCATTGATTAAAGAAAAATTCAATCTTTTGAAATTTATTTTCATCATTTGAAATATAAAGCATGAATTTCTAATGTATTTGCATGTTATAAATTGTAAACCATGATCTATTTAAATATGATTTTATAAATTTGAAATCCATTTATTTGAAAATTGAAATTACATTCTTGGTTAATTTGATATTGGCATATTTTTATGGAATCTTTGGTTAAATCCAACAGGGCTTTGTATCACACTATACTTAATCCTTTGTGTGTTTGTAGATTATCTATTTCCAGGTTTGAGTAAGGGGAAATGATATCTTGGAGGTTGATATAGGTATTGATCCTTGGAATTGGTGATTTGTGTCTTTAAAGACATGGGTAGTTTTACCAATTTTCATGCAATCTTGTGGTGCTTGGGATTGTTTATGCCTTGTTGAATTCTGGTACATTACTCATAGTGAATATTCCTTTGATATAAAAAATATGTTGTATGTTTTTTTACATCCTCAAGATTTGTGGGAAAAATGTTCCCACATTTTTTTATAATGCCGGGTGATAGTTGCTGACCTATGGGGATTAGGAATGTTCTTTGAGTTATGTTAAGATTGGCACTATTGGGTTACCAGGGTACCCAGGCTAGTTTGTGACAATTTCATTATCAGTTCATTGATTAAATGGAATGTGTGTTCAATTAAGTTACCTTGACATATTGAATATCATGATCACGTTACTAAATAAATGAAATGTGTTTTTAGTAATTTATACTTACATATTGAATATTTTTTTTTAATAATGATAGATTCCACTGTATGTAACCCTTATAGAGAATTTTATCTCACCATTATTTTTTTTCATATGACCAGGTTATGAACATGAACACCTTGAGTTATTTTCATGGATTTTGAGAATTTAAATTTTTTATGTTTTATTTTATTTTAGCAATGTAAGATGGGTACCATGTCAACATATAGTTTTCCAATATTTTTGAATTAATCTATACTTTTTGAATTGAACCATTATATATATGCCAATGTAACAAATTAGGCACTGAATCTGGGTTACTTGAGTGGAGTTCTTTACTGTTTGTATCAGAGGATGTTTTTTAGAATCATTGGGAGAAATATTAAGGAAATAATAGATCTTGGAACATAAAAATATGATAGAATTTTAGTATAAGTATATAAAAACCTACTAAAATAATGTTAAGGAAGGTATTATGTTTTTTTCCAATAAATACATCCCTACTTCTATACTACAAGTGGATGTGGTTCTAGAATTGTTGTACTTAGGGGTAATAAATCCAAAAATGGTACATTAGGCTTAACACAGTCATCGGCTGATGTATGAGAATAAGCCTTACTAAACACCTTGTTTAAGACACACTGAGGACATGCTTAGGATAATTCACATTTTTCTTAGAAACTATTTTGTAGTATTAAAAATAATGATATTCCTAAATAAACCGAGTTTATGATTGTGAGATTAATAATTAATAATTTTTTAATTCATTTAAATGATAAAATATATTTAGAATTTTCAAATATGATTAAAAATTCATAATTTTATGAGAAAATAATGTATATACCATTTTTTTAAATGGATCCTAGAATGAAAAAGGGTATCAATACTCATGGCCAATGTAGATATTACCATACTAGGATTTCCAATACAGTTGTTATTGGAAGTAAGATGATCTTAAATATATTAGTGAAACTTAATCAGTTTATGAAAAATAAACTTTTCCAGATGGGGAAACCTATTCCACAATGAGATTCCCTTTTGTCGATCACTTCATTTGATAGAATTCCCATAATTTGGTGTGACTATTAATCCAATGTTTGATGAAAAATGGATTAAGTCTCTTTCGAAGATATTTATTGACTTAGTACGTGATGAAAAGGAAAAGGTTATAGTTTTAGTGTATTGTATCAAAGGAGATGATGAACAACAATGGTCATTGATCTAGAAGACTAGAGAGGAAGAGAAAATGAAATTCATGCAATGCAATTATTTTCAGGACACATTCTTTAAAAAGTATTACCCTCATGATAAAAAATAGAAATGTAGAGAAATTTCATTAACTTAAGTCAAAATGAATAAGAAAGTGGTGCTAAGTATGAGGAAAACATTACAAGGTTGGTCATGTATGATATATATTACATACACAATATGGTTTTAAATATTGACCATTTCTTTGAAGAGATTAATCTAAATATACGAAGGGTGCTGGCTGTTATAATTTTTCATCATATGATGAAATATTTTTATATGCCCTAAAAAGGGATAAATAATAATCTAGAACCTACACGTTCAAGGGAAATCAAGAAAATAAATGTTTAAATGAGAACTAGGGAAAATGGAATATGTCAAATAAATAGAATAGAATGAATAAATTTTTCACTTATGAGAACTATAGAAAGAATCATTCGGGGAACTGCTTGAGAGGATTGGGAGTTTATTATATGTGTGAATATAAGGTTCATTAGGATAAAAATGATAATGAAAGAAATAAAATAATCCTATTCCATATTTAAACTATAAGGACAATAGAAACTGTACAAAATAATGCCCCAAAAATTATGGGAATCTTCCATAGAAGAGGCCAATGGGAGAAGGCCAAATTTATGTTATTACTATAGCTAAAGTGGAAAAACCCAATGATGTAGTGGAATTCACTTTAATGATATCTTTAAATTTAGATGATTTTTTATTTTATTATGGATACTCTTAATCTTTTATATCTTCCATGTTTTTCAAGAAAATTAGAAATTTTCCTTTCATTTTAATAAGGGAATTTTCAGTCAAAACTATGTGTGGAAGTCTCACTGCAAAAAGGATGTGTACGGAAGTCCCCATTATGACACATAACCATTATTTATTTGTTGAAAATATTATCACAACTATTGTTTAATTTGATAAAATCCTTGGTATGGATATTGTTTCAAAATATGTTTCAAAAAATTATTATAAGAATAAGGAAATTATTATTCTTGATAAAGATGTATAAATCATTATATTTAGAGCATAGAAAACATCATCTGAGACATTTCTAGATCCAATGATGTAGTGGAATTCAATTTAATCATATCTTCAAATATATATGATTATTTATTTTATTATGGTTACTCTTAATATTTTATATCTTCCATGTTTTCCCAGAAAATTATAAATTTTCCTTTCACTTTATGAAGGGAATTTTCAGTCAAAACTAAGTGTGGAAGTCTCACTGTAAAAAGGATGTGTTAAGAAGTCCCCATTATGACACATAACCATTCTTTATTTTTTGAAAATATTATCACAATTATGGTTTAATTTGATAAAATCCTTGGTGTTGATAGTGTTTCAAAATATGATTCAAAAATTTATTATAAGAAGAAGAAAATTATGATTCGTGATGAAGATGTATAAGTCATTATATTTAGAGCATAGAAATCATCATTTGAAACATTTATATATCCAAACATATTTTTTCTAATGAATGAGATTATTTGGAAGGAAGATAAAGAACAATAAAACGATAGATAAGGTAATCTTAAAATTGAGGAGATAACGATTTTACAAAAATATATTGATGTATTTTCTAAGGAATTACCTAGACATCCCCCAGAGTGTGAAGTTTAGTTTTCCATTTATTTAATCAATAATGAAAGACCAATATTAAACAATACATATAGAGTAAAAAAATTATAATTAGTGGAGTGGGAAAAACAACTAGAGGAGTTGTATGATAAGGATTTATTCACTCTAATTTTGAACCATGGGGATCCCTTTTTCACTTAGTTAAGAAGAAATATGGATCCATGTGGCTGTACATTGATTATATAGTATTAAATAATATTACAATAACGAAAAAGTATTCCCTACCTAAAATTTATTACTTATTCAATCAAATTCATGAATAATAATAATTTTTAATGATTAAACTTCATTTAGGTATCATCAATTTTGAGTAAAAGAGGAAGATGTTTCGAATATAGCTTTCCGAGTGAGGTATGGACATTAAAAGTTTATAGTAGTGCTATTTGGATTGACTAATTCACCCTCTATTTTTGTGGATATAATTAACAGTGTATTCAAGAAATATATTAATTATTTTTTATGGTACTCAATGATGATATCTTAGTATATTATAATATCTAATAGGATCATGATAATCACTTATGGATTATTTTGATACTCTCAAAAAGAAAGAGTTATATATGAAATTTAGTAAGTCTAATTTCTTGATTTAATAATTTTATTTTCATGGATATTTTTTCTCCAAGGATAGAATATTTTTTGATATTATAAAGAAAAAGAAAATCAGAGAATGGACTACCTCAATGAAAATAACTGAGTAACATAGTTTCATTGGTTTAGAAGGTTACTATCAATGTTTTTTCAGAATATTTTCGAACTTTTAAACCCATTAACCAAGTTTATATATAGACGGGTTATGTTACATTGGAAAATGGAATGTGATGTATGTTTTGATGAACTAAAGAATATATTATTCAATGCACTAATTTTTTATCAACCATCTGAAAATGACAAGGTTGTTATTTATAGTGATGCATTGAAGACGGGGCTTAGTTTTTTTCTAAATAAAAATTGATATATTTATCACCTATTTATCAATTAAATTGAATAATAATGAATATATATGTCGAAATTATGGTCATGAGTAGGTGACTATAATATTTTCTTTGAAAATATAAAGAAATTATCATTATGGTGAAAGATTTGAGATATACACATATCCTAAAAGAATAAAATTAAAATTTAAATAGAAAAAAGATAAATATGAGACAAAAGAGATAGTTCAAGAAACTCAAATATTAGGATTTTTTGATATACAACCACCATGGTAATGAAAATAATATATCATATGCATTGAGTAGAAAAGATTGGGGATTTTGGACCAAAAAGAGGATTGAGAGGGATCCTATGTTCATGGATCTTTTAATGATAGATATTGAAATTATTAAGGAAGGATTGAAATAACTAATTTCTCCAATGATTGTGAAACTATATTTATTATAAAAGATAAAAAAATTTCAATCATATTATGAGATTATTCAGATGAAAATTAAAGTAATGAATAATGGAAAATTAACAGATATCATTTATGAAGATGATGTATTATCATTTGGAAAGAGTTTATGTATTACATCATTATGTGAGATAAAAAGGTAATTTTTATATGATACTCAAAACTTGAATTCCGTCATTTAACTTGTTAAAAATAATATGTATAGGGATTTGAGGGACCATTTTTCATAGGATAACATGATGTGGTAAATTGCAGACTATGTATCATGATGTTTGGTTGGTCAATAGGTCAAGGTTGATTTATAATACCCTAGAGAAGTTAAAAAACCAATTTTTATTTCTATGTGTAAATGATAGGACATTACTATGGAATTTTTCATATAACTAACAAAGAATCATTGGAAATATGGTGCAATATGGGTTATTGTTGACCGCCTAAACAAATATGCACATTTCCATTCTCTAAGAGAATATTTACCAATTGAGTGCATATCAAGGCTCTATATTAATTAAATTTTAATATGTAACACCCAAATATTTTAAATTATGTCTCATTTTAAATTTAATATTTTTGATAACTTATGTTTCACAAAAAACCATGTTTAAATGAATAGTGACATATAATTAGACATTATTATTCTAACACGACCATTATAAACTAGACATTACACCATCATGAATGACTATTATTAAGAAAATTATAAAAATTATATATTATATAATTAATCAATTTTTCTTACATACAAAGAAATTATTTTATTGAAATAAGATAAGAATTAATCAAATTTTATGCAATAAAAGACTATAAATTTCTAATAAGAAATTTTACCACCTTTTAATGGAGAACCAATTTTAAAACAAGTATTTGAAACTTTTATATTTTCAATTTTAAAAAATAAACTTATTCTTGAAAATTGTAATATCAGAAATTACATTGGTTCAATTGTTTGATATTTTTCTGAAAATTTTCATGTTTTAAATCAATTTTTGATATTTTTATAATAATGTTCTGTTAAGTCTCAGGTTTTTAACATTTTGAATAGTAACTTTACTAATTATTTTAATACCATGGTTAAGGGTTAATAAGATTATTAAGGGTAAAAATAATATTATAAAATTAACAAAACACATGTAAAAAAACTATTGGATGATTAAATTATATCCTTATCATATATGGTCCGAAATTTAAGCATTTAATGGACACTTGTCCATGAGTATGACATGGATATTATTAAAATAAATGAATATGACAAAATGGAACACTCACATTTCTTATAAATATAATAATTTTAATGTTGAGATAAATAAGAGAGAACTTTAATCAGAAATATTATATAAAAAAATAAAATAATTATCTAAATCAAATAAATTTATTTATTATTTAGAGTTATTATATATTTTCAATTAATGATGACAAAATAGGGAAGTAGAAATTATTTTTTTAATAGAAATATCAAATAAATGATATTAAAAATATTAAAATAAATTTAATCTAAATTAATTAAGGTGATAAATAAATTTTATGGACTAATATGAAATGTTAGGAGTATATTTAAGGGTTCTTTTCAATTTTATATTTATTTATAGATTTTATTTAAAGTTAAAGAAATTTATAGTGTCAAAAATGACACAATTGATATTTTATAATTTTTTTATTAAATTACTTAAAAATCGTATACATATTTAAAAAAAGTGTCAACTATAAGTTCTAAAATGTAATAAAGTTATTATTTACAGAAAATTGACACCACATAAGTAAATATTTACAACCTTTTAGTAATTAGAATATTATTTATATAATTTAAATTAAAGAGATTAGTTAAGGATAAACAAAAATGATAAATTTTAAAATAAAATAAAATCATGTACAAATTTTATTGGATGATATGATTTCAACACATACTCATATTATATTCTAAATAACTCTATTTTTACCTATTTTTAATTGAAAATCATTTCATAATAATTTAAAATTTTGAGTTTCCAAATGTGCCTCTCCCCTCTCATATAAAAGATCACCCATCCTTCTTATTTAATTAAACATATAAATCAATTTATATTGGCCAAAACCTACCCATTTTGCCTACCAAATTCCATAAATTCATCCTAGAGGCCATACATTAGGCATAAAGCCAACCTATGTAGGCCTTTTGTTCTAATCAAAAGGAGATACCCAAAGAAGTCGTAATTGTTTTATCAACTATTTCAAAGTTATTTTATTCTTATACATAAATTTATTAATTTTTTCCAAAATAAAATAATAATATAGAATATAATATATTATGAGGTGTTTTTATGATGATTGGAAACATATTCCTTCTTTTTACTCATCCTATAAAAAACAATAACACCATGCATGTGTACGTATAACATACTATCTCCACACTATGGTGTAATTTGTTTTTTATAACTAATTTATTTTCATGGGAATAATGATAAGTAAAATTGATATAAATAATAAATATGACATGATAATATTCCTATATAATTAATATACCATCAAATTCAATACAGTTTAACCATTAAGGGAGTGATACCGTCGCTCGTGCATACGTACAACCTACTGTCTCCATGATGTGATCAGATTCATTCTCAATGTTAAAAATTCAATAATGATTATAAAATGTATAATATGAGTAAATATAGTATTTATGAACTTAATATCATTATATATTTGATTATAATATATATTATGCATTAAAATCAAGAATAACACAGCAAAACATGCATCGGAAAACTAAGCAGTTAACACCAACAATAATGGTAATACTGAAATATTATTAACAAAATGATATAAGAGGATAAAATATGATATCATAAATTTACATATGGTCCTGGATAAATTTAATAACATGATTTCAAAATTATATATGAGGTTAACGTACCCTTTACTAAAGGAAAGTAAAAGTTAATTGTTAATTTCACAATCTCATTATTATTTGAGGTTGTTTGTATGTAAGTATCTACTGGGGAATCATTATCTTCAATGTCCATGTTTCCTAAAAATGTATTTCAAAATATTCTTATTATTACTTTAAAATATTTTAAATTCATTTATATAAATGTTTTCAGTTTTATAAAATGTTTTTAGAGGAACTGTTCTGTCGTGGTCCAAAAGAGGTACTTTATGAACTTTCCGAAAAATTGAGGAAGAAATATTTATTTAACTTATGTGGTGTGAGTGGATTTTCCCACGGTCATTATACATTAAATTTTTGGAATATTACCTTACAATCTTACAAGATTATTTTCAAAATAATTGGTTTCTTTTATAATTATTCATCTTTTAAAATATTTCAAAGTAAAAAAGGGATATTTCTCTTAAAGAGTTTTAATAATTATTTTCATCTATGTCAACAAAATTTGTTGGATTTTATATTTAATTGAGGTTGATTTATTATGATAAAATATACCATTTTTGTTGATTGTCTTATGATATGTTTGACTATGAATGTACTATTTTTATACCATTCATGTTTTATGGTTAAAGTAACAACATTTCATATTATATTTTTAATATAAATGGTTATATTGGTTTTGTTTTACCCTTTTAATATGAGGAATGCATTAGACTTAGTAAATGATTGGAAGTGCCCTCTATAGCCCATCGATGCATTATTAGGTCTCATGAGACAAACTAGTTTAGGTTTTTACCTGTTTATGTATGGTTTTGGCACAAGGCCCTAATGGTATGGTTATGATTTTTAATATTATACATTTCCTAATTATCAGATTAGTTATTAATATTAAATGTGATTATTCTTCTTGTAAAATATCCTTGTGAATGTTTAAATAGAGTTATTTGATTTATTATATCCATATTATATTGAATATTATATTTAAAAGGATTGTGTTTTAGTTTATACCTTGCCTTAAAATTTTATGTTTATTTATGAAATTGTCTACTATATTATATACCCTTATTGAGCACATGAGCTCACCCCTTTCTTATGTTTTACTTTTATTGGATGTTATAATGTGTATTACGACTCATATGTAGGGTTAAGCTAGGTGAATAATTGAATTATCTAAATATTAAATATGTTTTTTTATTTTTAATTGAAATGTAAAGTTTATTTTTATAATCTATTTTCCCAAGAATTATAAAATGATTGGTTCTTCAGGATTTGATTCCTTGTAATCATGATAATGTATTAAAATAATGCACTGGCTCCAAGCTTCTTAGGGTTAAGGCGTTACCGTTGGTATCAAATGAATTTTAGAAAAATATATAAAAACTAGATTAAGAAAACATAAATGAGGGAACATAACCATATGATATAATTTTAGGATAAGTATAGAAGAATGTCCTAAAATTTTGTTAATATAGAGATTATGTGGGTATTCCTAAAAAATACATCCTTTTCTAGATACTATAAGTGTATGTGGTTCTTGAACATATGTAAATAGGAGTAATAACTCTAACAAGGTGTTCTAGGTTTGAATTGGGGTAACCTAGTACATGAAAATGGGAATTACTATGCACCGAGTTTGACACTTCAAAGGGATATGATTAAGATAATTAACATTTTATTTATAAAATATCATGATGAATTTATTAGTACATATATCCCCAAATAAATCATTTTTATGATTATGATATTAGATATTCATAAATTTTTCAATTAATGAAGATCATATTTATAGTTTTTTTATTATACATTAAGATATAATCTAATATAGTATACACCATTATTTTTAAATGGCGTCTAGTGGAAGGAATAAAAATTGTATCAACTCACGTAATCTATGTAGGGATTTCCCTTCTATGAAAGATAATTATTTTGGAGTTAGAGTTACAACTGGTGCCTAGAAACGTATAACTATACTTTGATATTTGACTCAGGTTATGAACAATAACCTTACCTGTATGAATTATCCTAATCCACAACATGGAAGAACAATGTTAGACCGCTTCATGAGAGAACATACTCAAAAATTAAATGGAACTACAAATCCATTTATATCTAAAAAATGATAAGTTATTTAGAGAATATATTTTATTATTTGGGAAGGAATAAAAGGGGGAAAGTTGCAATGGCTGTTTATCATCTCTCGAGAGATGTGGATCAATGGTGGTCACTGATTTAAAAAAAACCGTAGAAAGAAATTTTAATTATGGAATGGAAGAATTTTAAATAAATTTTCTTCAAAAATTATTTCACTCATATATAGAGAGAGGATAAGGGGATACAATTATTGAATCTAATGAAAAAAGAATAATGACAATGTTTTAAATTATGAGTTCAATATTACAAGGTTAACAAGGAATTCTACATACTACATATGAAACCCAAAGAGTAATATTGATCATTTCATTGATGGTTTAAAACCATTTATCTGAAAGGATTTTTTCTCCCATACATTCTCACCATATGAAGATATAGAATTAGGTTCTATCGAGATAGAGAAATAATTTTCTATGTCGTATGACAGTAAGGGAAAGCAAGAGAAGAAGAGGATAGTGGAGCATGATATAGATAAATAGATAATGGGAAAGAAAGATTTTAGAACGTGTGATAATTTTTACATGAAACACCCTTCTACTTTCATTAAAGGAATGGGTGTTTGTTCCATGTTGGAGAGAAAGGTCACCAGGAACATGATTATAAGGGAGAGAAAGAAGTTTTAAATGTGAAATTCTACAATTGTAAAGAGAAGTGACTTAATAAAAATGATTTTCAAAAGCGTCAACAAAATATAGATCAGAAGGATAAAATGAATAATGGTAAAATATATGTTATTACTATGGTCAATGTGGAATAATTAATGTATTTTTGTTGTTAGATTCAAGAATTATGTTATTATATTTTGGTTATAAGAATAATGTGATATATAAGGATTGTACTGTTATACTTCTTCTTTAAGGGTTTCAAGGAATGAATGTTTTCATTAAAATTTTTAAGGTGATTAAATATTTCGTATGTTTAAATAAAAGATAGATTTTGTTATTTAGGGATTCTAATGTTATGATTGATTTTGGAAATTTTGAGAACTTTATGTATTGTTAATTTGCGTATAAGTATTGTGGATAATTCTAATGGATGGAATGGAGAAAGTTGAACACTGTATATTATTGTTTGAGATTAAATTATGATTTATTGGGTATTTTGGGATACCCATTTTGGTTTCAATAATCATTTTGAGGAATAAATAAATACATTTGAGCCCTATGATTTATCAAAAGTTCTTCGGGCATAAAAAATTCATGTTGAACATACATTTCTTGGTGAAGGGATAAAGTGAAATTAGATCGAAGGACAACCAATGGGTGAGATTATGCTTATGAAAAGGAAAAAAAATCAATTATGTACTTATCTGAATATTAAAATATTGTTTAAATCTAGGTAAAGTATCATGAAACCAAAAATTCTATCCCTGTACGTTTTTAAATGAATCAAAAGGTCCATTAGATCATTGCAGATTTATAGCTTTGTGATTGTTAACTTTATCCAAATCATGTTCTATATAACTCTCCATTAGAACATGATGGCTATATTTTTCTTTCATGTCCATATTTTATTTCATGGAACCCTTATATGTGTTATCTTTAGTAACCTTTATACTACCCTTTTTTATTTTAAAGTTGATGTTTTATTAACCCTTGTTCCGATGCGGGATTTCAATAAAGGAATTTTGAATAGTCAAACCTTAGTTATCGAACCCTAATTCAAAAATTGTAAGGGTGAAATTTATTGAATGAGGGGAGAATGTAACACCAAAATATGTTACATTAAGTCTCTTTTTAAATTTAATCTATTCAATAGATTATGTTTCAAACAACACCAAGTAATAATGAACAATGATATATAATTAGATATTGTTATTTTAACACGAACATTATAACGTATATGTAACATTGACATGAATTAATAGTATTAAAACAATTATAAAATTTTTATATTATACAATTAATCAAATTATTTTACACCCATCAAAATGATTTTATAGGTATAAGATAAGAATTAATCTAGTTCTACACATTAAAAGCCTATTTTTTTAAAATTCTATTTTACTGCCTTTTAATGGAGAAACAATTTTAAATACAATATATGAAACTTTTATAATTTTAGTTTTACCAAATAAAATTATTCATTGAAATAGTAATATCAAAATTTACTTTGGTACAATTTTTTGTATTTTTCTGATAAGTTTCATGTTATGATGAATAGTGTAAAATACTAAATTTTAATTGTAAAAAACCTTTTTCATTGAAATAGTATATAGTGTTAAATTATAGTTTTGATTTGTATTAAAGTACTATTATATAATATTTTAATAATTTAATCTAATTTAGGACATTATAATTATTTTTATCTTAAACTTGGATATAAACACATGTCAATATTTTGATGGTTTTTACTTTTAAAACCTCATTTTCTCATTCCATCAATGAGATTAATTTTAATTTAATAACTAAAATTTTTGTGTTATGAATTTTGAAAAATTGATTCCATATTTAAAATTAGTGGGTTAAAATTATGTAAAATGTTTTTGTTGACATTATTAATAGTAACTTTAGTAATTATTTTTATTATCATGTTTAAGGGTAAATCAGAAAATTAATGGAATAAAATAATTTAAACAATTACCATAACACCTATAAAAATCCGACTAGATGAATAAATTTGAGACATATTATCTTAGGTTCAAAATATAATCATTTAATAGATAATTTTCCATGAATATGGCATGGATATTATTAAAATTAATGAATGTGAGAAAATGTCACACTCTCATTTCAAATAAGTATAGTAATTTTAATTTAGAGATCACGAGGAGATAACTTATATCATAAATAGTCTATCGAAATATTATATAATTATATACATAATAGTATATTATTTATATCTTTTAGAGATTAAATAATTACCATTAATGAAGACTCAATAGTGAAGGAGAAATTATTTTATTAATAGAAATATCAAATAAATAATATTATAAAAATTAAAATAAATATAATTTGAATTAATTAAGGTTATCCTTGAATTTTATAGGTAGCTAAGATATTTTAAGAGTATATTAAATTGTTTGGTTCAAATTTATCTTTATTCTTGAATTTTATTTAAAGTCAAAAGAGTGAATAGCGTCAAAATTGACACTATTGATATCCAATAAAAATAAAATTTTATTAAATTATTTAAAAATCATAGAAATATTTAAAACCTACATAGTGATAATTAAATGGTCTAAAATTTCATAATATGTCCATTTATGGACAATTTACACCACATAAGTAAATTTTTATAACCTTTTAATATTTAGAATATTATTACAATAATTAAAATTAAATAGACTAATTTAGGATAAATAAAAAGGAAAATGTTTAATATAGAAAGGCATGTATACATTTTATTATTTGAGAGTATTTAGACCCATCCTCATATTATATTTAAAAGAACTCACTCTTGAGCTATTTGGAAATGAAAATGAGTTTATAAGAAATTATAAGTTTCAGTTTTTCTTAATGTTCCCCTCCCATATCTTATAAAAGGGAACCCATAATTATCTTTTATTCAAACCTCTAAAGCCATTTAGTTTGGCCAAAAAATACCTATTTCTCCTCCCAACTTACCTAACTTCATCCTAGAGGCCATAATTTTGGCAGAAATCAATCCAATGGAATAATTTAGTTCAAATCAAAAGGTGATACCAATCTAAGAGGTAATTGTTTTATCAACTCATTAAAATTTATTTTATTCTTATAATTCTTATATAGTGAACCTAACATTTTACATATAACATTACACGATGTTAAGCATAATGATACGTCATAGTACAAGACAAGGATCATAAAGTCTATTATCTTGGAATATTATGTACATAAAAATGAAAGCATGGACCTAAATAAAACATTAATTTATTTAATATTCAAATTGAGCTCATAACATCCATTTTTCTCAAAAATATGTATAGGGTACCCTGGGGAACACATGAACAAATGAATGAGCTAAATAACCTAGTAAGGTAATAACTATAAGAACAAAGAATTAACACATGGGATAGAAGGCATGTCATGATGATATAAAAATGAATGTAACATATGGAATAATAAAATATGAAAATGGAATGAAATAAAAATAGAGTCATGATAATGTGGTAGTCACATAAAACTTGTCTTCAGAACAAGTCAAGGATAACCACTAAGACCATTGCACATGGTAGCACATGCCAAGGCTAACCACCAAGACCATCACACATAACGTCTCATGAGACTAGACTTTAACCAATACATTGGAGGGCTATCTAGTTGCACCCATCATAAAAATTTTTGAATATTTTTTCCACATCAAGAATCATACATAATTAATCTTACATAAACATAAGGGTTACTCATGGAAAGAAATGGGTACCACAATCTTATCATAATGCATAACAAATGGGTGTATCATTGAAGTGTCAATGAAAGAAAGGAACGAAAAAATTCATGAAAATTAATAAGGGAAAATATGAATGTATCATGATAAGTTATGTCATGTATATGTGACAACATGTAATAAAATTATTTATGAATTTTTTTAATTAAAACATTTTTGTGCGGTTTTTGGAAAACACTATAGAGCCTTTAAAATAAAAAAATAAAAAATATTTTCTATATGAACAGAATTGAACCCATAAGGTTATCATAATAAAAATACTTATTTAATAAATATGATGGAGGCTTTAAAAAAATGATATAGTGCACTTGAAATAATGTAATAATTCAAGAAGTTACCTTAAAACAAGTTTGCTTATCAAGAATTATTGAGCGGAGAATCGCATAAAAACATGTATATCCCCAAAATATAATGAGGTATGGATCTTGAAACAGGATATTGAAAAATATAAACAGTATTTATACATTTTACACAAAAGTAAAAGACAACCTCATTTGGTTAAAAATAATGATACAGAAACCTGATGGAATATAGGTGGTTCAGGTTGAATCCCTTATTACATATCGACATGGTATCAGGTGTACTTAGAAGGAAATAATGTGAGATAAATGGTTTTATAATATTTTATAAAACATGGGTTATTATATGGGAGGTTCAAAATGATACCCCATCATTAGGAATTACACATAAAAGGGAATAACATAGAGGGGATTCTTGAATAAAAGTGAAATAGAGAGGATCCCTTACTTTAAGTCTAATGGTGTTCTTCACTTGATTTTAATGACCTGAATTATCAAATTAGTTTCATTAATTAATAATTAGGTAACCTATTATATATGTAAAATATTTAGTATACCCTTTTTAAGTTCATTAATGACATTTTGTATGGCTTATGTGGTTCAATTTCATTGTTTGGGTCTGTTTGTTTTCTTGGTCTTTATGAATGATTTACTTATTTTCATGAAAGGAGAATAATGTAAAATGGGGATGGTTGTCCAGAATTTGAGTTATATTTTATTATTGAAAATCAATAAGGTTACGTGGTTGTAAATTTAATTTGGTTACATGGAGTTAATTTGAATCCTTATATAAAACATTAATGATAAGCACATTGATTAATTTGGCGATTCTGATCATAATTATCTTATTCTGTATTATTATTTTACAACATGTGTGAAAAAGGATTTCAGAACATAAAATTAGTTGACATATATAAATATTATTATATGGTTAAACCATTAAAATGGTTCAATGACCAGTCTATAATATAGAAATGCAAATTGAAATCCTGTCATCCTTTAATGTGATAAATCAACACATCTTAGATGGTATATTCATTTATAGTAAAAAAGGAGGGGGAGGGAGATATTATAATAAAATATCCCATTTAAATAATATAATTATTCTAGATTTATGTTACTTGAGTTATCATACCATTTTTTAAGGGAGGTGAGGAAAGAAACAAGAAATTAAAATAACTATAAAGAAAATAAAAGAATCCGAAAGAGGAATTTACCCCTTGAGTTTATCTCCTTTGAGAGCCCCGTAAGGGGAGAGTACATGGTCTTTTGAGGAGACAAATGGATGTAGGATGCGGGGGAGGATATTGGGGAGTTATTTTGGAAAAACTAAGGCAAGACACAAGGCTTGAGAGGAGTGAATAGAAGAGGGGAGTGTGGGTGGTTTGTACAATGGACGAGAGGAGGATTTTCATAATATTTAATTCATGGGATTATTAATTTCCATAAATACCAGAAATAGTGATGATTACATGGCCAAAAATAGAAATAATTTCATGTGAGTTCTATATTTGGGTTCTTACATCCCTTATGAATTTTGTAATAGTGGATTTAAATTATAATATATTTATACGGTAAATTATTGTATTTTACTATTCACCAAAAAATTCATGTATTTTAGAAGAAATAAAAAAAATTTACCCTAACCATTTTTCAACATGTAGAATTAAAAAATGAACTCCATTTTTCAATAATAATTTTCTAAATATGATTAATTTAATTTCTAATTAAAATTATAATTTACTTAAAAAATACAAATTTTAGAACTATAATAGATTTAATAATGCTTTGAAAAATTACATAAGGTCTTATAAAATAATATTAAAACCAAAATAAATAATATTATTAATTTATGAACACATTTTAGGAAAATACTTTTTCTTTTAAATTAATTAATTAATTTCTATTAATTATTTATGACTTATAAAAATACCAATACTTTTACTATGGTCATATTATCACTTATAAGATGCCTAAATTCTATTTATACATTCATGAATGAGGTTATTATTATTTTTGATGATTTACAATTCATAAGGGCCATATGACTATTTATAAGGGTATGTTACTATTCATAAGAGTAGGTAACTATTTAACAAAAATTATGTTTGTCTATTAGACTCCAAACATTTTACTAATCACAACCATGTATGTCATATTTTTTGAAATTTAAATCACAAAGGTGACAATAATATGTTTAATGGTCATATAAACTTAGTAGTTCATTGTGTTGTAATTTCATTTGATTATATGCCATAATTATAAGAGGGAAATTTCCATTGATAAAACATTAGTTCATTACATTAATTCCCCTTATAAAATATTTCCCTCAAAATTCTATTTTTCATTATATTCCATAAACAGGTGCATGTACTTTTCCTTTATTTCCACCTCCAATTCCCATGTTGCCTCTTAGTACTTATGGTTCTGATATAGTACTTTGACCAGGTGATTAGTCTTGTTATGTAGAACATTATCACTACGATCCAAGATCCTCACTGGATGATTCTCGTAAGAAAGATAATTCTCTAACTATACCACCTCTGAAGAAAGTACATGTGAAGGGTATGATATGTACTTCCTTAAGAGGGATACATGATTGAGGTCATGCACTTTCGACATGGTAGGTGGATGTGTTAGTCGATAGGCTACAGCTCCGACATGATCAAGAATCTCAAAGGGGCCAATGTTCCTTAGACTCAACTTTCCTTTCTTCGAAAATATCATGACCTTCTTGAATGGAGATATGTGTAGAAATACCATGTCTCCAACTTTGATCTCAATGTATCATTGATGATTGTTTGCATAACTCTTTTATCGACTTTGGGCTACCTTGATATGCTACTGCGGCTGAATAGATTTCACCTTATCCACCATTTCATTGACCATTTCAAGTCCTAGAATTTTTCACTCACTGACTTCATCCCAACATTCTAGTGTTCTTCACCTTTTCCCATAAAGGGCTTCATATGGTTCTAGGATTATGGAGTGGAAATTGTTGTTGTAGGAAAATTTAACCAGTGGAAGATATTTTTCTCATCTTCCTTTGAAGGCCATAGATCACGGTCTCAACATATCATCCAATGTATGGATAGTTCATTCAGATTGGCCATCAGTTTTAGGATGACAGGTTGTACGGTTCATCAATTAAATGCTTAGAGCATGTTGGAGACATTTCCAGAACATTGAGGTGAATCTAGGATCTCGATCGTATACAATAGATAATGGTACTCCATGAATCTTTACCACACATTTGATATATATCCTTGCACATTGATCGAATTAGAATTCCTCTCAAATCATGATAAAGTGAGATGACTTTGTAAGATGATTCACAATGAACCATATATCATTGTTTCCTCTGGAGGTCCTTTGAAGTCTAGTGACAAAGTCGATGGTGATGTTCTCCCACTTCAATGTTGGTATGGGTAGTGGTTCAGTCAAACTCTTAGACTTCTATATTTTATCCTTCACTTGTTGACATATCAGGCACTTTGATGTATACTCAACAATCTCCTTCTTCATATTATCTGACAAAACGTTCTCTCAGGGATCTTGATACATCTTTGTGCTTCCAAGGTGAATAGTGAATATTGAGCTATGCACATCATTCAAAAGATCATTATTTATCTTTGGATCAGATGGTACACATAATCATGACCCAAAACTTAAGACACCATCCTTGTCAATATTGAACTCAGAGGATTTCCCATTTCAAATAGCTTCCACCTTTTTCAAAATTTCCACATCATTTTGTTGAGTATCCTTTGTTTTCTCTATTAAGGATGGTTGAGAAATCATTTGAGAAAGTATTGATGATGTTATTAACTTAACGATTCCCATTTCTATCCTCTTCAAAAGAAAGAAGATAAGATTATTTTTAAATCTCATAATTGATAAAGATACAATATCCTTTATACTTAGAGCGTCTGTCACGTTATTTGCCTTACCCGGATGGTAATGGATTGAGCAGTCATAATCCTGGATGATATTTATCAATATTCGCTGGTTCATATTAAGATCCTTTTGTGTAAATATATATTTGAGACTATTGTGATTGGTATTTATCTCATATTTCTCCCCATAAAGATAATACTTCCCTATTTTTGACGCAAAGATTAAAGCCACCAACTCTAGGTCACACGAATAATATGTTTTCTCATGGATTTTCAGATACCTTGGGTCATAGGCTATCACTTTATTATTTTTCATCAACACACAACCTATTCCCTTATTTTAAGCATCACTGTACACCACAAAGAGTTATCCACTTTTTAGGAGTGTGTGTATTGGCATAGTGATTAGACATATTATCAAATCCTAAAAACAGTCTTCAAATTATTTAGTCTAGACAAACTTCACTCCCTTCTGTGTCTGCTTGATCAATGGGTTTGACAATTGTGAAAAGTTATTCACAAATTGTCGATAATACTCGACTAGACCTTAAAATCTATAGATATTTATTACAGATGTTGTCCTGGGCCACTCTTAAATTTATTTGTCCATTGAAGGGTCCATAGATATCCCTTTGCGGGTGATAAGATGCCCCAAGAATGATACTTCCTCCATCCATAACTCACATTTACTATAATTTGTGTACAACATCTCCCTTATCAAAGTCTTTAACATAGTATTAAAATTCTCCTCATGATCCTCCTTTCTCTTGAAGTATATAAAAATATCATCGATAAAGGCCACCAAAAATTTGTTAAGGTAATATCAAAATACTATTCATTAAATCCATGAAAATTTATGGAGCATTAATGAGTTGAAAGGGAATCACTATGAAATCATAGTGTTCATACCCTATTCAAAAGTTAGTCTTGGGAATATCTTCCTTACTCACATTTTATTAGAGATATCCCAACCGAAGGTACACCTTAGAGAAATAACTACCCCACAAAGCTTATCGAACAAGTCATATATCTATGGAAGGGGATACTTGTTATTTATCATGATTCTATTGATATTATGATAATCAAAATAGAGGAATATTTATTCATCCTTATTATTTTCAAAGTGGACTAGATCACCCCATGGTGAAGCACTCAGGCATATAAAACCCTTCTCCGGAGTCTCCTGTAGCTGCTTCTTCAACTCTTCCAACTCTACGATGGCCATTATATACGGTGTCCTTGATATAGGAAAATTTCAAGGAGTAAGTTCAATTGATAAATCATCCTATTGATCAGGAGGAAGATCAATAGACTCTTTAGGGAATACATCAATTTAATACAGTACAATGGGAATTTCTTCAAGAATTATTCTCTCCCTTGTCTCAATTATTTGATCTAGAAATGATTTCTCATAAGGAATTAATATCCACACTTGAGACACTGATTCTAAAAGAGATTCATGTTCCTCCTAAAACTTTTATAGAATTGGAGGATGCTTTGGGGTGGTATGAGTGATCTCCCATTCCTTACAGTTGACGTCATATTTTTATAAAGATACCCAATACATTCCCCCAGTAGAGTCAAAATCCACTAAAGGAAGTATGATGAGATTTTCTGGGAGGTTCATTCCACAAATGTTAGCAAGGGAGGATTTATAAACCATGGATACAATAATTTCTCCATTCTCTGTTCCCATGGATAACTTGTCCCCAAAATTTTGAGGTGGTGTTTGAATAGTCCTACAAAACTTTAAAGATATGAAATAATGTTTAGAACTAGAATCAAATTGTATGTTTTCTATTCTAGAATGAATAACTAGAATTGCAGTCAACACATCCTTTTTTGGATCCACCAAAGTAGTAGTGATGGCATAAATCCTTCCTTATTTCCGTGGAGGTTGTTGTTGATTTCCTATGAAAAACCGCAACATAGGGAATATTTTCATATAATTACCATGCTCCCTGTAGTTGTAAAACTACACTACAGGTTGAGTGTTGATCTGAACATTCATTTCTTCTTCTAAATAAGCCGGATTCTTCATATCCTGTCAGAATTTTCTTACAAGATGTCTCGACCTTCCACATTTGATGTAATTCCTGTTTCCCTTCAGATAGTTCCTAGGATTATTCTTCTAACAATTTTTACATGTGGGATGATCGAGCTTGTTTCAATCATGGAATACATTTATGGGACCGACCACATTAGATTCCATTTTCCTTTATTTTTAATTGGTCTCATGATACCATTGGGATATTTCGATATCTATTTCATCGTTAGGGGAACAATAGAAAATATCCTGATAACTGTCAATGTCTCGAATCACCAACAATTTTCATAGGTATGGATTCAATCTTCTAAATAAGCAATCCAACTTGATTTTCATGTTCATAACAAAGATAGAGGCATACCTTGAAATTCACATGATGTTTTATTCAAACACCCCAATGGAATCATCTTCTTTCTGCTTATATCCAAGGAACACTTTTTCCATCTTGATATAGATGGTTTGGGGAAAATATTTATTGAAAAACATTCTCTTGAATTCCACTAAATCCATGGAATAGATTTTCTCTTTGGGCTTCGTATTCTAGATCAGTGTCCACCATTGATAATATTTCACATCAAAATGACATACGTCCTGTACGAGTTTCTCTTCATCCTAGCACTAAAGTAAAAAAGAATATCTTTTCAATGGAGTTAATCCACTGTTCCATGAAGATGGGATCAGAAGATCCACTAAATATGGGAGGCCATTTCTACATGAAGGATTCAACGACAACATTCTCTTTCATTGGAGTTGGAGGGTTTTACACATGATTCAAATTATTATTCATAACTTGAGCCAACTGAAGAAGTATTGTCATGATGTTTTCAAGACCCTTCCCCATCACATCAGGAATATCATTTGGGAAATCATCACTTTCCCTATCATATCGATTGTTGGAATGTGTTATTCTATTTCCCAATAATAACTATGAAAAATAACATATAGTTAGAGGGATTGAATACTTAACTATTGAGCATAAAAAAGGAAACATTTAACATACAAGGATAATCTTGTAAAGGAGAAGTATATCCTATGTTATGATCCCTAGGTTTGAATATATTTTATCCTTGATATATTTATTAACTTATATTTTTATGGTATTTTTTTAGTTACCTTAATAATGGTTTGTACCAAGATTACAAATTTACAAAAGCATATTTCCCCAGAGTGTCAAACAAAGAGTGAAGCACGATCCATTTTTATGCACTTGTTTCCATTCGAGTCTAGATAAAAGCAGTGTTTTTGGGTTTTACCCCTTGATACATATGCTCCTGATCCACCTCTACCTTTTTGTATCTAGATAAGGATGTATTTTCTTTGTAAACCACTTAATATATACTTTACAAAATGCAGGGATGTTTTCTTATACCTAATCTAATCCCTAAGGTTCTTATTAAGTTATTTGTTCCTAATATCTAAAAATAAATACACTATCCATTGATACCAACTATAGTGACCCTAGACTTTTACATATAACATTACATAATTTTAAGAACAATTATACATTAGAGTATAATCTAACGATCATAAAGTATAGTGTCTTTGAAGACAATGTTCATAAAACAAAAAACATGGGAAAAAAATAAAACATTTATCTATTTAATCTTAAAATTGAGCTCTAAACTTCCATTATTCTCAAACATCTGCATATGGTACCTAGGAGAACACGTAATCAAAGGGATGAGCTAAATTTCCCAGTATGGGAATAACCATAAGAACAACGCATTAACACATGGAATAAAAGGAAGGTCATGAAGATATAAAAAGGAATTTCACATATGGAATTATAACATATAAACATGGAGTCATAATAATGTGGTAGCTTCATAAAATATGTCTTTATCACGATTCAAGGGTAATCACCATGATTATTGCACATGGTAGCACATGCCAAGGCTAACATCCACGACCATTGCACATAACATCTCATGAGGCTCAACATTACCCAATGCATTGGATCACTATTTGGGTTCACCCATCTTAACTTCTCATGAATATATTTTCCACATAATGAATCATACATAATCAATCTCACTTAAACATAAGGGATACCCATGGAAATAATTGGGGACCACAATCATGTCATAAAGCATAACACATGAGCGTATCATAAAAGTTTCAACGAAAGAAAGAAACTTAAAAATACATGGACATTAATAAGGGAAAATAGGCATGTATCATGGTATGTGATGTCATTTATAAGTGACAACATGTAAGAAAAGTATTTATGAAATTTTAGAATTAAAAAAGTTTTGCGCAGTTTTAAGGAAAATACTATAGAATATTAAGATAAAAAAGGAAAAATATTTTATATAAAACTAGAAGTTAACCTAGATGGTTATAATTATAAAAATACATATTTTATAATTTAAATGGTGACTTAATACATAGGACATAATTCACTTTAAATTAGGTAAGAATTTGTGAAGTTCCCTTGAAACATGCTTTTTTTATCGAGATGTATGTAGGAGGGAATCGCATAAAAACTTGTATGTCAACAAAAGATAATAAGGGATGAATCTTGAAACATGATTTTGAAGAATATAAAAAGTACATATAAGTTTTACACAACATGAAAAGAAAAATTCATTTGTTTAAATGAATGATAGAGCAACCCGAAAGAATATATGAGGTTCGGGTAGAATCCCTTACAGAATATCGGCATGGTATCAGGTGTACTTAAGAGGGCTTAATGTGATATAAATGGGTTTATCATATTTTATAAAACCTGGGGTAAGTATGGAGGAAGTTAACGATTATACCCCACCATTTGGAATTACACGTAAAAGTGTATAACATAGAGGAGATTCTTGAATAAATGTAAAATAGAAAGGATCCCTTACCTTATGTACGGTGGTGTTCTTCGCTTGATATTAATGACCTAGATAAAAAAATTAGGTTCATTAATTAATAATTAAAGAGAATATTATATATTTAAAATATTTATTATAACCTTTTTATGTTCATTAATTTCTTTTTTGATGGGTTATGTTTTTTAATTTCATTGTTCGAGTCTGTTTGTTTTCTTGGTTTTTACGACCAGTTTACTTATTTTCAAGAAAGGAGAATCATGTAAAATGGGGATGGTTGTCCTGAATTGGATTTATATTTTATTATTGAAAATAAATAAGATTTCATAGTTGTAAATTTAATTTGGTTACTTGGAGTGATGTTGAATCATTATATAAAACATTAATGATAAACACTTATATTAATTTGGAGATTCTGCTCATAATTTACCTGTTTTAAATTATTATTTTACATAATGTGTGAAAAAAGTATTACAAAACATCACATAAGATAATATATATATATATATATATTATCTGGTTAAAAAATTAAAAGTTTTTCATGAACAGTCTATAATACGGTAATGAAAATTTAAAACCCGTCCTCCTTGAATATGATAAATCGACTCATCTCAGACGATATATTTATTTATATTAAAAAGGCCAGGGAGGGAGAGATTTTAATAAAATATCACATTATCATAATATCATTATAGTACATATATGTTACTAGAGTTATCATGCCATTTTGGGAAATGGAGGCGAGGAAATAAACAAGAAAAGAAACGAACATGAAAGAAAATAAAAGAATCGGAAAGAGGAATTTACCTCTTGATTTTATCTCCATTTGAGAGCCTATTAAAGCGGGAGGACTTGGTCTTTTGAGGAGACCAATGAATTTTGGAAGTGGGGGAGGATCTTGGGGAGTGATTTGGGCAGAACATAGGAATGAAATAAGGCTTTATAAGAGTGATGTGAAGTGGGGAGTGTGGGTGTGTTTTATAGTGGTGGGGAGGAGGGGTTTCTTAATATTTAATTCAAGGGTTTATTAATTTCTCTAAAGAACAGAAATAGTGACGATTCCATAGCCAAAATGAGTAATAAGTTCATTTGTGTAACACCCCGAGATTTTATGAAAAATATTATTTTAATTTCATTAATGTCTTATGTTGTATTCTACACCAAGATTACCTTGCGCTATACGCAACACCGTATTAGCTTGCAGTATACGCAACCCTATTCTTGGACCGTGTTACACACAATTTTGATAATAGTTATACTACGCAACATTGAGTATATATGTATATATATTAAATGTATAAATGAAATATGGTTGGATTCTGTTATACGAAACAACGAAGGATTCTTTCACAACACGCAACCCTGACTTGGCTTGCATTACACGCAATCGCGACCTTCCTCGATAGCGTGTGTTGTACACAATACCGGGTTTTAATAAACAATGTTATATTATTATAATATTGTCATGAACTAGCCGTTATGAATAGTATTAACTAAATTTTGAATTTTATAACATTATTATTCATCTTACACATTTCTAGAACATGGTATAAGAACAAAATAAATTTTTTCGGGTAAAATAAGTATTTTTCAAAAAATGCAGTTTTGCCGCCTTTTGATGGCGCATCAACTTTAAATCTGGTTTTTGACATGTTTATAAGTTCAATTTGACAAAATAAGATTATTCTTTGGAATCAAGAAATAAAAATTTACTTTGGATAAATTTTTCATATTATTCTGGTAACTTTCACATTTTAATGAATAGTAAAAACACGCTATATTTTAATTAAAAACAACTTTTTTCATCGTAATATCTTATGTGGTTAAATTATAATATTGAATGGTTTTAAAGTATAAATAGAATATATTTTTACCATTTAATATAATGTATGTCATTAGCATTGATTTTACCTTGAATTCGTAGGTTAAATCAATTCAATCTTTTGCAATGTTTTAAACAAAAACCCGTTTTTATTCGACAACGGGATTAATTTTAATTTAATTTCTGCAACTTCTGTGTATGGAATTTTAAAAAATGGATTCCATATTTGGAATCAGTGGGTCCAAATTATGTTAATAAGCTACTTTTTATTTTTGGGAATTATGAATAGTAACTACGGTAAATTTTATTTACCATAGTTAAAGGTAAATCGGGTAATTAAGGGTAAATATAATATTTTAAAATTACCCTAACAAATTTCAAAATCCTATTGGATGACTAAAAGTCGACCCATATCACCTAAGGGTCGGATTAGAATCATTTAATGGACATTTGTCCATGAAAATAACTTAATTATTATTAAAACCAAAGAAAGTGACAACCTGTCACTCTCCTAAATCTTATAAGTATAATAATTTTAAATTAGTGATAAACATCATAAAATTTCTAACATGAATAGTCTCCAGAAAGATAACAAAATTATCTACATCATGAGAATTTATTTATAATTTTTTGGGATTAAATAATTATCATTAATTGTGACACAATAGTGATGCAGAAATTATTTATCTAGTGAAAAATCAAGAATATAGTTTTTATTAAACTAATAGTGACCATAAAAGGCACAAAACCCTGACCAAAACTTATTGGTAATGTAAATGGAAACAATAATCATCCAATGGTCGAATATTTGACCTTTTGGAGCCTTATACAAGCTATTATGACACTTATATTATTTTATTTTAAATGATGCCAAAGTTGTCAACTTCATAATTTAATAAATATAACAATTTAAATATTGTGATTTTAAGATGATAAATTCTAGTAAAAGTATTATTGTGAAAGTTAATATATTTATCTTCATAATAGGATTTTATTTTAAATTTTTATACAACAAATAAGTATATTAAATAATTATACAAAAATGATGTAGTAATTATTTTATTAAGAGATAAACCAAATAAATGGTTTTGAAAATAATAAAATAAATATTATATGAACTATTTAATGTGATAAACTAATTTTATAGATACATATGACCTTTTATTAATATATTAAATCTTTTAGTTCGAACATATCTTCTGTATATATATTATTTAAATTCAAATAAATGAATAGTGTCAAAATTGACACTATTGTTATTTTACAAAAATAACATATTATAAAATTGTTTAAAAATCACAAAAATATTTAAAAATTATAAATTTATATTTATATGGTCTATAATGTTATAAATTAAACAATTATGGAAAATTCACAACAAATAAGTAATTATTTGTTATAATTTAAAATTTAGAATTTTATTACCACAAATAAACTTAAATAGATTAAATAAGGATAAATCAAAATGATAAGGTTTAAAATAAGATCCAAACATGTCTAAATTTGATTGGTTGATGATATTACAACCCTATCTCATCTAATCTTTGAATATGAGTCATTTTTGGAGGTTTTTAAGTGGGGTTAGATTTATTATAGATTAATATTTTTAAGAATTCCTAAGGTGCCCCTCTCCTCCCTTATAAAAGGACACCTCCTCCCCCTCCTCCTCACACCAATTTGAGCACTCATGCTCGGCCAACCCCTGCCATTTTCCATTCTCCACTTCCCTAGAAACATCCTAGAGGTTCTGGTCTTCCTCAAAGAACAATTTTAGTGCCTTAAGAGGAGGTCTCAAAGAGGCGCTTCAAAGAAGAGGTAATTACCGTTACCAATTCTTTCATCTTTATTTCTTCTTCCACTTCTTCTTCTTAGGTTGTTTCATTATGAAGTAATAACATCAGTATTAATCATATACTGATATGTTATTATAAGTATGAAACAACCCTATTTCACAATCTATCCATCCTACGGAAAAAGAAATCACCGCGCGTGCGTACGTACGGAATACCGTCTCCATGCCGTGGTGTAATCTATTTTCCACCATCACCTTACAAGGATGGGTATAATGGTGTAATGAGTAACTATATATGATTATTATGAAGTAATATTGATACTGATATAATATATATATACTCCAATACAATTCCACGATCATAGGAATGATATCATCACTCGTGCGTACGTACGGAATACCGTCTCCACGATGTGATGCGACTCGTTCTACATGATCTTCATTTCATAATGATTATATAAATGAATTGAATGAATGAATATGGTATATAATACACTAATACCATTCTGGAAATGAAGTATCTATAACCTAAAGATAAGAATAAGAATTTATTCGACAAAACACGCATAAGAACAAAAAGTTATAAAGACCCGAGTAACAAGTAACAATGAAATATTACTAACAAGAAGCTAATAATATGACCATATATGATATCATATCAATATGTATGATTCTGGAATAAGTCAATAACATTATTTAAACCATTATACAGGAGCTTCGGACACGAACAAAGCAAATCGGACCTAAGGTAAGGGAAATATCACAATCTCATTTTTATCCGAGATTGTTTATTCGTAAGTATTTACTGGGGTGTATTTTATCATCCACATCCATGTTTCATCAATATGTAATATTATTTCCATCCAACTACAATTGTTTAAATCCATTTTTACCCTTCGGTGAGTTTTTAGTAATATCCATGAAAGGAATCTTTTGTCGTACGAGGTACTTTTTGACTTTTCCGACAAAAGTACGAAGAATGTTTTTTTTAACCTATACGGCACGAACGGATTTTTACGGTCTTATAAAGCCTTATTTTCATGAAGCTTCCTCCAAAAGATTTCATGACTATTTTAAATAAAATCTCTTTCTTTTAAAATTGCATGATGTTTTGTGAAAAGAAATTGATTTTGAAGAAGAAAGGATATTTTCCTCAAGAATTCAATTCAAGTGTTTTATCAAAATTATTTTCCATCTAAGATAATAAAGGGTTCTGTTTCTATCCTTATTTTTACATTTATTTGACTATGTTGTGATGGAATTATGTTTATGAATTCCTTTATCTTGTATGAATGGTTTTATGATGCCATGTTGTTTAAGAATCCCATTTTTATTACATGGGTTATGCAATGATGTATGATTTATGATTTTGTGGCACACATAAGAATGGTATCATTATGAGATGGGTGGGACCTATATCTCCCTCCAATGCATTGGGTAAAGATTTTATATCTCATGAGATAGACATGGCTGGAATGGTAGGTTATACCGGTTCAGTGAAACAGGACTGAAACGAGGGTCACTCGATTCAGAAAGGGACTTTGTCCACTAAGATAGTCTTGGCAATGAGTCTTGACTAACAAGAAATGATTCTCTATGATTATGTGTGTATGCCACAAATTTTCATGTTTTAAGTTATGATTATTGGGATTACATTTCACTTCTATGATTTATCCCATGTTATGAAATTATGCTCTCTTTTGCAGGTTAAGATTTCCAAAAGTTATGTTCTTATGAATATGATGTGATTGATTTTCTTTTGTTTACCCTTACTGAGCATTTGAGCTCACCCTTTTATGTTTTCTTTTCCCCAGGATATAAGGAATTGTTTTAGGTAAAAAAAAAGGGAAGATCTTTATGGGAGATATTGAAGATCTTTCACCACGATTAGAAGATTACGTTCCGAGTTTCCAAAGACACTAAACTATTACGATCCTTGTGTGTGTGTTTTTGTTATGTACTAAGTATTCCGCAAAAGTAATGAAATGTCCATGTACGTCATGATATGGGTCTCTACAATTTGAGTTCTATATTTTGTTTCTTACATCACTTATGATGTTCAAAATAGTGGATTTAAATTATAATGTATTTATATGGTAAATTAATGTATTTTACAATTCAACAAAAATTCATGTATTTTAGAAAAATCCCAAAAATTCACCATAACCATTTTTAGACATATAGAATTAAAAAATGAACTCCATTTTTTAAAAATAATTTTCTAAATACGAATAAATTAATTTTTATTGAAAATTATAATTTACATGATAAATACTGATGTTAAAACTATACCTAATTTTATAATGCATTAAAAAATTACATAAGGTCTTATAATATTATCTTAAAACCCGAAGAAATAGAATTATTAATTTATGAATGCATTTTAGTAAAATAAATTTTCTTTTAAATTAATTAATTAATATTAATTAATTATTTATGACTTACAAAAATTCTAATACTTTTATTTTGGTGGTATTATCACTTATAAGATGCCTAAATTTTATTTATACATTCATGGATAATGTTACTATATTTTTATAATATTTAATATTCATAAGGGTCATATTACTATTCATAAGGGTATGTTAGTATTCATAAGGTTATGTTACTATTCACCAAAAATTATGTTTGTTCTATTAGACTCCAAACATCTTACTGATCACAACTGTCTATGTCAGATTTTCAAAATTCAAATCACAGAGGTGAAAATATTATGTTTAAAGGTCCCATATCCCTTAGTAGTACATTGTCTTGTAATTTCATGTTATTATATGACAAATTTATAAAAAGGGAATTTCATTGATAAAACATTAGGTTGTTTTATCCTTTCCCTACGTTATTTTCATAGTAAATAATAAATATAGAATTTAATATATTCTGAGATGTGGATATGATTATGGGACAACCATATTCCTCATTTTTACTCATCATATAAAAAAATATCACCGTGCGTGTGTACGTATGAATTATCATATCCATATTGTGGGGTAATTTATTTTCATTACTACTTCATTTAGAGGGGAATAGAAATATTTATAATGGATATAAACAATGAATATGACCTGATAAGTTTTTTGTAAAATTAATATACCATCAAATTCCATGTCGTTGAACCATTAAGGGGATGATACCGTCGCTCATGCATACATACAACCTACTGTATCCACAACATAATGAGATTCATTCTCCATATTAACTATTCAATAAAAATTATAAAAATTTATAAGATTAGTAAATATAATATTTGTGATCTTAATATCATTTGGTATTTGAATAAAATATATCTTATTCATTAGAAACATAAATGATACCACAAAACATGAATTTGAAAACAGAGTAGTAAACACCGGAAACAATGGTAATACTAGGATATTATTAAGAAAAAAATATAATAGGATCATATATTCTGTCATAAATATAGATATTATCCTATTATAATTTAATAACGTGCGTTAAACATTATATTGGAGGATAAATCACCCACGAATAACAAAAAGTACAAGGTAAGGGTTAATTTCACAATCTCATTATTATTCGTGGTTGTTTGTATGTAAGTATCTACTGGGGAATATTTATCATCAATATCCATGTTTCTTAAAAATGTGTTTCAACATATTTTTATATTCCTTTAAAATAGTTTAAAGTCATTTTTAACCATGTTTTAATTTTTATAAAATGTTTGGAAAGGAATATTTCTATCGTTTTCCAAATGCGGTACTTTATGAACTTTTATAGAAATTATGGATGGTATTATTTTTTAATCTTATGCAGTATGAGTGGATTTTTACTCATTAATAATTCCTTAATGTTTTTATCCTTCACTTATATGATTAAAATGTTATTTTTGAAAGAATTTTTTAATTTATAATTGAGTGAATTTTAAATGATTTCAAAGTAAAATGGGGTTTTTATATCAATGAATTTTAATGATTATTTTCATCTATGTCAACATACTTATTTGGATTTTATATTTAATTAAAGTTGTTTTCTTATGATAGAGTCTACCATTTTGTGTTTATCGGTTTATGATATCTTGAAATTTGGGTATTCTATTTTGAAACCATTCATGTTTTATGGTTAAAGTATTAACATTTTGTATGCTAGTTTTAATATGAATTTTTATGTTGGTCGTGTTTCACCCTTTTCATATAATGAATAAATTGGACAAATAAAGTTATAAGAAAGTCCCTTTATAGCCCCTCGATGCATCGGTAGGTCTCATGAGATAAAATAGTTTGTGTTTTTACCCGTTTATGTTTGGTCTTGGCACAAGGCATTGAAGGAATGATTTTAATGTCTGGAACAATTAATTCCATAATTATGAGTTTATTTATAGATATTGCATGTAATTATTAGAATAGTAGATTATCAATGCGAATGTCTAAAAGTAATTATTTGATTTTTTATTTCCATATTGTGGTAATAATTATGTTTATAAGCCTTTTTTTCAATTTTTTACATTTCCTTAAAAGATTATCTTTATTTATGAAAACTTATGTTGTATTTTTCACCCTTACTAAGCATCTGAGATCAACCCTTTCTTATGATTTACCTTACCTGGATGTCAAGATGTGTATTATTATAGATATGAAGCTTTAATCATAGAGAATAATGGAGTTCTCAAAGTATTATCCATGTTATTTTTTATGTTTTGAATTTTAATGTAAAGTTCATATACGTAATATATTTTCCCAAGATTTCTAAAATGATTGTTTTTTTGGGATTTTTTTCCTTATAATCATGCAAATATATCAAAAAAATAAAATAGCTCTATGATTCTGGGGTAATGGTGTACATAATACTTCCTGGTATACCTCTTTTTATTGTGTTTGATCATGATCCCCATTTTACATCAAAATTATGGAAGAGTATTAAGAAGGATATTGATACTGAGATTCATTTGAGTACTGCCTAACATTCTCAAAATGTTGGATAGTTTGAAAGGACTATTTAAACAATGTTAGAAATGTTGAGGTAATTCTCACTTGACATTCAAGGTATGTGGGATCATTATTTACCCTTGGTAGAGTTTTACTATAATTATATTTTCCATTCATGTATTCAAATGGTGCAACATGAAGCATTATATGGAAAGAGATTTCATACTCCAACATGTTGAGATAAACTTTATTAAAGGAAAAATGTAGGACCAAATCATGTCTATGTGATAATAATAAATTTAAATACTATTCAAGCTCTTATTAAAGTAACTTAATGTAGGCAAAAGAGTTATTCCAAAAATCAGAGGATGTATATTGAATTCCATGAGGGATATCATGTTTTATTGAGAGTATATCCAAGGATGGGTATAATAAGGTATTGTATGAAAGGTAAACCGATACCCTAGTGTTGGAACCACTTTGTGTATAAGGTTGTATTTGTTGTCAATAGTTGTCACTGCAGATCAAAATGAAGGTGATCATGAAATACTCCGATGAAGTAGAGGAGTGGTGATTCAGATGATTGTTGTGCTGATCTTAAGTTCAAAGAACATGTGTCAAAGGTGATACATTGTTTACAACAATGAAGAATGTGAGGTGTAATCCATCCGAGGATGATTAAAGCAGAATGGGGTTTTTTGGATGAAGACCATGCAATTCCTCCTTATGGCATAACAACAGTGGGCGTTGATGATGACCATGCAATTACTCATGATTGCATGAGAATCATGCAAGAGACTTCTTGATGAATTGAATCACATGGGTTGTATGAAGTTGATCATGACGGTTGATGAAGAAGACAATGGCCGTGCAAGGATTGGAATTTTGAGATAGCCATGCACATCACAGAGGAGTTTGTGATAAAAGCAGAAGAGTTGTTGAATGATACAGATCACCAGGAAGAAGTGTTGCAGTGATCGTGCTTGTTGACAAAGCATACAAACGACATACAAATTTGTTAACAAAAGGAGATTTCATGGTGACATGTCGAGTTCAAGAGTTGTGGTCAACGATCTATATTTGATTCAAGAACGTCGACAGAGGAATGGATGAGCTGGTGGCGGTGCAAAAAGAGAAAATACAAGGTGGCGCTGTTTCCCAGTGTTTTCCAAATTTTTGGGCCTCAAAATTGGAAATTGAAGACATAGATTGTCTGCAAAAGGCAGTACGCGCAAAGAGGAAGTGGTGCGCGAAATATAAGAGGCTTGCGTGAAATACTTAAGTTGGGCACGGAAAACAGCGGGATGCGCGAAATAGTTTTTCGCGCAAATAATGTTTCAGAATCAGAACGTTGAAAAATGGTAAAGGCATGGGCTGCGCGAAAAACCAGAGCTGTGCGCGGAAAAATGGGAATGTGCGTGAAAAATGTTGTGCGCAGAATAGCTGGGTGAATTTTTCGCGCAATCAGCGTATCGAATCGGAAATACAGAAAATCGGCAAAGGCAAGAGGCGCGCGAAAAATCAGAGATGTTCGCACCATGTGTGCGGAAAAATCGAACTGCTGCGCGTAAAGTTGGCTGTGCGCGAAATGTGGGTTTGAAGTTTTACGCGCATGAGAGGATTCATGTTCTAAATGATGATAAATAGAGAAGTAATAAGATGCGCGAAAAACCAAGGTGTTGCGTGAGATTAAAAGGAAGATGCGCGTAATTCGAAGAACTGAGAGACAGTTTTACACGCAAGAAGTGGGGTTTTACGCGCAGGATAAAAAACGTCTATAAATATGAGGTGAACCCCTCTCATTTGTAGAGGCTCGACACTTAGACAAATCCTGAGCTCCGGCGCGCGGAAAAATTAAGCTACAGAGGGTTGCGCGAAAAAGAGGGCGTTGCGCGAAAAAGGGAAGATTTGCGCGAAAAAGCAGAGTAGCGCGAAAAGTCTTTTACGCGACAAAAGTTATTTTTACGCGCAAGGTTTGAATTTTACGCGCAAGCCCCCGAGAAGGGTGCGCGGAAAATTTGGGGGTCCCGCAGGCCTTTTGACAGGTGCTTAGCACTCTCAAATCTGCTTTGCGAAGAGAAGAAGAACGATCGTGCAACCAAAATCTGATCTGCAAAGAGAGAGAAATATATCGATACACTCAGGTGTCAGAATTGGGAATTGAAGGAAGAGAAGGAGATTTAGTGCATTCAGGTATTGCACTGAAGTAGAAGATTGATTTAAAAAGAGCATCAACTCAGGACTCTGATGCAAGCAAAGTCTCATGCTGAACAGGAGACAAAGACTTCAATGCATATCTATTGAAGAGACCTTCACGTCTATAAACTGAGTGAGACTTCACCAACGGCAGTGAGCCAGGGGGAGTCAACGGGAGTGACCCGAGGGACGCAGTGAGCTATCCCTAAACAATTGTAAAGGCAGTGAGCCTGGGACAGAGTGTCTGTACCCGAACATTTGTATCCGCAGCTAGTGAAGCATAGTGGATTTAGGTACGACTGGCAACCTGTCGGCGTATACTCCTTGTACGTAGCCCTTAGTGGTGAACCAAGTAAAAATAGCTGTGTCATCTGTCTCTGCATGTGAATTCTTAATTGCTGATCATATTCATCATACAGGTTTAAGTAGTTCCTACCAACGTGGGAACAAGATCCACAACTTTAAAAAGAAAAAGTTGCCACCCTGATTCACCCCTCCCCTATCAGGGTGTCCCGGGGTCCTTCAAGTGGTATCAAAGGAAGGTTAACGTATGTTGTATATGCTCCAGTAATTCTATTGAGAAGAGGATTTGAGTTTCTTTCCTAAAGTCAACAATGAAGAGCAGTCTTGATGAAGTTTCTGGGCAGACGTCTACATCTAGCAAGACCATGACAAACAGGAAAAAGAAAGAGAAAAGGCAGCTGAAGAAGTCCCTCATATCCAAAGAAGATGCAATGTCTTGTTCTCCATGCCATTCCAAAAATGAAGAAACACCAGGCATGGAAAGTATCGGGCAGGTGACTCAGAATTCTTCCAGAGGAAAGGATGACACCCCCAATTCATGCTTTCAAGAAAAACTCAAAACATATATTCCAGAAGAAAGGGTTGTTATTATCTGTAGCCTATTTCAATCTATGCAGGTTGAGATCACTAGACTTGAAAGAGAAGCGGACAAAATGGAAAAGGGGCTGGAAGGAAAAATTATGGAAAGTATGAAGCTCACCAAACGGGTGAAAGCCCTTGAAAAAAAAGGTGAAGTCAGCAATACTCTAGAAGAACGGATCCATGCACTTGAAGCTGAGCTGAAGAAGAACAATGAAGTCAAGAATTTTTGTCTGGAAGAAACGTCCATTAAATTCAGGGAACTTGACTCTTTGTTACAAAACAAAGTTAAGATGCATGAAGATGAGGTTGAAAGGTTGAAGAAGAATTGTGAAGAGAAGATGATCACGATTGAAGATCAGAAGATCATCCTCAATATTGTGGGTCAAAAATTGGAAGCTCAATTGACCAAGATTGAGAACACACATATTGAGACTTCACAAAAGAATGAAATGAGTGATGCTTGTACTCAATGTTCGTTGGAGGAGTCTAAAGCTGAAATGCCTCCAACATGTGACAAGAAGATTATGACAACTCTTGATTATCCACATCAAGAATCAGTTGCTGCCGGTACTCAATTCTCAATGGAGGATTCTATTGTCAAAAGACCTCCAACATGTGATAAGAAGATCATGACTTCGCTCATTGATCTATCACAGGCAACTGAGAAAGTGAAGGTACCAACCAGACCATCTTGTACTCATGTTTCTAAATACACTCCGACAATCAGTGCAGGTGGGAAGAAAAGCTCTAAACAAGTATAGATGAGGATAGGTGAGAAGAATAAACCTACCACCATGACTAGGGTGTATAGGAAGAAAAAGGAGGAAGCTTCTTCCTCAAATAGAGCACAAACGATTAAGCAGATGGCCCAACAACTTAATACTGAAGAAACAAAGAAGAAAAGATTTGTGGGCCAATGTTGGTGCTGCAATAGATTTGGGCATTGTGCACTGGATTGTTTTTATAATCCCTTTCATGGAAAAGCACAGGGAAAGCCTATATCAAAGGATAGGAAGGCATAGAAGAACAAGCAACATCCACAGGTCCAGAAGCATCTATTTACAGCAAACAGATTTGGAATGCTTGATAACATCTGTGATGTATGCAACAGCAGTGGTCATAAGAATGGTGCATGCCTAGGTCAACAGATATCCAGAGCTGATAAGAACAGAAGACCACACAATCCATCTAAGTATGAATAAAGTACCTTGGGAAGAAATCAAAAGAATATGGCGAACACATCACTCCCCAAGAAGATATCAAGTAGGCAAGCTGAGAAGACCCAGGATTTTAGATCCATGAAATTGAAGGGTCATTCATCCAAAAGAAACACTAAGTGGGATGAATCTCGAATGAACCCATGTGGAAGACCTAAACCAGCTGCAAAAGTTCCACATGACATATTGGTCATCTGGCCAGAAGATTTGAAAAGAATAAGGAAATTTGAAGATGAGAAGGCCAAGGCTGGTGACAAAGGAAAAGGAAAACTTTCACATGATGAAGACACAGTGCAGGAGATATTGCAAACAAAGAGAAACACACGTGTCAAAGAAGTTCTATGTGAGAGATGCAAGAAATCTGGTCACATTGCAAAAGGTTGCCTAACCTTAATACCAGAGCAAGAAGCAGTCCTTAAGAGGAGTAAGAATGTATCATTCATGATGGCTGCTAAGCAAAACAACTCTCCACACAAAGCAGAAGAGAATGTGAATAGAGCCATGCCACACCGACAGATGTCAGAACACATGTTCAAATGTGCAGGCATGAAGACTGGAGTAAACGGAGGAACTTGGTTGAGAAAAGAACCTCAACCAAGCAAGTCTTCTTGATGAAGCAAGAAGGAACCACCTTATTCCCGTAATCATTTCTGTATTGTATTTGTACTAATAATGCAGGGAATTGAAGGTGAAGCATGCTCTCAGGGGGAGAACCTGAGAAGTAGTGAATGCTGTCAACTCTTGATATCCAAGCTGAAGAAGTTTCCATCCTTAGTAGATTCTTCAATTGATATTCAAAGATTATGATGTTGAAGGATCACTCTTGATGAAGATGATGAGGAGTGTTTCCCTTGCGGGGGAGAAGAATGAAGAAGCTTCCATAATCACTGTTTCAATCAGTATCAACTCCAGGTGGACTCAAAAGCAGTTATTCTGTGAATTTCTTGAAGAACACACCAATGAAGAAGGTATGTCATTTCTTAATCTCTATCCCTTGGTTACTCAAATCAAAGATCATTCTACAAAGGGGGAGTAACTGAATTGATCAGTGACATAACAAAAAATTGGAAGTGCCCCAAGGTCACTTATCCTGTCGATTGCACTTGAATGTTTTTGATCTATTTGCTTAAGATAGTGCAGGAGTTTCAGGTTGATTATTATCTATCATATTTGATCTTCTTCTACCTGAAATAAAAGTGGTAAACCCTTGAAGACAAGATACATGAGTTCTCATCTCACGTTGGTATCATGATCTGTGAATAATGGAAAACATTGTTGACTTAATCAAATCCTCTTGTTTTCTACATCGAGCATTGATCAAGTAGACATAGAGTGAAATGATTAATGAAACTTTGCTTAAGTGAGGATTGATACCCTCCCTACCATGCACTTTGTATTTCTTGTCAATAAGGGGGAGAGAAAGTGAAATGCAGAAGATTCTCATTTTGACATTGACGGATTCATTTCAGAAGATGTTTAAGGTATTGACAACAAAATACAAAGGGGGAGATTGTGGGAACCACTTTGTGTATAAGGTTTTATTTGTTTTCAATAGTTGTCAATGCAGATCAAAATGAAGGTGATCATGAAATACTCCGATGAAGTAGAGGAGTGGTGATTCAGATGATTGTTGTGCTGATCTTAAGTTCAAAGAACATGTGTCAAAGGTGATACATTGTTTACAACAATGAAGAATGTGAGTTGTAATCCATCCGAGGATGATTAAAGCAAAATGGGGTTTTTTGGATGAAGACCATGCAATTCCTCCTTATGGCATAACAACAGTGGGCGTTGATGATTACCATGCAATTACTCATGATTGCATGAGAATCATGCAAGAGACTTCTTGATGAATTGAATCACATGGGTTGTATGAAGTTGATCATGACGGTTGATGAAGAAGACAATGGCCATGCAAGGATTGGAATTTTGAGATAGCCATGCACATCACAGAGGAGTTTGTGATAAAAGCAGAAGAGTTGTTGAATGATACAGATCACCAGGAAGAAGTGTTGCGGTGATCGTGCTTGTTGACAAAGCATACAAACGACGTAAAAATTTGTTAACAAAAGGAGATTTCATGGTGACATGTCGAGTTCAAGAGTTGTGGTCAACTATCTATACTTGATTCAAGAACGTCGACAGAGGAATGGATGAGATGGTGGCGGTGCAAAAAGAGCAGATACAAGGTGGCGCTGTTTCCCAGTGTTTGCCAAATTTTTGGGCCCCAAAATCGGAAATTGAAGACATAGATTGTCTGCAAAAGGCAGTGCGCGCAAAGAGGAAGTGGTGCGCGAAATATAAGAGGCTTGCGTGAAATACTTAAGTTGGGCGCGGAAAACAGCGGGATGCGCGAAATAGTTTTTCGCGCAAATAATGTTTCAGAATCAGAACGTTGAAAAATGGTAAAGGCATGGGCTGCGCGAAAAACCAGAGCTGTGCGCGGAAAAATGGGAATGTGCGCGAAAAATGTTGTGCGCAGAATAGCTGGGTGAATTTTTCGCGCAATCAGCGTATCGAATCGGAAATACAGAAAATCGGCAAAGGCAAGAGGCGCGCGAAAAATCAGAGATGTTCGCACCATGTGCGCGGAAAAATCGAACTGCTGCGCGTAAAGTTGGCTGTGCGCGAAATGTGGGTTTGAAGTTTTATGCAAACGAGAGGATTCATGTTCTAAATGATGATAAATAGAGAAGTAATAAGATGCGCGAAAAACCAAGGTGTTGCGCGAGATTAAAAGGAAGATGCGCGTAATTCGAAGAACTGAGAGACAGTTTTACGCGTAAGAAGTGGGGTTTTACGCGCAGGATCAAAAACGTCTATAAATATGAGGTGAACCCCTCTCATTTGCAGAGGCTCGACACTTAGACAAATCCTGAGCTCCGGCGCACGGAAAAATTAAGCTATAGAGGGTTGCGCGAAAAAGAGGGCGTTGCGCGAAAAAGGGAAGTTTTGCGCGAAAAAGCAGAGTAGCGCGAAAAGCCTTTTACGCGACAAAAGTTTTTTTTACGCGCAAGGTTTTAATTTTACACGCAAGCCCCCGGGAAGGGTGCGCGGAAAATTTGGGGGTCCCGCAGGCCTTTTGACAGGTGCTTAGCACTCTCAAATCTGCTTTGCGAAGAGAAGAAGAACGATCGTGCAACCAAAATCTCATCTGCACAGAGAGAGAAATATATCGATACACTCAGGTGTCAGAATTGGGAATTGAAGGAAGAGAAGGAGATTTAGTTCATTCAGGTATTGCACTGAAGTAGAAGATTGATTTCAAAAGAGCATCAACTCAGGACTCTGATGCAAGAAAAGTCTCATGCTGAACAGGAGACAAAGACTTCAATGCATATCTATTGAAGAGACCTTCACGTCTATAAACTGAGTGAGACGTCACCAACGGCAGTGAGCCAGGGGGAGTCAACGGGAGTGACCTGAGGGACGCAGTGAGCTATCTCTAAACAATTGTAAAGGCAGTGAGCCTGGGACAGAGTGTCTGTACCCGAACATTTGTATCCGCAGCTAGTGAAGCATAGTGGATTTAGGTACGACCGGAAACCTGTCGGCGTATACTCCTTGGACGTAGCCCTTAGTGGTGAACCAAGTAAAAATAGCTGTGTCATCTGTCTCTGCATGTGAATGCTTAATTGCTGATCATATTCATCATACAGGTTTAAGTAGTTCCTACCAACGTGGGAACAAGATCCACAACTTTAAAAAGAAAAAGTTGCCACCCTGATTCACCCCTCCCCTCTCAGGGTGTCCTGGGGTCCTTCACCTAGTACATCAAACACTTTTAAATCCTTGAAATAATTGGACCTATTTCTTATCATTCGGTAATTACACTCAGTTTCTCAAAAGTTCATGATGTATTCTATATATCATCGATAAGTAAGTAAATGCTCAATCCAATGAATGATCTCACATATAAAGAAATATAATTGGAACTTGATGTATCTTAATATGAAGAACCCATCCATATTCTCAATATTAGAGATCAATAATTGATGAATAAAACAATCCCTGAAGAGGAACCACCCTCAATTATTTAGAAGGTAACATCCACGAAACATTGAAGATGTAATTTTTTAGGATGAAAGAATGTAACAATCAGATATTTTATAAATTATTTATTTTTAAATCAATTCAATCTCTTAGATATCTTTCTATGGACACACCATTGTGTTTTAACAACAAATACTTTATCAAAATATTATTTAAACATGACCATTATATCCTAGCCGTTATGTTGGATGGTATGAATAGTAAAAACTAAATTATGGAAATTATTTGGTTTATACATGAATACAAAAAATGATATATATTTATTATAAATAAAATAAGTATCATTTGAATGAAAAATCAATGTTTTTTTGAAAAGATGTTTTACCTTAAAGGTGGTTTAGTCTCCCTTTGCATAAATAATTTAAAATTTGTTTTTTACACATTTAGAGAATGTATCTAATAAAATGAACATAATTTTTGAAATCATCATAAAAAATTTATTATAGGGTTATGTTTTGGTATTTTTTCGGAAAAGTTAAATTTCTATTGAATAGTTTAAAATACCTTTTTTATTGTAAACCATAATTTCATTAAAATAATTTATGATTTTAAAATATAATTAAAATTGTTTTTAATATGAAATTACTTAAATTATATTATAATAAATAAAATTTAGGTCATTTTAATCAATATCATACTGAATTTAGATATTTAAGCCTACTATAACTATAAATAATTTCACTTTGGAACACATATTTTCCATCTTGTATGAGAGTTTAATTTTAAATTATATCATACCAATATTATAAATTAAATTTAGGAAAATGTATTTAATAATTTTAATGAGTATAATTTCAATTATTTAATAATTTTATCACAATTTTATACCAATATAAATAGTAAAAGTAGTAAAAAATAATTACTATGGTTAATGTAAAAACTGATTTATTGTGGGACTAAACTAAGCTAATGAGGGTTAAAATGACTGAACATCTTATACAAAACACATTTTAATTTTATATTTAGAAATTATAACTTCTAAGGGTAAATAATGACTCATTTTGTAGGTTTCTGGAATGATAAAGAAGTTGGTTTATTTGATTCTTTTTGAAAAATCCTTTGCTTCCTCTCCCCCACTTATGAAAGGGAAATCCCTATCATTCATTATTAAAACTTAAAAATATATTTTTTTCATACAAGAAATTCCAAAATAAATTAATAATTCACTAAAAATATTATATTTCCTTTTTTTATAAATCCATCTTTGGATGGATTTTGGTCCAAACCTAATGAGGTTATTCGAATAAGAGGTAACGTTCTTAAACAATAATTTTTATATTATTTAATCATAAATATCCATAAAATATTTTTAAATAATTATAGAAAAAAACAGTATATAACATATACTGAGATGTTATTATATTAATTTCAAGACCTATATCTATCTCTTCTTCCATTAAATGGAAAACAGAACTCTTGATCATATATATGGAGAATTACCGCCTCACGAACTGATATAATTTGTTTTCCATCACCACCTTTAAAGGATAGATAAAATTATTGATTTAGAACATATATATTATATCTATGATATTATTATATTTATGTATTTATAATATCACATATCTCTTCTTAATTTTTATTTTGTTTAAAATTTGATAACATCACTTTTGTGTACGGTGGACTATCGCCTCGTGAAGTGATGTGAATCATTTCTGAATTATGATTTACATGTAATTTAATAAAGATAAAGTTAATAAATATATGTTATATATATGAAATTATATAAATTATGGTAAATTAATATATCATACACTCACTTACCCTTTTACCAGTTAATGGGAAGATATCATCGCTCATGTGTATGTATGACCTACTATCTCAACGAAGCGATATTACTCATTTCCCTTTCTCAACGTTGAAGAATGGTTATAAAAATGTATTTAATGATTAAAATTGATATTTATAACATTTTTATCATTCCATAGATGATAAATTTATATCCTAGGTATATGAACCGTAACTTTCATGAAAAAACATAAATGAAAAAACAAAGAAATTAATATTGAAAATAATGGAAATAATTAAATATTATTAACAAACAGGTGGTGACATGTTACAATAGGATCATACATGATATTATAAATTCGATTATTCTTTTTTTTATATATAAATAACGTGATTAAAACTATTGTATGAGAAGGTAAATCATTTTCAACTAAAATAAAGTGTAGGTAATGGATTTCGACTCAATTTTCATTTCATTGATATATATATTTTAATATGAACCTATTCACTTTTTTGTGGTGTATATACTTCCCCTTTTATGTATCTCAAATGAATAATAATTTTTTAATGATTATTAATGTTATTTTTCATTTTTATTTTTTAAGTGGTTACAATTTTAAAATTTACCAAAGAGGTAAAAACAATAATTGTACAATCACACTTTCTTTTTTAATTGTTTACTTTCTCTAGAAACAATCACTTTCTTATGATAATGTTTCCTTGGAAAATAATTTTTTATTTAATATCCATATTATTTTATGTTGTATATGATTATTTCCTAAACCATATACCATTTGTAAATATGGTGTCACAAACCATCCCAAAAACCCTAGTACCCTGATACTTGAGCTAACAATGAAATAGCCCAACGAAAATTCCCTATCCCTAAGGGTCGATGAATAACACCTAGAATCATAAAATATAAAATAGGGAATGAATTTTCCACAAAAAAAATAGTGGAAGAAACATATTCGTATCAGTATTCTTACAAAATCCGAAAAATATATAGTACCAAAAACAAAGCAAAACATCATAAATATACTTGAAACAGATAGGATATCACAACATCCCAAAGGAATTTACTTATATCCCAAAGGGTAAATTAAATACACCTCCCCCAAAAAGAATATTCCTTTTACAAGAACATAGAAATAGAAAATATACAAATTCTAAAATGAAAAGGTTGGATGTGAGCTAAAATACTAGTTGGGTCTTACTAAGTGTTCCATAATAAGATACCATAATAAATAGACTAAATAATGATTTCAATTTTATAAAAATATGATTAGAAGTACAATTTTATGATTATATAAAAACATGTTTTTCATTTCAAAAGATGGATACATTTCAAATAATTTCTTAATAATCATTTCGTATATAACAACTTATATAAATCCACTATACATGAGTGAAACAGTTTCCAATCAATGAAATAAATATCAATGTATTTGCAAAAATTCATAGAATAATGGTAAAACACCCTATGGTATGTTAAGTACTTGCTATGATATTCTCACAATCTTATATATGCGATCATGGTAAATATCCACTACCCCTTAAGGGAAAATTATAATCCTCCACTCCCACTTATAAAAAAATTACTATCATCTACTCACACTCATGAAAAAATTACAAGATGTTCATTGTTAAGTTAATGTTGTTATCATCAATCCATTTCTAGTGAATTACCATATTATCATTCCTATGCCAACCACCGAATAACTACACAATCTCCCATGTACTTGAATAAATCAATCAATTTTGGGAAATTCATTTCACTTCAAATAAAGATGTCATTTATAATTTAATTTCCCAATTTCTAAATTCAATATGCCAAATAAATTTCAAAACCAAATCTTGGATTTTTCATCATTTCATTACCTTTTAAAGTTAATTCAGTTATATTTTGCAAAAAAATTATTTTATTCCATTTTATAGAGTAAATTCTCAAAGAAATTTACACTTTCCATCAATTTACAATGCACGGACCAAATTCTAATTTCATTGGAATTGGGGGTATTTTAAAAAATCCATACCAAATAAATTAAAAATACAATTCGCAAAATTTTTTTTATTAACATAATTCAAATAAATTAAATTTAAATCATAAAAATCAAGGGTTTATTACATGGATAATATCAACAGAACAACATACCTTTAATCAGAGTATCAAAATAAAACACCCTCAGTGGGAATTTCCAACGATGTACGATGACAATGGAGATGAATAAATCCAACCTAAAATCAATATTATATCCAGAAGAGTTAAGATTTATCAACAAAAATATGATATAACACTCTCTATGTAGGAAAGAAATAGTGAGAAGCAGAAAAGGAATGAGGGAAGATAACTTATTAGATAGGGATTAAACGAGATCTACCACTCTAAGAACCACCTAGGAAGGAATTTGGAGGATCCAAAAATGGTTCTCAAGAGCATATATGAACTTGGATTTATAGTTAGGATTATTTGGGGTCGATAAGGAATTAAAAAGGGATGCATTAAATTTTAAATTAATTTTCAGAATTAAAAGTTACCATGTTCATAGTTAGCAGGGTAGGGCCACACAGTTAGATAAACTATGTACCCCCTTTGGAATAAATTTCCAAGGTAAATAGTTTCTACTAGGTGAGTTTAGAGTTTTCTAGAACATGCACTAACTAAGAAAAACCCACTCCCTGGGTTTCACAATTTACAGAGGGTGGGTGCTCTTTTTATTCAAATTGTGCACCAATCGTGCAAAACATATATTTTTTCTAAATAATTAAACTTTCACCCAAAAAACCCTAAAATAGATGAAACCAAAGCATGAAAAAAATAAGGGTAGTGGTGTAACTAAAAAACCCTAATAGGACACTAAAACCTCCCAACCATACAAACATTATATCCCTATAATGCTTTTCAAGAAGTTTCCACATCAAAAATATGAGAAAACTACTCTCTCCTCAATGCCTATAAATCCATTGTCTCTTGAGTTCTAGAACCATGCAACTATAGAACTCAAAAAAGGAATTGTACTTCCACAAAGTACCTTGGTTTTAGAATCAACTATCATGACTGGATGATCAGTCCCTGATAAATTAGGCTCAATATCAATATCACTCTAGTTCAAAACATGATATATATTAGAAAGATACTTTCATGATGACAATACATTGTATAGGTTATGTAACAATATAAAATTTGGAAGAAGTTATAAATGGTAGGACATTTCACCCACCCACTCAAAAACCTCAACATATCCCATAAAATAAGGAAAACATTCCATTACCTTCCAAGCCATTTATGACCCAAATAAGGTGAAACATTCAGCAAAACCCGATCACTAACTAGCAATTCCAATGGTCTACGATGAAGATTATTATAATATTTTTACAAGAACTTTTCTATAAACATTTTCAGATTAATGAACTAAATATTTTTTTATCTCTTGAACCAAACTCAGTAAAACCAAGTAGATTTCACCAATCAATAAACAACACATCATAAATTTACAATGAAGACCACACAAGGCCTCAAAAAGAACCATTCTGACCACTAAATGATAACTATTATTATAAGAAAACTTATCCAATCCCAAATGTTTATCCCAAGCTCTACAAAATTGAGGATGTAGGAACAAATAATATCCTTAAGAATATGAAAAGCTCTCTCTATCTATAAATCTATATGTGGATGGTATTCTATATTAAAAAAACTCATAGATCCCAATGCCTATTAACGACCTCTCCAAAATAATGAATTAAATCATGGATCTTAATAACAGACTATAGTAGATAGAAATTAATGAAAATGAACAATCTCTTTCACATATAGACTTTTTATCTCCCCAACATTGGTTATATTGTAAATGGGTATAAAGTGATCTAATTTGGTTAGAATATTGGTGATAACCCATATCATATTCTCTTTTATATGGGTACATGAAAACCCAACAAAAAAGTTCAGAGATATCTCATCACACTTAAAAGATGGCACTATAAGTGGATGAATCAAACCCTAAGGTCATTGATGCTCAATATTGACCTAATAATTTGTATAAAAATGAGAAACACAATCAGCGATGCCCCATCTCATACCCAACATCTAGAATCATCACCACATACCATAAAACATCATTGTGGTTCTTTGGTGCACAACCCATTGGGAACTATAGAAATACACCAACACATATTATCTCAACAAATAAGTATACAATTATCAATTTTAGAAAACATAGAACAAAATTCATGGAAAACTGCCCCTCAAAAATTGTCTCCACCCCATAAAGAGTGTCTAGTTATTTAGAATTCACCATCATCATGCTGCTCTGGAAGAGTCATCTCAAGAAGAGAATAAGTCAACTGAACACTGGCCAAGATAACCTCAATCCCCCTCTCTCGAACTCTGATATGAAATTGTAAAGATTTACATTAAATTTATACACTTTTTATGATTCTTTCATAGCCGAGGTTCGTAGTTTCTTTATACAAGCATCTTCAAAGAAATTCCCTTTACCTCGGGTATATGTGATGTCAAAATCAATATACTTTAAGAACTCCACCCAATTTCTCTGATAGAGATTATTATTTTTGATATAAGATATAACTCAAGCTATTGGGGTTGGAATACATGGATAACATTTCCCCATAAAGGTAATTCCATTAAATTTTTTAGTGCATGAATCTTTACTCCGAGTTCAAGATCATGGGTTGGATAATTCATCTTGTGTGTCCTATGTTGTTGAAAGATGCAGGCAATGAAATGACCACCATGTATAAGAAAACAACCCAAACCTAAAAATTATGTATCAAGAAAGAAAATATAGCCATGTCTAGCATCTGTAAGAGTCAAAACTTGTGTAGAAGTCCAAATTCATTTCATCTCAACAAAATAACTCTTAAATTTATCATCTATAGTGAACTTCATTCCCTTTCGAGTGCGAGTGGTCATCATAGAATCCAAATTCAGAAAATCCTTTAGTATATAGAGATAATACCGAGCCAAACCCAAGAATCATTGAATATTGAAAACATTCAATGGCTGATCCAATGTCATAACAGTTTTTACCTTCTTATGATCAATATAGATACAATATTCTGACACCATATGTTCGATGAACTTTTCTTCCCAAATACAGAAATAAAATTTTTATAGTTTGGTATAAAGTGTTTTATTTCTTAAAAATTCCATAAATAATCTCATATGACTCAAATTATATTCCTTAGAATTAGATAAACAAGGATTTATTATAAAAATACATCCAAAAGAGAATTAATATACTCTTTTAAGATCTAGTTCATAAAATACATAAGACTACAAAATCATTAGTTGGCCTAAATGGAATGAAAATACACTAATAATGGTCGTACCTTCTCCAGAAGGTAGTTGTGGGAATGCTAGATTATTTTATTCTCAACTAGTGATAACCTAACCGAAGATCAATATTCGATAACCACTTCACCCCTTTGAACTGGAAAAATAGATCGTCAATTCATGGAAACATATACTTGTTGTTTACTATTAATAATTTATGTTTTTGGTAATCAATACACAAGTGAAGTGATCAATAATATTTCTTAAAAAAGTGAATAGGATCCACCCATGGTGACACACTCATTTGTATACATAAATTATAAAAATATCATCCAACTAAGACCTCCACTCATTCATTTTAGTTGGCTCTATATGGAAATAAGTTTTAAATATTGGCTGGGTAAGCGACACTAGATCAATAGAAAAATCTGAATTTCTAAATAATGTAAAACCAAATAATTTAGAATAAAAATATTAGTAAACTTGACGCCAACTGGAGATAGATCACCAATCAAAGATTTAGTCTCTAGATAAAAAGAGACAGCTAATAATAATTTTCTCAAATCTAAATTAGAAGGTCTGGATCTACTCAACCTTGGGTCCCATTCTATCTAAAAGATAGGACACTTTCCATTAGGTGTATTAATGGAGACCCATCAAGGATAACAATAAATTCGTGCTTTATTAGTAATATGAACATACATCCAAAAAATAAAACCAAGAGGTTTCATGTTTGGAACCAAGAAATCCAAAGTAATATTCATATATGATAAATAGAAGATACAATAAGGACAATAGATACCCTTCTCTATTTTAGTTCCAATGTGTGTAGTAATATGCATCACATAAGATAAAATCTCTATATGAATATTTATAAGATATTAAATACGAGTCAAAATAAAGGAATGAGATGAACCCATATCAAATAAATCGGTCACTAAATATGAAGCTATAGTGATGGTACCTCTCAAATTTGATGGAATTGTTTCCACTTCATCTGTAGACTCCTCCACTATGTGAAGAAGCATCATTATATATTACTATGGCTGGATAACCTTAAATCTTGAAACAGTTGCTTGTATAATTGTAATTATTTATGATAATGAACATGTTCCACTATGTGGAGAAGAATAGATATAGAAAAAGATCTACAAGTGACCTGAATTTTCATGAAAACCATATATATTGGGTGCCTTAGTGAAAACCAGTTTCGATTTCCCAGGATATCTATCCTAGAATAATGTAAAAGGGTCTATTTCAATAACTATAGAATTTCTACAAGAAACATGATATTGAAAACAGCCATGAGACTCATCACACATTCTATTTCCTTAGAAAAAACTCACCAAACCACCACTGGAAGAAAACAAATATCTCGTCAACCCTAGGTTACCTATTAGATCATGTTTGACCATCAATGATCTATCAAACACATCATAATAATAAGTGATATTTAACAAGAAAACCTGATAACAAATATCAGATCAAATTCCCATCTTGAACCATCAATTTTTCATATTCTCATTCAATACTATCTCAGGTTCAAATGATAGAATATTGATGAATTGGTTCATGTATTATATCATAGTTCTATCCGCCTGCTTGAGTTTGAAAAAATATACATCCTTATCCATAACCATAGACCCTGGATACAACTATTTGGTGAAAAAAACATTAAATTCATTCCACTCTAAGACCTCATGCTTCTATCTCCATCACCATTGAGTCCCACCATCTCCTTCTAGGTCCCTCTATCTTAAGGGAGGCACATTTCACCTTGATCACACATGAGTCTCCAAGAACTCCAAAAATTCCCAACCCCACTTAACCAATCCTAATCATGTGGAGAATCTTTATAACCTTGTAACACTAGTGTATTTTGGAGTTGGAATTCTTAAGAATGGATCTAAAATTCATCCCTTCGAGGTTCAAAAGCTAAATCCTGAATGGGAATGGGTGTAGGTGTCTATACCAAATTGTGAAAAACATGCACAATAACCTCAACTAGATTGTGGTCTACTAGAATATTCACTCACTGTGGTATATTAATAGCTTCCTCATGGATACTATTCACATGTCTTCTTAGAGCCATACTACTACACAATATAAAAAAACAACAAATAATACACTAGAAGATTACTCAGATCAACACTCAAACAAAGGAAATAGGGAATTTTAATCCCGTCAAATAGAAAAAAATTTGGATTTCTATCTACCTAAATATAAAGTAGAGAAATAACTAGAACTATTCCTGAACACATCTTTCCCAAACTACCCCTGGCGACTTAAAGATAAATTAAGATGATATTTGGTCCAGAACTCACTCACAAATACCTCCTATATCCTGACATGACTTCTCAACTGCATACTGACATCAATGAAAGTTTCTAAACCTACACCTATAATACCAATTTTTCATGAACTATCCTATATACGCCAGTACCATGATATATGATCCGATATTAATATAGTCTAAAGGTTATTCTCAAATCCCACATGTGGGAGACAAGAACCTGGGATTATAAAATATAAGAGAATGAATTTTCTATAAAAATTTTTAAAAAATAGATACATATCAGGTTGATCAAAAAATACCAATGGATATAGTACCAAAAATTAAATCGAACATCATCAAAGTATCATAAATATAAAGGATAACCAAATGCACCAAAGGACACATCACTTCTAACCCAAAGGGTTAATAATATCCACTTCCTCCCAGAGTTTCTTTCCCTTTAGTCAAACATGGAAATAGAAAATGAAAAATTCCTAAAGAAAAAGTTTGGGTGCAAACTAAACATCCAATAGGGTCTCACTAAGTGTTCTATAATAAGATACCATGATAAAGAGACAATATCATTCTTTCAATTATAAAAAATAGGCATGGATGTATAATTGTATATTGAATCCAAAACATTATTTTCATTTCAAAATATAGAAACATTTCAAATAATTTATTATTATATATTTTATATAAAATAATTTATATAAATTGATTGGTAAAGAAAAAAATAGTTTCACAGTCAATGGAATATGTATATCAATGTAATCAAAAAAATTCTTAGCATAATGGCAAAACACTCGTTAGTACATTAGTTATTAGATATAGGATTATAATGATCTTATTTCATTGATCAAGGAAAATATCCACTTCCACTTAAGGAGAAATTATGATAATCCACTTCCAATGAAGGGAAAATTATAATCATATACCCCCACTTATAGAAAAATTACAAGCAAATCCTGGATACAACCCAAAATTTTCCATAATTTTTCATATTTTCACCCAAAACAACTCTAAACAAGACTCAAACAAAGAATTATCAAAATAAGGGTTGAGGAGTAACTGAGAACCAGTAAAAGGATGTCACTTATGGTGTTTACTTTGAATGTTATTTGATTGACTGGGGAAATAGTAAAAAATCTATATGCTTTACTCAGTACATACATTTAATGAAAAGGAATATTGATTCATGAATTAAATTGATTATCCAAAATATAAAAAATTATTTAGACATGAATTAATGGGTGGGGATTGGTTATAAATATCCCATTGATGCATAGATAAGTATCTTGAGACAAATCTGTTGGCCAAATCAGATGGGGCTTGACAAGTATTTTAAACAGTCACATGAAAACGTTTGAAAATAAATGTATAATGATGACCAGGATCATGAAGTCTAATAATTAAGAGTTTAATTATTTGATAATCTAGTAATTATTATTGTGAATGATATTTTTTGATGATATTATATTTGGATACATTTAATTATAAATTCATTGATTAAATTGAATGTGTGTTTGGTTAAGTTACCTTGCTATATCAATTATGCCTTATTTAATGATAATGGTACCGATTAAATGGAATGCGTTTTTAGCAATTTAAATTTTCATATTGAATATTGATGTCAAATCATGGTAGCTTCTTTTGTATGTAACCCTTACTGATCATTTGAGCTCACCCATATATTTTTTACTTTCCCCAGGTTATAAAGATAAATCATTTGAATGAGTTTCAAGGATGTTGCACATTTTATTTTGTTATGTTTTATTTCATTTTCCCAATTTAAAATGTGAATCATGTATATATATAGTTCTCCAAAACATCAATGTTGATCATTACTTTTTTATTTGAAAATTTTTATCTATTATAATGTAATAAAATATGCATTGAATCCTGGTTGAAGTAGTCGAGGTCGCTACATTTTAAAACTAAATTAATATTTTTCTCAAAATAATTTGAAAACATTATACATTAATTAAAGTAAATTTCAATTTTAACACTTTTAGAAATTTAATTTCATAATTTTATTTTCATGATCAAAATTACCAAAGGGGTCAATTTATTTTTGGGCATAAAATTATGTTTTGAATGTAAATTTTTGTTAGCATGGTAATACAGTTATTTTCTAAAAATAATTACATTATAAATTTTTTATTTTTATATTAAATGGTTATATATTAAATTAAGACTCTAATTTTAAGTTTATATAGAAAATAAAAATTAACTAGGACTAAATTAATTTATAATCTATATTAAATAATATTGTAAAAACTTAATAAATAAGATAATTTTTTTATAAAAATATATTTTTTTAAGACATTTTATATTTTAATTAATATATTAAATTTCACTTACTAATAGATTCAATTAAGACAAACAGATCTAATGTTCATATTCATCCCATAGAAATTGGATAATAAGGTCCATAAAATATTTTAGAAATAAAATATTTTCCATGATTTACTTTTTTAATAAAAACTAATAAAGTTAAAAATGGATATGTAATATATCTCGAATTTTTAAAAATTAAAATGGATCCTACAAATTCTAGAAAAAAAGTTTAGGTATTAAATTCATACCCACTTGTCTCACTTGGAATTTCTAAACCTAATTCACCACACTAACAAAACCCACCTAACACCCCATGTGATTTAATTTTTACCCCATACCCAACTTTAGTTTCCTTTGGAAAACCCCTATTTTTTCAACAAATAAAGAGGATCACACCCACCCATTCTATTATCCCTCATTACCAAAAATAAATTTATCATTAATATCCATAAAATATTTCAATTTAAATCCCTCATAATGGCTTCTTAAGGTTTTAAGGGGTCATCCAATGCATTAATAATCAAATTTTCATGATAAGGGTTCTCTTACATTTTTTATTCATGTACTTATTTTTGAGGATTAATTTTTATTTTCATTTGAATATACTTCGATGTATTGATAATAAATACCATAATATTCAAAAAATTAAATAATTATGAAACATTACCATTATTTCTCAGTGAAATCATTTCATGATACCTTTTTTATTCAAATAATGCTATCAAAATATCTCATCGATTCCCTCCCTCATCATTTCAATTAATGAACTTCTATTGTTTCAATAAAATTTATTTCCATGTGATTAAAATTTTATATGTTGAAAATTAATCATTTTCTATCTAATTATACCCTTTTGATGAGATAAAAACTTTCTCTATCATTATTACATTTCGATAATCTTATTTTATAACCATCATACAGCCGATATCACTCCTCGAATTTCCATGTAATACTTTTATGCTGTAAGGGGGTTTCTTGACACAAATCATTTTTTGGGAAAAAATAACTCAACATTGATTTTAATACTTAAATATTGAATTATCCTACTATATTATGATGTTTTTTTATTTCCATATTATTTTTGAAGAAATATGATTTAAACTGATGTTTTCATCCTTTATGAATCAATTATGTCATAAAATTATAATTTTGTCATAAATAATTACCATATATTTTAATGTATTTTCTTCAATGAATATTCATTACTTCCCAGAAATATTCTACAAACTTTTGAGAAATATAATACTGATTATTTTAAGTGATTATACTAATTATATTACCCCTATTCAAAATAAATATTTTTACTCTTTTTATGATATGGGTTTTCAAATAAAGGCATTTAATTTTTTTTAAACTGGGTTTCCATCATTCAAAATAATTTTTTTATCTTACACTCAACAATTTTTTGAAAACCTTTACATATATCAAGTATATTTTATTTTTTACTCTTTATAATATGGTTCTCACAACCATTCTCTTTCCCTTATCAAAAATGTTTTTGAAAATAATTTTCACTTCATATTTTATTTCAATCATTAAAATCTTTGTAAAAATTATTTCACTTATATTTTTCCTATATGGATTATCTTTCATGAAGTGATGTTTTTATTTCTTCTATATTTTATTATGATATAATTTATTTTTGAAAATGATATTTTTAATATCATATGATCTTTTAATTTTATATTATGTTATGTTTTTTGGAATATTTACGAAACCCATTATTTTTTACTATGTTCATTAAGATTTGTTTATGATTGATTTAAAGTGGAAGACATATGTATGGATGATGATGAGGTGGATCCTATATCACCCTACATTGAATTGGTTTAATATTATATTTTATGAGATATTTAATGATGAATATAATTATTTGGTTTATATAGGTGTGGGCATGATGAGTTTTCTCACATTTTCAGGCATGTGCATAATGATTTTGTTCAAAGACGTATGGTAATAATGGAATTGCACATATAGGTTTTCTTATAATTAATTTTTTTCATATTTACATTTTATTTTCCTTGTTATACTATATTTTCATGATGCATTTCATTTTTTATGAAATTCCTCATTTCATGATTATGCCATATTTTTAATATATTACACACACTTCTATCTTGATCCCATGTTTTATAATTAATGATATATATTTAGAGTCTGGCCATATATTTTATGTTTTATTAATTATATCTTTATGATATAATGTAACACTAACATGTTTTATTATTATCATATAAGGTAATTTGATCTTTTATTAAGATATTGATGTCATACTCATGTTCTAAATCATGTTTATGATCTAACACATTATAATATATTTTCCCTTACTAAGTTTATAAAATCATCAATTTCTTATATTTCCATCCCTAGGTTATGAAGGTGATTATATCATGTGATATTTCTAGAAAATATATTAAGGAGAATTAATATATATAAATGTTTGTGAGAGTTATAAAATAAAGTATTAATGTAAAAAATATCCAAGACAATAAAACTTTATGTCCTTGGGTTATGTAATTGGTTGTGTGTTGAATTACTTAAATATTAATAATAATGTATTATTATGTCATGATTTTCTCGGGTCTTATTAGTCGGTAATAGAGGATGGATTAGTTATTATTTTTAAATTGTTTAATTACCTTTGTCGTTAAGGTTAGAGAACCTTAGTTGAATCCCTAGATATGAGTCTAAGTATAATATGAAGTATTAAAATATTGGTAATATACTGAGTAAGTGGTTTTTTAAGAAATGACATAATTTTTTGAATACTATAAGTAGATTAAGGATCCAACACAAATGTAAATTTGGGCAATAAAATTAAAAAGGGTGTGTTGAGTATAAACATAATCTCTGCCTGGTGCATAACAAGGTGGACTAAATTCACACATATATTGACATTTTGAGGGGCTATTTTTGGTTAAACACACTCTATTTACAAAAAATAAGAAGGATTTAAATATTTTGGAATTAAATGATGATATTGGATAGAGAGCCTAATAAGAAAATGACCATAGAAAACATAGGTTTAATTGATGGATGGATTGGTTAATCTAGTTATATCATATTTGAATCGAAAGTAACAAAGGTTATTATTGAAGTTTCCTTAGAGAAGAATACTCAATGTTTAAGAACACCATTTTTCTATAGAACTAAATTTTATTTATATTTTTTATTTTCATTTAAAATAGACATTATAAAATTTTAAATATTATTAGATTAAAATAACATCATTTTCGGATTAATAAAGTCTAAATTATATTTTCATAATACATTGAGATTATTCTAAAATTTTTATTTTTAGATAAATAGATTAATATACCGATATTGTGACTTTCTTAAATTTTTTTAAAGATAATAATGAATTTAAAATTTATGATAAATGTTTACTTAAAAAATATTTATTTTTCTATTTTAAATTACAAATCTTAACATATTTATTATATTCTACAAACCCATAATTTGATATTTTAAAACTGAAGTAATACTTTTCCAAAAACTATTTTAATAGGTTATGAATTTATTATATTGAATTTAAATTTCACCACTTTTTGAAATATAATTATATTATGTAATTTTAATGATAAAATTATGTAAATTAGTAAATTTATTTTTTGGAATAGAATTAGTTTTACTAGGTAAACATTATATACTATTGTAAAACAATTATTTTTTCAAAGAATAACACTTTTATAAATATTATGTATTTTTAAATGAAATGGATATATTTTAAATTAATTCCATGGGATGAATTTTCTAAATTAATAAAAATAGAATATGAATCATTTAATTTAAAACAAATGATAAAAAATATTAAGAACAACTGAAAATTTAAACAACATTTTTCTATAAATTTTTTTTCAACACATTATAGTTTTTAATTTGGAAGTTAATTTTATAATACTTTTAAATTTAATTAAGATAAATGGAGCCCAAATTTAGATTCATCATTTCAAAATCGGATAATAAGGGTTGTCTTATATTTTTAATAATGGAATATTTAACAGTATGACTTTTCAAATCAAGAATTATAATTATGAAAATAGGATAGTAAGGTATCTTGAAATTTTAATAAATAAAAGGTTAATTAAAACTTCTAGAAATATTTTTTTTGAATTAAAGTAAAACCGATTTGTATCAAATATCATTTATCTACATAATTCACTTAAACCTTTGAACCCACCTAATATCCCATGTGATTCCACTATAAGCCCTTACATAATTTTAGTTTATATTGGAAATCCCATATTTTTCAACTATAAAAGGAGGTCAATCACACACATTGTCTATTACCTCTCAAAAAATAAATTTTTCAAAAATTACACTTCAATATTACTAAATAAATCCCTCCAAAGTAGTTTCTAAGGTTCAAAGGAGTCCTCTAAATATATAAGATGCGACTTAGAAAGGTAAGGGTTTTCCTCAAAATTGTTTATTCATGTACTTTTTTATTATATCCTCATTTTATTTCCATATTAGTATGCCTTGATGTGTTAATAATTAACACATATCATTAAAAATTATTTCCAAATTATGAGATATTGCAATTTTATCTCATTAAACCCATTTATTTGTTCCTTTTGTATATTCATTATACTAGTGAAATCACTCATTGATTCTCGACCTTCAATTTTATATTCAAGGAATTCATTTGTTATAATCCCTTTGATTTAATGTGATTTTTTATACACATGTTCATAATAGATCGATTAATATTTATGTATTACCTATTTTTTGTAGAATATATTTATCTCTCATTAATCAATTTTTATAATACTTTTTTATTTTCTCACATTTTTGTGTGTGGACATAATGTTTTTGTTCGCATAGGTGTTGGAATAATGGGATTTATCAAAAATGTTTTCCTATGATTATGTTTTTAACACATTTTCTAGTTTTATAATGTTGTTATATAATTTAAATATGTATTTCATTTCCATGACATGTCACGTTTTCATGATTTTGTATTATTTTTAAAGTATTTTTCACCCTTATATTGTGAAAAATTATTTTTGGATTATTGATATATTTTTTGAGTCATGTCATCTCTTTTATGCTTTATTAAAAATATATTTATTATCTAATGTTAATCTAATATGTTTTATGATTTCAAATTATGTTATTTCTATATTTTATTAAGATATTCATGTCTTCCTCATGTTTTTCTTCTTATTTATTATCTGACAGGTAAGAAATTTTTTCCCCTTATTGAGTGTCTAAGATAACCCATTTCTTATGTTTGCATTAACCAGGACATAAAGATGATTATATTATGTGATATTTAAATGAAGGGTATAAATGAGAACTATTATGGATAAATGTTTTAAAGATTTGTAAAATAAATTGATAATATAGTTAATCACCAAGTCAATAAACCTTTAGGTTAATGTGTTGTGTGGCAAGTTGTGAGATAAGTTACTAAAATCTTGAGACAAATGTATTATTTATTTCATTTTTAGCATTATAAATTTTAGTTGGAATAAAATATAGGTTTGGTTTTTTATATATTAGTTTTGTTAGCTTTGTTATTAATGTTAGAGAACCTTTGGGAAAACCCTTGAGATGAGTCTATATATAAGATGATAAATTAAAATATTTTTAATATATTGAGTACATAGTTTTCCTAGAAATAAAATAAATGTATAGAAACTATAAGTGGATTTAGTTTCTAATATAGATGTATATATAGTTAAAATCCATGAAAAGGATGTGTTGAATATTAACTCAGTCTTCATATGGTGCAAGAAAAAGAAGCCTAATTATAATCATGTAATGTCACACTCGTGGGATATTATTTGGATAACCTCACTATATTTTAAAAAATATAAAGTATTTAAATCTATTAAAATTCAATGATGAGTCTTGTTAGAGAACCTAATAATAAAATGACAATGGAACACCTAGGCTAAATTGAAGGAGGTATATATTGGTCTAATTATATCCTTTCTGAGTAGAAATTATTATAGGTTGAATTGATAGTTTCATTGGAGAAGATATATTAATATTTAGTTATCATATTCATTTGATCATTTAATTTGATTTGATCCTAACCATTTGGGTCATAGTATTTGGTTGCAAACATTAACCTTAAAAAGAATCTATGAAAGGTATGTCCCTAAGAACCCTGAAAAAAGCATATTTTGGATAAATAGTTTCTTAATCATACAAATGATAAGTGAGGTGAAAATCTTAGTAAAATAAATATAAAAATATTCTTACGAATACCATAAAATACTCCTTTAGTGAATTATAATTAATATTTTTAGGATGTAATTTACTTGGGTGGTGGTGGGGAGAATGTAATAACATGATATTTCACTATATATCCTCTTTAAATAAATAATATATTAAGTGAATTGGTTAATAAAAAACACTAAACAAAATAAGAAAAGGCATATTATAAGAATGTTATTATGAAAACAATAATAATCAAAAACCTATATTAAATTATAGTATATTAATTTACCAAAAAAACATACATTTAGAGGATAAATAATGAATGAGATTTAATATTAAAATGAATTACTATTTCACAAATAATTATTTTAGATTATTTTAAATTTATCCAAATAATTTAATAAACAAATTTTAAATATAATATTTTAGTATATGAAATAATATGTAAACATTAATTAATTTATAAATAAATATGAAATAATATTAAGAATACTTTATGTTTTAAAACATCATTTTCAATAGAAATTATATTTGTTTATATATTATATTCTCACTTAAAAATTAAATTTATTAATTTTAGAACATGAATTAGATAAAAATAACTTATTTTTTATTTATGATATCAAAATTATATTATAATGAATTTTTTATATTTTTAAAAAAATTGACTTTTAGGTAAATAGTGTTATATACCGATACTGTGACTTTTATGAAATTATTTGTATATAAGAATGAATTATTAATTTATGAAAAAATTTTATTGAAAAATATTCATTTTAAAATTTAAATTATAAAATTTAAAATATTTAATATTATTTGAAAACATAAATTTTATATTTTAATACTCAAGTAATATTTTTTTGAAAAAATTATTTTAAAACATTTTACATTTATAATATTAAATTTAATTTTTACTAGTGTTTGAAATTGAATCAAGAATATTTATTTCAATGATAAAATAAATTATTTGGTCACTTTTTTTGGTGTAAAATTAGGTTTCCAAGGTAAATATAGTTTACTTTGGTAAAAAAGTTACTTTTTTAAGAATACTTTTTTAAAATATTGTGTATTTTTAAATTAAATGGATATATTTTAAATTAAGTCTCTAATATGAAGTTTATACATAATTAAAAAAAATTAGGACACATTTAATTTATAATTAATGACAAATAATATTAAGGACACTTATTAATTAAAAATAATTTTTCATCAAAACAGTTTTTAACACATTATATGTTTTAATTTGAATGTTAATTTTATCATAATTACATATTGAATTCATTTAAATTGATCCGAAATTATAATTAATGTTGTCAAAATAGGGTAAAAAGTGTCAAGTTATATTTTTATTTAAATAATAGTTACCATGATTAATTTTTTTAATCAAGATTAATAGGGATAAAACAGTTAAGTATTTTATCGTGAATTTTTAACAATTAAAATTTCACTTACAACTTCTTAAAATAATTTTTATGTATTAAATTCATACCAAAATTTATCACCTTAAATTTATCTACATAATATACCTATATAAAAAATTCCACGTACCACCCCATGGGATTCCATTCTTACCCCTACATAACATTAGTTTCCATGAAAAAGACCATCTTTTTTAACTTTAAAAGGAGATCTCTCCCACCCGTTCTTTCATTCATATCCTCCAAAAAATGAATTGATCAAGAAGTTTCCATACCTATACCTTTATTAATAATATTTATGAGATATTAAGTTTATAAAGAGTCATACAAAGTATTAAGATTTTACTTAGTAAGGTATGGGTTTTCCTCATTTATATTATTCAAGCACTTCTTTGTGATAAGAACTTTTGATTTCCATGTGAATATGATTAAATTTATTAATAATAAACACTTTATTATATAAATGATTTCCTAATTAATATATATTACATTTATCCTTCATTAAATCCATTCTATATTCTCTTTTTTATAGTCATCTTGCTGCCAGAATCACTCCTTGATTCCCAGCCTCTTTTCTATCCATTTACATCCCTTGTTATATGCCCTTTGATTTTCATGTGATTACACATACACATGTTAATAATTAATAATTTACATTATAATGATTAATAATTAGTGGTAGACTATATATCTATCAAATGAATCCATTTCATTACTCTTTTTTTATATTCAACATGCTGATTAAATCTCTTATTGATTTTCCATGTAATATCTTCATGTTGTAAGGGGTTTCTGAATTCAAATTTTTTTTAATTCATAATTAATATACTAAAATTTTAACCTTTCAATACATATTTATCCCACCCTATGAAAATTTTAGGTTTTACGTCTATCATCTTTTATAGTTAAATCATTTTTCACATAGCAGTCTTGTTCTTTGATGATTCCATTGTTTCATAAAAAAATTATATTATTTAAGAATAATTCCCAAATCATTTAATTTTTTTTCATCCATTTACCTAATTTAATTCTATCCAATGTTATCCTTAAATTTTAATATATATATTATGGATTATTTTATAGAGTTATAATAATTCTATTTCCTTTTTTCCAATGGAAATTTTTGAATCATTTTATTATGTGGGTGTTCAAACATAGGAATTTCAAAATATTAAAAAGGGGGTTTTCCATCATATAGAAACAAATATTCAAGAAATAGTTTTTTGATAACATTAATTTAATGAATGTATATTTTTTGGTACTCTATATAATAAGGCTTGTAAAATTCTTCAATTTTTCTTTAAATTTATTTCTGAATGTAATTTTCACTTCGTCTTTTATAATAATTATTTAAATTGCTTATAAAAACTTCTTTATTTATATTTTACTTCAATGTTTACCTTATATTAAGTGATTTTTTGATAATAATATTATTTTATTGTGATATTATTCCACGTTTAAAATGATATTTTTGATAGCCTATGTTCTTTTAAGATTATATTATGTGATGTTTTTTATGAAAATTTAAGAAAATTTAAGAAACCCAATGTTCTTTCCATGGGTTAATTAAGATATGTGTATGATTGATATAAGAGGAACATATATGTATGAATGAGGATTTTTGGGGTCTTACATCACTATCCAATTAATTATTTTAATCTTATATCTTATGATATAGTAATTCATTGACAGAATGAGATTGTTCACACAGGCGATGGTATGATGGGTTCAATCACATTTTAAGGTATTGAGGTAATTCGTTTTCTCAAATGGGTGTGGGAATAATGGGTTTACTCAAAAATATTTTTCTATGATAGTCATTATTCCATATTTCCAAGTTGTTTACCAATTTATTCATTATTTTCAATATGTGTTTAGTTTCCATGAAATACATTATTTTCATGGTTATTCCATATTTTTAAGGTATTCCAAACCATTATACCATGCCCACATGTTTTATGATTATTGATATGTATTTTGATCCATGAAATATATTTTATTTTCAATTAATGATCTATTTATGATAATTTGTTACTCTAAAATGTTTTATAATTCTCATATAAGTTTTTATTACTTTTATTAATACATTGATGTCTTTCTCTTATTCACCTTTATGTTTTTGATCTAACAAATCGTGATATATTTTTCCCTTACTAAGAATCTGAGAAAACCCATTTATTATATTCAATTTCCCAATGTTATAAAATATGATTATATCATGTGATATGTATAAATAGGGTTGATAATAATTTTATTTTAGAGAAATGTTTGCATGAGTTAAAAAATAATGTGATAATTAAGCTAATCTTTAAGGCACACAACCTTTAGGTCCTTGGGTTGTGTGATTATTTATAACGCATATAAAATAAATCCTGATATTAAGGTAATAATTATATTATTTTTACTTTGGATTTATTTATTATTAAGATATGCTATATGATTCATCAGATTTAAAAACATATTTTTGATAATAAAATAAGGATAAAAATGTTTTGTCCAAGATAATATAATTTATCTAGATGTTTGTAAAAATATGAGGAATTTTATCCCACCACCCATTAGTGGAATATTATATTGAATAATATTCTTTTCATGAAAATTCATCAAACATGTATAATTCCTTATATGATAAGGATACAATTTTCTTCTTAATTACTCACATTTAAGGAAATATGATTTTTTTTCCAACACAATGGAGTTCTTATTTCTTAGTAAGATATGCTAAAAAGAATAGAGTGTTTAAGAATCTTTTAGATGATTTTTTAGGCTTATTTATGGTTAGATATAACCAAATAAAATATTATTCTAGTAAAACACAAAAGTTAATGTAGCTTAATATCTTAAAACTTTAGAATGTGTAGGTAAATAAATATTATAAATAGTTTGGTTAGTTTTTAAAATATTTTAAGGAAAATAATTTATTTAAAATGTTACATAAATGATGAGGATTATTACATTATAATGATTTATAAATAAAAAAATAAAATTTAAGGTCCAAGACAATATAAAGATATGTCCTTTTGAAATTTTGGTTTAAATATTTTAAATGAGTTTAATGGAATTTTATTAGGCATATGAGGGGGATCTGGGGTGTTCTGAGAGTTTGGAACATGAAATAGGGATAAAAATGGTCATCCATTTCATTCTATATTGTTGGTGCATAGTTAGAGATAACCATACGCCCAAACTACACTAATAAAGAAGAGGGGTGCATGACTAAACAAATTGTGCTAGGAGGGAGGAAAAACTATACGGACTTGTAATGTGGTATAATACACAGTTGGTAAATGGTTTTCTAACTATACAGAATCCCCATGTCATTGTTTAGATTTTACCCATATTGGATGGAGGCAGGTGCACTGTTGGCGCACGGTTTGGAAATCCTTTTGGCCCAACTGTACATCCCATTAAAAAGTGAGAAATTACCAAACTACCCCATTGGGTTTTTAAGTTCCTCACCAGATTTTTTCCTCATCTATTCCTCCTCAAGCCTTAGTGATGAACCAAGACCCTAAAATATTTCTAAGGGTCTATCTACTTGGATTCTAGGTCATTTGTAGTGTCTTTTGTTACAGATCAATGCTCTAACTATGGCTAACTCTCCTCTTGCTTCTCTTTTCCAGATTAGGTCTTGTGGTTTCTTTCTTATTCTGTAGAGTACCTAAAACTGTCTTTTTTCTAGTGGAACCTATGTTGGGGTTTCAAATGGTGCATAAATCTACATATATGTTTAGGGATAAGGGTGAGTTCATCTTCAAATTCAACGTAGGTGTTCTATAACTTGTATCCCATAGTTTCTTGTTGATTTTTCATATATGGTTATGATATTGCTTCCCGCTTGATGTGATTTTGAGGCCTTTGGCTTGTTTTGGTAAAATGGTAGGATATATGGTGAATCAAACCCTTCATGATCCATATGAGATGCATTAAGGTTGATTATACCTGTTTAGGTACACCCATGGGTTGTGCCAAAATACCCAAACTTGGAAATTATAATTTTAAGTATTCAGTTGACTTGTGATAAGGTATATCCAATGATGAACATGATAATATTTTAGCTTTAATTGATAATAGGGTTATTTATGGTCATGTCTAGATTTGATAGTGTTATATGGGGTTGTGTGGAATGATGTAAAAATAGGTTAAATAGATTAATGTGAATATGTAAAATGGATTATGAATTTTTAATGGAAATGTGTAAATAGATTAAGGCTTATGAATTGATGAATGTGTTAAATAGTATAATGAATGAAAATTGATAAATAGGATGAACGGATCAATGTATGGGTGTTGTTGATTATGATAAATGATTTAAGCTTTAAAGAGGGAAAATGGGTTGGATGTGATATTCCAATAAATGGTAAATGTGCTAATGGGATAAGGATTGATGGTTCTTTATTTTTAAAGGAATTTTGATGTGTAAATGTTATATTAATTTTTGTGTTTGTTTTTTGATATGGTATACGTGGTAAATGGTTGAATAAGCTTGTGAAAAAGGTTTGGTGGGGTGGTAAAAAGGACGGATTATCATCCCACAGGTTAGGTTAGACTATGGATCTAAACCCCACACTAGAATGCATGGGTTAAGAAGCTAGACTGATGCTTTAGGCCCTTAATAGTTGTATTAGATGAGACTACCTAGACCGAGAAACCAATGTTAGTGTGGTATGAGTAGTTATAATTTTTTATCCCTAGTGATATTTAGAACATTACTTATCCCCCTTATGCATGATAGATGACTAGATTAGACCATAGTGTAAATGATTTAAATGCCTAACCTAAGGAACATGTGGTGAAAATGAAATTAGTAATGAAGAAATTTTAAGTGATTAATATGAAAATGATGATGGAAATTTTTATGTGAATATTTTTAGTCAATGGAATCAGAGTTTTCCCTTTTTTACATGTTATTTATTTCATACTGTCATGGAAAATATTTTAGAATGGAGATTTTTTAGTCATCATTGGTGGTAGCTTTCTGAGTTATACTCTTATCCTGCTTAGGCCGCCATTGGGTACCCAAGAAAATTTTATGGTTGCAGGTCAGGACGAGGGAAAAATTCCAATGCCTGAGAGTTGAGTTGTTCTTGGGATGTGCATTGATGATGATCCGAAATTGGATTCCAGGCCTATTTTGGGGATTAACCTTTTAGTCCTATTTTTGGGGTTTCCTTTCACTTTTGAGACTCTTAGCTTGACATGGAATATTTATTATTTGGTTATTGTAGTACCATATATGGGAATTGGTTGGAAATTCATCTTCCTAGTTTATTTATTGTTGTTTTTTTCTTTTATATGATATCTAATGAAGCTTATTAGGATAAATTGGGTACAGTCTCCCCACATGATCCATTATACCCATGATGCTAGTCAGAAACCTCTGGTGTACGAGGAGGGGCAGTTTAGGTCCTGTGTCATCCCGTCTTGGAGCATCATTTTAGCGTCTCTTGGGATGTGAAAGTAACAAATTTGTATCATATTGGTTCATTTTCTTATGGTATTACTAATTAGGATAATTTTTGAGATATTAGGATGTGTGAGGTCTTGGAAATGAGCTCGTTCTGATGAGTATCTTATCCATATCCTAGGGAAATCTCAAGTACCTAGGGTGGGAAATATTGTTCTTAATAGTTTTTTTACAGTTGGATGATATTTCACCAATGGGTGATACAAATGTTGTCTGATGTGACCATTTTATGATACTTTTCTTGTGTCTAGAACAACACTAGATTGTTCATTCATGCATAATTTTTGGTACTTATGGATATAGGTGGAACACATCATTATAGGAATACATGAGATGGGTTTGTTGGACATGAAGGTAAGGATTCATTTTACATTCTTATAAAGTTAAAGAAAATCGTTTCTAATAAAGATGATACAAATGGTAAAATGAAAAAAAAGGTAAAAGAATTGTTAAGTAACTGTACTTAAGGAAGGTTTTGAATATGTTAACATATAAGTTTTAATAAGTTATGAGATTAAAAATGGTCCTAAGAGGAAATATTTATGGTGTGATTGTGGAAATGGTTTTAAAATGGTGTCTAATTAAAGACATATGATTATGTATGTTTGTTTACCCCAAGATTGCCATGACACACAGTAAGTAATGTTGAGGGAAATGTTCTAGGTGTGAAGATGACCATTGGGATAGTGTATCCGAAATGGTTGTTTTTGGATTTTGGAGAGCCTTTATGTAATTGTGAAAGCTTTATGTTATGTATTCCAAGACTCGTGTTTATAATTCTAGTGAAATTACACCATAATGATGTATGCCAGCTGCGCGACATGAGGATGTCCCTGAGTACTCTCTTCCAGAAGCGGGGAAAGAGATTATAGTGGTTCAAGGAAATAGTAGAGAGGATCAGATCCATGAGAACAGTTCTCATTTTATGTAGATTATGGAAAGGGACCCAGGGTGGGTCATTCTGACTATGTTTTTGTTAACTATGGAGTTTCAGATACAACACCATCCATCTTTTGTGGGATTGGGTGGACTTGGTGTAGAATATTTCTAGATAGAGTCCATATATATTTTTCTTGATCACTTAGATACTCCTATTCAGAAGAGGGCCAAGCTGGCAGCTTATATGCTACAAGTTTGGCTGAAGCACTGGTTGGATGTTTTGGGTAAGAACAAGAAAGCTGGTAGTGTGGTTTGGAAATTTTTTTCATAAAAGTTTCTAGAAAGTTTCTATTTAGAGTTCTTGAGAAAGTGAAAGGATGTTCAGTTTGGGAGGTTCAACCATGAGTCATTTTTAATAATGTATTACACTGGCTATTTCACCAACCTGCAATTTTTTGTTCCAGATTTGGTGTGGGGTGAAGCGGCTATGGAATTTTGTTTCTTAGAATGAAATATAAATGAGATTAAGTCCTTGGTGAATATCTTACATTCAAATAGGTTTAAAGAGGTTCTAGGATAGGATCTTATTTTAGAAGGAAATATCAAGGAATATTCTACTGGTGGAATTGTAGCACTAGTGGGGAGACTCAGTAGAATTGATTCCGATTGTAGACATCACCAAAAAATTGAATGATAGAGTTTTTAAAAGAGAGAACCAACCTCTCAGAGTGGTGATCATGTTTTCTATTATCAATGCGGTATACCGAGACACCCACATTGGTAGTTCCCATAACCACTGGTTGAGTGTCATGCGTGCGAAAGAATGAGACTTGTGCAGAGGTTTTTTAAAAACACATGATAGATGGGAATAGAGGTAAGATCAATGTTGATGTTGAGTGTAGGATAGGGTTATGTTACCCCATATCAGGAAGTTATTTGGAGCTCGATTGGTTATACCAACTGAGGTGGAAGATGAGGCACTGCTGGATGATAGAATTCATATCAGCAGGGAAGTATAACAACAAGAAATAAGACTGGCACCTAGGGTAGAGGGGAAGGGAAGTTTCATATAGTTTACTATACACCTGAATGTGGCATGGCTAGACCATTGACTGTTTGAGGTACCATCCTTATAGCCTTCACTATTGCTAGTACTTTATTTGATACATGTACACCACATTATTTTATCTATTCTTAGATCATATTTGTGTTGGGCCTTGTGGTGGAATAATTATGTAGAGTTATGGCCATTGATACACCATTAGTGGTTTAAGTAGAAAATATTCAGTAGTATAATGGGTGTAGTCTCAAGATTGGGGAGTACAATTTTTTGTGGGACATGTTTATTCTTGAGATATCAGGTTTTGATATGATACTAGGGATGGACTAGCTAGTGTATTACCAATACCACCTGGAATGTTTCCTTCATAGGATAACATTCAAATCTCATAAGGGAGTAACATATTCCCATTACGGTGAATGATATATCAGAACAGACCATGCATGGCTAGTTTGTCAGTAGTTGGGTGAACTTACAACCAAAGTGGATCGTCTGATATTTGATGATGGGAAAATATGGAAACAAGTTTTTCTTTTTATGGTGGATCGGTTTTATGATGTGTTTGTTGAGGAATTATCCAGACTTCATCTTGAGAGATATAATGAATTCAAGATAGAGTTGTTGTCCGGAGAAAAATGTGTTTCCTTTCCACCATACAGAATGAAACTGGTAGAACTCCATGAACTTAAAACTCAGCTGGAGGAACTAGAGAACAAGAGGTTCATTTATCATAGTACATCATCTTGGGGATCTACTTTTTTTTTGATAGAAGCTGATAGATCATTGTAGGTGTGTGTTGATTATAGGAAGTTGAAACATATAAAAGTTATGAATAGATACCCTCTTCCTCGAATCGATTAACACTTCAACCAACTAAGATGTGCTTCAATGCCCTCCATGATTTATTTGATGATGGGGTATCACCAGCTGAGGTTGAGAACTTCTGATATACTAAGGACATCCTTTAGGAATAGGTACATTTTTGATGTGTTTTTGTGATGCTGTTCAGGTTGACCAATTTTCTGGTTGTGATTATGGCTCTAATAAATCAAATATTTCAACTTTATCTATATAATTTTCTTGTTTTTTTGTTGTTAACATCTTGGTGTACTCTAAGACTAATGATGATCATTCTAAACATCTTGACATAGTTCTGATTACACTAGAGAATATTCTATATGACAAGTTATATAGATTCATTTTCTTGATTGATATGGTGAATTTATTGGGTCACATCATCTTAGAGGATTGCATATAAGTGGACATGGAGAAAGTGATGGATGTTTTTTCATGGGAGCAGCCCAACAATTTTTCTAATATTGGATGTATTTTTTGGGGTTGTTCTACTACTATCGAAGGTTAATTAAGGATGTTTCTTGTTTGGAAGAACCATTTCCAAGCATGAACAAGAAGGGAATTAGGTTTGAATGGTCTGAAGCATGAGATAGTTTTTTTCAATATTTAAAGAAGTGGTTGAATACCACACATATTCTTATCTTACTAAATCTTGGTAAGGGGTAAACCTTGTTTTTTAATGCATCTGGTGTTGTTATTTGGGATTTATTGATGCATGTTGAGTTAGTTGTTGCATACGGTATGTTACTGTTGATCCCTCATGAAAATAAATTACCCTACGTAAGATCTCAAGCTTGCTGTGGTGGTTTATGCTTTAATGGATTGGTGGAATTACCTATTTGGAGAATAGTTTATGGTAAATAATTATCATAATACCATTAATTATATCTTCTCTTATCATGATTTGAATCTTTGTTAGTTAAAATGGGTTAAATACATACAACTGTTTGACTTTGAGATGGTTTGCACATCGGGGAAGGAAAATAATGTTGCAGATGCTTTGAGTCAGAATACATAGAGAAAATCAGTTTAGGATTCTGGTTCTGAATGGATAATGCTAGTATTATTTGTTGAGATGCATCTGAAGTTGTAGAATGTTCAAGGGAAGATGAATCTTTCATCCTTGAAAGTTGAGTCTGTACTTCTGAGATAGATTATAGAAAAAAAGCTTGAGGATCCAGAATATTTGTATTTGAGAGGAAATATTAACGGTGGGGATTCACCTATAGGTTGGACAATTAGATATGATGGGATAATTTATGTGTGGGGCCATGATTTTGTGCCAATATATATGTGATAAGAGTTGATGTTTGAGTTTCATTTATTATAGTGGGTAGCACATCCAGATTTGGAAAAAATGTATCATGATCTTAGTATGTAGTGTTTGTGGATAGGGATGAAGATGGATATTTTAGGTTTTGTGGCACGATGCCTTACCTGTTTGTAGGTAAAGTCTAATCATTCATGGATAGGTATATTTTTGTAACCATAACTCATTCCAAAATGGATGTTAAATGATGTGATGATGTATTTCATGGTTGGTCTCCCGAGGTTGCCTCAGATGAATTATATGATCTTGGTGGTTGTGAATCAGTTAACAAAGGCGGATCATTTCTTGATGATTTGAGATACTTTCACCATTTATTAGATGGGTGAGTTATATGTTAGAGGGGTAGTGTGGTTTCATGGGGTACTATGGACTATAGTTTTAGACAATAATCCAAGATTCACATTGTACTTATAATATGGATTACAGATGGTGCTTGGTACCCATGTGTTTTTGAGTAAGACCTTTCACCTGTAGACAAATGGAAAATTAAATCATACTATCCAGGTGTTATAGGACATGTTGAGAGAATGTGTTATGAATTTAGAGGAACATGGAATAGGAATCTATCACCGGTTGAGTTGTCCTACCAGATATGATTTAGATAAAACCATATGAGGCACTTTATGGTAGACCGTGTAGATATCCATTATATTGGATAGAGGCTAGAGAATCAATATTTTTGGGGATGTTTCTTATGAAAGAGACATAAGAATAGTTTCAGTTTATTCAAAAACATATGAAAACTACTTAGAGTAGTAAAAATTCATATTTGGATTGACATTGTCGACCACTTGATTTTGGTGTGGTTGATCAGGTATTTCTTCGGGTGTCTCCATGGTTAGGTCACAATTTTATTTGGAAAGAGGGTAAGTTAGTGACCATGTATGTGGGGCTATATGAGATTGTGGAGAGGATTAGATTGGTGGTGTACCAATTGGATCTTCCTTAGTGGTATAGTAATATGAACAATGTTTTTCATGTTTCACAACTTCTAAATTATCACCTAGACCAATATCATGTGATTTATATTGAGAATATTGATATTGAGGTAGATGTGTCCTTTGAGGAGCATCATGTTCATATTATGGATCATATTGAGAAAGTCTTGAGGGGAAATATTGTCCCCTTGGTTAAAGTTTTATGGTAGCATGGGATTGTTCAAAAGGAAACATGGGAAAGGGAGTTGGATATACAGGTCTAATGACTTGATCTCTTTCCTTTAGAAGATCACGAATGCTTTGGAGTATGACTCTTGAATGATCTGTTATAAAGTGGGGAGTTTGTTAAATCTCAAACATTATAGATTTATGTATGCGTTTAAATTTTGGTTTAAATCTTTTAAATATAGTTAATGGAATGTTTTCCAGGTGTATGAGGAGTTGAGGGTGTTACAGTGGTTTGGGACATGAAAGAAAGAGAAACATTTTTGTCAAGTGCATGTTGCACTATTGGCTCATGGTTAGGGATAACCATGCACTCAAACCATGTTGATCTGAAGGAGGGATGCATTGCTAAAAAAACCATACATGGTGGGATTCCAAACCATGTGCACCTGGAAAGAGGAATTCCTCAGAGTTGGCCCATGGTTTCTCAAACCATGTGGAATCTCTAGGCAACTGTGTAGCGTGGACCACTCTTGGATAGAGGTAGAAATACGGTAGGTACACATTTTAGAAAACCGTATAGCCAATCCTTGAATCCCATTAAAAATTGAAAAATTACCAAACATCCCATTTGGAATTTTAAGTTACTAACCCAATTTTCTCCTCATTTATTCCTACTTTAGTCCTAGTGATGATCCAATACCCACAAATCCTCCCAAGGGTCAATCTCCTTCGATTCAAGGCCATTTGGTGTACCATTGGTTGCAAATCAAAGATCTAGGTAAGTCTAATGCTCCTCTTGCTTTTGTATTCTGGATCTAGGCTTGTGGTTTAATTCTTATTCATCAAAATACCTAAAACCATATTTTTCTGATGGAACATACATTGGGGCTTCAAAGGGTGCTTGAATTTCGATATAATTCTATGATTAAGGGTGAATTCATATTCACATTTGAGGTAGGTGGTCTATAAGTTATATCCAATAATTTATTGTTGATTTGTGAATGTGTGGCTGTGATATTGCTTCCCTCTTGACATGAATTTGATGCCTTTAGTGAGTTCTGGTAAAATAGTTGGCTAGATAGTGAATTGATCCCCTCATGATCCTCATACGATGTATTGAGGTTGATTATACTAGTTCAAAACCACCAATATGGTTTTCTAACATTCCTGAACACATAACTTATAAATTTAAGTATTGGGCTTACATGTGATAAGATAATACCCATGATGAAAATGTTGATCAATAAGCTTGAATTGAAAAAGGGGTTATTGATGGATATGTCTATATTTGATAAAGTCATAAGGGGTTGTTTTTCATGATGTAAAAAAAGATTATATGGATCATGTGAATGTGTCAAATGTATTATGAACTTGTAATGGAAATGTGTAAATGAATTGAGTCTTATAAATTGATGAATTCATTAAATTAGATAATGAAAGAAAATTGAAAAATGGGTTAAATGGGTATATGTTGTAGGTTCCGGGCGCAGCGGAAGCGTGTTGGTGGGTTTGCCCAACTTAATTTTTCGTTAAACAATGTTCAATCCGAGATCCGACACGATATAAAATGCCGAATCTTCAGAATAGAACGAAGAACGAAAAGAAAAGATGAGTCCCGAAACCGTTGAGGAGGATTATCATATGTTGATTATAATTAATTTAATTAATGCATAAGAATTACCTCGTTGGAATTCTTTCTTCGTTGTTGTGTCCGGTCACGATTCGGTGATCAATCGTTGCGTCGTAGAATCCAAGTGTAGGATTCCTCTAGCGGTGATCCACATGTGTGTCATGTATCTCCGGACGTCGCCGAAGAGATCTCCGGGTGATAGCGCGGAAGAACCTTCGCTTGCGATGTCCACCTTCGACCGCCTTGATCCGGTGGAGGATCTTGCTCTCGTAACTTGAGGGCGTTCTTGGTGGAAAGGGAATTCTCTCTTGGCTTGAGAGTATTTCCAAATCCGTTGTGCACAACAATGGCTCACAAAAAATGTTGGGGTTGCGAGGATATTTATAATCAGGTTTGAGGTTAATAGAGTTATGACAATAAATAAATGCGTTACACGTTTTATTTATTTCATTAACTCTTATTGAAAACCCCCATGTCAATTTATTAATTCCTTGACATGCGCCCACGCTGATTATAATAAATATCATTTAATAAAACAATATTAAATCCTCAAAATCCCAATTGGAAAAACTACACGGCATGTAATAATTAATACACGGCGTGTACTTGTTTTCCATAAACTACACAGCGTGTATATTTAATATACACGGTGTGTACTTTTATTTTCCATTTTTCTCCACCACATTTTTTAGACCTTGAGTAATGACTATTTATTTCTTAAATAAATGTAACTACATTACTCGCTAATAAATATATTATTTTATCCACAGTATATTCTCTCGAATAACTAGTTTCAAAATAAATGCGATCATACATCCTTAAATAATTATTAAACCACAGTCGAGAATAATATTTATTTAACTTGTTAAATTAATATTTAACTGAGATACATGGACACACTTAGTGTTTGACCCTCTAGGCCTCTTTCTCAGTGGCATTAGGCTGAGCCTACCTAAAGTCCAAGGTTAGTGTCTAGCAACACGCCAAGGCACCCATAGAGAAAGAAGTTAACACCGCAATGACGTGTCACCTCCTACGAATGCTTACCGTGTAATATAATCCCTTTGTCTCGATATCTCCAATCAGGCGGGTTGCATGCTAGTGTCATCAACCCATGTGCTTGATTATTCTTTCTTTGACTTCCCAGAATTGAACTTGCCCATACCTTACCATGGCCATGGATTTATTTAGGCTATATCAATTCCATCAAAGGGCCTGAGATATCTACTTCCGTTATGGAACGGAAGGGACAAATCCTTTCTCGCATTATCTATTAATGGGGTATTACTCGTGACGCACCCAACGTATCCTACCTCGCTGCGAACAATGTGTCGTCACAGTTTTCATCAATACATCTAAGTGTGCGAGTTTTAATACCCATTAATAATAATCTTAAAGTCTAAGGATCAATACACACGTCCGTAGATAGGAACATCCAATGACACTATGAAATGTGGATTTCCTACTGGCGGGTCTCGTTCTCATAATATCCTCCTGGATATTACCAAGGGCGCACACCATGAGAAGGTGCCTCAAAATTTTATGAGTCCTCACCCCTAATGACCTGTATTATTTATGTCCCTCAAATAATATCATCCGGCCATAGAACATACATTCAAGAAAAATGTTATGACACTTTCGGGTTCTCATCATAGCAGGGATCCGCTACGACCCTTTAATGGAACAGCTGTACTTAGGACATTATCACATGACATGTCATGCAGAAGAATAATCAAGATGTGATAAGGCTTTTATTTAATGAATAAAGTACAAAGTAGTTGGTTCTAGACCACCAACTCCAATAGACTCCCACTTGGACTAGAGCCAACTGCTAACAACCTTTAACCCGCTAGCTCTCACATGATTTTCATGCTTCTGCTGAGATAGGCCTTTAGTCATGGGGTCCACCACGTTCTCTTCCATGGACACTCTGCTCACTGAAACTTCACCCCTTTGATAGAATTCCCTCAAGAGGTGATACTTCCAGAGTATGTGCTTTGTCTGTTGATGTGACCTTGGTTCTTTTGCAAGAGCCACCGCTGTAGTATTATCACAATACAATGTAATGGGATCTTTACTGCTAGGCACCACATCAAGCTCCTGGACAATGTTTCGAATCCAAACAGCTTCTTTGGCTACATCAGAAGCCGCTATATACTCGGACTCTGCTGTAGAATCGGCGACAACTGGCTGCTTTGAACTCTTCCAGCTCACAGCTCCTCCATTGAGACAGAAAACATATCCAGATTGCGACTTCAGATCATTCTGATCTGTTTGAAAACCAGCATCAGCATACCCTCTAATGACAAGCTCCTCATCTCCTCCATACACCAGGAACATATCCTTAGTTCTTCTCAGATACTTAAGGATAGTCTTAACAATAGTCCAATGTTGTTCTCCTGGATCTTCTTGATATCTGCCTACCATGCTCAATGCATAGGCAACATCAAGCCTGGTACATAACATGGAATACATGATGGATCCTATAGCCGAAGCGTATGGGATCTTGCTCATCCTATCTTTCTCCTGCTGTGTCTGGGGACACATTTTCTTAAAAAGATGTAATCCATGTGACACTGGAACCAATCCCCTCTTGGATTTTTCCATACTAAATCTCTTTACTATCTGGTCAATGTATGTACCCTGACTTAGTCCAAGCAGCCTCTTGGATCTATCACGAATGATCTTGATCCCTAGAATGTAGGCTGCTTCTCCTAAGTCCCTCATGGAGAAACACTTGTTCAACCAGTCCTTAACTAACTGTATGGCTGGTACGTCGTTTCCAATAAGCAATATTTCATCAACATATACCACTAGGATGACGACCGCATCCCCATTAAACCGCTTATAAACACATGGCTCATATTCGTTCTTAATGAAACCAAATTCCTTTATGGCTTCATCAAATCAAATGTTCCATGACCTGGATGCTTTCTTTAATCCATAAATGGATTTCTGCAACTTGAAAACCCATTTGGCTTCACCTGGTGTCACAAACCCTTCTGGTTGTGTCATATAGACATCTTCTTGAAGGTTCCCGTTAAGGAATGCTGTTTTGACATCCATCTGCCAAATCTCATAGTCATGGTAAGCTGCTATGGCAAGTATGATTCTTATGGATTTAAACATGGAAACTGGCAAGAAGGTTTCATCATAGTCAATTCCTTGACGCTGTCTGAATCCTTTAGACACTAGCCTTGCTTTATAGGTGCTAACTCAACCTTCCATGTCCAGCTTTCTTTTGAATACCCATTTGCATCCAACAGGCTTTACATCAACTGGCTCATCGACCAGAACCCAAACATGGTTCTGATACATGGAATCCATCTCAGAATTCATAGCTTCTAGCCATCCTGCAGCTTCTGAGCTTTCTACTGCTTCCTTGTAGGAGAGAGGTTCATCATTTTCCAACAATAATGATTCACCATCCTCGGTGACTAGGAAACCAAATCTCTCTGGTTCCCTTACCTCTCTTGAGCTCCTACGCAGTACTTTTGTTTCTGGAACCTCTTCCACGGGGACCTGTGGAAGTTGTTCCTGTACCAACTCCTGTGTATCTTGAGCATCAACTTCATCGAAGTCAATCTTTCTCCCACTATCCTTCTTGAGGATGTTCTCCCTCTCAAGAAAGACAGCTTGTCTGGTGACAATCACTCTCTTGTCTTGGGGGTTATATATGTAATATCCTTTTGTTTCCTTGGGATATCCTATAAAGATAAACTTCGTGCCCCGGGGTGCTAGTTTGTTGCCTGAGAAGGCCTTAACAAATGCCTCTCATCCCCTTACACGTGTGTGCGACAAAGTGGGTTTCCTTCCATTCCATAACTCGGATGGAATTCCATTTTCCGCCTTAGTTGGTACTCGGTTTAATGTGTATGTTGCAGTTTGTAATGCATATCCCCAAAAGGATAATGGAATATCCGCATGACTCATCATCGACCTCACCATGTCCAACATGGTGCAGTTCCTCCTTTCACTAACACCATTCCACTGTGGTGTATAAGGAGGAGTGAGCTGAGATAGAATCCCAGACTCCCGTAGAAGATCGATGAACTCTTGGTTCAGATATTCTCCACCTCGATCCGATCGAAGCTTCTTTATCTTCTTACCATGTTGATTCTCTACTTCATTCTTGAATTCCTTAAATTTCTCTAAGGACTCTGACTTATACCTCATTAAGTAGACATAGCCATATCTACTCAAATCATAATTAAAAGTAATAAAGTAAGAATATCCACCTCTAGCTTCTACTGGAAATGGTCCACACACATCTATGTGTACCAATACTAGAAGCTCTGTGGCCCTTTCCACTTGTCCACTAAAAGGCGGCTTGGTCATTTTTCCTTATAAACAAGCGTGACATCTATCAAGTGGTTTTAGCTCAGTAGAGTCTAAATAGCCATCTTGGCAGAGCTTTGTCAAGCGCTTATCGTTCACATGACCAAGGAGGTGATTCCATAACTGGGTGATGTATGAGTCATGTGAGTTTGTTTCGTTATCGATTGACAACACTTGGTTTTCGTAATTTAATACATACAAACCATTATTCAAATGTGCCATACCATAACATACGTTGTTCTTATAAAAGAGACAACCCTTATTTCCAAACTTGAAAATAAATCCATCCATATCCAAATAAGATACAGAAATTATGTTCTTGGTAACACTAGGCACAAAATAACAGTTTTGTAAAACCAAAATCATGCCAGTTGGCAATGAGAGGTGATAGTCGCCAATAGCCAACGCAGCCAGCCTTGCGCCATTGGTAGCTCGAAGATCCACCTCTCCTCTGGCGATCTTTCTAAATCTACTTGGTTCCTGCATTTGAATACATATGTGAGCCCCACAAGCTGTATCTAATACCCAATGTGTAGAAATAGAAAGATTGCACTCGATAACAAATGCCCCTTTAGCATCCCCACGCTTCTGGGTGCAGTTCCTCTTCCAGTGGCCCTGCTTGATACATGCAAAACACACTGCTTCCCATTCCTTGCCCGGCCTCTGGATCTTCCCCTTCTTGGAGGGACGGTGGTCGGGGGCTTCATACCATTTATAAGTCTTTGGCCCCTTTGCCTTGTCCTTCCTTGTCTTGTTCACCATAAGGACCGTGGGTTTGTCACGCCCCATGTCCTTATCTACCTAGTGAATCAAGGTCAGAAGCTCCGATATACTCTTCTCATTGCCGCTCATGTTATAGTTGACAATGAAGCTAGAGAAGGTCTTGGGAAATGATGATAGGATGAAATCTGTACGCAACTCATCTGAGAATTTAATCCCTAAGATGTCCAAGCGTTCAATGTAGACAATAAGCTTGAACACATGAGGCCCAGCTGGCGCAGACTCTCCAAGCTTTGTGGTAAACAAAGCATTGGAGATATCATACCTCTCCTGTCTCGCCTTCTCTTGGTAGAGAAGTTTAAGGTGAGACATCATGCTATACACATCCATGTTTTCATGTTGCTTCAAGAGCTCATTAGACATGGCCGATAGCATGAAACACTGGACATCTGTGGCATCATCCATGTGTTTCATGTAGAGAGATAATTACTCATCACTAGCCTCTTTCCCAGGCGCAACTGGAATAGGCTCTTCCAGCACATATAATTTCCTTTCGCGGCGAAGGACGACGCGTAAACGCCTCTGCCACTCTTGGAAATTGGTGCCGGTGAGAAGGTTTTCTTTTTCGAGTATGGTGCACAATGATATGTTTGAAGTCATTTTCTTGCCGTTTCTACAATTTAAGATGAGCCAAGGTTTAATACTTGATTATAAAAATTGAGACAAATATATCAATTAATACTTATTAGTCTCCCACTATTTTATCGAAATCCAATAGCCCTCACCATTGACTTCGGAATATTCTATTGCGTGAATATTCTAGTGGCAAGTATCCATATTGCCCTTTTCATTACCCCAACTAGGGTTGGTCAAGCAACTTGAAGGGTTTTAGGTAGGCATTCAAAATGCCAACTGCATTAACTCGCAGTTCCTTGATTTACTGAGTGGACTCCCCAATCCTGAAATCCTTTTTGGATTTCCTCAAACTTTGTCTCTTGGTCACACCAAGTCCTGCTGTGGCAGTCAACCCTTGATGCGAACCATGTCAAGTCAACCCAAAACCTTGAATTAGAATTCCCCGATAATTGAAAGCACCCCAACTAGGGTTGGTCGAGCACTTTGAACTATGGTTCGATTCTAACCAAGATTATGGAAGGCTATGCCGACTTAATATTTATTTTGAGGGATTTTATCCTTATACGTAAATTTCCATTTTATTATCTTTGATTACATGCTTGTTAATATTAAGTGGGATATACTTAAGTGATTAACCATGTCTAAGATAATATTTACATATAAGCCAATTTTATTTTAGTTCCATCTTGCATGCTCGTTTAATTCATTAATTGTGTGATCGTGACAACACACCCACAATAAATAAACCATGCAACTGACAGAAATAAAATAAATGCTACGATCATGATCTTTTCTATTGGTTAGTTTATCTAGCGGTTGATAAACTAACCTAAGACCTAGGGGAGAAACACCTTGAACCTTTCGGGTTCGTGTTTACAGCTATCCACCTGTCCACCTTTGTATCTCCTTGGATTAGTTTCATCTTGGCTCCTGACTTGAGCCGCCTCCACTAGCTTGGGAGCTCCATCAATTACATATGCATTTATCTCACACGCAGGTGAGGGGAAAAAAGAGTTTTTACATAAAAGAATCCTTGGGCACGCAGGCCCTACATATTAATGAGGAGATGGCTCGCAGGCCAACAAATTTAATTTAAATTAAAAGAAACCATTCACATACAAAGGTCTCAGTCTAGCTCATGATCATCCATACATGCAACGATATTTACGCATAAATAAAACTAGCATTCAATTCTTTATTCGTTCTTGTTTAAGATAAATCACGCTCGAATCAATTAATTATCTTTAATTAATCAATCCTTTTATCTTAAATCCCTTTTCTGAATTTCATTGAGATTATCATCCATCATAATTTTAAACAAATAAATTCATTTAAAATTATCCTTGTACACAACTTGTACCTTGGAGGAAACCCGGCGAATTCCCATTTATTACGCAGATGATAAATTAAACACATATATATAAAACACCTATCACGTGTTGTGCCTCAGCTTTACGCCTGCACCATGGTACACGTCTCAAGGGTTTGTATAATATAATAATAATTTTTAATAAATCTGCGTAATTTGGGTGAGTACACGGCGTGTACTTTTTCTTCACCGTCCATCCGAAGTACACGCCCGGGGATAGGGCGTGTTAATGTACTTCAGAAATTTTCGGAGTACACAGCGTGTACAGTGGGACACACGCCGTGTAGTTTCCGCGTTACACGGTTTCCAGCCGGGCAGGCTATGTACGGAGTACACGACCCAACCCTAACCCGAAGGGACTACACGCCGTGTTCATTGGACCACATGGCATGTATTCCGAAAACCGTGTGCCACCTATTTCTGGTCAACACACGGTGTCTTAAATTCTTAGAAAGAATCCAATACACGGCCTGATTTGGCGGACCAGTCAATGCATTGAACCTAGACTACACGGTGTGTACTTCCGAATACATGCCGTGTATTCTGGTGTAATACGTCCAGAAACATTTGGATCCTCCGGATGAGTTCCTCTATTTTATTTTAATCAAAATTAAAAGAAAAATCCATTTCTGTGAGGTGAACGAGAAACGAGAGAGGAGGAACAGATCTCGATATTCAGATTTCCAGAACGATTAAACATGAATTGAAATAACTAAATTATTAAATGCGTAAATCACCAACAAATAAACTAAATAATTATAACCAACGATATGACCCCCTCTGATACCACTTGTAGGTTCCGGGCGCAGCGAAAGCGCGTTGGTGGGTTTGCCCAACTTAATTTTTCGTTAAACAATGTTCAATCCGAGATCTTTCACGATATAAAACGCCGAATCTTCAGAATAGAACGAAGAATGAAAAGAAAAGATGAGTCCCGGAACCCTTGAGGAGGATCATCATATGTTGATTATAATTAATTTAATTAATGCATAATAATTACCTCGTTGGAATTATTTCTTCATTGATGTGTCCGGTCACGATTTTGTGATCCGTCGTTGCGTCGTAGAATCCAAGTGTAGGATTCCTCTAGCGGTGATTCACACGTGTGTCACGTATCTCCGGACGTCGCCGAAGAGATCTCTGGGTGTAGCACGGAAGAACCTTCGCTTGCGATGTCCGCCTTCGACTACCTTGATCCGGTGGAGGATCTTGCTCTCGTAACTTGAGGGCGTTCTTGGTGGAATGGGAATTCTCTCTTGGCTTGAGAGTATTTCCAAATCCGTTTTGCACAACAATGGCTCACAAAAAATGTTGGGGTTGCGAGGATATTTATAATCAGGTTTGAGGTTAATAGAGTTATGAAAATAAATAAACGCGTTACGTGTTTTATTTATTTCATTAACTCTTATTGAAAACCCCCATGTCGAATTATTAATTCCTTGACATGCGCCCACGTGGATTATAATAAATATCATTTAATAAAACAATATTAAATCCTCAAAATCCCAATTGGAAAAACTACACGGCGTGTAATAATTAATACACGGCATGTACTTGTTTTCCATAAACTACACAGCGTGTACTTTTATTTTCCATTTTTCTCCACCACATTTATTAGACCTTGAGTAATGACTATTTATTTCTTAAATAAATGTAACTGCATTACTCGCTAATAAATATATTATTTTATCCATAGTATATTCTCTCGAATAACTAGTGTCAAAATAAAAGAGATCATACATCCTTAAATAATTATTAAACCACAGTTGGGAATAATATTTATTTAACTTGTTAAATTAATATTTAACTGAGTTACATGGACAGACTTAGGGTGTGACCCTCTTGGCCTCTTTCTCAGTGGCATTAGGCTGAGCCTACCTAAAGTCCAAGGTTAGCGTCTAGCAACACGCCAAGGCACCCATAGAGAAAGAAGTTAACGCCGCAATGACGTGTCACCTCCTACGAATGCTTACCATGTAATATAATCCCTTTTTCTCGATATCTCCAATCAAGCGGGTTGCATGCTAGTACCATAAACCCATGTGCTTGATTATTCTTTCTTTGACTTCCTGGAATTGAACTTGCCCATACCTTACCATGGACATGTATTTATTTAGGCTATATCAATTCCATAAAAGGGCCTGAGATATCTGCTTCCGTTATGGAACGGAAGGGAAAAATCCTTTCTCGCATTGTCTATTAATGCAGTATTACTCGTGACGCACCCAACGTATCCTACCTCGCTGCGAACAGTGTATCGTCACAGTTTTCGTCAATACATCTAAGTGCGTGAGTTGTAATACCCATTAATAATAATCTTAAAGTCTATGGATCAATACACACGTCCGTAGATAGGAACATCCAATGACACTATGAAATGTGGATTTCCTACTGGCGGGTCTCGTTCTCATAATATCCTCCTGGATATTACTAAGGGTGCACACCATGAGAAGGTGCCTCAATGTTTTATGAGTCCTCACCCCTAATGACCTGTATTATTTGTGTCCCTCAAATAATATCATCCGGACATAGAACATACATTCAAGAACAGTGTTATGGAACTTTCGGGTTCTCATCATAGTAGGGATCCGCTACGACCCTTTAATGCAACAGCTGTCCTTATGACATTATCACATGACATGTCATGCAGAAGAACAATCAAGATGTGATAAGGCTTTTATTTAATGAACAATGTACAAATTAGTTGGTTCTAGACCACCAACTCCAACATATGTATGGTCATTTTTAATTATGATAAATGAGTTAAGGTATAAAGTGGGGAAATGGTTTAAATAGGCTATGCGAGGTAAATAGTAAATATGATAATGAGTTAAGGCTTGATGATGATTTATTTGTTAATGGAATTATAAAATGTTAATGTTATATGCATTGTTGTGTTTGGTTTGTGATATGGTATATGTGGTAAATGGATGAATAATCATGTCTACATGGTTGGTGGTGTGGGATAAAGGGATAAGGTTCCTCCCATGGTCCCGGTTAGACTAAGGCTCTAAATACCCCCCTAGAATGCATGGGTTAGGTATCTGGACTGATGCTCAAGGCTCCTAACAGTTTCATTGTATGAGACTACCTAGACTAAGGCCCCAAGGTAAGTGTGTTATGACTTTTTTATGAATTATTTTTCAGTAGTTAGATAGGGAGCTTGAATTATCCCCCTTATAAATGATAGTTGATCGACATAAACAACTTTTTAAATGATGTAAATGCCTAAACCTTGGAACATGTGACAAAAATGAATTTAGTAATGAAGATAGTTTAAGTGATGAATATGAGAATGAATATGGAAATGGTTAAGTGAATATTGTTATTCAATAACACCCAAGTTACCACATTTACTTTATTTATCATTTATTTCATACTTGCATGAAAAATTTGTCAGACTAGGTATTATATAGAAAGTGTTGTTGGTGGTCTACTAAGCTGTACTCAAACCCTGATTGGGCCTCCATCGGGTACCTATGTAGATTTAATAGTTGCAGGACATGACAAGGAAAATAGCCCTATGATGGGGTGTTGAGTTGGGCTTGGGATGTTCATGGATGAGTGTACAGACATGGAGTAAGGAAATTTGTTGGGTCACTTTTTTTGGACTTATATTTTGTGTTTTTCTTTAAATTTTGACATTGTCAGCATGACATGACATATTTACTATTTGGTTATGGTTTTACCTTGTTTGGGAATTGGTTGGTAATACATGTTTCTAGTTTACTGCTTATTGTTTTTTTCTATATGATATCTACTATGGATCCCTATAGTAAAGAGGGTATAGTCTCCCCACATGATCCATTAGACCATCTATGTTAGTCACAAACCTTTGGCATATGGGGAGGCATGCTTGATGTCACTTGGTGACCCACCTCAAAGCACCATTTTAGTGGATCTCGGGCCAGGGACATTACATAAAAGTCATCAAAATCGTAAAATTTTATGCTATGAATATTAGAAGTTTGAATATTTTTTTTCATTGAGTTGAACAGTAAAAATATTATTCCTAATTCTCACCATTATTCAAACTTTATTTCATCATATATTATACTCACTGAAGATTTTATTGGGAGATTTTTATTAGATGGTTATATAGAGATGTGGTAGGAATTATATTACTACGTAATGAGAATAATAAAAACTTATAAAGTGCATGAAACATAAGGATGATCTGGTAGTGTATGTTATACAATATGATGAGATAAAAGTTTATTTATATTATTGTTATGTATTCTTAAAATAGTTTATCAATATGAAATATATATTATTATAGAAAAATGGAAATTTCCACTTTATTGTTCATTCATGTTGGATACATATACTACTGAAGTGGAATAATAATTGACCTCTTAGAATATAAATTTGATTTATCCCTAAATAATTATTTCATGGATTATTAAAGGATGTGGTGAAATGTTAAGGTTAATGTAAGAATGATTCTTATATTATAATATAGAATATGATAATAAGTCATAATATTGGGGTTTTTCACTGTATAACCCATAAAGTATACAATATTGAATTCGATACATTATATAGTTGGTGTACTAGGGGTTTATTTTTTTTAAAATATGATGTCTTGTCCCAAAACAACCAAGGAACAATTATTATAAAATAAAGAGTTTACAAAAGACTTATATACGAGATCATATTACAATCTCTTTCATGCAAAGGAAGTAAAATTGTATGGAGGTCTTCAAACCGGGTAATTTATTGATTTAATCAGATGTTTACCAGGCCATCTGCCACTATGTTTTCTTCCCGATAAACATGTGTGATGATATAGTTTAGATCGATAAGCAAACAGGTGCAGGCCATCCAACATGTTGTAATCACCCAGGAAAGCTGTATTATGCCATTCCAAATCAACTGCAAGATGATAGTTGAATCACTTTCAATTGATAGATTGTTCCAACAATGATGTTTGTAAAACAATTGCATGTATTAAACTCACTATCTCGGCTTCAAGAGAGGTGGAGATGTCACAACTACCCATGAAGAATCCAAGGATCTGACTGTGATGATTCCTAAAGATAGCACCGAAACTTGTAGGGCCTAGATTTCCTTTAAATGAACCATCAATATTAACATTAATTAATCCAAGGATAGGATATTTCCAAAACACTTCCAGCGTGAGAAAAGGATGAAAATAACTTCTATTAATCCGAAGACTTTGTAGGATTTCAAATTAATGCACAGTGTTGTATCACTGTTTATTTTGCATCAAAGAGGATTCTCGTAGGGAAATGAGGATCCACATCTGACCTTTGTTTTGATTGAGTAATTAATTTTAATGAAAAATAGCATTCTGATCATACCAAACCACATGATATATCTTAGAAACTACAACTTGGAAGAGGTTCTTGATTTACTAAGAGCCATCCATTTTTGCACATTTTTTATTTGATTCTTAACGAAGTCAAGAACCAACCATCTGCAATAAAAAATGTCAAGAATATAGTTCTAAACTGTAGAAGCAGTAGCACATGAAAGAATGTTATGATTAGCATATTCTATGTGTTGATAGCAGAGTTTTCATTTCGAACAAATTTGGATTCCAAAATATTGAAGACAACACGCTATAGGAACTCTATTATGCTCAAGTCTCTAAATGAGATTGAATCTAGAAGTCTTTATCCAAGGCTAGTTAAAATGCATTATCCAACTTAAGTCACTTTTAGGGTTACAAAAGTAATGATTATAAAACAATTTCGAGTTAAGCATGCCATTATTGGAGGTTCCCAAATTAAGAAATCACTAGTATTTGAAAAAGGGTAGTTTTAAATGACATTAATAATATTTTTAGGGAGATGATCATGCTGAGAGTTTAGAATATCTAAAATAGGGCAGTTATTACTCTCAGGGGTTTGATCAGAAGAAATCGTAGTAATTAATTTCGTTCTAGTCCAGTTATCCAACCATAATTTCATAGAGGAGTCCTTGAACAAGTTAGTTTATACTTGATGAGGTGATCCAATCATAATAAACACGATTGTTAAAATATTTGATGTGAATATTCCATACATATCATAATAGAAAACACTTGAGAACCTAAAGTTTTAGTGTATTTAGTGATAAAATACATAAAAAAATTATTCTAACACATTTTCAACAAATTCCACAGATATTATTTTAACATGATACACTTTTAGACATAATATATATAATAACCTTATTCATGACCTATGGATTTAAAACATAATAAAGGGAGATCTTAAATACTTAATAAGGGTTACCATAAGAGATATAAATCGAATATCATGAGTGATCATAAGATAAACATGTGGGTATAAGAACATAATCAATGTATATAGACACAACATAAGATTATCATACTTAATAAAACAAAGATCCTAAATCATGAGTCATCACATGAGGCCTTTATCATAACCTAAGACATTTGTAATAGTAGTGTGGGAACAAGAGTTAATAATCACAAGACCTGAAAACTTAAAATAGGAATACAAATCCGGAACATTGAGAATGATAGAAAAAGCGACATTATATAACATCTCAGTGCCAAGACCATAATCGTAGATTGGACACAATCCAATAGTTTATTGGTTCACTCCATATTCCCATGAAGGTTAAATAGTCTCATAGTGGATTGGGTTCACACCCAAATACCATACATGCCATATCATGATTAATAAAACATTACCCAATGTATTATATGGATATATAATTCCAATCCCTTACATCGCATATAGTAAATCCATAAATATGGGTGCCACAAGATCCCGAAAACATTCATAATTCTATCATAGTTTAATTAATGAGTGGATATAAATTGGTATCATTATAATATCTAGAAAAAAGGTCATAATCCATATATAGATATAATATAAATTATATCATTAGAAAATAGCCCAAATGAATCATAAAAAAAATTAAAGGATTTTGAGATTGATGAAAATAAATTTATAATGTCATTATTCAATTAATGTGAAAAATAATAAGAAATAATGTTTTATATTTTCTATAACGTTTTTTTTCAAAGTGAAAAATTCAAAAAATAATGAGAATGAAAATTATGTTGGAAAACCATGAAAACATAAATAAGAATATTATTATAGAAAATTTATTTATATTTCACTAAAATACATTCATATATAGAAAATTAAAAATGATTATTCCACTCACACTTTGTAAGGAAGGGGAAAAATCGCTGAAATCAATAGTATCGAAAACACTAAAAGAAGTTTAATTTTTTTAATAATGTAAAATAAAATGACAAAAATTAATAAATTTGATAATTAAAGATATGTAATTATAAAAAACAATATATATAATATAGACATGGTGGAGAAGGATTCATGACAAAAAGGAAGAGATAAGGTTGGATTCACTAACAGATATCCTTTAGGTAAAATTATGTACCAAATGGGGTTTAACTATAATGAATACATGTAAACCACAAGAAAATACATAGGATGAGAAAATATATGATTTTTTAGATAAGAACATATATTTTCCCTTTTTGGAGTTGTAAACATAAACAATATTGTCTTTAAAATGAGATTTGAAAAATAAACCCTTAACTTTACTCACAAATTCCACAAGGCACATTAAAATCCATTATAATAACCATAATCATATTAATTAATTATTTCATATAATATATTCAAATCTATAAACATTTATGAACTTAAATTATTATAATTAATTACACATATATTAGTTATTTATATTTTATTCTGACAATTCGATGTTAGTAATATTGAATATTTCTAATATGTTTCATAATGGTGATGTCAATCCTCATTTTTTAATACCTTGAAAATAATTACCAGATTATTAAAGATAGTGTAATAATATTATCATAATTATTTAAATATTCCCATAATCATTTAATCAAAAGTATGGGTATGGTTCATGAGAGTGAAATCCCTAACAAGCATTTTTTGGGTAATTTACCGATAATAATGAATTACATAATACTGACATTGATTTTTTTCATCATTAAAGAAACATATTAATGGAATTAATTAATATATAATATAATATATTGAAATTATTAATTTCATGATATTAATTCAAATTTAAAATTGTGAAGATAATATAACATCGTTCATGTTGGTGGTTGGACCAACCTAAACAAGAATAGGCCATACTAACAAATAATTAAGTTTATAGAGTTTTATAATATTAATATTATTTTCTCAAAACGAATAATTATGTTAATATACCATAATTATAGCGAATAATTATATTTATAAATATTTTATGTGTGAATTTAATTTAAGAATATAGTGAAGAGCTAGTTACTTTGATGAATTCTCCCTACCTCAATACAAGTTCCTTCTGAATAAATGAATTTAGGTCACTTTATGGAACCAGAAACCAAAAAACATTAAAAAAATTTATAATAGGTAAAATAGAAAGATATTTAAGTGATAAATAAATGTTTTAAGTTGTTTTGGATGGGTAGATGAGGGTCCCATTGATAGGTGGGTTTTGAGTGGAATATCCACAAATATTCATTTATTAATGTATAATATTTCCATTTAAAAATTAATGTTGATAAAAAGTAGAAAATAATAGATATGGTTAATAAATACACTCACCCATACAGTATATAGATATATTTTCAGGATATTTTAAATCTTTCCAACTTAGATTAACACATTTTACCATATTTTATATTTATTAGTGTAACTGAATTTTTATCTCAGTAAATTTATTTAATGCATAAAAAGGAAAATTTAATAATTATATAATTTAAATATTAGAACATAATTTATTATAATTAATTTATAAATATGGTAAATTTAAATTTTGATTGAAAAATAATATAAATAGAAAAAATTGTTTATACAGCACCACCAATTTTTAAGCATTAACTATTCTTAATATTATTTCATAGTATTTAATAATATAAATGTGTGTTAATTTATTTTTTATAAATTGAAACTTTACATTGTATTCATCACATATAAGTGGCCAATTAAATTTATTATGATAAATATGAACAATACATAAAAGGTATTTTGTATGAGAAATATAAAATTTTAACATTATATAATTTAACCACACCATATTAAAATCAATTATTAATATTAAAAAAAATTAATTTAATCAATAAAATTGTTTTGGAATATTTCATTGAATTTTTTAAATACATAAAATCATTCATTAATAATACTATTAATATATAATTGATGAAAAATATATTTTTATAATAAAATATTTTAATTAAATACTTTATTTTATTTTATTCCATAATTATGAATTATATCATCTTAATTTTTTTTAATAAATATTAAAAAACATAAATATAAAAATTAAATACATTTATACCCAATAATCATATTTCTAATGACCACACACAAAGATGGAGATATATATATATATATATAAGTGTGTGATTTGATTCCTATATATAGTGTATTATAAATCCTTAGAAGCATTTATCATGTTCATTTACTTCTCTCTCAACACGTCTATTATATTTTTAATTATTTGGAATAGTTAAATAGTTTCAATCTAGGTTATTATCTTTATGTCCAAACATGAGGTTAAATATGTTATATTAATGTTATTTTTATATACTTATGTATTTATTACATCGATATTTTTATTAATGATGTTTCATATTATATTCTAAAAGTATATTAATTTTCATCACATATTGTAATATTTTATCGAAATAAAATATATCACAATTCATTTTTTGTTGATTTCCATTAAATAATATATCCAATATAGTATTTATTTAAAGGTAAAATACATTATAAAATCTTGGGCTATTTTATTATACCCCCTTTGAAGAATTTTGACCTCGAAATTTCATTTCTCTAATGAAAAAATGATAGTACTTCTACCTCCATACATCTTTGCGTTCCTATATTAATTACTAAAAATTATAATATCTGTAGAGAACAATTTCTAGACATGTTGACTAATTTTATTGTACTTTATGTCTAAAATCTATGATTTTTATTATTTGTTCCTCATAAGAGAGGTTATGTTCTATTTTTACTACACATGTGTTTAGTATATTTAATTGTATATGTATGTACTTATAAAAAATTAATATACATGACACATTATGTACTTGAGAGATGTATGATAGATGTTCTAGGCATTAATCTCCCATACCCACATGAATGAGGATTTAGAATGGGCCAATATATCTTGGGATCAACATTCCCTTATTTCTAAATCTCATAACCCTCTTCTATATTGATATTAAAAGGAATAATTTCCCTCCAAATTTAAACTGAAAACCAAACTTATGAATATTATTATATGTTTTATATTGACTTTGGGAAGTTTCAAAGTGATATTAAATAGTTTTAATCTTCTCTTTCATTTCTTTTGGATTATTTGATCTACTTAGTTAACGCTCTCCAACTACAACAAAATATGCTGGAGTTCTTCACCTCTTCTCGTATTGAGCCTCTTGTGCTTCGATTTGAATGGTTGAATGGAAAATATTATTATATGAGTGATCCAATTAGGGAAGGTTTTAATCCCAAACTCCATTGATGTATATTGATAAGGATGCCAGTATATCCTTCGGGGATTTAATAGTCCTTTCAAATTAATTGATAGCCTGAGGATGATCAGCAGTGATAAAGATAAACTCTATATCTAATGTTTGTTGAATATATTTCTTGAACTTCAAAGTAAACATAAAATCATGATCAAATACAATTGAAAGTGGTAATACATACATTATTACCAATTTCATTATGTATATCCTATAAATTTTATCGAGAGAGAAGTATTCTTGAAAAAAATGAAATTTGATTAGTACATAAGGAAATTTTCTACAACCAAAATGGAAATAAAACAATTAAAAGTATCAGTAAGAACAAAAATTAAATCCATTGTTATATTCACCCATTTCAATATAGGTATAGGTAATGGTTTCTTAATCTCATTATACTTTTTTAATTAATCCATAACATACTAGAATAATAAGCATTGAGATATATACTCTATAATCACTCTCTCTATATTGTCTCATGAAAAATGATTTTATAGATCTCTATAAATATTTATTCTTTCAAAATTGATAAATATTTATAAGCTATGTGTATTATCTAAAAATTATTTCTTCAACTCTGGTATTGGTGGAATACATAATAATTTATTAAATATTATTTTTCCACCATTTTTAAATTAAAAAACCAAAATATTTTTTTACCTTTGTATGTAGTTCTATATACTACCTATATGCCCCCTTGATCTTAAAATGGATGTATGGTTGTACAGTAATTTGGGAATGATATGAATTATTCAATTCCCTTTGGATTTCAAGGATTATACATTAAAAATACATGAGTTTTAGGTATCTTTAATTCCTTATTATAGATAGGTTATTGTGATGCTTCATTTTTAGAGCACCAGCTACCATGTTTTCCTTCCCAATGTGGTAATATATAGAGTATTAATAGTCCATGAACAACTCCAACCATCCCATTTATCTCATGTTCAAATAATTTTAAACGAATATATAATTTAATAACTTATAATCATTATATATTTCAAACATTTAGCCATAGGGATAGTGCCTCCATATTTGTAATGAAAATATTACCATTACCAACTAAAAATCATGCACAAGGTAATTTTCTCTAAAATCTTTAATTTATGTGAGGAATAAGCTACCGCCATATAATTTTTTATGATGACATGTCTAAATACCATATTTTATGCATAACTATATATTACAAACCATTATCCAATACAATTTAGTGTGATTAGAGGTGTAGTGACCAACATTAAATTGATCTCCTTGAAATTTTCTTAAAATTAATTTATCTATATGAACTTGAATCCCTTTTTTTGTTGTCTTGGTTTTTAGTTTTTATTTTTATGAAAACATTTATTACAAATTAAAGATAATATCTATCCAATCTATGAAAAATAAAAATCTACATCATAGCCATTTATATGGTACATTATTTAATAACCCATGTAATTGAAGGATACACAAATATACCCTTATCTAGGATTATATGACCCATGGATGTGACTTTCTGTATCTAGAATCCACACTGACAAATTTTGGAATATACTTTTTTCATTCATAAGGAATTTATCAAAATATTTAAATGAACATCATTACAAGTGAAATATTATAATTTATATTATAAATACTACCCCAAATTGATTGAGGTAATATATAAATTCTATTTTTATTAAGTCCATGATTATAATATGGGAAATTATGTTTATGGTTAACACTATAATGAATTAAATGCGTCTATATATTATGCTAATTGTTGTATTCAATAAATCCTCTATTTTCACCCTTAATTGAAAAAATGATCAATATTTTAGATTTATTGAGCCCTCAGAAATGATTGAACAAGTCATCAATATGAGTTGGAAGATACTTTTTCATGATAGTGATTTAGTTATGTTCATGATAATCTATGTAGAGACAAATCAATCCACTTTTCTTCTCTAAAAAGAGGACTAGTGAACCCCAAGGTGAATCATTTGATCATAAAAACTATTATCTGTATTATCTTAATTTTTCTTAATTAATTACTCCAATTAAATTGAGTCCATTAAAAATGTTATATTTGATAAAGGAATGACAATGGGTTTGAGTTTTATTGAATACTCAACATCATGATCTGAGGAAATACCATGAAACATTTTAGGAAATACATTGACATATTTTGGAACAATATTCATCTATTCAATATCTAGTTTCCCCCTAATCATTTGAGCTAAATTCCTCTATTTATTTTTTATTAATACAAATATAATGGAATAAATTTATATATGTAATTCATGGTTAATTTTATATTGATAAGTAGTTATAGGTTAATTTGGAATATATAATGTGAATTCCCCATCCTGAAAATTCTAATGGGATCTATATAGACAGATCCAATACATTTCCAAAATAACGTTAAATTTCATTAAAGAAATAATAATAAAAATTACAGGAGGCAAATTCTCAAAAAATTATATCAGAGAGGAGTTATTGACATGATATGAAACCATCATACCACAAGGAAGTTTACCTAATAAATCAATATTAATCCATTGGGATAAAAATTTGACAATATTAAAAAAATAATCAAATATGAAGTAGTAGGTGGATCTGGAATCAAATAAGGTGTTTTTTGTTCAAGAGTGGATGATAAGTATACATTTCATATAGAGGCTTAATTTTTTCCCAATCAAGAGTTAACTTATTTTTCATGCTTTTTGTAGTCATAGGACTACCCTATGGGTAATATGGTAAATTTTTTGTACTAAGTATAAGAACACATATATTATAATGATGATTACATTAATTTGTGAGAGAAGTGTCTACCCCTTTGTGGATATTTCTTTATTTTAAGAGAAATTTTTGTTTTTGGGGATATTTTAATTTATTAATTAAAAAATATAATTATCCCTCAAGCTTGGTGGTGATATTGAAACTCTAGTTTATGATTTATAAATTTTTTTAGTTTTAATATATTTTTCTTGATGTTTCTTTAATTTGATAAAATTTTTTGAGAACTACGGTGCCTTGATAATAATGAAAAAATATATTATATTAGTTTTAGTCTAAGATTGTTTATTTTTTATGAAATTCTTATAGCTCAAAAAATAATAATCAAATGAGAAATATGAGACCACAATTTCATCCAACGTTGGTGGTTTGTATTAAGAATGGTGTAAGTTGAGATCTCACCTAGGGATACCGAGATAGACTTCCATGAGAATCAATTATTAAATTTAATTTAATTTCTTTCAAATTAGTATAGTTTGGAACTTAGAAGTAGTCTATAAAAAACCTTATGGATTCTATATTGGGTTTTCTATAATTAAAAATTTAATAATATTATATAGGCATGATATGGGGGGTATGGATATATTTGATTTTGGTTGAATTGGAGTCATATTTATTGAAAGGTCTTGACTCGTAATGACTTTGGAAATCAAATCATGTGGTGGTGATGAGCAGAACCATGGAAAAAAAATATAAAAGAAAATACCATCATTACATGAAGTAGAGAATTATTATTTTTGGAATTTCATTAATCCAATTTGAATTTCCAATAATAGACTATTATCTTATTAAAATCCTTGAATCTATTCTTAAACCTATAAATTTAATTTCTTTACATTCGGTATTGATTAATTTATTGGATTTTTTATAATAATTTATTTATTTTTTCTTCTATGTTTTATGTTCTAGTTCCAAACAACCATAAAGGTTATTCACATTATTGTTTATTTAGTTCTCTCCCACCATTCTCCACGTATTTATCATTGGCCCACTAGTAGGTTGATGGTTCTATGTTCTATAACCGAATCAATTGTGATAAAATCCCTTGAAAATGTTCTATTATTGTGTTTTATGGTGGTGTTTGTGTCAAGTGGTATTATTTTTGACAAAAAATTTGGGAGGTGATTTATAATCTAAAGTATCTATTAATATAAATGAGAGTCCCTCATGGATGATAGATGATTTTATTATCAGTGATTGAAGGCCAAATATTAATATTTACTATTGTTACATTCATAATTGAGGACTTTCGTGAAGGATTGTATGTAACTGGAGGTGAATATGGTAAAGGTAAAAGGATTCCTAGATTTTTTTTCATATTATTGGTAGACAAACCTAAATATAAAACAATTAGCTCAAAACAACTCATTCCATGTATTACTAAGGTTGAAATTATTAGGTTTCAGGTGTTTATAAATATCACATAGTGTGTGTTGAGGACACACTCACTATAGGGGGGAAACCATAGACAAACCCAACCCCATGGTTTGTAGTTATGATACATTCCATTTATAGTCTTCATGAAATAACTGATAGAATTTTACACACCCATGATAAAATCATGGTTCACACAATGTGTGTCATAAGAGAATATCTGTATAGTTAAAGCCGCACAACCTGACCAATGGTGGGGTACTCACTGAGTACCCTATATGACTCACATTATATTTACCATTATCGTACACACCATGTATATCTCATTTACATGACATGTTATGAGATACTACACAAGTAGATAAGTGATGAAGTGTTACATTCTAGGTCAATCTATAGAGCACACTATATAAATTTACAACACTTGTGGATCTTTATATATTCATGTTAAGGAATATGATTTATATAATTAAGTCATCTATTATAAGTGTTATTCCATTATAAACATGGTGGAATGATTTATTTTGATACTAGATATATGATGAGAGGTGATACGATCATGTTTATCTTTTTAGTGATGGTTACTTGATAGGTTTCATGTGTTTTTATAGATCATTTGGGGGGTATATAATCCCCTTATTGGTGAATTTATGTTATAATGTGGCCCAAAATTTCCCATGTGATGGTAGTGTCGGTACTTCCCCACACCCACCAAGGGAATAATCCCTTATCATTGGATTCAGTACTCCCTCATCTTGGAGCTCATATAGATTACAATCCTCTACTCGAGTTTGGTACTCCCTAAATATGTTTCGAACCCATTATTGAGGCATTATACAACATTATTATAGAATGGTTATAGGAGTTTATATTCCTTGGTACCATTGATAATTTTTCAATGATTCAGTATGTATAGGAAAGAGGATGTGGTATCCCCTTAGCAAGTGAGCATACTTTAGTGATGAGCATGCTTACCTTCATGGAATTTTTAATAAGTAGTTTCATAGTTTTAATGGATGAGAAGTGTTAAATTATTTAAGAATCATGATTCCTTAGTAACCCATGGGATTCCTTTGGTGGTGGAATGGCTTTCAACATCAGGTTTCATAGAATTTTTAGTGACCCAAAAATTCTTCTTTCTTCACATGGAAAACATTTAGAGAGTCCTAGTTGAGAGGTTTGGGACTTCTACGTGTTGTTGAGAATTTTAGTGGTAGTGCATATCAAGGTTATGTGTTTCATGAATTTTAATTAAAAAAATATTCTGTATTTATAATTTTTATATGAATAATGATTTATATTTTCTTTTGTGTTTTTGGGGTGTCCTAATGAGTATGTTTATACTCACCCCTACATAGGCCCTATGCCCAATAATATTTTCTATATCTAGAATATTATCATGTTTAGAGAAGTTATGGGTAGTTATGGACCTGGTATAGCCTATTTGGTACTGACACCTGCTAATTCTCAGTGATTCAATATTGGTCATGAATATTTTTGATGATAGTGGTGACAACTGTAGATGTAGTGTGATCCATGGGTATATTCAATATGGGAGAAAAAATCAATGCCTTATGTTATATAGGATTTTCAGTTATACGTTTCCCCTTGTATTTTTAATTTTGGGATATATTAACACTTTTTTTTCTAATGTATACATTCTGTAGGGTTTAGTTGTTTATTTTTATATTTTTTTTGTTTTAGATAAAATTCATATTATATATATCTAATTGTTTTATGTTGATATTGGCTAAATCCTCTCCAATTAATATATATTCTTACTAGTGGATAGTCACTACCCCTTATATCATTGACTGTGTGCCTAGGGTGGCATTTTCATCTTTCCATTGACTCGGGTCAAGCCTTGGTGGGTTGGGTAATTTTAGAGTGGTATCAATGTGGGTGGTCCTAGGCATTGACTTTGAAGTTATTATTCATGTGACTATTTTGTTTGGGAACATAGAAAAACAATTTTATGGGGTCTTGATTTTAGTTATTAGACCAAAAATAATAACATAGGTGTGACTACTGGTATCCTATATTTAGGAATTTAATAACTTGATGGTTAACCTATAGTGTCATGGAATTATTCTGTGGTATGGTTAAGGTTGATACATGCATTATATAATAGTCAATTATGATTCTTAATTTTCTCTCTATGTCATCATATCCAAATATTATCTAATCCTTATTGTTCTTCCTATGAAGGGTACAACCCTCTAATAGTTAGATTGTATAAATAAGTGGGGTCATGATATACCCATGCATATTTTTTGTTAATTTTCACTATTAGATAAAGAGGGGAATTGTTTTTAGAATTCATTTGAGAGATGTTAACACACTATGATCTAATGAACCTTCACTCCCATTCACTCATAGTTTAGGTGTCACATGCCTATCATAGGGTGTTGAAAAATATACTTTAACTACCTATGATAAAATGTAGTTATAAAGGTTAACCTTGGTTGTCTCTATGAGTGGAGTGAATAAAAAAAAGAAAGTTTTCACTTTCTCATTATAAAATAGGTTTTGGATTTGGGTTAGTTATTTTGAAAACAAGAAATAAATTAAGTAAGGGTTTGAAAACAATTTATGTTAAGGGTGATAAGGTTAGTGTTGTGTTTACACTTGAAATTATATCATAGTTACAGAATAGTTTTAATTATTTACTTGATTTATTGATTAGTCAAAGATGTTGCAATTTAATTATCTAAACACATTATATTGAAATAAATTGTATATATTAACCTAATCAATGACTAATTCTTGGTAAACCTCCATTATTGTGTGTATGAATGTTAGCAATCCACTTACTAATTTATAGAAAAAAACCTAATTGGGTTTTGGGATTTCTAACCATTCTGAGAGTAATTCACTACCCTCACACATGTAGAAACAATTTATAGACACTAACTTTCAAATAAAACATGTTCAATTGAGAATTTTAACACTAGAAGGAGGGAGTTTATTTATTATCAATCTAAGAATTAATAGTGAACTAGTTCAAAAATCAAAAAACAATTGCATTCAAGGATTTGATAAATTAATAATAAAAAAAGAACCAATGAGAAAAGAGTTTCATTTAATAAATATTGAGGATTAGAAAATTATTGGGGAGAACCATGAAATTCTTGATCACTTAGGAGATTATCCCTCTATTAAACGATAAAAATAAAAAAAATAAGAAGGATAAGTTATTAAAAAACTAAAATATTGGTTATAACATGAAAATAAAAGTAGCCAAAAATTATAGTATTCACACAAAAAATATCTAGGAAAAAGTTTTTTTTTCAGCATGAAATCTCTTTTATTTATAGAAAATGGTTTATTTCTTCTATGATTCAAATTCCCCTTCTTCTTCACCTAATCAAACATCCAAAAATTTCTTCTTTTGGAATCATTCATTTTTTCCTCAATGAATTTTTAAACATGATCAAGTATTCCAAAAAAAATTATCCTCTTTTGTTATGTATTTGAAGAACTATTTTTCATGATTTAATCCATGTGGTATGATCCTTCTTTTTGTATGAATTATGACAAGTTCATCAATTGGATTAGTTCGAATCCTATATGAATTTCAAAAAGTCTAGTAAATACAATCCATGATTTTTATTATTGATAAGGCATAAAATAAAAGTAGGGTACATAATTTGAGGATTGATAAAGTATTAAGTGAGAGTGACTTCATGATAGATATGTTCACACATAAAAGATAAGTAACCATATGGTACAATGAATTTTTGGTCAATTGGATGTTTATACGGTCAATAATATTACTTCTCATGGCAGCATTAGTAATTTATATTATTTTTTCTCATGGTTTATCTTCACACAGTTTATTAGATTATTAATTGTAATTCATGGACCACCCATATGGATAGAAAGAATGTGGTAGTTTGATCCACATAGTTAAATTTTATCATTCTTCTTATGATATATTGAGAACATTATAGAAATACAGTCAGGGTTGGTTGTCAACAAGAATTACAATATACCAATATTTCACAGAACTTCAAATATTCATTTTAAATATCTTATAAAAAATATAAATGACCATAAAACACCAAATATTAAGGGTTTATTTATTCTAACAATTCTAAAGATCAAATAAAATAATTGAAAAAATAATATTTAATCAATTTAAAAATTAAACACTAGATTATTTCTAAAACTACTAAATTTGATATTAACACACGATCTGCTCAAAATAGTGGGTTAAAAATAATTTAAACTAATGATAATATTTATGAAAATATTAGTTTATCAATTACTTGATACATAAACATTGGACTCTGAAAAATTGAGCTTCAAAAATATTTCCCATAAAAAATTTGAATACCCAACCAATGTGAGTTATCCTCTTACTAAAATATCCCTCAAGTTATCATGGCTCATCAACGTTCTTTTTTTCCATTTTCTATATTTAATATATTAAATTAATTTGAACTTGTTCCATCCCATCATGTAAATTTATACCTACCTTCACAAGATATTCCACTCGACACCCTTGTAATATTTTTTCGTATTGTTTTTCTATTAAAAATTTCATACAAATTACACCATAGGCTTGAAGAATTTCTTAATCCTCATCCATTGAGTCAAGTAATTATTAATATCATGAAGGATTAATTTGGGTTGTTCTATGGTAAAGGGTTATGTGGGATTTAAATATTAAATTGGGGTGGCTACCTGAGGGGGATTAGATCAAAAAAGATGATTTATTCATGATTTTTAATTTCCTATAAGATTATATTCTCTATAAAATTATTAGTATAATAATATAGATTATATTATTTGAATTATCCATGGAAGTCCCATTAAATTTATCAATTAAATAGTAGAAACCATTCATTTCCTTGATTCATCCTGTTGGTTTCACAATTTTTTTCTCATAGTTTAGTTCTTCTCTTGATGGTAGAGTGGGACTTCATAACATTAATGATAATTTTGGGACGTATATTTCCCCAATATGGGAAGGATTTAACATCACATTAGATGTATCAAGGGAAAATTTTAATTTCCCCAACACTTTTTTTAGGAATCTCCCACTGGAAAATTCATTCATAGAATGTTAGGAAGATGATTTCAAACACCAATTAACCTCCATTGTTCTTCTATCTCCAAGATCAACACATCCTCTGGTAATTTTAGAACCAATGAGGAGAATTTTCTAATATCCACTTGTTAGTCTATTGTTTCATCATAGATCTAGATCTAGATTTCTCATCAAAATCATGTTATTAATGGAAATAGAGAGACTTTTTTAGTTCAAAATATTGGTGGAAATTTATTCATTTTCTTAGATTAGATCAAAAATTTGTTCCATTTGTTCCTCTTTTTTTCCTCCAAAAGAAGTATAAAAACGTTTAATTATATTATTATTTAAATTATCATAGATTCTACCAAGAAATTTTTTTTATATCCCATTATCCCTCATCTACACTTTAATTCAACATAGATCTTGAAAAAAATTCAACTGCAAGGTATATAGGGATATTTATCTTCTATTTTTCATACATAACAATGTATTTAATAGATTTTAAGGGCTATAATTGATTAATATATAAGTAGGATTTAAATATAGTTTATTTAAAAGGGAATTAAAAATAATAATTTCTCAATCTCTAAAGAATAAGTTTCTAAAACGATCATAGGTTTTGATGAGATTACATAGAAAATTCTTGTTATTAATGTATCTCTCTGTTCTCTTATAAAGTATGGAATTTTAATAAAAATATAAAAACTGGTTCAAAATAATATCATATAATTGATTAATAATTTAAGAAAACATGTCAGGGAATGTGTTTAATAAAATAAGTGGGTCCAACATGAAATTGTTTCCCATAGAATATGGAAATAGTTTCATTTTAATATTCATTTTAATTGAGTTGATGGATCAAATAAGTTTCTCAACATTGTCCCAGATTCAAATATTTCATGGGTATTCAATTTAAGAACACATATTAAAAAAAATACTAAAACTATAAAATAAGAGACACTAGATGTTTGAAAAAGAACTGTAATTTGAAAAATAGAAAATTTGAAATGTCCTCAAATATAAATTCCCTCACCCAAACTTAAATGATGAAGTATCATCAATGAATTCAAAAATAATCAGTATGTAATTTTTTTAGATTTAGTCATAACATTTAAACATATGTCAAATAGAGATAAAAATGGGTGGGTTTTTCGTGGTAGATAGAGTGGAAGAGTGTGAACTCTTCCACTAGTTCTTGGATTAGATTCCTATATTAATTCTTCTACCTTTGTCCCCTGATCTTGAACGTGTTCTAGTTTATTTATATTACAATATATATAACACCGAAATGGTTCACATTAATACACATGAAAGGACCTTCCCATATGGAATGATGTTTCACTGATATCTGCTTCAACGTTGAGTTTTATAATAGCACATGTTCTCTAGAATAGAATTCATTTTTGGGATGCAATTTGACATGATACATTTTTTTAATTATTTTTAAATTTTTGAATTCTCTAATACCTATCTCTTGATTTCTTTCATCTCTTGTAACTACAATCTATTATCTTTTATATCTTTATACAAGTCTAGATCCACTTCTTTAATTTCCAAATATGATTTGTATTCCAGTTCTATAGGGAGACGAAAACATTTCCCATAAATCAATTAGCATGGTATCATCTATATCAGTTTCTTGTAGGATATCCTGTAATACCATAAGTTATTTTCTAACGTTTGGATTTGTCCTTATTGTTTGTTTTTATAGTCTTAATTTCCAATGATTTATATATTTGAAACATCATCTTATCCATTTTCCTATATATGGTAAGGTGCAAATATTTTGTTATGTACTCTATATTTCTTTAGTAAATCCTCTTTTCTCTTGTTTAAAAATTGTATCATTAGATCCTTGATAATGTTCCTTAGTGCTCCAAACCAAAAAAATATGATTAACATAAAAAAGTATCACACAAATGTAACATCATTAGTTTGGAAAGATTTCGATTCCACCAATTTTGTGACATAATGTACAATAATAAAAATTTAAGAGTTAATATAATACATGATCAAGGGTTCTAAAAATTATATTCCCCAAAATTAAAAAATATCACAAAAATTGATGGGTTTTTTAAGGAATTTTCCATCTCTTTGAAATATTTCATGTAAATTAGAAATTTGACATTTTTTTACAGAACCAATACGTGAAAAATGGGTATTTGTGATTAGTTATTTGCGACTGGGGAGGGTCCCGTCGCCAATAGTATGTGAAAAGTGACTATTGGTGACCAGACCCTCTTCCTATCGTAAATAATTAGTTATTTTCCATGGGGCTATTCTTCCTATCACAAAAGGTTTGGCACCACTTCCGCGCCTAACAGCGGGAAGGGTATTTGCGACGAGATTTAATACTCGTCACAAATACCTGATGATGTTTTATAGTATTTGCGATGGGAGGTCAATCCTATAGAAAATAGTATGTTGACATGTTGGTATTTGTGATAGGACCCTTTGCAAATAATCTCGACAAAAATAATATAACCTCTATATACCATCATCAATTTTTTCTCTCATTTCACCCCTTTCTCCACCCCTCTCCTTCTCTACTTAGATTTTTCACTCATAATTCTTCAAAATTTGATGTTTTAAATCAGAACATCATTGGCGCCTTAGATCCTCAGAAAGCTTCAGTTTTAAGGTGTTTTTCTATTTAATTTATTTCATAGATATGTTAGGTTATTTTAATTTATTTATAATTATTGTTAATTAGTTACATTTATATTAAATTAGAATAAGATCGTTTTCTTTGACAATATTTTTTTTACGAATAATTATGTGTGATTAGTATTAATTATTATGAATTTAAGGTGATATTAATTATTATTAATTAATAATCATTAGTGATAATAAGTGATAATTAGTCATAATTTGAAGTCATTAGTCATAATTAGTAATAATTAGTAATAACCAGAAATAAATGATGATAATTAGTTACAATTAGTAATAATTAGTAATAAATGGTAATAATTAGGATTAATTAGTAATAGATATTAATAAATCGTAATAACTAGTAATAATTAGTAATAAATATTAACAAATATTAATAAAATTTAATAAAAAATAATAAATAGTAATAATTAGTTATAATTTTTACTAAATAGTAATAAATAGTAATATATTGTATTAATTATTATTAAATACTAATAATTAGTAAAACTTAGTAATAATTAGTAATAATTAGCAATAATTTGTAATAAATATTAATAATTAGTAATAATTAGTAAAACCAAGTAATAATTAATAGTAAATAGTAACAATTAGTAATAAATAGTAATAAATAGTAATAAATAGTGTTATATAGTAATAAATAATAATAATTAGGATTAATTAGGATTAATAAGTAATAATTATCTTTAATTAGTAATAATTAGTAATAGTTAATAATAATTACAAGTAAAGAGTAATAATTAGTAATGAATAGTAATAAATAGTAATAAATAGTAATAAATATTAATAAATAGTAATAAATCCAAATAATTAGTAATAAATAGTAATAATTATTAAATAATAATAATTATTATTAATAAATAGTAAAAATTTGTAATGATTATTAATAAATATGATTAAATAGTAATAATTAGGATAAAATAGTAATAGTAAGTAATAATTAGTAATAATTAGTAATAAATATTAATAATTAGTAAAAATTATAAATAAATAATAATAATTAGTAATAATTCGTAATAAATAGTAATAATAAGTAACAATTAGTCAAAAATAGGAATAATTAGTAATAATTAGTAATAATTAGTAATATATGTTAATAATTTTTAATAATTAGTAATAAATGGTAATAAATATATATAATTAGAAGTACTTAGTAATAATTAGTAGTAAATAGTAATAATTAGTAATAAAAAGTAATAATTTGTAATAAATAGTAATAATTAATAATTAGTAAGATTAATTACTGTTAATATGTACGAATTATCCTTAATTAGTAGTAATCAGTAATAATTACTAGTAAATAGTTATAATTAGAAATAATTTCTATTTATTAGTAATAAATAGTAATAATTAATAATAAATAGTAATAATTATGAATTATTAGGTTTAATTAGGATTAATTAGGATTAATTAGTAATAATTTTTAATAAATATTCATAAATAGTAATAAATATTAATAAACAGTAATAATTAGCACTAAATAGTTAAATAGTAATAAATAGTAATAATTAAAAATAATTAGGATTAATTTGGATTAATAAGTAATAATTATCATTAATTAGTAATAATTATTAATAAATAGTAATAATTAGTAACAATTAGTAATAATTAGTAATAAATAGTAATAAATAGTAATAAATAACAAAAAATATTAATATTTATTAATAGTTAGTAATAAATTGTAATGAATACTAATAATTCGTAATAATAAGTAATAATTAGTAAAAGTTATTATCAATTAGGATTAAATGGTAATAAAAATTAATCAATAAAAATAATTAGTAATAAATAGTAATAATTAGTAATAATTAGTACTAAATATTAATACATAGTTATAAATAGTAATAAATAGTAATAAATATTAATAAATAGTAATAATTAGTAATAATTAATTGTAAATAACAATAATTAGTAATAATTATCCTTAATTAGCATTAATTAGTAATAAATAGTAACAAATAGTAATAAATTTAAATAAAATGTAATAATTAGTAATAATTATTAAAAATTAATAATATTTGGGGTTAATAAGTAATAATTATGATTAACTGGTAATAATTAGTAATAATTAGTAACAATTAGTAATAATTTGGATTAATTTGCAATAATTTGTAATAATTAGTAATAATTAGTAATGATTAGTAATAATTATTAGAAATAAATATTAATAATTAGTAAAAATTAGTAATAAGTAGTAATGTGTAGTAATAATTAGTATTAAATAGAGATTAATTAGATATAATTTTTTTATTAATTATCAATAATTTTAATTAATTATCAATAGTTAGAAATAATGAGTAATAATTAGTTATAATCAGTAATAAATAATAATTATAAATAATTAGTAATAAATTGTAATAATTAGTAATAAGTAGGCATAAATAGTAATAAATAGTAATAACTATTAATAATAAATACTAATAAATAATGATAATTAGAAAATGCATCAAAAATTCATAAAAAATAAGAATACATGACCTTGGGAAATTCCTCTATCCATTGTGATGTGACACTTATAAAAATTCAAAATAAGATTGTAATAATTTTTTTTTTCAAAAACATTTCTATATTTTCTACACAATGATCAAATTAATTTCTGAATTAGTTAAATCATTTTAAAATACATTTAGGAAGTCGTAAATGTTTTATGAGAATATACTTACCACACACCTCTGAAATGTAGATGGGGTATTGCACAACCCAATCCACTTGTAATGTTAAAAAGGGATATGTGAAATTGGTCTTCTCTTGGACCTCAGGTGCAATGGGTACTTAAAAATATTCTGAAAACTTTTCAAATAGAAATAATGTGTTTCCCTACAAACTATTAAACACCTGATCAATTAATGGGATATAGAAATGATCTTTTCTAGTAACTTGTTTTCTATTCCAATAATCTAGACACACTATCTTGTTATTCTCAATTCTCGTAGGAATAAATTCATTTTATTTATTTTTATTGTTACTATTAGACTAAATATTTTGGATACTATATAGATTATGATGAAAAATTATGAGTTATAAATGGGGTTAATGATCCCTAACACCAAAAAATGATCTGTTTATTTTTTATACCACTATTATGGATGGGTTTATCCTCCTTTGTGGCTGTCTAACATGTTTGGAGTCTCCCAAAAGTATAATTCCATGTAAGAATATTTTTGAATTTATTCCGAGAATACCACTTAAACTCATACATATTTCATTCACAATATTTTTCATATATTCAAAATAATGATTTTCCTAGGCTATGTTCATGTTATTAATAATGATAACATGTATTCTTTCTACCTTTATTAGGCACACAAACTTGAGATCAGCGGGGAAGGGTTTATATTCATTAATTTTTGGTTTTTTGATGGTTGAAATAATATTGGGGGTCCTCATTTCTATTGTTTATAGTTTCACATCCTCTATAATGAAAATATATTCTTCAAAATTCAAAAAATATTTTATCCTCCTTGTAATTATAAACCATTAAGTGTTCTTATAGAGGCATTAAATCATGAAGTATATATAAATTTTTCACCATTTTAGCTTATTTAAAGTAGAACATTGTTAATAGTAAGTGTTTAATTGAAGGGTACGTCATGAAATGTAGGATGTTGAAATGGATTGTGATTTAACAAACTTTACATTTAGTTTTTCATAATGATCATTGATGATTGACTTTGTTGTCTTCATTAATGGTCTCCAAAAAATGATCGGTGAGTGTGATGGGATTTTATCTTCATTAATGTTCAATACATAAATTCTATTGGCAATAGAATATCTTGGGTTATCAATAGGATATCATCCAATACTTGTTCTAAAAATATAGTGGATCGATTTTCAAGTTTTACTTCCACTGTTATGGACTTTTAATTTTAGGACTACAAATATGTAAAAACTGAATGTGGCATAACATTTATTAAGGAACCTAAATTATAAAATGTATCCATTTTTTTGAACAATTATATATTAGATGGAAAATGAATATGAATTATGATATTTTGTTTTTACTTTTCGTCTGATTAGGTTTAACAAAATTCTTCCCAAATTAATTACATAATTCCCTTAAAGCCCCAAATTTTTGGATAATGGTTTCTTAATGACATTATCATACTCTAGAACCTATTTGAGTGATTCAAGAAGGGTAATATTGACCTCAAATTTAAATATTTTTTTCTAAAATCATTCAATTGAGTCATTTTTCTTAATGTTTTTAGGATAGGATTATTATTGATTGGAGTATAACTAGAAGACATTTCATATCCATGTATTATCATTTCCATGGTGTGTCATGTATCTTATTTCATTGGTTAGTTCATTCTCCATCCTACTTCATTTATTCATCCTATTTCTACTGATGGATATTTTCTTCAAAAAATATGTCTTCATAGTTTAATTTAATTTCTTCTACATCTTATTCTTCAATATTGGGCTACATCTCTTCTAGTTTTGGATATTCAGATTCATTTTCTACACTGATATGTTATTTTTTCCATTTATAGTGTGTTTATGGGGCATATTTCTTTGAATATTTCAATTTTTATCATACATACATTTTCCTTTAGGTTTGGTATTGTTTATCATGGATGTTATCCTTGGTCCTTGGAAACAAATTCCATCAAAAATGCTAGTGATTCTTCAAATCCTTAATTTTAGTCCTCAACATTTCATCTTCTATTTCATACTACTACTGTACAAGGGGTGTGAAATAGTATATATATTATCATAGTATTTTTCATAAAAAATGGGTTATCAATACTTGGGTAGTTATTAGGACATTTAGAGGATTTTTTGAAGGGTGTTGGGTGTTGTTATTGTTTGTTTTATAGATAGAATGTGGGTTTTTTTTGAAACTTGTTTTTATTAGGGGACTAGGCTAGTTATAATAGATTACAAATAGTTACTGGAAATGTGTTATCACCCTAAATTCATGATTATTTTGGAATTAAATTGGTTGAAAAGATACTTTATAGCATTTTTTCTTCACTTCAAAACACTGGTACGTGAAATAGATAGGTCATGAGCATAAACTAAATACCTTAGTAAGTTATTATATCGTAATGATTTGTTTCGGATAAATTTACATCACCAAAAGAGTTATATCATAAATCTTAGTTTTTAATAGTGAATATGAATAATAAGTCATCACATTATGTAGGACCCTTATACTGGTACCTCTTATACCGAATTGTTGTGAGTTATGGACAATATTCTCAATGAGGCCCTCAGATTTTACTGGTGAAATATTCCTCAAAGCTCTTATAGATGATACATATACGATATTTCTATAATTATAAATCACAATATGATTAAATAAGAAAATAAAGGTGTTATATTCTCCATCTTTATGGGGATAACTATCACATATCCTTTTATATCTCTCATAGTACTTAGAAAGTGTTTCTAAAAATTATTTCCGAATGGGCCAAATCTCATTTTTTATTACCTTTCATTTAGAGGTAGGGCAGAATAATTACAAAAAGCCTCTATATAATTCATACCATTCATTCACATGACATTTTTATAGACTATACAATCAAAATTTGGAATCTCCTTTAAGTGATAATGGAATTGTTTCTATTTTTACTTTCTCCATTTCCACTTCCTATGGAATCAGACTAGGAAAGACATGTGTAAATACTTGTATGTGTTTATTGGGATCTTAACCTATAAGACCATTAAGATTTTATAACACTTATATTATAAAAATTTTTAGGTAAATTTTATTTTTCTATTTAGGTAATTCAATTTAGTATTGTTAATTGGAAAATATAGGTTCACATAGGTCTCTATGGGTTTGGTTGGGATTCACGTCAATAAATATAGGGTTGAAGTGATCCTTATATGTATAACATGATTCTATAAGGGATATGCACTCAAAATATGATTATAAAAATTGGTTCCTAAACCTGGTCAAAGTTTCTTATTTTTTGGGGCCAAATACAATTAATTTATTATTTGATTAATTTTTACAATGTTACATTAGTTTTTTATTTTTATGGAACTAACTAAAAATAAATAATTCTACATTTTGACCCATTCCGCTAAAGGGGTGTGAAAAAATATATTTTAATTACCTAATATAAATGTAGTAATAATAGTTAACCCAGGGTGTCTCTAGGAGAGGATTGCCAAAAAATGTTAGTGGTTAATTTTTAATGTGAAAAATGTGTTATAATTTGGGATAATTATTTTTACAAAAATGAATGAAATAAGGATGTAAAAATATTAAATGATATGGATTATCAGGTTAGGGTTGTGTATCCACTTAAAATTATAAGATATTCCTAGAATGGTTTTTCTTACACAATTCTTTTTTTGATTAGTGAAATATTCCTCAATTGATATATCTAAACAACTTAGGTTGAAGGATATTTTTGAGATTGGATTAGTTAGTGATTAACTCTTGTTAAACCTCACTTCATATGTGTATAAACTTTAGTGAGAGAATTCAAAAATTACTTAAGTTGAAACCAAATTATATTTTTGTGTTCCTAGGAAATCAGAGATTCATTCATTACAATTACAAATGTTCCAACAATTTTTAAATAATCATCTCTTAGTGAAACTATCTCAATAGAGAAAATATTTTCCATGATGGGGGGGGGGGGGTATATTGATTATAATTATAAGAAATAACATTAAACTTGTTCAAAATCCTAAAAAAATTAAAATTAATGATTTTAAAAGTCATAGTGAATCGAAACCAACAAACAAGAAAAGAGAATCATTCATTAAAGACTGAGGACTCACGAAGTATAAGGGACAAACTTTTGTTCTCTAATAACATAAGAGATTAACCCACCATTCTTGGGGTAATAAAGAAAAAAATGAGGAGATGGAAATTAGAAGAAAAAAAATAATAAGTGAGAAATTAAAAGTATTAATATATTTCAATAATCATGAAAATAGTTATTGAAAAATAATTGATTCCTTTGTATTTTTAAACTATCATTTAAAGGAAGTGAGTTCCTTTTTCCATGATTCAAAGTTCCATTTTTAATTTTTTGGTCAATTATCAATATATTCTTCTTTTTTAATCTTTCAATTTTTTCTAATTTTTTAATCCCCATGAAATTCTTGTTCGTGATTTGGTCTTATATTAAATATGCATCATATTTATTAGGTCTTGGGTTGAATTATTTTTCGTTTTTGAATCCTTGTGGTATCCTCCTGTTGGTATTTTAAAATATTTCATAGTATTATAATTGTTTATTTTGAGGCATGTATAAATTTCATGAAGTATTCTCTTGATACTCCATTATTCGAATTACTGAAAAGGGATGGATTGATCATGAGGTACATGATTTGTGGAAGGATAAATGATGAAGTGTGAGTAACCATATTGATGAAAAGTGATTGTATGGAAGACAAGTGACCTTTTAATGGATTCAATGTGTAGTTTAATGGATTTACATGCATCTAATCATGTTCATACTCATGGTTGCTTTAGGAATTTTCATAATTTTTTCTTATGGTTAGTCATCACACAATTAATCAAATTTCTTTTTATTAGTATATGGATAGAAATTATGACTGATAATTAGGTGGTAGGATGAGATACATGGTTTATTTTTCTGGTTTGTATTTAGATTGGTCAAAGAACTTATATAATTCAATCCATAGTTGGTTATCTTGATAAAATATATAATTCCAAAATTTTATTTAAATTACAAGATTCCCTTGAAATACCCTCCAGTCACTTAACATAATAAAAAAAACAAATTATTATGTGTTTTATTTATAATAATAATTACAATGATAAATGTAAACAATCATAAATCAATATTTAATCCATTTTTAGTTGAACTATAGATTTTTTATACAAAATTCAAATTTAAAATTAATACAAAACCTACTCAAAATTGTGGCTTCAAAATCAATGAATGTCAAAATAAAATGTTTGAAAATAACAAATTTTCATAAGAAATCTGATGGATTATATAATAGTTTCCACTAATTATGGTGATTATTTCAAAAAGTGTATGTTGTGAGTTTATTATGATGATCGAGTTGAACCTTATCCTTTGGTGATAGGGTATTTTCTAGAGTTAGGGGCCACTTTTTTATCTAGTTTGACATGAACTGGCCTCAATATTATTGTTTCCTTGAGGTCCTTATATGATAACATTTTTTGTTAAGGAGAAACATTTATTTTCTTGAAATTGTTATGAAAATTATCTACCGTGGATGGTGTTTGAAATTTCGTAAATAATAAAAGTTTAATCCATGATATATTTAACTACATATAGGTTAACAAGAACATGTTTTAGTATGTGTTGAGGCCCACATTCATTGAGTGGGGGTTTTATAGTAATGTTTGTGATGGAAACTTTGAATCTCAGTGATTTGGGATGAGAATCTAGGATAATATATTATGAGAAATGGTTTCATTATAATAAACATCACCTTTGGATACTTTTTATTGGGCATGAAGTGATGACATCCTGATTTTTTGGAGGACACCATTGATAAATGGCTAGGGTTAGTCTTAAACAGGTGAGTTTCAAGGTATAATTAATTTATGTTCTATAGATTCCCTCATACTGGTTGATGATGGTATGAACTAATCATTTTAAACCATACGTTTGACTGTTGGATATTATAGTGAAATCCATTCTAGACCCTATCTGGTTAAAGAGTTTCCTTAGATGGTGAAATTTATTGACTCATTGATTCTGGTAAACTTTATTTATCATTTTTTGGGAAAGAGTTATTTTCCAAAAATTCCTCTTGAAATATAATTATACCCTCTTTGACAATGATTGGTTATATTTATATTGATTCATGAGGCGATTAATGACCAGGATAATGAGGTGTTCCATTTCTTTAGTATTAAGTGAGACCCCCTTTGGTGTGATGAACATGGACATTCAATTTATAGTCAATATCAACTACCTATTTCTTGGTTATAATGTATTAGTGTTATAGTTATATAGATAATAATTCACAATATATAAGTATATACTAATTTGTAGATGATATTTAAGGGTAACATAGTTTTCAACCTTGTAAAAAGGTTGACGTATTTATCACCTTGTATTTTGAGGATGATATTTGATTATTTTTGAGTGGGATGATGAACACCCCTATAGAATTTTTGTTCATTTGGCATGAACCCTTACAAGAATTATTTAGAGAGGAACCTATTAGGAATATAATGGATTTTACCTTGTGTTTCCATTAGTGTTCCAACTATTTAATAATATAATAATATAGAATATGGAATATTGTGGTATGGTTAGTCTTTAGGATATTGCTGCCCTGATTGTTGGATAGGTCAAGTAGTTTAGAAGAGGTGTGATTCATGGAACTTGTAACATAGGATCTTATATCCAGATAATACAGATGGATCACAAATAATTAGTTGGAGGGCTATTTTTTCATGCATGAATATGGGGTCATTGCTCACCTTAAATTAATAACAGTGTTCATTCACACTTCATTTATGCGAGAGAGGTCCATGTTGATGAGGGTGTGGATTTTTTGATTTAGTGTCCCTGGATTTTATGTGGAATAAAAATAGTATGGGAACCCTAAAGGTATCATTCATTTCACTCACCACACCTTGTGGATAGTGGTTACACCAAGATTCTCATATTATATGTGATAATTGAAAATCGAAGTGGATATCACCCCAACTGTCTATGAAATTTAGTATAGAATTATTAGTGATTATTTTTTGGTCTACTATCAACATAAAAACTCTAGAAATACGATGTAGGAGGTATACTTGAGAGGTTTTGTTTTTAATTACTTTATAAATTATTTTCCTAGGGTCTAGAGTTGACAATGAAGGCTAATATAAACAATAAAGACCATCATCTTTAGATAATGGTCGACTAGGCCACCTGACGACCCATGGTTTGATGTTCAAAAATTTAGAGTTGTTAGTGTAGTACAAATGGTTCCCATCAATATATTTTTGGTAATAGATATGATAAAATAAACATAATATCTTGATTAGGTATTTTTAATCCTTCTAAGTATTAGTACATGGTGGGAGGATTCCCAAAGTTGTTGAGGTTATAGAAGAATAACCATATCACCATTGAGTAATGAGAAAATAATAATAGTTCTAGTATATGTCTGGATTGATATTTTATATAGGATTACATTACATTAAAGGACCATATGAATTAATAACCCTTATAGTGCCAGCATGAAATTTTGAGAAGTGCACTGTGATGTGTGTTACATGGATGAGTTTTTCAAAAATAAAAATATTATAGAATACTCTATAATGGTTGGGAGTAGAGTAGAATGACAAGTGATAAACTATTTTAAGGGCCCTTTTTAATATGGGGGTTGATGGATTATGGGTTTTTTCATTCTACACTCTAGGATAACCTTAAGATGACAATGTATTTTGGGTGTTATGTCATGGGTAGACTTGTATTAATTAAATACCTGTTTCTAGTGAGGAATGACTTTAAAAGAGATAGATATGATGAAAATGGTGATGATAATTTATGTTACCTTATTTTTAAGTGTATTAATTAGATCTATTTGATCCATAACTCTGTAGATAAAGGAAGTACACATGACTGTGTGTTATTTCCACATAAGGTTTCTTAAGTTTTCTTGGTTAAAAACTATTATAATTATTTTTGGATAAAAATGTTTTAATGTGGGGAATATAAAGATAACCATGTTTTTATTGATCAATACGTAGCTAAATTTTTTAGTTTTTAAAATATTTGGGACCTCCCCAAGTGCAATATGGTGACTTTTTCCCTAGTTGATCAGATCAGATTCTTTTTAAGATTCCATTCATCATGAAGAGTATTGTTTACACCAGGATGATTTTTTAGGGAATTTTCAGATAGTTTTTACATTAAGAGACACATTGTATCTACTCTATAAATATATAATTACCTATCCAATTTATTGGTGATAAAATAAAACTAGGTTTCGATGCTTCAACATTACAGATATTTCTAAATTATATTTCTTGAGGAATCCTGGAGTTGTATTAAAAATGTGAGTACTGTAGAGCCTCAATAATTATGCAATAAAAATATTTTTTTGATAATATCATTGTATCTATAAAATTGAACCTTATATAAGAAATTTGAGATTTTAATTGAATCCAAAATTGGTTATTTACAATATAAATGATGTAAGTCGTGTTAATACCCATATCTACTAGGATAGATCATCACGAGCAATGATAATTTAAATTATTTTAATTTCATGTGAGTTTTATTGTGATATTGCTAGAATTAGTCCATCAATCCCTACTTATTGATTCTCTCTAGGTATATCCACAATTTTCATTGAAATAATGCTATATAGGGGTGATAGGGAGGGTTATAGAGACTAAATTATGGTGAAATTGGCATTAGATTAGTGAAACATGATCAAACCTGTGCTAAAATTGGTTATTGTATTGGATTACAATGACGAGACAATAAATGGAATAAAAATAATATTTAATCAATAGTACTTATTCCAAGAGGTATGTAATTTTTATTTATAGAATTATTCTTTTATTATTTTACTTTATAGGAATAGAGTAAATTATTATTTTAATCTGTTAATTTTTTAGGGTCCTATAAATTTCTAGATTTCTTATTTTTCCTTGATTGATTTATTAATTTTCATTACGTCAATTATTCAATTTTTCATGCTTATATTATATGGTTGAGATCATAATGTCAATAAATTATATTCATTTTATTATTTATTTTGTTCTCTCACTATTCTTTATGTTTTCATCATCTTCCTATGGGTATATTGATGATTTGGAATTCTATATCCAATGAGAATGTGATCAAATTCCTAGCCCATGTGTCATTTTTTCTTTTTTAATGGTGCTTTTTGTTGAAAGAAGTATGATTCTACAACATGATGGTGGGGGGTTACTATATCTTCCTATAAATATACTAACAACAATAAGATTCTCTTATAGATGGTGGTGTATTTCATTCCCAGTGACCAATTCCTGGAGATAGATATATAATGGGATTACATTCATGATTATAGAGTTTGGTGAAGGATGAGAACTAATTAGAATAGAATATAGTGGAGATGGTGAAATTACTAGATAATTTACAGATTCCTGGAAAATAAACTCGACTAATTTGAATGTAGTACAGAAAAACAGACACCATGTATTACCACAGATGCAGTTCTAGGGTTTTAGGTTGTTATAAATATCAAAAAAATGTATTGAGGATATATATGACATTTGGGGAGACCATGGAATCATAAACCCGCATGGTATGTGGTTATGATACATACCATTTATGGCCTACATGACACAACCTAGGTGGTAGTACACATCCATTGTGAAATTGTAGCTCACACACCATGTTCCATAATGAATAAGCCATGTAGTCAAGGTTTCATAACCTAGAAAACTAGGGGTACACACTGAGTACCATTGATACTTTTCAAAATGTGTATCATGATGGTACACATCATATACCATAATGAGACACACCATGTAAATATTATTTACATTCCATGTTATGAGATACTGCACGACCAAATAACGGATGATGTGTCACATTTATTGTCACTTTATAAAGAATAATGTGTACACTTCCAACCCTTGTGTCTATTTTTATCTCCTTTCTCAAAAATTATATATGGAAAAGTAAATATATATTTTAATGCTTTTTTATACATGGAACACGATTTCATCCTTTTTATTTTATATCAGATATGAGACATGAGGTGATTTTAAAAGGTTTATTTTATTAGTGTTGTTTAATCAATAGGGTTTAGTCATATTTTCTAGAACATTCCTAGGGTTGGTACCCCATTTATAGGTGATTTTTTATTTGGTAATGTTCCCCTTTTCCTATACGGAGAGAGGTTTGGTATTTCCCCTCCACAAATATATTGCATTTTAATAAATTTGCAAATCTAGTACTCTATTATCATAGAGCTCAGGTAGAGAACAATCATCCACATAGGGTCAATACCCCATTGATTGTTTATGAGACCTTTAGTGAGGCATGGTATCCCACTATTCTTGTGAGTTTACATGGGTTTCTTGGATTTCATAGCTTGTAATTTTGAGTAATGATGTGGTATGGATGGGTCAAAGGAGTGGTATTTCCTCAGTTAGTGAGCGTACTTATTAAATGAGTAATATTACCTTATTAGAATTTCTAGGTGGTGGTTTTATAGTTGGAAAGGCCTAAAGGTATAGAAGTTTTCCAGAATCATAACTCCGTGGTACCCCATGGGTTTCATTGGAAGGCGATGTGGGTATAGAATTAATGTTATGTGAACTCTTTAGTGACCCAAGAATTGTGTTTTTTATATGGTATGAATTTAGAGATTCAAAGATGATATGACCAAGACCACTCTATATTCTTGTTAGTTTTAGTGGTTAAGAATAAATATATTATTTCTTTCTTCTATTTCTATCAGACACTTTTTTTTTGTTTTTGTAGTTTTAAGATGAATTATTTCTAGGGGTTTTTATGGTTTTTGTGGAATCTTTCTAAGTATGTTTATAATCACCCTTGAATAGGCCTTGTTCCCACACTTGTTATGTCTGTACAGATGATAAAAAGGTTTATAGATGGTTTGGGTAGTTAGAAAGATAATTTATCTTGTTTGGAACTGATTCCTAGTGATTCAAGAAGATTCATTGTATATCTTGATGATTTATAATGTTAAAAGTGACCACTATGGATGGAGTATGATACAAGGGTACATGAATTATGGGAGGGGAACTTAGTTCCTAGTGATCTAGTGGATTGTTGGTCATATTATTCCCCATGTACTTTACCTTATTTGATATATTAGAACATATTGTCTAATGGATTTTTTATGTATAGTTAAATTGATTATTTAAATATCATACTAGTGATTTTGTTATCTTATGTATTGGATATATGTATATGATTTAGGATTATGTTGGTGATGATCTCCCATATTGTGAGATATAACTACTCATTACTAGTCACCAACCCTTGAATTATTAGAGGTGGGATTGAGGTGAAAATATAGACTTCATTTTAACCACTCATGGCCTCAATGGGTCATCTCATGCCTTTTTTTTCAGTTTATTTTCATGACCTACTTAAAGAAGTTGTGATTGTATATGATTCCAATTTATCTGTTGACATTGGAAGTTGTTGATGCCATTTGGCACCATAAACTCTTAGATTTGTGAATAAGTTGGAATAATGTTCATATTCCTTAAAATTGAATAATTTAACCGCGAGTGGTGCGATAAGAAATTATTTTTTAATCCATTCCATGGTATGTCCTCTTTATATCTATTTTAAATTCATTTTATTTATGGTTTTCACTTTCCACACGTGAAAAATTTTCTTATTCCCTTAAAGTGATTTCCTTGATGATTTATCCCACATTTTATGGAATGTAAAAAGATTATATTTTATTCCTACATGTTATTTATCCTCTTATTTTCAATTAAATTATATTTTCATAATATTATTTTTAATCCAAAGATAATAATGGGAGTATGCGATTTCTATTTTCACATTGAGAGAACATTGAACAGTATCTTCAGAACTGTCAATGTTCGTAATAGAAAATTCTTTTTAGACACTTGGTTTTATGAAAATAATGAAATTAGTTATTTTTATTTCAACACCAATGAAAAAATTATAAGTTAACCATGATTGTATTCTGATGTTTTCTATATAGTTACCAATGGATTCATCCACTTTGTGTTTTGTCTCCAATAATTCACTCTCCATTTTTGTGTAATGATTTATAAGAACGTATTTATTGAAAAATTATTTCTTGAAATCCAACCAGTCCAAGGATTTTATTTACTCCAAATCCCTCATATTCTTAATAACATTCAACCATTTATCTTCATCACCTTCCAAAAAATAAACACATAAAACAACATTTTTATACTATGATCACCAGAGAGAAGAATATATATTATCTATTGTGTTGAATAATTTTTTAGTAATAATTAGGATTAATGAATCACTAATTAAGGGTAGGAGTTGATATATAAAAAAATTAAATGTTGATTCTTTACAACCCTAGTGTGTTAGAGATTTCATAAAGATTCATTTAATGATTCATATATTGAGATAGTTTGGTGGGAATGATCAAGATATTTTGCTCTTGATCCTATACTATTTGGCTTCTCCATAAGAAATCATTTGATTATACATCCCACTCATAATTAACTTGATTCCTCATGGTTCCAAAAATATATTAAAACCAAAAAGTTTACTATGAGTATCATAAAATAATAATCAGTGTAGAAAATAATATTATATATAAAATCAATCCTAAAATGTCCGTAATTATGAAACATTCATTTCAACCAATGAAATTTTATGTTCATATGACATAAATGTTAGTCCATTACAAGTTGTTTAGGTTCTATCCTACAATTATTTATATCATAATACCAAAAATATAACTAAATACTACTCTCATACCAAATAAGGAAAACCAAGAACAATATACCTTCATATTACTTTATTTTAATGTAATATTCATTACACCTCAAAAAAACACACACCTTATAACATAAAGGTGTAGTTATTTTTATATTAGATACATACAAAATTATTTTATGAAATTTTCAACATGTACCACTAATATTATAATCAAATGATACTGTAACGACCCGAAATATTGAATAAATCTTGTTTCTTAATTTTATGTGTTATTTTATTTTTATACTCAACAAAAATGTATCATTTAATAACATGAGTATAATTAAAATGAGACCGTTGGGTTTTGACTGTTATATGACCATTGGTCAATATAACCGCTGGAAACTAAAAGTTTTGATTATTGTCTCTAAATATAATTAATATTGGTTAATAATTATAGAATGAAGATTCGATGGCCTCACCCAGTAGTCTTGGACTGATCGAAGCCCATCTAACAGAACTTGGGAAGTAGGTAGCACCACTGGGCTTTGCTCTGGACCAAACCCAAGCCGAACTTCATCATGTGAAGTTAGAATGGAATCGACTTCGCGAGATGTTCAAACTGATAGAAATTACTACTCATGCGATGTTGGCTGAGCCTCCCTCAGATTCTCTCACCTTAGCACACCTTACACTTAGGTCCTATGCTGGTGTGATAAGGTGCTATGTAAGGAGACCGTAACTACCTTGTGTAATCCTTTGTTTTAAATAAAAATTGGGATTTCTTTCTATGATGATGTTTATGGCTTTTCGAATGTCCGGATAAATATAGTATGCATATTTTTTGGTGAATTTTAGAGAAAGGATATTTTAAAAAATGTTTATGTAATCCTTAAATAATTAAAAATGTGTAATGATTTTTGAAAAATGGTCTTCTAAAATTATGTTCAGTATGAAATTTAGGGTCTAATAAGATCAACATACTTTTTGATGAATAATAAATTATGAATAGTGATTTTATGCTTAGGATTAGTAATGTGTCCAAATAGATTAGTAATCTCACTTAAATAAAGTATTAATATAACCTAGGAACATTGATTAAGTAATGTGATTCAATAAAATGGTTAAATAACGGTTTCATAAATTATTATTAAAGTATTAGTTTTTTCGGGTGAATAGTGTTTTTAATTAAAAATTAAATTAAAAATATTTAGAAAAATATTTTTATAAAATGGATTTCATTTTTAAACTCAGAGCATCGATATTATGTGAAGGTAAATTTTGGGGTTTTTTATGAAAAAAATGAATTTTCGGTGAATAGTGTATTTTGTTAAAATAAAATTTAAAATATTTAGAAAATTATTTTTATAAAATGGAGTTAATTTTTGAAATCAGAGCATTGATATTTGGTTAATGTAAAATTTTGGGATTTTTCTGAGAAAGTTGAATTTTTAGTGAATAGTAAAAATACAGTTTTAGGGTTTCGGTATGTTTAATGACATCATAACTATGTCATGATGATGTCATGAGATATTTTAAGGGATGGTTGAATAAACAGGATTAATTGTTGTGTGGGGGTCCCCATTTGGCCTAACTCTATGGGAAGTTACATGGGAGGGCCCATGCTTTTGAGAAAACCACTTTTGAGGTGTCCCTTGGCCATTAATGCCTTGTCCCCTCACTTTCCCTATAAATACCAAGCAAACCTCTCATCCTTTCGACCCCCCACTCTCCCCCAACGAAGTTCTGGTCTCATGACCTCCCAAGGAGTCCTCCCAAGGTGCCCCAAGCCCTCAAGGTCCAAACCTTTGAGTTTTAAGAGTTACGTTTTAAGGTAAGGGATCCAACCTCTCTCTTTCTTTTCAAGTAATCTCTTTTATGTCATTTCTTTTATGCTCCATGTTCTTACATTGGAGGATGTTCTTATATATTCATATTACTGCCCTTTTCATGTTTATATGAAGAGAGACCCCCTCTTTCTCTCATCAATTCGTTTTAAGAATGTTTAAGTGGCGCCGTTAGGCTGCCAAATTTTTAAGGGATTCTTTCACCCTTCTCATTTTTCAAGTTCTATTTTGATGTGAAGTCTTTCAAGTTACTCTTTTTTATGTTGGGTTATGATCTATATATCTATCATACTGATCTTTTATGATCATATTATTAGAGACCCTATTTGAACTTGTCAATTCATTTTTATAGAAGTTTACGTGGCACCGTTAGGCCGCCGAAATGTTTGTAATAGATACTTTCACCCTTCTCATTTTCAAGTTCTATTTTCTTATCAAGTCTTTCAAGTTAATTTTTATTATTTTGGGGTATGATCTCAATATCTATCATACTTATTTTTTATTATGATATGATGAGAGACCCCATTTGATCTCTTAAATTCAGTATTTTGAAGTTTTAAGTTGCGCCGTTAGGCTGCCGAATTTTTAAGTGGTTCTTTCACCCTTCTCGTTTTGGAGATCTACTTTCATGTAAAGCCTTTAAAGATCCTTTTTATTATGTTGGGGTATGATATCTATATCTATCGTACTGATATTTTATGTTCATATGATTAGATACCCTATTTGATCTCGTCAATTCATTTTTTGAAGTTTAAGTGACGCCGTTAGGCTGCCGAATTTTCATAAGAGAAATCTTATTTTTGTCATCCTTTAATGTTCTTCATTTCATATGGTTCATATTTCAAATTTCATTAACATGTTCACATATACTTCATATTCTGTCCCTCTACTGTTTTATGGGTCATTTATGATTGTTTGACCCATGCTCCCTCTCTTTTCAATGTTTTCTAAAACCTTGTAACATAGCCGTTATGCTGGAGAATTTCCGTCTCAAAATGTTTCTCTCTTTTTCTAAAGTTCTTTTATTTTTTTAAGTGAATACTAAGAGCTCTTTCTTGTAAAGGGGTATTCACATATATACCAAAATTTTCTATTTTAAATTCTGGGATTTACATACATGAGACCCACCTTCCATTTCTGTGGGTTTTAAAGTGACATAAAGATCATGTCTTTAAAGCAGTTTTAAAACATTATGATTATGAAATGAAACCCATTAATTTTATGCTATATGGGTTTTTTATGAAATGTTTGATGATGATATATGTGGCTCACATGATAATAAAGGCAAATTTAAGGGTGCACCATGATATCGCTCCAATGCATTGGGTAATGATGTAACCACTAGAGATTATAATTTTCATGATATCTTGGTGAATAACCTTGGTAATTTTCAAATGACACCTTGGGGATGGACCTTGGTGATATGTTCATGATTTTCTATGTTAAATGATGTTGACACATCTTAATGTTATGAAAAATTCTATTTTTATTATGATATTCCACATGATTTCTTTCTCATGCCTTAAAGTTCTTTTTCATGACATAGTTGATGTATCTCAAGTTCACTTGTTAAATGTTTCCCTTCTTTCCCTTACTGGGCCTTCTGCTCACCCTTTCATTTTATGTATGTCCCCAGGTTATGAGATGAAGTAATGAACCTGGGATGAACATGACGAGAAGCCTTTCAAGTGTTTAAGAAGAATGTTTTATGTTTTCATGTTTGATGTTCCTGGTTTCCAAGACACTAAACCTTAAAGATCCTCGGTTTTGTAGAATGTAATGAAAGTTTATCTAATAAAAAGGCGGGATTCTATAGTTGGTATCAAAGGATGGTTTAGTTATTTGTGGAAATTAAGATATGAAAACTTTAGTAAGAACCCTATAGAAAAGTTTAAATATAGGAAATCTTCCTGGTATTTTGGTGAGTATTGAGTATGGGGTTGCCAAGAAAATACATCCCTGTCTGGATACGAGCAGGTAGAGGCGGCTCTGGCACAGATGTACATAGGGGTAAAACCCGAAAACACCGCTTTGATCTAGACTCAAATGGGAACTGGTACACGACAACGGGCCTTGCTGCACTCTTGGTTACGACACTCCCGAGTGATATGCTTTGGTAAATTCATAGGGTTAGTATGAACCATTGTTAAAGGAACAAAGAAAAAATAAAATAAAGATTCACATAAGAATATATGATCATGGATAACCTAGATGGGAAACTAGGGGATCACAAGTTAGGGTATACTTTTCTCTTACAAGTTATCCTTATATGATTTAAGTTCCATTTCATGATTATTGGCTAAGTATTTAAGCCCCTAATTGTACTTTATTTTCTTAGTTAATGGCGGGAAATGGAAGAACATGTCCCAGCAACCAATGAGATATGAAATGTGACTATTTCCATATTAATATGACATAGATGATCAGGGGATTAAATGATGATTATTATTTTGGAAGACGTTCACTATTTTGGGGACCCTATATGATCGAGGTAAATAGATTACTACCATATTTTCATTGAGGAGTAAGGTTGAATTATATTTTGAAGAATCGATGACTTTAAGGAGAACTTATGGTAATATAGGTTACTTATGGAAATGATTAACCTATCTTGGGGAAAATATGTTTAGGTTAGTTAATTTTTTTATAAGGTGTTAGGAGTGGTTTATGTTGTTTGGAGATGAACGATGATGTTTATTTTGGAAGACTATGTTGTCAAGTATTAGGGTTTCAATCTTAGTTTGGGTTATTTTGAGGAATTTTAAGGACAATTATTTACGGAATGGTCTATGATGAACTCTGGGTAGTACCGTGGAACTTTTAAGATTTAAAAGTAGTTTCCCTTCCTATGGGATTCTTTCTTTTTGAAGAGTTGTTTTATCTTACCCTTTCTGTTTTTTGGGATAATGTTTAATGATAGAAAAAATTGATTGTAAATCTTTTGTGGATTATGTGATTCTCTAGAAGATGATTCTTGTGCTTTTGATGAGACCAAGTGTTTTTGAATTCTCATCATTTGAATAAAAGATTAGTTTTGGTAGAGACTTATTAAAGGATGAAACTATACTTGAAGGTGGGTATATTTTCTTATGTTTCTGTTCTATGTAGTAAATGAATTCCTCAAAAATATGAAAAGGAACATAAAACAAAAACATTTTTGGTTTATGTTTCCTACTAGGTAATCAAAGCACGTTTGCACACATCATAAGTTTGGGATTTTCTTATGGTTAAATTTCTCTTAATCATGTTTTCTAACACTCTCCCTCAGAACTTGAGCCTTTGTTTTCTCCTCCATGTCCATGTTTCCCTACATGGAATCCTAGTGTGGGTTAACTCGGGTGACCTTTGTACTTCCCTTTATTTCTTTTAAAGTAATAGTTTTACTGACTCCTATTCCGATGTGGGACATTCAATGAAATTTCAAAAACCAATTTTAAAAATTGTGAGGACGCAATTTCTTAAGGGGGGAAGATTGTAATGACCCGAAATTTTGAATAAATCATGTTTCATAATTTTATGTGTTATTTTATTTTTATACTCAACAAAAATGTTTAATTTAATAACATGAGTATAAATAAAATGAGACCGTTGGGTTTTGATTGTTATATGACCATTGGTCAATATGACCACTGGAAACTAAATGTTTTGATTATTGTCTCTAAATACAATTAATCTTGGTTAATAATTATAGAAAGAAGATTTGATGGCCTCACCCAGTAGTCTTGGACTGATCGAAGCCCATCTAACAGAACTTGGGAATAAGGTAGCACCACTAGGCTTTGCTCTAGACTAAACCCAATCTGAACTTCATCGTATGAAGCTAGAATGGAATCGACTTCGCAAAAAGTTCAAACTGATAGAAATTACTACTTGTGCGATGTTGGCCGAGCCTCCCTCGGATTCTCTCACCTTAGCACACCTTACACTTAGGTCCTATGCTGGTGTGATAAGGGGCTATGTAAGGAGACTGTAACTGCCTTGTGTAATCCTTTGTTTTAAATAAAAATTGGGATTTCTTCCTATGATGATGTTTATGACTTTTCAAATGTCTGGATAAATATAGTATGCATATTTTTTGGTGAATTTTAGAGAAAGGATAATTTAAAAAATGTTTATGTAATCCTTAAATAATTAAAAATGTGTAATGATTTTCGAAAAATGGTCTTCTACAATTATGTTCAGTATGGAATTTAGGGTCTAATAAGATCAACTTAATTTTTGATGAATAGTAAATTATGAATAGTGATTTTCTGCTTAGGATTAGTAATGTGACCAAATGTATTAGTAACCTCACTTAAATAAAGTATTAATATAATCTAGGCACATGGATTAAGTAATGTGATTTAATAAAATGGTTAAATAACGGTTTCATAAATTATTATTCAAGTATTAGTTTTTTCGGGTGAATAGTGTTTTTTAATTAAAAATTAAATTAAAAATATTTAGAAAACTATTTTTATAAAATGGATTTCATTTTTGAACTCAGAGAATCGATATTATGTTAAGGTAAATTTTGGGGGTTTTTCTGAAAAAGATGAATTTTCGGTGAATAGTGTATTTATTTAAAATAAAATTTAAAATAATTAGAAAATTATTTTTATAAAATGGATTTCATTCTTGAAATCAGAGCATTGATAATTGGTTAATGTGAAATTTTGGTATTTTTCTGAGAAAGTTGAATTTTCAGTGAATATTAAAAATATAGTTTTAGGGTTTCGGTATGTTTAATGACATCATAACTGTGTCATGATGATGTCATGTGATATTTTAAGGGATGGTCGACAAAAGAGGATGAATTATTGTGTGGGGGTCCCCATTTGGCCTAACTCTATGGGAAGTAACATGGGAGGGCCCATGCCTTTGAGAAAACCACTTTTGAGGTGTCCCTTGGCCATTAATGCCTTGTCCCCTCACTTTCCCTATAAATACCAAGAAATACTCTCATCCTTTCGACCCCCACTCTCCCCAACGAATTTCTGGTCTCATTACTTCCCACGGAGTCCTCCCAAGGTGCCCTGAATCCCTCATGGTCCAAACCTTTGACTTTTAAGAGTTATGTTTTAAGGTAAGGGATCCAACCTCTCTCTTTTTTTCAAGTAATCTGTTTTATGTCATTTATTTTATGCTCCATGTTCTTATGTTGGAGGATGTTCTTCTATATTCATATTACTGACCTTTTCATTTTCATATTATGAGAGACCCCCTCTTGCTCTCATCAATTCGTTTTAAGAATGTTTAAGTGGCGCCGTTAGGCTGCCAAATTTTTAAGGGATTCTTTCACCCTTCTCATTTTTCAAGTTCTATTTTCATGTCAAGTCTTTCAAGTTACTCTTTATTATGTTGGGGTATGATCTATATATCTATAATACTTATCTTTTATGATCATATAATGAGAGACCCTATTTTATCTCGTCAATTCATTTTTATAGAAGTTTAAGTGGCGCCGTTAGGCCGCCGGAATTTTTGTAACAGATACTTTCACCCTTCTCATTTTCAAGTTCTATTTTCTTGTCAATACTTTCAAGTTCTTTTTTATTATGTTGGGGTATGATCTCAATATCTATCATACTAATATTTTATTATCATATGATGAAAGAACCCATTTTATCTCTTCAATTCAGTATTTTGATGTTTTAAGTGGCGCCGTTAGGCTGCCGAATTTTTAAGTGGTTCTTTCACCCTTCTCGTTTTGAAGTTCTACTTTCATGTCAAGTCTTTCAAGTTCCTTTTTATTATGTTGGGATATGATATCTATATATATCATACTGATCTTTTATGTTCATATTATGAGAGACCCTATTTAATATCGTCAATTCATTTTTTGATGTTTAAGTGACGCCGTTAGGCTGCCAAATTTTCATAAGAGAAATCTTATTTGTGTCTTCCTTTCATGTTCTTCATTTCATGTGGTACATAATTCAAATTTCATTACCATGTTCATATATACTTCATATTCTGTCCCTCTACTATTTTATGGGTCATTTATGATTTTTTGACACATGTGACCTCTCTTTTCAATGTTTTCTAAAACCTCGTAACATAGCCATTATGCTGCAGAATTTTCGTCTCAAAATGTCTCTCTCTTTTTCTAAAGTTCTTTTATTTATTTAAGTGAATACTCAGAGCTCTTTATTCTAAAGGGGTATTCAAATATATACCAAAATGTTCTATTTTATATTCTGGGATTTACATACATGAGACCCACCTTCCTTTTCTATGGGATTTAAAGCGAAATAAAGATCATGTCTTTAAAGCAGTTTAAAAACGTTATGATTATGAAATGAAACCCATTTATTTTATCCTATATGGGTTATTTATGAAATTTTTGATGATGATATATGTGTCTCACATGATAATAAAGGAAAATTTAAGGGTACGCCCTGATAGCGCACCAATGCATTGGGTAATGATGTAACCATTAGAGATTAGAATTTTTACGATATCTTGGTGAATAACATTGGTAATTTTCAAATGACACCTTGGGAATGGAACTTGGTGATATGTTCATGATTGTCTGTTAAATTATGCAGCCACATCTTAATGTTATGAAAAATGCTATTTTTATTATGATATTCCACATGATTTCTTTCTCATTCCTTAAAGTTCTTTTTCATGACATAGTTGATGTATCTCAAGTTCACATGTTAAATGTTTCCCTTCTTTCCCTTATTGGGCCTTCTGCTCACCCTTTCATTTGATGTATGTCCCCAGGTTATGAGATGCAGTAAGGAACCTAGGATGAACATGAGGAGAATCCTTTCAAGTATTTAAGAAGAATGTTTTATATTTTCATGTTTTATGTTCCTGGTTTCCAAGACACTAAACCTTAAAGATCCTCGATTTTGAAAAATGTAATGAAAGTTTATGTGATAAAAATGAGGGAATCTCTAGTTACCCTTTTAGACACATCATACATAATACACTTCTTCATAACTAATCGAATAATAACATTATTAATGTTGATATTGGATTATCAGTATCAGTAAACATAGGAGACATGAATCAAAAAACATAGGTGAGTATAAGATAAACTTGTGGGTATGAAGACATAATCAAAGTACATGTTTATAACATAATATAACATAAACTAATAAAACATATATCTTAAATCATGAGTCACGACATCATCCTTTTATAATAAAATTATAGATGAGTAATAGGATTGTCGAAACATGAGTTAATAATAATGATACATTAAACCATAATATATAGATAATAATGTGGAACATAAATAAGTATATAAAATAATTTTTTATATTTAGGATCAATACTATGTCTACCATCACATAATGGGTTGATTTGGATAAGGAATTGGGTTCACATCCCATTCCCATGAATATAGTGGATGATTTCCCATAGTGGATTGGGTTTACTCCCCTATTATATACATGTTATCTCTAGAGATATAAAACGTTACCTAATGCAATTTATGGAAATATAATTCTTTTACAACCATTAACACAATAAAAAACCATTCATATACTTTCCACATGAACATGAAAACACTCATAATTCCATCATAGCTAAATCCACCCATAGCAAGAAATAGGTTTCATAAAAAATTCAAAAAACATGAACAAAATCAAACTAGATAAATAAGGTGGATGGTATCATTATATAATATCTCTAATAAAGAAAAAGAAACATTTAGTAAGTTTACCTTGATTAAAAACATATTATAAGATAATTATTAAATTATATTAAAAATGATAAGATTTTTTTATGTTTTTAATAGCATTTATTTCAAAGGAAAAACATTAATAAAATAATGAGAATGGAAATTAATTTTTAAAACCATTAACATGAAGTGGAAAATTATTTATGAGATTTTAATGAGTATAGAAGAGGAATACATATAGAGAATATTAAAAATAATGATTCCTGGTAAACTTTTGTAAAGAAGGTCAAAGTTAGTGTAAATGACCATATCAAAGATGTTAAAAGATTATTACTTGTTTTAAAATTTTTAAATAACTTTTAAAAATAATGTAATAAATAAATAAAGTATCTAAAATGTACTAAATGAAATAATATATAAAATATACGCATTAGAAGAAATATTCTCAACTAAAAATAAGAGATATGGTTGGATCCACTTAAAAATATCATTTCGATTGAATTGTGAATGAAAGGGAGGTTAAATTGTTTTGAATACATTTCAACCCATGAATAATCAATTTATAAGAAAATATATGGATTTTATAAAGAAGAAAAATATAATTTCCATATATATATGTTTAAACATAAAAAATCTCTATTTTAAAATGTGATTGATAATGAAACTGTTACCTTTAATCACAACATTCAAGAAATTACTTTAAAATCATATATAATAAATAAAATAAACATAATGAATTTTTAAAAAAAACTTTATTAACATTTATTAATATTTATAAACTATTTTTATAATCATTTATTAAATATATATTTGTTATTTATAATTTATTTTCATCATTTGATGTTAGTAATATTGATTATTTCATACAAGTTTCAAAATGGTGATGTTGGTATTCGTTCCATGATACCAATTTCATCATCAAAAGATTATTCAAGTGTATGTAATCATTGTTTCTAAATGGCTTATATATTCCCTAATCCATTTTATGGAAATTATGCGTATAGTTTTTAATAAAGAGATCTATGATGAATATTTATTTTGTTTAATTTACATATAATAATGAGTTAATTAATATTGATCTTTAATTATATTATGTCACACTTCAACAACCATATTCATGAAACAAATTGACTCTCATTTCCATATATGAATAATATTAATTTCATGAAACTGATTCATGTTGGAAAAAATGAAGATAGTATAACATCGTTTATGCTGATGGTTGAACCAACCCACATAGGAACCTATTATACTAACAAATAACTATGATTATAGAGTTATATAATTGTAATATTGTTTACTTAGAAGAATAATGATGTTAATATAACATAATTATATTGGATAATGGTATTTATAAATGTTTTAGATGAGAAGTTAATTAGAAAATATTGTGAATAAGTAGGTACTTACTTTGATGAATTCTCTCCTTCTTGATATAGGTTCATTTAGAATAATGGATTTACGATAGTTTATTTGAAAAAAAGCCAAAAAAGTCTATGTCTGATTTGGTAGAGTTACAATAGGAATCTATTCAAGATATAACTAAATATTTTGAGTTTTTTTGGAGAGGTATAGTTGGTGTTCTTTTATAAGTGTGTTTTCAGTGGAATTTCTATATATATTCATTCCTTAATTAATAAGGTTGTCTTTTTAAAAGGAATCTCAATAAATAGTGGAACAAAATAGATATGAGTCATGAATCACCTCATATAAACATTATAAATATACATGTTTATGATATTTTATGTCTTTACTACCTATTTTACATTTATCCGGGTAACTCAACTTTTACCTCAGTAGCTTGTTTTTATGCTTAATAAAATTGAATTTTATACCTAGTTTATATGGTATGATTAAAATTATTAATTTAATTTAATATAATTAAATTTATAAATATATGAAATTTAAATTTTCATTAAAAACATAATATTTTTAATTTTTTTTGAAATTAATTTTTAAGTACTAAGATTTCTTAATATTATTTTACATCAACTACCAATTTAAATGACTGTTAATATATTTTTTATAAATTAAAAAATTAATTTACTTCCATAATTTTACATTGATAAATTTAGTTTATTAATATAAAAATCTACAATAATTTTACAAATAAATCATTGAAAAAAATAAATTTTTGACATTAAGTACTATTAAACCCATACAATTAAAATTAAATATTCATCCTATAAATATTTAATTTTTTCAATCCATTGGTATTAAAACATTTATTTGTTTTTCAATAAAGAAGCCATTACTAAATAATAAATATTACAATATATAATCACTAAAAATATATATTTTTATAATAAAATATTTTTATGAAATATAATATTTTTATTTCATTTTAGATTTATGAATTATATTATTTTACAATTTTCACTTAAATTTAAAAAAAATATCTATTGGATACATGTAAACACAATTTCTATATATTAAATGACCATATTTCCAATGACTATATACATAATGGTCTGATTTAATTTATATATATAGTCTTACATACATTTTTAGATTAATTCACCCTATTAATTTTCATATCTCTCAACATGTCTATTATATTTATAAATCTTTACCTTATTTCTATTTCTATAATTGGGGTCATGGTCTTCATGGAAAACCATGAGGATAGATATTTTTATATTTTTAGTATTTCTAATCACTTGCAGATTTATTCAAATTATACTTTTATTAATGATGTGTCATATTATATTCTCAAATTGTATTAATGTTTATCACATAAAGTAATATGTTGTCTCATTAAAATGTATCATTGTTAATTTTATTTCAATGATTAATATGAAATAATATATTTGAAAATTATTTATTTAAAGGAAAAATGTGTGGTAAAATCATAGGGTGTTACACTAGGAGAATCGAGAACATATGACGTGGTTATATGGAATTGTCCTTCTCTATGTCCCATGGTAACTCAATGTATTAGACAAAGGGATCATATGAAGATACATGATTCCATATGATGCATTGGGTGGATAAAAGTATAGATATATATGTGATTAATTAAAATCATGTCATATCCCATTGTAGCTTCATTAGTATTGATGATTTAACAGAGGACACTCTTTGATTTCATTAATAAATATAATAATTAATAGTTTTTGACATTTCTTTAAAGGACTGTGGGGTTAGAATTTTTGGATACTGAATTAGTACTGAGTTTTAATTATATAGATTCTCTAAAAGTGCTTTAAACCTTATTTAAAAGGAATTTTGGATCTATACAATAAGGTGAATTAAATGATAGATTTCTAAAATTGTTTTAGAAATATTAAAATGAGTTTTGGATATGGTTTCATAATTTTATATATATAGTAAAATATATGGTGATAGGGAAAAAGCTTGTGTAGATTTATTTCATTTGTGTTATTAAAGGATATATATCCCAAAGACCACATATTAAGTATAAGATATGTACAAGTCGCATGGTTTGACATAAATGATCAAAATAATAACATATTCTTTAGTGTTTGGTAAATCATTTTCTATGATATAAGAATATAATAACCAGTGACTTGGCATATAGTTGGGTATGAAATGGATATATTATAAGGATTAAATCAAAATATATTATTTTTTTAACACAAACCATTTTATGGTAAGCTAAATTATAACAAATTATCATTTGGTAATCTATCCAAAATTAGATATATTTATTATAAACCATTCATTTTATGTAACACATTATAGGATCAATGAAATCATGTTATAAATGTATGTATATCAAAATCATTAACTCACACATAATGAAATATATGAAGTAATGGATATTTTCTTAAGTGTATCAAAAAGGGTTATAAAAGTATCTAATCACTTGAGATGGTGATTGATCGAGCTTACCTAAGCTTATATAGATTCTACCTCTTCCAAAGATCTCTCCTTCTCCATCCATTACCATGAGAAGTACTTGAATACCATGGGGTGAAAGGGAGTTCTACCCAAGAATTATGAAATTCACTTTATCCCATGGATACACTTTATATTAGGGAGTACTTTAGATTCCTCCTAGGGATATTGAAAAAAACCAGTGAGATAATGATTGTGAAAGTGCGCTTATAAGTTATATGATTTTATTAACATATTTGTTGTTAACTTTTAATGTAAAATGTGGATATAAATTTATTAATGGAAGAGAAGTCTCACGATATATGGAGAAGTATCCTCTTAAAGGTTATGCGAAGATTCTTTGAACTCTAACTAGTAATGATAAAAGGAAACAAACACTTCTTATAAACATATGTTTGGATTGATTATAGGTAATTGTTGTGAATCTTTAATTTTTTTTGAAATGGTCTTCATGATTATTAAAATTCTGAAGGGGTATAAACCTTTCATTCATCTTTCATTTTTCATCTAAGGGTGATTAATATAGGTTATGGGAAATACATTCATGATTCATTGGGGGTTAATCTATGAATTTCCTTAAATATACCCTAGATTTTGATCCCTTTACTGAATCTCCTATCGTTCTGATTTGGATTGGATTCCCTGGACTTCCACTATATCTATTTAAACAACCTGAACTATTTTTGATCTCCATGCTCATTGGTAATCCATTGAAGCTAGATTCGGTGACAAGGAGTCTCTCAAGACCATTAGTTTATAGGATTTTCATTCAAGTTAATGTTTCTCAAAATCCACCTTCTCAAACCTAGATTCAGAATGGAGAGTTTGGATTCTTTCAAGAGGTTGTTTTTGAGATACTACCCAAATACTGTCATTTATGCCTCAAGCTAGGACATGCTCCAAAGGATTGTGGACATAATACTACACTCCCTACGGCCAAAGCTATTTGGGTTGTAAAGGAGAAGAAATGTAATATTAATTCTAGACTTATGTTTAATGTCGACCAACCTGTGCAACCACCTAAGCACAAGGGGTAAATTTTTAACAACCTTCTAAAGCTAAGGGATGTTCAGATACATTACTTTCTTCATGTTGCACCACTGAACAAATTTATTTGATGGTGGAGCATAGAGAACACTTTTTATCACAGGATGAACGAGCCAATGAGTAAAGTGAACTATCAGATTCTAGTGATCACTCAAATGGCAATGATGATCATCCCAATCAAGTTGAGGAAAGCCGTTTAAACAAAATGCCCAAGAAACAGAAAAACACTATTATAGATTCCTATGGATTCATTACTCCAAATCCTATAAAAATTAAAAAACATAGATATTACTCTCACCTTGAAAGAACAATTGTCACACGTTCTTTATATGCCTATAATAAGGAAATACCTAGACCATATAAATCGAAAGCTGTGATGAATCAATCAACTGATGAGGAGACTTCTTGGTAAAATGAAAAGGTGAATGAAGATATAGAATCTCAAATGGATGAACGAGATGAAATATCCTACCAAAGGCTCAGAAATGGAGAAATTTCTGCAGAGACATACCTTGATATTAGATGTATAATGTTTAATAAGCGGTTGGTGAATGAGCCTAAACCAACTCCCTGATTTTGTATAATGAGTCTGATTTGTTTTTTGTCTGATTTCACAATGTTCCTTGATGTTTTTATCACTTGATTATCACAATGATCTAAATGGATACATGTTAAAAGTTTATCAATGCATTGTACTACTCTTTTCTCAAACATTCTTCTCACTACTTCATGCACACAACCCTTTATTTCAAAGTGTTGTATGCAACTACATTTGATGGATCTTTTCACTAGTATAATTAATTTAATTTTCTATTTGTGATTTCTATTTTAATGATGGATTTTATGATGTTCGTATTTTGTGTTATGTAGTAAACATGGATCTCTCTTTTCAGGATTTTTTCACTGCTACATGTGGTTTTTTTAGAAGATGACATTGTACTATTGGTCAATACCCCCAACTTCCTTTTGATCCAAACATTTTCTGGATTTATTTTCATAAGGCTAGTTCAGTGTCCCATGGACTTATTGAGGTTTAATTTTTTCCTTAGTCATAGTTTTATATTAGTGTGAGAGAAGAGGCTAATGTTGATAAAGAAACAATGATGCACAGTATTTCGGATGTACAGCTCCAACCAGACTTGGGATGAGAATACAGTTTGACTCCTTTCAATCTGCCAGATGTTCTCTGGGGCTTGTTTTTAAGATCCAATGTTAAGTGAACTGGAGGTGTTTCCTTCCATTCAGAACAGATGGATTGGTGAAGTAGCCTTTGGATAATGCTTCTCATGACTTTACTAGATTTTCCTCAGTGATTCTTGGTTTTTTATTCTCAAAATCCTAACTGGTGCAAATTCATTGCAACTCGGGTTTATAATTCTACTATTGTTTTTTAATAAATTCCCTCAGGACATGAGTTGGGTGACCAATTCATGCCACCACTTTTAATAGAAAATGATTATTTAAATAGATATTTCTCAATATTTATTTAAGAAGAGATTCACTTGAGCTAGAAGATGAGTTCATAAGAATACTATAATTTGAGAATTGTATATGCTAAAATACTTCATAGATATTATTTTGTGATTTTGGGATTATTTTAATAACTCTTATAATTATTTTAATAATTTTTAGAATTATTTAAATAATATTATTGATCATTTAAAGTGAATTAAGATGGTCTATAGAAAAAATATGGTGGTGCTCAATTTTTATTTTAATGTTTTTAGAAATATTTTTTCTTGAGATGAAATATTATGAAAAAGGGAAAATAATCATATACATGATCAAGTTTGTAGGATAATTGTGTTGCATGATGCACTATGTAAGATAATCTATTTTTTTAGAAGTAAAATAAAAAGGTATTTCTTTTATGACAAAAGATATTTTAGTACGTGAAATAGAAATAGAGCACAAGTAAGATATTTATGCTTCACACATGAGAATTGTGTACTGCATAGGTAAATTAATCTACATAGAATAGAATTGGACAACATGTAAGTGAATTCATATACACCACTAAAGTATATTCAAAAATAGAAAAGGTAATTAAACTATGTGGTCATCCTATAATAGAATTATCCTATACAGCTTCTAATAAAGTAAATGAGTTTTTAATATTATGAGAAATGATGAGATCATAAGATAACTGAATTAGAATATTTTTAATATTTAAATATATTGAAAAGTAAAGTTCTCAAGAATTATTAGATTTTGAATAATTATAAATATGATGTAATATTTAGAGATTTTAAAATAAAGACTATGTTTATTATTTGAATACGATTATTATGACCTGTCCATTGAATTTGTGGGTGTGAATAGGATTAAAAACATTATGAAATATATACAATGTTTCTAATAAATACATCTATATTGATACATTCTTAGAAAATAATCACATTATTTTTTGTAAAGTTACTTTATTCTTAAAAAATATGTTTTCTTCAAAAATGGTATTCATTAATTTTTGAGAGAATATTTTAATTAATTTTCCGAAATTTTATATTTTTTATGAAAATGATATCATTTTTTAAATAATTATTTTAAAATTATCACCTAATGAATTTTTACATGTTTTTTGAGAAGATTTATTTTACAGTGAATAACGAAAAATACTGATTTTTATTGAAAACTATATTTTTTTATACAAGAATTTAAATTTTCAATTTTTCTAATAAATTATTTTAACATTTCATAATTTCACTTCTATTAGGTATAATTCAATTATGATCATTTTAATCAAATTTATCATCGCATTTGGAATAAAAACATTCTTATAAAAATTTACCTAAAACACTGTTATTCATTGCATATAGTATTTTAATATTAATTTAAACTTTTAATATTATATAAATTATATATATAAAAATGGATTCCATATTTTTAATAATGAGTTAAAAATTTGGTAAATATACCTCTTCTATTTTAGGTCATTATGAATACTAACTATTGAAAATTTTAGTAACCCCTACAAGGTTAAACTGAGCAATTAAGGATAAAAATAATATAAAAAAGGCAAAAAAAAGAAGAAAAATATATCTTATCCTATTTTAAAAGTTTTTTTCTTCTAGTTACTTATAATTTTAAACCATATGACAAATTAGATATATATTTCATGGATTTAGACCATTATAATATTTAAAAGAATGATAAAGAAAAAAATAAGACTCTATTAATTTTAATATCGATAATTTTTTATATGGATAAAATTAAATTAATCATGGTTAAAAATAGTAATTTAAATGATAAATTACTTTTTTATATTTTTAATTTATTTTTAAATTTTCAGTGATGAATAATTACCATAAATTCTTACATACTGACACAGAATTTATAAATTACTAAAAAACAAAATAAATGATTCCAAAACTATTTAAATTAATATAAATTCAATAAATTATTGTGTTCAATGAATTTATTAGACAAATTTAAAAATTTTCATATGTGAAAATTGATTATATTTTAATTCCTTTTCTATGATATTGTTTTCAGTTTCAAAATAAATGAATATTTCATAAAACTACATTAAGGATATTTTATAATAAATAATAATAATTAAATAATTTAAAATTACCAAAAAATTCATATTCAAACAATTTATTAGGATACGATTTAAAATACCAACTATTTTCTATTGAGGGTATAATTTTCATTTTATAGTAACTATCTTAACCCCTAAATTGTAAAAAACATTTTTATCACAATAATCATCTTAAAAGGTTAATAGGGGTTAAAACAAAATGATAAGGGTTAAAATAATGTATAATCTTGAAAAAAAATTATTAGATGAGAATATATCGACCCATAATCATCCCATATTATAAATATATCATTTTAGATATATTTTTTATGAATGTAAATTTACATTAATTTAATACTCAAAGTAATTCTATGATATCCCCTAACCTCTCTTATAAAAGGGAACATCCTCTCGTCAATTATTCAAAAAATTTACGAATTATTTATCATAAAATACATACCTAAAAACCTTCCTATAATCCAAAACCTAATTTCATATTTCTTGGTTTAGGTATATTATCACCCTTAGAGAGATTAGGGTTTAAATAAAAATAGATTGTCTAATGAAGTGGTATTGATTTTAACTAAATGTTTTCATTTTATTTCTTCTTCCAACACTTTAAAACATTCTTCAAACATAATTATATAGTAAAATAATTATCAAATATATACATATATTATAATGTCAATTTTATAACTTATATCCATCTCACTCTTCCATAAAATGGGAATCAAATCGACCATTTGTGTATATGATGCCTATCATAATGATGAGACTTTTTTCCATCATATCATCCAATGAATTGATATAATAATAGATTTAATGTATATATACATATTTTATTAATGACATATTTATTATTATGGAAAGATATTATATCAATGATTTTTTTGCATTTTCATCCATTTAAAAATGATATCATCTTTCAGGTGTAGGTGTGGATTTCCACCTCCACCCAAAGATATGATTCATTTTTCATAACCAGGTCACATAGATTATATATATGTCTCTGTGTTTTTATAGAAATAATAATTCAATTTTTATATAATTATAATATTTTAAATATAAAATAACACTTACCTTCATTCCATAATGATTGTTGAAAATTGGAAATGTTTCACATGCGTACGTACGATCTACCATCTCCATGAATATAATGTATTTCAGTTTTCATATCCATATTACATATCTGGTTTAAGAATGTGGTTTTTATTAAATTTCAAATTATTTCATGATTATTATAATGGATATGATGTAATAATGACCTCATTGGCCATAATGAACTTACCGATGTGTTTTTTGGATATATGATTCAAATATCATCAAGAGGTCTGATGTGAAAATAATTTAATATATAGTACACTATAACATGGTAAAAGGAATAATAAACACAAAAATTATATTATTCAAGTAAATAATTATTAAATTTTTATTATTTATAAATATAAGTATCATAAATAATGACATGGACTCGACGTAATGGATTTTATTTTAGAAATCCTCAATTAAAGTATCCCTTCAAACATTTTATTTTATATCCATGTTCTTCTAAATGTTTCAATAAAATTATTATTTATTATTTAACTGTTTTTGAAGGAATTATTTTAAAATATTATAATTTAATTAATTTTTTTTAATGGATTCTTATTATTAGTTTTTGTGTGAAATATTTTACTTTTAAAACATCATTTTAAATATTTTGATGATTTATTTTCAATATATAACTAATATATGTCCATATAATTTAATGTCTTTTTAATAGGTATATATGTGACATAAATTATGTTTAAAGAAAATTTTATGTCTCTTTTTTACAAATGTTTTCAAGAATAATTTTTTATGGAAAGTTTTGAATTTCCTTACAAAGGAAAAAAAAGAATGATTTGTTTTGACCTATATGGTGCCAACGGTTTTTATCAACAATCTTAATCATTATTTTATGTTTAGATTCATTTTCAATAATTACATTTTTCATTATATAAAAAATCTACTTCATTAAATTCTAGTTTTTTTTATAATTTTGTTAAATTAAATAGATATTTTGATATCTAGAAATGTTTTTCTTATGAGTGAAAAGTATAATATTATACAAGATTTCATATATTTTCTATGTTATGGTTCTTGGGGATTTTTTTGGAGGAACATGATTCCATTATAAACCATGTATGTGTGTTTAAATTAAAAAATGATAATGGGTGTCCCATATATTTATCTCCAATGCATTGGGTAAAGGGACAAAATTAATTGATTAGGTTTCTCATAAGAGACCATCAGAATTTACTATGATATTTCATCCATTTGTAACCATGATGGTTATTACATTTATAAGATTTATTTTATGAGTGCTGTGAAATAATTACTCATGTTTACTATTTTATTTGTCCATTATTTCTATGGGCTTATATATATATCTTATGATTTTAAAAATGAAATTAATGATCTTATTTTATTAGAGGAAAATAAATGATGCATCTTAATGGTGAAAAGTATATCGTTTTGAGAAAATTTCATAAGTTTATCATGTTTTCAATGAAAAATGCATGAGTTTCATTTTTAATTTAGTATTAATAATTGAAAGTTTTAGGAAATGATTCTATCAGAGAAGTTGATTTCTTGAGTAACGAAATGTTTATTCTAAGAGCTAAATTTATTTTGAAAAAGGAAAAAATGTATGACTGTTGAAAGACTAATGGGTTTTTTTGTTCCATACATAGATATTTGTTCTTATCCCATGTTATAAAATGTTTTCAATAGTGTTTTAATGGTAATTAAGAACAATAATAATTCATGTTGAAAAAAATAACGATTTTCCCTAAAAGAAAAAAAAACTTATTTTAAATTTCATAAATTATGGGAAATTGGTTTCTTTTTAGAAGTTTCCACTTAGAAATATTTGGGGTTTTAGATAAGAGTAATTAATTAATTATATAAAACTATAAACCTAAAAATATACTTTAAACAAAATAATGAGAATTATTTTCTAAAAAATTAATTTATAGATTCTTTAACATCGGTTCCATCAAGTTTGTAATAACAGAAAGGTTTAGATAATTTTAGAGGATAAGATATTATTTGGGAATAATTTAATATCTCTCTATAACCACAAAATTTAGTATATTAGGGTAAATTATAGTTATTTTTTATAAGTAACAAAAGTTGACGATAACATTGTTAATGATATATTAGTGTTTAAACTCTTTATAACTTGTTTACTCTGATTTTATTGATATACTCATACCATCATTTTTGGTTTTAGGAAATTGATTGATCCAGTAGTTACCAAATAAATAATGGATGTGAAGGAAAATGTTGTTGTTATCCAGATGAGAAACATAATAGAATGTAATCTATATTGAAAACTCTTGTGGTAATTATTAACCAACTATCTTGTGCTATGATTAATAACATAAACCAATGTGTGTTTCCTAACACATCAAATAAGTCAAAAATTAAGTTCCATGGAATTTCAGGTTATAAAGATCATATAAGTTAAAATATTGAATGACCTATATTTCAAGAATGTGTAAAGAATCACTCTGGAAAATTTCATAAAAGAATTGGAAAATGTTTTTTAATGTAGTAAATTAGGGTATAATGAAATAAAATTCTAAGGAAAATGGATGTGTTCATTAAATTAAATGAAGGGTAATAATGTTCTACCCAAGGTATCTATTGAATATATTAAATTTAGTTTGTATGGGAATTATGAAAATCAATGTCCTAGAGAGAAATATTAGGAATGGGATCAACAAGACCTTATAGATAAATATTTAGTAATGCTTAATGCCATTACAGTTGAAGATGATAAAAATAAAAACAATATGTGAATGGTGTGGTATAAATAATGGATTATGTTATTATATTATTACATATTAGGTCATGAATAATATTTTTGTTCATAGTAAGGAATGAATAATTAAGGAATTAGATGAAAAATCATAGTTAATAGATTATGAAGATCATTGAATGATTAAAGTTTATACATTAGGGATTTAAGAGTTTCGATATAGTGGTTTATTTAAGGATGATTATAAGTTTAACATAATTAATAATATTTTTATTTTTTATGTATTTGGGTACTTTAGGAGGAATTTATTGAGTGTTGATAGATTTTTGAGGTCTATATAACCCTAAAGTTTAAAATGTAAAAATTATATTTGTGGAAGAATGCTCTTTTCAATTTGTTTACAAATGTTTAAATGCATTGTTAAACATTAGGGTTTATATGAGTTTTTTTAATTATGGTTATTTTGGGGGATGTTCAAAATATTTCTCACAAAATTAAAATTATTATATTAATATTTATTTTTTAAAAAAGACAACTGATTGGCCAGGTGATAACTCATTTCATCTAACATGGACGTAGGTCTTTAACCCACAACTGAAGGGTGACAAGGGTGAAATTCTTTCCACTATACTACATGTTGTCCTAGTTAGTATGAAATTTTGTAAATGATCTGAAAAATAATTATTAAGTAGATTTTGGGAACATATGTTTTAATTTATAGATAATAATTGGACAAAAAATTGATTTTATAATCATCTTATTAATGATAATTTAGAATAAGATCACTATATTTTTGGGGAACCTTATATGATTAAGGTAAATATAATATTATGGGATTTTATTTGAGGAATAAATTTTGCATTATATTTTTTTAATAAAATGTGATTTTAATGTGGCTTTATGGTGATTCATGTTATTTTTGGAAATGACTAGTATATCTTGGGGATTACATAATAAAATGTTTTGGTGTGATTCTTTAAGAGTGATTGTTTTTATTTAGAGATAAATTGAATATTTATCTAGGAAGAATATATGATCTAATAATTCTAATAACTAGATTTAAATTTTAAATTTTAATATATTAAAGAACATTTAGGATAATTATTTATAGAATAATTTAATTCAAATATTGGGTATTACTTTTGAATTTTGTAGATTAATGTATTATTTCATCATACGAATGATTTTTAATTTTTGGAATTATCATTCCTTATGAGGACTTTTCTTGGTTTTGGTTAATGTCAAAAGATTAGTGTAACAACTTTTTATCCTTTAATTTAATTGTGTGATCTATTATAAGATAATTTTATTTCATCAAGAACGAAAACCACATCTTTAATGCTCATTGTTCAGATAAAATGTTGACATTGTGGTGGAAATTGATTAAAGGATGAAATTATATTTTCATGTAATTATATTTCCCTTATTTATTAGTATATATGGTGAAATAACTCCTAAAATTTAGTAAATGTATCTTGAAACCAAAAATTAAATTCTACTAACATAATTTTTCATGAATCAATGGACTTTTTAAGACCTCTTTGGTTTATGGTTTTATGGTCATTGAATTTATAATGATCATTCACTTTCTTTTGATCACTATTTTTCTATCACTCTTCATCATTATTTTGGACACTAATTTTTATTCCATACCCATATTTATACTTTCAACTAATTCTCACCAAATTGTAAACATATTAGGTTTTATTCCAGACAATGTTGAATCTTACCATTATCGATTTTCAAGATAATGTTTTATTAACCCTTTTTATTATATGGTATTTCAAGAATGGTATTTTAAAGTGTAAAAGCATTAATTTATGTGCTCTATTTCGAACTATGAGGATTAAATTTATTAAATAAGTGTAGAATTTAATATCCTGATATTTTAAAAGAAATATTATGTTTGATAGCATACATGATACGCAACATCGAGCTTAAAAAAGAAATAAATACTATTTTTTAAATATGACCATTATGACATAGTCATTGAATTCAAGGATATGAATATTTTGTTTTTCCAAGCCTCGTTCACTCATAAGTAACACAACTCGGTTGGTCACATGGCCTCAAGAACGCCTCCCCAAACACACAAGGTAGCTTAATAATAGATAGGGTTCATGATGTCATAGTGGAGAGACTGTATCCTCTTTATCGGAGTGAAACACATCAGTGTATAATTAATAAATAGTATAATTAATATAAGGGAGTTTAAAAGTCACAAATAACCATCCAAATAAAATAATTATAGGCATATTTAGTATGAGTATCATATAAAGAAGATAGTGTGATGATTCAATACAAAATGGGGGAGTAAGGGGAATAGGGAAACATGCATACAATAATACATGCTATAAAAAATACACAAAATTCCCCAAGATATACTACAATAGAATCATGAGAAATGGAATATTCATTTTCTAACAAACTCAATGCTATTATTGAAACTCAAGCTTCTATAGTTGGGTTCTTTTCCATATCCCTTCCTACATCGATAAAGTCTGTTTCGTTACCAATCGGCAGCCCAAACAGGGTGTGAGTAAAAAATAATAGGCCACCATCAATTTTGTCTAATACAACCCAGGACCCAAACAACGAATGATTAGTGTTAAAGTATAATGACAAATGGAACTAATAAGATAACTAAAAACCATTCATATTAGGTTTGAAGGTAATCCTCGTACGACACAACCTACATCATCCAAAGCTTCAACGTCTCTAAACATTTTTCCTCTCTCTCTCACACACACACATATATGTACTAGACATGACCCAAGTCATTAACAATGTAATATAAGTAAAATATTATAATGTTGAAAATAATTACCTTATAATGTAAAACCAACTCACAACAATCAATGGTGACATTAAAAACAAGGATGCGAATACAACCCAGCGGTGAACCCTCAACATTACACTTTTTTAATAATTGATCTATGAATCCCTAGTAATAAGTCATAGGTAGATTTATACTAAACTTGATTCTATCCCATAAATATAATTTGATTCATTATTCATTTTAAGATCTCCATATCAATCCAGGGGGATAATCCAAGGAATTTTAATTTCATGAGAATGAAGTATATGAGTCTATAGAGCCACATTGAGGTTGTTATAAATGTAATATAAGGGATGGATACAAGAGGGGTGTTCACTCTTGAAAACACATTAATGAATCAGTTTTTATCCTATAATAATTCAAGGCATACCAAGGTGTGTAATCCAAGAGTTTCCCAAGGATTTCCATCCCATGACAACATATAAAGGTCATAATAAAATCCATAAGAATGTTTAGTCATTCATAATCCAAATGAATTATTTTTCCATTTCACCTTTCATTTAATAATATTTATTTCTTAGAATAATTCATATTTTTACAATGGTAAAGTGATATATATTTCCTCTTAATATTTTATTCATATCATTTAATTTTTCATTTAATTAAATTCACTAATCTGAATCATATTTAATAAGTCAATACGACCTTAGGATGTGGTTTTGTCATATATTCACGGTGAAGATGTGAAAGGAGCATATAGAAACATACCCTAAGTGTGGTTCAAGTTCAGTTCATTAATATTTGACAATTTCAAGGGTATTTAGGAGTATCTTTATCATGTTTTAACAATAAAATTTTGTAATTATGCATTATCAAGGCATCACATGGGAAGTCTAGAATGAATCACAATATAACATTATATAAACAAAAATTCTTTTAGGGAAAAGTACGATACCACCTACATTATACTGAAAGAAAAATCCTCACATGATATCAACAATACATTTTTAGATGTAATGAGAGAAATTGAAGTGAATATATAAACAAAATGAGAATAGGGTATATGATCTCACATTAATATCACATCAATGATGAGTAGATAAACTAAGAAATAAAAAAAGATGATTAGTAGTGTTACCAAGAGTAAACCAACTTATTGAAACATGGTTTGATTAGAGCCCATTTGAGGGAGATCATTCAAGTATAAGATGGATAATAATGGGATATATCTGTTGTGTGGTCTGTTGTGCGAAATAATGAGTAAGAAGGGTGGTTTTAATTTTAAAGATAAAATTGGAAATTGATCATCCCAAATTTTTAAAGGGGATCACAAGTTGAAAGAACAGTTTAAAAATAGGTGCTAAATATACATGGAATACTTTCTAATAACTATCCCCTCATATGGTTCATACACAAGGTTAAAAAAATCATGTGAAAACCTTGAATTTTAAACTAGCTCAAGCCCAAACCCCACTTGTCCAAGGTGCATGGTTAGTACTAATCGTGCACACAATCTGAAACTTACACAAGAAATTTATTGATTTTTTTTCATTGGTATAAGTAATTACTTACATGTTTAAACTAACTGTTATAGTAACTTTTTTGACATAATTGTTTTCTGAATGGTTTCTATTATGCATGCACCAACTTTGAGCCTCTTCTAATTTCTCAAATAAATGTAACCCCAAGACCCATGATGAGACTGATTCCTCCCAAAAATTCCATGAAAGCATTATGAATTCCTATCTAGATTAAAAAATACATGTACTAAAAACAAAAGTATTTATACCTAAAAAAGACCAATATATTTTAACCTACCCTAATAAAACAACATATCCCTGAGTTTCCATATATGGTGCAGTTGAGTATCCTCTAAGAATAATTTTGGTCACTCAACATGCATGTCATACTATCACCCGAAGTATATTTTTACACACAACTATACATCATTGAAACCCAAACTAAAGGAAATGAACTACAATAAATGGCCTTCATTTTGATATCTAGAATACGAATCAGATATTACTATAAAGAAGAATCAACATTCAAATTAAACTCATCAAGATAATGCAAATAAGACCAATATAAATAATAATGATGCAATTGAGATACCAAAAAGATATTATGAATTTCACTATATCTATGAAGAAGAGTTATTTAATAGGGAACTATTCTAACACTCTCAAAAATCTCAAATGTTTTGATGAATCTAATAAATAACTTTCCATGACTTGAAATTCATCGATGAACTGGTCTTGGTGAAATATAAAAGAATACATGATGTACCACATCAAACTTTTGAGGTTAGTAGAGATGGTTGTAAAAAGTAGTCTTCCAAGTATGATCTATAATTAGACACTTTAGAAATGATATATGTATATTGATGTATATTATATTTTATGAGGTATGAATTACACTACCTCTCTTACTTCTAATCTATAAAATGGTGAAAGGTAAGGCCAACCATAGAGAACCTCATATAAATCCATCTAAGTAGTAGCTTGTACACATTTTTTGTATGAAAATTAAACTATAGGTAAATATTTCATCCAAGAATCTACAAAATTATCGATTTATTCCCCATGAATATCCTCTAATATCTATATAGTACACTCGTACTAACCATCGGGATGAGGGTGGTATACTCTATAAAAAAGTACCTATGAACCCAATGGTTTCTATAACACCTTCAAGAACTATAAACTAGAATGATAATACCTTTAAAAATGATTATAAAAGGAACACTATGTAGGCATATAATGTCATTGACATAAATACTCTGATTTTTTTCCACCAATAAGGTATATATGATATGTAAGAAATGGGTGACATTCTTCAGTCTGTCCATCATTACCATACAATGTCACTAACTCAAGATGATTTTAGTAACTCCATAAAAACATATAGAGGGACATCATCATATTTACACACCAAAATAGGTAATGGTTTTTAAATACTAGTAGTACCCTAGTGTTTCACCATCACATAATGATATTTGGAACACAGTTTAATGAAACCTATTATCCTTTTTATCATCAACCACTAATATTGGTTGTGTAAATCGGGATACATATTAGTTATTTTGGGATTCATTACCCATTTAGAGTAATGTGAATCATTCACAATCTCCTATTCTATTTAAAAAAGTTCCAATACATACTCAGGAATATAAAATATCTCATATACATCAACCATCTATCTAGGCGGTGGGTCCTCACCAAAAATAGCTTCCCTGAGGACCAACCCTTCAGGATCTGAAATCCACCTTATCAATACTCAATCCAAATGTGAAGAGGTAAATTGTAAATTTAAATGAATTGGCTTCACATGATAATTATAACCTCAATATTATTCTCATACTGTAGATCCATCAACTTCTACTTTCCACCAGCTTCTTGAATTTCTTGAGTTTGAGTCTTCTTACACAGATCATCAACTAATGCATTAACTTTCTCTGACATATATGAAAATAAAAAATAAAAATAATATTGGTAATAATCCCATATTTACTATATGGTGGTCAACTATTGATTTTTGAATAGGAATTTCAGACTTTTATAGTATGTTTATACAACAATCCATTTCCCAAATAAAAAATATCTCTAAAATCATAAAGCCTGAACCAAAATTGCTAACTCAAGATTCGGTGTCAGATAATTATTCTTATGTTATATCAAATGATGAGACCTATATTTAATGAATCATTACCTTTTCATAAAAATAGATCCCAACCCAATATGTGATTTATTACAATAATCCTTATAGCCTCTTCTAGGCTATCACAAAGTCAGTATTGGTGTTGAGGTCAATCACCCCTATAGCTTCTAAAATGGATTCTCATAGGCTTTTAAACATTAAAATGTATCACCACTCATGGTGAATCCCATTAGATGTGTTGAAATGTGTGAAAAGTATTGAATATAACCCTTATAGTAACTAGTGATCCCTAAGGAACATTGAATATCAAAATAATTATTGGGATTCTCCAAAGAAACAATGGATCTCACCTTCTCTAGATTCAAAAATATCATTGATTCTGATATGATGTGACCCAAAAAGTGAACTTTATCAATCTCTAATTGGAATTTTGTGAGATTAGCATATATTTTATTCTCTCTTATTGTATTCAATAGGATGTCAAGGGGGTTTTCACAATCATGCCTAGTTTGAGAATATAATAAGATAACATCCATTAAAACTACCTGAAAGGAATATAGGTATGGATGTACAAAGTAATTCATATAGACCAAAAAAATACTAGCATGTTTGTGTGATCGAACAACATTACCAAATACCCATAAGAGATATATCTGATTTGGAAAGTTGTATGTGGTATTTTAGAAGGGAAAAATAAAACATGATGATAGAATGACCTCAAATAAATCTCCAATAAGATCTTTGATCCTTATTTATGATTGACTAAGTAATAAATATGTGGACATTGGCATAAATTCTGAACAATAATCTGATTCAAACATCGATAATCCACAAAAAACCTAAGGGTCCCATCCACCTTCTTGGAAAAAATAATGGGTGGATCCCAAGGAGAATTACTAGGGTAGATAAACCCTTTGGATTCCAATTCCTCTAACTACGTCTTATATTACTAAATCTCAATATGAACCATCTAAATAGAATAACATATATGGGTTCTATTCATAGAAAAATATAAATAGTAAAATACTTCTCTTTATCTAGAGGTGGACAATATATATTATTAGGAAAGACATACTTGAATTGATCAACTATTATAGGGAAAATATATTGATGTAATCCATTTTCATTTAGAAAAAGAATAGAAATATATGCTAGTAATCCTCCTAGGAAATGATGTTCAAGTCTATATTTAGAATCTTGGACATCACTTTTACCCTTATAAATTTATTTACAATCGTTGGGTGATGTAGAACACACCCTTGGGTGATAAAAATCAATATGGAATCGATAAAGAAACAAAACGTTCATTCCAAGAATGATTTCAAATCATTTTATATTAAGGATGAAAATATTACATAAGAAATGGTAGCTTTAAATCTCAAGGGGGACTCTCTACATTAATGTACACATTCTGATCATACTCCCAACAGATTATAAATTGTCATCACCAGAAAAAAGTACTAAATTCCAAGATAAATACTATTCTTGATGGTCACAGATATGAAATAATGTAAAGAAACTACGTTAAAAAATTTTCACAAAAATTAGAGGCTATTAAAATCAATCCTATAAATATATAGATCACAACCCTATGACCCTTGGGTGTAGGTTGTACGACATATATATGGCCTGATCCATGAATGTAATATACCAATTTACTACCCTATGATGGTCCATTATATTGATGTTACATATAAAAAATATGGCTTCCTCAACCATGAACACCTTCTATGCCTAATTGGATAGTGGTAGTCTGTCTTCTAGCCTAACACAATACAATATATCCCCCTCATGAAGTAGAAGCTAGTGCATATCCTCTTATTTTAGTAATATGGGAAAACTTTATAAAATGAAAATAAATATTGCCTATTTTTTCATAATGCTTAAACTATAATTTGCCTCTATTTCAATGGGTATTCATGTGTCCCAATCATCCACCCTGATGGAATACCACAGAGATAATATTTTAGGAACCATGGAATCCACCACCCTAATGACAAAAATCAAGGTTACACTTCCTAATTCAAGAAAAATTACATTCCTACCTATTTGTTGAACTATAGTTCCACACACCTTTAGGTTCTCTAAGGTTATTCTCAGAGACGATGTCCTTCTTTACTATCTTTGAAACAACAATAATATAGACGATGTTCACTTATGATCAGGTGGTATACTAGAGACCATCCTCAAATCACCTAGATTTGGATAGATCATCCCTAAGAATAGTTGTAAAAAATATTGGTGTTTTGGGAATCATGTTGAGTAGTTTATAATAGATAAATTACCCTACTAAGGGTGAATAAAATATCAATATTGATTGGATCTTAGCATATTTATACACAAAAATTCATAAAAACTAGATTATAAATCTTTCCAAAAAATTACTTGATAGTGATATACATAGGTTAAAACATTCCAAAACCTCTTCAAAGACCCTATAAGAATATATGTTGTGAGATTCACTCTCCTTTATAGATTCATATCTATATTATCAAATGTATAAATCATATCCTCTAGAAATATAACTTTATCCTGGGGACCACCTTACCTCATGAAAGTAAGACGGTGTTACTGCTAAAACTCCCAAGTCAGGTCTAACATAGTGTGTTTTGGTCAAGAAGCTAACTCCATGGACTGAACTAACTGTATATAACCATCCTTAAACTGAGAATCAATTCCCAAAATAAGTATAAAAAGTGGTTCCATGGGTGTAACTATATGAGTTAACACCAATGGTTTAGGTCTCACCACTTTCAGAGCATGATCATCACCACCCACCTAATGTTCAACCTGAGGAAAACATGAAGGCATATTTTTATAATTCAAAAAACATTCCTAAAAATATATAACTAAATATATTACGTTGCAACATAAGAGAAAATCCAACTACCCACTACTAAATTTAGTTATAAAACAAAGTTACATATTTTATAACATATGTTCTTGTGTATAAGGTGTCAATTGAATGTTATAGAGGAAAACACTTTTTATTTTGAAACTCGAATACCCATTTATCAATATCAATTTCATTACTAATCCAGAATGTAATAAATCTTATATTTATACAATGGTTTAGTTAGTTAAATTACCATTATCAGGTTATTAATTCACAACCTTATAAGTTACAATTCATACTTCATGTAATTGCTACCAAAATATCACAATCATTACCAAAATCTAATGAGTCTATATATAATGATTAGATTGTATGGATCACTATTACCAATTTATAGAGCCAAGAAAATTATAAGTTTTAACTATAATCAATTTAATAACAGTTAACTAATCTTTCTTCTCATTTAACAATATTTACATATATCAAACATGTCATAAGTGGTTAGATAAGGGGACAAATTAAAGTTATGAGGGAGAGAACATTAAGGTTGGGGGATACATTTTATGTAACCATTAATTTTCTCCATCTTGATGTAATAAGTGTTATTCCAATCTCAAATAAAAAACCCAAGAACACAAGGTAAAAAATAGTCAACGCACACAATAAATAAAAATAATTTGTAATATGAATGATATATCAATCCTCATGAAACAAAAATGATTCATCGTCAATTCTCCATTTCCATACCAGGCTTAGGGTAGAATGATAATCCATAATAATAAAAAACATAAGAAATCATGTGCATTACCCTATGGTGAAAATAAATCAACTATGACACATTGAGATCATAACAACATGTCCCATCCATGAAAACATGGTTTTCCCATATATGTGAGTTAGAAACTCCCATACAAAGACTCATTACAAAATTCCTACACGTCCAAGTCTCTTATCTACCATCACAAAACAATAAAGTAAATAAAAGGGATTTTATACCACTTAATGATTTCCCAGGGATGGTTCAATCATTAGAAGCCCGATCAGGATGACCACATGGCCTCATGTGTGATTCCTACTAGGGCTGGTTCATAATATCTATGTGTGCGAGTTCTACGAGCTAAGTACTTTCCCCACACATACTTTCATGCTTCCTCTCTTGGTCCCCATCCTAGATTCCTCTGGAGAAGCATTTGGGGGGATAAAAAGATCTTGGATAAAGGACTGGGCTGGAGGATTGGGACTGACTCATCTATCAAAATCTAGAATGATTCCTGGCATTTTGATAAAAAAGATATATGGGCTACAACCCCCACTCAATGAAGTCTTGAAGACACCACTGCCATCTTCCTCCTTTCTGACCAAGGATAGGGGTGGTGTCTGGAAAAGATCCTTGAATATTTTAACGAAAGAGATAAAAGAATTATACTTAGCATTCCCTGGGTACCAGACGCAGGCCCTGACCATCTATTCTGGATTAATGCCATCTCGGGCGACTATAGGGTGAGATCCGACTACAAAATCTCTCTTGGAATCCAATCAATCAGTCGAGATGATGGACCATGGAAATTGATTTGGAAGATCAACGTCCAGAAAAAATTCATCAATTTTTGTGGCAGGTTTGTACGAGCACTCTCCCATCAATGAGCCTTTTCATTTATTGACATATGGCATGTACCGTTTTTTTCCCTTTCTACCTGAACATTGCAGAAACTCCTCTGCATGCTATCATTAACTTCCCAGGAGCTAAGGAAATTTAGAATAAATGGGGTCCGGCTTCAGTTTCTTCACTGGAATTGGCCTATGACCATCCCGATATTCTGACGCATTGTGGATCATCTCTCTCTTCATCAAATGTAGGTTCACTTTGCACCGTGGCTTGGATTATTTGGGTCTGGCATAATGATGTTGTTTTTCATAAAGCTCATAGACCCCCCAAATTCTGGTAAGATCGAGCCACTTATTGGATTGAGGGTTGGAAAAGCCACAATAGACATTCTATGATGGGTGTTACCCCCTCCCATCTCACTCATTGGAATCCCCCAATGGATGTGATTATTAAGATTAACATGGACACATCTCTTCTAAAGGATGATATTGTTACCCTCGGCCTGCATGCCCGAAATCACCTGGGGAAAATACTTGTTTCTAAATATGAACCACATCAGGAATTCTTGGAACCAGCAGTTGCTGAAGCCACAACCATCCTTACTGGTATGATGCACACTATTGAATGTGGATGGGGTGATATCATCATTGACTCTGACTGTCTTACCGTAATCGATGCTATTAGTCACAATGATGGTGGGCACTAGTAATTTGGAATCATAATCAGGAGAATTCTCTCACTTCACCAATGCTTCTCATTAGGCACCTTATCCATCACCAAAAGGGAAGGAGAAACATGGCCCATCAGGTTGCGGCCTCATGCCCATTCGAAACCAACCAATTTTGGTTGGAAAATTTCCCTTCATGGATTTTCACATGTACTTCTGCTGATCTTCGTCATTAATGATATATGCTTTTAATCAAAAAAGGTAGCCTCAGGATAGAATTTATTAGAAATGAAAGAGATAATTCAAGGTAGACCATATCCTAACACATCAATACAAATCAAAGTACATAATCTATGTAATTTTAAACATCGACAGATGTTATGAATGAGTTTGTGGGGCCACACTGATGTAGTCATCAATGTATGACAAGAACTGGTTCCAAGATGGTTGTTTACTCTTGGAAAATGCATCAATGAATCATGTGGTATCCTTTGGGTAGTCAAGGAAGACCCAGGTGTGGAATCCAAGTTTTTACCAAGGAGTCCAACACTGTAATGGTTTGTAATGTTCATAATAAAATCCATAAGGATGTTTAACCATTCATAATCTAGGGGAAGTAATATTCCAATTCACATTTCATTTAATCCCATTTATTTATTGTAATAATTCAATATTTATGAAGCATCATGTAACATAGAAATACCATTATCATTTTATTTGTATCATTAAAAAATTACAATTAATTTCATTTACACAAGTGAATCATAATTAATATTACAAACCCATCTTATGAGGTGGTTTGGTGACATAAGCATGATAAAAATATAAAGGGAACAAATAAAAAACACATAACAAGGGGTGGTTTGAGTTGTGGTCATGAACCTTCGACAATGTCAAAGATATATTTTAGTATCTTGTTCAAGTCTAAAAAATTTAATTTAGGTATTAAAAATGTCATGAAAACATGTGGGAAGTATGACATGAAGCACAATGATTCCTGATATAAACCACTAGAATTTGAGGGAAAATTTCTAACCACCTACCTTGTGATGGTATATGACTCCTCATCTGATATCAGCTTGAGATTTGAGATGCAATGTGATAAATCAGAGAAACTAAAAAACCATAAAATAGGGTATAAAAGCTCACATGAATATTGTATTAATGATGAAAATATAAACATAGAGAATAAAGAATAAAATTGACAGTCTTATAGAGAGAGATCAAATGCGATGAAAAATATTCTTATTAGTGCTCTTGAGAGGTAGATATCTCAAATATTAGAGGGAGAATAATTGGATATCTTTTATGCATAGTGAGATATGAAAAATGAAGAGAAAGAGGGTGGTTTTATTTTTTTAAATAGGGTTAAAATGGTCATTTAAATATTTTTAAAGGGGTATATGCTATGTTCGTATAGTTTTCCAAACCATTTTCCAATAGTGTGTGGTACATTTCCTAAGAACCATCTAATCACACTATTTATACCCATTGTTATAAATACTGTATATAAACTAGGAATTTTGAATTGTCCCAATCCCACACCACACATTGTCTAGGAACACATTTAGTACTAACAGTGTGGACACCATGTGACTTGTACATGCAATTTAGTGCTGCATTTTTATTGGCATACTGCCTCCCTTTCATGGATTAACTAAATATTATCTTCACTTTTAGACTATATTTTTGATCCACATGGTTATTACTAACCATGTTTTAACTATGAACCTCTACCTATTTCTCCAAAAGCTATGTTTCTAGGCCCGAAGCTATTCCCCAACACTCCCAAAACCTCAATGACATCATTATACATTCCCATAAATATATTTCAAAATCATTAGAAAAATATAATATGATCCAAAACATATATAAAAACCCATAACTTAAAAATATTATTAATAAAAGTCTAAAATATATATAAGGGTTCTAATTAATATAAATGTTTTCATGAATTCCCCAAAAATAAGAACTCATTTTTTAGTAATGTCATATTATTCTCCAAAAATAAGTTTTTTTTTTCATAAATGGTTTTTATTTATTTTTATGAGAGAATATTTTACTTAATTTACAGATCTTTTAAAAAATTTATTTGATAAAAGGGTATCAATTTTGAAATCAGCATTTCAAAATTAACTTAGAGTGATTTTTAGGGATTTTTTTAAAAAATTATTTTATAATGAACAGTGAAACATAGTTATTTTTATTAAAAACTATATTTTTTTCAAGAAAATAAATATTTAGTTTTTAAATTATTTCAATGTAACATTAGTTCTATTATATTATGAGTAATCTAATTATGTTCATTTGAATAAATTTTTTAGTTGAATTTGGTATAAAAAACTTTTATACAAATAGAATTATTTTCAAATAACATTTTTCATTTCATTTTTCATTTTAATATTAAATGAATTTATATCACATGTAAAAATTGAATCTTGAAAAATGTGTCTTATATTTGGAATCATAAGGTCAATATTTTTTAAATAGGTCCCTTTTATTTTTGGTCATTATGAATAGTAACCATAGTAAATATTTTCCACCTCAGTAAGAGTAAATCAAGTAATTAGGGTTATAAATAATACGATAAAGACTAAAAAATGACCTTAAAACTTACCTTTATCCTATTGAATTAGTTTATTTTGTCCATGTTTATCAAAGTTTCTAAAATATGGCACCTTGTTGTGATATTTCATTGATTTTACCTCTTTATTATTTAAATAAAATATAAAGTAAAAAATATCCCTTTCTTAATTTTAATATCAACAAAATTTTGAGGTAGGGATAAAAAAATTATGTTTAGTTTAAAATGTTAATTTTGAAGATAAATTTTTATTTTTATCATGGTAATTTATTTATAAATTTTTAGTGATGAATAATTTCATAATATGAATTATTACGTTAATAATAAATAAAAAAATTATTTTAAAAACCATAAAAGTAATATAATTTAAAATAATTACGGTGTTCCAATTTTTTTTAGAAAAATATAACATTTTAGGGATGCGTTAAAGGATTATATTTGAATTTATTTCTTATCATGTTGTTTTAAAATTCAAATTAATTGAATAGTTCAGAAAATGAAAATTAAGATATTTTATAATAGAACATATATTATTAAATGATTTAAAATTACCAAAAATCCTATCTTCATTCATGTTATTGGGAAATATTTGAAAAACTAAACTCTAATTTATGGTCTAATTTTACTTTCATTGTAACTATCATAACATCTAAATATTAAAAAACATTATCATTACTGCACTTGTAAAAAATGATAAAAGGGGGAGGTTATAAAAATTATAAGTGTAAAAAAAATAGTCAAAACTGGTCAACATTTTAATTTATTACTTCATTTTAACCCATATACATCCTATTTTTTTAATTAATAATTTTTGTCCATTTTTCAATGAAAATTAATTTTTAATAAATTAATACTTTAAGAAGTTTCAAGGGTGGCCCTTCCCTCTCCTATAAATGGGAACCTCCTATCCTCTCTTACTCACATATTTTGAGCACTATATATTAGAATATAACTACCCAAATACCATAATATTAACCTATCCTTATTATAGAGGTATTTTGAGGGTGAATACCAACCTTATAGGTATTAATGTGTATAGAAAAAATATTTTCTAATGAAAAGGTAAAAATTTTAACCGGATATTTTAGTATTATTTCTTCTTAAAAATCCTTAAAATCCTCTTAAATTATGATGATATAATAACAATAATATATATATTATATGGATATGTTATTATGGTAATTATACAACCTATAATCTTTTTCTTCTTCCATCAAATCGGAAATGAAATGATCGTTCGTGTGTATGGTGGACTACCACCCCATTAACTGATGTAACTTGGTTTCCATAAACCCCTATCACATAAGAATATAATAATGAGTTTAATGTATATATATATATATGATATTTATGAAATGTTAATCATTATTGAAATATTATATACAAATTACATTCTTACCTTTCCATCTACTAAAAAATTATGACATCGTCTGTGCAAGTGTTCAGATTAACATCTCCATGAATCAATGTGAATTATTTTTCATAACCACATCACATAGATTCTATATATAAATGCATTAAAAGAAATAATATTTAATTTATTAAGTAATTATAATCTATTAATATAAAAAAATACATACCTTCTTTTCATAATGATATTCGAAAAATGGATATGTAACTTATGAGTATGTACGAACTATTATCTCAATGATTGTAACATAATTCATTTTTCATAATGATGCTTAATAGTTGGTTTTAAATTTTTCATTCACGTACAAAAATTATAAATATTTAGTTGTTATTATTCTATATATTATTTAATAAATACCTCTTTGATCATAGTCAACTTACAAAATTCATTTTGGACATATGAGATGAATATCATCAAAACTTCCAATGAGAACATAATTGATAAAATAATTAATTATAATATAAAAAAAATTAAAATAAAAAATATTCTTAGTAAATTAAATAATTTACATATGTTTATAATTTAGGAATATAAGGAATATAAATGATGAGTTAGACTCATGGTAAGGGACATTCTTTTAAAATATATATTTCAATGTTTATCTTCTAATTATTTTTCATTAATTTACATATTATTATAGATGGGTTAGGGAACTTATTATTTATGTGTAAATAATTTCTATTTTTATGTTTGGAATATATTTTAATTTTTTATACTATTTTAAAAAATAATCTTTTTAACACTTTATATCAGGGACACTACATTAAAAACCTCATTTTAATGGTTTTAAATATTTATTTTATAAAAACTTTTCATTCATGTATATATTCATAGAAATCCATTTATAAGTATTTATATGGACATAAATGAATTATAGATGAAATTATAGGTCTATTTCTTGTAAATGATTTCAAAGAGAATCTTTTTATGGATTTTTTTGATTTTATTGACAAAAGATAAAAGGAATTTTTTATTTTAACCTATACGATTTAAAAAAATTTCTCCAACCACTATGTATGTGATTTTATGTTTGTATTATTTCACAATAATTTAGGTTTTATTCATATAAAAAACCCTCCTTCCTTATATTCTGAAAATTTTCAGAAAGGAATTTAAATGAAATTGATATTTCAATACCTAGAAATGTTTTTGTTTGGAGTAAAAAGTATATTTTTATGAAAGCTTCCATGTGTGATGATTATGTTCTGGTTCATGGGAATTATTTAAGAAGATGAGTGGTTTTATTATGAACCATATACATGTGGTTATATTATAAAATTATAAGGGGTGATTTTGACATGTCTCTGCAATTCATTGGGTAAAATGACTGAGTTAACCCATTATGTTTATCCTAATAGATTATTTCAATTTACTATAAAGTTTATTCCATTTAAAACCATGATGGTTATTACATTTTTAAGATTTATATTAATAGTTTTATAAATATAATTACCCAAGTTTAATTTATGATTTATCTACGCTTTTAATGGGTTTTGTAGAAATCTTGTTATTTCAAAAAGGTAATAAACAAGCATATTTTTAAAAGAATAATATGTGGTATTTTATAAGGGTGGAAAATATATCATCTTGAAATAGTTTTCATGTTTTTATAATGTTTTCATGGAAACCTTTATGAGGTTTAATTTTGTATTTAATATTTATAATTAATTTTTTATAAAAATATTTGGGTATATAAGTTGATTAGTTGAGTAAGAAAAAGTTTACATTGAACCCAAAGATTATTTTGAAAAAGGAAACTTTTTTTTCATGGAATAATGAGTATCTTTATTTATTTTTATGTCCCTTATTGATATATTTTTCATCCTAGGTTATAAAATGATTTTCATAGGTTTTTAAGGATTCGTAGGAACCATAAAATGTCGTGTTGAAAATAATTTTATTTTTTATTCATGAAAGAAAATGAATTTTTAATGTTTCATATTGTGGAAAAATGGATAAAAAGTGTAAGCATCCACTTCATAATATTTTTATTTTTTATGTAAGAGTTATAACCTAATTCTATAAAACTTTTAATATTAAAAGATCCATAAAATGAAAGAATGTGAATTATTTTCTAAGTATTTGAGATTTTGATTGTATAAGGTTGGGTCCTTATATTTGATAATTCTATGGCGATATCTAGTTTTTAGGACACCATAAAGCTTTCAAATATCCATGAGACAATGTTTAAGAGGTCAAACATAAAATGATCATAGAATTATAATATCACAATAGATTAATTCAATGATTCTTAGAGAGAAATAACATATTGATCTCTTAAAAATAATTTATATATTTTTGACTTAAGTATTGTTATTTGATCAGTGAATCAGTTCATTTATCAAGTTTTATTTTTATAAAAATCAATAAAATGAAGATGAGTTGTGAAAACTATTATATCTTAAAAAGAATAATCCATGCCATAACCTATCTTTGTGAAACAAGTTGATTTCTATAATGCAGACATGAGTTCTGTAAATTTTAATAATTTTTTTATTATTTACAAGTATATTTAATTGGAAATATTTTTAGTATTATAAGAAAAAGATGAGTCACATCTATATGATAAATAGAAGACAAAAATAATATCCTCAAATGAATAGTATTAAATGACGGTATTTTTGGAATACTCTCTATGTTGAAAATCGTGTGCCCAAAAATTAATGAGAACCCCAAATTTGTTAGTTTATGATGAATAATTTAGGATATATGTTACTTTTCCCCTCAATAAAACATTTATGGGAATATTAAATGAAATAATACATTTAATATTACCACCCATGCATGTGAGATGGAGGGTAGTTCACTGAGGATAAAATAGAAGATGAAGGAATATTCATTATAGTAGCAAGGGAAAATAAACTGATAGAACCAAGAAGAAACATAGTTCTTGAAGAAGAATAAAAACAAGGTTCCACTAAAACCTATAGATAATATTAAGAAGATTAAGATGATACTTAGATGAAACTGATGATTATATGGGTATATAAGTTTATGTAAGAAGGAGAATTTAGAAATTACTATGAGATCAGATTATATGTGTCAATGATGTGAGAAGATAAAAGAATATATGAAATAGATAATGTGATATATAAGTTTTATATCATATTTAAGTTAAGCCATTCAAATATTTAAAAGTGTAAAATATAGTTGATTTATTTATAAAGATGCTTTGTGAACCTAATATATAATAGAGACAAAGATGCAGAGGGTTCTTTAAGATTCATTGGAAATTAAAGTCTATATATGAGTATGGATATCATATCTTGTGAATTCAGAAGAATCATGAACTAAATAGATGATCTAACTAAAATAGATTTTGAAAGTAAGAATTTCTTATAAATGGATGGATGATATATAACATGAGTGGTTTATGGTATGTTAGGAGATCATTATTGGGAATTTTTGACAATAGTGTAAAGTATTAAATAATTCTTGTGATAAATAGGTAATTATTAACATATTCGGAAGCTATGTTGGTAAGGGATACACCATTTTTTGAGACTAACAAATACAGATAATATACTTGTATTATTTAAAATATTATATTAGAGAATACATAACTTGAACATAAGAAACAAAAAATGAGTATATCATTGTTCCAACCATGTATATCCTATGTGTTGATTTTAAATTAATTAATATATAAAGTATAGAAATTAATTTATTTGTTAAAAACCAAAAAATCTTATTTAACTAAATTAAAAAATGGTTAAATTCCAAAAGGTGTTCAAATTTTCAATGAATAATATCAAATTTTTAAAATCTAGTCAATACTTGATTCACCTTCTCTCATATTAATTCATTAATCATGTTATAAATTTCAAGCAGTATCAGTGTGAAGGTTTTCCTCTAATTAGATATATCTTTAAAGATAAAATGAAAATCATAAGATTAAATGAAATGTATATTTGAGGTATTTGAACTTAATTAGTCAGAAAAATTACAATATACTTCTCTTAGTATATAACTATAAGTCTCTTTGATGAAACTAAAAATCAGATCAAAGAAGAAGGACAAGAAGATAATAAAATTCCCAACAAATAAATAGGATCAATAATTATCTAATGGTACTCAGAATTGTTAATGATTTGATAAATGTATTGATAACTATCCCATTAAATATACACGTTCAAATTGTATAGTATTTTAATATCTTGTAATTAATCAATTAGTTGATGGTTTTTATTTAGAAATTAATGTGTATGTTGAAATGGAACCTGTTTATGTTATTTTATACATAATGATACATATAACGGGATTATAGGATGAAAAATCATAGTTTGAGAAAGTGTCTAATGCAATAATAGATGCCTTGTATAATCAAGTTAGAAAATGAGATATCCTATAAATATTGGTGAAATCCAGGTGAGAAACAACTTTACATTACAATGATTTCATATCTTTTATTGATGAAATTTTTTAATGAATAGTTTTTTAGAGGTAAGTATTTAAGGATGTTATTACTAATGTAATCCAAGAACTGGAGAATATACACAAATACTCATTTATTTTCATCAAATCCAAGTTATAAGTTAAACCTAAAATATTGAAATAACATAAACAATATCTGTATTAAATAATCCCATTTCATGAGAATAAACTTTAAATGGTTAATAGTGACCTAGAATACATGATTAAGTTTGGTGAGAGTAAATAATATTCGTAGAATATTATTTTCTTGGAGCCTTAGATAATGTTTAAAGATCTGAAAATAGTACAAGAAAAAGCTTCCCAAATGATTTAGAAATGTATTGCTATAAATTAAGTCTTAGAGTCAATTTTTCTATTAAATTAGACTCATTCTTGTGGAAAAGAGACTGTGTGAATAGATGGAGAAGCCTACACCACATCCACAAAGAAGCATATATCCCACTACCCTTATAAAATTGAATGTTCTAAATATTTTATACTATAAATAATGGACATAATAAATATTTAGAGAAAATTCGTTAAATAAAAATTTTAAGAATCCCTTGAAGGTATCTTTATTGGATGTAAGAAACTCAAAGAGATGAAACCCCAAAAATATAATCCATAAAGTGGGGTTTCAAAGGTTTAGGGTTTTCTCAATGAATTCCCAAGGGTCACTCCCTATGACTCTTTCTCTGGATCACTACAGGTGGAAAAAGTCAACATCTTCTCCTTCCTTCACTCACAACTCTTGGAAAGAAATCCACTCATAGTTTATAGAAATGTATGTCAAATATAGTTTATGGACATTTATGTCCCTTAATTTGAATGAGTTCTAAATCCTCAAGTGCAATTATCTGATCTATTTAATTCCCCTTTTCAACCAAAGATGAATTTCACCTTTCCGTGTGCTGTTAGATAACAGAAATGACATTTGCAAACTGACATGAAGCATTTTCAAGAATCCATGAGTGTTTTGTGATCCAACTACTCCTCACACATATTTTTTACCAGGTATGGTATGCAGAACACTTACTCTATGTACTGCTGCTGCATTCATTAATAGCCCTTCGTCTGCGAACTCTTCTCCCTTCGCTGTTGCGCACCGCCTCCGCACACCGACTCCACGAACCTCATATGAGAACCTTATATATGAAAAACCTCTATGTCCATGAAATGTTTTATATTCATAGAATACCTTCTCATACATGTACAAAAGATCCCCCTTTATGTACTAAATTTTTCTTCGACATATTTTTTGTCTTTTCAAACAAAAACATCTCGCAAAAACACTATCGTGAACTATTCTCCAAACTTCTTTAGCCTTTGCAGAATCACATCCCACAAACCACTTTCATAAGTCACCAAATTCCAAGAGAAAAAAGATATTATCTAGTGATATTATCTCTCTATTCTAATTTGTGGGAATATATCTCCTTATAACATCAAATATACCCGCAAAATCCGATAATCCATGGTTTACCCAATCTTTGATTCAGTATAGCCTCCACTGCAAACCGGTCCTCCTACCATGAACCATACCCATTATATGTTGCATTTTTCTACAATGGTATATGTACTAACTTTGATCTTATGTGGTTTCATTCTATTATTACATATCATGAACTATCACACCTTCTGCATAACACATTCTCTTCACCACAAACTGTTGCAGTGAAACATTTTTCAGTTTCACAAACCGCTCCTGTGTGCTGTTCCAACTGCCTAGAATGCAGCCACGAACCCTTCCATGAAATGGTACATGACCCATCTCTCGGGATCCACATTTATTTTCTTTTTCTAATTTCATTCGCTATTCTTCACACTATTTAGTCTTAAGAATAAGACCTTACATTTGCAAACACTAATTCTCAATTTGGAGGCCCAAAATCTTGGAAAACAATGAGAAAATGTTCCACCTTAAAAACCTATATTTGTCAAAGACCATCCAAAATAATTTTTGATCATATAAATTTTTCACCAAATACCATCACACCCAAAATACACTGAGAGAACACAATAAGGGATTTTTTTCCCAAAAATGTCCTCGTGGGTTTTGTTGGAAACTCTTCTTATAATAATTATTTTCATTTTGATACCTTGTAAAAGTTCCCTCCTTCTTAAATTGGAATTCACTTCTTGTGATTAATATAGTGATAAAATAATTAATCAACACATACTATAATTTCTCAAGATCCATGCTCAGTGTGAGAAACAATAGTATAATGAAAATTTCATGAATGAATCACATTATTACTAACATCATCTCTTGAATCAAAACAACTACTTTCAACACAAACCTCAACTATCACGATATGAAATCCTTCATCGATCACTTATAGTATTGTCTGATTTAATACTCCCGCTATGTTACAGCTCCTCTAAATAGTTTCATCTCAGTATAAACTCCCTTATCTCACTACTCCACTTTACAACTTCTTCCCATGTGTTTTCTCCCCCAGTAATAGTGACACTTTCTCCCCCTTGGTCAACATACCCAAAGATCACTTCGAGGTTATCTGCAATAGGGTAAAGAACACATATTAGTACATTAGTGGAAGACACCATACCTTGGGGAGTGGGGGGCCCACATACACACTTTTTCAAGTGAAAGGATTCGACTGGACTCCCAGATCTAATCGATGTCTTTCAAATGATTCTTTGGGTACGGCCCTTGTAAGAATATCATTAACTTGATGTTTTTTTGGCACATACTTCATCTTCAAAAGCCTTTGATCCACCTTTCCTTGATAAAATGATGTCTTCATCCAATGTTCTTTGTCCTTTTCTGATGGAATGGATTTTTTCTATGATTTATGCAACTTGAATTATTACAATGAATTTCAATTGTATATTTCACTACAACTCCCATATTCTCAATCTGCTGATTCATCCATAATTAATGCATGCATGCTTGAGTAGTGACAATATATTCCGCTTTTATAGTGCTCAATGAAATTAAATCTTGTTTTGTGCTCAACCAAGAAATACACAATACTATAAGATTAAAACCACCTCAGGATGTTGATTTCCTATAATCAGTTGATCTGGACCAATCGAAATCTTTATATCCCAATAACTATGGATGAAATTTTTCATTATTAATTAAAACAAAATTCATGGTTCCCTTGATATACAGATGTATTATTTTAACTGAAATCTTGTATCTCTCCTTATGATTTTTTGATATCTCAATACCTAGAATTTGGAAAATACAATATCATGCATTGTCACTTTTAGGTACAATATACTTCCAATGATTTACCACTATTTTTTTTATATTAACTACCTTGCATTCACAATCCCATGATAGTTTAAACCGATTAGAAACCAATGTCTTCATATCGTTGGAATTATCCATTCCAAACCTTCTCAAAACCTCATTGGAATATTTATATTTAGAAATAAAATTTCCCTTCCATTATGTGATCACTTGTAAGCCAAGGAAAAATGCCATCTCACCAATCATCGACATTTCAAACTTGCTTTTCAATAATTCCAAAAATTGTCTGTATTGTGCTTCATCTGATCCAGAGAAGATTATTTTATCTATATAAACCAACACCATTATCCTTTGACTAGTACCATTGTTGTAATATAGATTGTAATCAAATCCACCATGCTGTAAACCGAGCTTCTTTAAAAAATGATCAAGCCTTGAATACCATGTTCTTGGTGCTTGATTAAAACTACATAAAGCCTTATTCTGCAGAATAATTATATTGTTATATTCATGAATGTGAAAAACATATGGTTTCTCAATGTAAAAATCTTCTTTCAGAACTATATTCAGAAATGATGACATGAAATCCATCTGGAAAACCTTAAACATTCTTTGTAATACTATGAACAATAATTATATGGTTGTCTCCAACATTACAATAGGTGAAAAATTTCTCATCAACATCAATACCCTTTATCTAGGAGTTCCCTTTTTATAGAAGTCATTCTTTGGTTTGAATCACAACACCATATTCATTCATTTTATTGTAAAAGACCCATTTTATCCCCATGACATTCTATCTGCTGGTCTCAAAACAATATCTCATGTCAGATTCTCCTCAATTTGGTCAAGATATTCATTAATTGCCTCAAACCAATTCTCATCTCCAGATACGTCATCAAATCATTTAGGATACACTTGTAATATGTTTGATGGTTTCTATAGAGAGTTTATCCTCTTTGTTTTCACTGGTATTGTTTAATCAACAATTATGTTTTATCTATCAATTTGAGCTCTTACTTCTTGTCTCTAAGCAGAAAATAGTCTATTATCATCACTCTTATCATCTGAGTCTTTTTATAAATCAATATCTAGAACTGGAGCATCTCCGTATCTTTTTATCTCTTCATCACAATCCTCCTGATATGGATCATGTATTTTCTAAAGATTCTTCTTATTATCCAATATGTTTACATCATGGATTTCAACAATCTTCCCTATCCTATTTTTAAATAATTTATATGATTTTCTTTTCTTTGTGTAGCCAAGAAAAATCCCTAATTCCCAATGATATTCAAACATTCTATGTTTCTCCTTATTAAGAATTAAAAATTTACTTCCAAAGACTCTAAAAGACTTAAATGTTGAATTCCTTCCATACCATAACTCATATGGGGTCTTCTCCATTTTTGGACAATTTAATGCTCTATTTGAATTGTAGACTTCTATAATCACTACTTTTTTCCAGAATTTCTCTGGAAGGTCTTTCTCAAAGAGTATTATTCTGGCCACGTTGTTGAAAATTTGATTTATTCTATCAGCTACAACATTCTGCTGTGGCGTTCTTACCACTGATACTTGATGCCTTATCCCATAATTCTCAAGATTATCCTCCGTATGGATTTTTTTGAACTCTGTTCTATTCTCTATTTGAATAGACTATATTTTCTGACCAAGCGTATTTTCACATTCTTATTTATATATTGTAATGGAAATGAACACTTAATATTTGTGGGTGATTATTGAGTCCCATGAAATCCTTCAATAATTATCAATGAAGAGGACATAATATCTCCACCCATCAATAGACCAGGGATAAATTGTCCTACACACATCAATATGCACTAACTTAAGAATTCTTATTGAATTATGTTCCTTTTGTTTATATGTCATTCAAATTATATTACCTTATTTTTAGGCATCACATGCATGAGTAAAATCACATGATAATATACAGAGGTTTTGAGTAGCATCATACTTCACTAGATAATACAAGGCTACTTGACTTTTGTGTCCAAGATGCTTATGACATAACTTGTTTTCTTCATCCTTGAACAGAAATCACATATCTTCTTCTCCACTCGCGAGATAGAGAATACATTTTTTATTATTTCCTTGAAACACAACATTACCATCCTTTTCCTTGATGATACATAATTTCTTAGAAAAAAATATGTAATTCCCTAAGTCACACAATTTACTGATACTATGAATGTTTTCACTAAGCCCCTAAACAACCAATACATTTTCTCATATCAGGTCTTTTTCTCCAAACTTAGATTTTATTGAACCAATAATTTTGAACCCTCATCATTTCTGAATCTTATGATACATACATTATCATACGTGATTCTTATCACAAGATCCTTATTTTTCATCATATGGGAATTGAATCCACTTTCAATGATCAATATCCCATTGCGATTAGATGCCTTAAACACAATTTATGCAACCACTATATGCTCGACCCTTTTCATTTTGACCCATGTCTTTGAATTTCTATACAACATGGAAGGATAATATTAATCTTTCTCAATAGATGAAGGACCAGATTCCACATGAAGAGATACAAATTGATTTTGAATTTTCAACTCTCTTGATGATACATTTGTCTTCTTCTTATGAACAAATTTTGTATGCCTCGGAAAATTCCTCCACATTGTTGATGTGCAATATCTTGTAATATGACCAAGTACTTTACACCAAAAACTAAAACCATCAAATGATGAAATAGAATTTTGAGATATGTAAAACAACTTATATTGGTTTGGTTCCATTTGGTACCTCTTTTCTATGGAAATTACATTTGGAAAGTGTTGAATCTTACCATAAAAATAACATCTTATGTGAGGTACATTCTTGTGTGGCAATGATGCTCCACAAGTTGTGTCTTGGGTTCTTTAAATCTTCTGATTATGCTTCATACCTAAATCAATCATTAATCTTGGAATGGGGGATTGTGGTTTGACTTTAACAATAACTACTTTTTGTTTTAGATCAAGCCCCATACCAGCTTTATCATTCAGAGTTGATTGTTGATTCTATTATACTAGGCCACTCTTCTCAAATCTCATATTCTCTGTTTCTTGTATGATATTCTTTCTGGATGTAAAACTGAGAGTTAATATTTTCTCCAGATCATTAACTGTTCATCGTAGACTGATGAATTCCTCTTCCTGTTATTCAATACATTTGGTTTGATCTTTTCTAGTTTTATTCAAACTATCAATTTCTATTTTTTGTTCTTCAACTTTGAGTATTTAGTCAATCATATTTTCTGTGATTTTTGGAATTGATGATCTTAGATTTTAAATTTCTATATTTAGCTCAGAATTATCTTCTTCAAACTACTGCATATAGAGTTTTACATCACAAATAACATTGTTAGATTTATTTTTTTTTGTCTCACAGAATAACTAACTCTTCAAGGGATTCTTCTAATTCAGCATGAAGATCAACTCTTCCTTGAATTTATCCTTATTCATTTTTACATTCTTCTCTTATTAATGAATTTCATACAACTTCCACCAAAGCATATACTTTATGATCACTTCAGTCCTCCAACTCTTATTCCTCAAATTTTTCTAAACTTTAATCTTCTTATGAAAGACTATTCTTCTTTTTTAATAAACATTCTCTTCGTACTTCTCCTACCTTTCAAATTTTACGAATACTTATTTTGGAGAATTTCATCATTGTATTCATTTTCAACATTAATCTTCATAGGACATTTTACTTAAAAATTAGAAGTCTATCAACATCCAAAGCATGAATATGGATGTTTAACTTTGAACATTCATTTTCCCCTTTGTAGATTTGAAGAGATAAATGACATGAAATATTTTAAATTTTCGTTCTTAGGAATATCTTCAATAGAGAGATTCAGCATGGTCTTGAATGCCAATTAATTAGACATCCCCCTTTCCAATACATTGTTATCATCATTCCTAATTTCATGTGATACAAAGGTACTATGTAAGTTATCTTGGGTCATCTCTTTCGGGTCTATTCCTTCAAACAATGAAACTTTCAGATTGAACTTAGGTGGATGTTTCGTCAATATATATTTCCCAATCATTATGTCTTAAATGAATTATCCATGACACAAAATATATTCTAGAACCATATTTACCCTATCGATGAATTTAACAACAGTACCATTGGGGTTCATTTTGAGATCCAAATACATCTACTACATAACCTGTAACTTTTATTCTCATAATTTTGTGTCGCCATCATAAATGATAAATAATTTTTCCCACATAGCTTGTGATGTTTTACAGGACATCCCTTTAATGTAAATTAAATTTTATAGGGATCCCCCAAAGCATTGAACCCTTTAGCATTAGCATCCAATTCCCTTATTTCACTTTCTGATAAAGTATCATAATTGATGTTAGCTAATATTATATGAATAACTACTATGAATATATCCATTCCTACTGATTAGAAGAAGTCCTGCATATGATTCTTTTATATTTGTAAGTTATTTACATCGAAGATTATAATTCCATTTTGATTGACCACTTGAATTTTTTTTCTAAGACTGAATCCCTAACTATAAACCTTTCCCTCTAATACAAATTGTTAGTTCCATAAGGTCGCATTCCCTGAGAGGAGTGGGGGGGGGGATGAATCAAGGTACAATAGATTAAAATTTATACCCCTTTGAATCTAGTAATTTTGTAAAAAAAACTCAATTCTATCTTCCTCCCATAAAAATATATCAACAGTTATGAAATCATGCTCATGGCGCAATTATTTTTACTTGGTTTACCCTCACTAGGATAAATCCAAGGATCATACACTAATGATGTGCCAATGTACCAAATTCCCTAAGGTTCACTACCAATAATGAGTACAATGTTTGGGCTAGATCTTCTATACTCAGGCTCACAAACTTTGCAAGGATTAGGTTCTTTTCACAGAATTCCCAAGGGTCACTCCATATGCCTCTTTCTCTGTCTCACTACTAGCTGAAAGGGTCACCACATTCCTCTTCATTCACTCACTACTCTTGGAAAATAATCCACTCATATTTTATAGGTATTTAGGTTGAACACAATTTACAGACATGTAGGTCCCTTCATTTTCATGAATTCCACATCCTAAACTGTAGGTAGATACTCTGTTGAAGTCAATTTTTCACTAGAAGATGAAATCCCCCTTTCCATGTACTATTAGGTAATAGAAATGACATTTACAAACTGACTTTAAGATATTTCAAGCTTCATTGAGTGTTTAGTGATCCACTTACTCATCCTGCGTATTGTGTACTATGTATAGAATGAAGGAAACATCCTCTATATACCAGTGCCACTTCCACCAACAACCCTCCATCCTTAGACTCCTCTCCATTCACTGTCACATACCACCTCCACATAAAGACTCTACAAACCTCCTCTTAGATCCTTCTTTGCGGATAACCCTATGCCCTCAAAATTTTCTTTGTTCACGGACTACCTTCTCTTTCACATACCGGATCTCCCCCTATGCATATTGAATTTTTCTTCCACAGACTATTCTTTCTTTTTGAACTAAAACAACATGAAAAAAAAATTCACAAAAAATTATGCAAACATCTTCAGCCTTTACTGAATCGCTTCCCGTATACCACTTTCAGACTTCACTGAATCACCTGAGAAAAAAAGATTGTATTTAATGATATTCACTCACTATTATAAATAGTGGGATTTTATCTCTTTATATAGAAAATTATATATATATAATCCTCTAATACATCAATTACCAAATCATTGATTCGATTAAGACTCTACTATAGACCAATCCTTCTGTCGTAAACCACACACATTCTGCAAACCATTTTTCTACACTGGTCTGTGTACTGTGTTTTCTCTTATACTGTGTCATTATCTAAATCCATCTTGCAAACTGTAATTCCTTCTGCATACCACATGCCCTTCACCACAAACTATTGTTTTGATCCATTTTTCGATTCCATGAACCACTCCCACGTACCATTCCTACTTCTGGCTACGCGATCGTGAACCCTTCCCAGACATGGTACACGGTCCATGTCTTGAGCTACAAATTTCTCTTCCTTTTCCAATTTCATTCACCATTCTTCATACCATTCAGTCCTATGAATAAAAACTTACATTTCTGAACATAAATTACCAACATTGATGTAACACACTGAGATTTTATGAGAAATATTAATATATATTTTTTTATGTCTTCTGTTATACGTAACACCAAAGGAATATTTTACTACACACAACACTGGCTTGTCTTGTGTTATACGCAAGAGCAACCTTCCTCGATAGCTTGCGTTGTATGCAATACCGAGTTTCACTAAATAATGATATATTATTATAATGTTATGAATTAAACTTTATGAATAGTATTAACCGAATTTTGAATTTTGTAACATTATAATTCATCTTACACATTTTCAAGAATGAGATATGAAAACAAAATCAATTTTCGATAAAAGAAGTATTTTTTTCTCAAAAATGCAGTTTTACCACCTTTTGATGGCGCACCCATTTTAAATATAATTTTTTACATGTTTATAAGTTAAATTTTACAAAATAAATTTCTCCTTTTTAATTAGGATATAAAAATTTACATCGGATATAATTTTGATACTTTTCTGATTACTTTCATATTTTGATGAATTGTAAAAATACGCTAAATTTTTCGTAAAAAAACGTTTTTCATCAAGATAATTTGTGTTGTTAAATGATATAATTTAATTGTTCTATAGTATAAATAGAATATATTTTTACCTTTTAATATAATAAATGTAATTGTCAATAATTTCACATTGTATTCTTAGGTAAAAACATTTCAATCTTTGGCAATGTCTTAACTTTTAAAACCAATTTTCTCCACAGCGAGATTAAATTTAAATTAAATACTACAACTTCTATGTTTTGAATTTAGAAAAATGGATTCCATATTTGGAATCATTAGGTCCAAATTATGTTAATAGGCTACTTTTTATTTTTAGACATTATGAATAGTAACTACAATAAATTTTATTTTCTACAGTTAAAGGTAAATCGGGGAATTAAGGGTAAAAATAAGATTATAAAATTACCCTAACACCTGCTAAAATAATATTAGATGAATTAAATTCGACCCATATCACATAAGGGTCGTAATAGACTCATTTAATGGACATTTGACCCTGAAAATGATATAATTATTATTAAAACAAAAGAAAGTGACAACATGTCACTCACTTATATCTTATAAGTGTAATAATTTTAATTTAGTGATAAAACTAATAAAACATAGAATATAAATAGTATCCAGAAAGATAATAAAATTATCTACATCATGGGAATTTATTTACAATTTTTAGAGATTAAATAATTATCATTAGTGATGACAGATTAGTGATGTAGAAATTATTTTATTGATTGAAATATCAAATAAATGGTTTTAAAAATATTAAAATAAATATTATATGAACCAATAAATGTTATCAAAAAATTTTCTAAGTGATTATGGAATGTTATAAATCTATTAAATATTTTGGTTCAAATATATCCTCTGTGTGGATTTTATTTATATTCAAATAAATGAATAGTTTCAAAATTGACACTATTGTTATTTTATAAAACTAACATATTCTAAAATTTCTTTAAAATCACAAAAATATTTAAAAATTATAAATTTAAATTTATATAGTCTATAATGTCATAAATTATCCACTTATAAAGATTTAAAAATATATAAGTAACTATTTATAACAATTTAAAATTTAGAATATTATTACCACAAATAAAATTAAATAGATTAAATAAGGATAAATCAAGTTGATAAGGTTTAAAATAAATAACCAACATGTCAAAATTTTATTGGTTGATGCGATTACAACCCTATATCATATATCTTCCAATGTGAGTTATTTTTGGAAGTTTGAAAGTGGGGTTTGTGTTTATTAAAAATTAATATTTTAGAGGTTTTCAAACGTGCCCCTCTCCTCCCTTATAAAAGGGCACCTCATCCATCTCATTTTCAAACCATTTTTAGACTTCAATCTTGGAAACTCCCTCACAAGTTCTCTTCTACACTTCCATATAATCATACTAGATCTCATTGTCTTCTTCAAAGACCAACTTTAGTGCCCTAAGAGGAGGTTTAGAAGAGGCAGGTCAAAAAAAGGTAATATCCTTTTCCGATACTTTCATATTTATTTCTTCTTCTACTTACTCTTATTTATTGGTTTCATTATAAAGTAATAACATCAGTATCACTCATATATTAATATGTTATTAAAAATATTAAACAAACCTATTTCACCTTCTATCCATCCTACGGAAAATGAAATCACAACGCATGTGTACGTACGGAATACCATCTCCATGTTGTGGTTTAATATGTTTTCCACCACCACCATACATGGACAGGTATAATGGTGTAAAGAATAACTATATATTATTATTATAACATTATAATAATTCTGAGATATTCTATCATCCACTCCATTACCATTCAATAATTATGGGAACGATATCATCGCCCACACGTACGTATGACTTACCGTCTCCACGGTGCAATGTAATTCATTCAACATGATATTCATTAAAACATGATTATATAAACGAATTGAATGTATAAATCTGATATATACTATAATAATACTATTATTTAAATGATGTAGCAATAACCAACAACTAGGAATTATAATTTATTCAACAAAACATGCATAAGAACATAAAGCAATGAATACACGAATAACAAGTAACAATGAAATTTTATTAATAAGGAGAAAAGAATAGGACCATATATGATATCATAAAAATGTATATGATTCTGGAATAAGTCAATAAAAATATTTAAATCATTATACTGGAACTTCGGATACGTACAGAGCATATCAGACCTAAGGTAACAGAAAATCTCACAATCTCATTTTAATCCGAGATTGTTTATACTTCAGAATTTACTGGGGCATATTTATTATCCAAATATATGTTTCCAAAACATTTATTATTATTTATATCCTCCTAAAATTGTTTAAATCCAATTTTACCTATTGGTGAATTTTTAGTAAAAGATATTAAAATAATCTTTTGTCGTTTTTAGTACGAGATACTTTTTGACTTTTCCTACAAAAGTATGATAAGAATTTTTTTTAACTTATATGGAATGATTAGATTTTTATGATATCATAGAACATTATTTTCAGTTAGCTTCCTTTACAAGTTTTTCAAGTTTATTTTCAATTAACTTATTTTAGTTTAAAATTGTATGACATGTTGAGAAATGAAAAATGTTTTTAAGTAGAAAGGATATTTTCCTCAAGAATGTAGATCAAGTGTTTTATCAAAATTAATTTCTATCTATGATAATATAGGGTTCTATTTAAATCCCTATTATTACATTGATTTGATTATGTTATGATGGAATTATTTTTATGAATTCATCTTATTTTATATGGATTATGTTATGATGTCATGATGTTTAAGAATCGTATTTTTATTACATGGGTTATGTTGTGGTGTATGATTTATGATTTTGTGGCACACATAAGAATGGTATCATTATGATATGGGTGGGAACTATATCTACCTCTAATGCAATGGGTAAATATTTATATCTCATGAGATATACATGGCTGGAATGACAAGTTAATACGGTTTAGTGATACAGGACTGGAACGACGAGTGAACTCAGTTCAGTAATGGACTTTTTCCACTATGATGGTCTTGGCAATGAGTCTTGACTAATATGAAATGATTATATATGATTATGTGTGTATTCCACAATGTTTCATGTTTTGTGTTATGATTATTGGGATTACATTTCACTAATATAATTTATCCCATGTCATGATTTTATGATCTCTTTTTCATGTTAATATTTTCAATATGATATGTTCTTATGAATATGTTATGATTTAAAATTTCTTTGTTTACCCTTACAGAGCATTTGAGCTCACCCTTTTGTATGTTTTCGTTTCCTCAGGTCAGTAAGAAGGGTATTAAGTTGGATATGCCAAAAGGGACTCAAGATATGATGAAATAAGCTGGAGACAATGTAGATAATTTATGAACCATTTATTTATGTTTCCCAGTTTTTAAACACAATATACCTACACGGTCCTATCATGGTTTTGTTATTTGTCTTAATAAGTATTCTTCAATTCTAAAGTAATAACAATGTATGTAATTTATGGGTCATTATAGTTGGTATCAGAGGAAAGGTATAGTTGACCTTTGGAAACTAGGATGTGAAAGCCTTGGTAAAAACCCTAAGGATATGTCTAAGAATAGAACACAATCTTAGAGTTTTATAAATGTCCATGAATAACCTATGATAAGACCTAAAGTGTGAAATTTTATTCCTGATTATGTCATTTTCCTTTTGTAATTGGTGTTTCTCACACTATGCTTCTTGGTTTTAGTCAATGGCTAGAACCCGAAGGAACTATGTTATTTCTTAATGCGATCATCAAAATAATGATTGTCCCCCTAAGAAACCAAATGTTATGGGAGATAGAATTCAAAATCTTGTATCCATGCTCATAGAACATTCTCAAGCTAGGAATCATACAGAACTTCCAAATGAGTAAAAGAGGGAGCAACATTCTATTGAATCCTTCTTGAGGTAGCGTCTACCTTCATTCAACAGATCTTCTGATCCATTAGTGGCTGAAAAATGGATCATTACCAGTGAAAAGATATTTTATTCCTTCAATGTTCTGAACATAATAAAGTCGTCTTAGCAGTATTTCGTTTGGAAGGTGAAGCTGATCAATGGTGGAATATTGTCAAGAATACAAGGAAAAGGGATGAAATTGAGTCCATAGAATGGGACGAGTTCAAGAACTTATTTATCAATAAGTACATCCCTTGAATTCTTCGAAAATAGATTGAGAAGGAGTTTCTTGAACTGAAGAAAAAGGAAGATGAATCTGTTGGTACCTACGAAGAAACTTTTACAAGGCTTGCAAGGTATGCTTTTGGGATTAATATCCAACCTAAGAGTAAGATCGATCGATTATTTAGTGTCTTAAAACCGTGTCCCCGAAGGGAATTATCTATAAGGAACTTCAATAGATATTAGGAAATTGTTCTATGTGCTCTCAAGTTTGTGATGAATATTGGAGTAACCCATCAGTCATACGGGTTTGATAAGATGAGAAAAATGTAATTCAAAAGAAAAATCTAAAGACCACACTGAAAAGAAGATGAGTTTTCCCTTATGGTCAATGTGTGGAATGAAACATGGAAGGAATTGTCTTAAAGGGATAATTAAATGTTATAAGTGTGGAAAAGAAGGTCATCGGGAAATTGAATGCCGTAGTGATGGGAAAAATATGTCTATTGATGCGAACAGAGAAAAGGATACACAGAATGCACCTAATACACGTCAATGTTACAAGTTCAAGGAAACGGGGCATTATTCCAATCAATTCCCTAATCCAAGGGTTTTTTATGATGATCTGCGTCAAAAAACTCTTATGGAAAAAGACAAAGAAAAGTCACATGCAATTTCTATCGGTGATGTGGAGTATGATAAAAAAGTGGTGAAAGGTACACTTACCATCCAATCTAGAGTAGCAAATGTTTTATTTGATTTTGGATCCACCCACTCTTCTATTTCTGAATAATTATTTATTGGTATTTGTGTACTAACCCAACAATTAGTTGTTGAGTTAGATGTGACAACTCTTAATGGAACAACAGTCGCATCAAAAGTATACAATTCTTCTCCGATTGAAGCTTGTAGGAAAGTGCATCCTGCAAATATTCTGATCCTTTCTATAGTAGAATTTTATGTGATTCTTGGAATGGCTTGTCTTTTATTTATATAGAGCTCATATCAATTTCCAAAAAAGGGAAGTCACATTTCATATTCCTGATAAATCTATGATCATCTATCGATGTATGGTTGAATATAACCTTCAAGTGGAAATTTATTCCATATTATGGGTCTTGATTCCAATAAATTAAGGTTATTTATCTCAAATAGTTGGAGAGAAACTCACTATTAATAATATACCCACTGTATGGGAGTTTGATGATGTCTTTCAAGAGGAATTTACAGGTCTTCCACCAAATCGTGAATTTGAGTTTTCAATAGAACTCATACCCGGTGCTATGCCCATTTCTAAGACACCTTATAGAATGGCCCCAATTGAGTTGGATGAATTGAAGAAGCAACTCCAAGAGAATATTGAAAAGGGATTCATACGCCCTAGATCATCACCTTGGGGACCACTTGTTCTATTTGTTAAGAAGAAATATGGATCAATGAGACTCTAAATTGATTATCAAGAACTTAACAAGATCACTATCAAGAAAAAATATCCTCTCCCACGCATTGATGAATTATTTGACCAACTATGTGGAGCTCAATACTTTTCCAAGATTGATCTTTGTTTAGGGTATCATCAATTAAGGGTCAAAAGGGAAAATATACCAAAGACGGATTTTCGTACAAGGTATGGACACTATGAATTTATTGTGATGCCATTTGGTCTTACTAATTCCCCTACTATCTTCATGGATCGAAGGAATAGAGTCTTTAGAGACTATCTTGATCAGTTTTTGGTAGTCTTTATAGACGGTATTATTGTCTATTAAAAGAGAAAGGAGGAAAATGAAGATCTCTTGAGAATTGTATTAAAGACCCTAATAAAGGATAATCTTTATGTAAAATTTACCGAGTGTGAATTTTGGCATCAAGAAGTTTCATTTTTGGGTCACATAATCTCAAAAGTGTGGATATCTGTGGATCCAGAAAAAACAGATGTTATCGAAAGATGGTAGAGACCAAAAATAGTAACTAAGATCTAATTTTTTATTGGTTTGGCTGGATATTATCGATGTTTTGTGAGAGATTTTTCACAATTATCTAATCCCATCACCATGTTGACTCGAAAAGGAATTATGTTTGTTTTGATGAAGGAGTGTGAAAAGAATTTCAAGGAGTTAAGAAGAAGTTTATTCGGGGAACATGTGCTCACACAACCTTGTAGTGGAGATTGGTTTGTGATCTATAGTGATGCATCCAAGAAGGGATTGGGGTGTGTTCTCATGGAAAATGATATGGTGATTGCTTATGCCTCATGACAGTTGAAGATACATGAGAAAAATTACCTAACTCATGATTTGGAGTTAGATGCGGTAATCTTTGCATTAATGATTTGGAGGCATTATATTTATGGTGAAAGGTGTAATATTTATACTAATCATAAAATATTAAAGTATATTTTCACACAAAAGGAGCTGAATATGCACCAAGGAAGACAATTGGAGCTGATTAAGGATTATGACAGCTCAATTCATTATCACCCTGGGAATGAAAATAAAGTGGAAGACACGTTATGTCGACAGGACCATGCTAGATTATCCATGTTGAGGATCACAAAAGATCCAACATTTATGGATTTACAAAGGATGGATCTTGGAATTATAATGGAAGGGAAACAATCTTATCTTTCTCAAATGATTGCTCAATCAACTATATGTGTGATGATTAAAGAGGCACATAAAGAAGATGTAGAGTTAAAAAATAAGGTGAGAAATGTTCCTGAATTCCACATTGATTGTGATGAAATAATAAGGTTCAGGAATCGAGTTTGTGTTCCTCCCATCCCATAATTAAAGAAGGAAATATTGGATGAGGCTCATAGTTCTTAATTCTCTATTCGCCCTGGAAGCCCGTAGATGTATATGGACCTAAAAGAGTACTTCTGGTGGGATGGCATGAAATGATATGTTGCTGAATATGTCCCTCAATGATTGGTTTGTCAGCAAGTTAAAGCTGAGAGACAGAAGTCTAAGGGGATGTTACAACCACTACCCATACCAGAATGGAAATGGGAAAACAACAGTATGGAATTTGTCAGTGGACTTCCTAAAACATCCAAATGCAATAATGCTATCTGGGTTATAGTTGATCATCTTACGAAGTCAGCACACTTCATTTCTATTAAATAGTATTTCTCTCTTGATGAGCTTTCCAGGTTATATGTAAAGGAAGTGGTAAGATTAAATGGAGTACCACTTTCCAATATATCTGATCAGGATCTGAGGTTTACCTCGATGTTTTGGTGAAGTTTTTAGCATACTCTTGATACAGAGTTGAGTTTCAGCACTGCTTATCATCCTCTGATAGATGGTCAGTCTGAGATGAAAATTCAATCATTGGAAGACATGTTGAGAGCTTTCTCTATGGATTTCAAAGGTGGTTCGGATCAAGACCATCCTTTGGTGGAATTTTCTTATAATAATAGCTTTCAATCTAGTATTTAGATGGCTCCTTATGAGGCACTCTATTGAAAAAAATGCAGAACTCCAACATGCTGGGATGAAGTTGGGGAAATAAAGCTATTAGGACCTTATCTTGTTGAAGAGATGGATGAAATGGTCATATATATTCAACAACACATAAGAGCAACTCAGAGTCGACAAAAAAATTATGCCGACAACTGAAGAAAAGACCTAGAGTTTGAAGTGGGTGATAAAGTGTTCTTATGAATATCTCCTTGGAAGAGAGTAACGAGATTTGGAAAGAAGGGAAAGCTGAGCCCTAGGTATATTGGTCCATTCTAAATATTAGATCGTGTTGGGAAGGTAACTTACAGATTGGAACTTCCACCAAATCTCTCTCAAGTTCATGATTTTTCTATGTATCTCTCCTTAGAAAGTACATACCTGATCCTTCACATGTACTAAGCTCAGAAGTTGTACCGTTGGAGAAAGACTTTCTTATGAAGATCAGATGATAGAGATTCTGGATCGTAGCAAAAAAGTTCTATGAAACAAGACCACTCGCTTGGTTAATTTTTTATGGAGGAACCACCAATTAGAAGAAGCTACATGGGATCTTGAGGATATGATGGGGGAGAGGTATCCTCATCTGTTTGTTATGAAGTGACGAATTTCTAGGGAGAAATTCATTTTAACGGGGGTAGAATGTAACACCCTGAGATTTTATGAGAAATATTTATATTTTTTTATGTCTTATGTTATACACAACACCAAAGTAATGTTTCACTACACACAACACTGTCTTGGATTGCGTTATACGCAAGTGAAACCTTCCTCGATAGCTTGCATTGTACGCAATACTGAGTTTCACTAAATAATGATATATTATTGTACCAGCCTCGGCGGTTCGAGATCAGCACCTTGTCCACAGATCTGGGAATTTGGAGGTTTCTTCGTGGATCTTCCGGATGGCGGCGGCGAGATCTGTTTCAGGATTGAGATCGGGATTTCACTAAGAAATCTGGTTCATGGAGCAGTTCATGGATCTGTGGCTACGTGGTATTTTCTGTGTTTGGATATTTTTTCTGTTGATTTGTGTCATGGGACGACAACGCTTCCTTGTGGTTGGTCTAGCCGGAAAGCTGTTCCGGTGAACGATCGACGGGCGGATGCTCGGTTTGAGGTGGTAGTGCATATTGTGGACATGTGAGTATGGAGTACCTATCAGGCGATTTGGGTTTGATGATGTTAGGTTTTTAAATTTGAATTTCAAATTTTGATGTGTTTGATGGATTATGGTTCTTCTTGGTTTAATGTCTGTAATGGGTACCAGTATCCTTTAAACCGGCTTTTTGAAAATGGGAAAAAATGGTTTGCAGGAAAAAATGATATATTATTATAATATTTTTAATTCTCCATTATGAATAGTACTAATATAATTTTAAATTTTATAACATTATAATTCATCATACACATTTTGTAGAATGATATATGGAAAGAAAATCAATTTTGATAAAAGAAGTATTAAAAAAAAATGAAGTTTTAACGCCTTTTGATGGCGCACCCATTTTAAATATAATTTTTGACATTTTTATAAGATTAATTTTAAAAAATAAACTTCTTCTTTTGAATTAGGATATAAAAATTTACATTGGATACATTTTTGATACTTTTCGGATAACTTTCGTATTTTGATGAATAGTAAAAATACGCTAAATTTTTCTTAAAAACCACTATTTTCATCAAGATAATTTATATGGTTAAATGATAAAACTTAATGGTTTTAAAGTATAACTAGAATATATTTTTACCATTTAATATAATTTATGTCATTTCCATTAATTTTACATTGAATTCATAGGTAAAAACATTTCAATCTTTTGTAATGTTTTAACTTTTAAAACCCGTTTTCTCAACAGCGGGATTAATATTAAATTAAATACTACAACTTCTGTGTTTTGAATTTGTTAAAATGGATTCCATATTTGGAATCAGTAAGTCCAAATTATGTTAATAGGATACTGTTTTTCTTAAGACATTATGAATTGTAACTACAATAACTTTTATTTACTACAGTTAAAGGTAAATCAGGCAATTAAGGGTAAAAATAAGATTATAACATTACCCTAACACCTGAAAAAATTATATTGGATGAATTAAAGTTGATCCATATCACGTTAGGGTTGGAATAGAATCATTTCATGGAAATTTGACCATAAAAATGATATAATAATTGTTAAAACCAAAGAAAGCGACAACATGTCAGTCTCTTATATAATGTAAGTGTAATAATTTTAATTTAGTGATAAAACTCATAAAAAATCAAATATAAATCGTCTACCGAAATATAATAAAATTATATACATCATGAGAATTTATTTATAATTTTTGGGGATTAAATAATTTTCATTAAAGATGACACAATAGTGATGCAGAAATTATTTTATTGATTGAAATATCAAATAAATGTTTTTAAAATTATTAAAATAAATATTATATGAACCAATTAATGTTCTCAATAAATTTTCTAGGTGAATGTGATATTTTCGAAATCTATTAAATATTTTGGTTTTAATATATCATCTGTGTGGATTTTATTTAAATTCATATAAATGAAATGTGTCAAAATTGGCACTATTTTTATTTTATAAAAATAACATATTATAAAATTGTTTAAAAGTCACAAAAACATTAAAAAATTATAAATTTAAATTATTATGGGCTAAAGTGTCCTAAAGTATTCAATTATGGACAATTCAAAACACATATGTAATTATTTATAACAATTTAAAATTTAGAATATTTTAACAACAAATAAAATTAAATAGATTAAATAAGGATAAATCAAGTTGATAAGGTTTAAAATAAATTAACAACATGTCAAAATATTATTAGTTGATGAGATTACAACCCTATATCATCTAGCATCAGATTTGAGTCATTTTGTTATGTTTATAAGTGGGGTTTGAGTTTATTATAAATTAATATTTTAGAGGTTTCCAAAAGTGCCCCTCTCCTCCCTTATAAAATGGCACCTCCTCCCTCTCCTTCTCAAAGCATTTTGAGCCTTCATGCTCGGCCCAAACCTGACAATGTTTCTTCTCCACTTCCCTTGAAACATACTAGTGGTGATGATATTCTTTAAAGACCAACTTTAGTGCCCTAAGAGTTGGTTTAGAAGAGGCGTATCAAAGAAGATGTAATATCCTTTACCGATTCTTTCATATTTATTTCTTCTTCTACTTCCACTTATTTATTGGTTTTATTATAAATTAATAACATAAGTATCACTCATATACTGATATGTTATTATAAATATGAAACAAACCTATTTCACCTTCTATCCATCCTACGGAAAATGAAATCACCACACGTGCGTACATACGGAATACCATCTCCACGCCGTGGTGTAATATGTTTTCCTCCACCGCATTACATGGATGGGTATAATGGGGTAAATAATAACTATATATTATTATTATGACAAGACACTAATTATGAGATATTCTATCATCCACTCCAATACCATTCAATAATTATGGGAATGATATCATCACCCATGCGTACGTACGGCTTACCGTCTCCACGGGGCGATGTGATTCGTTCTACATGATCTCCATTAAACCATGATTATATAAAATAATTTAATGAATAAATATGATATATATTATACTAATACCATTCTATAAATTAAGTAGCTATAACCCAGAAATAGGAATAATAATTTATTCAACAAAACACACATAAGAACATAAAGCAATGAACACCCGAATAACAAGTAGAAATGAAATATTACTAATAAAGAGATAATAATATGACCATATATGATATCATAACAGTGCATATGATTCTTGAATAAGTCAATAATATTATTTAAATCATTATACAGGAGTTTCAGATACGTACAGAGTATATCAGACCTAAGGTAAGGGAAAATCTCACAATCTCATTTTTATCAAAGATTGTTTATACATCAGAATTTACTGGGGAATATTTATCATCCACATCCATTTTTCCACAATATGTAATATTATTTCTATCCTACTAAATTTTTTAAAATTTAATGTTACCTATTGGTGAATTTTTAGTAAACGATATGAAAGGAATCTTTTGTCATTTTCAGTACGAGATACTTTTTTACTTTTCCAGCCAATGCACGAGAAGAATGTTTTTTAACTTATACAGAATGAATGGATTTTTAAGTTTTCATAGAAAATTATTTCCATGAAGCTTCATTTTCATTTTTTTCAAGTATATTTTCAATTTACTTCTTTTAGATTAAAATTGTATTACATGTTGATAAAGAATAAATGTTTTGAAGTTAAAAGGATATTTTCCTCAAGAATTGAGATCAAGTGGTTTATCAAAATTATTTTCCATATAAGATAATATAGGATTCTATTTCTATACCTATTATTACATTGATTTGATTAAGTTATGTTGGAATTATTTTTATGAAGTCCTTTTATTTTATATGGATTATGTTATGATGGAAAGATGATTAAGAATCCCATTTTTATTACATGGGTTATACTATGAGGTATGATTTAGGATTTTGTGGGACACATAAGAATGTTATCATTACGAGATGGGTTTTATAAGGCCCCGGCCTTAAACCTTACTTAATATTGAATTAAATGAATAATTCACATTGAGGATCTTTTCAGGTTTAGAGTTTTAGAGAATTAGAACATAACTATTACATCTCAAAAGATTACAAAGTGGACACTTTTACTAAGTTTCCATAAATAAATAAAAAACTCTAAAAAAGAAACATGTCTAGTTCCATGTTTTATATAGCATGAAATTCCCTTGATCCCATCCTTGACCTTATTCCACATTATGTCCTATGAAAAACATTTCAAAAAAACTTGGGGTGAGCATAAAAAGCTCAGTAAGGGATACATGAAGAATGATAACTGTTAGTTTTTCAAACATCAAGTAAACCATGTATACTCTATCAAAGTAATACCCTCACCTTCATGAAGTAGTAAAAACTATTCACTGAATAAAGTATCATTACTTACCTTTTTGTAACCAAAGGATTACCATAAAACCCATATAAAGAACACATAACATATATAAAGGTAACTTGGGACATAAACATAATTAAGTGGAATGACCATACGGTCGACTTCCACACATATCACTTAATGGAATAGCCATATGACCAATTTCCATACATAATTAATGGAATAGCCATACGGCCGACTTCCATACCCAATGCATTGGAGGTTATAACGTAACCACCTGTCCTGGTATTCACGGCACCACCTATCATATGGTTTATCACGTAACCACCCGTCAAATGTCCAAGTACCAATATAAAATCATAAAACATAAAACCAATATAAAGTAATGATAACATTTCCACATTTCAATAACAATAAATCATAATAGAATATTTTATCAAAACCATTTTCAATACCAAAATACATAAAAGAGTATATGGTATTTATTTTATTTTAAAAACATTACGGCTTGTTGAGGAAGCCAAAGACCAAATAATACTCGTGGCGGCGGAAAAGGTCGTTGTCACCGTGTACGTTAAAAAAACATTCATTTTTGTCGTTTAGTAAAACGCTTAGTAGAAAAATATTCCTTTGGTATAAAAGTAAAAGTCAAAGGGGTTTATACACCATATAAAAGAATGTTGTGTATAAAACGAAATATGCCTCAATGAAAGGAGATTGAGACGAAGTCCCTTACCTCGGGTCCGACTTGACTCGATCATTCTTTAACGTCCTGAATAATAAACTTGAGTTAATTTCTACTTGATTAAGATCCTTTTTAAAGTTCATTATTCCTTTTATATCACTTATTTCCATGTTGTATCCTTTTATGTTAATAATGTTTGTTTTGTCGATATTCGGTTCTTAAGTCGAAAGTGGACTTCTTACAATTACATGTTATTCGTGTGGTCAATGGTTCTTTATATCCAGAATGACATTCCTGATTTGGATAGCATATATATCATATATATCCAGCATATAAATATACTTATAATATTATATAATCATTTAGAGGTAAGAAATGAAATGCACCGTTCATGGAGACGGTAAGCCATACGTACGCATGAACGCTACTTTCATTTCTTTGTCATATTAATGGAATTAAAACTAAATGAGAGGTATGTATATTTTAATTCCAGAATTATATTCATAATTTAGATGTATAATTCATTATATATATCTATTATATACATGTACTTTTAATAGTACATTACATTTGGGGATAAGAAAATGAAATGCACCGTTCATGGAGACGGTAAGCCGTACCTACGCATGAACACTACTTTCATTTATATCTCATACTTTAATGGAAAGAAATAATAATTATTTAGAGGTATATTATAATTCCAGTATAACATCATATATAATAACTTTAAATCCATCCTTTACACGTCCCACATATGGCATTAACGAATCACATCACTTTGAGGGGGCGGTAGTCCGCACTTCCTTAAATGAAGATATCGTGTTTACCCATAATGGAAACCATAATGGTATGACCAAAATGAAAAATACAGAAGCTTAAGGAAAACATAAACATATTATATATCATATATAAATATAGTGTCATCTTAATGTCCACCTTTGAAGGTGTTAAAATAATGTTGAACAATCATCGTTTCGGGAGGCATAAATTTTCCATCCACGGAAACAGTATGTTCTTTAACCATTAGATGTAGGTGTGTGTAAGTGTAGCTCTAATCCTTCTTATAAAAACATCCTAGTATATTGAGGATACTGGAGTTGTTACAAAAGAAAAGAATAAAAAGAGTTTAGGGGGTTGGAGAAGCAAAATAAAACAAAAGGACTCAAAAGAAGACATTACCTTAAAATCGGGTAACTCCCTTTGGTTTGAGCTAAAAGGCTTCCTTGGGAAGACTTCTGCCCAAAGTGAGGCATCAAGGAGTAAGAGAGGGATGTGGAGAGCCAAAATGGTCAGGGGTTGGACGAGACAAAGGCTTTGGGAGTGTGGGTAAGGAGGTAGAGGTGGGGGCATTTTATAAGAGGAGAGGAGGGGAACTCTTGGAAAGTAAAAAAAAGTCACTTTATTTTAAAGTGGTATTCAGATTTAAGAGGTCCCAAATTGATTTATTTCGAGGATAATTTGATAAGGGTTCTAAATCCACTCATCCAATAGGTTTTTGACATATATAGGTCTTAGATATTACATTATCATTCCATTTTATTTAATTCGTTAAATAATGAGGTCATCGCTGCATCATCATGATGTCATAAATAATTTAATCTATTTAATGTCTAAAAATTATAAAAAAACAACTATGATGTAGGAAATATTTTTATCTTTACAATTAATATTTATAATAAAAAATCTGACATGTATAACCCCATCTAAAAATTGTTTTAGTAAAACATTTCATGTGTCTGTCATTTTTACTTTAACATTAAATAAAAAGTTATTTATGTCATTTCCCATCAAAAGTGGCTCCATGGGGTCCCCAAGTTGACCCATGGATTTTATTGGTCGTCCATGACACATCCAATAAGGGTAGGACATGTGTCAAGGTATTTTCATTTTATTATAATATCATTTTTTTCCTTAAATTGCACTAATTACCTCTAATCGCGATTAAGAACTTAAAAGTTACTATTCACCAAAAAATTATTTTTATCTCATTGAACCACATTTTACTTCTTAATGAAAACCATGTATGTCGGATTTTTGAAATTCAAAACACATAAGTGGTAAAATTTCATTTAAACGAAAAATCAGTTTTTATAAGTACCACTTAGTGGTTTCACTATTCATCAAAAATTGATGTTTTTCAGAAAAATACCAAAAATTAACCCTAAGCTGTATTTGATATTCCTAATTCAAAAATGAAGTCCATTTTACAAAATTCACAACATATAAGTTGCATTAATTAATTTAATAATTAATTCCCACTGTCAGAGCAAATAGCGTGTTTTTATGAAACAATAAGTATCAAAAGATTGACAGTAGTTTAAGTCCGATTTCAAAGTGAAATTAATTCCAACGACCACTATTGGATTTAATGGTTAAAATATTTTCTAATTTAACTTTAAAACCAATTCAAATGATAATCTAATCATATAAATAAATTAAATTAAAAAGAGGTTTTGAATAAAAATACAACATTTTACACTATTCATTAAAAAAATGAACATTATCGGAAAGATACCAAAAATTTATACAAAGTAAATTTTGATGTCCCGATTCTAAAGAAGAGTTATATTTGGTCCAATAGAATTTAAAAGATTGATCAAAACTATATTTAATGACGGTTCGCCGTCAAAAGGTGATAAGTGAACCCTTAGTGAAAATTAGGGTATAAATGCCTAAAATTGAATTCTTTTCGTATTTTAAGCCTTTATCCTTTATTAGATAAATGTAAAAACATTTAAAAAACATATATAATAATATTTTAGTTATTTCTATACATTCCCGCCAGTACAAAGGCTACATGTTAACTAACATTTAAAATATTATTATTTTATTACTAGTGTGCAATGTAAGTTTTCAAAGAAACTCATCATTTCGTATCAAGTACGCTATCGAACAAAGAATCCCCTTTTAATTAAAATCAATATTTAATTCGTAAATATTAATAAATATGAAAATTATTTATTCTTTATTTACCTGGGATGTTACATCCTTCCCCCCTTTTGGGAATTGCGTCCTAGCAATTTTATTCACTTATCAAAATAAGTGGGGGTATTTATCCATCATAGCATTTTCAGATTCCCACGTTGCCTCTTTAATCACATTGTTTTTCCACAAAACCTTTACCTAATGAATCACCTTATTCCATAACACCTGCTCCCTATGGTCAAGAATCTGGACTGGTAGTTCTTCATAAGATAGGTTCTCCTCCAGCTGAACTACCTCTGGACTCAAAACATGAGATGGATCTGGCATATACTTTCTCAACATCGAAACATGAAAAACATTGTGTACCTGAGATAAACTCGGAGGTAATGCCACTCAGTAAGCAACTGATCCAACTTTCTCCAGAATTTCATATGGTCCAATGACCCTTGGACTCAACTTTCCTTTCTTACCAAATTTCATCACACTTTTCCATGGAGAAACCTTGAGAAAAACATGATCACCTACCTCGAAAGATAGATCCTTACTCCTGTTGCGCGCATAACTCTTCTGCCTGCTCTGAGCTGTTCTCATTTGTTTCTGAATCAACTGAACTTTTTTTGCCATCTCTTCTACCAATTCGGGTCCAATCAGCTTCCTTTCACCCACTTTATCCCAAAATGATGGAGTTCGACACCGCTTCCCATATAATGCCTCAAATGGTGCAATCTGTATACTGTAATGAAAACTATTATTATAAGAAAACTCAACCAAAGAATGATGTTGGTCCCAACTTCCCTGATAATCCATTGAACTAGCTCGTAGCATATCCTCCAAGGCCTGAATTGTTCGTTCTGACTACCCATCTGATTGTGGATTAAAAGCTATACTAAAATTTAATTCAGTACCCAACGACTTCTGAAGGCCTTTCCAAAAGTTAGAAGTAAACATAGGATCACGATCGGACACAATGGAGAGAGGAACTCCATGTAACCTGACTATCTCTTTAAGATACAAATAAGAAAGTTTATCTAGGGAAAAAGTATCTCTTATAGCAAGGAAATGAGCAGATTTAGTCAAACTATCAACAATAACCCAGATTGCATTATTACCTCGAGATGTCCTCGGTAATCCCACAACAAAGTCCATGGATATATTCTCCCATTTCCACTCTGGCACTGGTAAAGGATGAAGCATCCCTTTCGGTAACTGCCTCTCTGCTTTAACCTGCTGACAAGTCAAACACTTCACAGTAAAATCAGCAATATCTCTTTTCATTCCATCCCACTAGTAATACTCCCGCAGATCTCTATACATCTTTGTACTGCCAGGATGAACTGAAAACAGAGAACTATGAGCTTCACATAACAACTCTCTCTTCAAATGTGAATCACAAGGCACACACAATATCTTCCCAAATCTCAAAATGCAATCATTATCAATATTGAATTCAGGCAACTTACCTTTCTGAACCAACTCTACCTTTTTTTTCAACTCACTGTCTTGATTTTGTGCTTGCTTGATTCTATCTGATAGAGATGATCTCATTGATACCTAAAACAAAACAGAAGAAATTCCTGCACCAACAACTTCTATGCCAAATTTCATCAAATCCTTAACCAAAGGATCACGTTCCAAACGCAACATTGCTAATGAAGCATTACTTTTTCGACTCAAATCATCAGCCACTTTATTTTCTTTTCCTGGATGGTAATGAATTGTACAATCATAATCCTTGATTAATTTCAGCCATCTCTTCTCTCTCATGTTTAACTCTTTCTGAGTGAATATATACTTTAAACTTTTGTGATCAGTATATATTTCACACTTTACTCCATAAAAATGTTGCCTCCAAATTTTTAAAGTGAAAACAAGAGCAGCTATTTCCAAATCATGTGTAGGGTAATTTACCTCATGAGTTTTCAACTGTCATGAAGCATAAGCAATTACCTGATCATTCTGCATAAGGACACAACCAAGTCCCTTCAACAAAGCATCACTATATATAACAAACTCACCATTCCTAGAAGGAAGTGCCAAAACTGGAGCATTCACCAATCTTCTTTTCAACTCCTGAAAACAATCATCACATTCTTTTGTCCAGATGAACTTAACACCCTTACGAGTTAGCTTAGTCATTGGACTAGATAACCGTGAATAATTTTCAACAAACCTTCGGTAGTAACCTTCCAAACCAAGAAAACTACGGATCTCGGTTACATTTGTGGGTCCTGGTCATTCTTCAACAACTTTTGTTTTAGCAGGATCAACAGTTATGCCATCTTTTGAAACAATGTGACCCAGGAATGAAGTTTTCTATAACCAAAACTCACACCTGCTGAATTTTCCATATAGTTTCTTTTCTTTTATGGTTTGGAAGATGAACCTTAAATGACTTTCATGATCCTATTTACTTTTAGAAAACACCAAAATATCATCAATAAAAAAAACCAACATTTTTCGCCTGAGTCAACTGATCCATCACTGCAAAAAACTGTTTAGTTCTGATTCTGACCATCTCAGGTTACTGATTAGGAAGGTTGTCTTCCTCCTAATGTCGTCCCAACATAGCTGCTTTGTTTCCTCTGCGGAAAACCATTCTGAACACAGAAATATCTTAGGCGAAGAAACATGGTAATCTGTAAATGCTATATCATTTCAATCATATTATAATTTAACACTTTTCTAACTCCTAAAGTTGTCTAAACCGACCTCTGATACCAACATTAAGGCCCCGACCTTAAACCTTACTTAATATTGAATTAAATGAATAATTCACATTGAGGATCTTTTCAGGTTTAGAGTTTTATAGAATTAGAACATAACTATTACATCTCAAAAGATTACAAAGTAGACACTTCTACTAAGTTTCCATAAATAAATAAAAAACTCTAAAAAAGAAACATGCCTAGTTCCATGTTTTATATAGCATGACATTCCCTTGATCCCATCCTTGACCTTATTCCACATTAAGTCCTGTGAAAAACATTTCAAAAAAACTTGGGGTGAGCATAAAAAGCTCAGTAAGGGATACAGAAAGAATGATAACTGTTAGTTTTTCAAACATCAAGTAAACCATGTATACTCTATCAAAGTAATACCCTCACCTTCATGAAGTAGTAAAAACTCTTCACTGAATAAAGTATCATTACTTACCTTTTTGTAACCAAAGGATTACCATAAAACCCATATATAGAACACATAACATATATAAAGGTAACTTGGGACATAAACATACTTAAGTGGAATGACCATACGGTCGACTTCCACACATATCACTTAATGGAATAGCCATACGGCCAATTTCCATACATAGTTAGTAGAATAGCCATACAACCGACTTCCATACCCAATGCATTGGAGGTTATAACATAACCACACATCCTGGTATTCACGGCACCACCCGCCATATGGTTTATCACGTAACCACCCGTCAAATGTCCAAGTACCAATATAAAATCAGAAAACATAAAACCAATATAAAGGAATGATAACATTTCCACATTTCAATCACAATGTATCATAATAGAATCCTTTATCAAAACCATTTTCAATACCAAAATACATAAAAGAGTATATGGTATTTATTTTATTTTAAAAACATTACGGCTTGTTGAGGAAGCCAAAGACCAAATAATACTCACGGCGGCGGAAAAGGTCGTTGTCACCGCGTATGTTAAAAAACATTCCTTTTTGTCATTTAGTAAAACTCTTTGTAGAAAAAGATTCATTTTGTATAAAAGTAAAAGTAAAAGAGGTTTATACACCGTATAAAAGAAAGTTGTGTATAAAACAAAATATTCCTCAATGAAAGGAGGTTGAGACGAAGTCCCTTACCTCGGGTCCGACTTGACTCGATCGTTCTTTAACATCCTGAATAATAAACTTGAGTTAAATTCTACTTGATTAAGAACCTTTCTAAAGTTAATTATTCCTTTTATATCACTTATTTCCATGTTGTAACCATTTATGTTAATAATGTTTGTTTTGTCGATATTCGGTTCTTAAGTCGAAAGTGGACTTCTTACAATTACATGTTGTTCGTGTGGTCAAAGGTTATATATATCCAGAATGAAATTACTGATTTGGATAGCATATATATCATATATATCCAGCATATACATGTACTTATAATATTACATAATCATTTAGAGGTAAGAAACGAAATGCACCATTCATGGAGACGGTAAGCCATACATACGCATGAACGCTACTTTCATTTCTTTGTCATATTAATGGAATTAAAACTAAATGAGAGGTATGTATATTTTAATTCCAGAATTAAATTCATCATTTATATGTATCATTCATTATATATAACCATTATATACATGTACTTTTAATAGTACATTACATTTGGGGATAAGAAATGAAATGCACCGTTCATGGAGACGGTAAGCCGTACGTACGCATGAATGCTACTTTCATTTCTATCTCATACTTTAATGGAAAGAAATAATAATTATATAGAGGTATATTATAATTCCAGTATAACATAATATATAATAACTTTAAATCCATCCTTTACACGTCCCACATATGGCATTAAGGAATCACATCACTTTAAGGGGGCGGTAGTCTGCACTTCCTTAAATGAAGATATCGTGTTTACCCATAATGGAAACCATAATGGTATGACCAAAATGAAAAATACAGAATCTTAAGGAAAACATAAACATATTATCTATCATATATAAATATAGTTTCATCTTAATGGCCACCTTTGAAGGTGTTAAAATAATGTTGAACAATCATCGTTTCGGGAGGCAGAAATTCGCCATCCACGGAAATAGTATGTTCTTTAACCATTAGATGTAGGTGTGTGTAAGTGTAGCTCGAATCCTTCTTATAAAAAAATCATAGTCTATTGAGGATACTAGAGTTGTTACAAAAGAAAAGAATAAAAAGAGTTTAGGGGGTTGGAGAAGAAAAATAAAACAAAAGGACTCAAAAGAAGACATTACCTTAAAATCGGGTAACTCCCCTTGGTTTGAGCTCAAAGGCTTCCTTGGGAAGACTTCTGACCAAAGTGAGGCTTCAAGGAGTAATAGAATGATGTGGATAGAAAAAATGGGCAGGGTTTGGCCGAGCCAAAGGCTTTGGGAGTGTGGGTAAAGAGGTAGAGTTGGGGGCCTTTTATAAGAGGAGAGGAGGGGCACTCTTGGAAAGTAAAGAAAAGTCACTTTATTTTAAAATGGTAGTCAGATTTAAGAGGTCCCACATTGATTTATTTCTAGGATAAGGTGATAAGGGCTCTAAATCCACTCATACAATAGGTTTTGGACATGTGTAGGTCTTAGATATTACATTATCATTCCATTTTATTTAAATCATTAAATAATGAGGTCATCACTACATCATCATGATGTCATAAATAATTTAATCTATTCAATGTCTAAAAATTAAAAAAAATACTATGATGTAGGAAATATTTTTAGCTTTCCAATTAATATTTATAATCAAAACTTTGACTTGTATAACCCCATTTAAAAATTGTTTTAGTAAAACATTTCATGTGTGTTTCATTTTTACTTTAACATTAAAGAAAAAGTTATTTATGTCATTTCCCAACCAAAGTGGCTCCATGGGGTCCCCAAGTTGACCCATGGCTTTTCTTGGTCGGCCATGACACATCCAATAAGGGTAGGACATGTGTCAAGGTATTTTAATTTTATTATAATATCATTTTTTCCTTAAATTTCACTAATTACCTCTAATCGCGATTAGGAACTTAAAAGTTACTATTCACCAAAAAATTATTTTAATCTCATTGAACCACATTTTATTTCTTAATGAAAACCATGTATGTCGCATTTTTGAAATTCAAAACATAGAAGTGGTAAAATTTCATTTAAACGAAAAATCAGTTTTTATAAGTACTACTTAGTGGTTTCACTATTCATAAAAAATTGATGTTTTTCAGAAAAATACCAAAAATTCACCCTAAGCTGTATTTGATATTCCGAATTCAAAAATGAAGTCCATTTTACAAAATTCACAACATATAAGTTTCATTAATTAATTTAATAATTAATTCCCGCTGTCAGAGCAAATAGCGTGTTTTTATGAAACAATATGTATCAAAAGATTGACACTAGTTTATGTCTGATTTCAAAGTGAAATTAATTCCAACGACCACTATTGGATTTAATGGTAAAAATATTTTCTAATTTCACTTTAAAACCAATTCAAATAATAATCTAATCATATAAATAAATTAGATTAAAAATAGGTTTTGAATTAAAATACAACACTTTACACTATTCATTAAAAAAATGAACTTTATCAGAAAGATACCAAAAATTTACACAAAGTAAATTTTGATGTCCCGATTATAAATAAGAGTTATATTTGGTCCAATAGAATTTAAAAGATTTATCAAAACTCTATTTAATGACGGTTCACCGTCAAAAGGTGATAAGTGAACCCTTAGTGAAAAATAGGGTATAAATGCCTAAAATTGAATTCTTTTCGCATTTTAAGCCTTTATCCTTTATTAGATAAATGTAAAAACATTTTAAAAACATATATAATCCTATTTTAGTTATTTCTATCCATTCTCGCCAGTACAACAACTACATGTTAACAAACATTTAAAATAATATTATTTTATTACTAGTGTGCAACGTAATTTTCAAAGAAACTCATCGTTGCGTATCAAGTACGCTATCGAACATAGAAACCCCTTTTAATTAAAATAAATATTTAATTCGTAAATATTAATAAAAATGAAAATTCATTATTCTTTATTTACCTGGGATGTTACAGGTATGACCTATATCTCCCTCCCATTAATTGGGTAAGGATTTATATCTCATGAGATTGACATGGCTGGAACAACCAGTTAATCTGGTTCAATGATAAATGACTGGAAAGAGGAGTGAACTCGGTTCAGTAATGGAAATTGTCCACAATGATGGTTTTGGAAATGAGTCTTGACTAATATGAAATGATTTTATATGATTATGTCTGTATTCCACAATGTTTAATGTTTTATGTTATGATTATTGGGATTACATTTCACTACTATGATTTATCCCATGTCATGATATTCTGATCTCTTTTCCAGGTTATTATTTTCAAAATGGTATGTTCTTATGAATATGATATGATTGATATTTTCTTTTCTTAACCTTACTGAGCATTTAAGCTCACCCTTTTTTATGTTTTCTTTTCCCCAGGTCAGGAAGAAGGGTGTTAAGTAGGATATTCCAAAAGGGACTCTAGATATGATGAAATAAGAGGAAGAAAATGTAGATAATTTATGATCCAGTTGTTTATGTTTCCCGGTTTCTAAAGACACAATACCTATACGGTCCTATCATGGTTTTTTTATACGTCCTAATAAGTATGATTCAATTATGAATTAATAAAAATGTATTTAAAGTATGGGTCGTTATAATTGGGTCCCAAAAATATCGAAAACAATGGGAAAATGCACCACCAAAAAAACCTCCCTTCGACAAACACCAACCAAACTCATTCATGATCATATGAATTTTTCAACAAACACAATCGCACCAAAAGCATACCAAGAGGACACATTGAGGTATTTTTTTCCAAAAAATCATATATAAGTTAAATTTTCTATATGGATAAGAATTGTTTTCCTTTGTATTTAAATACATCTATGTATAAGAGAATATTCCCGTGCGTAGGAGATTTCTTCTACACCACTGATGTTTGATGAAAAATAGAAAAGCTAGTTATAATCTACGGTAAAACAATAAGATAATTATCCTACAAAGATTCCTATAAGGTCAATGAGTTTTACACATTTAATAAAATCTATATCTTATAATATAAATGACGTAGAATATTTTCATGATCTTAGTAAAATGAAATTTCTTATCTTCCTGAATAATGATATCAAAATGAATGATAAATATAATGATTATAAAGCCATTATCAATTGTTTAAAACATAATGATATTTAAAATATACATGATAAAATATCGAATATGAGAAAATAAAATGATCAAAAATGATAATTTCTCATCTGATTAGATGAGTAGAAAATTGGTCTTTAACGCCAGTTATAACCAACTTTGAGGACGCCAATGGAAAAAATATGAATTTTTATGTCGGTTTTTGTAAACCTATGCCAAAAAATAAATAAATTTATTTTCAGCATCGGTTTTATAAGAAATAAATTCCTAAAAACTGATCTGTATCATTTTTGGCGCCGGGTTTCTTAAAAATGAATGCCAAAAAGTATAAAAAATTATTTCGGCATTGGTTCTTGAAAAAAACCGATGCCCTAAATGAAAAAAAATATTTTTTTGGAATCAGTTATTGAAAAAATGATGCCAAAATGTAATTTAATTTTCTTCTATGTTTTATATAATTTTTTAAGATTCAATTTTACTTTTTTTAAAGCTAAATGGAATTACGGATCAAAATTTATAGCCATCGGATGTTGAACATGTCAATGTTTCGATTGATATAAATTATTAAAAAAACATGATAAACATTAATTAAAATCACATACACTCAATAAAATCAAATAAACATAATAATTCAAAAAATATTTCAATCACTTTAGGAGCTTCCATCAAAATGATATGTTTTTTATCATCACATCTCTTATATTTAGGGTAGAATTCACACGATAATGAAAAAGAAGATTGATAATTAAATTTAGACCATGGTTGGTAAAAATCATCTGAATGTTTTAATTTTGTAACTCATTAGTAAGAAAAAGTCATCATTATAATCAATCTAATAGAGTTTTTTAGAAACAAAGGATAATAATAATAATGAAAATAAATGAATAGAATAAGTATTGTGGTCAAATTACCGATTGATGCCATGTTGAAAACTTGATTGAATCAAAGAGATTGAAAATGATGAATGGAAGAAAAAAATGGATTTATATATAGTAAACAATAATATTTTCCATCGCATTTTCTGAAAATTTTCTTGGGATTTTAAAAAGATAAACACCTGTTGTTAAAAAAATTGAAATTATGATCCCACATATTGGAGAATACACTTTGGAATATATTTTATTTGAAAAAACACAAAAATGGATTTACATTGGTCATTTGGCATTGTTTTGTTTTGAAAACCGATGAAAAAAATTCCAATGGATTTCAGTTTTGGGGTCACTTTTTTTTAAAAAATGATGCTAAAAAGTTAATACTTTTTCGCATCAGTTTTTCTAAAAACTGACCCCAAAAAGTAAAAAAAATATTTTTCATGACATTTTAAAAAAAAGAAAATGATATAAATGTATGAATAATACTTTTCACATCATTTTTTTAAAAAAAGACGTCAAAAATTAATTTTTCTTCAATGATTTAAAAAAATGATTCAAAAAACTAAAAAAACTTGTTTTGGAGTCTGTTTTTATGAAATCCAACTCAAGACATTAAAAAAAATTAAGAATTTTTAAAGAATTACATAAGATTAGATTTTACTAGTCCTGGATCTAACACGGAGTTACACATTAAATGTTATATCCTTTTAAAGTTTGACTTCATTAAAACTTCTATTATAGAAGATCAACTTCTGACATCCATGAATTTTAACATGTAACTCTGTTTTTGCTTCACGACAAGTAAAATTGAAGCTTAGAAAATAATATAAAACATAGTAAAAAAATATCTAATTATTTTCATCGGTTTTTTCAAAAACTGATACAAAAAAATCTCCAGAAACCTATTTTTTGCGGGTTTATAAGAAACCGATGTCAAATTGATGATATTAAAAATCAGTTTTCTACTAGTCTAAAAACTATGATTCTTAATAGATAAATATAATTATTATATTTTCAATAATAATATAGTTATTTTTGAGACAAATATTCTCTTTCCATTAGTTATACAAGTTATTTATCAACTAGTATATTTTAACAGAATAAATAACTTTATCCTGTGTTTTGAGGAGTGTTTTCTCAAATGGAGAAGACTCTATAACATAAAATATTGTTGTTTCACAATCTTAGTTCCACATTATAGACATGGGTGATATAATGTTTTTAGATATGACGATTTACATAAAGATTTTATTGGAGATATTTTTTGTAATAGAATAATAAAAGGGAAATTTTCCCTAAGAAGAATAAAAGGAAAAACAAAATAAGAAAATTATGATCATTAAATGCGGGTATTGTTAGAGTACTATTTTATTTGAAAACGGATAGCATGGAAAATGTGGGGATCCTAAATCTAGGTACTTTATGAAAATTATTTTTGGATAATTACTACCTTTTCATCTTAACCAATTATTTTGGGTAATGGAAAATGAAATAATTCATTTAATATTGGTGACCATGCACATGATAAGGAGAGTGGTTCAAAAAGAATGAAATAGATGATGGAGGAAGATCCATTGTTGAAGTAAGGGCATGTGATCTGATATAATCTAGATGGATAAACAAACTCAATGAAATAGAAGAAAAAATGCTCCAGTTTACCTTATAATGAATAGGAAGAGGAGTATGTTAATTGTATGTTGAGGGAATTTATCTTCTGTATATCAAAAAAAGGAAGAAAAAGAATTTTAAAATTATTTAGAGGAAATAACATATGTACTAAACCTATGATAAGATAATTGAATAGAGGAATGAAGAACTCGAGAAAAAATGTTCCTTATCATTTCAAATTCAATAATTTTAATTATTTTGATGTGTCGATTCTAGTTGAGTATTATACGAAGAAGGGTTGAGAAGTTGAGGTATAATGGAGACTTGGTGTATAAGGGTTCTTAAATATTAGTTTTTAGTTTAAAACTCTATATAAGAAATAAGATCTAATCTTGTGGGTGAAAAATAATTATAAAATGATTGGGTGATCTACTTTTAAGTGGATTTAAAATAAACACATACTTATACATGGTTAGATTCTATAGAACCTAAATGATTAATGGTGTGTTGGGAGATCGTGGTGGGATTTTTTGATAATAGTGAAAAGCATTAATGGATTACTATAGGGTGTAGAAAGTGGTTAACAATGTTAGAAAATATTTTGGTGTGGGATGTTGTTCCCAGATAAGATCGATACAACTGAGAGGGTGGGGTGGGGGTGTGGGTGAATCAGTGGTTACCTTTTCATTTATAAAAATGTTTCTTAAATTCTTTAGTAAAACTTATTAACCTATGAATCTTTTTAAATCTATGATCCACTCAAATATAACTTATAAACCTAAATTTTCATATGAAAAATATATAATGAGAAGGAAACCTAAGATATTTTAATGGTTTAGTACAAATATCTACTTCTTTCCATGTTATATAATTACACCAACATGGATTCTTTCACTATATTTTTTCCAAAATACAAAGGCATAAGTAGTGAACATTTCTATAATCTTAGTAGAAATATTTATGCTATAGTTTTTTATACCCCTAACTATCCTTTTTAGTATCCAATATCACAAGACAAGCCTTTTCAATAACTGGTATATATCCACAGTTACAAGATTCACATTCTATGCCAAATCTATTTTTTTATTTTCATTTTCAAAATGTATCTTTATATATTTGTGATAACATTAAATTTAAAAATAAATGATCCAAAAACTATGCAATATTCAACAAAATCCAATATTAAAATTTCCAAATACATCATCACACATCTTAGATCATATGTCATCACAATTCACATGCCTTCCTTGAGTCACAGATCTGTCACATCAAACTCCCTATCATTTCACCTACCCATCATCAAAATGCTGGTGAGACCCACCAAAGTCTTCCATCAGCATACAATTGTCATACTTTCTATTGTCTCATAGAGTTCCATGTAATCCTCATCACTGTCACTATCACCAATAAATTTCCACCATCATCTTCATCATAAAAACACTACACTAGTCCACCGGAGAACATTGATGTCCATCAAAACATTGTGAAACATAAATCATTATCTGTATCCCTCATCGCCAAAATGAATAAAGAATTAGTAAAAAACCTTCATGAAAAAAAATAATGACTACCAAAGAGAACCATATCCACCATAAAAAGTAAAATACAAGAGAACATAGTAACTAGGGAAATCCACCACACGTCGTGCCACCCTAAAACACTTACCACTCCATAGAAACATCCCAAAAATCCATAGGTATCATATGCATAGGATTGACCTATTTGGGAGAAAGGGACCATGAATCCAAAGTAAGGAGGAGCAGCAGGGAAGGGGAAATAAAAAACACAATTCACTAAGGAACAAGAGACAAAAACACTAGGATTCAAATCCTTAGGAATAAATAATGAAAAACCATAACAAGAAGAAACATGAATGAGGAAGTGGTAAATGGGACTGAAATCATAATAAGAAACCAGGACTGAAACCCTAATGAGAAACCCCAAATATTTCGAGTGAAACTGAGGGAAGAATCCATCGAAACGAGGAATAGAATTTTCCGTTACTTCCACCTCCATAGTCCAAAACCCATAAAAAACCAACACACGCAAATAAGATGGAGTTATGTGTGTCAGGCCATATCAACAGATTAGGGATTGAAGATGTAAAAATTGGGGAACTCTAATGAATCTCGAGATAACAAACCTATATAGAGGAATCTCTAAAAAGTTGGAAAATAAGAAAGGACCCATAACCACTAAGGAGACAATGAGACCCAAAAAAGAGGATAGTATAGACAAAATATGAGGAAGCTAACATAGGAGGAAGGGTCTATCACTCTAAAGAGAAGTCGAAGCCCCAGGTGGAAGTTAATGAAGAAAAGATATAGAGCTAGAGATGGGAGTTTGAGCTAGGGGAGTGAGGTGCCATCATACATCAATTATGTTATGAGATTTTATTTTATTCTTCATTTCTGATCTACTTCATAAAGTCTTTACTTCCTCTATAAGTAAACTGAATCAAACTTTATATGCATACAATATTACAAGGATTCAAAAAATTTCGACGAAACTTTTTGGTCTTGAATCATTCTTTTGAAAATATATCTAAAAAACCTTATTTGGAATGGTTAGTCTAATATTCCTCAATTTGTTAACCTTTATCTTAAGGTCTCCATCCGATTGGTCTCGGTCAAATTATCCTTCTAATATTTCCTCTTCAATTGAGTAGAAACACAATATTCCACTAACAATTCCTCTATCTTATAGAACCCAAATTGATAAACCCCACTTCCATGGATGTCACTATGATGGTCTCAATCTAATGAACTTTCTCCAATGATGCGCCGTCAGTAGGAACTAGATCTGATGATCAGATTAAACCTCAATCCTCTTATATTATTCAAAATCATCTTGAAAATCATTTTTTAGTTTGAAATTAAATTCCCATTCTTTAATTATTGGTTCTCTAGCATATGTGAACAGTCAAATCTTTCCACTTTTACAAATGAATATTTATATCCATTTATAGGAAAAACATAATGAAAAAGCCAGCAAAACCAATTTCATTTCCCACTCAATGAAATTTGTAAATACGCGATTTCTCTCTCATTTATGTCTTTATATTTAACTTATACAACTATTCATAGTACTTCTAAAAATTTAATACATATTCATGTTTACAAAAATTTCTTCATTCAGATTCATCAATCTGATTATTCATTCAAATACTTTATTACAATGAATACATATTCAAAACTAAAGATATCCCATTATGATGAAATATTGTAAAAAATGAATGTCATCCCATTTTAATGCTCTAGTCAATTCAGAAAAAGAATTGTTAAAAAATTTAGAACAATTTTTACCATTAAAAAAAATACTCTGAAATTACAATGATAGTAAGAAAATATCTTAAATTTCATCAAAATATTTCTCCATTTCCTCAATTATTGAGATTGATCTGATAACTTTATCAATTTCATCATGAATCCAATGAATCAGTCACATCTTCTATCTGATGAATGATTTTTGGGATAGTTTGATAAGTCGGTACCACATAATCAATACTTTTTTCCTTTTTATTTTGACTTAATTTAAAGGGAACAAGTTGAGACTCATTCTTCTCTTCAATCAATTGACATAAAATTCAACATTTCATAAAAATTATGCCTCAGATATAACATTGTATTTAATTTTATAAAGATAATTATAATTCATAAGATGAATCTGCTTCAGAATCCCTTACAATGGATCAGTTTAATACTTTGTTTTAAGGAACAATTTTAGTAGTGATATTTTTCACTTCACCCAGATCAATCTTCCACCCTACTGATATTATCACACTGAGGATTCTCATATCTACGTGGAGCTATAAGAATAATTCATATTATAGTCTCTTATATTCCAAAAACATTATATTGTATCATTAATTTATCATGACTATGAAAAAATTTGGATCGAGATAAAATTACATTACGTTAATTGTAACGAATTTTACCTTCGAAGACTTCCAGTGAATTACTTATTTCTAACTGAGCCTCAAAATGATTGTTATAACTAGCTCTCCTTATTTTCCATATAATGATTTCATCATAATTTTTATAGATTAATTATGATTTATGAAAACTAAAATATCATTAAATAATTATCAGATATTCATTCAGATTTATTGTAACTTCCCAAACATCTAGAATCTTCCTTCTTTCTAATCGAGCCTCAATATGATTGGAAGCACTAGCTCTGGCCCTTTCTTTTATTAGGATTTCATCATAATTTTTACATATTACATATGATTTATGAAAAATAAAATATTATAAAAGAATAATTATATTTAAATCAAATACATACATGATCTGATAAACTTCTTCAATATAATTAATACTACCTTTTTCTTCTCAAGGTGAGGCTGATGAGACTTTTATTCCAAATAAAATCCTTACAATAAAATAGAATTTATTATTCTTTGTGTGTCTGATATATTTATTATGATGGTGAGTCTAATTATCCATATATTTATGTTTTTTAAATGTCAACAATGTATCGTCTATTATCATCCAATGAAAATGAATAAAAACAAAACTTAACTAGCACCTAATAATATCTTCCTTTGTGTACATTGTCAATACCCACTTCAAAAGAATGTCACTCTCAATTTTTATTTTCCCCAATCCATTCTTGAACCCCCAATTTCAAACCTCTGTATGTTTATCTTTCTCTCCCTCTTATTGGAAATTAAATTCAAAGGGTCCATCATGACATGTTTCTCCCTTATTGATAAGTGATCTCATTTATAAGAGTTCGGAACGTTTCATCTCAAAATATAAAAAATCTTGTTCAGGTGAACAAAATTATAACATGAGTTTTATTTTAAATATCATTTATTAATAAATCTATATGTCTACATGGGAGAACCCAATATATAAAATAAGATTTAATAATCAATGTTTTTAGTGTTTTCTATTAAAAAATTTCATGTAATACCATTTTCATGTTTCTCTCAGCATTTTAATATCAAGGAAAGTATTGAAAATAATTTTCTTAAAATAAAAGTAACCTGGAAACATATAAAGAATTATATTATAATTTTCAAGTTAATAAAAAACATTTAGAAAAACATAACCTTGTTAATTTTTATTGAAAGAAGAGTAATAGAATCACATATAATATTCCTTATTTCAACAACTTCAGTTACTTTTAAGTTAGTAAATATTAAAATATGTTGGGATTAATGAGGAACCTCATTATTTCTTTATAAAAATATTTGATACTGTGAGTCCTCTCCCAGTATATAATTTTTCTTCTCATTCATATATTTTTCATTAGATATATTATCTTTCTTCTATTCATTATTCAAAGAATTTTTAACAATTTTTTTTATCTTTTGATTCATATGATAATAATGAAAACTTATTCTCATCCTTGTAATCATTTTTGTTATAGTGAGTTTGAAACAATTATTTCATACCTTCATCTTTTTTTGTAAGGATTCCCAAAAAAATTTTAGTATCATTCCCTTCCTTCTCAGAACTCTTGTATCTTTTATGAATTTTTAAATCACAATATGTTGATATCTTTTTATCAACTTTTACCACATATTCAAGAATCATTTTTCTTTCCCTTTTAATCAAATATTTTTTTTCTCTTCTTCTAACTTTCTAGCCATGTTAACTTGTTCTGGAAAAATAAATAAGAACACTTTATTTTGGGTCTCATCATGTTTTTTGGTACACAATTTTAATATACTCACATTTCTTCATCTTCTGGGTTTCCCTTTTCTATTACACATCATTTCTTAGAACATTTGATCTTATTTTCTCATCATAGACCCTCCTCAATTCATACCTATTTTCTATTAGAGACACGTTTTACCATCATGAATAATCTCTGTGTCAAAAAAATACATAATACCAATAGTGACCTATGAATCTTGATTTTTTAGACTAATAGTGAACTTATTCGGAATATTTTTATTGTTGTTTCTTCTTCACAAATAATATAACACGTTGATTAGGAGGACAATTTCATTAATAATTCCTATGTTTTTTTGATGAAATATGTTTTCTCATAAAAGTATTTTTGTAAAATTTTATTTTCACCTTATCTCGAAGTTTAATCATTAACATCAACTCCCTTTGAAATGTTTTCTCTCATATTTATTATCTCACATTTGATTTTAAGAGAAATTGATGGTGTTTCTAAAATCACCTATTTATTCTCATCTAGAATAACTTTCGAAACATCTACCATATTTTTATATTCAGATATAATCACCTTTTTCTACTTATTTTCTTCAATAATTAATGATTAATTCATTTTAATGTTCTCATTTCTAGATGGGGTTTCTTCATAAATTTTTAGTTTTATTTCAAGTTCACCAATATTGATATTATGAGATCTAATAAAATTGATAGTTTTCTATTATTTCATAATTAATTAATTATTCTCAAAAGTTATTATTTCAACATTTTTAATTAGATTCTTTCTTTCTTTCTTTAGTTGAGTATTATAAACAATTTCATTTTTCAAATTCACATTGAGAATCCATTTCATTTATATCATTTCATCAAGAATATCATCACTATTTAAAGAATTATTTCTATTTATAACTTTATTAATAATGTTTATTTAACTATCTGATTCCTTATTAGATGTGGAATATTTCTTCTTTTTTCATATCATATAAATTTTCTTGTTCATGTCATACATTTTTTTTCATTATGTTTCTTCCACTTGTGTTTTTGATATTTATTATCATCCTATTCAAACCGTTACTCTTCATCTTTCTTTATTGTAAAATTATGTGAAAAATCAATTTCCCTTTACAATTCCAATATTTGAGAGTTTTATTTTTCAATTTTTTTATGTATTTTTTAAAGAGGGAAATAAATGTATTGAAATCTTTAAATTCTTACTCTACCTCTAAATCAGTTTATTCTTCTTCAACTTCTTTATCCTTTTCCCCTATTAACAAAGAATCAAAATCCTTTTATCTATTAATATTTTTTCTTTAAGGCATGAGATTTTTTCATTTCATATGCCACAAGGATATTTTTAAGCTCATCCAATGATAAATCTTTCGGATCTTATGAGGCTAAAACTTCAAAATAAAATATATTTGGAAAGTTTCTCATATATAACTTAAAAATTTTATAATTTTTTAGATTCTAACAAAAACATATGATATTACTTATGATAAGATTTACCATTGTAAAGTAAATATCAATACATTAATAATAATCTATTTTTCAAATCATAAAACATGATTCTATATATTTCAAAATTTTCTTCCTTAATTTTATCATTCACTTCATTGATACTTCTAAACTTATCACACTTTTACATAGATGTTGGAAACCCCATAAAAGTTTCATAAAAACAATTAGTGAGAGCCTTCAAAAAATAATTCTGAGATTTATATTATCTTATATACTTCTCTTATCAGAAATTATCATAATATTTCATTTATGTGAGTAAATCCCACTTTTGCTGAATCTCTAACTTCATGGACAAGTGAAAGAAGATGGGGTAACATCATGTTCTTCCTATTGTGATAGATCATTCCACTAAAAACAATAATTCCCATATTTTTCACTAAATTACAATTCTTTGTTTTTAGAGATGGGTCTTCATAGGGGAACCTTCTCTTAAATACTAATGATTGTTCCCAGATTGGATCAAAACCACTAAGGTGATGGGGTGGGGGGTGAATCAACAATTTCTTTTTATTTATAATAATGATTCTTAAATTCTTTAGTAAAAATTATTAACCACATAAACTTTTCAATGTTATGATCCACTCAAATATAACTTATCAACCTCAAATTTCATTTTCAAAACATGTAAATGGAATTAATCACATGATATTTATATAGTTCTGTACAAATATCTACTCCTTTCCTTATTATATAGTCACACTAAGATGGATTCATTCATTTTACTCTTTCAATAATACAAAACCAAGATTAGTGAACTACTCTACAATCCTATTAACCACTTTCCCTCAATAGTTGGTTATACCCATAACTATTCTTTTCAGTATCCTATTTCAAAAGACAATAATTTTTAGAAACTAGTAAGTATCCATAGTAACAAGATTCAATTTTCTTCTTATTTTATTATCAACTTTAAAAATTCTTCAGATCCCCTAAAATTAATATGAATCAAACTTTAACTATATACAATCTTCAAGAGATTCAACAATTAACTACAGTACTTTTTGGTCTTGAAAATATTTCTCCAAACCTTATCTAAAAAACATTCTCACAAAATATTTGTTCAATCATCCTCTGTCTGGTAACCTCTGTCTGATGGTATCCATTTGAATGGTCTTAATCCTATTCTCATTATACTCATCATTCTTAAATTGAGTATAAAATCAATTATCATTTCAAAATTACCTTGTCCGACGTAACTCAGTCTGATGAACCATTCTTCAATGGATGTTTCTCTAACGAGCTCACTCTGATGAAATTTCACCGATGAAGTGTCATCCTTCAGGACATTATAAAATGATTTGATTGAACCTCACTCTGATTATCTTCCTCAGAATCAACATGAAAAAATTCTAGCTAGAAAATCAATAACGATTAAACAATTTTTAAATCTCTAAGGTATGTGGCTAGTTCAAGTTCAGCACTTTTACAAATGAAATTTGTTATCTTCTATAGAAAACCCAAAAATTAGAAAGGCATGAAATACAATTTCATTTATCACTCAAATAAATTCATGAATGAAAATTTTCTCTCTCCTTAAACCCATATATTATACTTATTTAACTCTTCATAATACATCTTATAACATCAGACTTCATTAAGGTTACTAACATTTCTTCAGTTTGATTCTTCAACATGAGTCTTCTTTAGGATTATTCATTGTGAATCTTCATTACGGTTAAAAAATAAGAATAAATAATGATTTACCATTACATTAAAATCATGCATAAACCAATCATATTCTAATTCTAATGCTCTTTTACAATCATAAAAACACTTGTTAAAAAATTAAATCAGTTTGTATCATTCAAAAACATATTTCGATAATAATTAAATAGTAAGAACATATCTAAAATTTATTCAATGTATTTTTCATATTCAATGATTCTTAATATCGATGATTCTACATCTGATGTAGTTCAACATCCGATGACTTTATTAGTGTCAACATGCATATGAAAAATTAGTCACATCTTCACTCTTATTAATTATCTTTAGTTGTAGTTTTATAATATGGTACCACCTAATCAATAATTATATTCTTTTGATCTTGACTCAATTGGAAGAGAACAAAGTATGAATCCTTTATATCTTGGATCAATAGAAATAAAATTCAACCTTTATTAAATATTATGCCTCTGATAAAACATTGTATCTGATGTCTAAAAGATACAATCAATTTATAACATGAATCTTTTTAGAATTCATTACAATGAATTTGTGGAATACAACATCCAATGGACCAGTGTCGGCAAGGACCTTTTATAATCAACAAGATCAGTATTCCAACATTTTGATATTTTTAAATCGATGATTCTCATACCAATGAGAATGATCAAGAACACTTCATATTTTATTCCCCTCTCTTGAACAAACTCTAGCTTTTATAATTTCTTCCTTAAGATATTGAATATGTTCAGTATTACCATAGCATCATATGAATTTAATTGTTATGTATTGTAACTTCCGAGACGTCTAACAACTTCATTCCTTCCAACCAAGCCTGAATATGATTAGTAGCACTGGCACACCCCATTAATTCATAATTCTTACAGCATAATTTTTATAGATTATTTAGTATTTATGAGAACCCCTGGATTAGTAGAGAATAATCATATTTTAGTTGGGAAGTATTGTATCCTATGAGACATGTAACAAATTCTGTCTTTCCAACCATGCCTCAATATGATTGGAAGCACCAGGTATCCCCCTTTATTTATGAGGATTGAATCATAAGTTTCACATGTTACTTATGATTTATGATAACTATATTATTAGAAAAGAATAATCCAATTTACATTGGATTCATATAGAATCTGATTAACATCCTCATTAAAATTATTAGTTCTTTTTTGGACTCAAGGTGAATCTAATGAGATTTTTCTTCTAGAAAAATTCTTTACAGTACAATGGAACTTCTTAATCATTGTGCATTAAATAAACTTATTTTGATGGGGAGTCTGAATATCTTTATATTTTTGTTTTCTCAAAATCAACCATGTACCATATATTATCATCCATTAACAACAAATACAAAAAAATGTAAATTGGACCTAACATGGGATCCACTAGTTATTTATGCTGATAACATACCACACTCCACTTTTATTTATAAAAATATTATATAGGAGAATTAGATAATTAAATATAACAATAATAAAAATAAGAAAGTATTTTTAATGAAAACCAAATTTCATAGATTCCACAAAAAACCCGACTACCATGCCAACTAGAAGGTTAATTACTAAAGAACTAGAGGTCATATTCTCTTCTAGGGACCCCTCTACATTAGTGGTAAACACTAACACCACCATGAGAGGATAATCTACCAAAAATTTTGTCTATATAATGATAAAATCGGTATTTTTGATACAATATTTCCCAATAATATCCATAGGTAAAAATGTTTTGACTTTACCTTTAATGTCCCTAGGTAGATAAATCACCATCATCCCCATGAATTGTGATCACTGTACATCATTGGTGATCCAATGTACCATAAAAGTGGTGATAGGAAGCACCCCCTGAACCAAGAGGAAGACCGTGGTTGTTGGGGATACTACACTCACTTCATAGCTACATTAGAGATACATACATACCTTCTTTTGGGGGTTGTGTAGGGTATGTTCTAGAGTGGTTTTACTTAATGAATCATGGATGATTGATAAAATTGGAGTCATTTCTACTCATGGTCCAACAATGATTACATAGTAGTTTTGGGATCTGTGATTTATCTGATTCAATAAGATCTCTCACAAATCCCAAAAATGTGCAATCTTATCTCACTATATAGAATATTATATGCGTCCAATGTCAATTTCATATAATAAATTTTCACTAGAATATTTTTAATCAACACAATTCAATAGATCAATATCCTATAATAATTCATCAGCCTTCCTAATGAGTACCTTCATCTCTTGACCAGTGAATACACCATTTTGGATTGGTGAACAAACCAACACTTCTAGCTCATTGATGTATGAAGTTATTTTTATTTAGGGGACCATGAACATGGCATTGATGAACCCAATTTGACTCGAAATGACCTAATTGACTAAATTTTCTCCCATAACCTCATTATTATAAAGAAAAACTACAAATGGTCCCGTATTTTTATGCTTTATAGAAGGGTACAACTTCTAGTATCTTTTTAATTGACCTCATGATATTCCTCATATCCATCATGGGGATGACTATATAGGTCTTGGTATCCTCACCCCACAATTAGAAATACTTCATAGGGTCCCCTTTATCCATATCCACCACCCATATGATTCATTTCCATGATTTTGGGCACAGAGACGTAACAATTATTTTATGTCTACTACCTAAATATTTTTTATCCTCTTTGGTTTTTCGGTTCTCTTAGAGGTGACCTTTCCTCCCCTATGTTTGTATTGGTTCATTCATCAACAAAACTGAATACAACAACATCTCCCCATGATATATTAATATAAAAAATTAAGAATAGTTCTATAGTAGTTTTTTGTGGAATACAAAATCATAATTTAAATATTACTTCTATTGGACTCTGGAGCTAGAATCCACCAAATACATTACATGATCATCGAGAGGCACTCATGGTGAACTCTTTTGCATATCCATGGAGTGAGACGTTGAAGGTATAATAAATAAAAAATTAATCAATTTGGGTTATATTAATTCAAATGATGATGTTTCAATGATATTATCTAAGAACCCACCTTTGAAGTCTAAGAGACATGAAATATCCTCGATGATTCCATTTCTGTTGTCAAAGTTGTTCATTATTGAAAAATTAATGAGAATAATTTGAACATCTATTGGTGACCCATGATGCTAGAGAGTGTAGTTCTATCAATACTAAGAGGCTTCACACTGAATATGTTTAATAAAGATGGCCTAATCAGTATATAGTGTGATTATGGAGTTTGAAAACTCTAAACCCTCTATGTTCTCTATGAACAACCTATAAAGGAATCATAATGGGTTACTGATTTTCATCAACATTTATGTTAGATTCACATTCCCCAATAGGTCATATAACTTCTCTTATGTTGGAGTGACTAAGTTGGTTATATGATGGATTTCTTACTCTACTTCCATCAAAAATATGTCCAAAATCAACCTCATATATGTGCAACTAATCCATAGTATCCACCTAATAAGGAAGGCTTCTAGAAATATATCTAATATTAGTTTTGAGGAAAAAATTTCATTTGTGCATAGTCCATATTCTATACACTGTTCTTAATGTAGGATAAACTAGTATGAAAAATAATTAATTCTTCCATGGATTAATAGGCACTACACTAAGCACCCCACCATTCTCTATTCATGCATATGGAGAAACATCATAAACCACATATTTAAGGGGATTCTAGAGTATAGGTAGGGTTTTCTTCATTTCTCCTACATTAGTTCTTATTACAACACATTTTACAGCATGATGGTCCATTATTCATCCCCCATAAATTTAATTACCAACATTAATACATCATACATATATATAGGGATTTATATCCCTCTGATCCTATGAAGGTCTCACACGATGTTCCAAAATAAATATAGTGAAGATAAATGTAGTTTGTTTCCATCGACCACATGCCCATGATCTTTGGTATAAAGTATGAGTTTTCTATATCATCTAACTATTATGTCAAAACATCCTAATTAAGTTTGACACTATATAGATGATATCCGAAATACTAAAAGTTCAACCACACCCAATAGTCCCATTCCCATTGATTCATGAAGTTTCCTTCCTGGTTAAGGTCCCACTCCTTAGTCTAGACATGGGGATTATCTATAATTCTATATTAGTACATACATGTATACTATATAAGTGATTTTCTGATAGTGGTAGAATTATTATTTAGTATATAGGCGGGATTATAAATTATGTAGTAAAATTTATGGTTTTATTCCCTAATGAAATGGTTTATAGAAATATTGTTATCTAGATATAGACTAAAGATATCTTAAACCAATGCATAAGGGAATCAAACATAGCCTCCTAAATCAGAAAATCATCTAAAAGTTTAAATCCCTATGGTGGTTATTTGAAAGGAAATTAATAATCTAGTTGGTTTGGTATAATATGGTTTTACAACATCCAATTTCATGGATAAACTAGCTCACTTTATACATCTTTGGGGTTATATACTATGATATTCCTTCATGTAGTGGCATCATGAGCAGCGTGATCATCCATGCATGATGTTTTTAGAATCCTTGGAATTTTTATAGGTTTGCATCACAAATGTATGGTTATTGAAAAAAAATTTATCATAGAATTCCTAGTTTATTACTGATATTGTTTATTTCTTCATGTAAAATCTTATTAAAGTAAATATTTACTATTTGGAAGCCATAGATATTTGTCACAATGATTTCATAAAAGAGTTTATTTCCAGGATAATAGATAAAAATATTAATTTTTTTTAAATTCCTGCCCCCAATGCTCCCTTAGTCTTTTATATAAGGTATGGGGTAATATTTCTACCACCTGGGTTGTGAGATAATGAATGGGAAGATTCCAAAAAATTAATTTATTTCTTATAATTTAATCCTTATATCCCTCGTTAGACCCAATTTTTTTGGGGGAGATTAGTTTTTTAGGATGAAAATAACATCCAAGATAGATCATTGATGGAAAATGGAGAAATTAAGTAATTTTGAACCAAGATCTCGAGTCCCACAAAACCCACCGGGTTTCAAGATTCCAAATACTAAGGTCCAACAAAATGAAAATCATTCATGGGCATGAAAATATTACATAATCCCCTACTTTTGTGAGATTGAAGACCTATAAATACGATTTATAAAAATATGTTTGGTGATTTTTTTAGGGAATATAAACTATCTTAGTTAAATAAAACTCACACTCCATGCATCCCAAAATATTGAACAAATTTAAACAACAATGGACTCTTGAAAGTGGTAAATTTATTCTGAATTAGCTTATTTATGCATTTAATTATATTTAAATTTTATTTAAACTATTTCATGCAACTCCCTTTCTTGAAGAAACATATTTTTTTAGTTTATTTTTTCCATCACACAATACATTGTTCCACACAATACATATATTTCAAGAGATCTATATTATGAAAAACCCTTTTATTCCCTATTTTTAGATACAATCCTCAGTGAGAGTTATGGGACAAGGGAACCTTCATTGGAAAATATAGATTCACTCAAGAAAACTTTGTACACAAGACTAAAATTGTGACCCTCCACCAATGATCTATTTCTATCACACAAAGGATGGGAGGGTAATTCATAAGCCTGAAACATATACTTAAATCTTTTATGAAAGATATAAGTAACCCTATTCTAAGTCCCTACCTCATCCCATGTTATTACTCCTTCCATGAAATAAGTGTCCTTACCACTTAACATTAAACTAACTTGACCGACAAAGTCACGCGACCTTAATATTTTGAGCATTAACTATAAGTGTTTTGATTCTTATTTTAACATAAAACCTAGAAAAACTGTTTGATTTTTAATCCCAACATTACTAACATATTATATTCACATGAAAAATAGTATGTCATTTGAAACTAGTGCACCATTGTAGAGAGACTTCATATCTTAGAGTTACAACCTATTAGGCTTTGATCTATAGAGTGTCACCACTACAATCTAAAATATGTGTATGCTCATTGGAATCTAAAAAGTTATTTTCCACAAAAGTCACTAACCCATGAGTGTTCCAACTGGATTTTGAACCATGGCACTTCAAATCATTTGTTTCCCCAATAAAATCTAAGCCTAGATTATCCCTATTAGAATCTAAACTAGTTTTTCCTTTATATTGGGTTTTAATGAATATAGTACAATAACATATATGAATTTATACATATAGTGTAGGATTGAAAGATGAAGGTAGATGCTCAATATACAAGAGTGGGGGGGGGGTTAATTGTATAATTAAAAATTCAATGAGAAACTTTAATGAAGGTATAAAAAATCCATTTTTAACCTTGGTGAAAAATATGTTTAACAAAGTTAATCATGGTAAATTCACAAGACCTCTTAATTCTACAAACATGCTAGGTTCTAGAAATATGGTTTCGGAAATGAAACATAAGAAAAGTTTAAAAGGAAAAATATTCTACCATAAAGCGTATAGAATCTTATTAATCAGAGTATACAAATACAAGAATTTCTATGATTATTATACTATCCTTATTAATCAAAATAAAATGGAAAATAAACTTGAAAAAATAAATGTAACAAGTGTGAAACATATTTTCCCAAAGAGTAGGGTATCCAACAACCTTGGATAAAGGTCTATTGATTTACACCTTCAAGAAAGGCCATCTTACCCACACCAGGGTTATCCCTTGATAGAAATATCAGATTCTTTCTTTCTATTCTCACAAGCCCTAAATATTTAAGGTAGTCAGCACCTCTGTCTTCTTTATCAAGAAAGACCTTAAACTTTAAGGTAGTCGAGACCTCTGTCTTCTTAATCTAGGAAGTCCTCAAACAGTAATGGTAGTCGTCACCTCTGTCTTCATATCCTCAGAATCCCTCTATTGTACACATCAACACTCTCAGTCGCACGAAGAAAGCTGAACAAGATGTTTAGTACACACAAAGCATGAGAGTCTCTCTCTCTATAGTTTACTTCAACAACATGTAATATATATAATGACCGATCAGTTCTCAGTTGTTTATTGATCGCATTAAAATGAGAATCTATTTATATACATTTTCCCAATGGCCAGCTCCCTCCTCCAATGGTCATATTTTTCCTTGATTCTAAAAGGAACAAGTACGCGTGTCACTCAAACAATGGTTAGTTAGAAACATAATACAGAAAATTGTTTCATAACAATGACAAGGGTAAGTAAAATATGGTTTCCCAACCAAATAAATTTTTCAGAGTCTAAGAAAAATAATTTTTAGAGTCTATGTAAATAAACATTCAATGTCTATATTACATGGATATTCGGATTCTGTTTTCAAGGAATTATGAACCTAAAATTCTATAGATTTTGGATTATGAAGTCTAATGAATTCAGAGCCTGAAATCTAAGGAATTCGAAATCTTAATTATAAGGAATTCGGATTCTGAATTATAAGGAATTCGGTGTCTGAATTCTGAGGAATTCGGAGTCTGAATTCTGATGAATTCAGAGTACAAATTCACAGTAATTTGGAATCTAAATTAAATAGAATTCATAGTCTAAATTCAGATAATTCCAAATCTAATTTGAAGAGAATTTAGAGTCTAAAATTAGAGAATTCAGAATATGAATTCTGAATATTTCAGAATCTGAATTCCGAACCTGAAAGTAGAATACTCTATATCTTAGAATTATAGGATTCTAAGGTTTTATATATGAAACCGGATTTTACACTTAGAAATAAAATGAGTTAGTTTTAGAGATACTAAGTCTTGAACTATTAACACAAAGGTAAGGAGAAAATTTCCTTGGAAAATAAAAATTTCCTTAATAAGATAAATATTATTGGAAATGAAATTTTCCTGAAGATAATGTTTTTTATCAAAACATAAAGTAATGGAAAATTCATAAGGAAACCTTATTGAGTCTACATACAGGACCAAACATCCTTATAAAAAGATAATATGTTTCCCTGATGTCCCAACATGATAAAGACATAACAAAATCCCATATACCAAACACATTCATCCCTATAACCATAGGTCTTTACTTTTCTTAATCATAAAGGTATGTAATTAAATTATTTCCATGAGGATGGAATTAAGATGGGGTTTTCAAGAATGACTTAAATCTATGAGGGAGTACTATAATAGGTTACAATCTCCACATTCAGATGTTGTTAAATCACAAATTCTCATCCTATTAATGGTTACCTTATCATCACGTCAATGTGGAATAACACCCACCTTGGGAAAGTAAAATTAAAATACAAGAATATAAACATTCCATATATATGGAAATGCACTTTTCAAAATAATCAAAAAACAGTAATGTCCTGAAATTCTTCATATCCCAGGTGATAAAAATTGCACAACATCTATGAATGAAAATTATATGGAATGTGAACTTAAATCAAAGGTCATATGGAACATGTATGAGTATTTTAGGATGCTACATAAGGAACCCTTTGAGGAATTCCTTGATTAAAAGAAGATGATTATTGAGTATATGTATGGACATGGGGATACCCTTGATGATATAAAGATCATGAAGATGATCTTCAGAATTTTTCCACCTTGTTTAAATGAAAAGTTCTCTGTGGTTGATGATAAAGACCCAAAGGAGATGATAGTGAAAAATATTAATAACACTATCATTACATATATGATATGGAATAATGAATATAAATCCTTATAAAAGGATTACTCTTATAAATTAGTGTTCTAGGAAACGAAGGAACTAACTATGGGGGATGATCTCAAGGATATATAAGTCAAAGAGGTGACGTATTTACATTCATAAAATCTAAAAATTTTAAAATTAGTTTTCAAGGGAATGATTCCACTCACTTATTTTAAACATCGAAAGTTTAATAACCTCATTGTAAAGTATCCCAAGGATTTTTGAAATGCTAATGAGGAAAAATAATTCACAATGAAATATCTAAGAGATGTGGAAGGAAATAGGAGTCTAAAAAATATTGTCTTCAAAAAAGAAAAATAATATTTCAAAAGAGAATAATAGATCATAAGAAATTTTAATAGAAGCAATTGAGGAAAAAAAATATTTCAAACAATAATTACATGTGCCTATAAAAGAAAAACCTAAACTATATTAAATTGATGTTAAAAATGATAATTTAGAGAGAACAGCAGGTCTCAAAGTTGAACTAAAATTGCCTAATGTAGAAATTGATGTTTGTAGGTGAAAAACAAATAACCCCAATAGAGTTATTTCTGATTTGAAACTTTATATGTAGAATTTAGATGGATAAAAATTGAAGTTAGAATAATTAATTTATCTAATAAAATTTATAAATCTATAAAAAGTATATATTTTTTATGTGGAGATCAATATATATGAGTATAACCAAATTATTTATGGTTTAGATAATTTTTTAAATGATTATGTCAAAAGTATTGAGGATCTCAAATATGAAGTTATGAATATGTGATGAAAGATCAAAGATCAAGAGAGACTTTTAACCCATGAATTCAAATAAGGAAGGTTGATTTTATGGAATAATAAAGGACTTTAGTAGAAAAATAGGTTTCTAATATAAAATTTACACAGGTGTCCACTAGTGTAGAGTTTTAAAAATAATGTTAAAATAGTGTTTAATGATGCAGGGATTCAAGCGCTTACTCCCGGTAAGAATATTGATTTGGGTAGCTTTTAAAAACACCCAAGAGGAAAAAATGGAAAAATGAATTTAATAATAAACCAAATATTTAATGAGTTCTTTTCATGAATATGATACATACTCTATACATAATTTCCATATTGAAAATTAATCTCAAAGAATAAGAGAAAAAAAATTTGAGTATAAAATATTATACTCGGTATGTTTTTAATGTCTATTATTTTTGTTATGAGGTAATTGAATACAAGGAACTTATTACTCATCAAGGGTATAATAATATGGTCCAATGAAGAACCATAATGAAAAATATTATAATTTGGGAGTATTATCAGATGGGATGAAAACAAAAAACCAATTTGAAACCTTGTCTGACGAGTCTGATTTAATATTTCAATGGGTGTAATGATTATATTTACCTTTAAAAGAGGTGGAGTAGTGTATGTGGGTTAATAAAATAAAATACTAGATGTTGAATTTAGCTAATATTTCATTGAGATACATGGATCAAGTTTGATTTTTAATTACTTATAATGGAGACGCTATCCATGTGATTATAAATGAAGATATTATCATGGGAATCAATCATGAAAAAGATGGAAGTGTTCATTTTAGAAATTATAAAGGTTTAAATACTATTGGATTCAGAAAATAGAATATCAGAGGAAAATATTTTAGGTGCACATATGTCATGGTATTTGATGGAATTTTTCACTATGTTATATGTGAAAGATAATTTTGGGACTGAGGGTATTTAGTTAATTTCATAAAAAGGATTATTTTTTAAATTAATATTCGGTTAATTTTTAATTCATGGAATGATCATAAATGATAATATATATATCCTTAACAGAGAATACTACATGTTTTTTCAGAAAAATAAATATGAAAAAATTTTGTTGAATAAAAGGCATGGTCAATTAATCCAAAAGTCCTTGGGTGAGTTGTGATGAAGGATGAAGCTTGTTATGTCCCAAAAAGTTCAAAAAATACCACTCACATATGTGATGAACATCAAAATGTAAATATAATTAAAATAAATATAAGTAAAAGGATAAAAATTATTTTAAATTGGATGAGTTGGTGAATGATGATGTGCATAGGAAAATATCACATAAATCAATAGATAAAAAATATTCAATTTTATATTCATAAATTATAACAGTAGGATTTCATGGTTACTAAGGATCTCTAACAAATCTATGGTGTTCATGTGTATTAAATTTTTTTCATAGATTCATAGAGAGAAGGATTGGGTTAAAAATTAAAAAACAATTGACTTATAATAGTCCAACATTGACCAATAATTTTGGGAATGAATATCAGATGAAGCATCGGATAATGTTTCATGATTCAGTACTGAGTTCCCCTAAAAAACTAGTGTTGTAGAAAAGATAAGACTTATCATTACTAACATAACCTAAATTAATATCATCAAAGAAGGACTAATAAATATATATTGGAAAAAATTAGTTTTGATATCATACTATATTTGGAATAATAATTATTTGTGTCAGGATGAAGGGAAGAAACCATACAATATATGGTATGGAAATAAGCTAATGTTGAAATATTTTCAAATTTTTAGGAGAAAGTGATTTATTATTAATAAATTGAAACAAATAAAGTTTAAATGTAATGAAAATAAAGGTATATTTATTATATTTTCATTAAATAGAAAATTTTAAAAAAATTATAACCAAAGTCTATGAAAAACTATTTCAATTCAATACACCATAGTTATGGATCATGATAAGAATTATTAAGCAAGAGAAAATATTTATAAAAAAAATGATAAAATAAAAGAGTAATATAACTCTAAAGTATGTAGCTTGGGAGGAAAACACACATATAAATTAATTTTTTAAGAAGTCATTGATGATAAGGTAAGTGAGTTAAGTTTAAATTCTATTAAGAAGTCAAAAATCAATGAAAAAAATCAAAAAAGAAAAATTATTCGTGAATAAAAAGCTCTTGTGAAAACTATAATGTTGAGGCCTTTATAATAAACATCCTTTGTACCTCACATTGGGATAAATACCTTTTATGGTGATGGAAAAGAGAAAAATGATTAAATGAGATGAATGCAGATCTGTTGGGAAAAAATTCCTCAAGGTATCATTGTAGTGTTTTTTTGGGTGATTTTGTTTGTTGAAAAAGTGGGTTACCAAGGGATGATGTGGAGTTCCAAAGATATTATTAACATGGTATATTGAAAAGTATCCAAGAAAAATTAATGGATATCTTAGAAGTTGTATAGAAAATTTTATATACAAATTGGTGTTGTTTCACAATGTTTTTCAAATTTTTTGGGGTCCAAAATTTGGAGGATGAATATCATCACAAATGTTGGATTTCCATGAATTATTAAATTGAAATATTAAAGATGCATGAGTTTCGTAAAGAATAGGTTTTTCCAAGGTTATTTTTCTAAGGTTTGAATCATTTTGAATGATCATCGTGAATGAGGGATGGATTGATGGTTATCATTGTGATTATGAGAGGATTTGTGAATAAGAAATTTACATGGTGTTACGTGAAAATAGGGACCATCATGAACTATATTGGAGAGCTTTGCGAAATGATGATAATGTGGAAGGAATCTTCTAGAATGGTAGGAAACACCTATAAATTGGCATTTACCCCCTTCATAAGTGCGATCAAGACATAAAAAATATACCAAGGCTCTACATTCATGAGGGTCATTCACAAAGCCCTTGTTCTTGTGATGAATTTCATAATGAAAGGAAGTTAGAGAAGGCTATAAATGTAGACAAAAAGTAATGAGAATGGAGAAAATATTGAATTTTACAAATCCTATAAAAATATAACAAAAATGTATGAGCTTCAATAATGTTATTTATGATTCTTGAACGGGAGGTGCTTCATGAAAGCTTTTAAAGCTTCAGGAAATATGTGATCTTTTTAAAGGTAGTGAGAATTATGAAAGAGATGAAAAGGTATTTCCTAGAAAAACTATGTTAAATTTATATTCATTAATTGAATTAAAGTGAGACTTAAACAAATAATATACCTATAGTTTTGGATGTATTTATTATTCTTAATTAGGGTTCTTGCCTATCTATTAACTATTTGGGGATCCTTTCCAGAGTAGTGATAAAAGGAAGAAAGAGAAATTGATCCTTTCCACCAGTAGTGAGCCATGAAAAGAGAGCTATAAATGATACATGGGAAGGCAGTAAGCTATCAATAAGACTTGTAAAGGTAGTGATATAGGGAATAGAAGTGATCTTGATTGAACCTTTAATTATCAGTGAGACATAGAAAATTTGGTATATTGACATATTTCTATGTATTGTTGCTAGATATATTGCCATGACGGTGAACTAAGTATGTATCTATGTGTCCTTGAGTTCCATTTCCTTCATTTCATTATATGCATCATCATCGAATAAATTTTGAAATATTATGAGAAATATAAACAACGAATATAAATAAGTGACCCTTATAATAATGATTTTATGATCTAGTGGGCTAAGAAAAATTTCTTAAAATAAAATATATACCCTAATTCACCCCCACTTTGAGTATATTGGCCCCTTTAGGAAATAAAAATTGGATTGGGGGAATATGTTACATTTGTTGACTTATTTACTCCGACAAGGTTTACTCTACAGTTGGAATTGATGTTTAAATTTTGTATTATCTCGGTGTGCCATTGAAATGGGAAGAACTACAAAGTTGAAGCAAAAGTCATGTGGTATTCGTAAGTGTGTAAGTATCTATGTAAATAATGTTATTTATTTTATGGAATCCAATAATGTATTGAAAATGGTTTTGATAAACAATATAGTGAAAATATATTCTCACTCAATGATATTGAAGGAATGAGTGAATAACCTGATATTCGATGTGATGTTGAAACTACTGATGATGAAGAAACTCTAAGATTTCCAAAAGTAGAAGTTTTCCATGAAAGAAAGAAATTTGATCATAAATTAGACGAAAAAACTTAATCCAAATATGTCTAGATTCATGTTCTAGAAATTGAATCCCAAAAATATAAAAGTATTAAATAAATGTCTTGTTGAAGTGGCCACAAATATAAGAGAGAAGATTGAATCCCATGCTGAAGAACTGGAAAAAGTAAAAGTTAAAAAATGGGAAAGAATCTGGAATAAGATAAAATTAAATATTTTAAATTGAAAAATGATGACATTTCTACACACCTATCTGAACTAGTTTAGAAGATTAAAAGGGTTCAATAGGATAATTCATGCTGTAATGATTCTATTTCTCATTTGAGTTCTAAAATAAAGGATAAATATGACATGATGGATAATCTTTCCTAAGAATTTGAAGATGAGATGACTAAAGTGAAGAATATCATGAAATAACATAATGATTAAATTTAATCAAAATATAAGAAGATTCATAAATAGGGAGAAGAGATGAAATCAGTTAATAAAGAAGTGGAGAAATCTAATTCCAAAGGAAATCCAAAATTGAAAGATGATTTGCGCTTACTATTTAAATATCTTTTGGAAGGTGATAAAGAAATGAAAATATAATATTATAAATTAGTGGATACATTTTAAAATATTATTTCATTACAATGGAATTTTTGTTTTGGAAAATCTAGTATTATGTATGATGAGCCCTATCCCATGCATGAGAGGAATATAGCTATGAATAGTTCCACAAATTTGAAAAATCCTATAAATACTCGAAACATACCTAATAATGATTTTATAGAAATTAATGAAAAGATGTGATTTTTCTAATGGATTCATGATCATATTTGAAGTTTTTGTTTTCAAAAGTTAGAATATATGTCATATTAAGAAGAAAAATATATTTCTAAATATAAGAATAAGAAAAAGTTTCTTCAAAAGTCTGAATGACAAGTCTCTTAGAATAAACTAGTCATAAAATTATATTATTATAGAAGACATGAACACACCATGATTTTGTGTCAATAAGATGGAGGGATCAATGTGAGAAGAAGAACTCTAGATGAATAAATATCTCAACTTATAATTGAAAAAATCAGTTATTTCTATAATGGATGATGTTTTACATGTCATAATCATGGGAATTTGGAACGAAATTGTAGAAAGAAGAAAAAAGGGAAGGAAAAGGAACTCAGAAAAAGATCCCAAAATCTAGTAGTGTATAATGAAAAGGCCTATATTGGAAGACAATATGATAAGTTGAAAAAAGGTTTATAACCTAAGGGTAATCAGAAGTATATCAATAAAATTTGTACCAATCACCTCCTCTTTTACACTCCCAGTATATCTCTTAGAAATAATGTAATAAAACCTCGAGGAAAATAGAGGAGATGTTAAGGTTGTCATTAAGAAGAATTTAAATTTAGTGGAAGACTCAAACCCAATAATAAAGGGTTATGTGACTCTTATTACTGATAGAATAAAAATGAATAAATAATGACGTTACAAATTCACTTGTCAGGAAACATTGTGAGAAGTGAATTCAATAGAATTATCCCTCCAATGAATGAGGAATCTAGAGCAGTCGACAAGTATAACGATTTATACTCAAAGAAAGAGTCATGAGAAATGGAATGTTGGTGAATAATCAACATGGAAAATTTATAATAATTTGTTTAAAACCCAATTTATAAAAATCCCAATCCTAGAGAATAAAAATATTGAAAGAATAATTATAATGTTGGTAAATTATGTTTAGTCATATATCCTGAATAGTTGAAGTTTTATTAGTAGTTGGAAGAAGCCTAAAAACTGTACAGTTCTCTGTAAGAAATTATAAATGTTTTTATCTATTTGGATCAAACAAATCCACTTTTTGATTATTCCAGGGGGTCCCCTCTGCTAATTTTTTTAAATTATATTAACTAGTATTCATGTCTTTTAGGTTTTAGGTGAGATACAATCATTGGGTAATTTTCCTCAAAATTTACAATGTGGTGATGTGATGTACTCTAGAATGTCAATTGATTATAATAACCTACCAGAGATGAAGTATAACTCTATAATATTTCTTTGAATAGATTAAATGTTCTATGGATACTTGATATGTACATAATTAATTTAGTTTAATAGATAGTGATAATGTTATTAAATTTTTCTCTTATTTCCAACATCAATTTAGGACTCATTAGGCTTAGTGGTTTTATATATGGATCATTTATAAGTGGTAAATTTATTCAATAATAATATTATATAAGGCTTATATAAGTAGAAAATCTTATTGAGATGTATAATTTTCTCAAAAACTGCAATCACATGTGAATAAATTATGTAGGGGAAGAAGAATATTAGTGGGTCTGAACAGCAGTCCTAACAACATGAAGTATTTCATATAATTTGAGTAGAATTATATATATTAAAAATATGAGAAGTCTCAATGGTTTAGAAAGACTAAAATATTCTCCTAAATAACATAAATATGAATAATTAGCGGATAAGTAGAAAATTTCATGTATTTCATGATTACCTATTTTTTTCTAAAATTGTGGTATTAGCTGATTGTCTTCACAATACAAAGAAGCTGTGAGAGAAGATTAAAATTTTTACAACAAGTGTGCTGCCAAATCTGAAGAGTAATTTGACATTTGATGTCACCAAAAAATGTTATTAGATATTTATATCATTTATGAATTGGATTTTTTTTGGATATTATTTTCATTCCCACAAATAAGAATGTCATCGGGACCAAGTGGGTCATTCAAAACAAGATGAATGAAGATTTCACATACATTTGTAAAAAATCATGATTAGTGTTAAAATGTTACTCCCAAATAGATGGTATTGGATTTTATGAATTATTTTCTCCCATTTTAATGCTTGAGAGAATCAGGATATTCTTAGAAATATAAGTGTAATAATGTTCCATGTTTTCTAGATGTATTTCAAGTCATCATTTCTGAATGGAGTTTGTGAAGAACATTATATTGTGAATCGTAATGATTTTTAACTCATAAATATTATAACAATGTATTTTGGATGAATAAGGTGTTGTGTGGGTTGAAGTAAGCCCTAAGAAAAATATATTCAAAACTAAATTGGTTTTTGAAGAAACTCGGTTTTTATCATGTTAGAGTTGATTACAATTTATATGTCAACAATAACATTAATCATTAGATTATGGTTATGGTTTCACAAGTAAATAATGAAACATTGAATTTTCAATCTAAATATTCTATGTATGTTTTGAGAATATTTTTAATGGTTAGATCCAAAGAGATGACAACTTCAGTGGGTACCTATAAAAAATTATCACGAGATTATGAAGGAAAAGATGTTAATGTCATAGAATATAAGAAAATCATTTGCAGTATATTGTACTTTAAAAAAATGACATGATATTGTTTTATCCACATTCCCAGAAGAATACTATCAAATAAATCCAAAATAAATCCACTTATATTCAGTCAAAAGAATACTTCAGTATATCAAGGGGGTGATGGATTTTGATTATTGTAAAATGATAAATCTTAGCAAGATTTATTAGTCTATAAATATATAGACTGGGACGGTTCAGAATATTATTGAAAATCAATGTTAGGTGTTACAATATATCTCATCATATTTTTTATTTCTTGGTTAGCAAGAAATGATTTAATTTCATTAAGCACCATAGAATATTAATATATTGTTGTCACTCAAGCTTGTACACAACTATTGTTAATGACGTAGCATCTTAATGATATGAGATTTGAACTAAAGTCTCTTATCATAATCCATTACAAAAATTCAATTTCTATAAATATTATATAAAAATATAGTCCATCAATCCAGGGAAAAGAACATTGAAATCAAATATCATTTTATCAAGGATAAGGTGGAGCAAGGTATTTTGACGTTGGAGTATGTGCCTACAAAACTACAGGTTGCCGACATTATTAAAAAGGCCATAGCCAAAGAATCATTTAAATAGCATCAAATATCTGTTTGTGTACAGTTGAATCCCCATACATGAAAAAGTGTGGATGTGGTACCCTTTCTCCTCGAGTTATGATGAATTTTTCCATAATGTGTTTATCTATGTTATTTACCCTATTTCATACCACAATGAAGTGACAATCAGGTTTTTTGAAAAAGGGGTATACGTTTTGTCTATAAAAGGGGAGGAAGTTTCATAATCAAGAAAGGGGAGATGTTGATGAAGAGAGCAGTAAATAAAGTGGATTTTTAAATCTGATGATTCTAAATATGATCAATCAAAGGTTATATATCATGAAATATATGGTTCATGATGAAAGCATATGATTGGTTTTGGAATGAAGGAACTCATTGATGAGATTTTCATTAAATTGTTGTTTCTCATAAATGAAATGGCTCATGTCATCTTAGAGTGTATGTTGAGTAAATACTAGATATCTATTTGAATCATATGATGAAAATTGTCCTATAATATGGAAGAATATTTAACAATGTATCAAAATGTGAATAATTTTCAACAAACCCAAATGGGGATATTGTTTAAAAAAACCCTCAGGGTATCACTGCAGTGTTTTTGGGGTGATTGTGTTTGTTGAAATTGAATATTTTAAAGGTATTCTATAGAGTTATAAAAATATTTTTTTCATGTTATGTTGAAAAAAATACAAGACTGATGTATAGATTCCTTATAATTGGTACAAAAAATTATGTATACATGGTGGTGTAGTTTCCCAATGTTTGTCAATTTTTTGGGGTCCCAAATTTTGATGATGTGTACTATGGAGAAACTTTGATTTCAATGAATGCATAAATGTAAATATGGAAAATTGTAGAGTTTCATGAATAATGGGTTTCATGAAAGTCTTTTTGCGAATGTGTGTATCATTGTGAATGAGCATCATGAATACATGAATGATTGACAGTAAACTCTACAACTATGAGAAGATTGTAAAATAGGAAACTAACCTGGTGCTTTTTGAAAATAGGGAGAATCACTAATGAGTTAGGAGTACTTAAAGAAATGATGAATATGTGTATGGGATCCTCTTTAATTGAAGGAAACACCTATAAATAGGCCTCTACAAACAATAGAAGTGCGATCAAGACTTAAAAAATATTCCAAGGCTCTAGATTCAGGAATTAATTCTAAAAAGTTGTTATTGTGAAAATGATTGGGAATAAATGACATCCATGAAGGATATGAAAGCCATCTGAAATTTATGAGAATTGTAAATGTATTTGATATTATGAAGGATATAAAAATATATCAAAAATTTATAAGCTTCATGAAGGATATTTGAGCTTCAAAAAATGAAAGTTCATCATGAAGGATGCTTGAGATTCACAAAGGTAGTGATAATTACAAAATGGTTGAAAATAGATTTCCCAATAAAACTATGGTATGTTGATAATAATCAAGTAGATGAATGTGTTAATTCCATAGAGCAGGTATCTATTGTTTAGGATACATTCATTACTGTTAATTAACGTACATAGATTTCCATAAATGGTTTATGGATACTTTCCAGAGTAGTGAGTAAATGAAGAAGAAGAATAAGGTGTTCTATTCCACTGATAATGAACCATCAAAAGAGAGTGATAGAGTGACTTTTGTAAAGGTAGTGAGGTATCCATAATCCTTGTAAAGGAAGTGAGAATGATCATTAAAGGGATATATCCAGAACCTAAAATTGGAAGTGATCCCTAGTAAATTTGGTACATCATCAAATTATTGTTGTATTCTCCTTAGATGTAGCCATATGAGGGTGAACCAAGTAAAAATATACACATCCATGTGTTTTATTTAGTGCTTTAATTTCTATAGACCATCACATATAAATTCATAAAGGATAAGATAAATATAAACACCAAAGAGAAAATGAAGTGACATTTATAATAAACAGGTCATGATATTGTAGGGAAGGATGAATTTATTAAAAAAATATCTATATCCTGATTCACCACCCTTCACAGGGTATATAGGTCCCTTTAGTACCTAAAAAGGTCATAAAAATTTGAGAAAAATAAAATGTAGGAAAATTTTCTGGGCTGTAAGAAAAAAATTAAATCAAAACCTTATTGGTATTCTATAAAAACTCAATAGAAATCAAAGTTTTGTTAAGAAAAAGAATGATTAGTATATGTGGTATATTAATAAATTGAGGTAATTGATGAATATAATTTGTTTTCTCTAAATTCCAAATTAATTACAATTAAATTATTCATTGAAATTATGATTAAGTGGATGAGGCACCCTAGACCTGCACTCTATGTTCTAGAACAAAATACACATACTTTTTCAAATTAAGTTTGATACCAAGTGAGATGAAAAAGACAAAATGCGAAATATTTTCACATTAATATTATATATCACAATATTATCACATGACATAGATAACCTTTTTGTTTAGTAATTTTGAGGAAAATTTATATAGGAAACATATGTTACCAAAAAATTCATCATTCATCCATAATCATACTATACTATACTCCCTTATAGACTTTCCAAATGTTATAATAATCTTTATATCATGGAGAAGGGAGAAAGAAATATTTTGGTGACCTCAAATTCTCTATAACGGAAAATATATCAACATGTAATAAATGGTTATATATCAAGAATAGGAGAAAAACGTTATAAGAAAAATTTATTATTAAAAAAAACATGAAAAATAAGTGTTACTCAAGAGTTGTGATATAAGGAAATGAAATCTCAACTAAACTAACGTAAAAAATAGAAAAAATGAGTTGAGTAAAGAGACATTAAATATGATTAATGGAGTATAATCATATGCACATGCTTATTATATATAAGAGTGTAGAATAAATATAAGAATAAAAATTATAAGTCAAGGCTACCAACTAAGAAATTTACTACAGAGTAGGCTTTGGATAAGAACTAGAGTACAATTTTCGGCATGGGGAAATCCCCTCATGTACCCTTGTGACTGAGATAAAACATACTATATACCATTAAAACTACAAAAAATGTGGGTTATATTCATAGTGATATATAAATGTTTTGAAAAATCTACTGGTATAGCTTATATTATCACAACAATTAGGCCTAACCATTAGGATAGGCTGTTTATATGAATACTATCCCAATAGGTTTTAAAAACCCATTGGGATAGATACATATTTTCAAATGGTTTTTAAAACTATTGGTATAGGTCGTCCCCAAATACATCGCATTATTGGGAATCCCATCTTCCCATATAGATCTAATACTGATCCCTAGTAGTAGTTGTAACACCCCAAGCTTCTAAGGTACTCTTCTCTTTGAGTAATACAGTAGCGTGTGTTGTATGCAACATCGAGTTCTAGCACACCACAACCAATCAAACTAGACGTTATGAATATTAAGACCCACTTTTTTAAACATTATAAATTTTATCTTTCAAAATGGACTTCATTTTTGGATTAGGAATATCTAAATTAGATTAGGGTGAATTTTTTGTATTTTTCTGAAAACATTCAATTTTTGATGAATAGTAAAAAACACTGAGTTATAGTTTAAAACTAAATTTTTATTTAAATAATTATTTATTTATTTTAAATTTGTTTTAGATAAAAATATATACATAATACTAATTTATTTTCAATGTAATTCATTGGAGTCAGTTTATAATAATTTTAGATATATAAATATTATATTGAACTATTCACTATCTTTTACCCACCACATAGAAGAATTTCAAAATTCACATAAAACATAATTTTACTACTTTGGTGAGTGGAATTTAAAAAGTCCAAGAGTCAAGATTGATATCAGTAAGTAAAATGTGGTTCAATGAGATGAAAATAATTTTTTGTGAATAATAACTTTTTACTTTTATTTACAACGGTTAAAAGTAAATAGGGTAATTAAGGGTAAAAATGATATTATTATTAGCCTAACACATGTTCTAATTACATTGGATAAGTATTAGTAGACCTAAAAAAACCTTAGTAATAAAATATGAACCACTTTGGTCCACTTGGTTTAGATTAGGACACTTATTTGTTTTAAAGAAGAGTTAAAAGAGTAAAAATCAAAGTTTTATAACTAAAACATTTTTAATATAGGGTTATAGATAAGATAAAATCGACTATAAATATTAATTATAAATATAAAATGATTTCATAAATAATGGTATTTTATTTATATTTTTTAGACATTAAATAATATAATTTATTTATGACAAAATGATGATGCAGTAATTACCTAATTAATGAAATATTAAAATAATTGATATTATTAATATCCAAATAAATTTAATTTGATACTTTTTATTAATTACACTAATTTTCCAGGTTAATATGACATATTAGGGTTGGTTAAATAAAATTTTTTCGATGTAATAATGCCTTTAAGAATTTAGCAAAAACAAAATACCAAATAGTGTCAAAATTGACATAAAAGAGTTTTTGAAAACAATATTATATTATTAATTGATATTGTATTCCTAAAAATCTAAGGTTCAGCCAAAAGACTTAAATAATGATAGGTGTATCATTAATGAACCACTTAGGGTTCTATAGGATGTATATACTAAGTTTATTAACCATATAATATACAAATACAAAGAGACGTGGTAAATGTCACACTATTTAACTAAGAGTTAAATCTAAAAGATAAGGGTAAAATAGTATCCCAAACTAGTATAAAATCTATTGTTCGAGTTTTTTTCGACCCATACCCACTTTATCCGTTAAATAATCTATTTTGGAGCCATTTATAAACCGAATATTATTTTATTTTAAAATAAAATTTCTCGATTTTCCTAAGGTGCCCTTCACCCATCTTATAAAAGGGAACTCCCCCTTCTTTCTAATTAACACAGTCAAATCCATTCGGATTGTCCAACCTCTTCCCAAATACCATCTCAACAGTCCTCCCTTAATTATTTAGGCCTTCCTTTAGTCATAAATCCATTCTAAGGAGCCCTTTTGATCAAATCAAAAGGAAGAACCCAAAGAACAGGTAAATATCTCACCACCTCTTTCAAGTTCAATTCTTCTTCCACTTAATTTTTCTTTTTTGTTTCCATTATAAAATAATAACTCCAGTATCATTAATATAATGTGATGTTATTATAATTATGTTACAACCAAATTCATTATTCTATCCATCCTTTGAATGACATGTCACCATACGTGAGTAATTACGGCTTACCGTCTCCACGTCGTGGTGTAATTGTTATTTAATACATTATTATTTGGATGGGTATAATAATGATGTGTAATTGAGAAAAATAATAAATATAACAAGATAATTATTCTTTATATATTATATAAAATCAAATTATATATTAGTTTAATATCAAAAGAATGATATTGTCACTCATGTGTATATACAGATTACCGTCTCCACGAACGTGATGAGATTCATTCCCCATCGTATCCATTCAAGAATAATTTTCATTTTATGATTAAAAATAATGTTTAAAGACTTGATATCATTCTATATATGAATAATATACATCCCATCCATAACAAATATGACTCGCATAATAAATAATATAAAGGAAAACGAATCAGTTAACACCCGAAATGACGATAGTTCTAAGATATTATTATCCGAGCAATGTTAAATGATCATATATGATATCATATTAATGTATATTATTCCTTTAAAATTTATGAAAAATTATTTCACCATTATACAAGAGGTTAACCCACCCTTGACCAAGGAAAAGAACACGGTTAGGGTTAATTCTACAATTTCTTCATTATCCGAGGTTTCTAACACATAATTATCTACATGGACCTTTTTATCATCCACATCCATGTCTTAAAAATGGATTTCAAAAAACTCTTACTATTTAATAGACTGCGGTTTAAAGTCATTTATACCCTTCTTTGACTTTTATAATATGTTTATAAAAGAATCTTTCCATCGTTTTCTAAACAAGGTACTTTTTAACCTTTTCAACAAATTTATGGTAAGAATGTTTTTTTAACTTATACGGTGGGTGAGGCTATTTTCTACCATTATAACATCGTTGAAGCTTACCTTACCAGATTATATGAATATTTTAAAATATAAATGTTTTCTTTTATAATTACGTGACTTTTAAATGATTTTAAAATAGAAAGAGATATTTCTATATAAGTGTTGATTTTGTCTTTGTTAACATCCTTTGATGGATTTTATGTTTGTTTGAAGTTGATTTATTATGATACAAAACATCAATATTGTATTGAAGGTTTTGTGATATGTTTGACTATGGATGTTCAATTTTTATACCATTCATGGTTTATGGTTAAATTATTGACAATTCGTATGCTGGTTTTAATACAAATGTTTATGTTATATTTCAACCTTTTTACATGTGGAATGTAGTGAACTTAGTAAGTGACGGGTGGAGCCCGCTATAGCTGCTCGATGCATCGGTAGGTCTCATGAGATAACTAGATGTAGAATTGGCTGAATCCCTTTCCCAATTTTGATATGTGGTTTTGGCCAAGGCATTAATCATTTTTAGACGTCTTGGCCGAGGCCTTGACAAAATGTTTCAAAATGTCTGGAATTATACATTCCCTCATTATGAAAATAATATTGATGGTTCATGTTGTCATTAGACTATTATAATACCCATGATTATGTTTTTTTATTGCATTATTTACTCAGTTTGTAATACTACCATAAAAGTATTCATGTTTATTATTGGTAAAGAAATGTGGTTTCAATTATTCACCATGATTAATATTAATGTTATCTTTTGCTGTATTGCTTACCCTTACTGAGCATTTGAGCTCAACCCTTTCTTATGTTTCATTTTCCCAAGATATGAAAAGGTAGTTATAAGTCACTTGCATGAATAATCTAGGAGGGGTATATGTTTCTAATAGAATAAATTCATGTTGTATTTCTTTTCATGTTGTAAAGTTTACCTTATGTATGAATCTTGTATCAAATAATACTAAACTATTCGGTCTTTCGAGACATGGTTTCCTTGAGATAATGCCAATGTTATGTAATAATGAACTGACTGTGGGTGACTAGGGTAGGGGTATTATAGTCGGTATCAGTGGATGTTTAGTACGATCCTTGGAAACTAGATTTAGATAAACTCTGATTAGAGCACATAGCCCTAAGATAAACTTTGAGGATTAATATAGAATAACTTCCTATAATTTTGGTATTGTGGGGATTTTGTGAGTTTTCTAAGAAATACATCCCTATCTGGATATGAGCCGGTAAAGGAGGCTCTGGAACAGATGTACTTAGGGGTAAAACCCGAAAACACTGCTTTGAGCTAGACTCGAATAGGAACTGGTGCACGACAATGGGCCTTGCTGCACTCTTGGTTACGACATTCCCGGGGGATATGGTTAAGATAATTCTCATTTTCTTTATAAACCATTATGAAGGGTTTATGAGTATATACTTCCTTAAAGAAAACATTTTTATCATTATAGATTATATCCATAAATAGTTCAATTTATGTTAATTGTTTTACAAGTTTAAATTTTTGTATTTCGATTCATAAACTAATCTAGTTTATGACACTGTCTAGAAATGGTTCCTAGTGGAAGGAATGGAAACCCTATCAATGCACACACTCCATGTAGGGATTTCCATCCTACTCAAGATAATTATAGTGGAGCTGGTGATGCAATTGGTTATGATCAGATAATCACCATACTGGGATAACTCACACAGGTTATGTATAATAACCTTACCTGTATGGAGTACCCTGATCCGCAGCGTAGAGGATCAATGTTAAATTGCTTCATGAGGCAAAAAAACTGATATTCAATAGGAGTATAAATCCATTAGTGGCTGAGCAATGTATAAATTATTAGAGAAAATATTCCACACTTTGGGGAGTAGAGAAAGGAAAAAAGTTGTCATGGCAGTTTACCGCCTCACGGGAGATGTTGATAAATGGCGGTCATTGATTCAAAACAAAAAGGAAGATAAAGAAGTATCAAATATGGAATGGAGGGAGTTTCAAGAAATTTTATTAGAAAAATAATTTCCTCATGACCATCAAGCGGATATGGAAATACAATTTCTAAGTCTGAGGAAAAATGAGGATGAGAATGTCACAAAGTATGAAGATAACAATACAAGGTTAGAGAGGCATGCAATAGATTATATATGTAACCCACGAAGTAAGATTGATCGTTTATTTGATGGGTTAAAACCATTTCCCGGTCGAGAATTAGTATCACAATCCTTCTCATCATACGAAGAAATTATCTCGTGTTCTATCAAGACAGAAAAGGAATTTTTGAAGTATTATGACTTTAAATCAAAGAAAGAGAAGAAGAGATCTGCTGAACACTCCGGGAAAGGAAATATGGAGACAGGGAAGAAGGAAAGAATTGAATTTCCACCCTGTGATAATTACGGAAGGAAGCACTCTATTTCCTGTCTAAGAGGAAAAGAAGTATGCTACAAATGTGGATAGAAATGACCTATTTCTGGTGATTATAAGGGGAAAAAAGATGCTACCAATGTTCAATGCTACAATTGCAGGGATATGGGACATTATGAAAATGAATCTCCTAAGCATCAGGGAAAATTACCTCAGAAAAGGCCAAGGGATCCAGGCCAAGCGTATGCAATCACTACTGTTGAGGTTGATACTCCGTAAGGCGTAGTGGATGGTAATTTAATGGTTTCCTAATGTTTTGAAAATTCATTATTTGATTCTAGATACTCGCATTGTTTCATATCTTCCTAGCTTGCAAGGAAAATTAGATATTTCCAATTTTATTTAACAAGGGAGTTATCAGTCAAAAATCCTAAGGGAAGTATCATTGCAACAATGTTTTGTGAATCGGTACTCATTAGGCACATAAATGTTCTTTATCTGCTGATCTCATCGTCATACCCAAGATTGATTTTGATATAATCATCAATATCGATTGGATTTTGGACCATGATGCGAAAATTTATTGTAAGAAGGAGGTTACGATTTTTGATGACGATGATAAAGAATAGATTATCTTTAGAGAAGAATCATCACTACCTGATTATTATTTAAATGCACCCCTAGTAGCTCAACTAAATTAAATTATTGGGGAGGAAGAGAATGAAATAACTATGGGGAAGGAAAAGAATTTTCAATTAGAGGATATACCTATTGTGAAAGAATATGTTGATGTGTTTACAAAAGATTTACCTGGACATCCTCTAGAACGATAGATTGAGTTTTCCATTGATTTAATTCCTGGATCAAGGCCCATATCAAAGACCTCTTATAAAATGGACACTGTGGAATTAGTGGAACTAAAGAATAAACTAGAGGAATTGAGTAATATGAGATTTACTCTCCCTAGTGTTTCTCTATGGAGAGCCCTTGTTATTTTTGTTAAGAAGAAAGATGGATCTATGAGGTTGTGCATTAACTACAGGGATATGAATGTTATAATGATAAAGAACAAGTATACCCTTCCTGGCAATGATGATTTATTCGACCAACTTTATGGAGCCAAATATTTTTCAAGTATTGACCTTTGATATGGATAACATAAGTTGGATGTGAAGAAGGGAGGCATTCCGAAGACATCATTTCGAACCAGGTACGGGCATTATGAGTTTACAATAATGCCTTTTGGATTAACTAATCCACCCTCTGTATTCATGGATCTAATGAATAGAGTTTTCAAGAAATATCTCGATGAATTTGTAGTGGTATTTATTGATGATATCTTGGTATACTCCAAAAGGTATGAAGCTCATGAAAATCACTTGTGCATTATCTTGAAGACTCTTAGAAGACATGAATTATATGGGATGTTTATCAAGTGTGAATTCTGGCTTCAGGAGATTTCTTTTCTTTTCCATTTTGTCTCCAAGGATGGAATCTCTATTGATCCTTCTAAGATAAGAGAAATCCAAGAATGGCCAACACCTACGAGTATAACATAGGTACGCATTTTTCAGTACTGGAAAGAGGATTTTTCCCAACACTTGTAGAAAAATGGTTCAATGAACCGTTGGTATATGTTGTCTTTCCCAACGGTTTATATAAACCGTTGGTAAAGACCTTGAAGAACTAACTTTTCCCAACAGTTTCATAAAACCTTTGGGAAAAGTGTGGAAAAACATAGTTTTCCCAACGGTTTTATGAAACCATTGGGAAAAGTGGGGAAAAACATAGTTTTCCCAATGGTTTTATGAAACCTTTGGGAAATATTGGGTTTTCCAAATGGGTTTTAAGAACCTTTGGAAAACAAATCCCCAAATACCCAAATGTAGGCAGCGGCCTCCCCATGACCCCAGAAGCCTTCTGCTCGTCTTCAGATGTGATTCCTTGGCAGAAGCACTTCCCAATCCCCACATCTTCCATCGGATCAGCATCTACCAGGTTAGACTCCTTCTATATTTTATCAAGGATATATTTCCATCTCTTATAAAGAATATCCTTCTATTCTCAACAATTTTGTTATTCCCAATTTTAGGGTTTTTGTAAAATTTTATGATTGTTCCACGAATTATGTACTCAAATCCCTATATCGGTGTATGTCCAATTAATGTTTTCATTAAAAATTTACATTTATAAGGGCATGGTGTCTCTTTATTATGTTCTAATTTTGAATATTGATAGTTTTTTTAATCTGGTTCAAATATTATAGGTTCATGTATCAGAACTAATAAGAAATGTTTTGTAATATTTTTTGATATTATTTCATGAAAATCACTCTTTCAATAAGATCATGCCAAACATGAAGATCTTGTTCATCTTAATTTTTGTACACTATGTGTATTACATAACAAGTATGTATCATATTTCTATCAAAATCTATATATATATAAAAGGACACACTGTTCACTTATCCTTTGCACAATAGAACATATGGAGTATCTTCTTGAACATCGCCAAATAGTATGTGGTCCCTAATTAGTACTTCTTCCTTCTTCATGAAACTAATTTACAGAATGTCAGATTCGTAATATTAGTGAATATTAGTTTTTCTAATATAACCATTAATCATTCTGCCTTCGACATCGTACATGTGTTATTCAATCACCTTTTTAAAACACAATGACCATTTTCACTGATTTGGGGTTCCTCAAAATGCTTGGGAAAATCAGAAAAATGCATGTATTGAATTGAGTTTCTCATATGGTTTCATGGATACAAGTTCATCTCTAAAATCATGGCTGCGTGGTTAAATTATCATGTGGACCATGAGATTATTATTCTTCACACAAATGAAGTTTTTTTCTACAACTATGTGTTTTTTTCACTTTTGATTTGGCTGAAAGGGGAGCTTTGTGGTCATTAATCATGGTTGTGGTTGGTCATTTATGATGTAAGATAGTATGACTTCATTTTACTTGATATATCCAATATTATTATTGATTTATGTTCAATTTTATTATCTTTAATAATTGATGTTATTTAATATGTTGTTATTAATGGTTGTAATAATGACGATACAGTATAAGGGTTTATATGTTGTGTATAATGGTTCACATGGTGTGTATAACGGTTGACATGGTATCAATGAACTCAAGTCAATAATTTAAGTCTTCATTATCACTAGCATATAGGAAATTGAATGATGTAAACCCATCCTCACATGATTTCTTACCTTAGATAGTGTCCAACATATGGAATACGAGCTTTTGAATTCATCAGTTAACTAGGATCATATATTCCATTTCCCCCAAGATGAGTGTACTAATATAACATTAGGGTCAACTAAATATGGTTCTCATTGTACGTTGTATATTATGTATCCTTCTTGGTTAATACTCACTTTTATGATGGTGGGGTGATTTTCACTACATCGACTAGAAGCTTATTACTTTATCGTTTACTTAAATGTATTTTCTATTAAAGTTCAATCCTATTGAATTGTTTATGAGAAAATGACTTATATAAATTCTTTTTACAGAATGGAAAAAAGTTGGATGTATGAAACCGATCGGATCTCAAGTGATTTTCAAAACAATTTGGAGAGATTTATAGATTTTTCATTTCACAATGCTTTAGATAGTGGTCGCATACACTTCCCATGTTCCAATTTTGTTGGTAGACCTTGGTTGAGCCGTGAAGAAGTCAGATACCACATAACCAAAAATCGTTTTCAAGTAAACTACTTTGTGTGGTATCACAATGGGGAGAAAATGAAATCTCAAATTGGTGATGATCGAAATGAAAAGACTGGAATGAAGAATTTGTTAGATGATCGGTTTCCATTTATTCGTCGTCATGAAAAAGAATGGATTTTTACTAAAGAAGACTTTGATATGAGAACATCTGATGCATCTAGTGAAAATGATGATATTGATAGGGTGAAAAAATTTAATGATGTTGCCACGACTCCAGTATATCGACAACGTGTTTAAATGAAAATGCTGGAATTTTTAATCTGATTGTTTCATGGGAAAACTATGTATGGGATTTCTAATACAGCAATCGATTACATTCTTACCCTCTTGAAGGATTTACTTCCAGATGATGAAGATATTCCCTCAAACCACTATATGGCATGGAAGTTAGTTGAGGAACATGGATTTTCAAGAAACAAAATTCATGCTTGCCCGAAATATTGCATTTTATTCTGGGACGAAAACTCTGAACGAAATGATTGTATTAAATGTGGCACATCCCTCTGGAAGTCAAAATCTGATGGAACACCATCCCGTATTCCACAGAAAGTAATGTGGCACTTTCCATTAATCCCCAGACTCCAGAATCTTTTTATGTCTGTTGACATATCAATAAAAATGAGATGGAATGATACCGAGAGAATGAAGACTAATGATGAGTTGGTTCATCCTGTAGATAGATTTTCCTGGCAGAGATTTGATGCTCGACATCCTGATTTTGTAGCTGACGTACGTAATGTGAGGCTGGGTCTTTCATGCGACGATTTTAATCCTTTTGGGCAGATGCTTACTTCTCACAACACATGGATAGTTTTATAAACATTTATAATCTTCCCCCATGGTTGTGTATGAAAAAACCTTTCACTTTCATGAGTATACTCATATCTGGTCCTTCTGATCCCGACATTGATATTGATGTATACATGCAACCTTTAATAAAAGAGTTGAAACTTCTTTGGTATGTGGGTGTGCGCACATACGATGCATGTTCGAAAGACATATTTCAGATGCGTGCTACGCTTATGTGGACGATCAAGGATTTTCCAGCTTATGCAATGATGTCTGGATGGAGCACGAAGGGAAAATTGTCATGCCCAGTTTTTATGAAGAATACATGATCCAGAAGACTGAAACATCGCTGTAGTTTTAGTTTTATGGGACATCGATGATTCTTGCCAAAGGATCATCCATATAGAATGAATCATAAAAGATTTGATAATACCATAGAGACAGATGATCCAACTCAACATATGTATGGAACTGACGTGCTTAATGAATTGAAAGATTTCAGTTTTTCATTCGGGAAGGGTGAAATGAAATCTGGAAAGAGAAAGAATGTTTCCACTGAAACCTGTTACAATTGGAGGAAGCGGAGTATCTTTTTTGATTTGCCTTAATGGTCAACCAATTTGTTACGTCATTTCTTAGACGTAATGCATATTGAAAAGAATATATGCGAAATGTTGCTTTCGGTTCTTCTAAATGTCAAGGGGAAGACAAAAGATGATTTACGATCTCGGCGTGACTTGGTGGATTGGGGCATCAGACCAGAATTACATCCTGTGCGTATCAGTGAAAAGAAATGGAAACTTTCATGTGCATCTAATGTGATGAAACCTACGGAAAAAAATAAATTTCTGGAAGTATTAGAGACTATTAGAGTTCTTGATGGCTATTCAAGCAACATATCTAAACCGGTCAACAGAAGAGAGTTAAAGCTAAAATCTTTTAAGACTCATGATTATCACATTCTACTGCATGAGTTGCTTCCAATAAGAATAATTTATCTTTTGTCTGATAATGTAAGGGTGGATTTTATTCGATTGTGCCATTTTTTTAGAGATCGTTGTGCTAAGAAGTTGTCCACGTCTTTCTTGGAAAAAATGTTGACAGATGCCCCATTAATTTTGTGTGGGTTGGAGAAAATATTTCCTCCATCATTTTTCACATGCATTCTGCATCTGACTATCCATATTCCCACTGAAATAATTCACAGAGGACCTGTTTCTTTCCGTAGTATGTATCCAACTGAATGAAATATGTTCACATTAAAGTCTTATGTCCAAAACAGAAATCATCCTAAAGGTTCTATCATGAACGGTTACTTGGCTCAAGAATGTATGGATTTCTGCTCGATGTATTTTTCTGGTCTTACTACAAGATTGAACAGACCAATGTGAAATGAAGAAGAACAGTATGAGAAAATTGAACCTAGTTTTCCATCACTTCTTCAAACAGGAGGAATTCCTGGATCATATATATTGAAGACATTAAGCCATGAAGAGCGGGAGATGGCACATCGCACAGTTTTGTTTAACTGTGATTTGGTCAATGACTATATCAGGTAACTAAATTGATTATGTATATCTTACATATAAATATCTATTAAACTATTCATATTTTTCATTTAAAGGTAACATAAAACAATGATAAATAGGAATCATTGTTCTTTATCTTTTAATAGGAGAGAGACTTTTCATAGCGAAGAGTTTTCTTCTTGGTTAAAATTGAAGGTATAGAAAAATTAATGTTTAAAATAATTATATCAATATTTAATTAAGTATAATAGTCATTTATATTGCATGTATTGAGTTTGTCTGCTGACTCTGTCTCTGAGGAAATAAGAGCTTTGGCTTTTGGTCATAATACCATGGTTCGGTACTGTAAATCAATTGTTATCAATGGGTACAAATTTATTGTCACTGAACGAGCAAAGAACATGAGAACACAACATGATGGTGTTATAGTTACTACCAAAAAATATTGTTATGCCAGTGCATTAGATAGTAGACCGCGATTTGAAAATGTGGGTTATTATAGAGTTGTTGAGAAAATAATAATAATGGATTATTACTCTCATGGACGAGTCACAATGATGAAATTCCATTGGTTTGATTCGATGATGAGACATGGAACATTTATTGATGATTGTGGATTTCGAGTAATTAATTTAACTCGCACTCTTGCTACCGAAGAACCATATGTGTTGGCATCAATGGCTAAACAAGTTTTTTATGTCAAAGACCAACTTCGACCTGAATTTGGTGTCATAGTTGAAGTAATTCCAAGAAATATTTTTGATGATGGTGATGACGGAATTGACTTTATCCCTAGTTCCATTGGAACCAATCCATTTATTTCTTTTGATGACTCAAATAGCTCAATTGTCAGAGTTGATTGTGAACCTGATGTTGTGGTTGAAAATATATAGAATCATTCATCCATGTTCTCAATTCTTTTGGTTCACCTCGATTTGGGTTGTTAAGGTTGGTAATATTCAAATTGATTTAGTATTGATCACAAATATGTTTTAGCTGACTTGACCGTTATGTGAATTTTCAATGTTTATAGGTTGCAGTTTTATTTGAATTTCATTTTCTAATTTGGAATTGAACTGTATTCAAACATATTCAAAGAATATTTCTAACTTGGTGAATATTAAAACTTGTATTATTCATTAAATACATTCAAGATCTTCTAAAACAATTTATAGCTGACTTGACTGTTATGTGAATTTTCAATGTTTATTGGTTGAAGTTTTATTTGAATTGAAATTTCTAATTTGGAATTGTACTATATTCAAACATAGTCAAACAATATTTCTAACATGGTGAACATTACAACTTTTATTATTTATTAAATTCATTCAAGATCTTCTAAAACAATTGATAACTGACTTGACCGTTATGTGAATTTTTAATATTTATTGCTTGCAGTTTTATTTGGATTATATTTTCTAATTTGGAATTGAACTGTATTCAAACATAGTCAAACAATATTTCTAACTTGGTGAACATTACAACTTGGATGATTTATTAAATCCATTCAAGCTCTTCTAAAAAAATTGATAGCTGACTTGACTATTATGCAAATTTTCAATGTTTATTGGTTGCAGTTTTATTTGAATTGAATTTTCTAATTTGTAATTGAACTGTATTCAAACATAGTCAAACAATATTTCTAACTTGGTGAACATTACAACTTGTATGATTTATTAAATCCATTCAAGCTCTTATAAAACAATTGATAGTTTACTTGACCATTATGTGAATTTTCAATGTTTATTGGTTGAAGTTTTATTTGAATTGCACTTTCTAATTTGGAATTGAACTGTATTCAAACATAGTCAAACAATATTTCTAACTTGGTGAACATTACAACTTTTATGATTTATTAAATCCATTCAAGCTCTTCTAAAAAAATTGATAGTTAAATTACAAATGAATCCCCCTATTCCCTCATATATTTAGTTTTTTGGGTTACACATTAGTTTTCTTTTTCTAATTAATTACATATTTGTTTTCAAAAGCAGGAAATGAAGCCAATTGAAGAGAGAAGAAGGAAAAAAATGATGGAGAAAAATCATCGAATGACGGAGTTGGGAATTCCATCATTAGTGCCTGTAGTGAGTACTTTATTTCAAATTGATATATTTAAAGAATATATAATGTAATGTGATTAATTTTTTTGTAAAAATTTTTGTATGATCCATCTATACGTTGATAGTTATTCGAGGAGGATACTAGTACTGGTCCTAGTACTCCGGCTTGTGGTACGAGGAGGGTTCATACTAGAGGTGGACGAGCAGCTACGCATACCCGACTAGAACCTTCCCCTCCCACTAACATGTCATCCTTCCCACATTCTGATCCCGGTGTTTCGTTAGGGACATACGAGATATTTAGGCCTCCCATGTTTTCGCTACCTGCTGCATCTTCTGGCCAATCATTTTCACATCCCATGATGATTCCCACTCCCCAGTCAACATCTAGTCAGACAACTATCCCATATTCTTTTCCTTCTACTTCTGTCTCTCTGAGCTTCTATATTCCATCTTCTTCGACTCCTGTTTCACCATAGGGTGTTCCATCAATTTCTGTGGATCCAGCGGCACTCAGCGATCAGACCGTCACTGGTATATTTATAGAACCCTAACAAATTTTTATAGCAATATTTATTTTCATTATAATATGTTTTAATCAAATATTTGTTTTACATTCATGACAAATACATCTACTGACAGGAAGCATGGGCGGGGGCATACACACATGCGTTCGGTGTGGAACCACTGCACACAGGTTATGGTGGATTATAATGAAGACAACCAAATGGTTGAGAAAATAGGGCAGCAATGTCGGAGTTTTTTGGTGAAGCTTTCCAAATACTCCGACATCATTCCCGTCAGCCTGCTATCGTGGAGACATTTTCCACATGAGGTCAAGGATAGAGCTTGGGTATAGATATGGTTAAAAAATATGTTCTATTTAATGCCATGAATTATTTTTGTATTTATATGAATTAATATTTTGATTTCAGCTTCGATTTAATTTTCCCAATGGCGAGGGTGCACGACCGGAATGTCTATAGGATTTAGCTGAGAATTGGAGAGCCTACAAGAATGAGTTGTATATTGGCTGGTTTTCTAGAGTTGGCACTGAGTTAGAGGCGGTACCGGTGGTGGATGATTGCCCTATAGAGCAGTATCGTCAGATGATTATTCATTGGACGAGTACCCAGTTTAAGGTATTAATAACATTTGAGTTATTTAAATAATAACTTTCATGTTTTTCATTAATAATATCTGTTATATTTTCTAATTTTATTTAGGAATCATCTGGAAAAAATAAAAAGAACATTGATGCAAAAAAATACCTCCACACACTGGGATGCACTACGATGCCTGATCATGAGAGGAAGTAGGTATGACAATTGTTTATAAGTTTTCTTTACGCCTTAGAATTTCTTTTGTTTCCTCAATTATTTAATAGTTTTCTAAATTTTTCATATAACATTAGTTTTTAATGTCATTGTAGAGGTAAATACAAAATATTGAAGGTCGTGTGCCTCGAGAAAAACTGTTTTGCTCGGGTAGACGAAAAAAGGATGGAAGTGCCGTCAACTAAGCGACTGAGCAGCAGATTGTAAGTTTTAATCTGTTGAATTTATATTTTAATATCTAGTTTTTAACTTAATGATATATTTATATTTGTAACAAGATTCTTTAGAGGCCCTCGATGGACAAGAACCAGACAATTTTGGGCCAACAGATCACTTACATCAGGTCTTGGGAGAGGAGAATTATGGCAGAGTACGCTGCCGACTTAGGATAGCCCGGACGAGGTATTTTCCATCCTTAGGTACGAGTTGTAGTGCCACCGAGCTGCAGCAATTTAGGGAACATGTAGAACAGGCTGAGAAAAGGTCCATAGAGACATCAGAATAGTCTGCTAGGGAAAACAGTGTGTTTATGAAATTTATTGAAGTTTTATATCCTAAACTTCCAGTAGAGGCCAGCCTAGGTTTTGATGAGTATGTTTCATTGATACGTTCTATATACGGTGTACCAGTTAGCAGTTCTAGTGGTGGTCAGGACGATGTCCAGCTTGAAAATGATGATGGAAATGAGTCTGATGTGGAAGAGGAGGGAGAGGAGGAGGGTGAGGTGGGTGGCAAGGGCGTGGAGGAGGGCGAGGATGAGGAGGAGGACAAGGGCGAGGAGGGCGAGGACGATGATGGGGACGAGGACGAGGGTGATGATGATGGTGATGATGGTGATGGTGATGTGGGAAAAGTTGATCCATTACATTTTTTACTGATATTACTGAGATTTGATATTTAATCTATTCTAGTTGTTGGTTTTATCTAGACTAGTAGTATAGTATTGGAGTTGAGTTATTTTTATATATTATCTGTTTATATGTATGTTGTTGTATTTTAGTGGTTGTGTGTTTGGGAAACCCCTCCCTCCTAGACCCTGGACAACCCCCCCCCACCCTCCTCCTTGGACCCCGGACAGCCCCACCGGACATCCCCCCAGACAGCCCCCACCCTCTTCCTTGGACCCCAGACAACCGCCCGAACAGCCCCCCAGACAGCCCCCCACCCTCCTCCCTGGACCCCGGACAGCCCCCCAGACAACCCCCCGGACAGCCCCCACCCTCTTCCTTGGACCTCGAACAACCCCTCGAACACCCCCAGGCAGCCCCTGGACAACCCCCCGAACAACCCCCGGACATCCCCCCACCCTCCTCCCTGGACCCCGAACAACCCCCCGGACAGCCCCCCAAACAGCCTCCCGGACAACCCCCCCACACTCTTTCTTAGTCCCCGGAAAACCCCTTGAACAGCCCCAGACAGCCCCCTGAACAGCCCCCTGGACATCCCCCCTCCTCCCTGGACCCTAGACAGCCCCCCGGACAGCCCCCCAGACAGCCCCCCATCCTCTTTGATTTCATTTAATACTAGAAAATCTATAATATATATTTTATTAATTTTCATCATGATAATCAATGTAAATAACCTTTACACATATAATCAATATCATATATTCTTGGTATGTTATAAAAGAGATGTATTTATTGGGCATGACATTGTTAGCTCGGAAATGTGATGTGTACGAGTCAAAAGGACATCATTTTAAATGAAAAACATAAACTGGCATATGGAAAACTGAACAAATGCATTCATATTGTTTCGATACATTATCACAATGATCCATGGGTCATATGTGACATGTATGAGTCAACCCCTCCTCAATCCGAGGCACGGTGTGGCCGCCACCACTCAAAGTATCTGCCTTTTGTTTCAAAAGGACGTCATTTTAATTGAAAAACATCAACTGGAATACGGAAAACCAACCAAACGCATTTGGATTGTGTCTATACTTTAGCAAAACGATCCATGGGTCATATGTGATGTGTACGAGTCAACCCCACCTCAATCCGAGGCGCGGTGTGGCCGCCATCACTCAAAGTGTCTGTCTTTTGTTTCGAAAGGAAGTCATTTTAAGTGAAAAACATCAAATGGCATATAGAAAAGTGACCAAACGCATTCGGATTGTGTCGACACTTTAGCACAACAATCCATGGGTAAAATTTGACGTGTAAGAGTCAACCCCGTCTTAATCGGAGGCACGGTGTGGCCAGAATCACTCTAAGTGGCTCTCTTTTGTTTAAAATGGACAACATTTTAAGTACATACGGAAAACCGACCAAACGCATTAGGTTTCTATTGAAACATTAGGAGAACGATCCATGGGTCATATGTGATGTGTACGAATCAACCCCACCTCAATCTAAGATGCGGTGTCGCTGACACCACTCAAAGTGTCTGCCTTCTGTTTCAAAAGGACATCATTTTAGTTGAAAAACATAAACTAGCATACGGAAAACTGACCAAACGCATTCGGATTGTGTCGATACTTTAGAACAACGATCCATGGGTCATATGTGATGTGTACGAGTCAATCCTGCCTCAATTAGAGGAGTGGTGTGGCCGCCACCACTCAAAGTGTCTATCTTTTGTTTCAAAAGGCCGTCATTTTAAGTGAAAAACATCAACTGGAATATGTAAAACCGACCAAATGCATTCGTATTGTGTCGATAATTTAGCACAACGATACATGGGTCATATGTGACGTGTAAGAGTCAACCCCTCTTTAATCAGAGGCACGGTGAGGCCAGAATCACTCTACGTGGCTCTGTTTTGTTTAAAATGGACAACATTTTAAGTATATATGGAAAACTGACCAAACGGATTCGGTTTCCATTGAAACATTAGAAGAACGATCCATGGGTCATATGTGAATGGTACAAGTCAACCCCGCCTCAATTCGAGAGACGGTGTGGCCGACGCCACTCAAAGTGTCTGCATTTTGTTTCAAAAGGACATCATTTTAACTGAAAAACATCAACTGGCATACAGAAAACTGACCAAATGCATTCATATTGTGTCGATACTTTAGTACAACGATCCATGGGTCATATGTGACGTGTACGAGTCAACCCAGCCTCAATCTGAGGTGCGGTGTGGCCGGCACCACTCAAAGTGTCTACCTTTTGTTTCAAAAGGACGTCATTTTAATTGAAAAACATCAACTGGCATACGGAAAACCGACCAAATGCATTCGGATTGTGTCGATACATTATACAATGATCCATGGGTCATATGTGACATGTATGAGTCAACCCCGCCTTAATCTGAGGTAGAGTGTGGCCGAAATCACTCTATGTGTCTCTCTTTTGCTTAAATTCAACAACATTTTAAGTATATATGGAAAACTGATCAAACGCATTCGGTTTCTGTTGAGACATTATAAGAACGATTCATGGGTCATATGTGACGTGTAAGAATCAACCCCGCCTCAATCTGAGATGTGGTGTGGCTGGAACCACTCAAAGTGTCTCTCTTCTCTTTCAAAAGGACGCCATTTTAATTGAAAAACATAAACTGGCATACGGAAAACCGAACAAACGCATTCAGATTGTGTTGATACATTAGCACAATGATCCATGGGTCATATGTAACGTGTAAGAGTCAACCCCGCCTCAATCCGAGGGGTGGTGTGGCCGCCACCACTCAAAGTGTCTGCCTTTTGTTTCAAAAGGACGTCATTTTAATTGAAAAATATCAACTGGAATATGGAAAACCAACCAAACACATTCGGATTATGTCGATACTTTAGAACGATAATCTATGGGTTATATGTGACATGTAAGAGTCAACCCAGCCTTAATCTAAGGCACGGTGTGGCCGTAATCAGTCTAAGTGGCTCTCTTTTGTTTAAAATAGACAACATTTTATGTACATAAGGAAAATCGACCAAACGCATTCGGATTCCGTTGAAACATTAGGAGAATGATCCATGGGTCATATGTGATGTGTAAAAGTCAACCCCACCTCAATACAAGGCACGTTGTGGCCGGCACCACTCAATGTGTCTGCCTTTTGTTTCAAAAGGACGTCATTTTAATTGAAAAACATCAACTGGCATATGGAAAACCGAACAAACGCATTATGATTGTGTCGATACTTTAGAACAACGATCCATGGGTCATATGTGACGTGTAAGAGTCAACCCCGCCTCAATATAAGGTGTGGTGTGGCTGCCACCACTCAAAGTGTCTTCTTTTTGTTTCAAAAGGATGTCATTTTAATTGAAAAACATCAACTGGCATACGGAAAACCGACAAACGCATTCGGATTGTGGAGATACATTAGCACAATAATCCTTGGGTCATATATGACGTGTACGAGTCAACCCCGCCTCAATACGAGGCGCGGTGTGGCCGCCATCACTCAATGTGTCTGTCTTTTGTTTCAAAAGGACGTCATTTTAAGTGAAAAAGATCAACTGGCATACGGAAAAGCGACCAAACGCACTCAGATTGTGTCGATAATTTAGTACAACAATCCATGGGTCAAATGTGACTGGTACGAGTCAACCCCATCTTAATCAGAGGCACGGTGTGGCCAGAATCACTGTAAGTGGCTCTCTTTTGATTAAAATGGACAACATTTTAAGTACATACGGAAATCCGACCAAACGCATTTGATTTCCGTTGAAAATTTAGGAGAACGATCCATGGGTCATATGTGATGTGTACGAATCAACCCTGCCTCACTCTGAGATGCTGTGTGGCCAACACCACTCAAAGTGTCTGCCGTTTGTTTCAAAAGGAAGTCATTTTAATTGAAAACATCAACTGGCATACATAAAACCAACCAAACGCATTCGAATGTTTCCGATACTTTATCACAATGATCCGTGATTCATATGTGTCGTGTTTGAGTCATCCCCGCCTCAATCCGAGGCGCGGTGTGGCCACCACCACTCATAGTTTCTATCTTTTGTTTCAAAAGGACGTTATTTTAAGTGAAAAACATCAACTGGCATACGGAAAACCGACCAAACGCATTCGGATTGTGTCGATAATTTATCACAATGATCCATGAGTCATATGGGACGTGTACGAGTCAGCCTCACCTTAATCGAAGGCACAGTGTGGCCATAATCACTCTACGTGACTCTCTTTTATTTAAAATGGACAACATTTTAAGTACATACGGAAAACTGACCAAACGCCTTCGATTTCTGTTGAAACTTTAGGAGAACGATTCATGGGTCATATGTGACGTGTACGAATCGGCCCCGCATCAATCTGAGATGCGGTGTGGCCGGAACCACTCAAAGTGTCTGCCTTTTGTTTCAAAAGGACGTCATTTTAATTGAAAAACATGAACTGACATACAGAAAACAGACCAAACGCATTTGATTTCCATTGAAACTTTAGGAGAACAATCCATGGGCTATATGTGACGTGTATGAGTCAATCCCGCCTCAATCCTAGGTGTGGTGTGTCCGGTAGCACTCCAGGTGTATGTATTTTTTTTAAAACGGACATAATTTCAGGTAAAAATATATGGTATACAAAAAACAGATCAAATTATGAATTGACTTCCGGATTCCACATATAATTGTCATCTAAATTTTCAATTGAATTCTAAATGAATTATATATGTTTATAATTACATTAAGAATTCTAATTTAATTATGGATGTGTATAGTTCCAGCATTATATGTTAAATGTGTATGAATTTGTTCTCTATATGTATGTGTTAGTTGGTTATTGCAGGTAAAATAATTGTATATGTATGTTAGTTTATTGAAGGCATAATAATTGGATTGAAAATGAGGGGGAACCCACAAAATGAGACCTGGTGAAAAAATTGGAGAGTTGCTGGTCAAATTGCAGAGCTGTTGTGCAATTTTCCCAGCATAGGCTATGCCAACGGTTTTAAACCATTGGCATAGCATTCTGTGTTCTGTTTTACCAATGGTTCATGGAACTGTTGGTAAAACACTTTTCCCAATGGTTTAGAAACCGTTGGGAAATAGGAGACATTGTGATTTTACCAACGGTTTGGGAAAACCGTTGGTAAAAACATTCCCAACGGTTTGCCCGAACCGTTGGGATAGGGTTATTTTTCTTTACCCTATCCCAGCGGTTGGAAGCCATTGGGAAAAGCTTTCCCAACAGTATCCCAAACCATTGGGATAGGGTAATTTTTCTCCACCATATCCCAATGGTTCACTATAAATTGTTGGGAAAAGCGTTCCCAAAGGATTACTTCCCTACGGTTTACAGAACCGTTGGTATAACATATACCAACGGTTCTGCATCCTTTCCCAACGGTTCTTAACCATTTGGAAATCCTCTATTTCCAGTAGTTTTTATTGGTTTAGCAGGTGATTATCGACGTTTTGTCCAGAATTTTGCCTGATTGGCTAACCCATTAACCAAGCTCACACGTAAAGGGGTTAAATTTGGGTGGATAAAAGAATGTGAAGAATGTTTTGAAGAACTGAAGAGAATATTTTTCAATTATCCTATATTGACTCTAAAATCGGGGAATGATGGGTTTGTTATTTATAGTGATGCATCGAAGAAATGACTTGGTTGTGTCCAAATGCATAATGATAGAGTTATTGCATATGCATCACAATAGCTAAAAATTCATGATCAAAACTATCCTACTCATGATCTTGAGTTAGCAGTTGTAATTTTTTCTTTGAAGATATGGAGACATTATCTTTATGGTGAAAATTGTGAGATATATACTGATCAAAAGAGTTTTAAGTATATTTTCTCATAGAAATAACTCATGATGAGGCAAAGTAGATGGCTTGAACTACTCAAGGATTATGATTTCATGATACACTACCACCCGGGGAAGGCAATTAAGGTGGAAGATGCTTTGAGTAGAAATGATAATGGAGTTTTGAACATGATGAGAGTTGAAAAGGATCCTATATATATGGATCTAGTAAAGATAGAAATGGGAATCACCATGGAAGGTGAAAATAAATACTTTTTAAAATGGTTTCCAAACCATATTTACTAGAAAGGATAAGGAATTATCCGACCAGTGATGAAGAGTTTAAAAGGAAGATTAAATATATGAATGATGGGAGATGGAGTGACTTTGTGTATGAGCACATGAGCCTTAGCCCGGTGGGTAAGGACTACGTAAGTGGATCCGAGAGACCCAGGATCAAATTCAGGCAGAGACATTATTTTAGGGTTACTGTAGTAGTACTGTAGTAGTACTGTTGCATGTACTGTAGTGGGAACTGTGAAGTACTGTATCAGGTACTGTAGTGGAAACTGTAGTGGGTACTATTTGGCATTGTAGTATCCAAGAATATACCCCCGTTTTGGCCTTTGGGCCACCTATTTGGTCCCCGAGTCCTTTAATGCCTTCGGGCCACCTAGGCCTTCAGGTCAGTAAGGCCATCAGGCCACCTCAAGGTCTTCATGCCACAAGTGCTGATGCAAACCAGACGACCTACAAAGAACAAGCTCTATAAGGAGGATGAGTATGGATCTTTCACCACTGCATAAGCTAAACAGATTTCAATAATGAGAGGGTATGGAAGCTTCCATCAGGACAAGCCTGTGCATGCACAAGAATTCTTAGCCAAACAACCATGCGAAGGTAGGAGATGATTTCATGATGATGATGCTGGGGAAGAGCAGTTACAAGTAGTTAGTCTGGTTGTATGTAATTATTGAAGCCTACAGCCAAATTAATTCCTCTATAGTCTATGGGCCGTGTAATAATTACGCCTATGGGCCTTGTAAGGGTTCCACCTCACCCCTTGAAAGGTGGATTATCAAAATCAATAAAAAATGAAGTCCTTCAGGCCATTGGAGGTGGAGTGACTTTGTGTATGATGATGGAATTTTGAAATTTGTGAAGAGACTTTGTGTTCTCGTTATACTTGATTTGAAAAGGGAATTGTTAGATGATGCTCATAGCTCCAATTTCTCTATACACCATCGGAGCACCATAATGTATAGAGATTTGAAGGATGTTTTTTGGTGGGACATCATGAATAGGGAGATTGTTGATTTTGTGTCAAGATTTATGGTTTGTCAACAAGTCAAAGCTGGAAGGCAATGGCCTGGAGGAGTATTGCAACCTCTTCCAATACCTGAGTGGAAATGGGATAATATCACAATGGACTTTGTCATGGGACTACCAAAGACTCCTAGAAGGAACAATCCAATATGGGTCATTGTTTATCATCTTACCAAGTAAGCACATTTTCATTCTATAAGACAAGATTTACCACTTGAACATCTAGAATTTCTATATATTAATGATATTGTGAGACTTTATTTAGTACCACTATCGATTGTTTCTGATTGTGATCCAATTTTTACATCAAGATTTTGGAAAAGTATTTAGAAGGCCCTTGATACTGAACTTTGTTTGAGCACAGCCTACCACCCCCAAACTAATGGATAATCAGAACAGACTATTCAAACCTTAGAAGACATGTTGAGATAATGCCCACTTGAATTTCAAGGTATGTGGGATCAATATTTACCTCTGGTAGAATTTTCCTATAACAATAGCTTCAATTCAACTATTCAGATGGCACCATATGAAGAGTTATATGAAAAGAGATGTCACACACCAACCTTTTGGGATGATGTTGGTGAAAGAAAACTCATAGGCCCCAAACTTGTGGAGGAAAGGATGGAAAAGGTGAAGGTAATCCAAAACCACATCAAAGTAACTCAAAGTAGGTAGAAGATAGATACTGATAATAGAAGGAAGGATTAGGAATTTCAAGTATGAGATCATGTTTTCTTGAAGGAATATCCATGGAAGGGTGTTATACGTTTTGGTAAGAAGGTTAAATTGAGTCCCAGGTACATCGGACCATTTGAAATCCTAGAACGAATTGGGGTTGTAGCTTACCATTTGGAAATGCTGCCAAGTCTCTCAAAAGATCAAGATGTGTTCCACGTATCACTGTTGGGAAAATACATGCCTGGCCCAATGCATGTACTCATCTATGAGGAATTATAATTGGAACCCGATCTGCCTTATTGCGAAGAGCCTATCAAAGTTCTGGATACAAGAGAACAAGTTCTGAGAAACCGTACGACTCGTCTGGTAAAACTTCAATGGAGAAACCCTAAGAAGGAAGAGGCGTCATGGGAACCTGTGGAACTTATGATTCAGAACCACCCAAGCCTTTTTATGCAGTAATACTCTAGAAATATCAAGGATTGAATTATTTGAAGGAGGGGATAACGTAACACCCCAAGCTTCCACAGTACGCTTCTCTTTGAATATTACAGTAGCGTGTCTTTTACGCAACTTCGAGTTCTAACACACCACAACCAATCAACCTAGCCGTTATGAATATTAATACCCAATTTTTGAAACTTTTTAATTTTATCTTACAAAATGGACTTCATTTTTGGATTCGGAATATCGAAATTATCTTAGGGTGGTTTTTTGGTATTTTTCTGAAAACGTTCAAAATTTGATGAATAGTGAAAAACGTTGAGTTATAGTTTAAAACTGAATTTTTATTTAAATAATTATTTATTTTATTTAAATTTATTTTAGGTCAAATTAGATACATAATACCTATATAAGTTCAATGTAATTCATTTGAGTCAGTTTATAATAATTTTAGATATATAAAAATTTTATTGAACTTTTCACCGTCTTATACACACCTCCTAGGAGAATTGGTAAATTCAAATAAAACATAATTTTACCACTTTTGTGAGTGGAATTTCAAAAATCCAAGAGACACAGTTGATATTAGTATGTAAAATGTGGTCCAATGAGATGAAAATAATTTTTGGTGAATAGTAACATTTTACTTTTATTTACCACGGTTAAAAGTAAATAGGGTAATTAAGGGTAAAAATGATATTATTATTATTCTAACACATTTTCTAAATATATTGGATAAGTATAATTTGACCAAAAAAACCTTAGTAAAAAAATATGAACCTATTTGGTCCACTGGGTTTAGATTAGGACACTTATTATTATTTTATTTAAAGAAGGGTTAAAAGAGTTAAAATCAATGTTTAATAACTAAAAAAATTTTAATATAGGGTTATACATAAGATAAATTTTACTATAAATAATTATAAGATAACTAAAAATATTTCAAACATAATTTTATTTTATTATATATTTTTTAGGCATTAAAAAAATTATTTTATTTATAACATAATGATGATGTAGTAATTATTAATTAATGAAATATTAAAATAATTGATATTATAAATATCAAAATAAATCTAATTTGATAGTGTTTATGAATTCCAATAACTTTCTAGGTTAATATGACATATTAGGGTTGGTTAAATGATTTGTTTTGAAATTATAATGCTGTTATGAATTTATCAAAAACCAAATACCAAATAGTGTCAAAATTGACATAATAGAATTTTTAAAACAAATATTATATTATTAATTGATATTATATTCCTAAAAATCTAATGTTAGAACAAAAAACATATATAATTATAGGTGTATCATTAATTAACAACTTGGGGTTCGCTTAGAACTATATAGTATGTTTATTAACCATATAATATAAAAATACACAGAGACATGGAAAATGTCAAACTATTTAACTAAGAGTTAAATCTAAAATATAAGGGTAAAATAGTGAACCAAACCTGTATAAAACCTATTGGTTGAGTTTTTTTAGAAACATACCAAAAGTATACTTTAAAGAATCCATTTTTGATCCATTAGAAACCAAATATGATTTTATTATAAAATAATATTTCTATCTTTTTCTAAAGTGCCCCTCAACCCTATTATAAAAGGGCACTCCACCTTCTTTCTAATTCACACATTCAAATACATTTGTCTTTGCCAACATAAGGCTAAATACCATCTCAATAGTCCTCTATTCATCCTAGAGTCCTTACTTTAGTCAGAAAGACAACATAAGGAGCCCTTTTGATCAAATCAAAAGGAAGAACCTGAAGAAGAGGTAAATATCTCACCACCTCTTTCAAGTTCCTTTCTTCTTCCACTTCATTTTTCTTTGTTGTTTCCATTATAAAATAACAACACCAGTATATTCTATATACTGTGATGTTATTATAATTATTGTACAACCAAATTCATTATTCTATCCATCCTTTGAATGACATGTCACCATATGAGTGTACGTACGACTTACCGTCTCCACATCGTGGTGTAATTATTATTTAATACATTAGTATTTTGATGGATATAATAATGATGTGTAATTTATGTAAATAATAAATATAACATGATAATGATTCTTTATATATGACATACCATCCAATTATATATTATTTTAATATCAAAAGAATGATATTGTCGCTCGTGCGTACGTACAGATTACTGTCTCCATAAACGCGATGAGATTCATTCCCCATCGTATCCATTCAAGACTATTTTTCATTTGATGATTAAAAATAATGTTTAAATAATTGAACTAATTCTTGATATGAATACGATACATCCCATCCAGAACAAATATGACTCAAATAAAAAATAATATAAAGGAAAATGAATCAGTTAAGACCCGAAATGACAATAATACTAAGATATTATTAACAAAGCAATGTTGAAAGATCATATATGATATCATATTAATGTATATGATTCTTGTATAATTTAATAACAATTATTTCACCATTACATAAGAGAATAACATACCCTTGACCAAAGAAACATACAAGGTAAGGGTTAATTCTACAATCTCTTCACTATCCGAGGTTGTTTATAAATAATTATCTACTGGGACCTCTTTATCATCCACATCCTTGTTTCATAAAAATGAAGTTCAAAACATTTTTACTATTTAATAGACTATGGGTTAAAGACATTCATACCCTTTTTTGACATTTATAAGATGTTTATAAATGAAACTTTCCATCATTTTCCAAACAAGGTACTTTTTAACCTTTTCGACAAATGTAAGGTAAGAATGTTTTTTTAACTTATACGGTGGGTGGGGATATTTTCCACCGTTATAACATCGTAGAATCTTCCCATACAAGCCTATAAGAATATTTTCAAATATAAATGTTTTCTTTTATAATTACATGACTTTTAAATGATTTAAAAATAAAAATAGAGATTTCAATAAATGTTTTGATTTCATCTTTTTCAACATCCTTTGATGGATTTTGAGTTTGATTGATGTAGATTTATTATGATTGAATACATCCATATTATATTGACGGTTTTGTGATATGTTTGACTGTGGAAGTGGTATTTTTATACCATTCATGGTTTATGGTTAATGTATTGACATTTCGTATGCTAGTTTTAATACAAATGTTTATGTTATATTTCAGCCTTTCCATATGAGGAATGTATTGGAATTCGTAAGTGATGGGTGGAGCCTGCTATAGCTCCTCGATGCCTCGGTAGCTCTCATGAGACAACTAGATGTGGAATTAGCCGATGCCCTTTCCCAATTTTGATATGTGGTTTTGGATGAGGCCTTAATAATATTTTGATGTCCTGGTCGAGGCCTTGACAAAATGTTTCAGAATGTCCGGCATTATACCTTCCCTCATTATGAAAATAATATTGATGGTTCATGTGGTAATTCAACTAATAGAATACCCATGATTATGTTTTATTATGGAATTATTTACTCAGTTCATATTCATGCCATAAAAGTATTCATGTTTATTATTGGTAAAGGCTTGTGGTTTCAATTATTCACGATGCTTAATATTTATGTTATATTCTGCTGTATTTCTTACCCTTACTGAGCATTTGAGCTTACCTCTTTCTTATGATTCATTTTCCCATGATATGAAGATGATAATTATGAGTGACTTGTAGGCATAATCTTGGAGGCTTGGATGTTTCTAAATGAATAAATTCTTGTTATATTTCTTATCAAGTTGTAAAGTTCAACTTATGTATGAGTCTTCTTTCCAATAATACTAAACTGATCGGTCTTTAGAGACATGATTTACCTGTGATCATGCCAATGTTATGTAAAAATGCACCAACTCTGGGTGACTAGGGTTGGTGCGTCAAACCAGTGGTACTCCACTCTCTTCTCAATTGGCCAAGCAGTAATCTATCTTTTTTAATTTCATTTTATTCTTGTTCAATATTAAATTAGTGAATTCCAAATTATTCAATTATTCTATTAGACATAAGTTTTATTTTTATTTTTGGTCTAAAACTCCATGTCATATTCTTATTTTTTGGGGAATTTTTTTTGATCTTATGATATTATTTAGGCTTTCTTATATTCGATACATGTATGTTTGGGTTAGTTCATACTAGTTTCATTCATTTTGGTTTCATTATATTAAATTTTTTTATTGTTTAATTATTGTTTGTTCAACTTCAATTTTTTAATGTTATTTTAGTCCAATATCAATATTTCTATATTAAAATTATTCAGCTACTACATCATTATGTATGGAACATACCCTAGTAGCATAAAAACATCCAAAAACATCTACAAAAAAAGTTTGGATTTTTTACATGTGGAATAATATAGAATGGATTTTATATCCCTCATATGGTTGTGTGTATACAAAAAATAAATTATTAAGTATATTATTTTATAACATATATACAACAGACATTTCAAAACAAGGAACATACACTGTATTTTATTGGTCATTAGATAATAAAATTTATTTTTATAACAAAAAATTACTAGTGAAACAATGATAGGATCAAATATTATAGGGAAGGGTCAATATGTTTTAGATTTTATTTATAAAAAAACCTAAACTAAACTAACAGGTAAAAATACTGAAAATGAAAATTTCAAGTGATGAAAATAAATTGAAACTATATAAATAGAACAATAAAATAGTTTGGATAAAAAGAGATAATTATTAATTTTAATACATAATAGTTAATTAGTTAGGGGAGAGAATATTTATACAGACCATTGAAAAATATCCCATTTAATGCAACAATATTTATCTATGTAATGTAATTTTGACGATATGCAGGTGAAGTCACCCTATTGTCACCCAACAAATTAATTAATAAATTAAATAGAAAGAATTATGTAACATAACCATTAACAATACTATATATTACCAACCCACCATATTATAAATAAACAATCATTACGTAACTCATCGCTAAAACAATAATATAAAATCACAATGACCAGAGCCAAACCAAACTACATTGAACTAAACCAAACTAAAAAATTGTGAAACAAACCTTCATAAATGAAAATTCATTAGACCAACCCAATCCAATCTAAATTAATCTAACATTACTGAAATCATCCTATCTCTAATATCTCGTAATGGATCAAAATTAACACTTAGGCAAACAGAATCAAATCAACTTGAATTGACCTGACATAAACAAAAAAATGGAACCGAACCAAACCAAATAAAAGTTAAATGTACCATGAATACCTAATTCAACACTAAATAAAATAAATAAAAATGAATTGATCACACCATAATAAAATTGAATGATACCAAACCGACATAACATGGCTTGAAAATAAATCAACTGAACCAATCAAACGTTCACACATAGAAACCTAACTAAACAAAAAAATACTATCTATATCATAATCGAACTAACTTGACCAAACCAACTAAATTTATTTTTAATGGATTTATCTAAACCATGGGGACTTGAGTAAACCTAATCTATAGTAAAATGTTTCAAAATGAACTAAAATATAATTATTTCAACTAAATTGAACCTGTTTAAAATTAATTCAATTTTAATGATAAAAAATTATCAAACTTGAAAAATCTTAAATAATACCCTTATATGCATGCACCATCCCAAACAAAATAAAAAAAACCAAACCAAAATAAAGATACCAGAACTAAACTAATTATAAATAAATAGAATGGAAAAAATTGAATAGGACTAGGATGAACCAAATTGAACCGAACCATATCATTCAAAAAAATGCAAACCAAATAGAACTAATTTGACCTTAATTAAAAAGAACCTATTTGAAACAAACTAACCCAATTTGAATGCAAATATTCCAAATTAAAAAAACTAAAATTGAAAAAAACCATATTCACTTGAAATAAAGATACAAAACCAAAACTGAATCAAACTATACTAAACCAATTAAAACATAAGTAAACTAACCTCACTGAAACAAAAAATAAATTAACTTAATTAAATTGAATTGAATTAAAAAAAATTAAGCTGAATCAAATGAACTTGAACAATACCAAATTGAAGGGGAGAGTCACTAAGAAACCTATATGAATGTCGGTTATGCGTCATCAGTTTATTCTATAAATTGAATATTATTTAAATAACACACCTTAGAATTTATATACCTTATATTTATTTTCAATTGTAATTCAATATTATTTAATTTCCTATATTTCCTAAAATATAAAAATTATAATTAGAATGTATTGATGTTGGATGTACGAAACTGATTAGATCTCAAGAAATTTTCAAAACATGTTTGATTTTATATTTTTTATTTGATAGTTATTTAGATATTTCTCCCATACACTTACCATGTCATAATTATTTTGGAATAACTTGGTTGATTCTTTAAGAAGTAATGTACCATATAACCATGTACGGTTTTCAGTAAAAATACTTTTTGTGGTATCCAAATGGGATGAAAAAGAAATCTCAAAATAATCATGATACTAATGAGAGGAATGGATTGAAGAATGAATATTATGACTAGTTTCAATTTATTCATTCTTATAAGAATGGAATGATGCTGGCCCATGAATATTTTGATATGATCACACATGATGCATGTAATGAAAATGAGGATGTTTACAGGGTGAATAAAGTTAATGATGTTGTTATGACTCCAGCATATTGGTAATGCGGTAAAATGAAATAGCTATAATTTTTAATCAGATTGTTTCATGAAAAAATCATGTATGGGATTTAAAATGAATGCATCAATTACATTCTTACCCCTTTTAAGGACTTGGTTATATAGGATGTAGATATTTACTCATATCATTAAATGCAATGGATGTTAGTTGAGGAACATTTATTTTCAAAAAATAAAATTCATGGTTTCTCGAAAAATTATAGCTTATTATGGGAGAAAAGTGTCGAAATAAATGATTGTGTAAAATGCGGAACATCCTGATGGAAGCCAAAAACGGATGGAACACCTTCTCATGTCAAACAAAAAGTAATGTGTATCTTTTTTTATCCTAAAACTCTATAATATTTTCATTTCTACTGAATTATGAATAAAAATATGATGGAATGGTACTAAGATAAATATCAACAACGATGATTTAGTTTACCCTACAGATGGATTTTCATGAAATGAATTTAATGGTCAATATCCTAATTTCAAAGAAGACATTCATAATGTGAGGTTTTCATATTTACATGGTTGTTTAAATCTATTTGGTAATATTTTTGCTTCTCACATCACATGGAATGTTTTCATTCACACTTATAACCATCCTTTATGGATTTATATGAAGAAAAAACCTTTCAATTTCTTGAGTATACTCATATCTAGACCCTATGATCCTATCAATTATACATATGTATACATGAATCCTTTAATAAATGATATGAAACACATTTGGAATATAGGTGTGAGTATATACAATTCATGTTCAAAAGATATATTTATAATGAATGTTATGCTTATGTGGATGTTGAATGATTTTTCTTCATATGTAATGTTGTTTGGAAAGAGAATGAAAGGAAACTATCATGTACTATTTGTATGAATAATAAATGATCTAGAAAGTATAAATATCATTGTAGCTTCTTTTTTATTAGATATTGATGATTCTTTCATGTGGACCTTCCATATAAGAATAATCCTCTAAGATTTAACCATTCCATGGTGCCCAAAAATCCACTTAAGTGTATGCGTAGAATTAATGTGCTTAATAAATTTCTAAATTTCAATTGTCTATTTGGTAAAGGTTGTATGTAATATTAGAAGAAGAATAATGTTTTGACTATAACCAGTTACATTTGAAAATAGAGAAGTTTCTTCTTTGAGTTTCTGTATTGGTCAACCAATTTGTTACATCATTTCATAGATCCAATTTACATTGAAAAGAATATATTTGAAATTTCTCTTTCAATTTTTCTTAATATTATGGAAAGGAAAAAGATGATTTATTATTTTAGAGTAAATTATTGTATTGAGGAATTAGACCAGAATTTCATCCTGTGTGTATTAATGGAAATAAATGGAAATTTCTGTGTGCATATTATGAGATGAAACATATAAAAAAATAAATTTCTAGAAGTAATAGAGTCTATTAATGTTCCAGATGGATATTCAATCAACATATCAAAACAGGTCAACATAAGATAGTTGAAGCTGAAATATTTGAAGACACATTATTATGACATCCTTCCGTATTAGTCAATTCCAATATAAATCTATTATATTTTATCCAATAATGTAATGGTGTTAGTTATTCAACTATGAAAATTATGTAGAGATATTTATGAAAAGACGATATCAAATTATTTATTGAAAAATATTTTTTTAGAGGAACCATTATTTTTGTGTGATAAAATAAAAGCAATTAATACTTGAACACATCATTATGGTGTTATGGTAACTTCCACGACGTACTGTTGTGTCTGTGAATCAAAAAATAGAACACAATTTGAAAATGTATCTTCTTATGGATTTGTTGATAAAATACTAATATTGGATTATTAATCTCAGGGTCATGTCACTATAATAGAATGTAATTGTTTTTATTCGATAATGATGCGTGGAACATTTATTGATGATAATGGATTTTGAGTTATTAACACGACAGACGCTCTTACTACCGATGAACCATATGTACTGGAATCAATGTTGAAACATGTTTTTATGTAAAAGTTTGTCTTTAACCCAAATTTTGAGTCATTAATGAAGAAATACCAAGACATATATTTGAAAATGGAGATGATGTAATTGACATTATCTCGACTCCCATTGGCCTCAATCCATTTATTAATTATGATAAATCCAAAAGTGAAATCGTCAGAGTTGATTGATAATCATAGTTGTGGTGGGAAATATTAAGAATCAACCTTCATTAATCTCAGTTCGTTTGGTTTATCTCGACAAGGGGCTTTATGGTTGGTATTATTCAAATAGATTTACAATTAATTACAAATATTTGGTATCCAAATTTACCTTATATTTTATATTAAATATTTATTTTTTACATTTTTATTTGAGATGGATTTTATAATATTTAATTGAACTATATTCAAACCTACCACACAAAAGAAAACACAAAAAAATAAACTGAAAAAATAAGATCAATTGAATCATACAAAATAAACTAATTATTATGAAAATTGAAACCAATGAAAACAATGACCTTTCCAAAAATGGTAAAACAACCTGACCCAAAATATGAACCAAATTACCTATGAAAATAAAAATGGTTTAATGACCTTATAAATTGAAAAAATGTACCAAATGACCTAAGATAAATAAGAATGAAAAAATAAAATAACTAATTGACCAGAATAAACCAAATGACATAACAAAACATGAATTAGAACAAATTGAAAATAAAAGAAAAATATATCTTACCCATACCAAACATGATAATTTCTCTATAGGAAAATTCCTTCTATGATGGGATATTTGTAATGGGCCCATCGCCCATTGCAAATAGTCTTTCAACAATATCTATTTTTGAAGGGATCTATTCCCCATCCCAAATATTTGATAGAAAAAATGCAGTATGATGTTTACTTGTCACAAATACCTTTAGCGCGTTGGGTATGCCACACTCTGAGAAGACTATTTTTAATAAGAATATACCCCTATTTCAAATACCCTCCTTAGTTTTTTATTATTTGTGAATAGAGTCAAATCGAATCGCATATAAACGTTCGACAGAAACATATTTACAATGAGTGTCATCAAAAATACTTTCCATTATTATTTGTTATTGGTGATGGAATTATCTATCATCGCAAATAATGTGCTTGTAGAAGGTATTTGCGATGGGGTCCATTGATAATAATATTTGTTACCACCTATGTAAGTAATAATGTTGGTTCTTTATTTGATGGGTCCCGTCACAAATAGCTCCACCCAAAATTATCTAACCTATGTACCCCGCTGATTTTTTCATTATATTCTTCTCTGAACTCTCCTCTTCTCCTCTACTGTTATATTCTCTAGCATAAAATATTTTATGTTTTTAAATTTTATAAGGGAGCAACTTTCTGGTTTTTCATCCGCTGAGAGATGTTGTTTTAATGTATTTAGTGAATGTTTATAATTTTTATTTTATTAAATTTATTTTATATTTCTAATAATTCTTATTAAATGTTAGTAATAAGATTTAAATATATTTAATTAAAATTAGTTAGTTTTATTTTGAATTATTTATTTACAATTAACAAAAATTATTTTTTATTACTAGTACTTAGTTTTAATTATAAATAATTATTTTTAATCAGAAGTATTTAGTAGTAATTACTTTTAATTAGGAGTACTTCATAATGATTAGCAATATATAGTAATAGTTAGTAAAAATTAATTAATAATTATTGGTAATTGGTAATAATTTTTGTTTATTAGTAATAATCTATGTTAATTAGTTTTAATTAGTGGTAATTAGTAATAATTAGTGTTAATTAGTGTTAATTAGTGGTAATCAGTTCTAATCAGTTATAATTAGTTGTAATTAGTAATAATTTGAGGTAATCCATAATAATTATTCGTAATTAGTTATAATTATTATATACTGATAACAAATAGAAATCAATAGTGGAAATTAGTAATAATTAGTAATAATTAGGGGAAATTAGTAATAATTTGGACTAATTAGCAGTAATTAGGGTTAATTAGAAATAATTATGGATAATTTATAGTAATTGGTGGTAATTAGCAGTAATTAGTGGTAATTACCACTAATTATCAATAATTTGTGGTAATTAAAAATAATTAGAAATAAATAAGTAAAAAATATTAATAAGTAATAAGTTAGTAAAATTTAATAATGAATAAGTATATTTTTTTAATAAATAAGTAAGCATTAGTAATAAATTAGTAACAATTACTAAAAATTTGTAGTAAATAGTTATAAATCAAAAAAAATTGTAAATATAAATATTTTATAATAAGTTGATATAAAATAGTATAAAACAAACATTGAATTTTTTTATTATAAAAAATAATTTAATAGAAAAGTGTGAAACCACAAAAAAAGTTATTATAAATTATTATAAATTAATAACATTTTCAAATAAATTTATAAAAAAAGTAAACTTATAACATTTGTATAAATTAAAAAAAAATATTTTTTATAATTTAAATTATTATTAATTACTATGAAATAATGTATATTATTATAAATTATTAGAAGTCCAAAAATGAAATAGGTTGTCAATTCTCTGGTGATGAGCAATGAAAAATTTGGACATAGTTGGCATACATTGGTTTCATCACCTAATGACTGTAAAATATATTAATTACAACTTTTTGTAAATCATGGTGTTTACATTATTCAGGTGATGAGAAATGACCAATTTATTTCCACCATGTCCAAGTTTGTGATTTGGTCAGTAGAACTGAGGCACGCAGGATGTGATGCATCGATGACAGGAGGAGGAGGAGGATGATATGTGTCAATCGAAGGAGCTACCAAATGATCAGATGATGGAGTACATGTAATAGTTATTATAAACTAGAAATATTTAGTTTTTATTAGTAGTAATGATTTTAATTAAAAGTAAATATTTTTAATTTGCAATAATTTGTTTCAATTATATGTAAGTGGGTGATATTAATAGTAATTAATTATAATTCATATATAAAACATATTAATTAATTGAACTTATTAATAATGAATAGATCATAGTAATAAGTAATAACAGGTAATAATATTTTTAATAAATAAGAATATTTAGTAAATATAATTTTTAAACCTCTATAATTAGTAAAAAAATATTATCAATTAATAAAAATTAATGGAAATCACTAGAATTTTAAAAAATTACCCTCATTAGTAAAAATTACCAGTAATTAATATAAATTAATAGTAATGCACTATAATTTTTTAAAATTAGTTTTATTAGTAAAAATTAGCGGTGATTAGTAATATTTAGTAAAAACCTATAGAAATGACTAATAATTAGTAAATGTTAGCAATAATGACTAAAAATTAGTAAAAAATATAAATGGTTTGGAAAAATTAGAAAAAATTAGCGGTAAACTTGTATAATTAGTAAAAATGAGGAATAATTAGTAAATATTAATGATAAATCACTATAAGTAGTAAAAATTATAGTAAAGTAGCATTAATTAGTAAAAATCAACAGTAAATCACTATAATATATCAAAATTATTTGTAATTACCAAAAATCAATAAAATTTAGTGGTACTTAGTAAATATTAGTATAAAAGATCATTAAACCACAATAATTAGTTATAATTAATGGTAATTGGTATAAATTAGTGGTAATAAGTTAAATTTTGTAGTATTAAGTAAAAAATAATGGTAAATCACCATAATTATTAAAAAATAGTGACAATTAGTAGAAATTAAAAATAAATTAGTAACAATTAATTTTAAATCACTATAATAGGTAAAAATTAGCAGTAATTAGGAAACAATATCCAAAAATAACTCTAATTATTAAAAATGTGTTGTAATTAATAATAATTACTAATAATTATTGTTAATTAGAACATAATAGAAAAAATCAATATTAAATTACTGTAATAAGTAATAAATTAATCTAAAATAGTAAATATTAGTGTTAAATTTGAAAAAAATTAGAGATAAATAAAAACAAGTATTCAAAATTATCAGTATTGTACAATTAATTAGTAAAAGTTCCATTTAATGTAAAATTATAGACTTTAAATTTCTATTATATCACTATAATTATTCAAAATTATTGGTAATTTGAAAACATTAATCAAAATTAGTTTTAATTAGTAATGATTAGTAAAAATGAACATTAAATTACTTTAATTATTAAAAATTAATGGTATTTAGTAAAAATTACCAATAAGCAGTAAAAGTATGTGGTAAATAAAGAAAATTGATAATATTTACATGTAAATTATAATTTTTTAATTTTTTACTCTTTTTTGTATCATCTTTATTATATAAACTTAATTATAAATATTTAATTTATTTTATATTTTTTGTAAAATATTGAACAAGGAAGTCGATAATACTATTTATTATAAGTTCACAACATGATAAATCATCACAGGAGTCTAAATAGTTCTGGAATAAATGCTATATATATTGAGGGTGTTGAAGATTTTCTATTATTTGCATCATCAAGACCAGATTTTTTTAGAAGGTGAGATTAAGTGTCCTCTACAGAAAGGTGATCTAACAAGGTTTGAAACATTTTACCTAATTGGGGGTTATATATTACATTTTGTTTTTTCAAAATATTATATTTTTTGTTATCAATATGGTGAACACAATTAATGAGACGTTACTAATAATTTGGTTCCATTTCTATAATGGTTTCAAAATTTAGTTTATATTTTGGATGGTCCGCCTTTTCAAAAAATTGATACTCTAGATGATATTGTTTTAACTCCTCAGTTGGAACCATCTCAATTTTATTAGTTATTGAAGACTGATGAGGATGGATTATTTCATGGTTGCAGTAAATGAAAATTTATAGCCACTATAAAATTTATGGCCCTTAAATCATACAATTGAATATGAAATAGCTATTTTTATCAGATATTATCTTTAGTTAAAGCACTGTTACCTGATGTAAATGTATTTCCTATAATCATGTATGAGATAAAGAGGTTGGTTCATAATTTAGGTCTTAGTTATAAAAAGTTTCACACATGTTCAAATGATTGAATCTTATATTATGGTTAAAATGAGTTATTAGTTAGTTGTCCTATATCTGGAAAATCGTGGTACAAAAAGGATCAACATGGGATGTCTAGATTGATTCTTGTAAAATAGATGAGTTATTTACCACTTACACCTATATTAAAACATTTATTTCTATCTCAGAACATAGTGTTATAGATTTCATGGCATAAAATCAATATTTCATCTAGTAAAAGATTAAATCATAATTGTGATGGTAATTTATGGAAACAATTTAAACAAGAAGATCCATCATTATCTTGGAAATCTATAAATGAGTTCTTGGGTATTTTTAATAATGGTTTTTGTACATTTGGTTCTTAAGATAATCATTATTATTATTGTACCATCCTTATTATGCTATAAAATTTACCTCCATGGATGTTGCTAAATGGACACTATATCCTTTTGACCTTATTAATTCCAGTACATCTAAAAAATAATATCAATGTTTATTTGAGTACTTTTATTGCTGGGTTAAATATATTATGGATTAATGGTCATAGTATATATGATGTAGTTTATTAAAAAAGTTTCATAATAATGATGCATTAATGAGGAAAATTAGTAAATTCCTAGCATATGGCATGTTATTTGCCTAGAGTACACATGGTCCAAAATCATTTTTTTGTATATGAGATACAACAAAGATTTTATACTCTTCAACATAAGAAAAAATTGTGTTTTCCATGTTCATCGGAGATTTAATCCCAATGATCATTCTTTTCAGAGGAACACGTATCATTTTAGAAAATGTAAAATTAATAGAGATGAACCTCCAACAATGATCTCAAGTATTGACTTAAAATCTATTGAATCTTCATTAACTCCCATAAACTTTGGACCGACTATAAACCAAAAAATATATATGTATTTGGGAAAAAACATAATTGGATAAAATGGAAATTTTTTGAGATCTTTTATATTGGATGGATTTGTTAGTCTGTCACATATTGGGTGTCGTATATAATAAAAATATATATTTTTATTATATATTATATATATTTTTAGACACACCTGGTAAGAACAATAATTATATAAAGAAAAAATTTGATCTTTCCCAAATTTAAAGGAGACCAGAACTTGAACTGTTTGATAATTTTAGATCAAAGAATTTAATGAAAAATAATGTATCTTATATTGTTTCCAAAGAAATTAGTTTATTATTTTTTAGTAGATTTGAGATTTGAGGCTTCAGGATGGTTATGTTCCCATCTTTCCTTGATATTTTAGAAATAGTCATATAATCGAATTAAAAATTCATGACTATCAAGTTATAATTAAATTACTTATAATGATTTTAATTAGAGGTCTGTCGAATTCTATGATTTAGGATGAGCTAACAGAAATATTATATTTTTTTGAGACCTTTGGGCAATGAAAACCGACAACGATGCACTAGGTAGACTATATGAATTTGTTATTTTAATTTAATGAAAATTAGAACAAAATACTTCTAGCTTTATTTTACTCAATGAAACATTTGATATTACATTTTACACATGAAGAAAAATGTGGATGGCCGATACAGTTCTTGATGGATGTAACCATATGAGAGATACATTAATAAATTGAAGAAAAGTTATGTAACAAAGCATCAGTTCAAATATCAACTGTAGAAGTTTATTTATATGAGGGAATTTCTTTTTTACCCTCGCATTATCTTAAATCTAAAATATCCCTTAAAACATAAATGAATATTCCATAATAAGGTAAATGTTGACGATGAAATAAAAAATCAATTATGTATTTTTAATCAGCCTTAACATGGCTTTGGTGGAGTTCACAAATGATTGATTTCTTATTATGTACATCACAAGACTCATACATATGTTTTTATCAACTATGAAAAAATGAAAAAATTTGTACGGTGAGTGCAACTTCCACATATTCTATAAATTTTTAAAATAAAATTATAATTTTTTTATTTTTATATTATATGATAATCATATCAAGAAACAGTTTCCACAAATCACAAAACATCGCTCGAAGAACATTGAAAAAATAATTTCCCATGATAGTTTAAAAAATTAGAAAAGTATATTTCATAAGGTTTAAAATATAAAATCAATTTATTACTTCTTATATTGACAATTGTTTTTCAAATTTTTATGCATTTCAACGTGATGATAAAATTTATAATTGATTGTGTGCATTGTGTAACCCACCATCCAAAATTGTTAAATATTATAAATAATATGTAGAGAAAGGTTTTCAATTTCATACACTTGTATATGGGGAATAAAAAAAATGAATAGTGTTTCTTGCTAGAGAGGATCTTAGCACAAATAATGTGAAGTTAAATTTTATATAATACTGGAAGAAATAATTGAACTATGTTATCTTGGAAAGAATTATTTGATGATGTTTAAATATCATTTGTTAGATACTAATATAGTATAGAATGTTCATGTATTCCATGGAATCATTGCTATTAAATACAAAATCCTTCTCGCATAAAATGAACCACTTTTATTGTCTCAATAAGAAAATAAAATTTATTATGAAAATTATTGTGTCGCTTTAAGAAGTAAAAGCATTGGTGGAGCATAATAAAAATTTTATCTCATGAAAATCTATTTATTCGAAGTAAATGTTGTTCCACTAATGTGGAAGAAACTAAATATTTTAAAGAGACAACTCCAAATTCATTTTTCTATGAAAAGATATGAATATCGATGAAGACAACCCATATTTATGGGTTTATGGTGAAAATGATGTTATTGATGTATGAAATGGATTTGAAATTCAAAGAGATTATGGAGCTAAAACTCCTCTGGAAATTAATCATACCAAGGAGGAATATGAAGATATTGACATCATCCTTTATGAAAAAGAATATGGAGATGAGGATTGAAACAATTAAATACCTATTAAAATCATATATAATATATACAATACCTATTTTAAATTATTTTATTAAAAAAGAAATTTCCTGTTTCAGATGGACAATGATCGTTTTCCAAATCAGTTTTGTGAGTTGGATGATGCTTCACTTCTTGGGGACGAGCCTAACAGTACATCTTCTGACCCTCATACTGATGGTTGTTCAATATTTTCTAAGAGGGGTTGTGGTATTGTGAAATTGATGATTGCTTACCCTATCCCCAAGTGATTTACATATATTGAGTTCAATCCACACATGTGTAGGTATGTTTAGTTATGTATTTTAGTTAGTTTTTATTAATTTTCATTAATTTATTTGTATATTAATTGTTTGATTATTTTTTTTGTTTTTTCATATCTTTTCATATATATCTATTGGAAATGGGAGTGTTATATTGTGGAATAATTTTTCTGTAGTATGGGTGATATGGGATCAGATTCCCATTGATGTTTGAGACCACATGTTTGATCATTTCATGATATATAAATAAAAAATAGTCATATTGAAATCTATTTAATTTATTACTTGATATTATTAATTATTTTTAGAGTTTATGGAATCATTTTGATGATATCATTCATGCATCTATATGGAAGGAATGAGAGGTCTATATTCTTGAGCATTTCCCTCAGTTTTTTTTACAATTTGAGGTGGACACCCATGTGGAAAAAGGGAGTCATGAATTTTGGTTAGTGATTCTACACCCACTAACCTCATTAAATCTCATCTTATGATTTCAATATATTATGTTCATATTTTATGGGAGATAATTTTAATAGAAGAGAATCATTGGGTTGATAGAATAAGGGGATATAGGACGTGACACATCGAGCTGGACATCTTATATTTAGTACACATTGGCAACATATGGATAGTAATTTTATTATTGATTTATATAACCTAAAATGTGAACTATTTATTTCATAATTATATAGGTAGTATATCATAGTGATATTAAAAAGTTAAATGATAATAATAGGATGTAAAAAGAGACTATCATTGGAGAGATTACATGTTATCATCAGTATCAAATTGTGGTTAGTATAATTTCTTTTGAGTTTTAAAATTAACTGTAAAAAATTATTTTAACCATTCAAATATTAAATTTTAATTAAAAGAGACAAATGATTCCATTAATTATAAGACATTTTATGAAATTTAGGCCATGGTTGGGGATCATACCACCAGTGTAGCATGATTTGATGACAAAACATAGATGTTGGAAACTCAGTTTTCCTTCGAGAAATGATGAGTTGTTGGTATCATCTTTTAATTGACACTTGAGAGTTATTATTGAACTATTGTAATATCATTTTATATCTATAGGGTAGTTCATGAATATTCACCACTATATTCCTCATAATATGAGGAGAAGCTGCGTGCTCAGGGTGAGCTTAGAAAGACGATGTCTAGGGAGTAGGAAGAGCTTCGTGGACTGCAACAACAATAGGAGGAGATGCGTCGATGGTAGAAGCAACATCATGAGAATATGATGGAGAATATGCAACATCTCATTCAAGATTTAGAGATGGAGTTCCTTCCACCACCTCCTCTAGATTTTCCTCACCTTTAGTGTTTTATATATTTTTTAATCACATTTATTTTGATAAAAAAATTAATGTACATATGTTTTGTCATATTTTTATTAATTATTTTATTTATAGTTATATAATGTTATTTTTTTACATTATTTTGAATATTTTTATACTTATAATTATAATTTTATTTTATATATATATATTATTTTATTTTTTGTTTTACTTATTTTGCTTTTTTATGGGTGAATCTTCCCATCGCCAAAAAAATTATATACCTAAAAATATTATTTGGAATGATGTTGTAATCACCGGAATATTTATAAATAAAATTCCCTTATGATTTAATGTTTTATTATATAATATGCTTATAGAAAACACATGAACTTTCTTTGTTTTATTATATCCAATTGGATTAAAAATATCATTAAGAATTTTTACAATTGATAATATAGCCCTTAAATAGAGATCACATGATTAGTATAAATATAAGGCTTTATAAAATAAAATTCATAAAGGCAAAAGAAGTGATGGCTTCATATAGTAGGATTGTACCCTATTAATCCCATTTATTGGAGCTTCTAAGTGAGATAGAAAATTTAGTATTTTCACTTGACCAAGAACAAGCTAGGATCCAATAACTTATGCGTGATTGAAACTATCTACGGTAGAAGTTCAAGCTCATCGAGATCAAGGCCCAAACAATGTTCATCAAATGACCCCATTAATGTCTCGCCCTTAAACACCTTACTCTTAGGGTGTAACCCAGTGTATTAAAAAGACATATATCAAGATATTAATAATAATTATATGTATATTATTTTAAATAATTAATTAATTTTCATTTTTTATTTTTAATTTATAAATTATATACATTTTGATTCATTTAAACAAAAATTTTATTTTTTGGGTAATATTCAAATTAAATTAAAAGATTTATTTTGATGAATTATTGGATTTTTAAAATAAATAGTATTTTAATAAAATTGTATCAATATGTAACGGTTAATAATTATAAACTTTTATATAATTTTAATGAAGTGAAATCTGCTTTTTATTTGGGTCAAAAAAATGTTATTTTTAAAAAATCATGCCTTTTTAAATAAATGTCAATTCTTATTTTAAAAGTGAAAAGGAACATATTTTTAAAATTATATAGATAAAATTAATATTATTTTTTAATCTTAATGTCAAAATTAGAGAATGGTTAATTTTTCATAATTTTCTAAGGTTATCCAATTTTTGGGTATAAATTAATTACCATATAAATATATAGTGTATTTTAAGACATTTAATGACCCAAAAATGATGTAATAAATACTATAATGGGTTTTATAGAATAAATATATGTTTTACACTAAATTATATGATTTTATTCTTATTTGATTAATTTTATAATGACTTTATGAATCCTCCAAAATATATAATATATTTTATGTTTTTAAATTCATTTCTTTTAAAGAGTAACTCAACTCCACATAAGCAAGGGTAATATTTAATATATTCTGACATTTTCCTAAAAAAATAATTAAAACCTCCACCTTTGGAAGAAACCTTGGGAAAAACCATGGGATGGTTTGTGGCATTGAATATTCTATATTATAGAGTCCAAAACCTAGGTTTGTGAAATATTAAATAATTAAACTCTCATTTCATATATACGCCCATAAAATCTCCCACTTATTTTCGCTAAAAATACATATAGTAAATTATTAATCTAAACTCATCTTTCTATAATTTTCCCATGTAATATCAATCTCTCAAGAAGCTCATTTTCATGTTTTTGGAACCAAACAGTCAAGTAAGGGTTATTTTCTTTCACATATCTTTTCATAGTTTCTTTATATTTTTATTCCATTATATTTTCAATTAATAAATATGGGGTATTATTTTTAACCTCCCCCATACTTGCATTATTTTTTATTAACTATTAGTAACCCTTTTATCTCTAATTAAGGCCTCCAATGTACACTCATTACCATGTCAAAATTTTGTAAGCACCCTATTCCTTTTTTAAAGCTTATTTATTATCGTATGCCATATTTTTCTAATTATATATGCATGGAATTGTCATTACATGTCACTATTACTATCCACTTATTTTACAAATTATGATAGATCCATTTCTCTCTCATCAATTCATTTTATTAACTTTTATGTGACATTGTTATACAACCGCATTTTCACCATGATTTTCCCTACCAAACCAATTTTGTAGTGAATACCATACCCATTTCATATCAAGGGTGTTAGGGTTTTTTCACATAAAACTTTTGATTGGGGAATTAAATGTATTTATTCCCCACTCCTTGATCATAGAATTTATTTATGATGAATGAATCCATGTTTTATGATCTATGCGTCACAATTAAGCATGATAATAAAATGAAAGTGATAGGTGCACTCAGAATTTTATAGCGCTCCAATGAATTGGGAAATGTTTATTATCAAGATATGTCATGTTTCTTAAAGGGTATACCTGATTACATTATGGGTATTTTTCGACCATAAATTCTTGGTGGTTTATCCTTTACCTATGTTTCTGATGAAATATTTTAAGATGTTTACCCATTTCCCATGTTATGATCATCATGTTATATCAATCCTTATTACTCATGTTACTCTATGCTTTATTGACTTTTATTCTGTAACATGTATTATTATCTTCATTTTATTCCAGGATTATTCTCTTACTAGGATTTATGGATCCCCTCTTTCTTATGTATTTTGTGAGGTTATCCAGTGTAGTTTTATGCTCAAGCAAGTCAAATAAGTTTTTAATAAAGATGTTTTAATTAATTGTAAAAGTTTTAATGCAATGTATATAATTTAAAAATACACTAGACTTATGGATCTTTTATAGTTTATTGAGTATAATATTATGTAATTAAATGATGTATTAATGTTTAACAAATAAAAGGGTTGTTACAATTGGTATCATAGGAAAAATTTAGTCATTTTTGAGATTTGAATTATAAAACTGTAGAAAAATCCTTATGGACAAGACTAAGTATAAGAAATTGTTCCAAAATTTTGGTTAGAATAATTTCATAGGGTTATAAAAAAATACAACTTTGTATAGATACTACAAGTGGACGTGGTTTTATATCATATGTACCTAGGAGTAACAACTACGACAAGGTATAAAGACTCGACCTTAAACCTTCCATAATATTGAATTAAATGAATAATTCATTTTGAGGATCTTTTCAGGTTGAGAGTTTTAGAGAATTAGGCATAACAATTAAATTACAACTTGAATATTACATGAAGAAACTACTACTCAGTATCCATTTTTTCATAAAATAAAAACACTTAAAAAGAAAATGTCTAGTTCTATGATTTTTGATAGCATGACTTTTCCTTGATCTCATCCATGACCCAATTCATCATTAAGTCTTGTGTAAAACATTTCAAAAACTTGGGGTGAGCATAAAAAGCACAGTGAGGGTTATAAAATAAATAAAGGAAACATTAACCCATCAATAAATACAAATCAATGAAACCAAAACTTTTCATTCATGACATACCTTACGAAATCATAAGATTTATTAATAACACATAGAAATCATAAATAATAAAGGTAACTTATGACATTCATAACATAATTAAATTTTAGCTATCACAGCTACATAGAGAGTCACATTTGGAATAACCATCATATTATAATCCCTAAATATTTAGGAGAAACATACACGTTTACCTCCGTCACGTTATCTAATTCATTAGAGAGATATCTCGGGCTCACCCGCCCTAAATTTATCACAGTACAACCTGTATATTTAAATAATGACAAATAACCATAACATAATACATAAAACAATCATAAAGGAAAGATAGAATATCCACATTCCAATCACAATATATCATATCAAGATATTGAAATAAAAAATGTTTTATCAAACCATTTTCATAACCATTTAAAACATTTAATAAATCAATTTTTTAATCAAAGTGGCCCATACCACATTGAAGATTTTTAATGAAATTAAAATTTTAAAACATTAATGTCCATATAAATAAATCCCAAAACCATTTTGAAAACATAGACATTTATGATAAATGTTTAGAAGAATAAATCTTTAAAACATTTAAAACGATATTTTAGTTAAAGAGTTTTTAACAAAATGAGAGACACTTGAATACAAATAATTGAGGAATAAAATTTAATCATAACTTTATAATATCATGAGAACAAAAGTATTCATGATATAATATTTAAAAGTATAGTATATATACCATATAAGAGTGAATTGGTGCATAAAAATAATGAAGTCTCAATGGGATGTAAATTGAGACCCAATCCCTTATAAAGAAGGTATCCTTTGATTAAGGATAAATCAATGACATAATTTATGTGTGAAAAATATAAATACACAAAATATAACTGTATATTAAGTGTAAAAAAAACATAGGTCATTCCCACATATTTATAGCATGACATAATCAACTAGCACAAGTTTAACCCAAATAATTAAAATTGGGTTAAGAAGTCCCCTTACAAAAATTCGACAGCCTAACGGTGTCACTTTAAAATTCAGAAAAAGAGTCTATGAGATAAAATGGGTATCTCATCACATGGAAATAAAATTTAAATCAATAAGGATATAGAAGAACATATCCAAACATAAGAAAATTTAAGTAAAATACATAACAAAAAAGAAGTATTTTAAAAAGAGGAGGGTGAAATGTTGCCTTATGGATTTGGTAACTTTAGAAACATACACCACATGAAATAAGGTTCATAAAATAAAGATTTAATTACCCATAAATTAAATTTTATTACCTAGGGAATACATTCATGGGCAGCACATACACCACATGCAATAAATAAGTTGCGAACAATGGAAATCTCACAGAATTAAAAGTGAGATAAGAAATGCCTTACAAAAATTTGGCAACATAATGGCGCCAGTTAAAAAATCATAAAATGAATTGATGAGAGTAATAGGGAGTCTCAAATAATGTGAAAATAAAAATTACAGTATATTGAATATAAAATAACATCCTCCAACATAAGATCATGGAGCATACGACAAATGATGTAAAATAGAGTACCTGAAAAGAAAGAGAGAGGTCGGATCCCTTATCTCGTGTCCGACTTGACTCAATCGTTATTTAATCTCATGAATAATAAAATAAAGTTTATTTATACTTGATTAATAACCTTTTTCATGTTAATTATTCCTTTTATATCACTTATTACCATGTTATATACATTATTTAATCATTAAAGTCAATAACGTTCATTTTGTCGATATTTGGTACTTGAGTAAAAATGAACAACTTACATTTACATGTTTTCCATGTGGTCAAAGTTTCATTATATCCAGAATGATATCCATGATTTGGATATCATATATATCATATATATCCAGTATATAAATGTTTTTTTAATAGTACATAACATTTAGAGGTATGAAATAAAATGCACCGTTCAGGGAGACGGTAAGCCGTACGTACGCATGAACACTACTTTCATTTATATTTCTTATTTTAATGGAAATAAAACATAATTATGCATTGGTATATTATAATTCAAGTATAATATCATATATAATATCATTAAAAACATCCTTTATACATCCCACATAAGGCATTAACGAGTCACATCACTTTGAGGGGGCGGTAGTCCGCGCTTCCTAAAATGAGATTATCGTATTACCCACTATGGAAACCATTAAGACATTCTATAAATGGATAATACATAAGAATAAAGAAAACTTAAACATAATATATATAATATATAAATACAGAGCCATCATAATTGCCACCATGAGAGGTAGTTGGAGATATTTGAACAATCATCGTTTCATGAGGCGTTAGTTTTCCATCTACAGAAACATTATGTTCTTCATCCATTAGATGGAGGTGTGTGTAAGTGCAGTTTGAATAATTCTCATAAAAAAATCATAGTATATTTAGTATACTGGTGTTGTTACAAAAGAAAGTAATAAAAAGATTTTAGGGGTTGGGGAAGTAAAAAAAAAAGAAAACAATTTAAGTGAAACTGTTCCCTTTAATTTGGGTAACTCCATTTGGTTTGAACCAAAGGACTTCTAGAAGTTCCTTCTTCCTAAGGTAAGGCTTATAAGAGGAGGAGTGGGATGTTGAGAGATTAATTGGGTGGAGTTTGGAGGATCCAAATGGCTTGAGAGGTGTGAGAAATTGGTTAGAAGTGGTATCCTTTTATAAGGGGGAGGAGGGGCTCTTTAGGAAAGTGTGAAACAATTATTTTATTATATATTGATATTTGGTTTCTAATGGTTCGAAAATCATTATATTCGAATATAAGATGATTCATGGCTGAAATAAAATCATCCAATCAGAATGGGACATGTTTTGGACAATATTTTAATCATTTTAATCTTATTTATTTAAATAATTTATTTACGAGGTAAATACTGCACCATTATTGTGACATTAATGATTTAATAGATTAGATGTATAAAAATTATAAAAAAATAAAATAATTTAGGATGTCTCTTTATCATTCCAATTAATAATTATAGAAAAAAAATAATTTACATAACTCCTAAAAATTAATTTACTAAAAGATATTTTCTTTTGTCATATTTTCCTTTACTTTAAGTTAATTAATCTAAATTGTCATTATCACTCCCATGTGGATCAAAGGGGTCCCAAAATAGACCCAAATATTCCCATGGTGGTTAATGAATCACCCAATAAGGTTAAGGCAAGTGTTAAGGTAATTTTGAATTATTATAATATTTTTTTAACCTTAAATTACCCTATTTACCTTCAATCGCGGTAAATAAAAGTCAAAAGTTACTATTCACCAAAAAATATTTTCATCTTAATGAACCACATTTTACTTCTTGATAACAACCATGTATGTCGGATTTTTGAAATTAAATTAACAGAAGTGGTAAAATTTCATTTAAATGAAAAAGTCAGTTTTTTTAACTACCACTAAGTGGTTTCACTATTCATCAAAAATTGAAGTCTTTCAGAAAAATAAAAAAAATTGAGCCTAATCTATAATTGATATTTTGAATTAAAAAATGATTTCTAATTTTAAAAATTCAATACATATAAGTCTCATTAATTAATTTTAAAATTAATTCCTGTCATCAAAACAAATAGCGTGTTTTTAAGAAATAATAACTATCAAAAGATTGATACTTGTTTATGTCCAATTTCAAAGTGAATTTATACCAATGACCAAAATTGGATTTAATGGTTAAAATATATTTAAATTTCACTTTAAAACCAATTAAAAAAATAATCTAGCCATATAAATAAATTTTATTAAAAGGCACTTTTCAATTAAAATATAATATTTTTCAGTATTCATTATAAAATGAACTTTTTCCGAAAAAATCCAAAAAATTGACCCAAAGTAAATTTTAATGTACCCATTCTAAAGAAGGATTTTATTTGGTCATATAGAATGTACTAATGTGACAAAAACTATATTTAAATAGGGTTCTCCATTAAAAGGCGGTAAATCAACCTTTTAATGTAAATTATGCTTAAAATTAGATTCATTCACATTTTAAGCCTCTAACATTTATTGGATAAAAGTAATTACATTTAACAAACATGTATAATCATATTTTATTTATTTTTTTTCATTCCCACAAATACAATGGCTAGGAGTTAACGACCATTTAAAATAATAATATTATATTATTAGTGTGCAACGTAAGATTTCCCAGAAATCCATTGTTGCGTATCAGGTATGCTATCAAACATAGAAACCCCTTTAAAGTAAAATTAATATTTAATTCAAAAATATTAATAAATATGAAAATTTAATATTCTTTATTTTCTTGTGATGTAACATCCTTCCCCCCTTTTGGAAATTGTGTTCTCGCAATTTTAAAAATTGGGCTCAGGAACTTCATTGAAAGTCCCACATCGGAAAAAGGGTCAGAAAAACTATCACTTTCAAAGAAATAAATAGAAGCACAAAGGTCATCTGAGATAACCCATACTAGGAATCCATGTAGAAAAACATGGATATGGAAGGGGAAAGAAAGGGTCATGTTCTAATAGAGAGTGACAGAAAACAAGATTAAGAGAATGTCAACCACTAGAAAATCACACACTTATGATCTGTGTAAATGATATTTGATTACCCAGTAGGAAACGTAAACCAACAAAGTTTTTGTTTTACTTTCCTTTTCATAATTTTGAGGAATTCATCATCTACATAGAATAAAAACATAAGGAAATATACTTACCTTCAAGTAGAGTTTCATCTTTTAATAAGTTTCTACCAAAACTAATCATTTCTCTAAACTATGAGCATTCCAAAAGACTTGGTAACCTCAAAACCACAAGAATCATCTTCTAGAGAATCGCATAATCCACAAAAGGAGAACTATCTATTTCCCTTGTCTTTAGACATGAACTAAAACCTAAATTGTTAGTGTGAGATCATATAATACCCAAAAGGATAATCTTTTACAAGAAGAAAAACTATTCTAAATCTCCAAAATTTGTCTAACAAAACCCAAAGGTCAACAAATACCATTAAATAATCAATTGTCCCTAAAATTCTTCAAAAGTATTCCAAACTGTGATTGTAACCCAAATCTCACAAAAATTTAATTACATATACTTCCAAGATACATCTTAACATTTATCTCCAAGTGACACCAGATACTCATAAAATCTCGTATTGAAAAGTAATTAACCTAATCACATATTCTCCATGATAGGTTAATCATTTTCATAAATAAAAAAAATCATCATGTGTCCATAATAAAATCATAGATTCTTCCAAACTAAATTTTCACCCATTATTCAACAATTTAATTCCCAAAGTATTCTATATTCCTTAGGCATATAGTGTTTCCTCAAAAGAGAGAACTTCTTCTGTAACAACCTTTATCACTTAATCACTAAATCATTTTTCTATACAATTTATATCCATTTGATAAAACATAAGTTCCAAAAGAAGATATTCTTATTCTATAAAATCATTTTACTAAAATAATAAGTCATACTAACTAGGGACTTCAAGTAGGATAGTGGTAGGTGATGCGCCCTTATCACCCTTCGGTTGTCGGATCGATTTTGGTAGCCTTACCAGATGCGACGGGTTGTCACCCATCCTACAGGTTGTCTTTTTTATAAAACTCAAAGATAACCCTAACATGTTTTAACCATAATGGTATACTTGTACTTATCATTTTCTTCCAAATTAATTTTTATTTCAACATCTTAATTCTTGAAGTCTTATTTCACCACCATATGATAAAATAAAACAATCCCCAAAATGAAGAACATCATACCATGACCATGGTGTCCATTTGGTTTCACTATCATCTTGTTCACATAGGTAGAAGGTCCATTAATTTCAAAAATGATTTATAGATCCTTAAAAATAATTTACTTCCTCCATAAAAATACACCTTGTACAATATGGGTCATATGGGTGTTCACAGAAAAACGATTTTGGAAAATAATCATGTATGACATATAATTTCAAAATATCTGATAAAACATCATTTCTATAAAACAGCCGAATTGAATTTGAGATGAAACATTCAATTAAAGGTAATTTTAAAATACCATAAGTATGTGCTGAGAGACTATATTTTAAAACCAAATATAAATAGGTTTCGCAAGGGTCTCCTTCTTCAACACCTTTTTTAAAATCATAATCTGCTTCAAAATCTTGTGATAAGGTAAAATATTTGAAAATTCCTTAATAATATTTACCTTTCTTGAAAATATGAGAATATTGTGAAAATATTATTTTTTTTAATACAACCCATGATCCAAGATGATAATGAGGTATAGTGGAGGTGTTTGATTTCTCAAAGAGCTGCTTGTAAGTGAGTTTTATGCTAGAAAATGTTTCACAATCATCTAAACATGACTTTTCAATAATTATTGCATGTATGTGATCAGGAAGAGATAAAAATGTCATTTGAGATCCTCCTCCTTCCATTTGTAACTGACTTTACATGATCTGAAAAGTTATAAAACAATGATTTAACTGAAATAATAGACAAAGGAACTAACCATGTGTCTAATGAAAACTCCTAATCCCTAAAGTTGTCTAAACCGACCTCTTATACCAACTATAAGGACCCATCATTAAACCTTACATAATATTGAATTAAATTAATAAATCACGTTAAGGATAATTTCCGATTTAGAGTTTTAGAGAATTAGGCATAACAATTACATTATAACTTGAATATTACATGTAGAAACTACCACTTAGTATCCATTTTTTTCATAAAAGAATAACACTTAAAAAGAAACATGTATAGTTCCATGTTTTTAGATAGCATGACTTTTCATTGATCCCATCCTTGACTGAATTCAACTTTAAGTCCTTTGGAAAACATTTCAAAAACTTGGGGTGAGAATAAAAATCCCAGTGAGGGTTATAAAATAAATAAAGGAAACATTAACCCAGTAATAAATACAAATCAATGAAACCAATACTTTTCATTCATAACATACCTTACGAAATCATAATATTTATGAATAACACACAGAAATAATAAATCGTAAAGGTAACATATGACATTAATATCATACATACATTGTAGTTTTCATAGATACATAGGGAGTCACATTTGGAATACCCATCACAGTATATTCCCTAAATCTCTTATGAGAAACATACACGTTTACCTCCGTCATGTTACCCAATGCATTGGAGAGCTCTCTCGGGTTCACCCACACTAGGTTTATCAAAAAACCACCCGTATACGTAAAAAATGACCAATAACCATAACATAACACATAAAACAAGCATAAAGTAATGATAACATTTCCACATTACAATCACAATATATCATATCAAGATATTGAAATAAACAATGTTTCATCAAACCATTTTCATAACCATTTAAAACATTTCATAAATAGATTTTTAATTCAAAGTGTCCCATACCACATTGAATATTTTAAAGAAATTAACATTTTAAAACATTAATTTCCCTATAAATAAATCCCAAAATCATTTTTAAAACATGTACATTGATGATAAATATTAAGAAGAATAAATCTTTAAAACATTTAAAACGATATTTTAGAAAAAGAGTTTTTTACAAAATGAGATATGCTTGAATACAAATAAATGAGGAATAAAATTTAATCATAAAATTATAACATCATGAAAATAAAAGGATTCATGATATAATATTTCAAAGGATAGTATATACACTATATAAGTGTGAATTATTTCATAAAAATAATGAAGTCTCGATGGGATGTTAATTGAGACGCAATCACTTATAAAGATGGTATCCTTAGATTAAGGATAAAAATCAATGAAATAATTTATGTGTGACAAATATAAATATACCCAATATATGTGGAAATTAATTGTAAAACAATAATAGGTCATTCACACATATTTATATCACTACGTAATCAACAAGTAGAAGTTTAACCCAAAGAATTGAAATTGGGTTAAGAAGTCCCTTTACAAAAATTCGACTGCCTAACGACATCACATTAAAACTCATAAAATTAGTTTATGATATAAAAAGGGTATCTCAACACATGTACATAAAATTTACATCAATAAGGATATATAAGAACATATTCCAACATAAGAAGATGTAAATTAAAAGACATAACAAAAAGAAGTCTTTTAAAAAGAGGAGGGTGAAAGACTCCCTTACCGATTTGGTAACTTTCGAAACATACACCACATGAAAGAAGGATCATAAAATGAAGATGTAATTAACCATAAATTAAAGTGTATTACATAGGGAATAAATTCATGTGAAGTATATACACCACATGTAATAAATAAGTGTCGAACAATGGAAATCTCACGGAATTGAAAGTGAGATAAGAAATCCCATATGAAAATTTGGAAACCTAATGGCGCCACTTAAAAATTCTTAAAATAAATTGATGAGAGTAATAGGGGGTCTCTAATAATGTGAAAATACAAATTACAGTATGTTTAATATAAAATAACATCCTCCAACATAAGAACATGGAGCATAGAAGAAATTACATCAAAGAGAATACTTGAAAAGAAAGAGAGAGGTCAGATCCCTTACCTCATGCCCGACTTGACTCGACCATTCTTTAGTCTCTTGAATAATAAACTAAAGTTAATTTCTACTTTCATAATATCCTTTTTAATGTTTATTATTCCTTTTATATCACATAGTACCATGTTATAAACATTATTCAATCATTTATGTTAATAACGTTCATTTTGTCGATATTTGGTACTTGAGTAAAAATGAACAAATTATATTTACATGTTGGCCATGTGGTCAAAGGATAATTATATAATGAATGATATTAAGTATTTTGATATCATATATGTCCAGTATATTCCAGTTTTTATAATAGTACATAACATTTAGAGGTAAGAAATGAATTGCATCGTTCATGGAGACGGTAAACCGTACGTACGCATGAACGCTACATTCATTTATATTTCTTATTTTATTAGAAATAAAACATAATTATACATAGGTGTATTATAATTCCATTATAATATCATATATAATATCATTAACACTATCCTTTATAAATCCCACATAAGGCATTAACGAGTCACATCACTTTGAGGGGGTGGTAGTCCACGTTTTCTCAAATGAGATTATCGTATTTACCCACTATAGAAACCATAAAGGAATTATATAAATGGAAAATAAAGAATCATAAAGAAAACATAAACATAATATATATCATATATAAATACAGTTCCATCATAATGGCCACCATGAGAGGCGGTTAGAGATATTTAAACATTCATCGTTTCGTGAGGCGTTAGTTTTCCATCCACAGAAACATTATGTTCTTCATCCATTAGATGGTGGTGTGTGTTAGTGTTTTTTGAATAATTCTAATAACAACATCCTAGTATATTGGTGATACCGGTGTTGTTACAAAATAAATTAATAAAAAGAGTTTAGGGGTTGGAGAAGTAAAATAAAAAAACAATTTAAGAGAAATTGTTACCTTCAATTTGGGTAACTCCCTTTGGTTTGAACCAAAGGACTTATTGAAGTGCCTTATGACTAAGTTAAGGCGTCTAAAAGTAGGATAAGGATATTTTGAGCTTAATTTAGTAGATTTTGGACGATCCAAATGGATTGATAGGTGTGAGGAATTGGTTAGAAGTGGTCTCATTTTATAAGGGGGAGGAGGGGCTCTTTAGGAAAGTGTGAAACTATTAAATTATTATATAATGATATTCGTTTTCTAATGGACCAAAAATCATTATATTTAAATATAAGATGAGTCAAGGTCTAAAGAAAACATCCAATCAGAATTGGACATGTTTTGGGTAATATTTTAATCATTATAATCTTATTTATTTAAATCATTTATTAATGAGGTAAATACTGCATAATTATTGTGTCATTAATAATTTAATTTATTAAATGTATAAAAATTATAAAAAAACTACATTCATGTAGGAAATACTTATATCTTTCCAATTAATATTTATAGACTAAAAAATAATTTATATAACCCATTTTAAAAATTAATTTACTAAAAGATATTTTCTTTTGTCATATTTTCCTTTACTTTAAGTTAATTAATCTAAATTGTCATTATCACTCCCATGTGGATCAAAAGGGTCCCAAAATAGACCCAAAGATGCCCATGGTCGTTAATGACTCATCCAATAATGTTATTACAAGTTTTAAGAAAATTTTGAATTATTATAATATTCTTTTAACCTTGAATTTCCCTATTTACCTTTAACCGCGGTAAATAAAAGTCAAAAGTTATTATTCACCAAAAATTATTTTCATCTTAATGAACCAAATTTTACTTCTTTATAACAACCATGTATGTTGGGTTTTTGAAATTCAATTCACAAAATTGGTAAAATTTCATTGAAATGAAAAATTTAGTTTTTTTAACTATTACGAAGTGGTTTCACTCTTCATCAAAAAATGAAGTCTTTCGAAAAAATACCAAAAATTCAGCCTAAGCTATATATGATATTATGAATTCAAAAATGATTTATATTTTTACAAATTCAATACATAGATGTGTCATTAATTTATTTTAAAATTAATTCTCATTATCAAAATAAATAACGTGTTTTTAAGAAACAATAACTATCAAAAGATTGATACTTGTTTATGTCTAATTTCAAAGTGAAATTTATACCAATGACCAAAATTAGATTAAATGGTAAAAATATATTTTAATTTAAATTTAAAAAAATTAAAACGATAATCTAACAATATAAATAAATTATATTAAAATGCACTTTTAAATTAAAATACAATATTTTTCCCTATTCATTAAAAAATGACCTTTTTCCGAAAAATTCCAAAATTTTACACAAAGTAAATTTTGATGTCCCAATTATAAAGAAGGATTTTATTTGGTCATATAGAATGTATTAAAGTGACCAAAACAATATTTAAAAAGGGTTTTCCATTAAAAGGCTGTAAATCGACCTTTTAATGTAAATTATGCTTAAAATTAGATTCATTCACATTTTAAGACTATAAAATTTATTGGATAAAATTAATTACATTTAAGAAACATGTATAATCATATTGAATTTAGTTTTGTTCATTCACAACAATACAATAGTTAGGAGTTAACGACCAATTAAAATAATAATATTATATTATTAGTGTGCAACATAAGATTTCCATGAAATCCATTGTTGCGTATCGGGTACGCTATCGAACATAGAAACCCCCTTAAAGTAAAATTAATATTTAATTCACAAATATTAATAAATATGAAAATTTCATATTCTTTATTTTCCTGGGATGTTACCCAAGGTGTTCCGGGCCTAACTCGAGGTAACCTGGTACACAACAATGGTCTTTACTACACACATAGTTTGAAACTCCTAGGTGATATGCATTTGTAATTCATAATCTCATTGTTAACCAATATTAATGGAGTAAAAAAATGTACATAAGAGTAAATGTTTGGAAATAGATCATGGATAACAAGGAATAATGTTTAAGAATCCATATGTTAAGTAAATTAATGTGCGTTATAAGCTACCCATTTAATGTCATTAAATTCCCATTTATGTGTTTCAAATTATAATATACTCAACCTTAATTTTTATTTTATTATAGAAAATTTCTAGTAATATTAGTAATCTGGTAAACAATAAATGTGTAGAGCAATATCATGGCTTCCCTAATGAGATTCCCAACACTATGGGAGAAAGAATCACACACTTCATATCGATACTCTCTCAGATGACTTGAGTTATAAATAGAAAACTTGATTATGGGGAGCATCAAAACACCACTAATCGAGAAACATCCACCATCAATAGATTCATGAATCAATGGCCTCCTACTTTTTATGGGCCATATGATACCTTATTCAGAAAATATTGGATGAACCCCAATGAAAATAACCTCTACATCCATCAATGTTTTGAAAAAGTGACGATTCTAATAACTATTTATCCTATAGAAGGTGAAGCAAATAAGTGGTGGGAACAGATTATAAATATGAAGCTTGACTAAGAGATCAAAGAAATGGTGTGGGAGGATTTCTAGAAAAAAATAGATAAAGATTTTCCTCACATTGTTCATATTAAAATGGAATGGGATTTGATTTCCTCAAGAAAAAATGTGACGAATCATTCAGGGTTTATGAGAAAAACCTAACATGGCTCTCAAGATATGCCTCTGTCTTTGTCGTTACCCCCATGTTCTTGGTTTACAGATTATTTGGAGGGATGAAACATAGTATATGGAAAGACCTGGCATTCTTTGATATTGGTAGCTATGTGGAAATTGTCTGATGTTCCCTAAAATTCAAAATTGAGATCAGTGAATCTTAGGGGTGTCATGGGGATAAGAATAAGAAAGTGGAGACCAATTTGGGAAGTTTGATAGAGAGATATAATGGTTCAGAGAAATTTCAACACCCTACTGTCCAATGATCTGAAAAGATGAACCTTATAAATTTCAAGAAGTGTATGAATAAATTCATTAGGTGTGGGAAGGAAGGTCACCAAGATAGTGATTGACGGCAGAAGAAACCTACTGGTGTGATGGAGGAAAATAAATATTTTGTGAACTCTCAATATATTTTTCATTGCAATAACTACAAGAAACCATGGAACTTTGAAAATAATGCACTATAATAAGGGTTTTCAGAGACAACAAACAACCACCAAGGAATAAAATGCGAGATTTTTCCATAACTATCACCGAAGTGAATCCTAAAAATGAAGTGGTGACAAGTACAGTAGTTATTCATTCAAGAATAGTGAAGGTAAAATTTGATTATGGTCTTATGTGTTCATTCATATCATGAAAACATTTTAGAACTGTCAAAAAACTACCACAAATCATTGAAGTAGAGTTGTTGATGAAAATGAAAAATGGGAAAATTAGTGCCTCCCAAGTATATAACTCCTCCCCTATCAAATTTTGTGGGATGAACTTCCTATAGATCCTTTCCATACTATTATTTGTTTAATTTGATGTAATTATGGGAATGGGTTGTATTTCCATGTATATAGCCAACATAAATTACCATTAGAAGGAAATCACTCCCCTTATTGAAAATCAACCCCTGATTCTATACAAGTGCAAGAAAAAGAATGAATCATATTTATCACCATCATCTCAACAATGGATATTAGTTCCCTATGATAAATTCTATATAGCTTAAATGATTTAATCTATGGAAATAATCATCCTTGAAGACATTCCCATGGTGAGGGAATACATAGATGTATTTCGTGAGGAATTTTCTGGTCATCCACCTAGTTGAGATGTTACATTTTCAATTGAGATTGTACCTGGTATTTTACAATTACCCAATAATCCATATATAATGGGTTTTTGTAGTACTTGAGAAGCTATGGAAACAACCATAGGAGAATCTGGATAAATTTTTCTTCCACCCAAGTGCATCACTATGGGGTACACTAGTCCTCCTCATCAAGAAGATGGATTGGTCAATTCACCTTTTTATCAATTATTACGAGCTAAAAATGATTATATTAAAGTGAAGGAATCCTCTTCCTCAGAGTTATGCCTTGTTCCTTCAGCTATGTGGACCACAACACTTCTCTAATGTGGATTTTCAATCAGGATATTACCATGTTAGGGTGAAGAATGAGTATATCCCCAAGACTTAATTTCATACAAGGTATGGGAACTATGAGTTCATAGTGATTCTTTTTAGACTTACTAATGCTCTAAAATTCTTCATGGACCTAATAAATAGAGTCTTTAGGTATTACCTCAACAAATTTATGGTAGTATTTATATATGATATTCTAATATACTCCAAAATCTAGGAGGATCATGAGGAGCATTTAAACATTTATCTAAATACCTTAATAAAGGAGAATATTTAGGAAAAGTACAAAACATGTAAGTTATGGTTGAAGGAAGTATCATTCATGGGGAATATCATCACAACCAATGGGATATCTATGGATTCCTCAATGGGTGAATCAATTTGAATATGGAAGAAGCTAAAATATGTGATAGATATCTATAGTTTCATTGGGGTTAGATAGATATTATTTCTAATTTGTGAGAAATTTATTATGACTATCAAACCCTCTTACCAAGATAAATCATAAGGGTATAATGTGTTCTTGGAATGATGAATGTGAAGATAACATCATGTAGTGAAAAAAAAGTCTCATCACTACACCCATCCTAACACTACCCATAATTAGAGATCTTTTCACGGTATTTAGTGATGATTCGAAGAAGGGACTAGGCTGTGTGTTGATGCAAAATGAGAATGTCATTGCCTATGCCTAAATGAAGTTTAAAGTTCATGAAAAAAACTACCCAACACATGATATGGAGTCTGCAGTTGTGATTTTCACTTTAAAAAATTGGCAACATTATCTCTTTGGGGAGAAGTGTTAAATATATACAGATAACAAAATTTTCTATTATATATTCACATATAAAGATCTGAATATCCCCCAATTAATATGGTTAGAGTTGATCATAGACCATGACATCTCAGTCCACTATAATCTTGGGGAAGTGAATAAAGTGGAAGATGCTATAAGAAGAAAGGATCTAAAAAATATATCATTTATAAGAATTGAGATGGACTTGATCTTTATAGATTTGGAAAGTATCATTATAGATTTGAAAAGGATAGACATCAGAATAATAAAATAACACCATCAATCCTTTCAACAATGATTTCTCAACCATATCTTATAGAAAAGTTAAATAATTATCAAAGATTTTATATGGGAATTCAGAAGAATGTGGAAGCTATAATTAAATGGTAATCCTCATATTTCAATGTTAATGATGAAGGTGTTGTGATATTTGGGTCATGACTATGTGTACCATCAAATCCAGAGATAAAGAAGTAGTTGTTGAATGAAGCAAATAGCTCAACCTTCTCCATCCACCTAGGAAGAAACAAGATATATCGAGAACTCCAAGAACACTATTGGTGGAAAAATATGAAGAAGGATATCACAGAATATAAATCAGGATGTCTTGTATGTCAGCAAGTGAATGTGGAGAGGAAAAAATATAAGGCGATGATGCAATATTTACCCATTTCTACATGAAATTGAGAAATAATCACCATGAAATTTTCACTGATCTTATAAATAAAATAAGAAAGATAAAAGATATACGCGTTTTTGTGGATCATATTACAAAGACATCACACTTCATTGAGATATTAGAGGAATTCTCACTAGATCTACTTGCATGGATATACATCCGGGAAGTGGCCAATCCTCATGGAGTACCGCTATCAATTATATCTGATCAAGATCTATTAATCACTTATATGTTCTAGAAAAAACTCTATAATGATCTAAATAATGAGTTGAACTTCCACACGACTTATCACCCTCAAACTAATGGCCAGTTTGAGTGGACTATCCATACACTTGGGGATATTTTGATAGCATGTTCAATGGAATTCAATGGATGATGGGATCAATATCTACCTCTTGTTGAGTTCTCTTAAAACAAAAGTTTCCACTCAAGCATTGAAATGGATCCCAATGATTCCATTTATGGGAAAAGGTGCAGAAGACATGAATTCTAGGATGTTGTTGGGGAACATAAACTACTAGGTCCTAAAATGGATGAGGAAATGGTGGAAAATGTTAAAACTATTAAACACCACATCAAGGTTTCTCAGAGTCAAAAAAATATCTATATTGAAAATTATTGATGAGAACTAATGTTTGATGTTTGAGACATGGAATTACTCTACATATCTCTATGGAATAAAGTGACGATATTAGGGAATAATGGAAAGCATAGTCCAAGATACATCATCCCCTTTGAGATCCTTGTTTGAATCAGAGTGGTGGCATATCAACATGCACTCCCACATAACCTATATTATGATCATGATATATTCTATGTATTACTCTTGAGTAAGTACATTCCTGACCCCTCATATATAAATAACATATATATGTGGTACCCTTGGAGAATTATCTTTTCTATAAGGAGTATTTGGCAAGGATCTCAGATCATAGAGACAATGTTCTATGAAACTTCTCATTAACCCTTATCATAGTGTTATAAAGAAATACAGATTTTGAATAAACAAACTGGAAATCAGAAAAAGTGATGAGATAGAATTTCCCTCATTTGTTTTAATGGGGAGAAATGAAAATTTTGGGGGGGAAATTTCTCAAGGGGGGGAAGATTGTAACAACATGAACTATTATAAATAAAATTCCATTAAGATTTAATATTTTGTAATGTAATATAGTTATAGAAAACACATGAACATTTTATTATTATATTATATTGGATTCAAAAGACAATTAATAATCTTTACCATGTATAATATAACCATTAAATAGTGATCACATGATTAGTATTAATATATGGAATTAATGAATCTAATTGACATAAGCAAAGGAAGTGATGACCTATTCTAGTAAGATTATCCCATATGAAGCCCATTTTTTGGAGCATCAGAGGGAGATAGAATCATGGGGATCTTCCCATGACCAATACCAAACTATGATATGATAACTTAATGGTGAGAGAAACCATTTAAAGGAGGTGTTCACGATCATTCAGATCAAAACCCAAACCATGTTCTCCGAACAACCCTATGAATGTATCACTATCACAAACCTTACTCTAAGGGAACACACCAGTGTAATAAATCAATATGTATCAACACCCTAATAATATGAATATGTATATTGTATAGATTAATGAATTTATATTCATTTTTTATTATTAATTTATAAATTATTTTGATTTTGATACAATTATACACAAATTAAATTTTTAGAAAAAATTCAAATTAAATTAAGGGGTATATTATTATGAAATAATGAATTTTTGAAATAAATATATTTTTAAGAAAAAATTACTATTAAATATTTTTTATTAATTATAAATGTCAAGATAATCATTATGAATTGAAATGCACCTTCTATGGGGTTCAAAAACCTCCATTTCCAAAAAAACACAAGATTTCTCAGTAAATGTCAAATCTTATTTTAAAAGTGAAAATTCACATATTCAAAAAATTATTTACATAAACTAAATATTATTTTTGGAATCAAAACATATAAATTATCCAATGGTGAATTTTTCATAATTTTTGGAGACAGACGAATTGTCACTTAAAAATTAAATACCGTATAAATATATGACGTGTTTAATAACATCATGATGAACCAAAAATGATGTAATAAATACTATCATGGGAATACTAGGACAAATATATGTCATCCTCTTAAAATAATGGGAATTTATGTTTATTTTTATTAATTTTATAATTCATTTATGAATCCTCCAAAATATAAACTATATTTTTTAATTTTAAATTCATTCACTACTGGAAAAATGATTTTTTCGCATAGTTCAAAACCGTGGGTATAGCCTTCAAAATCATGGGTATAGCATATACCAACTATTTTTTGAACTAATGGAAACTGAGGCATTGGGATAGCTTCATGTCCTATACCCATAGTTTTCCAAACCGTAGGTATAGGTTTTTCCACCGTGTCATAGGAATATATACCCACTATTTTATAGTAGTGGGTATAAATATCACTAAATTGCATATTCCCATGGTTCTATAATTGTGGCTATAAAATATCAAAAAAAATCAAGAAAAAGTTAAAAATATCTATTATATATGCCCAGCGAGAATCACACATGTGAACTGCTGATCAAAGAACAAGGGCCTCAAAAAACAAGGCCTCTTCACTTTCATATACATTTTTATGTACATATGAAAATATATATTAATATATAGAGACCGTATTGGAAAAAACATACCCAGTGATGATCTATCTCGAGACCTGCTAATTAAAAATACATGGTCTCACCAACCATGATGTATAGGGTTTGATTATAAATATCTATATCTACCTAATTATATAAATTACAATCCCATGAATTGAAATTATCAGCATCAGTTTTAGAACCGTACCACTATGGAAGGCATAAACTCCAATACCATTATTCTAAATTCAATTAGGTTAATTTAGAAAACAGAAATATATATATATATATATATATATATATATATAACCTGGTATGAATAAAATTTTAATGGGAAGTTTTCGGAGCTGGGTGTCGCTACTTGGCTGAAATGAATTACCATCACAATAATTGAAATTACAATTACATATACATATACTATTATATATATATTAAACTAAAAATATTCACCGTATACCCTATGTTTTTATAAACCATATGTATCGTTTTATATACAGATGGTTATACCCATGGTTCTTGAAAATTGTGGGTATAGATGCCACCTATACCCACGGTTCAATGTAAACCATCGGTATAAGCTTCTATATCGAAGGCTATACTCACAGTTCATAAAAAACAAGGGTATAGATTACACCATTACCCACGGTTCATAATACCCCCTGGAATTGATTCCTCATATACCGACAGTTCAATGTAAACTGTGGGTATAGTTTTGCCTGCAGCATTCCCACACAATCCTTTGTCCTGCTGCACTTACGTGGGTACCCTATACATACAGTTTAGCAAGAACCATGGTTATAGGTTAGAATAAGTCACATATACCCATGGTTTATGAAAACCATGTCTATATCTGAGTCTATACACATGGTTTTTTGGAAAACTGTGGGTATAGACCCATTTTACAGTAATGATTTATTTGAAAGAGCGACTCACCTCCACATAATCAACGGTAATATTTTAATATGTTTCTGACCATTGAATAATAATATAATTAAAACTTCCTCACTTTGGAAAAACCTATCGGAAATAACCATGAGAATATTTTTGGTTTTGAATAATTTATTATATAGAGCTCAAACATTAAGATTGTGAAATATTAAAGAATTCCCCACTAATTTCTTATATAAACCCTCCCAAGATCCTTCTTCTCTTAACTCAGAATCCATGTAGAATGTCATTAACCTTCTCTAACCTCTTTAGAATCCCCCCATAGCATCCCAAGATCACCAGAAGCCCCTTTTCAATCTTTTGGAGCCATACACTCAAGAAATGGTTCTTTGATTTCTCATCTTTATCAAATTTCCATTATCTTGTTTTTCCTTTTTTTATTTTTAATTACTAATGATGTGGTATAATTTTGAACATCCCCCATACTTCTCCTATTATGTCAAAATTATGAGATACCCATTTCTCTATCATTAAGCCACTACTATAAAATGGGTCTATACCCACGGTGTTCCCAAAAACTATGGGTATAGACTCACCTATACCCACAATTCTCATAGATCATCGGTATATATCAACATTTTCTAACCTGTAACCATGGTTCTAGAAAAACCGTGAGTATAAGGTACCCATGTAAGCACAAAAAAGCCAATAAATTGCACAAGAATACCATGGGAAAACCGATACCCACAGTTTATATTGAACCGTGGGTATAGGTGGCATCTATACCCACAAGTTTTATGAACCATGGGTATAAGTGGCATCTATACCCACAATTTTTATGACCAATCGGCATAAACTTCGATATAGAACCCTATACCCACAATTCACATTTAAGCATGGGAAATGGTGGAATCTATAACCCATGTTTTCAAGAACCATGTGAATATCCTTCCATATATAATCCTATACCCATGGCTTATGAAAACTGTGGGTATAGGCTGCCTTATTTTTTAAGTACAAATAAATATATAAAATAGTATATGTATATGAAATCATAATTGAAATTTTTGTACACTTAAAGTGCTTCATCCATGGATATAACACCCAACTTCGAAACATACCATTGGAATTTTATTTATACCTTGTTTTATAAAAATAAGTATACATAATAATATATATTTATATATAATACTAATTGTAATCGGTGTAATATTAGTAGAGTTTAGGTCTTGCGCTGCGCCGCAGGTTATAAACCCCTACAGATTTTTTCCATACAAGGGATTAGAATTAATATAATTAGGTAGAAATATATATTTATATTTAAAACATTTCGAACATAGTTAGTGAGACCATGCATTTTTGAGTAGCAGGTCGTGAAATCGATCCTCTCTGGGAATTGTTTTTCAATAAAGTCTCTATATATTAATATATATCTACAGATTTTTATATAAATGTATATGAATGTGAATCTTAATATTTGGTGAGGCCCTTGTTCTTTGATCTATAGGTTGTGGGAGTGATTATTTTTTGGTGTATATAAGAGATATTTTTAACATTTTTTGAATGTTTTTTATTATTTTATAGCCATAGTTATAGAAATTTTGGAATAGTATATTTAGTAATATTTATATTAACGATTTACCATGGGTATATGTCTATGACACGGTACCAACACCTTTACCTATGGTTTGGAAAATCATGGGTATAGGTTATGGAGCTATTCTGATGCGTCGTTTGCCCAATGTTCCAAAAATTGGGGGTATAGGTCATTTTTATAGTAGTGATCCCTCCCATGGACACCCCTTACCATGTAAAAATTTCATAAGCATCCTTTCCCATTTATTTTTTTTGAAGATTATTGATTATCATATGTATTATTTTTCTAATTATATTTTTGAGTAAATTTACTTACATGTCCCTATTAATGTCCACTTCATGTCCAAATAATGAGAGACCCATTTCTCTCTCATTAAATCATTTTATGATCTTTTATATGATGATATTATTTTTCTGAATTTTCACCGAAATGTTCCATACCAAAACATTATTATAGTGAATACCAAACCCATTTTATATCATGGGTCTTCACTTTTATGAATATATACATTTTTATTAGGGGATTACATGTATGTGTTATACACTCCATAACCGTGGAATAAATTATGATTAATAATGAATGTTGAGACAGGGGTACACCTAATTATTTTATAGAAAATTTTCCATAATAAATTCTTAGAGTTTTAAACTTGTCCTATGTTTGTGATATAGTGTATTAAGTTGATTCCACATTTCCCATGTTATGATCATCAGGCTATATCATGCCTTATTATTCATCTTCTTCTATTCCAAATTTATTTTCCTTTTATAGCATGTATAATTATCTTTAGTTTATTCCATGTTTATTCCCAAACTAGGATTTATGTATCTCCCCTAAATTATATTTTTTTGAGGTTATCCAATGTCGTTTTAAGCTCAAGCATGTTAAAGAAGTTTTCAGTAATGATGTTTTAATTCATGTTTAATGTGGTAAATAAATGAACCTAATTACCAAAGACACTAGAATTCTATATATTTTGGGTTATATTAAGTGTAATATTATATAATTAAATCATGTATTAAAGTTTAATAAATATAAGGATAATTATAGTTATTTTTTTGTAATGGGCCATTTGCATGGTGACCTTGTCCCAGATGACTATTTTTGACAGGTTCTCATCCTAAATAGACCATAAAAAATAATTCATTTTCTAATTGGGTTTTAGTTCATTTATTTTTCTATGAAATTTATTTAGTTTTGATACTCTTACCAATAAATACAAAATGTTTATGGTATATCAGTATGTGTCATGTATTTAGATTCACATTTAGTATTCATTAATTAAGTCATGTCTCATATTTTTTTTTGTTTGTATTACACCTTAGTTATGGATTTATAATTAATTCTATATTTATTTTCAAATGATGGAAACAAAAAAAAAGAGATATGAAGAAGAAATATGACCAATAAAATCATTGAATAAGAGTTATGGGTATAAAACCCCTTCTTTTTATTACACAAAATAATCATCATTATGTTTTATTTGAACCAAAAAAATAAGGGCCATAGAAAGAATGAACAAAATAAAACATGGGAAGATTACAACCACAGATCATGGAGATTGAAAGTATTAAAGTCAAAGTGAATCTGCCTAAAATGATTAACCACCTCAACCATAAGAGTTTTCATAATAGGGAAATAATAAACCCCCTCTCAGTGACCTACCGTGGAAGCAAGGAAGTCTGATACTTTATTACCATTCCTCCAATTGCAAAAAACCAATACTTGGTTATTAATTATACTTCATCACCTTTTACTAATATATGATACCGACCAAGTAATGGTACTTGATCTATGTAGGGAGTTGTATATGGTGATGTAGTCTATTTTTACCATCCCCAAAATTATATTTTTCTGTTTCCATAAGAGAATACCGGTGATAAACACCATCACTTATTTCTAGAGAGAGTCCCCTGATGCCAAAAAACATTATTAATGCAAGAGTGACATCCCCCCATTGGTCCCTCACTAAACCGCACCCCATCACGAGGCTTGAGATAAACAATCTAGATGTCTTCATTTATAAACAAGAGAGTAGTGGTTTCCACTTGAACCGGTGACATTATATTACATTTAGATAATAAAAAGTGGGAGACCTACCCATAAGGATTGGTCTGAGAATTGGGGCTCTATCCCTGTTTTTGATGAGATAAGTCAGATCAACCAGTATATTATTTTTCCAGATAGTAATGGTTATTTATGTTCATGTAGTTCCATAAATATGAGTGCTATTACACACCTACCAGATGTTACATCACAAAACCAAGATAACTAGTCTAATAAATTTCCATTCCACCCCATAGGTCTGTCATCCATGAAAGGAGAATCTAGAAAATAGAAATCATGTTTGTGTTTTCAAGGTAAACCCAAGAATCCCATGAACGTTTTCCAAACTATTAAAGACCATTCCCCTTCAATGAAAAAATGGCCATCACTCTCCTCCCTTCATTTATTGCAGCATAACAACCTATAAACTAATTTAATTCCAAGTCATTTCATATAATTGTCAATTGGTATCTCCTAATTATGGATACTCAACCTATGTAATTCATACTCCACTGGATACTCATTACAACACAACATATCACCCAACCTGTCTTCAATCTCCAAATCCACTAGCACTTTAGCACCCTTGTTTTAATAAAGTAATCATTCTATTATTATTTTTATGTATATAAATTGTTTAGATGAAGTTTGGGGGAGTTTGTAACACTATTTCATGGTTTGGGGGGCTTTTATATAGCTGTGTAGTCATTCATTGGTGAGTAGAAACTAGGAAACTTCTATGGGAAACCATGAACAAAGGGAGAGAGGATAAAGGTAAGGAAAATAAGAATGTTCATAGTTTTTAAAAACTATGTAGCTTTTAAGAAGAAAACATGGAAAGTGGATCATATAGTTTTTAATGGTTGTCCCATGATTTTTCTAACCATGTGATCCAATCGTGTGAGGAGCCCTTGATATAGAAGCCGACACATGATTAGTGCATGGTTTATTTGACTTTGGACCACCCATTCATGGTTTAGAAGCGAGATCCTTAAGTTTAGGATCAAACACATTTTCACCTCTAACTCCCATGTTTTTACCAAAAATGGTCATAACTCAAGATTTTCATTTTTTAAAGGAAGAACAGGATCTCCCATATACCCTGAGGTGATCTAAAGGCTTCTATTGATGTGTTGATCCTAGATGGTAATGGTAAGTCATTGTTTTTTGTTTTTTTTCTAGGTTTTCCTTTTATCTACTTCTCTCCCTCTTTTGGATTCATAGATCTACATTTGTTGTGGATATTTATATGGTTTTTGATGCCATGTATGATGATATTTGGACTTTTTAATGTTAGGGGAAGAGATCTATGGTGGGTTTTTTGAGTGTCAACCTGATTCTATGAACATTTTCGTGTCGTTCTATATTTTATCCATTTTTTCTGAGGTCGATAGCTTCACTCTCTATCCGTATATTAAGATATTGATGTCTGGATTTCAAATTTGTTTTTTAATGTGAAATTTATTGTTAATTGTTTGTGTAAAGATGTTTGGAAACCTTATTTTGTGATAGTTTATGGTATTGTGCAAATGGGGTGTTGTTGACAAATGTGAATTTGGTATCATGATTTTAAAATGGTTATTTGGTTTTGTTTTATAGAAAATAGTTTTCAATAAATAGTTGATTTTTATTCAAAAGGTTTGTCAGAAAAATGGTTTTTAATTAACGGGGTTGTTTTATTGAAATAGGTTGTTGTTATGGTTTTTAATAAAATTATGGTTCTATTGAATTTATTGAATTGTTTGGGAAATGTCTTTATTGTAATGAGTTTCATTAAATAGTAATGTGTTTCTAGAAGGGGGAAAATATTTGTTGTGATAGTACCACTATAAAAGGGACAAGTTTTGATGTGAAAGGTCCACTGTCAATGGTAACAACAAGCTTGTGCGTGGGTGTGAATGGGTGGGTGTGGTCTTTCATGGCCAAGTAATATATAATATGTAATTAAAATTGAATTCATGAATTTTATGGAATGATATGTTTGATTTTTTTCCTTGAAAATGGTTTTATTTGAGAAAACTAATTTGCTATGGAATTTTTTGGCATTGCGATAGATTTTTTAATACATTGAATGGTTTTTACCTATATTATTTTATATAAATTTTCTATCATTTTATTTATTAGTGGTGTGGGTAGGGAGTTCATTTGAAAAAAATATAATAATTTTCATTACTCATCTCTTCATTGGAACTTTTATTCTTTTGCAGATTTTGTTCATCGTGATTTGAGAAAAGGTAAATTATCTCCCTTCTCTAGTGGTGCATAGTGATACTTGAGCTATTTTATAGAATTGGATCATGGAGAATATATTTACTTTTAGAGTTATGTCTTAGAGTCCATGATCTCTTATTAGGTTTATCTTATGATGTATACTTGATATTTTTTTGTATTCCAATGGGGTTATCTTGTTGTTGGTTTTAATAATAATGTTATTTCATGGAGTTTTCTTTCATTGTTATCATGAATCATTTCATGGTTTATATTGTTATGGTATCTTAGTTGAGTTGTTTTATTTTCAAATATAAAATTTCCCCCCATCTACTAATTAATCACTTGTCATTTATTTTCTCTCTTTAGCATCTTAGAGATGCCTCTTAAGTCAATGTAATATCCTTCCGCCTTTTCAAGACAATGATTAGGGGAAGGATGTTACGAGTGGTATCAATATGGATCCTTTTATATATTCTAGTGGAATAAGTGGTATCAATAATGTCCCTTCCAAATATTTGTTTGGAAAAAGTGGTCATTAGTTATTTTAGGCTTGGATTTAAAATTCAATCTGGTTTATTCCTAGAGTGGGATAATATAAAGGAGAAGGATTGTTTGAAATTTAAATTTAGAGCATAAAAAGATATAGCTAAAAAATTTATACTCAACTTCATGTTTCTATGGTTTTGGGTACATAAGTGTTTAAGATATACTTATAGGACTTGGAATCTCATTGTCATGGGCTTGAACTATAAGATGAGCATGAACTGCATTATAATAATTTTTTATCTCAAGGATTACATATTTTATTTTGAGTATTGATTTATTATTTGGTTCAAAAATGTTGATTTTTAAAAATTCATAAATTTGTTATCAAATGTGATATTTTTAAAAGGAATGGAATGATTATTTTAAAAAATGGTATGATTTTCTAAAGCATGGTGATATTTTAAAAAAATGAATGTGGAAAATGTAGATTTTTTCAAAGAAATGTTGTGATAGTATGATGTGGTATAATTTGAAATTTTTAATCCATTAGTGGATAAAGAGTTTTACTTATGGTGTTTTTTGTCTGTATAGGAATTGGAACCAAATAGGCATTGTAAGAACCACCCTGAAGAAACTACTGAGAATGTGGTTTCACCTAATACCCAAGTGAATTAATAGATCATTTAGAGTATAGTACAATATTTTCACGATGTGGATAAGAGGAACATAATGTATGAACCAATGAATTTTGATCATTATTTTCAGTTCTAAAATCAGAATCCTCCAATATTTTGTGGAGATTCAGAATGAGAGAATAAAGAGGTTTGGATTTACATGATTAATCGAATAAGTGATTTCATTGTCACACCGGCAGAGATGAATGTCCTGATTGTGACATATATGATGGAGTATCATTCATTATAGTTGTGTGATTTATCTATTTAGGCTACGTTGTACTGAGGAATACCATTGGACGATTTTGAAGAATTGTTCAATAGATAATCTTGTCCTCACACGTTCATAATTCAAGGAATGAGAAACCTAATTAACATGAAGTTGTAAAATCTCTTTTTCATTGAGTATGTGAATAATCTCATGGATTTATTTTGATTTTCATCCAATGTTTCTACTAATGCATCCTTGAAGGAAGACATCATTGAATCGAGGATGTGGCATGAAATTCACTTGAATATTTTCATTCTATATATAACTGATTTTACAAAGATAGCCAATAGAGAGATAGTGGATGAATGAGACATATAATGATCTATGGGGTGGAGTTATTATGTTGATACCTATGGGAAATAGTGGGAACTATAATGATCGGAGAAATAAAAAAAGAACACAAATTTTCAAGGTGAGAGCATAACTTAGAATTAAATGGATGGATCAGTAAATTTTCAACCACGATCTAAGGGAAAACCAAGATGCCTTCAATGTGGTTATCTTAGTCACATGAAGTGAGAGTTTATGAAACCACCAACAGCATTCCTAAATTTTTCCCATATGGGGAATATTTAGTGCTATTATCACAATGCTCCAAGGATAAGTATTTATGACACATTTTTGTTGTCAGAAGAATCATATGATTCAATATGATAAGGAAAGTATAACAATAATAATCGGTAGATTGGATATATCCATGGTGATTCTAAGAATAATTTGACTCTTTAGTAAGGGAAATCTCAACATATAAATAGTAAAAAAAGGTTCTATGAGTAATCAATTATATAGAACTGGGAATGTTATTCTGGATGATCAATCAAGACCATGGATGGTGAGAGGAATGATTCTTTTGAATTTTTCCCTCATGCATTGTTTCTTTAATAAGGGTGATATAATTCTTTTATTGATTCTTATCATGTTGATTTTCTAGGTTTTAAAGTTGAGAAGTATCCTTTGGCATTAAAACATCAAACTCTTCTAGGTCAAAGAGAGTGTTGAGCCTCTGTATAATGTTCATGTTATATAATTTTTGATGGATCTGGGTTAAGATATGATCATTTTATATTCACAAGATGGATTTCTATGATATAATACTAGTTGTGGTTTGGTTGATAGTGTTTAGGATTCACATTTACTTTTATACCTGAAGGGTCAGTTTTATGATTGGTTATGGCATCAAACAACTCTTTTAAGGATGCAAAAATATAAAGGTAGGTGAAAAACGTTTTTCGCCCAAAACATGGAATGGCCTTTTATCAGTTTGCAGCATTTATGTTAGAGAAGATGGAAGAGATCAAGGATATGTATTTTTCAACAGTTGTGGATCACATTATAGATGTTTTTAGGATAATTTCTTAGGGTGTATACCCATTTGATAAGTGGAGTTTATGATTGATCTCCTTACTTGGACCAGTCATATTTACCTCCCTTCTTTACCAATCGAACTAAATTAATTAACGTAATTGGATGTGCTATTGGAAGAGCTGGAAGGCAACTAGTTCATTTGGTCGAGAATGTCTCTATGGGTGGCACTGGTCCTGATTGTCAACAAGGAAGATGTAACTATTCATCATTGAGAAAAATATCATATTCTTAACCAGGTTATGATAATGAATAAATATCCAAATCCATACATTGATGACATGTTCGATCAATTCAAGGGATATCAGAGGTTCTCTAATATTTAATTACATTTAGGATATCACTAATTGCGATTTTTTGAAGGAGGAAATTATGAATACAGCTTATAGACGTAGATATGACCATTATGAATATTTGGTGATGCCTTTGGGAATTATAAATGTGCCATTAGTATTTATAGAATTGATAAATCTTGTATTTCAGACATATGTGGATTCTTTTATGGTGCTGTTTGTGGATAACAAATTGGTGTATTAAAGGAAAAAAGGATGACCATGAACAACACTTGGTGATAATGTTAGAAATATTAAAAAATAATTATCTTTATTCCAATGATCAAATTGTGTTTTTTGGATACAATAGGTACACTTTATTGGCCATGTAATTTCTGAGAAAGGTGTTTTGGTAGATCTAGAAAAGATAGAGTTTGTTATGTCTTCAAAACTACCAATGAATATCATGAACATATGATGTTGCCTTGGTCATTATGGTTATTAATAATTATTTCTTCATGATTTTTTCACAACTATATTCACCTATGATAGCATCAAAAAGGAATAATTTTTAATTACAATGGAATGAAGAATTTCATAAATCATTTCAAGATCTTATAGTTCACCTTACATCAGTACTTATCCTGATACTTCTAAAACCAGGACATGGGTATGTTGTGTTTTGTGATTTGTCGTGATAAATTCTTGGATGCATTCTCATATAGAGATATAATGTTTTTTCTTATAGATAATTTTAGTGATAGTTTCTGGAGAATAACTACCCAACACAAAATTTGGACTGAGCTAATGTAGTCCATGATCTGAAGACTTGGCGTCATTATCTCTCTAGTGAGAAGTTTGATGTGTTCATAGATCATAATAATTTGAAGCACTTTTTCTGAAAACATGATTTGATCATTGTCAAATAATACTGATGGAGTATCACCTAATGTTTTACTTTTAGTTGATCTATACATCAGTTAATGGAAATTGATGGTAGATGCATTAGGAAAAAATTCATATAATTAGTTAGGTGACAAAGCTTCAGTTGAGTGACAGTCAATGTCAGTACTTGAATAAATGAATTTAGAATGTAAATACCAAGGTAAAGTTGTAGTTTTCTTTATTATTTCATTTATTCCTAATTTGGTTGAGACAGTTAAACATGCATAGATGTTTGATTCAGAATGTCGTGTGATGAGGTAAAAATTGATGATGGGGAGAAAATTGAGGGTTGGAATATAGATGAGAGTTCTATGTTCCCATCTAGAAATCTAATGGTCATTCCTATGGCTTGTCAAGAACAACATCTTTATTATTTCCACTGCTAGATAAGTTCTATTCATCCGGGAATATAAAAGATGTAAAAGGAGTTAAAATCACATTTTTGGTTGTTGAGTATGAAAAGTAAGTTAGCTGATCTTTTTCAGGATGCTTAACTTGTCAACATGTTGAGTAGGTCATTTGTGTCTAGTAGGTATGTGGAAGTCTTTAACTATACATTTTTGGAAAATGGGAGCATATATATGTGGATTTTGTAAAAGGTCTCCCACTAAAATTGTGGAAACACAATTCCATATGGGTAATAGTGGGTCGATAGAAAAATATTCCCCATTTCATCCATATTCACGAATCCCCTAATGTTGATTAATCTTCTAATATATAAATATGAGATTTGGTAAAGAGGCATTGAATACTAGTGTTGATAATTTCAGATAGATATCTGAGGTCAACTCCATGTTTCTAGAAAACCTTACAAAAATCTATTAGAACTTAGTTGAATAAGAGTATGGAATATCATCCTAAGATGGATGGTTAATCCAAATGGACGATACAAACATTGGAATACATGTTTCAAACTTATGTAATGGATTTTCATTGCTCATGGGAAGAAGCAAGTTTTATTAGTGGAGTTCTCATATAACAACAGTTATCAGACCTCGATACATATGGTCCTTATGAATTATTGTTTGGGAATCCTTTTAATTATCTACTTTGTTCAGTATAAATTTTTTATACTTCATTTATTCGGCTAAACCTTGTCTATAAAACAATGAAGAATATTTAGATCATCATGAAATAGATGTAGATGTCACAAAGTCATCAGAAATTATATTTAAATCATATTCGATGGTCATTTTAATTCAAGTTGAGGAATAATGTGTTCATGAGGATAGATCCAAGGATTATAAATCATTATTTTGGTAAAAATGGAAGGTTATCTCCTTGGAACAGAAGCCCTTTTTAGATTCTTGAATTATTGGACGAGTTGGAATATTGGTTGGATTTCTCATAATGGTTCAGTGTTGTGCATAATGTGATTTTTGTATCTCAATTGAAAATGAATCATCCCGATACTGACTTGGTTATAATATGGGATCACATTTTCTTAGATCCAAATGCTTCATTTTTTATGTTCCAGTGTGGATTGTGGGTAGGAAAGACAAATTCTTGCATGAAAAAATCAGCACTATAGTGCATGTTTTTTTGGAAACATTACCAGATTCAATAAGAGACTTAGGAATGGGAGAAGGAAATGATAGGCCAATGCTCAAAACTCCTTCAACGCAATGATGGTTTTATACTTTATGGGGAAATAAAGGATAATGGTGTGGAGAATGTGTCCCCCTAGTTTCACGAAAGTATCCCTTATTTAATTCTTTTTATGTAAATAAATTGTTTGCAGGATGATTGTGAGAGTTTGGAAAAAAATTGGATTTTGGGGGATTTTATATAGGTGTATGGTTGTTTCATAGTTAGTCGAAACCATTAAAATCCTATAGAAAACCTTGAATAGTGGGGATTAGGATAAGGAAGAGGTGCATGGGTAGGCGCACAATTTTTTCAAACTGTACAACCTCCATAGAGAATCCATGAAAAGTGGGATAGAGAGATTTGAAATGGTAAGAACCTAATTTGTATAGCCATGCACACAAACTTTGTGAGGCCCCCCCTAAAACTAAAGTGATTTCTTTGTTAGAACATAGTTTTTCTAACCATGAAACTAACCAGGAAAAATTTAAAAATTAGATCATTAAATTGTGTATATAACATGTTTTCACCTCTAAATCCCTCATTTTCCACCAAAAAATGTCTCTATCACAATATTATAGCATCCTAATTTAATTAGGGGATTCTCTCATCAATCCGGAAGTGATCTGAAGGATTCTCTTGGAGAATAGTAGTTGCATTCTTGTGGAAAGTCTTTCTTTTTGAGTGTTTTTATGGGTTTCCATAGAACTACTTCTCTACCTCAATTGGTTTCTTATATCTACTTACTCTTTGGATAAATCAATGGTTTTTTATGCCAAATATAATATATTTTCCATATTGATGTTAGGGGAAGATATTAAAGGTGGGGTTTTGGAATTTCAACCAAATTTCATGGATGTTTTCATGGTGTTTTCCATTTTTTATATGTTTTCCAAGAATGTTGGGTTCACTCTCAACTAATATATTTAGAAATTTATGGATGGATTTCAAATTGGGTTTTATGTGAAATTGAGTGTGAATTTTTTGTTTAATGATTATTAAAAACCTTCTTTGGTGACAGTTTATGGGGTTGTTCAAATTGGGTGTTGTTGAAAAATTTGATTTTAGTAGGATCATTTTAAAATGATGATTTTAAAATTGTGATTTGGTTTTTGATGCATTGAAAATCGTTTTCCATTAATGTTTTTTTATTGAAATGGGTTGTTGGGAAAATATTTTTCAATAAAAGGGTTTGTTTTATTGAAATGGGTTGTTGTTATGGATTTCAATAAAATATCATTTTTACTAAATTGATTTAATTGGGTTGGAAATGGTTGTGTTTTGAATGTGTTGGATTAAAATATTAAGAGTTTTTGGAAGGGGATAGATATAGGTTATGAAAGTACCACCATCAATGGTACAGGTTTGGATGTGAAAGTTTGTCCATCAATGGTAACACCAGGCATGTACGTGGGTGAGCATGGGAGTGTGTGATTGTGTGTGTCTAAGTTATATATAAGGGGTAATTCTAATTTAATTAATGAAATGGTTGTAATGACATGTTTAGTATTGGCCTTGGAAGTTGATGTATTTGATAAAACTACTTTGGTACGAATTTTTTTGTCATTGTGATAAATGTTTGAATAGTTTGAAATGGTTATTTATATAAATTATTTTATATAAATCTTATAAATTATTATATCCTAGTGGTGTGGGTATGGATTTTATTTATGGAAAATCTATTTAGATTCATTTCTCAACCCTGCTTTGGAACTTGTGGGCTTTGTCAGATTTTTTTCATCCTGATTTTGGAAAAGGTAAACTATCACACTTCCCAAATGGTGAATAATGATAATTTTTTTTGTTTTGTGGATTAGTAGCATGGATAATTTCAAATGATGTGGTTTTATGTCTTACAGTATTGTATATTTTGTTGGTTTTATCTTCTATTGTGTACCTTTATGTTTATTTGTCTTTCACTACGGTAGTATTATGGTTGGTTTTGATAATAATTTTATTTATTTGAGTTGTATTTCATTGTTATCATACATCATGTAGTGGTTTACTTTGTTATGGTATATTGGTTGAGTTCTTTTATATTCAAAAGAAAAATATTCGCACATATTTTAATTAATCCCTTGGAATTTATTTCTAGACTTTGGATTGGAATCATGGGGATGTCATTTAATGCCTAGTAATATCCTTATGCATTTATAAGATAATGAGGAGGGGTGGGATGTTACAAACACCCTCCTGAATTACTTCACCAAGAAGTCTCTAGATGAGAATTCTGTATAAACACACATGTCTTGGTCATTATTCATCTCATTGAGATCAAAGAGTTCCTACTACTTCATGCCCAAAGTTTTATTGATGATGTTTTTACAGGTACACACATTTTTGAAAGAAATATTAGAGACCGAGTAGCAGGGAAACTTGATCTTGGACCCAAACCAATTGTGATGCCAATATAAAATACCCCTACTACTATCTAGGGGGTATGGGTTTGGAGAGTCCTGATATGAATTTGATTATACGACCATAGAGTGTAAGGGCCATCTCTCATAATAACTATTTCACTATTTCATTTCATTGCCATGAACATACCCCAGAGGGTCCTCCCCTCAATGGATTCCCATAATAGTTTTGCATGCATGAAATAAAGAATGTCCAACAAAATTTTCACATTAATTCCTCCCTCCCTCATAGTCCTGGCCATTCTACCCTAGGAGGTATAGTGATTATTACCTTTTGAAAAAGAATCCAATATTAATGTTTCCAAAACCTCGTCGATGTGGGATATGACTTGTTTTCTAACCTTAGTAGCTAATATTACATGGATTGGAAAGGATTATATTCTCCATTTTAATTTTTTCTATGAATGAGAGGAAGATATATTTCTAATTAAAAATCCTCTGGGAAATATTCTCCATAATTTTGTTCAAAAATGATGAATTTGATCCCTGTATGATGAAATGGATTCATCCATGTAGTTCATAGGTAATTTTCTCCTTTTCATGTAAATATCATTTATGAGAGGGGATGTTCATATATCTGAGCATCTTCAAGATATATAGAAGTTACTTTTTCTTTAGTTGATAATTTGATCACTCCATTTTCAATTGTTATTAATGGATTTGTTGACTCCCAGAATAGATCTATTGCTGGTATTAGTAAAAATAATGCTTCCATCACTGAACTTGTGGCGTGAAATGGTACACAGGTGATTCCTGCATTGGTATGGTGTCACCTCCCCCCAAGTGATCCCCATTTGATGAGTCAACTAAAGAAATATTGGAAAATGATGAATTTGTTAGTGGAAGGGGGATCATCTTTTCTTAGTCCTATAACAGATTTGAAAAACCCATAGTCTTCCCCCAAGAAGGAGAACAAGGGTCAAGGGGAGATAACTCATTTGAATATAAGTCCAGTAGACCAGGGAGGGAGTCCCTAATTGAAAAACACATTGATGATAAAATTCCACTCCACCTAATCATAGTGTTTGTCTATATCCAACTTGATATCCATGATTGATCTAGATACCCTTTTAATGATGTCACTAGCCACTTATTGATCTAGAGCGATAGCTACTTGAATGTTGTGACCTTTCCAAGAGGGGCCCACGCCATGACTACCCCAAGCCTACATCCGATTGGCCAGGGGATGGAAACTAGTTCCATGTAGGAATATCCCACAAATGGGAGGCATTTTTCTATGTACCTATACACAGACACACACACATATCTCCAAGAACAAAATGATGAAATGAAAAAACCCAAAGTAAATAACTAAATAAATACCACTATATAGAAAATAATAGAGTATGACAGGAAAGTAATGTGATGTAAAGTATAATTAGGCCATAATACAGTCCCACCAAAAATATTATGTACACCACAAAGTCCAAATTGTAAAAACAGGTACTAGGACTGATGTTTATATTCATTGGAGCACACCCCTGTCTATCTAAACTCATCAATAACCATATGGTCTTGGTCACCCTTGGACTCCATAACAAGGTTGAACATTTACAAAAGACACAACACAAGCTAGAATAGCCTATGTAGGGGTGTGTAAAACAATACTCAGTAGGACACACTAAAAAAACAAAGGAATATCACATAGGAAACACCATGAAGAAGACACCATTAAAAATACCATAAACAAAAATCACCAATAAGAAGATATAGTCAGATCAACCTAGGCATATGTCTATAGAGAATGTAACAAGAAAATCTAGGTATAATCATAAATGATTTCAAGCCTCAAATTTTCATCAACTACTAGCTATACGGTTCCACTCATAGCTTTCTTATCTTGGGATATCTCACTCCTCAAGCTACCTGATAGAAGCACATGGAACATGTCTAAAAAAATTACCCTAGAGAATACTTGTGTCTCAACATTTTACATGATTTCCCTAAGACATCCATTTTCACTAAGACATGGAGTGTTAGTAACACATAGAGCGTCAATAACACATGGAGTATCAATAACACACTAATTGTAGGTAACATAGAGAGTGTTGATAAGTCATGTATCCCCCAATTCATGTAGTCACCAAGTCACATATAAAAATCAACCACAGAAAAATGCTCGAATCAAACTCATCACATCTAGTTATTTAGAACAAAATGAATATGATATAGATACATAGATAGTTGGTCCTCCATTCCCAAGTCTCTCTTGGGGGACTCCTTTCCATACTTGAAACATCATCCTAGATAGGGGATATGTGTCTATGTAAATATTGTTCACACCTTCTCCACAAACCTTATATAAGGTACCACGAGGAGAAGTGAGAACTAACCTAGCCTCATAGTGCGATAGATTATCTTACCCATTGAGTCAACATTCAAATCCAGGCTAAGAAAACTCAATTTAGAATACGGTTCATCCTCTATGACAAGAATGTGATCCTGCATTGAACCCTCATAAGGAAAGACAAGGGTACACTCTCAACCTATGCTGATACAACTAAAAACCCACCAAGCCATCTCAAAAGTACCGCCTAATCGAAAGGGTCCCTACGATGTATAAAACTCGTCAAATGGATATTTTTTTTGAATGTTATGACAGGTTTAGTGAAAACGTCTGACCTGTGTGCCGTTAAGGTCTAACCTGACCCGTCAAACCCAGCCCGACCGCCCGACCGACCCAACCTGACCCAGTTTGGCTTACCTGACCTGGTTCAGTCCATTATGAACCAGCCTCGACGGATGTGCCTTGCCCAAACCAGCCCGACTAGATAGTTATGGACCACTAGGCCACTCGGCCCAGCCCACTGGGCCACTAGAGAAGCCTGAATCACCTAATTTATCCAACAATGTGGTATGGCATGTGTGCCCAACGTGGCCCGCCCCCGCCGTGTCCCCTTCTAGTCTACGCAGTTTGCCCCAACCACATGGTTGTTTCCATGTGATCCACCTCAGATACGTGGATTCTATATCTGCGCCCCATCCAGCTGCATCATTCCTCATCCATAGGCCTTCAACGCAGCCCAGCAATGTTCGCAGAAGCGCATGCCTCAACGGGCACCCATCGTCAATAAAAACGTGCTGGTTCACCCGTTTGTGGGCCACTGGTTCTTATATGGTGCACTATTTTTTATAATGGATGCCCATATTTGATCCTCATGCTGCATTCTTCATCACCCTGATCTCAGATTGATTCCACAATCCAATCAGATGAAATTTCACTCAAATAATGATTTCTATTGAACTGCTTCAATCTATCCGGCGTTGTCATCGTACAACCTCTGTGATTCCATGCTGATCTCAGATATGTTATATGAGATCCTTGTGCTAAGTATCGAGTGCTCAATAATTGATTAATTGTAATATTTCGAGCTGCGGGCCAAACGATGAATTCCCACAATGAACGAAGAACAGGGGGGCATAAATCAACCAAGAGGAATAGACCTTGATCGATGTTCATTTCTATTGTGGTTCATTTTGATGAGAATGAAAATTGATATACAAAAAATAATAATAATATAATTTTTCTTTCAAAACCCCTCAAAGGTAAATCCCATCCCATAATAATAATATATCCATGTGACAATCTATTTGTTGATTGGTCCATGTTTGTTTTGGAATTCATGAATGTGGAAAATAAATCAAATAAAAAATTCCCTACATCGATTCAGTTTTATCACTGACAGAGAACGGTCCCCCTATTGTTGTTGGGGGTTAAGATCCTTTGAATTTGATGTTTTTCATTAATTGTTGATCTACGATCCACCACAGTTCACCTAAAGAGCTTAGTCTCCTTGTCTCAGCGGTATTCAAGGGTTATGGTGATAATAATAAACTCTATAGAAAACATGTCATTTCTAAAGAATAAAATATTTTAATTAAAATAATTTAACGAAATGTTGGTCCAAAAACAATCTTTCACAGTCTGGCCTCTTTGGCCGATGTTAGGCCTCTCTTAAAGAAAACACCCCCTATTGAACTCTACGGTGGTCTAATATTTCCATTCAGAGTTACTGTTTATGATTTATTAGTATTTTAAAATAAAATAATTTTCTTTAATAATTTTATTTACGATTACGTCCATGTTGGATTTTTCAAAAGATTATATGCGCCAACCATGGTTAGTTCATGCCTAGGCTAGAGTAAATATGCTATGTCCAATATTACCCTCAACATTTCGATATAATAATACTTTTAAAAGATATTTTAATTTTTATGAAAATTCATGCTCATGATATTAAAAAAAAAAAATTAGTAAATCAATCTGGGTACACTGGGCCTCACAATCACCTGTTGTCTTAGCACTTTGTCTCAAACTTTTCCCATATAATTTAAAAAAATAAAATTGTGAAAATATGAGTCATTTCATTCTTCCGACATTACTGTTTTACATCCCTGAAAGAAAAAACCAAGGGATAATCAAATGATTGAGGTTAGTGAGCATGAATCTAAGTCCCCCGAACCCATATTATCTAATGGAGATTTTCGTGTTTCCACCGAGAGTGCGCTAGAGGAATTAACCACCCAAAAAATCCCATCATGTCGATCCTAGATATATACCAGGTACTCAACAAAAGTCACCCCATCATGAAGGTCCAACTATCCCAAGACAATGACGTGTGATAGATCATTCACGTATCTCCTCAACAGAGCCACATGGAAGGCCTCATGTACCTGGAACAACTCTAAGGGTAGATCCAATTTGTACTCCACCTCAACAACTCTATTCAATATAATGAAAGGGCCAATAAACCGCATTGATATCTTATCATCCTAGAAAAATCTCTGTGTCCCACATTGAGGAGAGACTTTATAAAAAACATGATCTACCTCCTCAAACATCAAAGGACTCTATCTTCTATAAGCATAAGGATTATGATGTCTTTATACAGTCTCCATCCACTCATCGATGAACTGCACCTTCTCAATAGTCTCTTGCACCAACTCCGGGCCCAATATCTCCCACTCTCTTGGGTCAGTCCAATATGGTGGTGATCTGCAAGGTCTCCTATACAGAGCCTTGAATGGTGCCATACAGATGTATGAGGGGTATTTGTTCTCATATGTCAAATCCAGCAGAGGTAGGAGATCATCCAAACTACATCCAAAACATAACATGCAAGCATAAAGCATGTCCTCCCAACCACGAATGGTCCTCTCAATCTAGAAATCCATCTGGGAATGAAATATCATGTTCAAGCATAACTATCTCCCAAACACCTTCTGAAATCCCTTCCACAATCGGGATGTGAATCAAGGATCATGATCTGAAAAAATAATTTATGGAACTCCATTAAGATGAATTGTCTCATGCACGTAGAGGCATCTCGTGCTCTCTACTGAACAATACTCTTGAATAGGAAGGAAGTGTACTGACATGATGAGTCATTCAATGATCACCTAGATGGTATCATTCTCCCTGGACATACATGGTAAACCCATCATGAAGTCCATTATTATTCCATACCACTTCCATTATGACACCTCAAGTGGTTGATTCAAACCCATTGGATCATGATTCTCAACTTTCATTTTTCGACCTGTAAGGCATCAAGACACAAACTCTATATCTAAATTCTTCATCCCTAGCCACTAAACTGACATCATTGGTTTTGGTATATTATTTCCACACCTGGATGCACCTCTAAAGGCGATGAATGATACTCCCTCGGAACGTCATCTTACAATGCCAATGGAATCATCAGGCATACTCTGAAAATAATAGCATTCTCCCCACCATTCAAATATCTATCAATGGAATGACCTATATAAATTTGATCATGTAGAGCCTCCCAGTTGGTATCCATAAAGTGTGCCTCCCAAACTCTTCGTATGAGTGGAGGGTTGACAACCATTTACTAAAGATAAACTACTCTAATTCTATCAATAATGGTTATCTACAAGGAGGCTTACATATATGATTCCTCGTTTGGAAAATGCAAGATACATCTCTTATTGAGTGAATATTCTACCACATTCCTCTTCCTAGAAGTATAGACATTATCCATGTTATAGTCCTAGTGAAACTCTATCTATCAACTCTATATTATGTTCTAATCCTTCCAAGAGAAGATATACTTGAGACTCTTCTGGTCGATGTAGATGATAAACCACTCACCCATCAAGTAGCGACACAACATCTTCAATGTGAATACTATTGCTGCTAATTCAATATCATGGGTAATGGAGTTCTTTTCATGTGATTTTGACTGGCATGATCCACAGGCAATCAATACTTTCCACTACATCAGGATACAACCATTCCCGGTTAATTATGTATCACATAACACTATGTTCCTGACACCCTCCTTTAGAAACCACAAGAGGGAAGTGCTCATCAAACTCTACATAAACCATTACGGGATCCATTGAAAGTATGGTCTCTGAGATGACGTGTTTTTGATGAACAAAGACCACCTAGGGAGGACCCGGGTGAAACAGTAGGTCTCACGAAGCCCTTCCTACGCAAGTCCTCCAACTGCACTATTAGCTCACTATGTTCTGTAGGAGCCATCTGATATACTGGTGTAGATATTAGTGTCGTCTTGGGGTATATATCAATTCAGAATTCTAACTCTAAAGGGGTAGTTAATACGGTAACATCTTTAGGGAATACATCATTATACTCATCCCCCATTAAAAAAAATTGACAACTCAAAACATCTGCTGCACTGACAGTCTGGATAGTTAACTGAAGAGTAATCAGCTGCACCCTCCTATGCGTGAGTCCATCCTTAGCTATAAGAATTTATCTTTCACTGATAAAAAGGGAATTCTAGTTCTATTATCCTGGAATAAATACATCATTTTCCTAAAAATATCTATCTGGACATGAACTCTGGTTACTAGTCCTTACCGAGAATGACATCATAAGGCCTCGACGCAACTACCCAGAGATCCCAATCGAAACTCCCACCTTTAAGAGTTATGTCACACTATCAGCACTAGTTTGTGATAATTGGGTCTCCTCTACTAGGTGTATCTAAACAAGAGGGTCTATTCAATATTTTATCTAGAATTTCTGTGTCAAACAAGAAATGCTGAAATAAAAGAAATCACAAGCATTGGTGTCTATCTAATGCAGCTAAAGTAAAAAGACACTGATCATACATTGAACCATTCCTAATGTCTTGGAGACACAATCCTCGATATACTATAACAGTATCCACCCTTTTCCTCCAGCTCCCTATCTCTGGTATGGACCACATGGGGGTGGATGTAAAAACATGTCAAAATGTTGGACACCTCCCATTTCTTCCCCAACATTTCCATATCTTCCTCCTGATGGATATGTCTACTCTTACCACATCCCCTTCCTTGGAAGACCATCAACTACCTATATAAATGAATCCTAAATAGTTGACAACCTCACACAGAATTTCCCATCCCATGGAAAGCATAAAATCCCCCATCCTGAGGGAACTAACATACCCTTGGAACTTCTAATGAAACCACATATTATATGGATTACATTGTGGACCTGCTATCAGTAGGTCCTACTAACAATGAATCCTAAGAGATCACTACCTCAGAAGCCTATGATATGAGATAAAACCTTTCATATCATCATCCATCACCTGAAAGATCCATACATGACTCAGTCTTCCATGTTTTATCCACCTAAAAAACTAAAGATGGGTCTATGACCAGTTCAACTAAAGAAAGTGCCACCTTCTAACCATATCGAAGAAAAAATGATTTTTTACTAGATCCCCTTATAGATGCCTCATCAAAAAATTGGTTTAAATCCCTATATTTATATGGAAACCTCACTAGATAGATTCATGAATAAATCCTCAAAGAATAAAAAATACACCATGGAAAAAACAGTATACCTATTGAGCTGACTCAAGAAGGACATGGAAAACAAAACACATTCTTATATGATGTACGCACCGTTTTATTTCACTGAAACTAGTGTTTTCACATATCAAGTGAAGACGCATGTGTCTATATTCTTATTGTACGTATATATTGTCCATCACACCAACAATACAGTGCTTGACCTAAAATCATAACATGAAACACTTAATACTATTGCCCCAAACCAAACTCATAGACTCTTGATCCTTAAGTTGAACCAACCTCCTCTAATATCACTCTTTTGCGACACATCCTAGGCAGGCCCATTCCAGGACTATCAGAAGGATACCTCCAAAAGGCCAAGAGATGGCGACTAGAACCGAGTTGGAATATCCCACAAATGGGAGGAATTTTCCTATATACCTACAAAAACACACACAATTCCTTGCCCAAAATAATGACATGTAAAAACACTAAGTAAATAATGAGTGAATACCACTAAATCTAAACAATAATAGTATGATTGGAATGTAAAGTGCAGTAAAGTACAACTAGGAAAGAATACAAGACCACCAAAAAGAGTCTGAAAACCAAAACGTCCCCCATGTAAACAAAGGTACCAGGACTGCTGTCTGTAGTTGTAGGAACACCCACCAGTCTATCTGAACTCACCAAGCATTGTTTGGTCCTCATATTCCTGGAACTCCATAACAAGGTCAAATGTATGCACAAGACATGACATGTGCCGGAAATTCCCATGTTGGGGTGAGTGAGACAATAATTATTTGGAAACCCAAAAAACATAACGGAATACAACATAGGAATCCCCATGAAGAAAAACCCTGCAGAAATAATAAAAAGGGGAAACAAAACTGAGAAGATATAGTCAAATTAACATAAGAATATGTCTATAGAACATATAATAAGAACATCCAGGTATACTCATAATGGATTCAAAGCCTTAAATTATCTTCCACTGATAGTTACTTGGTTCTACTCATAGCACACTTTTTCCATGAGAATTGATTCCTTGAGCTATCTGATAGATGTATGCTGAACATATCTACAAAAAGAACCCAAGAGAACACTAGGGTCTCCATAAGTTATGAAGTTTCTCTGATACATATAGTCTCAATATGACCCAGAGTGTCAGTAACACATTGAGTTTCGGTAAAACAAGGAATATAGGTAACAAAAAGAGTGTCAGAAACACATAGAGTGTCGATAAGTCATACAACCCCCATGTCACGTAGTCACAAAGTCAAAACCAAACATCAGCCACTAAAAACTGCCCGAAGAAAACTCATCAGGTCTAGTCACATATAATAGAGATAATCTGATCTTGATACATAGATAGGTGGTCCTTCATGACCAGGGATCACTAGGGTGACTCCTTAACCTATTGAAAAATAATCCTAGATAGGGGATAAGTTCTTGTGTAAATATTGGTCCCACCTTCTCCAGAATCCCTATCTAATGTATGATAATTAGAAGTGAGGACCAACTGGACCTCTCAATGAAATTCATGATCTATCCCACTAAGTCAACTGTGAAACCCAGGATGAGAACTCACATTAGCATAAGGATCATTCTCAATGATGGGAAGGAGCCCTGTAATGAACCCTCATAATGAAAGATCAAGGGAACACTCTTGATTCTACTGATCCAAATAAAAAACCCAAAAATCCATTTCTAACGTACCACCTCATTGTAAGGGTCCTAATTCCCTATACGAGTTTTCAAATAGACTTTCTATTTTAATGATATTACTATTTTAGTGAAAATTTTTGACACAGGTTTGGTCCCGATCTGACCCGACAAGCCTGACCCAGCCTGAACCAACACAGTTTGACCAACCTGACCCAACCTGGTTCACCTGACCCAGCCCGGTCTAGTCTAGTTTGAACCATCCCAGTTGGATGTGCCTTTATTGAACCAGCCCAACCCCATGGGCTTGGTTTGAACAAGCCCGGCTCGATGGGACTATCCCGAAAAGGCCCAACATGATTGGTCTGGCCCACTAGGTCGCTCGGTACAGCTCGCAGGGCTACTAGAGCAGCCCAGATCCCCAGATCCCACCAGTGCTGTTAGCTGTTCGGTGCATCTTATGTGGCCCACTACAGCCGCATCTTCTATCAGTCCATGTTGTGCGCCCTAATTGTGTCGCTAGGTCCATGTAGTGTGCTCCGATGTTGTGGCTGGGTCTTTGCATTCCACCCCAACCATGTGGCCTCTTTTTTGTGCTCCTCCCAACCACAACACTCTATTACCTTGAGTCCTAATACCTATTGACTGACATTCATGATGTTGAGCCACATTCATGCAGCCGCTGCCGTTGGCCTGACATCCCCTTCTGTGGGACCCCAATTCTCCCATAGGGCTCTGTTTTTCAAAACCAAGGCACATTTCTGATCCCCGATTTGGTTTCATCATTACACTAGGTCTGGATCAACATCAAAATCCATTCTGAAAAAAATGAACTCAAATGGGGATATATACTGAACCACTTCGATCTGTATGTTTTCGTCGTCATCCCATATCCATCATTGCCTTCTGATCCCATATCAGCAAAATTGGATCATTGCACCATGGATTGAGTGTGAAATTAATGATTGATCACAACATGTCGAGTCCAGATCCAACCAAATAATTTTCATGATGAATAGATAACAAGGTGAGAAAATAAGAAAATCAACCAATAAGAATAGACCTTGATTGATGTGTATGTCAGTCATGGTTAATTGCTATAAAAAAAAAATTCTAAATCCAACAAATAATCACAAGATCATTCTCACTTCAAAACCCCGCATTGATAAATCCCATCCCACAACAACAATAGATCCATTGGACAATTTATTTTTTGATTGGTCCGCATTAATAATGGAATTTGTTAATGGGGAAAGGAAATCAAATAAAAAATTTACTACATCTATTTGGTTAGGTTTTTGTGAAGAAATGTCACTGTGTCATTGTCGTGGGTGAAGAACCTTTGAATATGAGGTTCATTGTTGATCTTTGATCCACAATCCTCCATTTTTCATCAAGAGAGCTCCATCACCTAGTCTCAAAGAAATTTCGAGGTTTTGGTGATATATGTTAATTATCTAGAAAACACATATTAAAAGAAAACTTGTTGTTGTGTTAAGAATAAAATATTTTTATTAAAATATTTTTTGACATTTCTGTGCAATAACTATCTATCATAGCCAGGATGCACCAACCGATGTTAGGCCCCCCCTAAGGAAAATTACTCCTTAAAACTCATGTGTGGTCTCATATTTCCAATTAATGTTACCATTTATATGTTATTAGTATTTTAAAATAAAATAATTTTATTTAATAATTTTATTTATGATTACATCCTTGGTGGATTTTTCTACTGATTACCTACGCTGACCAAGGATAGGTCACGCCTAGGGTGAATCCACTATTCTATGTTCGATGGACCCATCATATTACTAATCTATGAAATTGTTTAAAAGTTATTTTACTTTTAATGAAAATTTACATGAGCCTGCTACTAAAAATTTAACATTTCCTACGAATCATTTCAGGCACATTGGGAATCAGAATCTCAAGCCATCTCAACACCTGGTATTATAATGTTTCCTAAATGTTTGTAAATGTAAAATCAATAAAATCAGAATCCTTACATTTAATATTCTTCCCCATCAAAAACCCATGTTGTTCCTCAGAAATCCAATGAGGCAGAAGGCTTGAGACTGTTCTGGTAATCACCCATGCAAGCACATTGTCTAGAAAATTATGCATGATTACTAGATGGTAGTGTTAGAGTGCTGAAGTGTCATTGATAATGGGGATCAAATCATGTGTGGTAGAACATGCCACTCTTGGAAAAAAATATCCTCCTAAAGAAATCCTAAATTGTATTCATCACATCCCCTTTTATCAACTACCATGAGGTTCTGTTAAATTATCCAGGGAATCCATCTGGACCCGACACACTCCCTGGGATGATGCCTCTCATATCCTCATAATCTTCTTATTCATTTGGTACCAATTCAAAGGAAACATTATCATAGGATGAAAACTCTTTTGGGACCCCACACAGGATGTCATCAAAGACCCTTATGTACTCGAGATGCATGCACAAGATGGGGCCTACTAGTATTTATTTAAATTGGGACTCTACCAGACATATAATCACACCTCTTTCATATATATAGGTACCATATTCTATCATTATATTTGGTCTGATATCCTTTCTCTTCTCTTTGACACATGCCTGAAAAAAAAATTCATGTTCTTGTCACCTTCTCGTTGCCATTATACCCTCGAATGTTCGTGCACTAAAAGATCCTATCTTAGACGTTGATCATGTTAGTTTTATTTTTTAATATATATCTTTCTAATAAACTTATCATCGCAACATATTTCGAAATTGATCTCCAACTGTTCAACTTCCGAATTGGCCACCGATATACCATGGAAGCGGGGGGATGGTTTCTGATCTAGGACTGGAGGTTTCATTGGATCCTCCAAAGTTTATTATGAAGTCCTAACCATCTAAAACCCTGGTCTAGTTTATTCCATGAATCACTCATTGTCTCATGATAAACAAGTATACTAATATACTATTGAGAAAATGAAAAATGAGCACCACGATCCTTTCTGGTAGACAAAGAAACTAGAAGGTAGTAATGGTTAGAAGGAGTCTAAAATATATGTGTTACCTTATCATTTGGGAAATCAGAGATGACATTTCTATTAGTGGGGAAGTGATCAAGACAACACCAGGATCAGAGGATCCATCTATGGGTTTTTTCACCATGTAAAAAAATAACCATAATATCCAATATCAAAAAGAAAATAATGAGACATTAACGAGACAAACATGAGACTATCATTCCATAGAAAAACTCCCCTCCATTTGTTCTCCATCAGATCAACTATAATGTTGACTTCCCCACCCACATACCATAAGAACTCCACTAGCTTGAAGGACTCATGACTGTTGGATAAAAACTCTCTTATTTGAGCCTCTCAACTCGTATAGAAAAATGTGAATAAAAGAGAGTTACATCAAACTATGATTTTTTGTGTCGATAAACTATTTAGAAGAACTTATGAGAACCAATAAAATGTTGTTCTTCCAAAAGTGCCAAATATTTTTTATTGGGGGTTTATATTTAGGAAATTGTGCATTATTATTCTATGTGAAAATGTTGAAATTTTAGTGGATCTTTCCTTAGGTTTGATCATTACAACCAGAGAGATGTCACTAGATTGAACCTCATTTTCAATGAAGTATTTATTAACCTATAAAACCTAACCCCATGTGTTCCACAATTACACTAAGGTCCTGGAATATATATGCACCTGGTTCTAGGCCCAAGATACATTCCACCTTGATTCTGAGAAGACACGCTTTCTTCGGAGAGTCTATTATGGCAGCTTGTATGCATTTCATTTGATGGAAACAAGGGATATAATGGTATGGGAGGGGGAAGGTCCTTACCTAATGTTTAAACCATACTTAATTCACTAGATTGTGTAATTGAAGTTAGGAAATTATAATCATGCCTTGAAAGAGATATTATGAACAAATATGAAGTCGAGATGTCTAGAGAGACCATCAATTTAGGATGGTCTTCAAAAATATCAATTGGGGAAAGCATGAATGAAAAAACACACACTCATATATACATGTGATAATACAATTTTACTGGTAGATGATGAATCTAGCACCACATATGATGGCCTGGGATCATGGGGAAGAATAAAATTTGGGATGGACTTGGTGCATTCAATAGTCCTTCCACGATCTTGTGATTATTGAAGCACCACATGACCCCAGGGAGGGAAACAAATATGGGGTAAAACTTATTGTGGCTTAAATGGGACCATGGACAATAAATAAGGAACCTATTCTTTCATAAGTTAAGGTATGGTTCCTCAAGAGTTCCAAAGTTTTCCTAAGGAGGAATATCAGAATGAGATTCTGAGACCCACTCCAAAACTGCGCCCACTGGTCAGAACGTCCCAAACCTAGAACACCAATAAATTAATGATCTTCCATTAATGAACCTAATACTCCCTTACAAACCATAACTGATATAATACATTGATTTAAGTGTAAAATATGAAACAAGTGACCCTAAAGATGAAAAAACGTGAAATACCTAGGGTGCAATGTGTATAGAATATTTTGAGACCAATCCACTGAGTTTTCCACACACAACTGAATCTGATCTAGGAGAGGTTGAGAAATATCCAAATCTCTATAGATCATTGAAACTACAGCATCTTCCAGGTAATGGTTATAATCCACCATATAGACAATGACCCCATGTGAGTATCCAACATCATGATGAAATGATATGTTGTGAAAGGGGGAGAGAGAGCCCTAGGGGTTGATCGGCGATTCCATGAAAAGTGAATCCTTTCTAAAGTGTGACTCCATCAATCCCTAGGGAAGAGTGAAGCACCATCAACTGATGAATATAGGAGAAAAATCACACCTGTAAAAAAATCCTCTCTTGTATACAACAAAACACATAATGATTTTTGATTGAGAGAATAAAGTCATTAAAGGGCATCCAGACTCCATGAATCCCCAAAACACTTGAAGAGGGATAGATCGGGGTTTTTAGACCAAAATCTAGCCACCGAGGTCCAATTAAGAATATATGAATCGTTTTCAAAGGATTTCACTAGAACCTCCAACACTGGACCAATACCGATGTGACAAGAAAATAGGTTATGCATAACGATATTAGGAAAGCATAACTGAGAGGTTGGATATGTCTTGTAGAGAGCATCTCTATATGAATGTGAGGGATTCCCTTGAAGAGGTTTTCTGGGAGGTGATCCACCCTACAAGGACTCAAGAGGCTGAAAGAGATTAGCTAAATCCACACATGCAGAATCCTATGGAAAATAAGATATGGTTGATGGGGAAACAATGGTAAATCCAATTTGAAAATGGGGCTGCATGCGGATAATGTTGTTTTGAGTAGTAGGTGAATACATTCTTTTAAATAAGAGTATTAAGATTCACTATATTACACATTAATTCAAGATTTATTACATAAAAGTACACATAATACAACATGAAAGATCGAGAATTCTAGTTCCTTTAGGTGTTAGGTACATAGAATATCATATTGAACATGGTATAAAACAATATAACTTATAACCTTTTTAATATCTTTCTAAAATTCCATGACATTAAAAAATGAATGAGATAACCTGGGAACAAACATAAAAAGTGGTGAGTTATAAAGCCTAGTAATGAAATAAACATGGAATGAGGTATTAAATGTTAGAAAATATTAATATCAATGGGGAATAAAAGGGGTGATAATCATAAATATGAACAATGAGGCATGATATAGTATGATAACATGATGGAAACATAAGAAATGAAGAGACAACATAAACAATTCACCATAAACATAGGTTAATGATAACATCCAAGTCATAATGATAATAAAATACAATAAAAGAATTAGTTGTAATCTCTATACCAGCATGAAATATCGTGAGAATAAACATTACCCATTTCATTGGAGTTCTATATAATTTCAGTCTGACCTATCACATTCATTTAATTCTCATACTTAAGTGTTCCACATCAATAATAAAACACGGAGTAATTTTTAATAAATTTTTATTCCATGATCAATTATTGTGGAATAAATATAAGTAAGTCAAAACTAAAATATGTATATTATTATAATCGTGAACTTAATTTATATTAAATGGGTATGGTATTCACTACTTAATTGTTTTGGAATTAAAAATCTCAGTGAAATTTTGGCAGTATAAACATGTCACATGAAAATTCATAATCTTCATAGATGATAGTGAAAGGGGTCTATAATCATTAGGAAATAAAATGGTATGTAGTAGAGGCATGTACATATATAGACCAACATTTTGAACTGGAAATATAATTCATAAGACAATAAAAATACTTGAATAAAGAATTGAAGGCGAGGATCCCTTAGTTGAGTATGTCACTCCACATTCTTAGGATGTGCTTTTTGAGAGACTAGAGATGCCTTGGGAGGCATCTAGAGTGGGGAGGTAAGAGTAAGAATGTTTTCAAAGGATTTTTAGTGATGAGAAATTGGATAATTGGTGGGTTTATATATGAAATGAGTGGGGATTTATTTATTATTTTCTCAATTATAGGTTTTGAAATCTATATAATAAAATTACCCAAACCACAAACATTCCCATGGGTTTTCCCATGGTTACTACCAAATGGGATTGGTTTTAGTTATTTTAAAAGTACATGAATATAATTAATAAAATAATACCCATAATTATGTGGAAGCAAGTTATACTATTAAATAATTAATTTTATAACCATAAAATATGTTAATGGTTTTGGAGGATTCATAAAGGTTTTATAAAATATATCAAATGAACATAAAATCACTTTATTTTAAATAGAAATCATATATTTGGTCATTGATGCCATTTATAGTATTTATTAAATAAATTTTTGGACATTATAATTTCATAATACACATCAAATATTTATAAGGCATTTAATTTTTACACGAAAATTTGACTGTATTAGAAAATTATGAAAAATTAACCATTGGATAATTTCAATAATTTGATTCCAAAATTAATATTTATTTTATCGGAATAAAATTTCTCAATATGTGTATTCTAAAATTTAAAATAATAATCAACATTTATTGATATATATTGTGTTTTTTTGACAATAATAGTTTCAAACTCTAATAAAAATTACATTTGACTTCATAAAAATTATATGATCATTTATATTCAATAAAAATATTTAATAATATTATTTTTTGAAAATATTTTATTTATTTCAAAAATACATTAATTCTTTACAATAAATTTCGTTAATGAATTTGAATATTACCTGGAAATACTATTTGTGTTTTATTGTAACAAAAAATAAAAATCATTTATAAAGTAACAATAAGAACTAAATATAACCATTATTATATTGAAAATAGAATATAAATAACTTCATATTATGAAGATATTGACACGTATACCTTTAATTTACAAGAAAATTCATAAAGGGTAAGGTGCAAGACTATGAGACTTTCATGGGGTCATTCAGCGAACATGGTTTGGGTCATGATATCGATGATCTTGAATATATCCCAAAACTAGTTTTGATAATGCTTATCTTGTAAGATATAAATGTGTTCTTGGTCTGGGGAAAATACCAATGATTATATCTTCTCAGAAGCTTTGATAAATGGTCTTTAGAGGGTCTGATCCAACTGGTTGAGGCCATCACATTCTTTGTAAATGTAAATTGGATTTTTTAAAACCAAATATTTATATTAATCATTGGATTTCTATTAAATGAATATATTATCAACAGTAATGATTCATAATGGTCATATAAATATAATAGGATATAATCAAACAAAATAAGTTAATATGTTTTTTATATCCATATTACATTTTAAAAAAATTAATTAAATGACAGGGGAAATTTTTATTTATAACTGTTTGGGTCATTATAATATTCCCCCTTTAGAAAACTTTTCATTGAATTTTATTTTCCCACAACAAAATAGATAAGTGTAAATATGTTCCATCACTTCTTCTAGTTCCTATGTCACTTCTTCAAACTTTTTGTTTCTCAAAAACACTTTCACTACGTGAATTGTATTATTCTAATTTTTTTTGTGTATTGGATCTAAGATCTTCAACGATAGCTCCTCAAATGAGAGATCGTTATTAACAAGTACCACCTTTGGATTGAGTGCATTTTAGGGGTTTGTTATGTAATTTCCTAAGAGAGATAAATGGAATACATCATGTTCTTGAGATAGGTTAGGTGGGAGTGTTAGTTGGTAGGCCACCGTTCTGATGCGATCAAGTATATGAAAGGGGCCAATGTATCTTGGAATAAGATTTAGATTATTCCAAAATCTCATGACCTTAATCTATATATATACATGGAGGAATACCATGTATCCAACATCAAACTCTCTATATAATTAATAATTGTTATAATATATATTATGTCAACTTTGAGTTGTCTTTATGTGTGTATGAATGGTCTTAACCATTTCTAGTATTTACTCAACCATTTCAGGACCTAGTTATTTGTGTTCCCCAAAATCACCCCGACATATAGGTATTCTACACCTCTTCCCATAAAAGGATTTATGGGGATCTATTTGGATTTTTTGAGTTGAAACTCTTATCGTTTGAGAACTAAACCAGAGGATGATGTCGATCCCATCTTCCATTGAAGTCAATTGGGAATTCTCTCAATGTATCCTCTAGTGTTTGGATAGTCCACTCAGGGTTTCCATCATTTTGTGGGTGAAAATATGCGATAAATATCAACTCGATATTTATAGAATTTTTGAGACTCTTCCAAAACATTGAGGACAACATTGGGTATCAATCAGATACAATTGATAGTGCTATTCCATGAAGCATTAACAATTCTCTAATATATATCCTTATAATATTAGAGTGCTAAAAATACTGTAAAATCAAAATGAAGTGTGAAATTTATTAAGATGATCCACCAAAAACCGTATATCATTATTCCCTCTTGAATTCATTAGAAACCAGTGACAATGTCCATGGTGATTTTCCCATTTCCATGAATGTAAGTGTAATGGTTTTATCATCCCCATAGATTTTTTTCTTTCTATTTTCACTTATTGACATAAATGTCACGTTGATCCATATATCATTTTTTGGTTGGAATCAGAGGTGGATCTCATCAAATCATGGTCTATGTCACCTTGTAGATTCAACGAATTTCATTTCTTCCTCCTAAGGTGGTCCTTTGATTCACACATGAATCATGATTCTCCTTCAACGGCGGGTTGGGTATGCTTTCCCAATATACCTTTTCCTTTTCAAAACCCTTCGGTGATTATTATTCTAGAGAATATCAAAGGAAGATATCATTTCTCTGATAGCCGCACTACGGTCGTATGTCACCTAGTTAACCCTCGAGTCTGTGTCGAAATGGATGCTTCTCGTTTTCCCTTTGATTATGTGTGGATTAATATTGGTGTGGAATATTAGTGTAAGAAACATGTGGTTTATGAAAATTGGACAGAATGTTTCCCATATTTCAATTGTTTGGGCCACCCTTTGATGATTTTCTGAAGGGGAAGTACCAAAAATATGATAGAGGTTATTCGTAGGGGGAATCTGGTTCATATAAGAAAATAGAATGCTTCATAGGGTAAGGATCGTGAGGATGGTGTGATGGCTGGTCTAGTTAAGGAGGATTCAGTGTCCAAAGATGGGGGGCCCTCATCCATCTAGTCTAGTTAGGAAGGACGTATTAGATGGTGTCCATAAGGAAACGATGGAGGATGTTCATGGTTTTGAAACATTAAGTGTTATGATGACTTAGGTTAACACAACAGTAGATGAAGTGTTCAGTAGGTTGCGGCAAGATTTGGAGGGCTCTTCTAATCCCAATTTTCGGAAGGATACTGGTTCAGGTTATCAGGAGGATCATTCGAAGCATCGCTTGGATGGGGATAAAATGGTTAATAAGTAGTGGGTGGGGTCAAGGGATCCAATCTGTGCATGGCCATCCTAAATAGTTCTAGGGGTACTAGAGGCTTAGACCCTTCGTCCAGGCCTTTTCTAACACTGAGCAACAGATTTGATGAAATTTCAGATGGAATGCTGGAAGGGGGTTTGTATGCTGATGTTGTGGAAGGTGGTGATGCCATTCGAGGCTATGTTAAAGGGAACTATACTGGATGGTTAGGCCATGAGGAAGTCCCTATGGCCATGTAAGAGGTTGCTAATGCAGTTTGGTGTCTCGCTTTGATTGATAGTACCAAGAGAGATCAAAGAAGGGGTAATGCTATTGGTTGCCAGGACAATGCCTCGAAGAACAATGGGATGGTTTTTATAGGGGTGACCGCGTTGTCATGACACATCAAATTGATTATATTTTTAAGGTTGATTTGTAGTCTAGGGTAAACCCTAGGTCGTCTCTCAAGGAGCGTTGGTAGGATTAGAGTGTGTATTTTTAATAAAAATGACTAAGAGAGGGGGTGGTTTTGAAAACAGTTTAAAACAATGACTTAGTTGAAATAGCCTAAAAAATGAGTGACCAAGTGGATTTTGAGAAATATGAGATAAAAGGGTCGATGTGATTTCACTACACACATATCAAGTTCATTGCTCATAGAGATTCATCTTGGGTTTAGAGTAATTCTTTGGTTGGAGTTAATTGGAATCCCGATTAATTCCTAAGCTTTTATTTCAATGCTTTAAGGACCAAACCTTGACATAACAATCATATTGTCAAGGTCCAGTACTTATGCATCAGATTAGAGATTCCAAAGCATATTGAAATCTCAATAATTTGGGTATGAAAAGGATTCTTGTGATGTCCAATCGGAACAACACATGTCACACACTCAAAACCTCACACCGATCGGTTTGAAATTAAGAGCATATCACTCACATGTATCAAATCAAGCATTCAAATCGGAAATAAAATAAGATACATGGAATGAAATGTTTAAACACCCAATTTACTCCAAACCAGTAGCTAATGTATGCATTAAAACTCCTTTGACATGTGTGTAGCTCCCTCACAACGAACACCCAACTTTTAGCTCGACATCGGGAGGAGGAGGAAGCTTGGGTGGAACTCCTTCTTCATTGTTGACCCCCCTATGAGGATAGTGTTGGGTCGGAACAAACGAGGAAAAGATGGCAAGAGGGGGGGGGGGGTGAATTGCCTTTTTAAAAAAGATTAACAAATTAAAATCAAAGTTGAAAGTGCAGCGGAAAGTAAAGAGGCAAGACACACGAAATTGATAACGGAGTTCGGCCAAAAACCCGGCCTACGTCTCCGCTCCCAACTCAACCGTTGAGAGATTTCTACCGCTTGCTTTTCAATGGTTTTAGCAAGAAACCCACTAGGCTTTGAGGTAGCACTAGGACCTATTACAGCTTGCTTTTATTGGTTAAGCAAGAACCCACTTGCTTTTAATGGTTTAGCAAGAACCCACTAGCCTTTTTAACGGGTGAAGGCTAGCTCACCGAAAACTCAAGCCTTTTAAAAGGAAAGGCTTGACTAACCTCTTCACACCTTAATGGTGGTGTGAAAACCCAAAAGAAATGGGGATGAGAAAAGGGTTTGGGGTTTGTAGGCCAAACCCAAATTTAAAGATCAAAGTAAATATACAATAAAAACCGTATTTTGAGAAGCCTTGGGCGCCTTTGATTGGATGGAGATGTTGAAGGCCGCTTCCAAGCTTCTTTGATGGAGCTCCTTGGATGTGGAATTGGATGGAGCACTTGGGGTTCCCTTGGAGGAATGCACCGGAGGTACGCCAAATGATCAACAAGGTGTCCGTGGGCTTCCGTATGGTTCCGGTGCCTCCTAGGCCTTTATTTATTGGCTAGGAACCTTCAAGTATCCGTTGGAGGGCTTTGGAGCCGTTGGAAAAGGCCTCGGAGCTGTTGGAGGCCAAAAGAGGGTTGACTGGTCAAACCCAACGACTAGTTTGACTGGGCTACCGGCTGGCCGGTACAGGTCCACCGGCTGGCCGGTGCCTTGGCAGAGGAGGAGAATTCTGGTCCAGGCTCCACCGGCTGACCGGTGGAGGAGCCACCAGCTGGCCGGTGTGGAGACAGTGGCTCACACTATTCATCTGGGTTGCCACCGGCTGGCCGGTGACAGAGCCACCGGCTGACCGGTGGAACCTGGCAGTGGGAAATGCCTCTGCCAGGTCCACCGGCTGGCCGGTGCTATCACACCGGTTGGCCGGTGGACTGAATTTCAGTCCACTTGAGATGCTTTCTTGGGCCATTCCTTTGGCAATCTCTTGCCTATCATCCACAACACTTAAAAACAAGGTCAGACAAATAATAAGGTGATTGTGATCATGAAAATCAAACAACGAGGGGAACAAGATGTACAACAATTTCCCCCTATTTTTATGATCACAATCACCAAATCAATTAAAGTAGAAACATAAAATTGAAAGGGAATGCTAAACATGATGAAAAGGATTCTCCCCCAATCAATCAAGAAATTTCTCCCCCTTTGTGATTATCAAAATAGAATGGGGCATAAAACTTGATTGAGGGAAAATTGAAAATCAAGATCAATTGGAATTTTTGAAAATTGAATTGAAAAATGAATTGAGATAATTGAAATGAAAATTTGAATAACAGTTTGAATTGAAAGTTTTGAATCAAAAACCAATTGAGATTTGAAATTTGAAACCAAAAGTTGAAATTGGAAGTTTGAATTGAAAATTTAAATTGAATATTTTGAAATGAAAATTTTGATACCAAGTGTTGAAATTGAAAGTTGGAATCGAAAATTTTGAAATTACAAAAAAGCTTAAAAGATCCTAACTCCCCCTAAATAAAAACAAAAAGTCACCGGGGAGAGGGATTTTGAAAAGAGATGATTTTCGGCCCGGAGAGACTCGCTAGAAGGGATTTTTCAATCCATACTTGTCTCATGGCGGGTCTTCTCCTATAAAATTCGTCCGAATAAAAAATAGATTTGGGTTGACCGTAGTGGGCATTTTTGCAATCACACTCATAAATGAGGTGCCCGAGTTTTTTATAATAGTTGCAAATTTTGAAACTAGAGCTCCCCCTTACAAAAACAGTGGGTGCATGGGAGGAGGAAGCTATATTGGTGTAGCCAAGTCCATTGGTGGTTCTAGATATACGTTGGGAACCAAGCAAATTGTTCAAATTTTGTTCCCCTTGTGTGAACTTAGCTAGGGTCTCTCTTAGGTCTTTGATGGTTGATTCCATAGAATCAACATTTGGAAAATTTTGGATTTTTAGGGTCAATTCTTCCTTCTCCTTGAGAAGTTGTTCTTTTTCGGAAGAAAGTTTTTTGAAAGACTTTTTTAAAGCAACAAATTTTGAAGAAAGCTCATGAAAACCATGTTCTAATTGATCTCTAGCGTGTGAGAGTTCTTCATAAGAAAGATGATTTAAAGAATTTTAATTTGAAGAACATGAGGAAGATGAATCGGAAGATGTTACCTCATGGAATGCCATTAGGAATTTGTTACCGTTGTCGCTTGAGGAGGAGGAGGAGGAGGATGAGGAGGAGGTGTCACTCCATGTCACCTTGAGGACCTTTTTCTTTCCTTTTTCCTTTGGCGTGGCCCGTTTCTTGTTGAGTGGGCAATCGGGCTTGTAATGACCCTTTTCACCGAACCCGTAGCATTTTACCTTGGGCTCGGATCTTGCGGTGGGTTCTTGCTTTCGCGCCTTGCGAGATTTCTTCTTCTTCTTGTGCTTTTTCATGAACTTGTGCATTTGGCGGGCGAGATTCTCCATTTCCGAGTCGCCGCTTGAAGATGATGAAGATGAGGAAGATGAGGATGATGAGGAGGAGCTTACTTCTTTTTGTACCTTGAGGGCTATGTTCTTTGGTGTCTTGATTGGTGTGCCCTCCTTTTGAGCTTGCCTCCTCATCGTGATCTCATAAGTCATGAGCGATCCGATGAGCTCCTCTACCGGCATGTTTTTGACGTCCTTAGCTTCTTGGATCGCCGTCACCTTTGGTGCCCATGAGCTCGGAAGGACCCATAGAATCTTTTTGACCATTGTCTCGGCTGAAACATCATCACCATGAGATTTCCTTCCATTTCACACGTCAGTAAAGCGAGTAAACATATCGGAAATAGACTCATTTGGATGCATTGAAAATGACTCAAAATCTTGCCAATACATATCCAATCTAGTGTCTTTGACTTTGTTAGTGCCCTCATGAGTTACTTCTAAAAGTTTCCAAATTTCATGTGAGGAGGTGCATGTGGACACTCGATTGAATTCATTTCGGTCAAGGCCGCAATGTAGAGCGTTCATGGCTTTTCCATCAAGCTCGAAATTCTTAATATCGGCGGGGGTCCATTTGGATTCTTCGGGGGAAGACAAAGAATAACCTTGCATGACAATTTTGTAAATAGGATATCCTATACTCCTAAGAAAAGTGGTCATGCGGGTTTTCCAATAATTATAGTCGGTTCCATCAAAAAATGGAGCACGACCCAATGAAAAGCCTTCGGGGGCGAAAGAGGTTGATGCCATCTAAATGGATCTTAAATTTGAAACCGGGTTAGGGAATTATTCAAATTTCCCTTTGATGCCAATTGTTGGGTCGGAACAAACGAGGAAAAGATGGCAAGAGGGGGGGTGAATTGCCTTTTTAAAAAAGATTAACAAATTAAAATCAAAGTTGAAAGTGCAGCGGAAAGTAAAGAGGCAAGACACACGAAATTGATAACGGAGTTCGGCCAAAAACCCGGCCTACGTCTCCGCTCCCAACTCAACCGTTGAGAGATTCCTACCTCTTGCTTTTCAATGGTTTTAGCAAGAAACCCACTAGGCTTTGAGGTAGCACTAGGACCTATTACAGCTTGCTTTTATTGGTTAAGCAAGAACCCACTTGCTTTTAATGGTTTAGCAAGAACCCACTAGCCTTTTTAACGGGTGAAGGCTAGCTCACCGAAAACTCAAGCCTTTTAAAAGGAAAGGCTTGACTAACCTCTTCACACCTTAATGGTGGTGTGAAAACCCAAAAGAAAGGGGGATGAGAAAAGGGTTTGGGGTTTGTAGGCACAAACCCAAATTTAAAGCTCAAAGTAAATATACAATAAAAACCGTATTTTGAGAAGCCTTGGGCGCCTTTGATTGGATGGAGATGTTGAAGGCCGCTTCCAAGCTTCTTTGATGGAGCTCCTTGGATGTGGAATTGGATGGAGCACTTGGGGTTCCCTTGGAGGAATGCACCGGAGGTACGCCAAATGATCAACAAGGTGTCCGTGGGCTTCCGTATGGTTCCGGTGCCTCCTAGGCCTTTATTTATAGGCAAGGAACTTTCAAGTATCCGTTGGAGGGCTTTGGAGCCGTTGGAAAAGGCCTCGGAGCCGTTGGAGGCCAAAAGAGGGTTGACTGGTCAAACCCAACGGCTAGTTTGACTGGGCTACCTGCTGGCCGGTACAGGTCCACCGGCTGGCTGGTGCCTTGGCAGAGGAGGAGAATTCTGGTCCAGGCTCCACCGGCTGACCGGTGGAGGAGCCACCGGCTGGCCGGTGTGGAGACAGTGGCTCACACTATTCATCTGGGTTGCCACCGGCTGGCCGGTGACAGAGCCACCGGCTGACCGGTGGAACCTGGCAGTGGGCAATGCCTCTGCCAGGTCCACCGGCTGGCCGGTGCTATCACACCGGTTGGCCGGTGGACTGAATTTCAGTCCACTTGAGATGCTTTCTTGGGCCATTCCTTTGGCAATCTCTTGCCTATCATCCACAACACTTAAAAACAAGGTTAGACAAATAATAAGGTGATTGTGATCATGAAAATCAAACAACGAGGGGAACGAGATGTACAACAGATAGGGGCCTCCATAACCTCCAAGGTGATTAGGAGACACTTCTAGGACTCCAAATTGGCAGCACTTCACTCCTTGTCCGAACTTACAAATGAGGAGCCCAAGGTGCCCTTTTATAGGAAATGTGGGAGGTGGTTTTGGGCACACAGATTTCATCAATCCACTTTCACGACGCGATTCAGCCTTCATACAGTCTTATCTCACTTTTTAGAAAATAGAAAAGTTGTATCCCTACCTCTTGACTGTCTCCAATTAAATTTTGGCACCGTTTGGACAACTATAGCACAAGTTATTAATAAAATACAGAACAACGCATTTGACTTGGCCCAAATTCGGTGGCTTGGACAGATCAGTTCGGATGGGCCCCATTAAAGCCGAATCAGGATTTTTTTCTTTAATATGAAATTTAGAATATTGAATTTTGGACAGGACCACAAAATTTCATCCCATTTGGATGCACGCATTTCGTGTACTATTCAAAACAGTGGACAGATGTCCATGGATCCATGCAATTTTGGCCTAGTTTTCTTTCACTTCATCAAGGGCCCTCCAAATCACCTCCACCTACATTGTAATTTACAAAAAAAGTATCATTGACCTATTTAACAGTGATAAAAACAAAATTATTGAATCAAACATGAAGCACAATTTGATTATATTTTTATAATTTTTAATACAAAATATGTTTAGCACAGCGATGTAAGGGTGAAAATGAAACAGTGAATCGTGGTACGATTACACCCCCACACCTAAACAGGTGCACTCCTGGGCAAGGTCACATATCCAAATACAATGATTCATATTTATATATATTTAAAACATCATGAAGATTTAGAATTTGAGGGAATTTGATTTAAAGTAAAGTGATCAATGCACGAACCACACCAAGGAGTTCTTCCTAGTGAAAATAGAAAAAGATGTCTCATAAATCATATCACAGCGAAATTCAACAAGATTCATGATAAACAATTGAGAAAGGAATTCATAAGTAAACCATGACACTAACTCTCCATGTGTGTGTGTGAAAACCATTCCATGCTATTTTTTCCACTTACTATCCAATAAATATATGTTATTTTAACATATTTCAGCTTAAATGATTTTGTCACCGAATCTGTCCTACATCCTTTGCAATCATATTTCAAGACCCACTCATTTAAGCATTCCCAAAAGTCAAACCATAAGCTCCCGACCTAGATATCCCCATATGTTGCACATTTCATCACTCCCCTCATTTATTTTTTTGAAGTTGCAATTGGAAAAAATATCACACTCATCTTTCAACCCTTGTTTGACCTGCCCAAGACACAACAATTTTTTTTGAGGGTGTACAACAGTCGGACATTAGGTACACACGCATAGGTCAATCTGGTACAGTAATGAAACAGATCGGATAAGGAACGAACGTATGGAAATATCATTTAAAGCTGAAAAATATTAATCCAACATATATTTACCTTATATTAAGTAAAAAATAATCACACTTTGTGGTTTGGTGCAAAAAATATTGGAGATATTTGTGACACAGGTTTCCTGAAAACTACTCACACAATGGGCATCAATAATCTCAAAGGTTTCACATAGATATGACCATTTATATCATTGACAAAAAACCAATTCACTAAAAAACACTCCCTGATGTTAAATTCATACAAATATTCTTTTTAGCCTTCGTTATGGTATTTTTACTTTCCCCACTCTATGGTCGCCACATTATGGAATTTCGAAATTATTGGGGAAAAATGAAAATACCATAAAGAAGGCAAAAAAGAGAAAAAAATGGAGAAAATGATGAAAATTCCTAACTAACCCAGGAATTTATCCACCCCCCACACCTAGAGTATGCAGTGTCCTCACTGTAGTAAGAGAGAATGTGGGAAGGAAGGATAAAACCTGGTTGATGTCATTCATAGTTTGCTTTTTGAACTTGGAGTTCCTCCATTGGGGACTCCGGAATGGCTTCATGGAAGTGCTTCAACTGCTGCCCATTGACAGTGATGGTTTGCTAGGTGTCTTCATTTTGAACCTGGAAAACACCAAATGGAGAGACATTAGTAACAATGTAAGGTCCAAACCAACGGGAACAAAGCTTACCAGGGTGCAACTTCAGCCTTGCATTGTAGAGGAGGACCTTCTACCTGATGTGGAATTGACGATGAAGGATAAGACGGTCATGAGCAGCCTTGGTTCTCTCCTTATAAATCCTGAAGTTTTCATATGCATCTCTTCTCATTTCCTCTAGCTCCTGAATCTGCAACTTCCTTTGAGCACCTGCACCAGAATGATTAGAATTTCATTGTTTGATGGCCCAGTAGGCCCGGTGCTCTACCTCAACAGGGAGGTGAAAACTCTTCCCAAAAACTAGCCGATATGGTGACATGACAATTGGAGTTTTGAATGCAGTACGGTAAGCCCATAATGAATCATCGAGTCTAGGACTCCAGTCTTTTCTGTTTGGCTGAACCGTTTTCTCAAGAATCTGTTTTACCTCTCTATTTGATACTTCAGCTTGACCATTCATTTGTGGGTGATAAGCAGTAGACACTCGATGCCCAACCCCATACCTGCGCAAAAGAGATTGCATTGTGCGGTTGCAAAAATGAGAACCCTGATCACTGATGATAAACCTAGGTAATCCAAACCTACAGAATATTTGGGTTCTCAAAAATTCCACAACTGTCTTGGAATCATCTGTCCTTGTGGCTCGTGCCTCTACCCACTTTGAAACATAATCCACTTCCAGAAGAATGTAAAGGATCCCAAATGAATTGGGGAATGGTCCCATAAAGTCAATGCCCCAAACATCAAAAATGTCATGGAAGAGAAAGGGTTTTTGGGGAATCACATTTCTTTTAGAGAAATTTCCCATTCTTTGACAGTAAGGACAAGATTTACAGAATTCATGGGCATCCCTAAACAATGTGGGCCAAAAGAGACCAGAAACTAAGACCTTGCGAGCAGTCCGTTGGGGACCAAAGTGGCCCCCACAAGCAAGTGTGTGGCAGAACCTAAGGACAGACTGAAACTCACTATCGGTAACACAACGCCTAATAACTTGATCACTACATGTGCGCCAAAGGTAGGGGTCATCCCAAATGTACCAACGAGACTCATATTTTAAACGACTGGCTTGATTTTTGGTGAAATCAGCAGGAATGAAAGATGCTACCAAATAATTTACAATTTCAGCATACCAAGGAATAACATCTTGCACTCGGTACAATTTCTCATCAGGAAACAATTCATTTATGTGAATACAGGGGGATGAGTCAATGTCCGAGGATGGGAGAATCCTACTGATATGGTTAGGAACCACATTCTCTGCTCCTTTTTTATCCCTAATTTCTAGATCAAATTCATGAAGTAGGAGCATCCAGCGAATGAGATGTGGTTTGGCTTCTGGTTTCTTTAGGAGATATCAGAGGGCTGCATGTAGAAGGTATGACCTGAATTTATCCAAGGCAATCACAATGGCAAGAAATTCTTTTTCAGTTGTGTTGTAGTTTCCTTGGGCAGGGTCCAGAGTACGTGAGGCATAAGCGATAACATGTGGAGCTCGGTTGACCCTTTGTGATAATACTGCCCCAACTTCATAGTTAGAGGCATCACACATGAGCTCAAATGGTAAATCCAACCGAGGTGGTTGGATTACCGGGGGTGACGTGAGACTCCATTTTAAATTATTGAAAGCTTCCTGAAATTTTTTATCAAAAACAAATTCTTTTTCTTTTTGGAGTAATCGGGAGAGGGGGGAGTGCAATTTTACTAAAGTCGCGAATGAAACGACGATAAAATCCAGCGTGACCCAGGAAAGACCGCACATCCCAAACATTTTTAGGGAATGGTAGGGAGGAAATGATATCTACTTTTGATTTGTCCACTTGGATACCTTCCCCAGAAATGACATGTCCCAAAACTATGCCTTGTCGCACCATGAAATGGCATTTCTCATAATTTAATACGAGATTCTTTTGAATACAGCGACATAGGACAGAACCAAGACTACTTAAACATTCATCAAAAGAGGATCCATAAACAGTAAAATCATTCATAAAAACCTCCATGCAATTCTCCAGGTAATCTGAAAAAATACTAACCATAAATCATTGGAATGTACCTGGAGCATTGCATAGAACAAATGGCATCCTTCTATAAGCAAATGTACCAAAGGGGCAAGTAAAGGTTGTCTTTTCCTGATCCTCAGGGGAAATATGGATATGAAAGTATCCAGAATACCCATCAAGGAAACAGTAATGGGACTTCCCTACTAGCCTCTCTAGCATCTGGTCAATGAATGGCAATGGGAAATGGTCCTTCCTACTGTGTTGGTTTAGCCAGCGATAGTCTATAATGACATGCCAACTATTCTTCACACGAGTTGGAACCAATTCATTGTTTTCATTTTTAACTACAGTAAGGCCAGTTTTTTTAGGAACTACTTGAACGGGACTGACCCATTGGCTATCAGAGATAGGGTAAATGATTCCAGCAGCCAACAATTTTGTTACTTCTTTTTTAACAACATCAAGTAGGATTGGGTTCAGTCAATGTTGTGACTGCCTCACTGGTCTAGCCTCATCAATTAATAAAATATGATGTGTACAAATTGATGGGATAATGCCAGGAATGTCAGCAAGTGTCCATCCCAAAGCTTGTTTATACTCCCTCAAAAGATCAAGCAGTCGCAATTCATGCTCAGGAGGAAGTGAACTAGCAATGATGACGGTCAACTTGTTTCCATTCTCAAGATATGAGTATTTTAAATCTTGAGGTAGTTGTTTCAGTTACAATTCTGGAGGATTTTGGATTGACGGAAGTGTGTGTGAATGTGAGAAGTCACTGATCTCATCTAACTACTCAATGGTAACATCCTCAGATGAGGAATGAGCTTTTACAAGCGTAGCAGTATCATCGATGGTCATGTGATCCTCCGTGTTCAAGAAATCATCAATTAACAAACATGCCTGACATTTCTCTAGACCGCTATAACAATCAATGCATGATTCATTACCTAACATTTCAATCAATGAAGAAAACTCAGAAAGGGGATCTGGTGAATTAAAATAAATTGTTTCAGGGGAAGGGAGAACATCAATTGAATTGACAGAGAGAGAGGAGTGTTCTTCTGAGGGGTGCTTCCTGGCATCAAGGATATTGAATGGTAAATATTACCACCAAACTCCATAGATAATGTACCATTATGGACATTAATTATGGTTTTGGCGGTTTTCAAGAAAGGTCTCCCCAATATAATTGGGTCATGTCCATTCATCCTATCATCTTCCATTTTAAGCACGTAAAAATCAGCAGGAAAAATTAAATTTTGCACCCTCACAAGAACATCCTCTAGCACACCAGAGGGGTGTGCTGCACTACGATTTGCTAGCTGGACGACAATACCAATGGGGTTCAGTTCACCGACCTGAAATGAAGAGTAAATAGAGTGAGGCATCACATTAATAGAAGCACCCAAATCAAGCATAGCGTTGGATCATGAATACTCCCCTATGGTGCACGGAATCGAGAATGTCCCAGGATCATTGCACTTGGTGGGAAGTGATGGTTGTATCAATGATGAGACGTTCCTCCCCAGGCTCACCTTCTCATCACCTCTAAGTCGCCTTCGGTGGGTACACATCTCATTTAGAAACATGGCATATCTCGGAATTTGATTCACAACATCAATCAAAGGAATGTTTACCGGTACTTTCTTGAAAATTTCCAAGATTTCTTTATCAAGTTTGGTTTCTTTTTGTTTCCTAGGTTGGGCAGCCCTTTGAGGAAATGGAAGAGGAATGGTTGGGATATGTGGCTCATCAACAACCATAGTCTTTCCTTTGGAAGGGCTTCTCTCAAGAAAAGGGTTTTCTTCTCTTGGACCATTTTCAGTAGTTGGTATGGTGGTTTCCTTTGGATGGGAGGACTCTAATGGAGGTGTAATTTGTCTTTTGAGTTGTGTCCCACTCCTAAGGGTGATGGAACTAACATTTCCTTTATCCCTAGGGTTTACTGCTGGTTGAGATGGTAGTTTACCCGACCCATGACTTTGGATTTCCCCCACCGAGTTGGCAAGTTGGCCCAGTTGGGTCTTTAGGTCTTGTATGGCTGCTTGGGTGGTTTGTTGGAATTGGAGAATATTGGCAGCCATTTGTTTCATCATATCTTCTAGGCTAGGCTCGGTTTTTTGAGGGGATGGTTGGAATGGCCTTTGGGGAGGTTGAGGATTTCTGGGTGGTGGTGGATGACTACTCTGACCCTATTGGTTCCATTACTGTTGAGGTTGGTTTGAATACCCCCCTTTCCTATAGGCTTGGTTTTCCTTCCACCCTTGGTTGGATGGATAGTATGGTTCTTGCCTAAAGGGTTGGTTAAAGGGGCGTCCTGGAAATATTGCCTCACAACTCTCAGAAGTTTCTATTAATTGAGGACATTGGTCAGAATAGTGGGTGTCAGAAGAGTAGATTCCACAATGGATGGGAGGAGGAGATTGATATTTCCCTTGGGAGAGAGCGAGTTGTCATAGAAGGGTACTTACCTCTTCGAACTTCGTGTCCACCTTCTTCTCAAACTCAGTACTTTGCACCTCATGGACACCTCAAATGGGAACACTAGACCGTGTAACGAATTGTTGAGTGTTCTGTTCCATGTTCTCAATGAGGGTTCTTGCAGCAATTGGGGTCTTATCTACCAATGCACCACCAGCTGCAGCATCAATCATATTTCGATCAATTGGAATCAAACCTCATAAAAATATTGAATTAAAAGTTGATCACTAATTTGGTGGTGTGGGAAAATTAAACATAACCTTTTAAAGCGTTCCCAATATTCATGTAATGTTTCCCCTTGAGATTGTCTTATACCACATATTTCTTTCCTTATAGTTGCAGTTCGAGAGGCTGGGAAGTATTTTTCCAGAAAAAGACGTTTCATATCTGCCCAACCCCTAATTGGTGAATTGACATAGTATAACCAATCTTTTGCAGTGTCTTCTAATGAAAATGGTAATGCCCTAAGCTTCACTTGTTCTTCATCCACATTAGCAGGTTTTAAGTTTGAACACAGAGTATGAAATTCTTTTAAATGCTTATGTGGATCTTCTCCAGGCAGTCCATGAAATCTTGGTAATAAATGAATTAAACCAGATTTTAGTTCAAAATTGGGTGCCTCGCCTTGTAATTGAATGTAAGTGGTTTGGATATCAACATCAGGTGAGGTTAGTTATTTTAGTATTCTATTATTCCCAGCCATGTTATACAAGTTATGTTCAATTTTAACTTTGGTTTCAGAAGAAGAAGAAGGATCAAGAAGAATTTTAAGATTTGATGTCTCCTCCTTCAAAGTGTGGTCTTGTATGTCTCGGTTTCGTTGATGTAGGATCCTCTCTGGTTCGGGTTCGAAAGTTTGTAGGTATCCCGGAGTAGAACGCGTCATACAAAGAACCTACACAATAAATAAATTAGAACACAAAAATAAATTCAATGGTAGAAGATAAAACAAACAAATATTCACAAAAATTACAAAAAATTTATCAAAAACAGGCACAAAAAAACCAAAGCGTTCCCCGGCAACGGCGCCAAAATTTGACCGCGTTGTCATGACACGTCAAATTGATTATATTTTTAAGGTTGATTTATAGTCTATGGTAAACCCTAGGTCGTCTCTCAAGGAGCTTTGGTAGGTTTAGAGTGTGTATTTTTAATAAAAACGACTAAGAGAGGGGGTGGTTTTGAAAACAGTTTAAAACAATGACTCAGTTGAAATAGCCTAAAAAATTAGTGGCCAAGTGGATTTTGATAAATATGAGATAAAAGGGTCGATGTGATTTCACTAAACACATATCAAGTTCATTTCTCATAGATTCATCTTGGGTTTAGAGTAATTCTTTGGTTGGAGTTAATTGGAATCCCGATTAATTCCTAAGCTTTTATTTCAATGCTTTAAGGACCAAACCTTGACGTAACAATCATATTGTCAAGGTCCAGTACTTATGCATGGGATAAGATCTTCCAAAGCATATTGAAATCTCACTAATTTGGGTATGAAAAGGATTCTTGTGATGTCCAATCGGAACAACACAAGTCACACACTCAAAACCTCACACAGATCGGTTTGAAATTAAGAGCATATCACTCACATGTATCAAATCAAGCATTCAAATATGAAATAATATAAGATACATAGAATGAAATGTTTAAACACCCAAATTACTCCAAACCAGTAGCTAATTTATGCATCAGAACTCCCTTGACATGTGTGTAGCTCCCTCACAACGAACACCCAACTTTTAGCTCAACATCGGGAGGAGGAGGAAGCTTGGGTGGAACTCCTTCTTCATTGTTGATCAACCTATGAGGATAGGGGCCTCCAGAACCTCCAAGGTGATTAGGAGACTCTTCTAGGACTCCAAATTGGTAGCACTTCACTCCTTGGCCGAACTTACAAATGAGGAGCCCAAGGTGCCCTTTTATAGGAAATGTGGGAGGTGGTTTTGGGCACACAGATTTCATCAATCCACTTGAACGATGTGTTTCGGCATTCAGACAGTCTTATATCACTTTTTAGAAAATAGAAAAGTTGTAGCCCTACCTCTTTACTGTCTCCACTGAAATATTGGCACCGTTTGGATAACTATAGCACATGTTATTAATAAAATACAGAACACATCATTTGACTTGGTCCAAATTCGGTGTCTTGGACAGATCAGTTCGGATGGGCCCAATGAAAGCCGTATCAGGATTGGGTTCCTTAATATGAAATGTAGAATATTGAATTTTGGACACTCCCACAAAATTTCAGCCCATTGTTAAGCACGTATTTCGTGTACTACTCAAAACAGTGGACAAATGTCCATGGATCCAGGCAATTTTGGCCCAGTTTTCTTTCACTTCATCAAGAGCCCTCCAAATCACCTCCACCTACATTGTAATTTTCAAAACAAGTATCATTGAACTATTTAACAGTGATAAACAAAAAATTATTGAATCAAAAATGAATCACTATTTTATTATATTTTTATAATTTTTAATACAAAATATGTTTAGCACAACGATGTAAGGGTGAAAATGAAACAGTGAATCGTGGTACGATCACACCCCCACACCTAAACATTTGCACTCCTGGGCAAGGTCACATATCCAAATAAAATGATGAATATATATATATATATATATATATTTAAAATATCATGAATATTTAGCATTTGAGGGAATTTTATTTAAAGTAAAGTGATCAATGCACGAACCACACCAAGGAGTTCTTCCTAGTGAAAATAGAAAAAGATGTCACATAAATCATATCACAGAGAAATTCAAAAAGATTCATGATACCCAATTTAGAAAGGAATTCATAAGTAAACCATGACACTAACTCTCCATGTGTGTGTGTGAAAACCATTCCATGCTATTTTTTCCACTTTCTATCCAATAAATATATGTTATTTTAACATTTTTCATCTTAAATGATTTTGTCACCGAACCTGTCCTACATCCTTTGCAATCATATTTCAAGAACCACTCATTTAAGCATTCCCAGAAGTCAAACCATAAGCTCCCGACCTAGATATCCCAATATGTTGCACATTTCATCACTCCCCTCATTTATTATTTTTATTGAAGTTGCAATTGGAACAAATCTCACACTCATCTTTCAACCCTTGTTTGATCTCCTCACGACACTAATTGCAATAGTTATAACAAGATCAAAGGTTGAGAAGGAGTGGTTTTTGACCTAACCAGGACACAACAATTTTTTTAGGGAGTACAACAGTCGTACATTAGGTACACACGTATAGGTCAATCTGGTACAGTAATGAAACAGATCAGATATGGAACGAACGTATGGAAATATCATTTAAAGCTGAAAAATATTAACCCAACATATATTTACCTTATATTAAGTAAGAAATAATCACACTTTGTGGTTTGGTGCAAAGAATTTTGGAGATATTTGTGACACAGTTTTCCTAAAAACTACTCACACAATGGGCATCAATCATCTCAAAGGTTTCACATAGATACGACCATTTATATCATTGAAAAAAAAACCAATTCACTAAAAAACACTCCCTGATGTTAAATTCATAAAAATATTCTATTTAGCCTTCGTTATGGTATTTTTAATTTCCCCAATCTATGGTCGCCACATCATGGAATTTCGAAATTGTTGGGGAAAAATGAAAATACCATAAAGAAGGCAAAAAAGAGAAAAAAAATGGAGAAAACGATGAAAATTCCTAACTAACCCAGGAATGTATCCACCCCTACACCAAGAGTATGCAGTGTCCTCACTGTAGTAAGAGAGAATGTGGGAAGGAAGGATAAAACCTGGTTGATGTCATTCATAGTTTTCTTCTTGAACTTGGAGTTCCTCCATTGGGGACTCCAGAATGGCTTCATGGAAGTGCTTCAACCGCTGCCCATTGACAGTGAAGGTTTGCTTGGTGTCTTCATTTTGAACCTGGACAACACCAAATGGAGAGACATTAGTAACAATGTAAGGTCCAAACCAACGGGAAATAAGCTTACCAGGGTGCAACTTCAGCCTTGCATTGTAGAGGAGGACCTTCTGCCCGATGTGGAACTGACGATGAAGGATAAGACGGTCATGAGAAGCCTTGGTTCTCTCCTTATAAATCCGAGAGTTTTCATATGCATCACTTCTCATATCCTCTAGCTCCTAAATCTGAAACTTCCTTTGAGCACCTGCACCAGAATGATTAGAATTTCATTGTTTGATGGCCCAATAGGCCCGGTGCTCTACCTCAACAGGGAGGTGACAACTCTTCCCAAAAACTAGCCGATATGGTGACATGCCAATTGGAGTTTTGAATGTAGTACGGTAAGCCCATAATGAATCATCGAGTCTAAGACTCCAGTCTTTTCTGTTTGGCTGAACCATTTTCTCAAGAATCTGTTTTACCTCTCTATTTGATACTTCGGCTTGACCATTCGTTTGTGGGTGATAAGCAGTAGACACTCGATGCCCAACCCGATACCTGCGCAAAAGAGATTGCATTGTGCGGTTGCAGAAATGAGAACCCTGATCACTGATGATAATCCAAGGTAATCCAAACCTACAGAATATTTGGGTTCTCAAAAATTCCACAACTGTCTTGGAATCATCTGTCCTCGTGGCTCGTGCCTCTACCCACTTTGAAACATAATCCATTTCCAGAAGAATGTAAAGGTTCCCAAATGAATTGGGGAATGGTCCCATAAAGTCAATGCCCCAAACATCAAAAATGTCATGGAAGAGCAAGGGTTGTTGGGGCATCTCATTTCTTTTAGATACATTTCCCATTCTTTGATAGTGAGGACAAGATTTACAGAATTCATGGGCATCCCTAAACAATGTGGGCCAAAATAGACCAGAATCTAAGACCTTGCGAGCAGTCCGTTGGGGACCAAAGTGTCCCCCACAAGCAAGTGTGTGGCAGAACCTAAGGACAGACTGAAACTCACTATTGGGAACACAACTCCTAATAACTTGTTCACTACATGTGCGCCAATGGTAGGGGTCATCCCAAATGTACCAACGAGACTCATATTTTAATCGACTGGCTTGGTTTTTGGTGAAATCAACAGGAATGCAAGACACTACCAAATAATTTACAATTTCAGCATACCAAGGAATAGAATCTTGCACTTGGTACAATTGCTCATCAGGAAACAATTCATTTATGGGAATACAGGGGGATGAGTCAATGTCTGAAGATGGGAGAATCCTACTGATATGGTCAGCAACCACATTCTCTGCTCCCTTTTTATCCCTAATTTCTGGATCAAATTCCTGAAGTAGGAGCATCTAGCGAATGAGACGTGGTTTGGCTTCTGGTTTCTTTAGGAGATATCAGAGGGCTGCATGGTCTGAGAACACAATGACTTTGGACCCTAGAAGGTATGACCAGAATTTATCCAAGGCAAACACAATGGCAAGAAATTATTTTTCAGTTTTGCTGTAGTTTCCTTGCGCAGGGTCCAGAGTACGTGAGGCATAATCTATAACATGTGGAGCTCGGTCGACCGTTTGTGATAATGCTGCCCCAACTGCATAGTTAGAGGCATCACACATGAGCTCAAATGGTAAATCCCACCGAGGTGGTTGGATTACCGCGGGTGACGTGAGACTCCATTTTAACTTTCTGAAAGCTTCCTCACATTTTTTATCAAAAAAAAATTCTTTTTCTTTTTGGAGTAATCGGGATAGGGGGAGTGCAATTTTACTAAAGTCACGAATGAAACGACGATAAAATCCAGCATGATCCAGGAAAGACCGCACATCCTGAACATTTTTAGGGAATGGTAGGGAGGAAATGATATTTACTTTTGATTTTTCCACTTGTATACCTTCCCCAGAAATGACATGTCCCAAAACTATGCCTTGTCGCACCATGAAATGGCATTTCTCATAATTTAATACAAGATTCTTTTCAATACAGGGACATATGACAGAACCAAGACTACTTAAACATTCATCAAAAGTGGATCCATAAATAGTAAAATCATCCATAAAAACCTCCATGCAATTCTCCAGGTAATCTAAAAAAATACTAACCATACATCGTTGGAAAGTACCTGGAGCATTGCACAGACCAAATGGCATACTTCTATAAGAAAATGTACCAAAGGGGCAAGTAAAGGTTGTCTTTTCTTGATCTTCAGGGGAAACATGGATATGAAAGTATCAAGAATACCCATCAAGGAAATAGTAACGGGACTTCCCTACTAGCCTCTCTAGCATCTGGTCAATGAATGGCAATGGGAAATGGTCCTTCCTAGTGTGTTGGTTTACCCGGCGATAGTCTATACAGACACGCCAACTATTCTGCACACGAGTTAGAACCAATTCATTATTTTCATTTTTAACTACAACAAGGCCAGTTGTTTTTGGAACTACTTGAACGGGACTGACCCATTGGCTGTCAGAGATAGGGTAAATGATTCCAGCAGCCAACAATTTTGTTACTTCTTTTTTAACAACATCAAGTAGGTTTGGGTTTAGTCGACGTTGTGAATGCCTCACTGGTTTACCCTCATCATTTAATAAAATATGATGTGTACAAATTGATGGGATAATTCCAGGAATGTCAGCAAGTGTCCATCCCAAAGCTTGTTTATACTCCCTCAAAAGATCAAGCAATCGCAATTCATGCTCAGTAGGGAGTGAACTAGAAATGATGACGGGCAACTTGTTTCCATTCTCAAGATATGAGTATTTTAAATCTTGAGGCAGTTGTTTCAGTTCCAATTCTGGATGATTTTGGATTGACGGAAGTGTGTGTGAAATTGAGAAGTCACTGATCTCATCTAACTGCTCAATGGTAACATCCTCAGATGAGGAATGATCTTTTACAAGCGTATCAGTATCATCGACGGTCATGTGATCCTCCGTGTTCAAGAAATTATCAATTAACAAACATGCATGACATTTCTCTAGACCGCTATAACAATCAATTCATGATTCATTACCTAACATTTCAATCAATGAATAAAACACAAAAAGGGGATCAGGTGAATGAAAATAAGTTGTTTCTGGGGAAGGGAGAACATCAATTGAATTGACAGAGAGAGAGAGAGGAGTGTTCTTCTGAGGGGTGCTTGATGGCATCAAGGATATTGAAGTGGACAATATTACCACCAAACTCCATAGATAATGTACCATTATGGACATTAATTATGGTTTTGGTGGTTTTCAAGAGAGGTCTCCCCAATATAATTGGGTCATGTCCATTTATCCTATCATCTTCCATTTTAAGTACGTAAAAATCAGCAGGAAAAATTAAATTTTTCACCCTCACAAGAACATCCTCTAGCACACCAGAGGGGTGTGATGTACTCCGATTTGCTAGCTGAACGACAATACCAGTGGGCTTCAGTTCACCGACCTGCAATGAAGAGTAAATAGAGTGAGGCATCACATTAATAGAAGCACCCAAATCTAGCATAGCGTTGGAACATGAATACTCCCCTATGGTGCACGGAATCGAGAATGTCCCAGGATCATTGCACTTGGTGGGAAGTGATGGTTGTATCAATGCTGAGACATTCCTCCCCAGGCTCACCTTCTCATCACCTCTAAGTCGCCTTCGGTGGGTACACATCTCCTTTAGAAACTTGGCATATCTCCGAATTTGCTTCACAACATCAATCAAAGGAATGTTCACCTGTACTTTCATGAAAGTTTCCAAGATTTCTTTATCAAGTTCGGTTTCTTTTTTTTCCTAGGTTGGGCAGCCCTTTGAGGAAATGAAATAGGAATGGTTGGGATAGGTGGCTCATCAACAGCCACAGTCTTTCCTTTGGAAGGGCTTCTCTCATGAAAAGGGTTTTCTTCTCTTGGACCATTTTCAGCAGTTGGGATGGTGGTTTCCTTTGGATGGGAGGACTCTAATGGAGGGGTAATTTGGATTTTGAGTTGTGTCCCACTCCTAAGGGTGATGACACTAACAATTCCTTTATCCCTAGGGTTTACTACTGGTGGAGATGGTAGTTTACCCGACCCATGACTTTGGATTTCCCCCACCGAGTTGGCAAGTTGGCCTAGTTGGGTCTTTTGGTCTTGTATGGATTCTTGGGTGGTTTGTTATAATTGGATATTATTGGCAGCCATTTGTTTCATCATATCTTCTAGGCTAGGCTCGGTTTTTGGAGGGGGTGGTTGGAATGGCCTTTGAGGAGGTTGAGGATTTTTGGGTGGCGGTGGATGACTACTCTGACCCTATTGGTTCCATTGCTGTTGAGGTTGGTTTGAATACCCCCTGGCCTATAGGCTTGGTTGTCCTTCCACCCTTGGTTGGATGGATAGTATGGTTCTTGGCTAAAGGGTTGGTTAAAGGGGCGTCCTGGAAATATTGCCTCACAACTCTCAGAAGTTTCTCTTAATTGAGGACATTGGTCAGAATAGTGGGTGTCAGAAGAGCAGATTCCACAATGGATGGGAGGAGGAGATTGATATTTCCCTTGGGAGAGAGAGAGTAGTCGTAGAAGGGTACTTACCTCTTCGAACTTCGTGTCCACCTTCTTCTCAAACTCAGTACTTTGCACCTCATGGAAACCTCGAATGGGAACACTAGACCGTGTACCGAATTGTTGAGTGTTCTGTGCCATGTTCTCAATGAGGGTTCTTGCAGCAATTGGGGTCTTATCTACCAATGCACCACCTGCAGCAGCATCAATCATATTTCGATCAATAGGAATCAAACCTTCATAAATATATTGAATTAAAAAATGATCACTTATTTGGTGGTGTGGGCAACATGAACATAACATTTTAAAGCGTTCCCGATATTCATGTAATGTTTCCCCTTGAGATTTTATTATACCACATATTTCTTTCCTTATAGTTGCAGTTTGAGAGGCTGGGAAGTATTTTTCAAGAAAAAGGTGTTTCATGTCTGCCCAACCCCTAATTGGTGAATTGACATAGTATAACCAATCTTTTGCAGTGTCTTCTAATGAAAATGGGAATGCCCTAAGCTTAACTTGTTCTTCATCCACATTAGCAGGTTTTAAGGTTGAACACACAGTATGAAATTCTTTTAAATTCTTATGTGGATCTTCTCCAGGCAGTCCATGAAATCTTGGTAATAAATGAATTAAACCAGATTTTAGTTCAAAATTGGGTGCCTCGCCTTGTAATTGAATGTATGTGGGTTGGATATCAACATCAAGTGAGGTTAGTTCTTTTAGTGTTCTATTATTTTCATCCATGTTATACAAGTTATGTTCAATTTTAACTTTGGTTTCAGAAGAAGAAGAAGGATCAAGAAGAATTTTAAGATTTGATGTCTCCTCCTTCAAAGTGTGGTCTTGTATGTCTCGGTTTCATTGATGTAGGATCCTCTCCAGTTCGGGTTTGAAAGTTTGTAGGTCTCCCGGATTAGAAAGCGTCATACAAAGAACCTACACAATAAATAAATTAGAACACAAAAATAAATTCAAAGGTAGAAGATAAAACAAACAAATATTCACAAAAATTACAAAAAATTTATCAAAAACACGCACAAAAAAACCAAAGCGCTCCCCGGCAACGACGCCAAAATTTGACCGTGTTGTCATGACACGTCAAATTGATTATATTTTTAAGGTTGATTTATATTCTAGGGTAAACCCTAGGTCGTCTCTCAAGGAGCGTTGGTAGGTTTAGAGTGTGTATTTTTAATAAAAATGACTAAGAGAGGGGGTGGTTTTGAAAACAGTTTAAAACAATGACTTAGTTGAAATAGCCTAAAAAATGAGTGACCAAGTGGATTTTGAGAAATATGAGATAAAAGGGTCGATGTGATTTCACTGCACACATATCAAGTTCATTGCGCATAGAGATTCATCTTGGGTTTAGAGTAATTCTTTGGTTGGAGTTAATTGGATCCTGATTAATTCCTAAGCTTTTATTTCAATGCTTTAAGGACCAAACCATGACATAACAATCATATTGTCAAGGTCCAGTACTTATGAATGGGAGAAGAGCTTCCAAAGAATATCTAAATCCCAATAATTTGGGTATTAAAAGGATTCTTGTGATGTCTAATCGGAACAACACAAGTCACACACTCAAAACCTCACACCGGTCGGTTTGAAATTAAGAGCATATCACTCACATGTATCAAATCAAGCATTCAAATGTGAAATAAAATAAGATACATGGAATGAAATGTTTAAACACCCAAATTACTCCAAACCAGTAGCTAATTTATGCATCCGAACTCCCTTGACATGTGTGTAGCTCCCTCACAACGAACACCCAACTTTTAGCTCGACATCGGGAGGAGGAGGAAGCTTGGGTGGAACTACTTCTTCATTGTTGACCCCCCTATGAGGATAGGGGCCTCCAGAACCTCCAAGGTGATTAGGAGACTCTTATAGGACTCCAAATTGGCATCACTTCACTCCATGGCCGAACTTACAAATGAGGAGCCCAAGGTGCCCTTTTATAGGAAATGTGGGAGGTGGTTTTGGGCACACAGATTTCATCAATCCACTTGCACGACGCGTTTCGGCCTTCAGACAGTCTTATCTCACTTTTTAGAAAATATAAACGTTGTAGCCCTACCTCTTTACTGTCTCAACCGAAAGTTTGGCCCCGTTTTGACAACTATATCACATGTTATTAATAAAATCCAGAACACCGCATTTGACTTGGTCTAAATTCGGTGTCTTGGACATATCAGTTAGGATGGGCCCCATGAAAGCCGAATCAGGATTGTGTTCCTTAATATGAAATGTAGAATATTTAATTTTGGACAGGACCACAAAATTTCATCCCATTTGGATACACGGATTTCGTGTACTATTCAAAACCGTGGACAGATGTCCATGGATCCATGCAATTTTGGCCCAGTTTTCTTTCACTTCATCAAGGGCCCTCCAAATCACCTCCACCTACATTGTAATTTTCAAAACAAGTATCATTGACCTATTTAACAGTGATAAACAAAAAAATATTGAATCAAACATGAAGCACAATTTTATTATATTTTTATAATTTTTAATACAAAATATGTTTAGCACAGTGATGTAAGGGTGAAAATGAAACAGTGAATCGTGGTACGATCACACCCCCACACCTAAACATTTTCACTCATGGGCAAGGTCACATATCCAAATACAATGATGCATATATATATATATTTACAACATCTTGATGATTTAGCATTTGAGGGAATTTTATTTAATGTAAAGTGATCAATGAACGAACCACACCAAGGAGTTCATCCTAGTGAAAATAGAAAAAGATGTCACATAAATCATATCATAGAGAAATTCAAAAAGATTCATGATACCCAATTGAGAAAGGAATTCATATGTAAACCATGACACTAACTCTCCATGTGTGTGTGTGAAAACCATTCCATGCTATTTTTTCCACTTGCTATCCAATAAATATATGTTATTTTAACATTTTTATGCTTAAATGATTTTGTCACCGAACCTGTCCCACATCCTTTGCAATCATATTTCAATACCCACTAATTTAATCATTCCCAGAAGTCAAACCATAAGCTCCCAACCTAGATATCCCCTTATGTTGCACATTTCATCACTCCCCTCATTTATTATTTTTTTTGAAGTTGCAATTGGAACAAATCTCACACTCATCTTTCAACCATTGTTTGATCTCCTCACGACACTAATTGAAATAGTTATAACAAGATCAAAGGTTGAGGATGAGTGGTTTTTGACCTGCCCAAGACACAACAATTTTTTTGAGGGCGTTCAACAGCCGGACATTACGTACACACGCATAGGTCAATCTGGTACACTAATGAAACAGACCAGATAAGGATCAAATGTATGGAAATATCATTTAAAGCTGAAAAATATTAACCCAACATATATTTACCTTATATTAAGTAAGAAATAATCACACTTTGTGGTTTGGTGCAAAAAAATTTGGATATATTTGTGACACAGTTTTCCTAAAAACTACACACACAATGGGCATCAATCATCTCAAAGGTTTCACATAGATATGACCATTTATATCATTGACAAAAATCCAATTCACTAAAATACACTCCCTGATGTTAAATTCATACAAATATTCTTTTTATCCTTCGTTATGGTATTTTTACATTCCCCACTCTATGGTCGCCACATCATGGAATTTCGAAATTGTTGGGGAAAAATGAAAATTCCATAAAGAAGGCAAAAAAGAGAAAAAAATGGAGAAAACGATGAAAATTACTAACTAACCCAGGAATGTATCCACCCCCACACCTAGAGTATGTAATGTCCTCACTGTAGTAAGAGAGAATGTGGGAAGGAAGGATAAAACCTGGTTTATGTCATTCATAGTTTGCTTCTTGAACTTGGAGTTACTCCATTGCGGACTCCGGAATGGATTCATGGAAGTGCTTCAACCGCTTCCCATTGACAGTGAAGGTTTTCTTGGTGTCTTCATTTTGAACCTGGACAACACCAAATGGAGAGACATTAGTGACAATGTAAGGTCCAAAACAACGGGAACGAAGCTTACTAGGGTGCAACTTCAGCCTTGCATTGTAGAGGAGGACCTTCTGCCCGATGTGGAACTGACGATGAAGGATAAGACGGTCATGAGCAGCCTTGGTTCTCTCCTTATAAATCCTGGAGTTTTCATATGCATCTCTTCTCATTTCCTCTAACTCTTGAATCTGCAACCTCCTTTGAGCACCTGCACCAGAATGATTAGAATTGCATTGTTTGATGGCCAAGTAGGCCCGGTGCTCTACCTCAAAAGGGAGGTGACAAATCTTCCCAAAAACTAGCCGATATGTTGACATGCCAATTGGAGTTTTGAATGCAGTACGGTAAGCCCATAATGAATCATCGAGTCTAAGACTCCAGTCTTTTCTGTTTGGCTGAACTGTTTTCTCAACAATCTGTTTTACCTCACTATTTGATACTTCGGCTTCACCATTCGTTTGTGGGTGATAAGCAGTAGACACTCGATGCCCAACCCCATACCTACACAAAAGAGATTGCATTGTGCGGTTGCAGAAATGAGAACCCTGATCACTGATGATAAACCTAGGTAATCCAAACCTACAGAATATTTGGGTTCTCAAAAATTCCAAAACTATCTTGGAATCATCTATCCTCGTGGCTTGTGCCTCTACCCACTTTGAAACATAATCCACTGCCAGAAAAATGTAATGGTTCCCAAATGAATTGGGTAATGGTCCCATAAAGTCAATGCCCCAAACATCAAAAATTACATGGAAGAGCAAGGGTTGTTGGGGCATCTCATTTCTTTTAGAGACATTTCCCATTCATTGACAGCGAGGACAAGATTTACATAATTCATGGGCATCCCTAAACAATGTGGTCCAAAAGAGACCAGAATCTAAGACCTTGCGAGCAGTCCGTTGGGGACCAAAGTGGCCCCCACAAGCAAGTGTGTGGCAGAACCTAAGGACAGACTGAAACTCACTATCGGGAACACAACGCCTAATAACTTGACCACTAAATGTGCGCCAAAGGTAGGGGTCATCCCAAATGTACCAACGAGACTAATATTTTAAACGACTTCCTTGGTTTTTGGTGAAATAAGCATAAATGCAAGACGCTACCAAATAATTTACAATTTCATCATACCAAGGAATAACATATTGCACTCGGTACAATTGATCATCAGGAAACAATTCATTTATGGGAATACAGGGGGATGAGTCAATGTCCGAGGATGGGAGAATCCTACTGATATGGTCAGCAACCACATTCTCTGCTCCTTTTTTATCCTTAATTTCTAGATCAAATTCCTGAAGTAGGAGCATCCAGCGAATGAGACGTGGTTTGGCTTCTGGTTTCTTTAGGAGATATCGGAGGGCTGCATGGTATGAGAACACAACGAATTTGGACACTAGAAGGTATGACCTGAATTTATCCAAGGCAAACACAATGGCAAGAAATTCTTTTTCAGTTGTGCTGTAGTTTCCTTGGGCAGGGTCCAGAGTACGTGAGGCATAAGCTATAACGTGTGGAGCTCGGTCGAACCTTTGTGATAATACTGCCCCAACTGCATAGTTAGAGGCATCACACATGAGCTCAAATGGTAAATCCCATTGAGGTGGTTGGATTACCGGGGGTGACGTGAGACTCCATTTTAACATATTGAAAGCTTCCTCACATTTTTTATCAAAAACAAATTCTTTTTCTTTTTGGAGTAATCAGGAGAGGGGGAGTGCAATTTTACTAAAGTCACGAATGAAACGATGATAAAAACCAGCGTGACCCAGGAAAGACCGCACATCCCGAACATTTTTAGGGAATGGTAGGGAGGAAATGATATCTATTTTTGATTTTTCCACTTGGATACCTTCCCCAGAAATGACATGTCCCAAAACTATGCCTTATCGCACCATGAAATGGCGTTTCTCATAATTTAATATGAGATTCTTTTCAGTACAACGACGTAGGACAGAACCAAGACAACTTAAACATTCATCAAAAGAGGATCCATAAACAGTAAAATCATCCATAAAAACCCCCATGCAATTCTCCAGGTAATCTGAAAAAATACTAACCATACATCGTTGGAATGTACTTGGAGCATTGCACAGACCAAATGGCATCCTTCTATAAGAAAATGTACCAAAGGGGAAAGTAAAGGCTGTCTTTTCCTGATCCTCAGGGGCAATATAGATATGAATGTATCCAGAATACCCATAAAGGAAACAGTAATGGGACTTCCCTGCTAGCCTCTCTAGAATCTGGTCAATGAATGGCAATGGGAAATGGTCCTTCCTAGTGTGTTGGTTTAGCCGGCGATAGTCTATACAGACACGCCAACTATTCTGTACACGAGTTGGAACCAATTCATTGTTTTCATTTTTAACTATAGTAAGGCCAATTTTTTTAGGAACTACTTGAACGGGACTGACCCATTGCCTGTCAGAGATAGGGTAAATGATTCCAGCAGCCAACAATTTTGTTACTTCTTTTTTAACAACATCAAGTAGGTTTGGGTTCAGTCGACGTTGTGACTGACTCACTGGTTTAGCCTCATCATTTAATAAAATATGATGTGTAAACATTGATGGGGTAATTCCAGGAATGTTAGCAAGTGTCCATCCCAAAGCTTGTTTATACTCCCTCAAAAGATCAAGCAGTGACAATTCATGCTCAGGAGGGAGTGAACTATCAATAATGACGGGAAAAATGTTTCCATTCTCAAGATATGAGTATTTTAAATCTTGAGGCAGTTGTTTCAGTTCCAATTCTGGAGGATTTTGGATTGACAGAATGGTGTGTGAAAGTGAGAAGTCACTGATCTCATCAAACTGCTCAATGGTAACATCCTCAGATGAGGAATGAGCTTTTACAAGCGTAGCAGTATCATCGATGGTCATGTGATCCTCCGTGTTCAAGAAATCATCAATTAACAAACATGCATGACATTTCTCTAGACCGCTATAACAATCAATGCATGATTCATTACCTAACATTTCAATCAATGAATAAAACTCAGAAAGGGGATCAGGTGAATGAAAATAAGTTGTTTCAGGGGAAGGGAGAACATCAATTGAATTGACAGAGAGAGAGGAGTGTTCTTCTGAGGGGTGCTTCATGGCATCAAGGATATTGAAGTGGACAATATTACCACCAAACTCCATAGATAATGTACCATTATAGAAATTAATTATGGTTTTGGAGGTTTTCATGAAAGGTCTCCCCAATATAATTGGGGCATTTCCATTCATCCTATCATCTTCCATTTTAAGCACGTAAAAATCAGCAGGAAAAATTAAATTTTCCACCCTCAGAAGAACATCCTCTAGCACACCATAGGGGTGTGTTGTACTCCAATTTGCTAGCTAGATGACAATACCAATGGGCTTCAGTTCACCGACCTACAATGAAGAGTAATTAGAGTGAGGCATCACATTAATAGAAGCACCCAAATCAAGCACAGCGTTGGAACATGAATACTCCCCTATGGTGCACGAAATCGAGAATGTCCCAGGATCATCGCACTTGGTGGGAAGTGATGGTTGTATCAATGCTGAGATGTTCCTCCCCAGGCTCACCTTCTCATCACCTCTAAGTCGCCCTCGGTGGGTACACATCTCCTTTAGAAACTTGGCATATCTCTGAATTTGCTTCACAACATTAATCAAAGGAATGTTCACCTGTACTTTCTTGAAAGTTTCCAAGATTTCTTTATCAAGTTCGTTTTCTTTTTGTTTCTTAGGTTGGGCAGCCCTTTGAGGAAATGGAAGAGGAATGGTTGGGATAGGTGGCTCATCAACAGCTATAGTCTTTCCTTTGGAAGGGCTTCTCTTAGGAAAAGGGTTTTCTTCTCTTGGACCATTTTCAGTAGTTGGGATGGTGGTTTCCTTTGGATGGGAGGACTCTAATGGAGGGGTAATTTGTATTTTGAGTTGTGTCCCACTCCTAAGGGTGATGGCACTAACATTTCCTTTATCCCTAGAGTTTACTACTGGTTGAGATGGTAGTTTACCCGACCCATGAGTTTGGATTTCCCCCACCGAGGTGGCAAGTTGGCCTAGTTGGGTCTTTAGGTCTTGTATGGCTGCTTGGGTGGTTTGTTGGAATTGGAGATTATTGGAATCCATTTGTTTCATCATATCTTCTAGGCTAGGCTCGGTTTTTGGAGGGGGTGGTTGGAATGGCCTTTGGGGAGGTTGAGGATTTCTGGGTGGTGGTGTATGACTACTCTGACCCTGTTGGTTCCATTGCTGTTGAGGTTGGTTTGAAAACCCCCCTTGCCTATAGGATTGGTTTTCCTTCCACCCTTGGTTGGATAGATAGTATGGTTCTTGCCTAAAGGGTTGGTTAAAGGGGCGTCCTGGAAATATTGCCTCACAACTCTTAGAATTTTCTCTTAATTGAGGACATTGGTCAGAATAGTGGGTGTCAGAAGAGCAGATTCCACAATGGATGGGAGGAGGAGATTGATATTTCCCTTGGGAGAGAGAGAGTTGTCGTAGAAGGGTACTTCCCTCTTCAAACTTTGTGTCCACCTTCTTCTCAAACTCAGTACTTTGCACCTCATGGACACCTCGAATGGGAACACTAGACCATGTACTGAATTGTTGAGTGTTCTGTGCCATGTTCTCAATGAGGGTTCTTAAAGCAATTGGGGTCTTATCTAACAATGCACCACATGCAGCAGCATCAGTCATATTTCGATCTATAGGAATCAAACCTTCATAAAAATATTGAATTAAAAGTTGATCACTTATTTGGTTGTGTGGGAAACTTTAACATAACCTTTTAAAGCTTTCCCAATATTCATGTAATGTTTCCCCTTGAGATTGTCTTATACCACATATTTCTTTCCTTATAGTTGCAGTTCGAGAGGCTGGGAAGTATTTTTCAAGAAAAAGGCGTTTCATGTCGGCCCAACCCCTAATTGGTGAATTGACATAGTATAACCAATCTTTTGCAGTGTCTTCTAATGAAAATGGGAATGCCCTAAGCTTAACTTTTTCTTCCTCCACATTAGCAGGTTTTAAGGTTGAACACACAGTATGAAATTCTTTTAAATGCTTATGTGGATCTTCTCCAGGCAGTCCATGAAATCTTTGTAATAAATGAATTAAACCAGATTTTAGTTCAAAATTGGGTGCCTCGCCTTGTAATTGAATGTAAGTGGGTTGTATATCAACATCAGGTGATGTTACTTCTTTTAGTGTTCTATTATTTTCATCCATGTTATAGAAGTTATGTTCAATTTTAACTTTGGTTTCAGAAGAAGAAGAAGGATCAAGAAGAATTTCAAGATTTGATGTCTCCTCCTTCAAAGTGTGGTCTTGTATGTCTCGGTTTCGTTGATGTAGGATCCTCTCCGGTTAGGGTTCGAAAGTTTGTAGGTCTCCTGGAGTAGAACACGTCATACAAAGAACCTACACAATAAATAAATTAGAACACAAAAATAAATTCAAAGGTAGAAGATAAAACAAACAAATATTCACAAAAATTACAAAAAATTTATCAAAAACACGCACAAAAAAACCAAAGCGCTCCCTGGCAACGACGCCAAAATTTGACTGCGTTGTCATGACACGTTAAATTGATTATATGTTTAAGGTTGATTTATAGTCTAGGGTAAACCCTAGGTCGCCCCTCAAGGAGCGTTGGTAGGTTTAGAGTGTGTATTTTTAATAAAAATGACTAAGAGAGGGGGTGGTTTTGAAAACAGTTTAAAACAATGACTTAGTTGAAATAGCCTAAAAAATGAGTGACCAAGTGGATTTTAAGAAATATGAGATAAAAGGGTCGATGTGATTTCACTACACAAATATCAAGTTCATTTCTCATAGAGATTCATCTTGGGTTTAGAGTAATTCTTTGGTTGGAGTTAATTGGAATCCCGATTAATTCCTAAGCTTTTATTTCAATGCTTTAAGGACCAAACCTTGACGTAACAATTGTATTGTCAAGGTACAATACTTATACATGGGATAAGAGCTTCCAAAGCATATTGAAATCTCAATAATTTGGGTATGAAAAGGATTCTTGTGATGTCCAATCGGAACAACAAAAGTCACACACTCAAAACCTCACACCGATTGGTTTGAAATTAAGAGGATATCACTCACATGTATCAAATAAAGCATTAAAATATGAAATAAAATAAGATAAATGGAATGAAATGTTTAAACACCCAAATTAATCCAAACCATTAGCTAATGTATGCATCGGAACTCCCTTGACATGTGTGTAGCTCCCTCACAAAGAACACCCAACTTTTGGCTCGACATCGGGAGGAGGAGGAAGCTTGGGTGTAACTCCTTCTTCATTGTTGATCCCCCTATGGGGATAGAGGCCTCCGGAACCTCCAAGGTGATTAGGAGACTCTTATAGGACTCCAAATTGTCAGTACTTCACTCCTTGGCCGAACTTACAAATGAGGAGCCCAAGGTGCCCTTTTATAGGAAATGTGGGAGGTGGTTTTGGGCACACAGATTTCATCAATCCACTTGAACGACGCCTTTAGGCCTTCAGAAAGACTTATCTCACTTTTTAGAAAATAGAAAAGTTGTATCCGTACCTCTTTACTGTCTCCACCGAATGTTTGGCACCGTTTGGACAAATATAGCACATGTTATTAATAACATACAGAACACCGCATTTGACTTGGTCCAAATTCAGTGGCTTGGACATATCAGTTCGGATGGGCCCCATTAATTCCGAATCAGGATTGGGTTCCTTAATATGAAATGTAGAATATTGAATTTTTGACAGGCCCACAAAATTTCAGCCCATTTTGATGCATTTATTTAGTGTACTATTCAAAACAGTGGACAGATGTCCATGGATCCATGCAATTTTGGCCCAGTTTTCTTTCATTTCATCAAGGGCCCTCCAAATCACCTCCACCTACATTGTAATTTTCAAAACAAGTATAATTGACCTATTTAACAGTGATAAACACAAAATTATTGAATCAAACATGAAGAACAATTTGATAATGTTTTTATATTTTTTAATACAAAATATGTTTAGCACAACGATGTAAGGGTGAAAATGAAACAGTGAATCGTGGTACGATCAAGGGGTAATAATGAAAATATGAGTGGTGAAACCTACCTTTACTACAATGAAATTGTGTAGAATGGGAATGAATAGATGACTGAGTGTGAAGGAGCACTTTCTACATTACTATGAAGAAGAACAAGAAATGACTACTCTTACCTACAATGACCAGTGAGTACCAGAACATCCTTTAAGTGGGATAGAGGGGTGATTCTTGCTTCTAAAAAAGTTAGCTTGATCAAGAAACCTTGCCGAATGTAGCCTTTACTGGACTAGATGAGGACCCACGAGCAAAGTTATTATCTTTTGAGGCTGCATAAACTGCCCTCTGAATGGGAATCAGCTACAACAGAAGGGGACTCTTATGTGGGATGAAAAGATGATTACTGGTATTATGATATGTAGTGCCTTGCTGGGCAGTTTGGTTTGTGGTTATTCTACATGTGATTAATTTGTGAGTGTTTCAAGTCATGATCTGGTTTGTTTTAAGGGTCTTACAGTCTCGAATTTTCTTAAAAGTGTTTGGTAATAAAAAAAATTTAATTTTCAGTCAGTCAATTCCTTCTTCCAATCATCACTGAATACCATAATGACTTATTTATTTTTGTTTAGTTCAAGCACAAGGGTAGTGATACGACTCTTTTTCAACTCCTTGAATCCATATTCAAATTCAAAATTCCAATCAAACTTTATTCCCTTCCAAGTTAACTTGGTTTGTTAGTTTGAAAATCATAATAAATTTATCAGAAATAGATGATAGTATGAAGTTAATAAAATGAATCTAGAAATATCTATCATAATTATTGGAATCATCCATCAATCAATTATTCTATTTTTGAAGGGTTGACATAAATCTCACTGATTGCGATGATATTCACTAAGAATGAGACTTTATTAAAATAAAACCCATGTTTTATGTACTTTTTATTATATTTTTATTTTCGTATGGTCTTTAATACAGTTCTCAGATGACACTCATCCTCTTCCTTACTTTTTAATTATTTTAGAATATCTTCTACAAAGACTACTAAATTTTTTAAGGTAATTTCTAAAGACTATATTCATCAAGTCCATTAATATTGATAGATAATATGTGAGTATGAATGAAATTACAATGAACTCATAATTTCCATACATTATTTGAAAACAAATCATTATAATATCCTCCATATTCACCCTAACTTGTTAATATCCTGACCACAGATCCTCCTTGGATATGTGTTGTGATCCGCGTAGCTGATCAAAAAATTCATCAATATATGGAAGAGGATATATGTTCTTTATCATGATCTTGTTGAGATCATGATCATCAATGTAAAGGTACATTGAACCATCCATCTTATTAAAGAAGAAGACCAGTGCACCCAATAGTGAAGCACTTGGGCGTATGAACCCTTTATCTAAATTCTACTACAGTTGTTTTTTAGCTCTTCACGTTCCACAATATCCATTATATACATAGTCTTGGATAATAGTAATGCACTATGTATAAGATCTATTGAATATTAATCCTTTAGGATATGAGGAAGAGCAAAAAAAATTAGGAGACACATTAGTGTATTCACTGACAATGGATATGTCATAAAAGAAGACTATTTCCTTAGACTCAATCATATGATACATATATTATTTCCCATAAAGAAATAATATCCTTGATTTAAAATTTCATGCTATTAAAGATTAATCCTTCTCCTTTAACTAATACAGAATTGGGGGTCGATTTGTGAAATAGGGAGTGATTTACTTCTTAAGGAAATTTATGTTAGCTCTATATAAAGAAATCCAATACAATACCAGAATATAATCAAATTTCATCAAATGGAATTTTAAATGCTTCACTTGGATGTTCAGGGCATGAATTTTGATAGGGGAGGTGTTTTATAATTGAGGTGAAATAATTTTTCTATTTTCCATTTTCACCAACAAGTCTACTTCAATGCATTGTGGTAGTGTTTGAATAGTTTTACTAAACATTGGGGACATGAAGGAATTATTTAATACAAAATCAAAAAGAAAATTTTCTATTCTCGAATTAATAACTAGAGTACCTATCACCACATCATTTATGGGATCCAGCTTAGTGGTTGTGATGAAAAAGATCACCTTTTTCCGTTATAGGTTGTTTGATGTCTCAAAAAAATTGGATTAGTGCATCAGTTTTTAAAGTGTCATGGTTCCTTAAAATTGAAGAAATAATAAAATCATTGAGGGTTTACTGGGGAATACCTCTCCGACAACACAATAATGGGTTTATCCTATTGGTAATTTATAGCTATTTGTACAACCTACACCTATATCATTTTCTCCCCCCTTATGAAATTTTAGGGGTTCTTCTTTCCAAACTATTGAAAAGATGAATTTTGAAATTTGTTGGAACCATTATATTTCTCCATCACACTACCAAAATTGAATTCCAATTTACACTTCTTATTTTCATGATTCCCTTGAAATTTTCCGATATCTATTTTGACATTTAGGGAACATTCAATAATTTACTCATAGATATCAAAGTCTTGGATCTCTAGGGTTTTTATACTATATTAAATCTAGTAAAAGAATTGGTTGACCTTTTATTTTGGGGTAATGAAACATCAAATACATATTGTGAAACTATTTTTATGTTTTCCTTATACAACTTGATAGATTTATCATATTTTTTCTTGAGGGAAAGGAAACCCGTTTCCATTTTATGTCAGAATGTTTTAGTAAAATATTTATCAAAAAACATTTAATGTATTTCCTTCCACCCCATTGCTGAGATATCTTTCTCAGGATTCGTATTCTTGAAAAACGTACCCCATTAATATTATTCACACTTTGTATGATAAAGATCTAGTATAAACTTCTCCTTCTCATAACATTTAAGGATGAATAATACATTATCAATGATGTTTATCCATTGCTTCATGATTTAGGGATCAGATGATTCATGGAAAGTTGAGGGACTTTGTCATATAAATAACTCAATTGTAACTTGTCCTTTCTTAGTGGGATATGGGTTTTCCTCTTGTTCTAGGATTTTGTTTAGAACTCGAGTCATCAGAAATATTTTTATTATAAAGTTCATGATTCTCACTCCCATTGGGTTGGTCATTTCATTATTGACATCCTCACATAGCACGTCATATTGATTGTTTACCTATTTACTCATATTTCCCGGCATTGGATAGAATAAATGGAAAATTAGGGATGATTATTTTAAAACTATTAATCACATAAAAAGTAATAAAAACAAATTAAATAGATAGATTATAAATTACACCTATTTTCATAACAAATTAATTTATAGGATTAAATCTATATTATCGTCACCTTCATCATTTCTTTATAAGACACAATAAAGTTATAAGAAAAGGGGCCAAAGAGAGAAAAATATATTATCCATGATCTATTTATGAACATATATTTTTATGGGAATTTATTATTCCCAAAATAATCGTTCATACTGAGCTTAGAGATTTTCCAAAGTATATCCATCAAGAGTGTTAATCTAGGTGTGTAACAAGGCCTATTTTCATGAAACAGTCCTTGGTCGAGTCTAGCTCAACACAAAGTTTTTACTTTTTACCCCTATATAGAAATTTCCCAAAGCCACATCCAAATGTAGTATCTAGAAAGGGATGTATCTTTATAAAAAACACTTACTCAATACTTAAAAAATTTTAGGGATGTTTTCATATACATAGTTTTACCCCTAATGATTTCTCTAGTGTTTTCTAATTTTATTCCAAAAATAACCAAAATTTCCATTTGATAAAAACTATAAGAACCTTTCTCTTTATTAAAAATTAATTCATGGTTTATTAAATAAAATTACACATAATAAAACCTAGAAGATCGATAAGTATACTGTATTTGGGTAATAGATACACATCATATCATTTTGAACATGGGGTACAACAGAATTATTGAAAACTTCCTTAACAAGATTCTAAAATTCCATGGTTTTAAAACTACATGGGATAACAAAGGGATATATATAAGAAAGGGGTGAGTTATAAATCCCAGTATGAGAATAAAAAGATAATTAGGTAATAATTGTTATACAATAGGAATATTAATGGGGAATAAAAGGGAAGAGAATCTTAAAAATGAAAAATGATGCATGATATAACATGATAACATTAAGCGAACATAAGAAATGTGGAAACAGATGAAGGCACTACATCATAAGCACTGTCAGGGCTAACATCCAAGACATCATGATAAAAAATTTCCATAATGAAATTAGGTTTACTCATTGTCCCAACATGATGTCCCCTGTGACAAAACATTAACCAATTCACATGAGAACTATATAATTTTGGATGCACCGATCATATTCATTTTATTCTCATGTTTAAGTTTCCTACAAAGATGATAAAATATAGAATAATTTTTAACACTATTTATTCCCAAATAATGCAGTGTATAGTAAATATATGTAAGTCCAAAATAAAATATGTGTTAGTGTATACATGTGAACATTATTTATATGGAATATCTATGGTACTCAATACACAGTTGTTTTGGCATGGAAAATTGTTGTGAAATTTTGATAATATAACATCATCACATAAAAATTCATAAATTGGGTTAATGCGATAGAAAGGGTTCTATCATAAGTTGGAAATAAAATTAGATGTAATACATACATGGAAAGACATATCCTGACATTAGGAATCATAAATAAAAGGCATAAGATAATAAAGAAGAATGAATAAAGAAGAAATGGAAAGGATCCATTAAATGAGTTCGTGACTCAAATGCTTGGGAGGAGATTCTTGAGAGATCGGGGGAACCTCAAGAGGAATCAAGATATGGGATGGTAGAGTAAGGATATGATACATGTATTTTTACTGAATATAATTTGGATCTTTGGTGGATTTATAAACGAAATGAGTTGATATTTATTTATTATTTCTCAAACATAGGTTTTGGAATATATATAATAAAATATACACACCCATAAATATTCCCATGTTTTTTGACAAATGAGAGTGATTTTAATTGTGTTATATTACTAGAGGTCTAACTTAATGTATTAATATACTTTCTTACATTGAACTGAGTCATAATCTTAATGAAACTAGTTTTGAACCTTAAAATATATTAATAGTTTTTAAGGATTCATAATGGATATATAAAAATAATAAAATAAACATAAAGGCATATTATTTTAAATGTAAAATATATTTTTTTTATTTATACCCTTTATTTTATTTATTATATTAATTTTGCATCATTTTGATGTCATAATACATAGTGTATATTTATATGCTATTTAATTTGTACCATAAAAGTCGGTTGTTTCGGAAAATTATGAAAAACTCACCAATGGATAATTTCAGCATTATTATTGAAAAAATAATTACATTTTATAAAAATAATTTTACCAATAATTGTTTTTCTATATTTTAATATAAGAAGTGAAATTTATTGAGAAAGAATAGTTGTTTTGACAAAAATATTTTTTCGATCCCTTATAATAATAACATTAAAATTACTAAAAATTATATGAAAAATTATATTTAACAAATATTATTTAATGATAATATAATAATATAATATTATTTATTTCAAAAAGAAATTTATTCCTAAAAATAAATTCCATAATTCAATTTGAATATTACCTGAAAATTCAATTTTTGTTTTATTGCTTAAAAAATAAAAATACTTTATAATATTATAATAAGAAGTAAATATAACCATTATTATGTTGAAAATAGAATATTGAAATTCATATTATTAAGGTACTGATTCACGTACCTTTAATACAATAGCGAACAACGTAAGGGTAATGTGGCGCACCAACCCCAGGAGATAGAAGCTCGTGCATTATTTTATTAAATTCTAATGATTACAAGGAATCAAATCCTTAAGGGACAATTAGTTTAGCAGTCTTAAAAACAAATATTACTTACATGATACCCATAATACCATAAAAAATAAAATATACAAACATGATACATAATAAAAGGAGATAAACTATATCCTTGAAAGCTTATTCAACAATTTATTTTGATAACATTTAGAAATGATACATAATAAGAGTGAGATCAAACTATTAGTAAGGGTAAGTAAAGTGGAAGAAATAAATAATCAATGATAATAAATTAACATGAAAGTTAATTAACTGATAATGCATTCCATTCAAATAACTACATACGGGAATATCAATATGTCCTAGTAAGAAACTGAAACACATGACATTTAATGAATGAACTGAAATGAAATTTATATGTAGATATATCGACAAATAATCTCATCATTAAATAATAAGTAAATATAAATGAAAGAAATTATTAATTAATGGAATTCATGTATAAGAAACATGAAAACCTACATTGTCAAGACCTTTCATAAAACTGTTAAAACTATGGATAGAATGTTGTTTAATTTTCCCATCTTATTTTTCTTATGAGAATATATCGATACATCATAGAGCTATAAAAATTCTAGGATCCTCCCTTCATTTAATGTCTATATAATTCCTCATATTGCATATTCAAAATAAATAAAATTCCTTATCAAATATCATTATTGAATAAAGAATAAAAAATTATAAATATTTCCCCCAAAAATTAAATTCCATTCAAAGTAGACACTGTATATAAAATGGTATACATTTTTGGAAATACTAATATCCATTGTATTAGAATATGGATATTAATATAATTTTTCAATGAAAATTGATTAAAATAAAGTGATTGTTTCATGATAAAGTTAATAATAAGAAATGTAAGTGAGATTGAAGACATAGTCATTATGAAAATTCTCGAGGAGAATAATCTTAAACATTACAAAGTGTCACATACCACATTGAAATATTTAAATCAAAATATCCTTGAATTTATAAAATTAAATGAAACTTAGAATATCATGATAATAAGGATATTAATGATATTATGTTCCAATGGGAAGTATATACACCACATAAAAGAAACTAGGTGCATAACTATAAATTAATATCAATAGAATGTATATTGAGATGAAATCCATTTAATATGAATAAAAAGAACCAAAAAAATAATCATAAATTAATTTTTTTAAAATTAACCTTTTAAACATGAAAATTATTCTTTTAAGAAATGATTATGTTTAAATCTATATATTCCATTCGAGGTAAGATAAATATTTCCTTTTTTCACTATAAAAAGTTTAGGAAATGCCACATTAGAAAATCAACAAGAAGATTCCTTTTAAAAAATTGGTAAAGGACAAAATAAGAAAAAATATGTTTCCAAAACCAATTTGAAAATGTTAAAAATATAGTTAATGATTTAAAAAAAACATGGTTTTTATAAGAAAAAATGTTCTCCAACTAATGATATAAATGAAGTGTGGTTCTCTTAAAAAATTTTTTTAAACATTTTCTAAAACATTGGGAAAAAAGAGTTGATACATAATACTATTACAGGAAAAGGTCCATGAATAACTAGGGGAGAATAAAATTAGAGGGTTTATTAGACAATGATCAAATAAATTACTCTGATGGAAATTCTTTTGTAAACAATCTCAAACAAAATGAGATTGTAAAGTAAACCCTAAAAAATATGATAAAGAGGATGTGAAAGTAAATAAATGAATAGATTATGTTGGTAAAATTAAAATTCAACTAAAAAAGTTCAAATACAGAAATAAATATTTCAAAAGAGATTATACAAATAATCATATAATATTCATGTTAACAAGGATGTAATAAAACCCAATGAAAAATACAGCCTTAGGAAATTATTTTACACTTTGTAAATTTTAATTGAAATACCCTTAAAATGAATAATTCAGATTTAAAATCATAATAAAATGAAGAAAAATTAATTAATTAATTTATATATTATTTTTTTCAGTAGATAAACCACTTAGTAGATGTAAGTAATGAACCTGAAATTTAACTCGTAGATGTAAAATTGACGTTAAAACCCCATACATTGCGTCTCACTTGTCACATGTTCAATTATCTTCCTAAATAATAATATTAACTAAATTATCATAATTATTAAGATAATTTTTTAAGTTTATCATTGATTTTACATCACGTATTACAACGATGGAAGCATCTACTTAAATAATTATGTTTACATCGGGTGTTTTGACCAAATTCAGTTTAAGTGTCAGAAATGACTTTGGTAGCTTCAATATAGTTAAAAGTCTCATTATAAAAACATACCATGAAGAATAATAATGAAATAATTATCATATTTATACATTAATTTTACTTTAAAAAAAATAATTATATTTTCTTATGAAAAATTAATCAATGTTACAACCATGGAGATTATAGGCCGTACATACACATGATTAAGATTACAATTTTTAAATGATCGTTTTTAAAAGAATGTAATTAACATTTTAGATTTTTCTAATTATAATTACATAACCAATAACATATTATTTATTAATATATAATTATATATAAAATTTTAGTGATGATAAAATAATAAAATCATTTTGAGGAGGTGGTAGTCTACACATTTATGAATGACGTTATCACTTTTTAAGTGTGTGAAAAGGTAATAAATAAAATTTTATATATTATATTTCTAAAAAGTAAATTTTGAATGGAATATAATATATATATTTATTATTTCAGATATTTTTAATTAAAACTAAACATTACATATTAAATGTATCATATGAATGGATCACATCGCTTTGAGGATACGATAGTCCACACTTCCTCAAACGATGTTATCATTTTTACATAGAATGGGAAGTACAATGACATGTGTTTTATAAGGATTTAATAAGCTTAAATAAATAATACATAGTATATATATCATATATAATCATGGTTTACAATATAGTTCCCCCATGAAATGTTGTGAAGGAAAAAAGGAACAATAATCGCTTTATGAGGCGATAGTTCTCCATACACATAAATAGTTGGTTAATTACCCATTAGATGTAATTATGTGTATGTATGTGTAGAAAATTTACATAAAAACATATTGGAATATTAATTATATTTTTTTTATATAATCAAGAAAAAATAATATTTAATGTAGTGGAAAATGGAAATAAAATTAAAGAGGTTATGGAATGATGTTACCTTTTAATTGGGTAACGCCTTTTGGTTTTCACCAAAATGCTTCCTTGTACTGATTTTTTACAAAGGGATGATTCAAGGATTAATGGAGGTATTTTAGTGATTTAATTGTGTTGATCTTGTCTAGACCTATGTGCATTGATATGTGTGAGGAAGTGGGAGGAAATGAGGCCTTTTATAGTGGAGGAGGGCTGACACTCTTATAATATTTTAGAAAAAAGAAACCCCACCCACGTTTTTTTCTAGTAGATAAATTATTTTGAGAATAATATAAAATATATTATAGTCTCTAAATACGTCTATAAAATTTAATTTGGACAATTTTATATTTCATATTATGCCTTAATATTAGGATTTAGTTGCTTGTTAACCTTAATTTCACAATAATCATTATAGTTAATTTTATTTACATTCAATAATATTTTTGGGGAAACACTAATATAAATTTATAAGAAATTATAAATTATAAATCTTCCAAATATGGAATATTTTTTTCAAAATTCAAATAATATAATAGTTAAATTTTAATTTTAATTTAATTCCATAGATGAGACGACAATGTGGGTTTTTAATGTAAATATATTAAAAAGTATGCAATATTTTTCTAGTAAACTTCAACGTTAATTTTTTTATAATGACATAAATTGTATTATTTGATAAAAATATGGTCTCATTAAGATTTGAAAAAATTTATAATTTAATTTAACATTATAAATTAATTAGATGAAAAATTAGTTTTAAACTATATTATAGTATTTTCAATACTCATTAAAAATTAATCTTCTTAGATATGTATAAAAACATTTAACCAAAACTATATATTGTTTTTGGATTTCAAATAAAAATATTATTTTGGAATATTAAATTCATATAATGGTAAAAATTTTATATAAAAAAATGTTTCCCATTAAAATGAGATAAAAGTGCATTAATAAAAATATAGGTTTTTATGTATAAAATTCTCTCTGTTGTTATTTTATACATATAAAATCCAATGGAAGTATATAAAATATATTTTCTAGAATAATATAAATATATGTATAAGATATTAATAATAGTCACTAATTGTAATTAATTTAATTTATTTGGATAAAATAACTTTCTGAGCATTAAAAAGGTCTTCCATGCAATACAAGCCATTGCGGAAACTCATTGTTGCGTGTTTTACATGCCAACTCAGTGCCAAATGCATTGAAATATATAAATTATATTGAATTTATTTAAGATATTAAATAAAATAAAAATACATTGGATATAATATTCCCTAATGTGCACGGTGTTTCCTATCATACATGCTATTGAATACATTGTTCCTACATTATATTTTCAGGGCATTACATTCTCTATCCTTAATTAAATCGTTTCCTTGAAATTTAAAATCAATATTGGTGATTGATTATCTAATATTTCCTATTTCAAAATCCCAAATATTGGGAAGGGTGTATAAAAAATCCTCTATAAAATAGAGAATGGGAAGTATAAGGGTAACATGAAATAATATATAACTAGGTCTCTATCTAGGATAACATGAGTGGTATTTAGAGGTAAATAATTTGACAAAAAGTATAAATTTTCATTGAGGCGATTGAGGTCATAAATCACAAACAAGTTAATGATAAATGGAAGGTTGAGAGACTGAAATCCATAAATCTATAATGATTTAGTATACCATTAGTTCTAAAAAAATAAAGTATTTGGGGAACACATTTTTTCGATCATTTTCTTAATGTTGAGTAAATATTTTACTACCTAAGAATACAACAAAATGTAATTTTTTGATACATTTAAAATTTATAAGAATAATTTATACTTTTTTTATTATTATATCAACTTTTATTACATAAATTACTTCAAAAAATGGGTAACCAAAAATTAAATTTTATCCCTGAAGCACTAAAACATTTAACGGAACATAAGGCCCATATAAGATTTAAAATTATAACTATTTGTCTCTATATTTTCTCAAAAGGCCAAATAGTTAATATATTAATTTCTAAACATAAAAATTAAGACTATTGGTACATATTTAATATTTATTCATAAATTGGTTAAAAAATTACCCATTTACTGGGACATTGCATAGGCTAGTGGTAGGTGAAAAACACTTATCATCCTTCGGTCATTGATTCAAGCCCCGATGTCTCTCCAGACATGATGGGTTTTAACATAGCATACAAATTTTCTATTTATAAAATAAAATAATATATTTCAAAAATAAAGAATATGTACATCCTTTAAAAAATTTAATTCACTAATTATCCTTTTAACTACGGTTGGGAATACCACCTCAATACAAATATACTTCATCCAATAAGTTTAACATAAGTACTTTTTTTTCTAGAGTTTATCATCTCGAAAATGGCATTGACTCAGGTAATGATTAGGATCCTCAAATTTACAATTAAAAAATTCAATGAAATCCTCAGAATGAGTTTAATTTCCTTCAATCTCAATCTTCATTTTTACTTAGAAATTCATTTCATTATGTCTTTTTTCCCAAATATAATTTATTTTCTTACTCCCTTGAGGCACTTGTTTGGGGGTGTCCTCCCACATTTATTGTATGATGGAAATTGATCCATCTTTTCTCTATGGTCTCCGCTACTAGAGCTCTTATTAACATCTATACATGTCTTCTTTGGAGAGTTTGGGAGTTGGTTCAGGTATATGTTGTTAATCATATTTTAAGAAAAATAATTAGGCATAAACATGACATCTTTCACTCTTATTAACAACTAATTTTTTTCTCATTTTCTCATCCCTTTCTTTCATGTTCAGTGTTAAATTAACTTCTTAAAGAATCTTCCATTTACTAAAATCACAAAGCATTGTGTGGGTAATAATATTCATAAGAAAATTTATGATGTTTTATAGGAAATCTAAATAATGACACCTTATCTTAAATCGGAAACACCATAGGTTTAACCAAGTATATTCACTATCAAAATAATTCATTATGGTTTGTAAATGAAATTTGAATTATGCTAAACCTATCCCCTGAGATTTTTAATCTAGGTACGTAGTAAGACCCATTTTTATGTAATAGGTTACCCCGAGATTGGCATGGGACACCCTATCTTAGTTGTTATACCTTGCTATCTTTGATCAAGAACCATATAAACTTGTATTATCCAACAAAAGATGTATTTATAGGAATACCCATACAATATCCAATTTTAAAAAATTTTACAAAATTATTATATACATTGTTAAATTACTAACTTTGGGTTGTGATTTATAATATAAATTTTTCTATATCTTGTTTCCAAGGTTTCTGTTGAAATTCCTTTGACACTAAGTGTAGCGCCCCATCTACAGAAGTTTGGAGATGGTGTATTGTTTTATTTTATTGGCATGATTACATGGACTCAAATCCTGAATTACTGATTAGTTTTGTAGTCTGGTAAAGCCATATTACATACATTATATCCATAATATACTGTGAAAATACAACATACAAATATGATACAAAATAAAAAGAAACAAACTGCATCCTTGAAATATTTTTTCAAAGATTTATTCTTCATTACCTGGGGAATTGAAACATAATAACTGTTAGGTAAAAATATTAGTAAGGGTATGTAAAGAAAATTCAATAATTAATCAATAATAATAAATTAACTTGGAAGGGTAAATAGCTGATAACACATGACATTAAAATAACTTGGTAAGGAATAACCAATATGCCAAGGTGAGAAACTAAAACACATAACAATAAATCAATGAACTCATAGGAAATGTATCCATTGAAATTTAGATTTAAATTTTCATGGATAAATAATAATTGAAACTAAATGAAATAATTTCTTAACTGTTGGACATCATGTCTATGGAACATTAAAACCTACACCATCAAGACCTTTCATAATATAGTTAAAAATACGGATAGAAGCCCATTAAAATTTTCCTACTTAGTTATCTCATGAAAATTTTTATATGTATTAATGATATATATAATGTCTAGTATCCTCCCATCATATCCATTCAAAATAATTTTCCATTAAAAATAGTCAATCTAAATAAAATTTCTTATCAAACATTTGAATTGAATAATGAATACCGAATTATCAATATTTCCCCAAAATAATTAAATATCTGTTAAAATAGACACCGTATGTAATGTTGTATTTAGTTTATGAAATACTAATATCCATTGAATGAGAATATTAATATTAAATTAAATTTCCAATGAATAATGATCCCAATAAAGTGACTGTTTCATGATATTGTTAATAATCATAAAAGGATTGAATAATTCAAAAATAACCATTAAGAACATTCTTGAGGATAATAATCTATACACATTCTAAAGTGTTTGACACCACTTTGAAACATTTAAATCATATTAACCATAATGGTATGACAAAATATAAAACTTAGAATTTCATGATAATAGGGAGATTTGTGATATTATGTTTCAAATGGAAGTACATAAACTATATAAATTAAATGAGATGCATATCTGTAAATATGAATAAATTGAATTTAATTTGAGAAGAAATACTTAGATTTGAATCAAAATACCCTAAAATAATAATCAACAAATGAAAAATTTAAATACAATTATTTTTAATCTTGAAATGGAATCATTTATGAAATGACGGTGGGTAAATCTGTAGGCTTCATATGAGGTAAAAATAATATTACTTTTTGTATGATAAAAATGATAGAAAATGCCTTGTTTGGGAAGAGAGAAAAATATTCCTTTAAAAACGTTTTTAAAATATAAAAAGGGTAAAAAATTCATTTCAAAATAATATTTAATAGGTTAATAAAATTTTTGTAAATTTTTTAATAAAACAACATTTTTAGATAAAAATAGGTTATCTAAATAAATATATAAATGAAGTGAGGTTTTCAGAAAAATGATTATTAAATATTTTTGACAAATAAAGAGTGTTAAAATGGTAATATTTGTTGAAACTTTTCACAAATAAACATAAAATAATTAAATTAAATGACTTATTAGACAACGACCCATTAATTTCCATTGTTGGAAAATCATGTCTAAACAATCCCAATCAATATGAGATTTTTAAGTAAACACTAAAAAAGACCATAAAATTGATGTTAAAATCAATCAATGAATATATTATTCATATAAAATGTAAATCCACATAAAAAATGTGGAAATACAAAAATATATAGTAAAAATATAATTATACACATAATTGTATAATATTAATGACAACGAGGAAGTAATATATCCTATTGAAAAGAAATGGCGTTATGAAATTATTTTCCAAATGGTAACATCAAATTAAAATCCACTTATAAGAAATGATTTAGATTGAAACTCAAAATACCATTACGATAAATTAATTCAGGCAATGCTATATTTAAATAGGTATTATATGCACTACACAAAATATGTGTGTGGAGAACCAGACATCTGTCTCACAGATTTAAAAAATGAGTTGAAAAACCCTTACATTGTCTCCGACATATCATGTGTGTCTCTATCTACCTCAATTATAAAAATTAATTAATAGTAATTTTTTTTTTTCAAAAATATTTTCAATTATATTATTTTTATCACATCACTTATTACAATGTTGGAAAAAACTACTTAAACAATTATGTTTAGGTCGGGTGTTTTGACCAAACTCAATTTAGGTGTCAAAAATGAATTTGGTAGGTCAACTATGATCAAAGGAGTCATTATATTAACATCCCAACAATAATAATCATGAAATAATTATCATATTTTAATAGAAATCATTAAATATTGAAATAGAAGATGAACCAACATTACAATCATGAAGATGGTAGGTCGTACTTATGCTTGAGTAACATTCCCATATTTCAATAATCATTATGGAAAGAAGGTAAGTAAAATTATATATTTACATAATGATAATTATATCCTAAAAATCATATTATTTAATCATATATACTTATATACATAATTCAAGTGATTAAATAAGAAACAAATCATGTTGAAGAGGTGGTAGTCTACACATCCACGGATGATGTTACCACTTTTTAAGTGTGTGAAAGGGTAATATGAAATGATATAGATTTTATTTCCAGAAAGTTAATTATTTAATAAATATCATATATATTTTCTATGTCACATATTTTTAATTAAAACTATCCTTTATACATTCCATGTGTCATGTGAATGAATCACATCTGTTTTTGGAGGCGATATTCCACACTTCCACAAATGATGTTATTATTTTTTCAAATAATTAAAATTACACATATATGTGTTGTAAAATAATTATATAATATTAATTAAATAATAAATATAATTTATTTTATATATAAATAGATTTCACATTATATTTTCTACCATTATAAATGGTAATGGAAAAAATGAACAATCATCTTATCGGGAGGCGGTAGTTCACTATACACGTAAACAATAAGTTCGTTAACCATTAGAGAGAATATTGTGTAAGTGAAGATATAAAACTTCACATAAAAAAATTAAATTATATTGATGATATTAATTTGGTTTTATAATTATGGAACAAGAATTTTTAGGTAGTAGAGAATGGAAATAGTAATGAAGATGTTGATGAATGATTTTACCTCTTAATCAGGTAACTATTTCTGGTTTCCAAGAAAAGTATTAATTGGATTTAAATCATCCAAAATGGAGGATTAAAGGATAAATTTAGGTATTTGGGGGATTTAATTGGGAAAATAATTTCTAAACTTTCTTTTTAGAGAGTTTTGTGGAAGTGGGAGGAAATGAGGCCCTTTATAGTGGAGGAGGTGTGGTATTCTTCTAATATTTAGGGAAAAAGAAACCCCACCCATGTTTTTTTATTTCAAGTTGATAAATAATGGTCCAAATATTATAAAATTAAGTATAAGATATAAATATGTACATAAAATTACTTTTGTACAATTTTATAGGTCATATTAGGCCTTACGTTTTGGGTTTATCCCCTTGTTAACCTTAATTTTACCGTAATCGTTGTAATTAATTTTATTTTCATTCACTAATTTTTTTGGTCAAAAACTAATAGTACATTAATATAATTTATAATTTATTCTTATTGAATATATAAAATTTATTTTTTCAAATTCTAAACATATAAGTTGCAGAAATTAATTTAAATTTAATCCTGCAGATGGGAAGACAATGCCGGTTTTCAAATTAAAAGCATCTAAACATTAGCTATGTTTTTATTTTCAATATCAAAGTGAAATTGATTAAAAAGCACAAAATTGTATTAATTAATAAAAATAAGATATAATTAACTCTAAATCCAATTTAACATATAATTTAACCTTATATATAAATTTAATGAAAATGAAATTTTGAATTAAATTTAGTATTTTTCATTATTCATTGAAAAAAATAGTTTCAGAAAAATAAAAAAATTACACTATGCGAATTTTTATGTTTCACATTAAAATATTATGTTTTTTAGACATATTAAATTTAAAAAATGTTTAAAATTTAATTTAAAGTAGGCTCACCATTAAAAGGCGATAAAAGTTACTTTAATAAAACTATAAACTTTTATGTGTAAAATTGGATTTGTTCTTATATTATGCTAATAAAATATACTTAATGAATAATAAAATATTTTATTGAATACATATTATATATAGGATAGTAATAAATATCCCAAATATTAATTAATTTAATTTATTAAGATGAAATAGTTTCTTGAGCATAAAAATGGTTTTAAATAAAAGTAGTCACATTATATTCAATTGGTTCTTATATTCATTTCTAAATAATTTGTAATAAATTAATTTGTTTTATCTTTTAATAAACCATAATTTTTATAATTTAGTAATTAATATTCATAAATAATAATTTAATGGTTATTTTATATCTTTTTATATTAAATAATAATATTTAATAATATATATTTTATTGGTAAAACTCGGTCTTGCGGTTGACAAAAGCCTTTGAAGGAACTCACTGTCTCATGTTTCGAATGATTACTCATTGTCACATGGATTGAATGAAATAAATTATATTGAATTTATTTGAAATATTATATATATTATAAATAAAAAGGATATTATATTCCTTTACGTGCTTGGTGTTGCATGTCGTATATGTTATTGAAGACAATATTCATACATTATATTTTCGAGATGTTAGAGGTACGGTGTGAGACTGTGAGACTTTCGTAGCGTGGTTTGGTGAACAAGGTTTTGACAGTGATCTCTATAATCATTAAAATTTCCCTTAAATACTTTTTATCGTCCTTAAGTTTTTGGATCTTATCTTGGGTTTGGTTAAGGGAAAATCCCATTGATGCTATCTCACTCTAATGATCTCATAAATGAACTTAACTGGGTATGATACTATTGGTTGAGGCCATTACTTATTTTTTCTATTTTATTTTTATTCTTAGAGGCCTATATTTATACTAATAATGTGAATTTTGTTCAACAACTATATTGTAAGTAATAATGATTCTTATTTTTCCTATAAATATGATAAGATATAAAAAAACAAAATAAATGACTGAGTTTTCTATAGAAATACTACATATTAAGATATTTAATTAATTCATAAGTGAAATTTTATTTATAATAGTTTGGGTTTTTACAATGTCCATCCCACCTTTTCTGACCATTGCGAGTATTTTAGTTAAAATATATATATCAATGACATATAATTTCATGTGATTAATTTCATTTTTAAATTTTAATTATGATCCACCATGTAAGTAGCAGTTATACTCTGTCCAACCTAGTTATTCTAGTGATAAGGATAATGATATGAGGGGGGTGGTATTATTGTTATGTTTCTTTCTTGGCATACCCAATCACAACCTGATTCTCCCATTGAAATACCATCCACCACACCTTTTTATCCCAGAGTTTCCTTAGAGACACCCTTGATATTATGGCCACCCATGTTTTCACCACCATTTTCATATAATCCTCTAAAAATATCTTTCCCTTATCAATCAATAGATCATACTCTTAATCCATATTATAAATTTTCATAAAAAACAATGCCATATTATTTTTATTCTACTTACTTATACCCAATATTCGACATTCCTACTTCTTCAACTATTGCCCTGACATATTCTGAGCCCCCAGAGCCAACATTCAGACCAACTCCATCTATATAGGTTGTTGTTATTTTAGAGCCTAAGGATATAGTGGAACCAATTTATAAGGCTTACTCATTTATACTTATAGAACCAAAAAAATATTTTTTAGAATAATTTATTTTCATTATAAAATGTTTGATAAAATATTTGTTATTGTCTTGAATAGTTGGATATTTTGGTAGGATGTAGGGGAATACACGCATGTGTGTAGTTTGGAACCACTATACACAAATGAAGGTGGATTACTATGAGGAACACCAAATGATTAAAAAAATATGATGGTAATGTCGAAGTTTTAGGGATATGCTTGTCAAATACTCTAACATCTTTCCTGTCTGGGGACTCTTATGGTGATACCTTCTAAATGATATAAAGGATAATTCTAGGTAACAAATATGTGTAATAAAAATCATTGAATTTAATATTATATTGTTATTTCATTTATATGAATTGATATTTTTGTTCCATATTCGTTTTAATTTTCCTAATAGTGAGGCTATGGGAACAACATGACTTATGGAATTAGGTGAACTATAGAGAGTGCAAAAGAATGAGTTGTTTAGTTTATGGAATGCTAGAGTTGGTAAGGATTTAGAGGCCACTCCTTTCATGAATGACTATCCAGTAAAATATGACCAGGAAATGATATCTCATTGGACATATACCAAGTTCAATGTAAGAATAAAATTTTATTTTTTTAAAGAAAATTACCATTATTTTTTTAATACATTGTTTTGTTTTATTTAAAATTAATTTTTATGAATATTCAGGAAGAAATACAAAAAGGATGATTTGAAAAACCTCCATACTTTGGGGTGGACTACAATACTAGTCCATCATAGAAAAGATGTATGACACTTTTTAAATTGTATAGGATAATTTTATTTATAAACAACCTCCATTATGGTAGGTAAATGAGAAATCCCATCTCTCACTTGAATTCCAGAAGTGATAATCCAACATTATGATTACCTGATCAATTTTCCCATAAAATATAACAAAATATGGAATGAATTAAAATAATATATTGTCATTATAGGGTAATTTCATGGCATTATATTTCTTAGACCAAATCCATAATTTTTATTAACATGAACTTTAATAGCCTTGAAAATATCATTATCAAAATTATACTACAAATTAATGAAGGATCACTTCCTTTGTAGTACATGGGTATTCCTTTATTTAAGGGAAATAATTAGGTTTATTTCTTCACATACATCATTAATAACATAAAAATATCAGTTGGGTGGTTGGGAAGGAAATAATGTTTCTCTTGCATATATAATATCTTTCATTAAATAAGGTTTCATTCCAAAATTTTGGTAAAAATATATAGTGTATATACTGACACAAAAAAAACTTATTAGAAATTAAAAAGATCCATATGAATTTTTTATAGAGTGACGCTATCATTGAAAAACATTCTACCACAATCCTATGAAGCACCTGTTATAAATAAAACTTTGATTGTGTCCTGGGCATTGGGAATATGTGGTTGTTTAATAATTTAGTACTAGACCATTCTGTTTGGACACTAATATTGGATAATAATGATTTCAAACATTTTCTAAAATCTATATTTATTAACAAGATAAAATATGGTAAAACAAATCTCAAATACTATAATTTCATTCTACCTATCAGATGTACATATTCTATAATTATGTAAGACTCATAATGGCTTCCCTATATGAAATCCACCCTCCCATTATAGTATTCTTAAAAGACGGAGAGTACCCTAATTTATTTCCTTCATGAAACTATTCTAGGTCTTGTTTCAATGATCAGGGATATAATATTCACTTCCCATGAAGAGCTCCCCCACTTATACAGGTTGATTGGCCTTTAATTTTATTTTTTTCCCATGAGTGATACTCTATTTTTGGATCCTTCTATACATTTGTCCCTGAAATGTAAATAATATAATAAGCATTCCATTCTTAACCCATTAATAAATCTAGGTTGATTAATTAGTTAATAAAGTAATAGTTTCACCCCCTCAAGGTACACCATCATTCAAATAGCGCCATATGGTAGAATTACCGGACACATGTAACTTTTAAAAAGTATATATTTTTGTTCCCCAAATGCATCGATTTTTAAAATAGTTATTGACTTCATTTATTAGGTTTTATTTCAATAATGTATTACTAAATCCATATTTTCCATTATTTATATAATGTTTTAAACTAATTACATTTTGTTATCCTTCTTCCAAAGCATGATTGATAATTTTTAGAACGTACCCAAATCTAGAAAATTTAAAAACAAATTAATTGTGTAGGTGACTAAAATTTGATATCATATACGAATTAAAATAATCAACTATAGGATCCACAAATTTGATGAAAATATGAATTATTCCATAGTAAACATTTTCCCATTTATATGGAGGACTGACTCTACATATTTGACCATATCACTTGTAGTTATCTAAAATCTCATTATGATTCCCTTGTCATAAATCTTGTTACATACACTTATTCAAATTGCACTTATTTGGTATTCATAAAACTATTTTGACCATACATGGTATAATATCTTCATTGATGGGATATTTTCTATTGAAGGAGGTGTAAAATAAATCCATTGCAGGTGACCTTTTTATCAATATATTTCATATAACATATTTGTTTCTTTTCATATTCATTTATAATTAATATCCACTTGATTTTTTTATGAAATTAATTATTAATAACATATTTTCAATTATGGATTTCAGCATTCAATTTAATTATTGAATGGGGTTTTGAATATTTAAGGATGTGGGCCTCAATAAGTTTTTTCTTCTCAAGCAGAAAGAAAAACAATGGAAGATGGTAAAAGAAATGACACATCAAAAAAAAAAATAAGTTTTACGTTAATTATTTAAAATTTTAATGTCTATTTTAAAAAACAATAGTTCATATACATTCCTAATGGTATGATTTGGGAGACCTTGATGAGTATGAAGTTTAAAGATTTGGGCCGAATGATCACTTACATTAGGTTTTGGGAGACGAGCACCATTGTAGAGTATGTTGTTGACCAGGGAAGTGTATTGTCCTAATGAGGTATATTATCACTTTAGGATCTAGTTCTGGTAGAACCACATTGGAAAAAAAATTATTGGGAATTACAAGCTGATTCCAAGGAAGAAAATGCATAAGAAATGGTCATATAGGAGCCAGAATGGATTCAAAGGGAGAACACTAAATGCTTGAAACTAATTGATGTTTTTTTCCATTACTTCCATTAGATACTACAATGTATTGTGATGCATATATTTTTACAATTCATTAATAATATAGTGTATCATGTAGTAGACCTAGTCATGGTCAGGATGATGACATTCCTAGCGATGGCAATGGTGAGGATGCCGATGAAGAAGAGAGAGAGGATAAGGATGAGGATAAGGATAAAAAATGGTTTAGGATAAGGCTGACGACGATGATAAGGATTAGGGTGAGAATGAAGATGATTATAGTGATGGTGATGAGGTAAATAATGATCCATTAAATTTTTTACTAATATTAATGACATTTTATATTTGGTTATTTTTTCTGAATGAATATATGTGATGTTTTGTATGTTTGTTATCACTAGTTGAATGGTATAATTGTTTTCTGGTGTAATAATTACATTTATATTGGTTTTAATTTTTTTTTGTTTTAGTTTCTATTGATGTTGGGGTGATGGGGTGTCTTTTCGTGTTGGTGTTATCCCTATTGTACATTTTTTGATTCATTTTTTAGGTTATGTGGGTAGGGTGGGGGTGCTGAAGTCATCGGAGTTTGGGGGGAGTCTTTACCAATTGTTTCAAAACCATTAACATAGACTTAATACAATGGTTCACTAAGAACAATTGGTAAAAATGTATCCTTACATTTCTGAACTATTGGTATAGACCAATACCAATTTTTTGAACTATTTTTATAGGTCTATACCAATAGTTCAGAACCATTGGGATACATTTATACCAACGGTTCACAGTGAACCATTTTTTCATCAAAAATTCCGATGAACCTAAACAAATGGTCCACTGAGATCCGTTAGTATAGTCCATTCAAAATATTCTTATAACTAATGGTTTGTAGAAACATTTGTATGTGATATACCAATGTTCCTATATCCTATGAAATTTATTTTGACCCGTTGGTATAGTCTACAATTCAAGCAATTTCATACTGTGGTTACTCCTCCTGTTTATCCTTTGTCTTGGGATAATTCCTATTGTGTAACCTTTTTCATTGGATAAGTCCTCCCACGTACCATTTTTCTTGGGAAAAATATCCTCGTCTTCCAATTTAATCTTATGAGATATAAAATTTATTAATGCATTGTACTGTGATAACATATCCCAACCATAATCATCCGTACATATATGTTCCAAAAAATAATAATTAATCACAATATAAAATACCCTTAGAAGGAAATGGGTTCCAAAAAATTTATATATGGTATCTATAATTACATAGTATTCATATACATTAACATTATATAACATATGAAGAATACTACATATATTACAAAAATAATTTCCTAAATACAGTATTAGTCTAGTTCCTTTGAAAACACTGAAACACAAACACTACTGCATAAATTATTCACATTATCTCCAATGAGGTTATTCTTGACTAGAACTTTTATTAGACACGGAAAGCATAATATATATTCTCATAACCTGGGGGAAGGAAAACATAAAAGTGCTATTCTAATATGATTTTTATGGGTAATCAAGGGAGATATGTAAATGTAATCTTGACCATAAGGGTTTGAGAACATGATCGTGAAATAGATGATCTTACCATGCATATAAAATATCATAAAAATGAATTATAGCATAAATATTTACATATCATAAGACATGAATAATAAGGAAATAAAAACATAATCCATGAAATCATAACAAAATAATTATACAAGGAATTGTGGTATATACATTTGCATATATAAATAATTCCATAGTAGTCTTGAAATCACATCCAAGGCCAAATTATTGGAATAACTTATTTACAGATCAAGTTTACTCCCCATTCCAGCCCTATATTATCGAACCGAGTTCACTCCTTATTCCAGGCTTATAATACTGATCCGAGTTCACTCCTCATTTTAACCATGTCTATCTCATGAGATATAAATCATTATCCAATTAATTAGATGGATAAATAGGTCTCAAACATATCATAATTAATTCATACATACATGTTGCATAAAATCATAAACGTCATATCATACCGATTAAATGAAATTGTTGTCAGAAATATGTAATCATATCTTAAACTATAAGAAATAGACATTTTTAATAATCATTTTATCAATTCATAACCCATAAAATGAATTATGACTCATAAGAATATAACCCATGAAAGAGAAATGGATTTCATAAAAATCATTCCATAAAAGATAACCACTAATATAATGAATTTAAATGGAAACAATATACATTTCCCAAAAAAGGCATGAGTAACACCAAGAGATTTTATCATAGATGGGAATTAAATTTGAAATATCATTTAAAAAAATCACGATGAAATTATCTTTATTCTTTGATTTTTTTATAAAACATAAAATCTTGTGTAAACATTATAAAAGAAGCTTGAAAAAAATTATGAATCATTTTTCAATGAAAATAAAAAATTAGAGCATGGAAACATTTTGAATCCCAATTTCATTGAAAAATACTTTTAAAACATATAAATATATCTTGAAAATAATTTTGAAATCTATTTATTTGAATTCTAGTTTAAAAAAATTCATAAAATTTAACCATTTAAACATGTTAAGGAAACATAAATGGTATGTTATTGGATAAATTGGTATATTTCGTAAGAGGTAAAAAGAATATTCCATTTTCACAGTAAAATGTTATTAAAATGACTTATTTGGAATGAGATAATATGATTCCTTTCAAAACATTAGAAAAAGACAAAAAAGGTAATTTTTTAATGATCATATAATATTAGTAGAATATTATTGGAATCCCTTTTGGTAAAGTATGGTTTTTAATGAACACAAATTTTAGATCGAAGAGAGATCTAATGTCATATCTTATTAAAATAATTTTTATAATTTTATTAAGTACCAAACAGTAAAAAATGGTAATAATAAAAAAGAAGTTAATACTATGAAATTTATAATTAAATTCCAATGTGTTCTTGAAATATGGATAATATTATTTCATCAATAAAAACGTGATCACAAGAAATCTCTATAAATGGTTATATTTTTTACATAAACTCTTACTACATGGTAACATTGGATCATACTCCCCATTTATTAAAATTAAATTACATGGATATTTAAATATCATGAAAATAATTATATTCATGTTATAACATTTCAAAGGTATTTTAAAAACATCATATAAAAAATTAGGTGTATAACATGACCTGTGTCTCAACGAAAGAAAATTGAGTCAAAATTAATTATCTGATTTGGTAACCTTTGAAACATAAACCCCATGACTAAAATATCATAAAATGGTTTGGTATATACCAATATATTTAATTATAAAATGCATATAATAAATTCTTGGGAATTATATACACCACACAAAATAAGTGAGCAGTGAATAAGGCATCTATCTCACAGAAATTAAGAGTGAGATGAAGTTCTCAAACATTGAGTCTGACTGCTCTCATCTGTCTTTATATTCTAGATTAATAAAATTTTGTTAATTAATTAACTAATTAATAATATTTTTTATTTTTATTATTAATTTTAATTTATTTATTACCCATATGTATACAATTACTTAAACAATTAAGTTTTAGTCGAGTGTTTTCACAATATTCGGTAAATATGTTGAATATGACTTTGGTCTATCGACTATAGTAAAAAAGGTAACTATAAAAAAATATCCATAATAATAATAATGAATTAATAATCATATTTATATACTAATTATACATTTAAAACCAATCATTAAATATATTTGTGAAAAATGAATCAACATTACAATCATGGTGACGGTAGACCGTACGTACGCTTGAGTAATGTTCCCATTCTTAAATGATCGTTATAGAAAGCAGGTAAGTTACATTAATCCTTATAGATTGATAATTATATCATACATAATATATTATTTAATTATATATACACACATATATAATTATTATGATGTTAAATGAATCACATCTTATCGAGGAGGTAGTAGTCCACACAACCATGAATGGCTTTATAATTTTTTATGTGTGTTATAGAGTAACAAGTAAAATGATATATCTTATATTTATAAAAAGTTAATTATGCCATTAATTAAATTTATATGTCTTTTATTTAATATATTTTTAATTAGAAACTTTCCTTATACATTCCATGTGTTTTGTGAACTAATCACAACACTTTGAGGGGCGGTAGTCCACACTTCCACAAGCGATGTTATAGTGTTTACACATAATGGATCAAATGAAGGAATATGATGAAAAATAATCACACAATATTAAATTTTTCCTATATACAATATATAAAATATATAAACATATTTTCCATCATAATTCCCAACCTTTAATGGTGGGAAAAGTAAAAATTAACAATCATCTTTTTGTGAGGTGGTAGTTCATCACACATGAATGGTATGTTTATTACCCATTTGATGAAGGTGTGTTTAAGTTTAGGTCAAACTATTAATATTAAAACTTATCAGTATATTTAGTATATTTTTTTTATATAATAATTAAATAATTTTATTTGATGTGGTGGGGAATGAAAATAATAGAAAGGATCTTGGGGAAGGATGTTACCTCTTATTTGGGTACCTCCTTTTGGTTTGTACAAAATGGATTCCTTGGATAAAATTATTCCCAAAGGAAGGATTCAAGGAGTAAATGAGGGATTTTGTGGATATATTTGGGAATACATATTTTTAGCCAATGTTCCTTGAGAGGTATGAGGAAGTGGAAGGAGGAGAGGCCTTTATAGTGGAAAAGGAGTGTCAATCTTGTAATATTTTGGAAAAAGTGAAATCCCATCCACATTTATTTCATTAAAAGTGGATCCAATAATGGTCCAATGTTTGTACAAGGGAATATTGGGTCAAAATATGGCCAAAATATAAATTTTTTACTTGTGTATAATTCTATTTGGGCCTTAAGGATATGGTTTAGTCCTTTATTAAGCATAATTTAACCCTGATCATTATAATTATTTTTAATTACATTCTCTAATCATTTTGGAAAAAAGTTATATTGAAATTATTATGAATTATAAATTATTTTGATTAAAAATATTTAAACCATTTTTCCAAATTCAAAACGTATAAGTGGGAAAAATTAATTTATATTTAATCCAATAGACAGGTTGACCAGACAGATTTTTAATGTAAAAACGGTCAAAAGATAGCTAGGTTTTTATAACAAGTTTAAATATGAAATTGATTCCAATGACATGAAATGGAAAATTGTAATAAAATTTTATTTAATTAAACATTAAAATAAATTTAAAATATAATTTATCCTGACAAATAAATTATAATAAAAATTACTTTTGATTTAAATTTTAGTATTTTTCACAATTCATTAAAAATGAAACAATATAGAAAAACACCAAAAATTCACCCTTATCTAATTTTCACGTTTCAATTTAAAAAATGAAGTTCATTTTGACATATAATTTTTATAAATGTTCTAAAAATTTTATTTTTTTTACATTTTCCATTAAAAGGATGTAAAAGTTCCTCAATACAAAATATAGGTTTTTATGTGTGAAATTTAATTTGTTCTTATATTCTACCTAAAAACTATTGGATGAATATAAAAACTATATTATTTAATATATATATATATTACCTTAATATCACCCACTAATTATAATTAATTTAATTTGTTTGGATAAAAAATCTTTGTTAGCATAAAAATAGCTTTCGACCAACATATTCCCTTTTTATTTAATTGGTTCATTGTAACTGATGAACTAATTTTATATTGGTGTAAACCATAGCTTTTCAAAAGTTAGCAATTAATATTCATATCCTCTACCTTAATATATATGTTTATTAGTAATATATAATATTTTAAAAATATATTATTGTTTGGTAAAACTCAGGGTTACGTGTAACGTATGCCACATCAGTACCAAGTGAACAGAATAATTGAATTGGTGAACTGAAAATCATCAATGAAAATTAATTCATTCTAAAAAAGGTCTATAAAAACACGGGGTGTTACATTATACCCCCTAAAATTAATTAATCCTTTTAAATTCACCATTCTGGTAAAAAAATGGGATACTTCTTCTTTATCATATCCTTAAGATCCCATGTAGCATCCTTTAATTGGTGATTTCTCCACAAAACATTGACCAGGTGAGTGGTATTGATTCATATAACATTCTATGTATGATCCAAAATTTATACTATTTTCACCTCATAAGAAATATTCTACTTTAGCTATCTGTCCTCTATGTTCAGTACATGTTATAGGTTAGGTATGAGCTTCTTCTAGAGAGATATATGGAACACATGATGGAGTTGAGTGAGATTTGGATAAAGTGATAGTTGATAGGATAACATCTTGATATGATTAAGAATATAGAATGGATCGATATACCTATCGATTAGATTCCATTTCTACCTGAATCTCAAAACATTATTCCGGGGAGAGATTCATTTTAACACCTTTTCACCGACATCTAATTTCAGATCACACTGAAGGTTATCATCAAAACGTTTTTCTTGAATTTGAGCACTCTTGAAATGATGATGAATGTACCTAACATTCTCTTCAATTTCATCAGTGATATCAGGTCCCAATTTCATTCTTCCACCAATTTCATCCCATAATTTTAAATCTCAACATTTATTCCTATAGAGAGATTAATATCATGCCATCTAAATGTTTGATTTAAAGCTATGATTTTAATAAATCTCAACTTGAATAATGTTCTAATTCCAACCACATTTGTAATATAATGGACAATATCTCAAAAAATATTCAAGGGATTAAATTTTTCATTCAGATTGAACATTGTTCTAAGGATGATATATAGTGATGAAGCTCAATTCTATATCAAATACTTGCAAAACAAATCATCATAATTTGGTGGTAATCCTTGGGTCCTGATCAGATATAATGGAATGTGGTACTTCATGTAGTTATACCACTTCGTTAATGTATATCATGGAAATAATACCAATATATAAATCTTTTCTAATAGAAATAAAGTGTTCTTAATTATTATAGGGATCGACTACCACCCTTATATATTTAATCCCTTTATAGGTTTTTGGTAGTCAAACTACAAAATTCATAGTGATGTTCTCCCTTTTCCATTATAGTATGAATAATGGATTCTAAATACCTTTAGAATTTTGTCTTTCATCCTTAACATGTTTTCATACAAAGAACCAAGTTACAACTCTATGAAATATATTTTCATACCACCCACCAAATATATTATTTGAAATCCCTATATATATTTGTACTTCTAGGAATAATAGAGAATGAAGAACTATGAGTTTTTTATAATAGATCCTTCTCCAAATATAGTATGTATGGAACACATATGTTGTTCTTACACCATGTCATTCAATCCCAATCAAGGTTAAACTCAAGAACATTTATGGATTTCTTTTTAACCTCTATATATTACTTCTACAACACCTTGATCTTCACATGGATAGAGGGTTGAACATTCATTTGTGAAGGATAATATTTTCCCCTTCCTTCAGGATTTTAATCTCCATCCGTTTCAAATCTAGAAATATTGGATCTTTTTTGAAACTCATCATTCATATGCTAGAATGATTTTTTCAAATTAAAGAATCATACACCTTGTTCTCTTTCCCAGGATGGATATATATTAAACAGCTACAGTCTTTTCTGAACTGTAACCATATTTTCGGGTACATGTTCAACTCATTCTTTGTGAATATATATGTCTGAATTTTATGATTGGTATATATATCCCACATTTCCACATTAAGATAATGTCTCCATATATTTAATTAAAAAACTACCACTGCTAAATCTAAATCAAGGGTTTTAAAAATTTTATCGAAATTCTAACTACCATGAGTCATAAGTGATAACCTTGTTATTCTTTATAAGAGAACATCAAAATACTTTCACAAATGCATCATTATATATTACAAACCCTTATCAACTATAGGTTAATGTAAGAATAGGTTAGTTGACTTACCTTCTTGTTGGTTCCTTGAAATTTTCCTCACATTCATTTTTCGAGAGGAACATGACCCCCCTTCGAGTTAAATTGGTGTGAGGATTAGTTAGTCATGAAAGATTCTGCACAAACAGTCAATAATATCTAACTAAAAAAATGAAAACTATGGATCTTTATCACTATGTTTGGTCTAGGAAAACATTAAATAGCCTATGTATTTGATGAATATATTATTATACCATATCTTGAGATTATGTGTCCCAAAAAAGATAACAATTTTCAACAAAATTTGATACTTTTCCAATTCTTCTTGTAGGATATCCTTCTTTATGGTCTTTATTAAAATTATCAATTTATCTTAATTATTTTTATTTTTATTTTAATTTATAATAATATCATCTATAAATACTACCACAATCTAGTCTTGGTAATTTATAAATACTGTATTCATTAAATCCATGAATATAACATGGGAATTAGTACGACCAAAATACATCACTATATATTCATAGCTTTCATACCTTGTATGCAATATCATCTTGGGTATATCCCCATTTGGAACCTCAATTGATGATATCCAGAACAAAGGTCAATCTGGGAAATGTATTAACTTCCATGTAGTTGGTCAATCAATCCATAAGTATGGGGAAGAGGATACTTTTTTTTATTGTGATCTTATTCAACTCTCAATATTCAATGTAGAGTCCCATTGATCCATCTTTCCTTTCCATAAAGAGAACCGGTACACCACAAGGTGAAACAATTGGATGAATGAATCCCTTATCAAGGTTTTAATGGTGTGTCTTCTTCAATTCATGCAACTCAAGTATGGATATTCTATAGAGTCTTTGAAATATGTGTAGAATCAGGTATCAGTTATATTGAGAATTCAAATTCACATTTTTGTGTAAGGCTATGTAACAATACAAAAAACACATCCAAGAATTCCAATAAAAGTTCATATAATTGATTCCAATTTACTCCCCAAGAAATTGAGATAAAGATCCATTATAAATTGGAATTAAGACCCATACACTAGATGTAATAACCACATGAAGTTCATACATATCATCACCTTGATGGAAGATCATAGAGGGTCCAAAATATAAAACATAACTTCAATTCATCGACAGTTTATTAGAGGTTTATGTAGAGAAATTCAATCCATACCTAATATGACAAATAATTATACCAAAGGAAGGATAAAATGATTTTCAGGAAGCACGTTCTCACAGTTTCATTCGGAGATGAATCATAGACTTAGGATGAAATAATCATACCGTTAGGGGGTTTCACTACAAATTCCACATATATTTGTTTTAGTGGAATCTCAAAACCTTTATAAACATAATTAGATATGAATGATTGGGATGATACAGAATAATACAGGACATGAGTTGTTCTATAGTGGATAGAATGTGTACCTTTTACCATGTCATTATTGAAAACCATATCAAAAATAGTTATTTCTTGATATTTACCCTTGTCCCTCAGCTTAAGAGGTTACTAATGTTGATCATCATTACCAGCCCTTGGTTTTCAGATTCAGTTAGAATAATCCACATTCTCATTACACTTGAAGAATTGAATCATGGGATGTTCATTATGTGTAGCTTTCTATCCATTATATTTTTGAGCTAACTTCTTCCCATTATTTAGATAATCATTTTTCTAGTGACTTTTCTTTCCACACTTAAGACATATACTATACCACTGAAGAAAAATTCATCCATGCTTCTTCTTAAATTTAGAGAAAAACTAAAAAATTTTCTTCTTTAATCTATGGTTTTTAGAGTTTCTTTTAAACTCAATATTCCTTTTCTTGTCAAATCATTGATGTTGATAGGTGACTTCATCATCTATTTCAACCTTGATTTCACAATGAGAAATCTATTCATAGATACTAAAGTATTTTATGTCCAATTATCTTTTGAGACCTGGATTTAAGTGATTAAAAAATCTATGAACTTTACTTTTGGGTTGGATAATAATTCTTGAAGCGTACCTCACAAGTCAGGTAAAATTAGGGTCGTAGGTCCCAATAGATTCATCAACCCTTTTCTTTAACTCATGGAACTATTTCTTCATCTTTGTATAAAGAATCCCAGTAAACTACTTGTTGAAAAATAAGTTCATTAACTCCTCCCATTCCATGGATTCAATTTAATCTTGATTCCTTATATTTGTGATTATAGTCCACCACAGTTCAAATTCACATTGTAGAGGTTAAACATCCAAAATAAATTTCTCATGATCTGATCACTGAAGAAGATAAAATATTTTTTCAATGGTACTAATGAATTATTTAGAAACAAGTGGATCAGAATAACCTCTTAAAGGAGGTGGAAATTTCCTCTTGAAGAACTCAGTAGATTGATGTTATTGCATTTTATCATTTAGAATTACACCATGATTCATAGCTTCAAAATGCCGCGCGATCATAAAAATGAGATTTTGAATTATATATCCTATTGAATTTAGTTTCTTAGGTGGATAATCATTTCATTGTCCCTCACAATCACTATTAACAATGTTCCTTCAGGTTCCATCCATTTACTATAAACAAAATGCATAGACTAAAAAAATATGTATCATAGTAGAGAACCCCATAATCATGAAAAATCACTAATAAGATATCTATGTTATGAAAACATCCATAATCTATGTCACCACTGATTTATCCTATGTTTTTATATCCCACATATATTTAAATCATTAATAATGGTTTGGAAAGTGATTTTGAATACCAAATCATGTCCCCCGAGAGTGTAAAACCAGGTGTGTAGAAAGGCCCATTTTCTTGTACCTAAGTACCCCGAGTTAGGCCAGGACATCTTATTAGAGTTTTTTCTCCTATGTATTTCTTTTAAGGAACCAATTCCTCTTGTAGTATACAGATTGGGATATATTTCTAGGAAACCATTCACTGAATACTTTACAAATATTCCAATAAATTTTTCTATACTTTTCCTAATCCCTATACATGTCTATAGACATATCTTTAGGGTTATCATTATTGTTTTCTCATTCTTTTCACCAAAAGGATAACTAAACCATTGCTCTGATACCAACTATAAGAAACCCTTTTTTACATACATTATCATTATATTATTATTTTAGAATACTTTATAAATTACACAAACAAACACCCAAAGGCTGTATTAGTCAAGTGCCTTTAGAAACATGGAAACATAAGTACTAGTTCATAATGGGATACATTTTCTCACACTAGGTTCCTATTGAGTATAAACCTTTGTAGACACATCAAACATAGTATGTATCTTGATAACCTGGGATAAAGAAAACATAAATAGCATTGATTTCAAAAACTCGGTAAGGGTAAAAAAGGGATATATGTAAAAATAATCCTGTGCATTAGGGTAGGGGAACATGATCATGAAAAGATAATAGCCGGACCTACATATCAGATATCATAAACATGAATCATAGCATAAATCATGGGCGTTCCTAAGACGTTAATCACTAGTATTTAATAACAATAATTCATGAATGCATAAAATAGGAATAATAAATGTAATTCTGGTACAAACATAATCACATATAATGATTTCCATTGTTGTCAAGGTATCAAGGAAAATACCATCTTAATTGATAAAGAAATTTACTAAACTAGGTTCACTCCCCATTATAACCTTGTATTACTGAATCATGCTCACTCCTCCTTCCATCAAAGTAATACTAAATGGAGTTCACTCCTCATTCCATCCATGTTTATTTAATGATATATAAATCACTACCTAGTGAAATAGAGGGATATATCAATCCCTATAATCTCTTAGTTAAATCACAAATACATGTGCCTGAAAATCATTATCCATCATATAATAACCCATTAAATTAAATTGGTTTCATAAACAAGTAATCATATATTAACATGCGGGAAATAGATAAGTTTAATAATAATTTTATCAAGGAATAACTCATGATGAGAAGAAAGTTTCATAAGAATATTACCTATGAAAGAGAAATATATTTCGTACACATCATAACATAAAATTTAAACCATTTAGAGAAATAATTTTATTAGAAAAAATGTATCATCTCCCTATAAATCCATGAGTAACACCAACATATGTTATCTTATATGGGAAATATTTTTTAGATATATTTTAAATAAAATTATTGAGGAAAATGTCTTTATTCATTGAAAATGGGGTTTTAAAACATAAAATATTTCGAAAATATTATAAATTAATCTTGATAACTTTTTGGAAATATTTTTTCTTTAAAAATTATAAAATAAACAAGAAAACCTATTGAAAACAACATTCCTTGAGAAATACATTAAAAATTATTAAGAAATCCAAAAAATGATTTGAAAACCATATAATTGAAATTATCTTATAAAAAATATTCTTATAAATTATCATTTAAAACATCAGAAGGAAACTTCAAAATATTATGGTTGGTAAATTGGTAGATGTCATATGAGGTAAAATAAATATTCTTTTTTCATGATAAAAGATTAGAAATAATGTCTTGTTTGGAAAGAGATGGGATTATTCCTTCAAGAACATTTATAAAATAAAAATGTAGGGTAAAAATGATCTTTAATGATCATATGATATTAGTATAAGATTCTTGTATTCTCTTTTTAGAAATATGGTTCTGAGAAAAATAATTTCTATCTGAAGAAAGAGGTAAGGTTATATTTTCTTAAAAAAATATTTAATTATCTTATGAACCAAAGAGTAGAAAAAATGGTACTAATAAAAGATAAAATCAAGATTAACCAGATGATAAAAAATATCATGTGTGCTATTTAAATATTTATCATATGATTTTATCAAGAAAAAAGTGATTATAAATAATATTGATAAGCAATTGGATTATTTAAATAAATACTTACCACATGGTCACTTCACCATGTAGGAAAATGAAAATACATTGATACTAAAATATTATTAAAAGAATTATATTCATGATATAACATTAAAAAATAATTTTATACACCTCATATAAAAATATAGGTGTCTTACATGGCATGTTTTTCAAATACAGAAATTGGAGAAAAAATTAATTTATCGATTTGGTATCATTTGAAACATAAACACCCTTAAAAAATATCGCAAAATGGTTATGTAAATACAAATATATTTATGTATAATAGGAAAATAATACACTCATGTTGATTATATACTCCACAAAAAATAAATTAACAGTGAATAAGGTAAGTACCTCATTGAAATAAATAGTTAGATGAGATTGCATTAAATTGAGTCTGACATGAATCATGTGTATTTATATTCCTTAATAATAATAATATGTTAATTAATTAATTTATTCCGAAAATGTTTCAATTTTATTATTACTCTTAATTCACTTATTACCATTTTTGGTACAAATACATAAATAACTATGTTTAAGTCGGCGGTTTTGACCAATTCAGTTTATGTGTTGAAGATGGATTTGGTCAGTCGACTATGGTAAAATAAATCATTATATAAAATTATATAGAATAAGAATCATTATATAATAATTATATTTATGCATTAATTGTAATTTTCAATCAAATAATTACATATGGTAGTGAAAAATTAATCAATGTTAAAATGATTGAGATGGTGGGCCATATGTACGCATAAGTAACATTCCCATTCCTTAGTGATCGTTATGGAAAGCTGGAAAGTAACATTAACCTTTACAGAATTATAGTTATATCACAAATAAAATATTATTTAATAATATAAAATTATTTATATAATTCTTATTTTATAAAAGGAATCACATCATGTCGAGGAGGAAATAGTCCACACGTCCAGGAATGACATTATAGCTTTTTTAGTGTATTAAAGTGTAATAAAAAATGGTATATATTATATTTATTGAAATTTCATTTTCTCATGAATTTAAAAGTATTTCATTTATGTTTTTGAAAAACCATACTTTATATATTCCATGTATTGTGTGAATGAATCTCAACACTTTGAGAGGACTGTAGTGCGCACTTCCACCAGTGTTGTTATTGTGTTTACAAATAATGAAAGGAATGACTTAATTTGTTTTAAAATAATGGAAAAAAATAAATATATTATATATATCATATATATAATATATATAAATATTTCCCATCTTAATTAACAACCTTGAATTGTGGGAATGAAACAAAGAATAATCGTCATTTCGTGAGGCGTTAGTTCGTTGTACATGAATAGTATGTTCGTTACCCATTAGATGGAGGTGTGTGTAAATATAGGAAAAACCATTAATCTGAACAAATATTAGAATATTTAGAAAATTGTTTTATAAAATAAATAAATAAGTTGATTTTATGGGGTGGAGAAATAAAATAAAAAATGAGCTTGAGGAAGGATGTTAATTTTTCATTGGGTAACTCATTTTCTTCCACAATGGACTTACATGGATGGATTTATTATAAAAGGGGGGATTTAAGGACGAATAAAATGATTTTTGGAATCTATTTAGTATGGTTATTTTCAGGAAAATGTGGCTTGAGATGTGTGAGGAAGTGGGATGATAGGAGGACTTTTATAGTGGATGAGGAGTGACACTCTTGTAATATTTTTGAAAAAGATAATGCCCACCAACATTTTTTTGAAAGTGGATCCAATAATAGTAAAAAGAAGAGACATGGGATTATAGGGTCAATATATAGACATACAATGGATTCTTTATAGGTTTATTAGTATTTTTGGCACTTAAGGTTATTGTTTAGTCCCTCATTTATCTTAATTTACCCTTAATCACTGTAATTAATTTCAATTACATTCAACAATAATTTTATAAAAAAATAAGTTGAGAATATTATAAATTATAAATTATTATAATCCCCAATATGGAATAAATTTATTATAAATTCCAAACATATAAGCTTCAAAAATAATTTACATTTAATCTCATAGACAAGATAACCAATAAGGTTTTTAATATAAAAACATTCAAAAATTTGCAAGGTTTTTATAACATATTTCAACTTGAAATTGACTCCAATGACATATATTTGATAAATTGAAATAAATTTTATATAATAAATCATTGAGATAAATTAAAAATATAATTTATCCTTATATGTGAATTATATGAAAAAGTTGTTTTGTTTTGAATTTTATTATTTTTCACTACACATTAATAATGAAACATGACAGAAAAATACCGAAAATTCACCATAACCCATTTTTTATTTTTTTATTTCAAAAAGAATATTTTTATATAATATAAAATTTATAAAAGTTCATAAATTTTTATTTAATGTAGCTTCTTCATCAAACGTTAGTAAAAGTACCTTGATAAAAATATAGGTTTTTATGTGTAAAATATGGTTTGTTCTTATCTTATGCCTATAGAAAAAATTAGAAGAATATAAAAAATGGGTTATTTAATAATATATATATATATATATTAAATTAATATCACACACTAACAAAAATTAATTTAATTTTTTGTGATAAAAAAACATTATGAGTATAAAATAGTTTTCTATAAAAATATTCATTTTATATACAATTAGTTCAATGTAACTAATTAATTCATTTTATATTTGTGTAAACCACATGTTTTGGTATTTTTGTAATTACTATTCATAATATATAACTTAACCTATAGGTTAATTCTTAATTTATAATAATTTAATAATATATTATTATTTTTTAAACCTTAGTGTTGTGTGAAATGTACACCCAGTCAGTGTCATGTGAAGGGAATGTTTGACTTAGTGCATTGAATAATATCAATGGAAATTAATTCATTTGAAAAAAGTCCATAAATACTCAGGGTGTTACAGTATCACCAAAATTGTCTTTAGGATGCTAAAGTTTTGACATGAAAAATTTAATCATTAAAAAAGATTATTTGATAATAAATTTTAGTTATTACTTCATGAAGAATAACTTCAATGGAAATTATACCTTTAATTTTAAAGAAGAAAATAGATGCAAAATCATTGAATAGTTTTTGTAAACAAATTTTATCATTATCATAAAATATAATGTTATGGATAAAATTCAAATATCATTTTGAAAATGTTGAAGTGGATTTTTTTGAGACACCATTATGTTAAAATAAAATATTAAATAGGCGAAACATCAAAATTACATAAACATCTACAAAATTATATGATAATATTTTTTCAAAAAATTTATTTAAAAAATAATCAATAAACCCAAAATTTTTTAGAGAAATAAATGTTTCAAAAAAATTTAATATAAAAACATTAGAAAGCATTTATTTTTAAAATAAACATATATAACAGATACTTTAATTAACATAAAGGTTATAAAAATTAAATTTGGGGTGGAAGATAAAACATTTTATCTTGAAAGGATCAATAAACGTTTTAATATTTTCCAATACATTTGTTTGAAAACCACATCACTATAATAGTTATTAAATTTTACTCCTAATGTGGAAATGGAAAATATTAAGGTAACATTATTAAACACATATTTGGATTTCATAATAATAATCTGATTTTTTTGGGGAATAATTTACATCAAAATAGAGAGAAAGTATCATCAAATGAGAATAGTTCCTTTATTAAAAATGTTGTGCTTTTTTGAGAAAGAATGTCATTTAGAAATCATATTGGAGTTGAAAATGCCATTTTACACATAAAGAAAATGTCAAATCTATTATGAAATATGATGTATAATAATTTATGAAACTTTGAAGAATAGTTCTTAAGGAAAATAATTTTAACTGCAAGAATAGATATTTGAGTTAACGAAAATCCTTATATATATCATAATTTTAGAATTTCTAAAAAATTGGAAGGGGTTTTTATAATAAAAATTTAAATCCATATACTAATGATATAAAATACCACATAATACAATTAAATAGTAGAATTTAAGTTCAATTTTACTAATCATGAATCAATGAATGAAAAATCAAGTTACAAAAAAAAAACTTATCATTATAAAATGATAAGAGTAAAAAGTATAAAATAGTGATACCAAGAAATAAAAATTAAAATATATTGAAATGAAATATATTCAATATACTTGAATGTAATGGGGTATTAAATAAACCATATAACATAAGTGATGGGGTGATATAACAAACATGTCTCATGGATTAGAAAATGATAGAAGAAATGCTTTCCATGTTTCCCACATAGTCAAATTCACTATATGATCCTATTTAAATACATATATATATATAAATATAATTTATAAAATTTATTATCATTTTCATACACATAAATTTTTTTAAATTAAATTATAATTATTCTATATACCAATATTAGTTAGTTATTTTCTATTTTCAATATCACAATTGAGTAATCAAGATCATTTTTAATTAGTTTTATATAATGCGTTCTTCGTTATTATTATCTCAATACTCGTAATTCCAAGATGATACAAGGTATAATAATTTTTTTCATAATTATTGAAAGATGTTATAATTTTAGTCTATTGGAGTTTGGTTATAATCCTTAAATTTGAAATAGTTGCATATGTTTTCAGGGATCTTTAATGAAAAGTTGTTGGTATCTTAATTAATGTGTTTTATATTAATGTAACAATTGGATGGAAGAAATATTTATTTACTTATTTATTTCATATATCATTAGTAATTTTGTTTTCATAGTAATCCATGATAAAATATTATAGAATATTTTAGGTTAGTTGTTTGATCAACCAAACATGAACAAATAATAGTTAATGGATGATTATTATTATAAAAGTATATTATTTTATAATATTATAATCATTATAGAAAATAATAATATAATTTAGAAACATTTAGGTTTGAGAATAAAATTTTGTGAGCGTTTAGTAAATAATAACGAATGTAGATGAAAAATAAGATATGTTTCTTTTGTGGAGGAAGTATTCTGCACAACACATTATTAACATTTTTATTTCATCATGAATGGGAGGAAAGAAAGTTAGAAAATAATTTTCAAATTTATAATAATATTATAAATGTCGCATTGTTCTTGTTGGAACCACTTTGTGTATATGGTTGTATTTTTTGTCAATAGTTGTCAATGAAGATCAAAATGAATGAGATAAAGAAGTACTCCAATGAAATGGATGAATGGAAATTATGATGATTGTTATACTGATCATAAATTCAGCGAACATGTTTCAAAGGTGACACATTGTTTACAATAGTGAATAATGGTGAGGTATAATCCATCTGAGGATGAAGAAGAAGACATAATGGTTGATGAAGACCATGCAATTCTTTAAGATTGCATGATAACCATGCAAGAGACTTCTTGAAGAATTGAATCATATTATTTGAATGAATTAGGTAATGACTATTGAAGAAGAAGACAAAGTGCAAGGGATTGGAATTTTGAGATGATCGTGCACTTCAAATTGTATAAAGGTATGATGATACTAATGGTTATATATCAAATGATATATGTCAGGATAGCAGAGTTCGTGATGAAAGCAGAAGAATAGTTATGGGAAGAAGTGAAGAGAAAAAATGACAAAGGAAGAGACCATCTAGAGTTGGTACAAAAGAGCAGATACAAGGTGGCGTCGTTTCCCAGTGTTTGCCAAATTTGTGGGACTCAAAATTGAAAAATGGAGAAAAGTATTTTTGGGAAAGAGACTTGTGTGCCTTGTACATGAATAAGAAGAAACTTGCACGCCATGTATATTTCAAGATCAGAAAATGGGAAAATGGAAAAGGGATAAGGGCTGCGCAAGTTTTGGGCTGGTCACGCAAGTGACCTGAGCGCCAAAAAAAGGACTTGTGCACCGATTCCTAGGAGGTTTGGAAACGTGCACACTGGTTGTTCTTCATGATCATAACTTCAAAATATGTCAAAGGAAAGTAGGTTGCACATGTTTTGGTTGGGTCGTGCAAGTGAGTTGCACGACAGAGGCAAGGGTGGTTAGAGCTGTGCACCAGGACTTACTCGCTGTAAGGACACTTGCACGCCATAGTGCGTGGGCCTAGTTTTCCTATAAATAGAGGACCGAACCTCCTCATTTGTAACGGAGTTCAATACTTAGAGATTTTTTGAGCTCTCGTCGCGCAGGTGGTTGAGCCGTACAAGTGGTAGTTGGGTCGTGCAAGTAGAGGCTGCACACCAGTTGTTGGTTGCACGCCCAAGGCGGGTTGGGAGAGGAAAAAACTGAGTCACACAGGTATGAAGTTGAAGGAGTCAGTGTCTTATAGGTTGTTGGGTAATTCCTGCATGCCAGTTTGGACTTTCACGCTGAAGACTTGCACGCCGTATTGGGACTTGCGCGCCGGGCTTGGAGAAGGGCGCCACGTGCTATTAGTGTACGCCCGTCTTTTTGGAGCTGTACAAAAGCTGAAAGATTTATCGATACCTTCAGTGCAACAGATGATGTATTAATTTGAAAAGATGGAAGAAAAGTGAACAATTTGGTTTTATGAAGAGAATTTATACCAAACAAACATGACTTCTGTTTAACATACTTGTTGTGCTCTACGAATAGAAGAAGAACAGTTTGTGCAACTAAACTCAAATCTGCACAGAAAGAGGGGAATATATCAATACACTCAGGTGTTAGTATTGGGAATAAAAGGTAGAGAAGAATAAGATTTAGTGCATTCATTTATTGCACTAAAGAAGAATCTTGAATACAAAAGAGCATCAACTCAGTACTCTGATGGAAGCATTGTCTCATTCTAAACAGGAGACAAAGACTTCAATGCAAATCTATTGAGGATACCTTCACATCTATAAACTGAGTGGGTCTTCACCAACGGTAGTTTTCCAGGGGGAGTCAACGAGAGTGACCTGAGGGATGTAGTGATCCATCCCTGAACAATTGTAAACGTAGTTAGCCTAGGATAGAGTGATTGTTCCCAAACCATTGTAATCCACATCTAGTAAAGATTACTGGATTTTGGTACGATTGGAAACTTTTAGGCGTATGCTCCTTAGACGTAGCCCTTAGTGGTGAACCAAGTAAAAATATTTGTGTCATCCCTTTGCATGTGAATGTTTCATTGCTGATCATATCCATCATACAGGTTTTACTAGTTCCTACCAACGTGGGAATAAGATCCTTGTTTTCAAAAGAAAAATATGACACCCTGATTCACCCCTCCCCTCTTAGGGTGTCCCGAGGTCCTACAAGTTGTGTCAGAGGGAAAGGTTCACGTATGTTGGATACTATATAGTAATCCTATTCAAAAGAGGATTTGAGTTTCTTTCTTAAAGTCAACAATGAAGAGTAGCCTTGATAATGACTCAGTCATTTTTGAGCAGAATCCTACATCCAGTAAGACCATGAAAAATAGGAAAAATAATGAGAAGAAGCAGTTGAAGAAGTCCCTAATATCAAAAGAAGATGTAGTATCTCATTCTCTATTCCCTTTCAATAATGAAGAAATATCAGGCATAGAAAATATCGAACAGGTGGATCATGATTCTACTATAGGAATGGAAGACACTTCGATCGCAATTGATTAGGGGAAATTAACAAGCTATCTACATGATATTACTCAAGAAAGAGTCACTCCTATTTTTAGAATATTTCAATGCATGCAGGTTGAGATCAAACGATTGGAACATGACGCTGATAATTTGGAAAAGGGATTGGAAGGAAAAATTATCGAATTCTTAAAGCTCACCAAACAGATTAAACCCTCTGAAGAAAAAGAGGTAGTCACAAAGACTCTAAGAGAAAATATCCATGCACTTGAAGCTGAGCTGATGAACTTCACTGAATTCAAGAGTTTTTGTTTTGAAGAAACATCCAAGAGATTCAAGGAACTTGACTCTTTGTTACAAAACAAAGTTAAGATGCATGAAGATGAATTTGAAAGATTGAAGAAGACTTTTGAAGCGAAGATGAGCATGATTGAAGATCCTAAAATCATCCACAATATTGAAAGTCAGAAATTGGAAGCCCAATTGCAGATCTTGAGAAGACCCATATTGAGACTTTAAAAAATAATGAAACAAGAGATTCTAGTACTCAATGTTCAATGGAGGATACTAAAGTTGAAATACCATCAACATGTTGCAAGAAGATTATGAAAACTCTTGATTATCCATATCAAGAAACATCATATGTTGCCATTCAATGCACACTGGAGGATGCTAAAGCCAAAATACATTTGACATGTGATAAAAAGATCATGACTTCACTCATTGATCTATCACAACAAACTAAGAATGTGAATGTACCATCCAAACCATCTTGTAATCATGTTTCTAAATACATTCCCACAATCTGTGCAGGATGGAAGAAAAATTCTAAATAAGTATGGATGAGGAAAGGTGAGGAGAAGAATCCTACCACCATGGCTAGGGTGGATGGGAAGAAAAAAGAGGAAGTTGGTCCCTCAAATAGAGCACAAAAAATTAAGAATAAGGCCCAAATACCTCATATAGAATATACAAAGAAGAAAATATTTGTGGGTCAATGTTGGTGCTGCAACAGATTTGGGAATTGTGCATTAGATTGTTGGTACAATCCATTTAATGGAAAATCCCAAAGAAATCATGTATCAATGGGAAGAAATATAGAGAAGAAGAAGAAACATCTGCATGTCCAGAAGCATCTGCATACAACAAACAGATTTGGAATGCTTGATAACATCTGTGATGTATGCAACGACAGTGGTCACAAGGTAGGTACATGCCCATTTCAACATGCTTTCACTGTTGATAAGAAAAGAAGACCTCTGACGCCATCTAAGTATGAAGAAAGTACCTTGAGAAGAAATCATAAGAATAGTGCGAACACACATTTCCCCAAGAAGATATCAAGTAGGGAAGCTGAGAAGACCCAGGATTTTAGATCCATAAAATTGGAGGGTCATTCATCCACAAGAGAAACTAAGAGAGATGAAACTCCGATTAACCGATGTCGAAGATCCAAACCTGCTGCAACCGTTCCAAATGACATGTTGGTCATCTGGCCAGAAGATTTGGAAAGAAGAAGGAAACTTGAAAATGAACAAGCTAGGGCTAGTGGTAAAAGAAAAGAAAAACTTTCATGTGATGAAGACAGAGTGCATGAGAGATTGCAAACCTAGAGAAACACACATGTAAAAGATGTTTTGTGTGAGATATGCATGATATCTAGTAACATTGCAAAAGTATCTCTAACCTTAATACCAGAGAAAGAATAAGTCCTCAAAAGGAGTAATAATGTATTATTCAAGAGGGTTATTAAGCAGAAAAATTATCCACACAAAGAAGAAGAGAATGTGAAGAGATCCATGCCACTTCAACACATAACCGAATATATGTTCAAATGTGTAGGCATGAATACAAGAGTGAACAGAGGAACTTAGTTGAGAAAAGTACCTCAACCATGAAACTCATATTAATAAAGCAAGGAGGAACCACCTAATTACCTTAATTATTTGTGTAATGTATTTGTGCTAATAATGGAGGGAATTGAAGGTGATGCATGATCTCAGGGGGAGAACCTGAGAAGCAGTGAATGCAATCAAATCTTGATAGTTGAGCTGAAGAAGTTTCCATAATTAGAAGATTATTCAATTGATATTCAAAGATTAAGATGATGAAGGATCACTCTTGATGAAGATAATGAGGAGTGTTTCTCTTGAGGGGGAGAAAAATGAAGAATCTTTCAAAATCATTGTTTCAATCAGTATCAAATCTAGCTGGTATTAAATACAATTACTCTATAAACTTCTTGAAGAACATGTCATTGGTGAAGGTATGTCATTTCTCAAATCTCTCATCCTTGGTTACTCAGAACAAAGATCATTCTACAAAGGGGGAGTAACTGAATTTATCATTGACATAAGAAGAATAGAAGTGCTCCAAGGCCACTTATCCTACCAATTGCACTTGAATGTTTTTGATCTGCTTGCTGATGTGAGTGTAGGAGTTTCAGGATTGACTATTCCTTATCAAATTTGATCTCTTTAGCCTGAAATGAGAATGGTAAACCCTTGAAGACAAAATTCAATAGTTCTCATCTCATATGGTATCATGGTATATGAAAAATTGTTAGCCTTGTTTTCTGAATCAAGTCCTCTTGTTTTCTACATAAAGAATTTCTCATGTAGACTGAGAGTGAAATGATTAATGAATCATTGCTTATGTATGGATTGATACCATCCTTACCATGAGCTTTTTATTTCCTTTCAATAAGGTGGAGATAAAGTGAAATGAAAGTTTGAAATGAAAATTTGATTGAAGAGAAGATTATCATTTTGAGATTGACGAATTCTTTTAAGAAGATGTATTTGGTATTGAAAAAAAATACAAAGGGGGAGATTTTTGGAACCACATTGTGTATAAGGTTGTATTTGTTTTCAACAGTTGTCAATGAAGATCACAGTGAAGGAGATCAAGAAGTACTTCAATAAAATGGAGGAATGGAAATTCAGATGATTATTGTACTGATCATAAATTCAGAGAACATGAGTCAAAGGTGACACATTGTTTACAACATTGAATAATGGTGAGGTATAATCCATATGAGGATGAAGAAGAAGACATGACGGTTGATGAAGACCATAAAACTCTTCATGGTTTCATGAGAACCATGAAAGATAATTCTTGAATAATTGAATCATATGATTTGAATGAAGTAGATAATGATGGTTAAAGAAGAAGACAAAGTGCGAGGGATTGGAATTCTGAGATGACTGTGCACTTCACATTGTATAAAGGTATGATGCTACTAATTCTGATCTATCAAAGGATATATTTCACGATAACAGAGTTCGTGATGAAAGCTAATGAATAGTTATGGGATGGAGTGAATAGAGAAATGACAAATACACTATCAAAAGGAAACACAAAAGAACATACAAAAGGTGGCGTGGTTTCCTAGTGTTTTCTAAATTTTTGGGCCTCAAAATTGAAAATAGAGAAAAGTTTTTTTGGTAAAGAGACTTGCGCACCTTATACTTGAAGGAGAGGAAACTTGCACGCCATGTGTTTATCAAGATCAGAAAATGGAAACATGGCAAAGGGATAAGGGTCGTGCAAGTTTTTGGCTGGTCGCGCAAGTGACCTGCATGCCAAGAAAAGGACTTGCGCGCCGATGTGTAGGAGGTTTGGAAACTTGTGCACTGGTTTTTCTTCATGATCAGAACTTCAAAATATGGAAAAGGAAAGTAGGTCATGCATGTTTTGGTCGGGTCGTTCAAGTGAGTTGTGCGATAGAGGCTAGGGTGGTTAGAGCTGAGCGCCGAGACTTGCATGCCATAAGGACACTTGCGCGCCACCATGGAGGGGGTCCAGTTTACCTATAAATAGAAGACCACCCCTCCTCATTTGTAATGGAGTTCAAAACATAGATATTTTTCGAGCTCTCATTGTGCAGGTGGTTGAGCCGCGCAAGTGGTAGTTGGGTCGCACAAGTAGAGGCTGCGCACCCAATGCGGTTTGGGAGAGGAAGGAAGTGAGTCACGCAGGTTTGAAGTTGAAGGAGGCAGTGTCGCGCAGGTGGTTTGGTGATATCTGAGCGCTGGTTTGGACATGCACGTTGAAGACTTGCACACCATATTCGGACTTGAGCACCGGGCTTGGAGAAGAGAGACAGGTGTTGTTGGAGTACGCCCATCTTTTTGGAGCTGTACAAAAGCTGAAAGATTTCTTGATACCTTTAGTGAAATATATGATGTATTCATTTGCAATGATATAAGAAAAGTGAAAAATTTAGTTTTATTAAGAGAAGTGATATCGTACACACATTACTGGTGTTTAACATCCTCGTTGTTCTCTACAAAGAGAAGAAGAATGATTCATGCAACTAAACTCAGATCTGCAAAGAAAGATGGGAATATATCAATACACTCCGGTGTTAGTATTGGGAATCAAAGGAAGAGAAGAAGAATATTTAGTGCATTCTGTTATTGCACTAAAGAAGAAGATTGAATACAAAAGAGCATAAAATCAATACTCTGATGCAAGCATGGTCTCATGATGAATAGGAGACAATGACTTCAATGCAAATTTATTGAAGAGGCCATCACATCAATAAACTGAGCGGAACTTCACCTACAGCAATGATCCAGAGGGAGTCAACGGGAGTGACCCAAGGGACGTAGTGAGCCATCCCTAAAAAATTTTAAAGGCTATTATCCTGGGACAGAGTAACTGTTCCCAAACCATTGTAATCCACAACTAGTGAAGATTAGTGGATTTTGGTACGACCATCAACTTGTCGGCGTATGATCCTTAGATGTAGCCCTTAGTGGTGAACCAAGTAAAAATTGTTGTGTCATCCCTTTGCATGTGAATGTTTAATTGCTGATTATATACATCATACATGTTTTACTAGTTCCTACCAACATGGGAACAAGATCCTTGTTTTAGAAGAAAAATTTGACACCCTGATTCACCCCTCCCCTATCAGGGTGTCTTAGGGTCGTACAGTTCTCAAATTACATCCTTATAGGAATTAAAGAGAGGAGGTGGTGAAAAATAGATGAAACTACTTTGCGAAGGTAGTAGTATGCATGACACACAAATGAAAGTTTCATTTTTTTAATGAAAAAAAGGAAATGTTTCAAAAATTTATTAACATAGAATAATATTATTAAGTATGAAAACAATAATTATTTTATTATATAGTAATAATAAAATATCATTTTTGAGTTTAAGAATGAAAAGGAGATAATATAGGGAAAATGTACTCACATTGAGGATTTGAGTTTTCCCTTGTAAGACTCCTTTGAATTGGTGGTCTTATGAAAATATATTATTTCCATAGGATAAATCATAAATATTTCAATTTAAAAATAATGAAAATTGGATTATTTTCATGATACAAACTAATTTCTATGGTGGTATTGAAGGGGTGTTGAGAGGCCCCTTTTTTAGTGGGTGAGAAAGGAATTTTTATAAATATTTCAACTTAATATAAAGAGATGAATGATTGACTTGTCAAGAAGACTAAAAAATAGAAAATAATTTCTTTATAAATGACACACTATTTATAATCCTTCAAAAATGAATTTCCACATATGTTTTAGATGTGTTTTTAAGTCTGTTTCTATTAGAATCTTGGTTTTTCCTATTTTTGGGTTTCAATGTGGTAACTAATTTTAAATTAAGTAATTTAGTTTTAGTAGAAAAAATAAAATAGTCAATGTTATATAATTTCAACCTACTCATTTTAAATATGGAGAAACATTTATCATATAATATTTATAATAATTAGAAAATTTAATTTAACATTAGCACATGTAAGACGTAAAAACCCATTTTTTGACAATGTTTTTTTTGTTATTTAAATTTATGTTTATGATGAAATTATCATGGTATTTTATTTCAATGATATGATTTTTTTATTAAAATAATAAAAATTAGGTTTCTTTCAAATTAGTCAAAAAATGAAATTTACCAAAATTATATTTTAATTAAAAAAGATAAAAAATAGTATTTATTTAAATATTATTTAATGATATTAAACATAAGATTGATAAATTCCAAATAGTATTTAAAAATGTATATATTTACTTCTTAATACATATTTAGTTATGAAAAAGGTTTTCTATGTTTTTTATTTACACTCACTTATAGATATAGTCATAAATGATATTATATTAGTAAAAACTATATTCTTCACTATTTATATAAAATCAATTATTTTAGAAAAAAAAAATTCTTAGGTAAATATTAATATATATAAATAGAAAATTAAATCAATATTATGAAATTAAAATTTTAAAATTATAAAAATAATTTTTTAAATAAATTCAAAATATAAAGGAAAACTGGTCTTACTAAAAAAATACATTTATAAACATTAAGTGTGCTTAATATTATATCATATCAATTTATAATTTAAATAATTTCAATATATGAGTCCATATATTTTAAAATCATGATTTATTTTAATAATCTTGTAAAATTTTTAAATTTAATTTATTATCAATTTAAAAAGTTATTTAAAAAAGTAAAACGTTTATTGAAATGTTAAATCATTTTAATTATTTGTTCTCTATAAATAAGAAATTTAAATTTATTATTAAATTTTTATTAATCTGATAATACTTTAACAAGGTTCATCTAATCTGTAAGAGATCATTTTAGTTAAAGGTTGCGTGTGAAGCAAGCTATTGAACAAAGTAATAATATTGGTAAAAATATATTCCAAAATCATAGATTATTATATCCTATCCCCATAAATAAATTCCCTCATTGGAATTTTAATTATTACTCACAGTTAAAAGTAGGTGAGGGTATCCTTAACATAATTAACATTCTAGATATACCTTCTAATATGACATCTAGATTACTATTTTGGTGTGTATCATGTTACTTATGTTTCATCAAACAAAATTAATCATTAATGTAATCATATACTCATGTATATGCATACCCAAATCATAAAGTCTCAAAAATATATAATTGTAAAAACAATATGATTCTACATGAAATTTTATTACAAAAAATTATAAATTCTTAGGGAAATTAAGACTATATTTACCCTCAAAATGTTATTAAGTGCTAGGTTATAATTTCAGACCATCAAATATATTCTAAATTCCAAAAATGTGATGAAATTTAGAAAAATTATCATAAATTAGTTATCACCCCCAAGGTTACCATTAAAGAATAACTTAATATTTCAAAATCAATCAATCATTTTTTATATCAACATCAAGAAAATATTAAACAAAAGAGTTATCCACCCCCAAATCACATTTTCTTCAATAATTTTCCATAAAAAATAACCATTACATAAAATAAATTTTCAATGATATTAATACCATTTAATTAATTTTTTCAAATCATTAAATAAAATTTAAAATTTAACAGTCCTTATATGTTTCAAGAAATCTCATAACTTCTATTATAGACTAGAATATCATAAATAAGTATTAGTCCCTAATCAAAATATCTAAGACTAAAACGATTTAATTTTTATTAAGATATAAACCTCACCATCTTAGGAATTAATAATACTCTAAATTTTTTGTTATTATAGTCTATATACTATGATTCCCAAACATTTGCATATTCTATATTATTATATTATATTACATATTAGTTTCTAGATACATACATTCCCTGACATCATTTTCAAAATTATATTTTAACCAAATTCTTAAAAAATAGTAATAATAATTTACAAAATATGTATATGAAAACATCGATCTGAAGTTAACATCCACTCTAAATCCTTTGTTTTTAATTTATGATATTTTCATTTCATAAAATGGAATTCTTTGTTCAATCCTTTTTAATCCATCGTAATTTTTTTATTATGTTCTATAACCCAATTAGTTAACATTGTACTCAAATATATCAAAATATTTCATTAGAGATAATGTTATTAATATCTATAGTATACCCCCCATGAGTGTCAAACTTGGTGTATAATTAGTTGTATTTATCATGCATCAAAAGACAATTGAGTTAATACACAATCCTTTATATCAAAGGTTCCTACCCTAGATGAATCTATCACGAAACCTACATCATCTTGTTTTATCAGGGCAAAGATGTTATTCGTAGGAAAATTAAACAATCATTAATTTACCAATATTTTAGGATGTTATCATATAATTAGACCTGTCCTTTATAATTATACTAGCATTTATATTAAATTTATATAATGATAACAAAAAACAGCCAAGATAATACCAAAAAAAATAACGCTATTTCGATACCAAATGAGGTGCCTCAATCTTAGAATCTTAGTTCTGGTGTTAAAAACACATTTTTTTAAAATTAACATTGATACCAAGTGTGATGATACAAGTAAAACATGAAAAAATTTCATATTAATATTATATCTTTTAATAATATCAAACGACTCAAAGAAACTTTTTGTTAAGTTAATTTGATGTCAAATTACACAGGAATCATATTTTATTAAACATGTAAATATTTCTCTGTAATAAAACTATAATGGAATCCATTATAAACTTTTCACATGTTTTACATATCTTAATAACACATCTTAAGGAGAAAAAAATAATGGGTTTAGCTAAAATGCTCACTATGGGAAAACTGATCATCATGACATTAAGAGTTAGAATAAGAAAATAATATAAAACCTAGTTTGGGGATAAATTTTTAATTAAAAATAAAATGTAATAAAATGTTTTTTATATATGTAAGGATATAAGGACATATATTCTCAAATTAAAAAAAATAAACCATGAAAAAATAGTATATAATTACGATAAAATAAACACGATTCCAACAATATAATCATAGGCACAATATTATGACATCAGAGCGTGTAATAAACACAATCATATAAATCATATCTCACGGATACCCACCATGAAATTCATCACATTGTTGGATTGGGATAAAACGACATGTACATTCTTTGGTTTATAATAATATCCCCACATTCCCCAAGACTTGGGATAAATCCTCTGTAAACCCCAAAGATTGGTATAAATCCAAAAATCTACCATTTTTTTTCGGATACATCCTACCATATACCTTTTTTCATTGGTAAAACCCTCTTGTGAACCCTTTGGATTTGGGTAAATCCACATGTGTACAATTTATATAGGTAATATTCCACTCATGTACAACATTGAGATCATGATATATAAAATATACCAATTTATTTTAGGGTTATATATGAATACACCCATCATCATCTATAAATATGTGTTACAAATTAAAATAATCATTCATCACAACATAAATAACCCATGTAAGAAAAAATGGGGTTTAAAACATTTCCAAATTATATCACTAAATTGACCCCAAGAATGTAAATGAATGTTAAAAAAATGTGACCACTCAAAATAGATTATTTAATATTATCATTTAGATTTTTATTCATGAAAAATAACTTTTGAAAAAAATACAATTAAAGGTAAATATTTAAATGAATGAAAAACTATTAAATATTTTTTATAAAACATTTTTATGATTAGCAAAAAGATAATGGCATGGTTCACATTCAAAAATAATTTCCGAGAATGAGATGGGAATTTTTTTGAAAATCCATTAATTTTAAAAGTAATATTTAATATTGTAAAATTAAATATATTTTAAATATTTCAAAAATAAAATGTTAAAAATTTTATTTCGAAAAATAATATTTGAAAATTATCCTTGAAAAAGTTATAATATTTTCAAAAATATGATGTGAAAATTTTGAAAAAAACATACTTTTTAAAAATAATCTTCAATAATATATCATTGAAAAGAAAATAATAACAGTTAAATAGAAATTTATAGTTGAAGATAAAACATTTTATTGTGAAACATAGAAAAAAATTATAATATTTTTAAATACCTTTGTTGAGAACCCATATCATAATAAGAGGTAGTAAAGTTCCCTTTAAATATTGTTATTGAAAACAATAAAGTCATATGAGTGAAAACATATTTGGATTGATATATAATAAAGGATATTTTTTTGGGAATAATAATCACAGAAAGTAACTAATAACTATACTTAATGGGGTCATGTTTCTTTCTTAAAAAATGTTACTTTTATAAGAAAAAATTTCACTAAGATAATATCATGCAGTTGAAAACATAGTTTTCCCTATAGGGAAATTGTGAAAAAATCATATTAAAAATCCAATATAGTAATTTTCAAAACTTATGAATGAATCATAATGAATAATACTTTAAATCAAAAAATGGAAAATTCTATTAACAAAAATCATTGGGGATGTCATAATTCATGGAATAAAATTTGAAAGGGGTTTATATAGATGAAATTTAAATCCTCATAAAAAATATAAAATTCCACATAATAAAAATTAAAGAGTAGAATATAACCAAAATAGTTTTAATATATTAATATATAACAATCATAAGTTAATGAATTATAATTGAGTTACCAACACTATTACAATAATAGTAATATGAGATTCAAAAGAATACAAGAGGGATTACCTAAAATGGACATTAAAATATATTGAAATGAAAGATATTAATTATAATTAATGACAGTTGGGGTATTGAATACACTATATAAGAGAAATTATGGTGTGTAATATCAAACATGTATTAAGGATAGGAAAACGAGACAAAGAAACCCTTTCCTTATTTTCTCATATAGTTGAATGCACTATAATATCTTGTATAACAAAAATAAATATATTGATAACATATTTCATAAGACTTATAATATAAATAACCATTTATGACCATTATGTATAATTATTCCCTAAATGTATAATAGTTAGTTTTTAACTATATTCAATATGAGGTGTGAATAGTGTGAATATTTTTGAACTAGTTTCATAATAGCAGTGTTATTATTCATTCTTCATAAACATTTAATCATTATATGGTCATTAAAGTTAATGTAATTTATTTTTTTATAATAATTTATAATTTTATAATTTCATTCTATGTTAGTTTTAGTAATGATTCTTATAGATGAAATCAATTTTGAGGATGGTTTAGTGATTTTCGAAAAATAGATATTTGTATGTGAAATCATAATTTTAATATCAATTTAACCATTAAAAACCAAAAATAAATAAATTATTAGAAAATATATGTTATATAATATAATGAAATAAGTTATCATGTTTATCAATGAAATTATTTTATATAATTATTCTGGTAGGTGGTTAGAATGGACCAAACATGAACATACAATAATTAATGGATTATTATTATTATGAGAATAGGTTATTTTGGTATGATGTAATTATTACATATAAATAATTATATTATCATGATAATTAATTAAATGTGAATAACATTTTAATTTATTTTGTTAAAAATGAATAAAACTAGATGAAAAATTAGATTTGTTACTTTGTGGTGGTGGTAATCCACACAACGAACAGCTAATGTTTTCATTTATCAATTAATGAGGGGGAAATATGGAGGATTATAATTTTTTTTCATCGTTATAATATTATATATATATATATTGTTTCTAAAATTGAATCCTTATAACAAGTAAAGAGGGGAGATAGTGAATAGTGGAAGATGTTTCTTCATGGAGGCAGTTGTTTGTGCAATACATAAATGAAAATTTCATTTTTATTAATGTAAAAGGAGAATAGTTATTAATTATTTATTCTATATAAAAATAAAATTAAACATAAAAAAATTTATTATATAAGAATTTGAAAATTATATTTGGGGAAATATGAATGAAAAATATTGAATTCAAGAAAACAATTACTGAAGTTGAGGACTTAGGCTTTCCCTTGTAAGACTCCACGGAAATATGGGTCAAAGAAAAATATCCTTTTAATTTAATCAAAATGATAAGGAATAATATTACAGGAAAAGGAAATGGTCTGATTTTTAATAATAAAATCAATTTTAATGGTGGTCTTATAGGGGTGGTGAAGGTACCCTTATATAATCATCAAATATGACACATTGGTAAATATTTCAACTTAACATAAATAAACCACATGATTTAAATGATATGAAGACAAAAAAAAAATAATTAATTTTTGGGGGAGATAAGGTCATCCATACCTCAATTGTTCATTTTCAAACAATTTTTAATCATGTTTTATGTTCTTTACACATAGAACATTCACTTTTACCATTTTCGGTTTTCTTGTGGTATCTAATTTGTAACTATGTTATTTTTTTTAAAGTCTAAAAATAAAATTCACATTATTAAAAAATTTGGACGAAAAAGCTTCAAACAGAAATCTATTTTTTTAGATAAAATTTCTATGTGTAATAAAAAGTAACTTTAACATTAGCTCATGCAATGCGCACTAACCCATTTTTAGAAAAACACTATTTTAAGCATTAAATTTATATATAGGATCGAATTATTAGTTTATCTGATTTTAATCATATAAATTTTTTTATTATAATATAAATATATTGTGTTTTACATTAAAATAAATCCCAAAATATACCATAATAAAAAAATATTTAATTATAAGAAAAAAACCAAAATATAAATTTTCGTATAATGTATTACTTAAGACGATAAACATAGGTTTTATAAATTGATAATATTAATTACACATGTACTATTTACTCCATAATACACATTTTATTATTAATTTTTTTAATATTTTTTAAGTCACACTTACTTCTTGATATTGTAGTAAACACTACGATTTTTGTAAAAATAGTAATTTTCACTATTCACCTACAAATCATTTTTTTCACAAAATTTTAAAAATAAATTTGCATAATTTTAATATGTGTATTATGAAATGAATTTAATTTTATAAAGTAGAAATTAAAAAATATTTAAATTTATATTTTGAATGAAAATTTAAAATATAAATGAAAATATCTTTTATAGAAAATGTTATTTTTAACCATTAAGTGTTCTTAATATCATTTTATATCAATTTTTAATTTAAAGAATTTATATATATCATTTAATATTTCTTATTTTTATATATTATTAAAATAATATTTTTAAATTGGTCGATTTGGTTTATTGACATTTCAAACAGTAATTTTAGAATTACCAATCGTTTTTTCTATTAAATCATATTAATTATTTATCTAATAATCATAATAAATTGTAATTGATTAGTATATTATTATTTACAATTAGTTTTATTAATCTAATAATTTTGTAAAAATTAGCATATAACATTTCTCTTCTAGTTTTGGTTGGCATTGTGTATGGAAAAGCTATCTAATATAATATTAATTTTGAAAAAATTAAAAATCTCAGGTCATTATAGAATACATTCAAGGTATTCTAAATGGAATTAAAATCAATATTCTTTAGGTGATTCATTAATGATGAAGTTCACATCAATAGAAAACATTATATTCTCATGGATGATGATGAGAATGGGTATGATGGATGATGAACACACTATTCTGGTTAAGGAAACCACTAAGAGCATTGTATTATAGGCTTGATAACCACTTAAAAATTATTGTATTAAAATGTGGTGATTCTAATAAAAATATATATCAATAAGTATAATGATAAATGAATTTTAGTGCTCATTTATGTGGATGAAATACTTCTATGTAGATCAGATAATGAAAAATTAAAGCTATTTGTAGAATTTCTTAGGCATAAATTCGAGATATTACTAATTGATGTGTTAATTTTATTCTATCTATGATAGGTTACACAAGGAAGGCATGGAATTTATTTTATCAATCCAAATATTCGATGTAGGTGTTGATGTGATTTGGAATGGAGTATTCCTCAGTTATGACGACTCCAGTTGTAACCTGAATGATGTTTGAAAAGAATATCGATGGGGAGAAGGTAGATTTGACAAAGTATAGAAAAATAATTAAAAAATTATTGTTTTTAACAAAAAAATGACTCAATGTTTTATTTTCCACTAATGATTTTACACTATACAAAATCTGGACCAATGAGTTTCACTTTCATAGAATAAATATAATTCATCATTATATCGAATGAAAAATGGATTTCTAACTATTTTGATATAAAACATAACTATAAGTTTTTTTAGGAAATACATATTTTGATTTTCATAGACTTATATATAATCATAATTTGATACTTTATATTTAATAATATCTTAGAATATTGTGTACTAGTTGGGTAAGAAATATTTAAGACTATATTTCCCTAAACACTAAAGAAGATGAGTATATTATAGTTATTCAAGAATATAATAAACTGTTATTGATTATGGAAAAACATATTAATAATTTATTTGATTCCAAATATAATATTTCAATCAATATTTTTCACTTTATTTCTATTAATAATAGAAAAAATCAATCCCATAATTTGAGAACTAAAAAAATAACGATAAAGTTCCACTTCATCGAGGAGATGGTTGAACAAGGGTTAGTGAATTTGTATTATGCATCAACAAAAACTAAATTTATATACATCATGATAATAAAACTAGACAAGGATGATTTTTATAGCTATAAATATGATATTTGAGCCAAAATAACTTTATCCCACCAGATGATTTAAAAAATATTCCCCGATTCCCTATGAAATTTTCTTTTTTTGGAAAGGTATGATTATTCTCATGGATAAATTTTAACGTATTTATAAAAATCTATTTCAATATTTAGAATAATTGATCTTCAAGGAATTTCTCAAGGAATAAAAATATGTATATTAGTTATAAATGTTTTTTTCATGAATTATTCTCCCTTTTTGATGTTGGATTTATCCTATTCTAGTAATATGAACTGAGGTAGAGTATTTAATTTTCGATATTAGGATTTAATAATGGTTGAGTAGTGTTAAATAACATAATGGTTGATTTATTGTTTTTCAGATAATATTTATGTTGAACACTTTATTCTCATAATGATGTTCACTCATCTAGGATGGGAGTTGAGGATTAGAGATTCACTAGTACACTATCTGAATATGTTTCATATTGTGCTACTGATCTATGATGATTGATTTGATAGAATATTAGTTAAAAATATATTTAAGGGTATTCTATAAACCTAATGGGGTTAATTTTTAGTCAAATCACTCATGATTATCTCTGTGTTTCATTTATTAAAAATTATAGTGGAAAGACCTCCGAAGAGGATCAATAAGTCATATTACAATTATTAGAGGAGTTGTGTAAGATGTTTTAAAATTTTTTCTATAGAAACATAATTATTACAACATTATATGGTATTTGTAACACCATGATATTTTTAATTATATTTTAATTTAAATCATTTTCTATTCAAAAGCATTCTTCACACACAAAATGACATAAAACATACCGTTATTTCTTTGGAAAAGTGGTTACTATAGTGAAAGTATATCATAGCCTAATGGTTGATTGTGGGGGACTAATTTCTATCAAAATCATTAATATTGGGTTATCATTATCATTATTAATGGAAAATCCAAATGGTTCCCTCATCCAAAATAGAATATGGACCTACATTTCAAAGGAAGGTTGTAAATTGGAGTTTAGGGTTTAGTGAAACATAAGGTCTCACATTAGTCGAGAGGATGTGAGGTCGGGCTCATCCCACCATTTTTATGGGAATTATTTCCTACTTTTGGACTCTCTTATAGATTTCAGACATGTTCTATAATGGATTCCTATACCTGATATGGAACGAGTTACTCTAAAAAATATGTGATAAATCTCAATTGGTAAAAAAAGAAGGGGGAATATCATTGTTGATACCATCTTTATGGATAAAGGTTCTTCATCCATTTACTAGAAATTAATATATTCTTTTTGTTTTGTATCCACTTAAAAATATTCAATGGAATTTGAGGACATATATGGATTTGTTAAATGATTTTAGGAGGGGATTGATCTATTATGAGGCATCCAACATATCCCAGTTATTCTTCAATTCAAAACCCACATAGTTTGTTAAAGTTATGAAATTGAATGTAATGTAGAGAAGGCATATGTTTGGGAAGCTTCTTGGTAGATATTTGATCTCGATTCTTGAGGAAATTTACAATGTATCTTGATCATGGCTGGAATCAGAGTTATCATAGTTTAATCTTTCCCTTGGTACTAGCCCCAAGGAAGATGTCCACATATTGGGAAGGTTTATGTCATCCCCCTCATCATGTATTACAAACTAAGATTTCCCTCACTAGTTGAGATTCATGATACCAATGAGATGATCATCAAAACTCTCTAAGAACACGTGATCTATTCTTGATGTGGGGAAAAAGATATTGAGTAATCAGTCTCACTACATATGGCTACAAGGCTTATATTCTAGGAGAGGCCTAAAATTGTTTAATATGGAGCATGATCCATAAGAAGATATCATATGTATCCTAATTATGTCCTAAATAAAAATCATTATAATTCATTTCATCAAGGATTACACACTACGGTTTCTCTTATATTTTTAGAGGTTTATGATGCGAATGATATGATCTATATAACTCTATATGCTCATGTGAGCTGTGATCATTGTGAGAAATAAGGGATGGTGGAAAACCATTTTCATTTCATATGGGTGAGGGATTTATGTGTTTGAAATAAAATTGAGGTGATTTAATATGGTGGTCGAAAATTATCAAGGCATCCTACATATCTTGATTATGGAAGAAATCAGAGTCATCATAGTTCAGTTGATCTGGTCTTAAATAATGAGGTTTCACTTGCATATATGGAATATCATATTATGATTCTACATGGGGGTTACAAAATGATGTTTCCCTTGTATAGAGGGAATATCGTATTATGTAACAATTGGGGGCTTACCCACTAATGTTTCCATTTATTTAGGGCTTACACACAAAGTGTGAACAAAGATACCAAGACCTAGTATTCTCTACTTAACCTAGCATGTTTTGTCACATGAATTGCATTTATTTTCCACTCAACATGGCTTTATTACTAACATTACATGTTGGAAAGGGTCTTCAAAACATGTTCAAGGACAATTTTATGATCCATCTGACATTTATATGGGACATTCCATAATATGGATGGCATGTCCTATGGTTTTCACATGACTATGGATAACATTATTGGGGGAAATCTCAAGACGCATATGGTTTTCTCTACTAGTCATCACATGATTGTAGCTGACATGTCTAGAGGGTGTAAAATGATATAATAGACTCATTCAAGTTTCATTATAAGATATGGATGAAACACATAAATGATTTCATGAGAGTCAATATGAAATGTCTCGAAGGGCATCACATATATTAGATAACATATATGATGGGAATATGGAGATACAATTTACATGCCAACGTTCTACCATGATATATAGATGATATGTACTAGTGCTTCCATATAGATCTGGAAATATGTCTGAAGGATTTTGTGTGGTCTATATGGAAATCCTAAAGAGATTCATGAGACTCGGTAGGTGAGAACATGGGTTGTGATTCTACTTTCTTTGACACATCCAGAGGAATTCTCATGATCCAAATGAAATACCAAAGGAGTGCACAAGAATTGGAAGACATGTCCCAATGATATCACATTTTCTCCATGGTAAACACAAAGTGTATGAGGATCAGTATACATGACTTTTGCATAAGTCTCCAATTTTTTTAGTCAGTGTTATATCTTTTATTGCAAGTTCTTTAGACATGTTTGATGATAGCTTGTTTTTCACTATCACAGGATATATAAAATATATACGATGTTATCTATATGTAATTATATAAGTCCTTAATGTGACATATATGTGGTCGTGTTAAGTGTATATTCATGTCCCATTATTTCACTAACGGTTCTCCTAACCTTAACCTAACATGAAGTTCTTTTGGTCTCAGGATCATCTTCTTTGAGAAATCTACTCCAGCATCCATACATCTGAAGGTGAAAAAATCATTCATGTTTAAGAGTCATGTCATGCATTTTTAATGATGTTTTTTTTGTATTTATAGGCCTCACCATCCTAGTTATTCACCATTTTTTCAGTGTATCTTACGTGATTCTAGTCAGGAGCTGGTTGATGGCTTCAGCGTCACACATTGTCATGAGTCTCTATCATGGATCACCTGAAGGGATTCACCAGATTTGCAGTATCAGTGAGTTCCTCCAATTACATCATTATTTTATTTAATATTTCTAATTAATGGGGATTTTTTTTATTTCATAGACATGATGGTGGATTTTCACATTGTCCAATTGACATGACCGAGTGCCTTCATGAGATCAAGATATCAGTTGAAATGCCTTCATGTGATCTTAGGTGACATTTCTAGGAATTTCTATGGGACATGGATGTCTTGTCAAGGGTACATCTTGTGATAAGTTCCAAAAATCCCAAGGGATCATTCAAGATTATGTTGTGGGTGGCCTTAGCATGTCATGAATGTTTTAAGACTGTGAGAGGCTCTGAACTCCTCATTTTTTTATTTCTATTATTATCACAATGGTCAGGGGTCCTAAATGATTTTATGATTAATGATGAGGATTATTAATCTACCTCTGTTTAATGCATCATTTGTCTAATAATGGTCCCATGGAGATGGACAATAATTTTATCAACAATTTCTTCAATTTTTCCTTAGAGATCTAAAGGGGGAGTGGATGGGTGTCTGGAAATTCCCAAGGCTCTTCTAATGACGATGGAAATATACTGATAGTCTTTTTCATGTTGAGAAAGATATTTCATCTGATCCTAGCGATGTCTTGGGGATAACCAGGGGTGACATGTGATGTTTTACATTCGCGTGAGGCTATCACCTCTATTAATTCTTATTTACGTTGATTTTTTAAAAGGATCAGGGTCTCACAAGTATTATTGATTATTAATAAGGATAAATACTCTACCCATTGATGATTCATCATGATATATTTTAAAACTGCAAGTGGCCTCCACATTTTAGACATCATTAGCCTATTTCCCAAGGATTTTGATATAGTTTTATAGAAATTTGTTAGTTGACAATATGCATCATCCAGGGGAGTCCATCTAACAACCATTGCAGAGTCAATGATTACCCAGGGCACCATCATAGAAGTAAAGGGAATAGATAAATGGGATTCATGGGATCTAATATAGATTATGCACTCTGCATTCCCATCTAAATGACCCTATATTGGTCATGTGACCAGGTATCTTGTAGGTGTTCAAGTGATCAGCGAGTCTCAACCACCTTCTCCTTCATTTTCCATTGCAAGGAAAATAATTCCCATATCTAGGTATTTATTACTTTTTTGATTTTCCAATTCTCATTTGGTGCGAATCAAAAAATTCCCCACTCATGAACAACCTCCATGGGGATAAGGGATTTGTTTAGATGAAATTAAATAAATTTCCGAGTCTTTGGCTTTATTGTGATTCGTTTTATTATGTGATGATTAGTCTGCTAGGTGAAACTTGGTATTCAGTGAAATGATCAATATATAAGGGGCATAGGGTGACCACATTTATAGGCTAATCACTACCCTATTGTTATCTCACCTTTCTTATTTTTCTCACCCTTTTCACCATACTGTTCCATAAGAACCAATTATAGGACCCTACCGTGATCTTTTTCATGAGAACCATTCGAACAGAATTAGTTTTCATAGGTTTCCACTAGAACCAACATAGAAACTAAAATTAATTAATTTGATGATCTTTATCAGTGAGTATGTGTGATTTTCTTGAAGTCTTTGTGAGATATGTAGGCTTGATTGTATGATTTATTGACTATTATGTGGCTCATGTGACATTATTAAGGTCACATGATTTGAGTCTTCAAGGGGTAATGAGATTTTTGGATAACCAATGGGGTTTATTTGAATCCTGAGACATTGAGGAGTTAGGTGAATCACAGTCCCTTTAGGTGATTCACAAATTCCTTTGAGGGTCCATGCGATCTACATGATGATGGGAAAGTTTTTTGTGACTTTCCTTAGACAATATTATATTTTATCTTTCTAAAAAATGACACTTACTTATTTTAAGATGGAATTTGGTTCTCTTAAATATTTTTTTGTGGTCAATCAAAGGGTGATGATAACTATAAATCATAATTATAACCCTGGTATCATGTTGATTTAGATAATCATTTTTTTAAGAAGTTCATCTCGTCCGAAATCTAGGACTATCTTATTTCGCAGCGACATACACTATATTGATTTGGATTGCATGACAATGCTACAATTCTTCCTTCATACATCAATATTCCATCTCACTGGGTATCATATTATCTTGAACATTTTCAGATGAAATTTTTTGGGGATAGTCGGCTAGTTACTACTCAACGCCAAGGTTTTTCTTATCTATAAAAAAAATCTCTCTTGGGTACGGTTGAACATGATGTATCTATTTAGCCTATTTCTTAGAAATATTAGATTATATTTCCATATTATTTAATCAATCATACCAGTAGATGGAACCTAAAAGTGTATATCCATCTAGGAAGTAATTTTCTTGACGAATGGGCAAGGCCATTGTTAGTTAGAAAAAGAAGTTTGGAGTTTACTGACGATTTATATAGGGTACATCATTACGAGGCCATGTGGGTGACCTAATTTATTATCAATTTCAGACATGATATCCTTCGAGAACTGATTAGTCAATGTGAAATGGAACCAACATATATAACATGTACCATGGTGATGTGGGAACCATCCAATAGGACATCAATCAACTGGGGATGTGGGAAACGATGTGAAAAGAGTGTGCATGATATATTATGTTCAAAAATATAACATATGTAAATATAGATTGTATATAGGAAAAATGATCTTGTTTGAATCAATATTTGTGTATTTGGGATTAATTTATAATCAGTTGTTTCATCTAGGACCAAGAATAAGGACATTGATGTCCCTACATATCATGTGGGGAGAAGAATCAAGCCACACATGGTTATTGAGGGGTCATGAAATTTATTTTCATGTGGTAAGGACATGGGATTAATGAATTGGAATGGGAAATTGTGGTGAGACCCATGGATAGAAATCTAGGTTTCACTGCATACCCTATGCTAATAGGAAGGAGGCCAAAAAATTTATTGAATGATGACTTTACTACACAAGTCTAGACTATACGTAGAGAGGTATAACTTTTATATTATTCGTGAATGGACCAAATATTGAAGATCTGGGTGTCGCTATGTTTTTTTTGATGTTTTGAATCAATTCAAATTTTGTTATTGAATATAAGTGTGGTAGGATACCAAATTCAAGAAATGGTTTTCCACATAGGTGGTGTCCAAAAAAATGTATAGATTTGTATCGTTTAAGGGATATCAACTTTTGTTTTAACATCACAAGGTTAGAAATCATGTTCCACTTTTTATGGTCATGCCTTGGGGACCTTGATGAACTAGCCATAAGCTTCCCTACCTTGTTTATGCGGGAAAAATGCTTACTAAAATTCTGAATATCACATGAGCTATTCTTAGTGTGAGAAATAAGGAATGACAAGGGTTACTCTCACTATGCAGAGGCAATTAAATATAGGACATGTTTATTTTTCATCATGTGGTGGCTGGGCCAAGATATTCAATTGAGGAATCCCTAAGTAACTCCTTGAAAATGAGAATCACTACATAATTAGTTCTAGAAAAACCATGGACTTTAATGTCATGTGTAAGGGAAATATTCCATGTAGTTTAATGTATTTAGGTAAGGGTGAGGTTGTATAGTTTAGTGTCATGTAACCAGAATGTCTCTGTATAGTTTAACATCATATGGTCAGGAAGATCTGGAACAGTTTAATGTCATGTTGTTAGGACAACTTCATACATTGTAGCATCATTTGGTAGGGAAATTTTGTATAGTTTAACATAATGAGTTCATGAGGATTCCATAAAGTATAATTTTTTGTGTATATGATGATTATATAGAGTTTAACATCATGTGGTCAAGAAGATTATGTGAAGTTTAGCATCATGTGGTCTGGATGATTCTGTATAGTTTGACGTCAAGTGTTCAAGATGATTCCATATAGGTTAACATTATTTGGTTTGGATGATTTATCAATGCTTATAATTATTTGGATATCAACGATGATGATACCTATGTAAATTACTTCTTGATAAATATCACATCTGTGGGGGGTGAGACACTCTTTCCATCTAATGTGTCCAATGAGTAATCTCCATTGTGATAGACCATATGTTTGATATAAGGACCTTCCCATATGGCCTCCATCTTCAGGGTATTCATTCCATGTATCACTGGGATCCTGAGAGCCAACACCAACTACACTATAAGTAATGAATGGAAGAAAACCCTTTTATTTGATTCCTTTTCATTCTAATTCTGATGGATTTCAGTGATGTGCAATGTACACAGTCTATTTCTAATGATCCATTCCAATTTATCCAGAGGATTCTTTAAATTCTGATCATCCGAGAGTTTTCTAAAAATGGCTATTAGGAGTGAAGGATATTATATTTATATGGAAAATAATACCTTGGTCTCTTATACCAATGATTATGGAATTTCATGTGTAGCAGTACACATGGTGGTACAGAATGCCCAAAAAACCAAGGAGGAGCTTCTCCAAACATGAATTCCTATCCACGTTCTCCATATTTTGAATTATGTTTTACAATATATTATTGAAGTCCTATATATGTCTATTTACCACTCCAAGATAGCAATAAGAGTGATTGGACTCAATACTGTACACCTGGTACAACTTCTTCAACTATATAGAAGAGAATTTCATGCCATTAACCAAAAATATATTGTGAGGGAATCCGAACCAACTGATGATATTAGAATTTACTAAGATGATGATTTTATTCATCCTAAATTGCATGATGGGTATCACCTCATCCCATTTGGAAATTAATTCAGTAGTAATAAAGATGTACCTGATATGTATAGATGTGGTTGTAGGATATGGCCCCACAATATCCATTCCTCAAACAAAAAATGGCCTAGAATATTTTTCTATTTGTAGAATTTTTGGGGTTTTATGGATTAATTTTTAATGAATATGGAATGAATGAAATTTATTGCATAATTCCACAAAGTCTTCTATCATGGTTATAATATAATATACCAACCTCTTGATTTGGTTGGAGAGCCTAGTTTGATATTGATGAGTGCTACTGGAGCCTCTGTGGAATTATTCCATGATGGCAATAATATCTAATTTTTCTATACATATGTGGAATATTCTATAAAATACACACAAGTAGATGAAATTAAAATAATTTGAACCACATTGGAGAGTAAATTTAACATCACAGAATGGAATTTGTTCCATTCTGGCTCGACCTATCTGGAGAGTCTCATTTTTGAGATAGACAATTACAGGATCCATCCAACTAGGGGTGAATTCTAGTGCATCATGATATTGGAAGATGTTGACCTGATTTATTCATTCCATATAACATATTACTATCAATAAGACCATTCTTAGATGTGTGATATTAAATATTTCTTCCTCCAGATCAGGGACAACCAAAACTATGGATACATTAGCTAACACGTCGATGCAAGAATTCTGTGATCTGGGAACATAATGCAATGTGGGATACAAATTGAACCCTACAATCAGTCCCTATATGTAGCCATTAAGAGCATCCAGTTCAATTTTTTTTATGAAATAGTCTCCATTGATCCTCACTATCAATAGACTTAGTTCAACATTGATATTTAGGTAGCCTATTTGTAGATCTAGGCCTAGTTTTAAGCCAGAGATGAGTGCATGGAATTCTACCTTAGTATTAGTGCAACATTCAAATTTAAAACACTATCAGGGACAACTTCATTTTCATTATAAAAAATAATATCTCTAAGACAATCTAATTGAATCTTAGGGTTTACGTCCTTTTCCAGACAAGAATTTGGGAGGCTCTATAAAAATATGTCTCCCACATCCATGGAATTTCAAGGACATAGAGGACCTCATAATCTAGAAGACCGATTTTTATCAGTGTTATTTAGGGCAGGATTCCTGAAGGAAAATTATCTAGGTATTTCTCTTTCACTAATTTTTATCATATGAACTCAATGTCGTATTACTAGAGAATGACCACCCATAAGGCTAGATTCCTAGTCCGCATTGGATGACCAAGGATGTACTTGAGTAGACAAATATGAGGGAACAGATGGACATAATGGTGCTACAAGTAATGACTCATCTTTTCCACTATGAGGCTGAGTAAAATACATTTCATCTCAATATCATAGTATCATGTATCAGTAAATAGTAAAGTCCGACATAGGTAGTATAGATTGTTATCACTCCTCGCATCATTATTCAATGCAATGAGGGTTCCCGGTGAGTGTTCCATGGAGGCCACATATAAGATGAGTGGACTCCCTACCACTGGAGGCATTTGGAATGATGAGTTCATGAGATAAAATTTATTACACTCAAAGGATTCTAGGAAGTCATTGTCCCATTGGTAGGAGATTCCATTCCTCATTATCCTGGTGAAGGGGGGATCTTTTCAATCTATGTTGTTTATGAATTTCTAAATGTATGTAATGTGACCTTAGAACCCCCTCAATTATTTGATATTTTCAGGGGTGGAATTTCTAGAACAGCTTGAGTATTATATTGTTCGACATCCATGCCATTATGGAATAACAAAAATCTAAGAAACATCCTTGATGTTACCACGAAGAAACATTTTAGATGATTTGTCTTTAGAACATGTTGTCCAAAATTATCAGTGGATGTTTGGAGACTTGTGAAGTGATCACATCAGTATTAGTATTTGAACACCAGATCATGGACATAACACTCAAATGTCATTCTCAATAATTCCTTAAAGATATTATTAATGTTGCATTGATATGTAGAACAATTGTTCTTTAGCCCAAATGGAAAGAACTAATAGTAGAAGATCTTATGAGGCACTCTAAAGTTCATGACTTACTAATCTTCTTGGGACATATTTATTTGATTATACCCTGAATACCCATCCATGAACAAAATGGCTTATAAGACATAAATTCCACCAATCAAGAGTTTTTTGATCGGTAATAGGAAGTATTCCTTTGAAAAATGTCAATTAATTTCTCTGTAATTAATGAATACCCTAATATTTTCCTTCTTTTTATGGATTGAGATGATGTTGGAAATCAATATTGGGTTTTACACATCTCAAAAAAAGTTTGATTTGAAAAATATATCATCTTCTTCCTCTACATTGGTAGCATGAGAGCAGTGAAACCCTTGGCAACCTACTTGAAACCTTGATGATCATCAGGTAGTCTGAGATGGTTTGTATCCTCCTTAGGATTCATTCCATAAATTTCTATGTATTTTCATGTGAACACATATCGGTGCTTATTCAAAATTAAAATATACATCTCTTTCTATGGGGGGCATGGAATCACTAATCTGTATAGGTCATGTGTCTTATAATGTTCCCATATTTATCTAAAAAAGTTCATGCATTGTGGTGGAGACACCATACTACAATGAAAGAGGGTTATTCCAGAGGTCCTCCCTATCTTCTTCCACCTTTGATTCTATGGAGACATTTCTAGATGAATCATTTAATATGGGGGAATCTTTTTCACTATTGGGGTGAGCAAGAGCATGTTAATGAAAATTATTATCCCATACTATTGAATTCATTGTGATGTGATGTCAGAACTCATTATCATCTATACTGTCATAGGGGATAGAAGGGATGGGAAAAATGGGGTCAGGTTTATCACATGAACTATATTTTGGGGTGAACATAGTGACTCCCTAGCATAATCCCATGATTTAGAAGGGTACTCTCGAAATTGTTGGGGGATGAAACCTATATATAATCACATGATATTGGTTGTTTTACTATCTATTTATAGAAATATACTTTAGCATATATGGATTTTCATGTTTAAAAGGGGGATCTTTCACCACACAGTTTGTTAATTATTCCACTAATGGAGTACATTTGACATTGATGGAATGTTGGAGGTTCCACCAATTGAATATGGATCTTGGGACTACCAAGAAGGAAATTATATTCAATGTCTTACTAGATAACTATATACTCAGTATATTATGTGAGGTCCCCAAAATGAGTTTCAGTTTGATCTTCCCAAAAGGCATTTATCCACGCTTATCATACCCTTGAAAGGTTAGATTTGTGGGAGACAAATCTCCATCCCTATATCCCAAATGTCGGAGGGTTTGAATCAAGATATGGTTGAACCAAAAGCCATTATCAAAAGGTTATCTCTATAAAATAAATTTAATGAGTCTACCTAAATCATATATAGGCATTAAAATCCTTTGGAGGACCTCTTCCTTATCCTTGTCAATGAATGATTTAGAGACATGGAATTATTCAGATATGGACTACACTCGATAGAATTCGGCTTTCACAACATCTACCTTGAATTCATGTGGGCACCAAAGGGATTCCACAAGTGCATCCTTGAGTTATATAGATTGAATATTTGTAGAAAGGATTGGGAGTTTAGTTGGGATAATCACCGGATATTTCAGAACATTGTAATTTTATGCCATTTTTGTTTCCATTCTGGTGTGGGGTTGCTTTGGGGTATGTGGATGAAGTGAATATTTATTTTATGTGGATGGTTATGGTATCTTTGAATAATTTGAGAGAGATTCTACTATAATTTTCATGAGTTATGTCAGACTTTTCCATTGTCTATGATGATCAGATATTCGAATCCCTACTATGGAGTCATGTAGGAAAATTGGGTGTGGGTGACTGGTGATATGTTCTAGGACACCTAACTACTAATTTTTAGCCTTTTAGATTGCATTACCATGAGTATATACTAAATATATATATTTCCATAGGGACATGACTAGAATATTGGGTCCTACTACATATGTATTGTCCCTTATATGCTCTGTAATGGTGCATGTGTCCTTCTGTTCCCTAGTTATTTGTAAGAGACTCATATTCTGAGGTATATTCATCACCATATAAGGGGTATGAAACGTTTACCATGTTTACAAGACCAAATAATATTTCTCCATCTGATGGGGATCTTATTTGGTGTGGTGGTTTCCATGTCACGAATGTTCTAGGGATGAAATATGCAAGAGTAAAATCTTTTGTTGGAGAAGAATATGACTCATCCCCTTTTGTTTTTCCCTGATTCTGATGATCAAAACCATCTTTAGGTGTTATATCTAATTCATCCTTATTAGGTAGTGGAGCTATTTTAGGTCTATATAGTTGTTCATTAAGGGGAGAATGAGCTCAGTCGACTCTTTTCTGAGTCATCCAATTGTTGAACATTCGCTCATGCCTAGAAAACAAATTCTTCTTATCACCATATTCTTTTATATGGTAAAAACATTAGCAATAAACCTTCTATAAAGAGTTTTCTAACACCACCTATCCAAAATTTATCAAGAAATTAATGACATATTTGATGATAAAATCATTTTGGATATTATAGACTCAACCTTCTATGGAAAGGGTAGTAATCCTGATAGTTAGTGAGATTATCCTCATCTAGATTCCTTGGTTGTTTTAGAATGAGAAAATTATTGTCCACGGATTCCATAAAAGGACTAGATATTTTTTCATTTTATAATTAGTATTCATTATTATCCTTTCCTGAAATACCAAGTGACCATGAAATTTTTTTTCCTTCTGGTCGATGGAAATTATGTGGTTGTCAGCACTCGACATGAGGTGATGGGTGTTATAGGACCAACCTATGTGACTCGATAAGAACTAATGCTATCTTGAGAGGAAAATCTACACCTTCTACATCACCTGGACCTTTCACCAATGTAGTGGGAATGGGTCTTGTGTTGTATTAGGTTCGCTGAATGGAATCCTCATGATGTTGATACATTTTTTAAAACTCACTGAACACAATTGGATACTTCATCGGGATCATAGGTGTATAAAAATCATACTAAAAATTTTCATCATGGAGTTCCAAAAGCTTCTCCTCTGAGAGAGGGATACTCTGTGAATATGTTAAACCTTTTCATCTTAGTAAAAATTCATACACCCTTCTATTTTAACATTGTTTGCAGTTTGTCAAGTTGATGATCGTTTTTCCCTAAAGTGGAGAAAAATTGATAAATGAATTAAAAATTAAGGTATTTCCATATTATGATGGATCATTCTATTAGGATTCTATACCATACAAAATCTATCCCTGTTAGAGTCTGTACGAAATACCTCATATTTGTTGTGTCCTGTTGATATCGAGGGTCCATCATCAACCTTTATTGGGAAACAAAATGTATGATATGCTATTTAGGGTCTCCTAAACTATAAAAAGATGAGATAGTACGATTATAAATATAGGGTGGGGGAAAAGTTTCTTCTACACATTATATTTAAGGATTCCAATTAGGATTAACTGGTTCACTTTCTCTTTTATGGATTCCATTTAGGTATCCATGGACTCGATGACATTAAGCAGCTCTAAGGGTACTACTCTATGAGTCACCTGTCGTCTACAGGGAGTGGGTGGGGGATGATATAGTGTCTTTCCTTTCACCTCCATTTGATTATTAATTCGACCAAGGACATAATGACATCACTAGTGAGAGAGAGAATATTTCCACAAAAGATTGCAGATATTAACATTTTATACATTCTCATTTATGTAGACTAGATGTCTAGATCAAGAGGCGGTTTGATTACCAGATACTGATCTGTCTAGAAGATCAGTTATAGGAGAGGTAATATTCTTATCTTCTTTAAAACAATACCCAACATAAATATTTCCCCTATATAGATCCACAATGAGTCATCTAAGAGTCTGTATATCACTCTCATATTACGAAAACTGTTCCTCCATGTAATAAACCTCAACTATTATGAATCGTGATCAGGATATAGGTGCACCTTTTTCTTCTTCATTGGAAGTGTTCCACTAAAGAGGTGGAAACATGATATTTTGAGGTTCAAGATTTCGGATCCTTCTTTTGTTTCAGGTGTTTGAAGCATCGGTTGGTGCTTTCAAAACATCCTCCTCTTAGGGTACATTTTCCATGTTGGATCCCACTGCATTTGTGTCTTGATCCACAATGTTTTTCTAGTTTTCATTGACAGAATTCATAGAGAAATATCAGGTAATGGTGGTTGTTCTATTACGTTCAATTCAACCAGATGATTCTGCACTACCTCTATCTGGGTCGTTATTCAAACCCTTGGCCATATTTGGCCTTTTCACCTACGAACCCAACGGGATATGATCATTTTTTATGTACGATCCTTCGGATTTAGTATCTAAATAGTGACCTCGAGGGAGTATCTAATCAAGATTAATGAGTGGGCTGCATCTAGTATTGGTTTGCCTTACAATGGGAGGAATTGGTGAGATTCCATATTTTGATTATTTCCTCCCAACCTAGAGATGAAGGATTCTCTATGCGGTGATAATGATGATTAAAATTTCCCCAACCATATGGTTGAGGATTATTTGGGGCCATAATTGGAATTTATTGGTCCTTTTTTTAAGGATACAATTATTCCTATTGAGGATGTGATGACTTTTTTGACAAAAATGAAGATATATATTCCCCCACCAAGTGGGGTGGTGTTGATCTAGAATCATTGATGATTTCCCTAGGACCCCCTCAGGGGATGATGATCCTGGTGAGGGTGATTGATGTACAAATTCACCAAACCCATTGGGTTGGGGTTTACTTTCAGTATCTTGTGATCTATTTTGAATCCTATCTGGAATTTTCAATCCATGGGGTGAAGGTGGTGGTAGATATTCCCCTTACATGGTGGGATAGTTCTTCTCTTAGTTGGTTGAAATGGTAACTACTACAATGTAACACCCAAAGGATTTATAAATAAATTTAATATTGAAAGAATGAAACACTAAGTCTCCACAAAACAACACATTATTATAATTTATCAAATAAACACAATTTTTCCACCTTTGTGATTTGAATTTTGAAAATCTTACAAACACGTTTTCGTTCAGTTAGGTAATTAGTGTATGATAAGAAAAACTTAATTTTTGGTGAATAGTAACATACACATATGAATAGTAATATGTCTCTTATAAATAGTAAAATAAATTTTTATTTTATTTTCCTATGGTTATATGATAATTAGATCTTCATTAAATTTTCATGGTTATATAAAACATATTATAGTTTTAAAATTGTTATATTTGGAACAAATTATGATTTTATTTGAAAATTAAATTAATCGTATTAAAAAAATTATTTTCAAAAAATGGTGTTCATTTTTCAATTCTACGCATGAATGAATGGTTAGGATGAATTTTTTCATTTTTTTTGAAATACTTGATTTTTTTATGAATAGTGAAATATGTTAACTTACCATATACATACATTTGTAGTTAAATATACTATTCCTAGAAACATCGATGATGTAAGAACAAATTATTATAACTCACATGATGTTATTACTGTTATGTGTCACATTAATCAACACTATTGGTTTTCTTGAGGTAAATAATAAAATAATGAATAAGATATTAAAAAATCACCCCTCTCCTCCCATATGACCCTCGCTCAATCCCTCCAATATTTACTCATATCGAGGCTTTTAACCTATCTAAATTATACTCAAATATACTGCCAATATACTCACCCACTTCTATCATCCCTTGGTTACATAAAAATACCAAAACCTCTCCCTTAAAGAGGCACTCAAGTAAGATAACTTCAAGAGTTAAATACATCTTTTCATTTCATTTGTTTCAAGTTCCATTGTTTTCTTTTTCTTTCCTCGCATCCTTTCATCCAAATGTTATGATAACTCTTATACCTTAAATATAATGTAATTTTTTATTATATTGTAATAATTCATCATCATCTCTCCTTTCCCACTATTTTATACTAGAAATAAAAACACCATCCTAGATGTGTTAATTTATCACATTCATGGACAATGGGTTTCAATTTTCTATTACCATCCTCAATTCAGGCCATGAAACCATTTTCATGGTTAAAAAAGAAAATAATATAAATATTATAACTTATTTAAGGTACTATAATCATTTTTTACATATGATATTAATTTATTAATCAAAAGGAGTTCATTGTGACAAAAAATGACCAGTTAACCCAAAAAAATTTCAATAATGTTTCCTATAATGATTCATATTCACTACCAATAACCAAATTAATTTTACAACCATGTAATCTTATGGATTATAAAAAAAAACTTCTATTCTAGAAAATTATTCTCATCATACGTGTTTATCCTTACATGAATATAAGTAAACCGGTTATGAATACCGATGAAGAAAATGCTCCTAAACAATAAAATTAATCCTCTTAAAACCATAAATAAGGCCATGGATGATATTAATAAGGATATAAAAATTGAATTACATAAATAACAGGTTATTTACATATTAATTAATGAATTTAATTTTTTTATCCAGGACACTAAGATCAAGTGAAAAACACTATTGAACATAAGGTAAGAGTTTTCTACCTGAACCTCCATTTTCATTCAGGTTACACTTATTCTAAAATTACCTCAATTAAATTATTATTTATTCATATTAACTCCTCATAAATTATGTTTTAATGTTATATATATTTTTACCAACCATAATCTTACTTTAATTTATGGTTAGTTATTTGTTTTAAAATGATCTTTAAAAAATTCATCCAAAAATAATTGCACGATTCAAGTGAATTTGTCAAATTATTAACTATTTTCAAGGGCACTCTAAAATATATTTTTAGAAAAAATTATATTTCTAAAATAACTCATTTTATTATAAAAATACTATCTTAGTTTACTTTTGGTTTTATACAAATTTTTTTCTAAAATAACTCTTCTTTTCAAAGTAAAAGAGTATTTACCTCAAGAATTACGTGATGATTTTATAAGAGTATCATCATCTATTTAAACACTCTTATTGTTTCTAATGTGTTTTAGGTATAAATATTTTAATATATTATATACCATTTTGAATGTAATGGTTTATTATTATTTTGACAGTAGATGTGCGATCTTAAAATCATTCGCCAATTTACTCTGAATGGTTAGTGTTTATGTTTAATGTTTGGGGAAAATTATTTACATTTAATATGTTAGTTTCAATGTGATTGTATATGTTGTTTAGGATTATCCCCATTAATGTGAGTAATTCAATGGAATTTTTAATTGATGGGTGGCGCCTGCTATATCCCCACGATGAATTGGTGGTTATAATGAGACAATATACAGGCTTGGCACAAGGCCTTGACTAAATTGTTATTTACGGTCTTGACATGAGGCCTTGATGGTATGATTATGATGTTTAACATTATGCATTAACACATTATGAAACCATTAATTTATCTTTCATGAGGTTTTTAGACTGGTATAATACCCATGATTATTTATTATTATGGAATTATTTATTCAACTCTTATTCATGTCGTAATGTGTTCATGTTTATTTTTAAAGGCATGTGTTTTTATTTATCCACCATTCCTAATATTTTTGTTCATGATATCTTCTACTATATTTCTTACCATTACTAAGCATTTTATCTCACCCATTTCTTATGATTTATTTTCCTAGTATATAAATAGGTATATTATTAATGACATACATGTATAACATTGAAGTTATGGTTGTTTTCAAAGGAATTTCTATATTGTATTTCCTTTAAAGTTGAAATATGGAACTTTTTTATGTATATGGATTTCAAAAACTATTAAACTCGTCTTTACTTTGGGATATATCATTCTTGTAATCAATCCAATCAAATTAATTAAGGCACTAGCTCTGGGAAAATGGGGTCGAGTATTTATTGTTGTTACCAGTGAATGTGTAATAGAAAACGTGGAAACTATTTTTAGAAAACATAAATTAGGGAAAAATACTCTAAGATATACTTTGATGATAAACATACCAGAACATCCTAGAATTTTGGTAAAGAATATTTTTTTTGGATATTTATAGAAGTTACACCCCTGTCTGGATACTACAACTGGACGTTATTCTGACAAAGATTTACCTAAGAGTATTAACTCTAACAAGAGGTTTGGGGATTTACTCGGTGTATAATGGTACTAAATAACATGCCATAAAGTGAACATGGTTTGAAAATCATGGGGGGATATTCCTAGGAAAATTCAAAATTTCTTTATAAACCATTTTGAAGGATTAAAATGTCAATTTCTCCTCAATGAATCCATATTTACAATTAAGAGATTAGTTATGTATTGAATTTTAATTAATGATAAGTATTTTTCTACATTGTGATTATACATTATGATTCATAACCTAATCTATAGTATTCCATTATGTATAAATGGAACCTAGTTGAAGTAATGGAAACTGCATAAACACATGTGTCTCATGTAGGGATTCCCCTCTGATGCCAGATAATGATGTTGGATCAGGTTCTGCTACTATTGCTGAGAAAATTATAACTATACTAGGATAGTTGAATGAGGTTATGAAAAATAACCATACCCATATGGAGAATTTGGATAAAAAATTTAGAGGATCTATATTAGAACTCTTTATGCGACAACAACCTCTATTATTTAATGGGACTACCAACCCATTCTTAGTGGAGCAGTGGGTAATTTCATTAGATAAAATATTTTTTTTCATTGGGATCTAATGAAAGAGAGAATGTTGTCATGGTGGTTTATCATCCATCCGGAGATGTAGATTAGTGGCGGTCTTTAATTCAAAACAAAATGGAGGAGGAAGAAATATAAGAAATGTAATGGAGGGATTTTAAGTAAATATTATTATAAAAATACTTCCCTCGTGATAAATGAGCACATATAAAAATGTAATTTTTAAATATGAGGAAAAATCAAGATGAAAATGATGAAACATATAAAGATAACTTCAAAATGTTTGCTATAAATTCTGAGGACTACATATGTAATCAAAGGAGTATGTTTGATCGATTATTTAATGGTTTAAAACCATTCCTCTAAAGGTATCAGGTCTCCCAAAGTATCTCATCATATGGAGATATAACCTCATGTGACTTAAATACAAAAAATGATTTCTCTAAGTCTTATTATCTTAAGGGAAATAAACATAATAATAGTTCTCATGAACTCTCTAGAAAAGTAAACAAAGAAATGGGAAAGAAGGGAAGAGTTTACCTCACACCCTATGATAAATGGGGGGAAGAGACATCATGGAACATGCCTGAAGGTTATGGGTGTTTGTTACAAGTGATAAGAGAAAGGCCACCTATCCCGAGATTGTAAGGGGAATAAATAAGATACCAATGTTCAATGAAAAAATTTTAAATAGAGGGGACAATATGCAAATAATTTTCCTAGATGTCATGTAAATGTTCCCCAATGATGGCCAAGTTTATACAATCAAAAATTATGATATTTAAGTCCCTAATGATGTTGTGGTTGGTACATGTATTGTTTCCTCAAAATTTTCAAATTATTTATTTGATTCTGGATCATTACATTATTTCATATCTTCCTAGTTTTTCTAGAATATTAGATATTTTCAATTTGATTTAATATGGGAGTTTTGAGACAAAAATCCTATGAAAAGTATCATTTCACCAAAGATGTGTCAGGAAATCCCTATTATTGAAAACAAACATTATTTTTCTTCCAATTTTATCATCATACGCATGATTGAATTTGATATAATCATTATTATGGATTGGAATTCAAATTATGATGAAAAAATATATTGCAAGAAGAATGAAGTTTCAAATTTTTAAGATGATGTGGAATCCATTATCTTGAGTGAAGTTACCCCAGTATATGATTTTTATCTAGATCCACCCTCATAAGTTCTACCAAATTCCATTCTTAGGGAGTATGAGAACTTGATATCTTTGAGTGATTAATGAAATGGTGAAATCAAGGATGTACCTATCGTGCAAGAATATATTTATGTTTTTCGAGATGATTTACCTTGACATCATCCAGAGTGAAAAGTTGAGTTCTCAATTGATTTAATTTATGGTTCAATACCTATATAAATGAATATATATAGAATTTCCACTATGGAATTAGTATAAATAAAGAAACAACTATCATAATTGAGTTATAAAGGATTTATTCATCATAGTGATTCTATATAGAGAACCCCAAATCTTTTTGTTAGAAATAAATATGGATCTATGAGGTTTTTTATTGACTACAAGAAGATCGATGCTATAACAATAAAAAAATATCCCTTACCTCGCATTGATTATTTATTTAATTAAATTCATGGGGACCAATGTTTTTTGATTATTGACCTTAGATCTGTATATCATCAGTTGCATGTGAGTAAGGATCATGTTGTTTAAAAATATGAGGATTGAAAGGGATCCTGTATTCATAGATCTAGTATCAATAGACATTGGAATTATCAAATAAGGTGAAAATAATTTCTTTTCAATTGGTTTCTCAACCATCATTATTGGAAGGATTAAAAATTATCCTCCCGATGACAATAAATTTGAATGAAAATTAGTGTTTTGGATGACGGGATGTTTCTAGATATTGTATATGAAGATGGAATTATGAAATTTCAGAAGAGGCTTTGAGTTTCAGTTAAAACCAAGATAAAAAGTGAGTTATTGGATGATTCCCATAGATCAGGCATTTCTAGACACCCTGGTATCACTAAAATGCATTGATATTTGAAGAAAAATTTCTTTTGGGACTAGATGAATCATGAAATTATTGATTATGTATCAAGATGTGTAGTCTTTCAACAAGTGTAGGAAAAATTACCACACCCTAGAGGAGTACTCCAACCTCTACCTATTAATATATCGAAATGGGATGAAATCACCAAAGATTGTTTTACTTGATTTCCCAAAAACATCATGAATGAATGATTCCATATAGGAAATTGTGGATCAACTAATGAAATTTTCACATTCCCTCTCTATAAGGAATGATTTGGAATTTCAAGTGGGAGATCATGTTTTCATAAACATATCTCCATGGAAGGACACTATAGTATTTGGGAAAAAGGGGAAACTGATACCTATGTACATTAGATCTTTTGAAATTCAAGAAAGAGTTGGAGTTGGGGTTTATCGTTTGGCAATGCTGCCTAGCCAGTATAAAACACACAATGTGTTCCATGTCTCATTATTGAGAAAGTGAATTCCAAACCCAACACATGTGCTCACTTTTGAAGGTATAGAACTGGATCACGGTTTATCTTATTGTGAAGAGTCTATCCTAATTCTAGACACTAAGTACCATGTGTTAAGGAATTAGATGACATGAATGGTAATGGTAATTTGAAAAAAATCTAATAATTGAAGATGCAACATGGGATCCTAGGGAGCATTTGATGAAGAACTAGTCAAGTCTTATTGTGAGGTAACACTTTGGTAATTTCAAGGATGAAATTATTGTAATGGGGGGTAGAATGCAACACCCCTTGGATTTATAAATAAATTAAATATTGAAATCATGAAACACTTAGTGTCCATAAAACACCAATTTGTCATAACCTATAAACTTAACATAATTTTTCAAACATTGTTAATTGAATTTCAAAAGACTGACAATGATAGTTGTATTCAATAAGATATTTAGAGTCTGATATGACAACACATTTTTGGTGCATAGAAACAAACCCATATAAATAGTAATATGACCCTTATGAATATTAAATAATAATATTATTTTATTCTCTTAAGGTTATAAGATAATGAGATCTTGAATAAATTTTTAAGGTGATAAAAAATAAAAAAAGAGTTTTAAAGTGTTATTTTTTAAATAAATTATGATTTCAATTAAAAATTAAATTAATAAATTTATAAAAGTATTTTAAAAACATGGAAATTAATTTTAAATTTTGCATGTCAAAAAATGGTTTTGGTGTATTTTTGGGGGTTTTATGAAATACTTGAATTTATGATGAATAGTAAAATATGGAAATTTACCATATATATACATTTTCAGTTGAATTAACAATTTCTTGAATCTGGGATAATGTAAGAACACTTGGTTTGAAATGAAATTCACTTATTACTATTATGGGTCACATGAATCAACCCTATTGGTAGTATTGGGGGAAATAATAAAATAATGAATAAGATATTAAAAAATCACCCCTCTCCACCGTTATACCCCCCTCACTCTCTATTCTCTACACTACTCTAAAGCACTATTCCTTGTTTAAATTAGGCTCAAATGTCCTCCCAATATCTTCCCCCCTCCTAGAATCCCTTGGATTAAAAAAAAGATAAAATCCTCTCCCCTAAATAGGCTCTAATGTAATATAACTTCAAAAGGTAAATTCCTCTTTTCATTTCTTTTATTTCGAGTTCCTTTCTTTTCCCTTTCTTTCCTCACCTCCTTTCATCCAAATGATATAAAAACTTTAGTACCCTACATATACTAGAATGTTGTTATTATATTGAAAAAATTCATCACCATCTCTCCTTTCTCCTTCTTTTATACTACAAATGAAAACACCATCCGAGATGTGTTAATTTATCCCATTCAAGGATGACGAGTTTTCAGTTTCTTTTACAATCCTCAATGTCGATCATGAAGCCATTTATATGGTTGAAATATAATATAATATATTTATTATATCTTATTTATGGTTTTGGAAACTTTCTTTACACATGATATTAATTTATTAATCCAAATGAGTATGTGTCATAAAAAACTGTCAATTAACCCAAATAATTATCATTTAATATTTATATAATGATTCATCTTCACTCCAAATAACCAAATGAATTTTTTAACCATGTAATCTTATGTATGTAAAATAATAAAATAAAACTCATATTATGGACAAATATTCTAACCTTACATGTTTATCCTTACATGTATATAAGAAAACAGGTCATTAATACCAAGGAAGAAAACGCTCCCATACATTAAAATTAAACCTCTAAAATCCGTAAAGAAGAACATGAATAAAATTAATGAGGCTATAATAAATCAATTACATAAATACGAGGTTCTATAAATATTAATTAATTAATTTAATTTGGTTATCCCAAACACTAAGATGATTTGAAGAACACCATAAGACTTAAGGTAAGGGTTTTCTACCCGAACCACCATTTTCATTCGAGTAACTCTTATTCTCTACATGACTCAATTAAAATTATATTTTGTCATATTTAATAATCATAAATTATATTTGAATATTATATATATGTTTACCATCCATAATCCTACTTTTATTGAGGGGGAGTTAAATATTTTAAAAGGATCTTTCAAAAATTCTTCCCGAAATGAAAGCCCAAATCAAGAAAATTTATCAAATTTTTACATATTTTCAAGGTCACTATATAATATATTTTTAGATACTATAATCTTTATAAAATCAATAATTATATTATAAAAATATTAACTCACTTAAATTCTAGTTTAATATATATTTTTTACAAATTAAATCTACTTTTCACTGTAAAAGAGTATTTATCTCAAAAATTATTGAATGATTTTAAAAGATTAGCATCTTCTATTTCAACACTATTGTTTATTATTATGTATTATTGAGATTAATATTTTATGATACCATCTACCATATTTAATTGAGTGGTTTATTATTATTTTGAATTTGGATGTGCTATCATAAAACCATTTACCAATCTATGCCAAATAGTTAGTGTTATTGCTTAATGTTCAGGGGCAGTTATTTACATTTCATATGTTAGTTTTAATATGAATGTATATGTTGCTTATTTTTATACCCATCCATATAAGGAATTAATTTTACTTAGAATGTGATGGGTGGGGCCCTCTATAGCCCTTCAATGCATCGATAGGTCCCATGAGACAAACTATGGTCTTGGCACAAGGATTTGAAAAACTTGTTATATATAGTATTGGCATGAGGGAATTAAGATATGGTTATGATGTTCAAAATTATGTGTTCCATAATTATGAGACTAGTAATTGAATGTTCATGAGGTTTTTTGAGGAGTATAATAACCATAATTATTCTTTATTATTGATTTATTTTTTCCACTCTTATTCATTCACTAATGTGTTGTTATTTATTTTTAAAGGCATGTGTTTTTAGTTATTCACCATGCCAAATGAGTATGTTCATGATATCTTCTTATGTATTTCTTACCCTTATTGAGCATTTGAGGTCACCCCTTTTTTATGTTTCAATTTCCTAGGTTGTGAAGTGGTATATTTTAAATGACATGTAGGGATAACCTCGGAGTTATGGATGTTTTCAATGGCATTTATATATTGTATTTAATTTCAAGTTGTAATGTTGAACTTATGTATGTATCTTGTTTCATAAAAGAAATAAACTATTCATTCTTTTGGGATATTAATTTCATGTAATCATGAAAATTTAATAAATTAAGTCACCATCTTCAGCCAACTGGGGTTGGCTATTTACATATAATTATCAATTATATGATGTGCAATTGTGCTTGAATGGGATTTGGGTGTGATGGAAGCCCATGATAGGAATCATTATTCATGAAAAGTTGTCCTATTTATCCAAACATCGACCTTTATTTCTATAATAAATTTCTATTACTTTGTTGGGCCCAATTTAAAGTTATATTGGATACCATATCCCTCTGTTCATGATTTTGGGGAACTTCTAATGTGGGGGGACTCTATTGGAGTGAAAAACTAGATTGATCATCACATTGTAAAATGATTTATCCAGAGGATATGACATTTTAAGAAATTTTATTTTCAGGTCTCTAAGTGTATAGGGGTGAAAAGGTGTAACTATAAATACCCTCTGAATCCTCAAATTTGAATGCATGACCTGGCATCAGAGATTTACTATAGAAGGGTTGTGATGTCATTTCACAAAGTGTGTTGTTGGTTTGTATTTTTATTTTATTGTTTTGGATCATGGCCCAGGAAGATAGAAGATAGATCTAGCAAAAAATAGATTATTTTGATGGTCTAAGGGTGATCATAGAATTATATATTATGGAGGAATCTAGAATTTAGTTAAAGATAATTATCATACATATTTCATAGTAGATAAGGTGTGAAATCCTTTTCTATCCCATCAAAGATCAAATTTACAGAAGTAAAAAGGGGATGAAACATGATGGAGAGGTTGTTTCTTACTAACTCTTCCCATATGTCAATTTCAGAATCATTTTCATCAGAATTGTGTGCCTCTATCCAGTCATGAAATAAAACATGATTCTGTTGATCACCTGCTAACTGGAGTGGAGTGGGGATGACTGTTGATAGGGAAATGTGTATTTTTTAATAAAATGTTTTGAGTACCTCTCTATATGAAAGATTCAAATATTTTACCACATTTCTATACAAATATTTTTTTCCTTGGAACACCTCTCTATAAAAGGTTTTTGGTAAAAGGGAGGATTTTTTTATTTCTGGGAGATATCACCATGGGAAGGATGACCATAGTGAATGTTTGGAGTATAGTCACTAAGATCCATCTATACACTACCATAAGGAGTACTATTGGTGTATTGATCATCATCTCATTCAGTGTAAGAGTTGAAAAACCCTTAGGGTGTTGATAATATGTCTTTAAAAACCAAAAGTACACTAGCATTGAGAAGATTAGGAATATGGGCCATGTTCCTCAATATGGTTGGAATATACCTACCTTCCATTTGGAATTGTGATGGGATATGATCCAGCTATATGAAGGTTGTCGAAACGTTATTATAACAATATGGTGTTGTGAGAGTATGTATAAGGACTCAGCCTTAAACCTTACATAATATTGAATTAAATGAATAATTAAAATTGATGATCTTTTCAGGTTTAGAGTTTTAGAGAATTAGGCCATAACTATTACATTTCAATAAAAAATTACAATGTAGACACTTCCACCCAGTATCCATTTTTTTACAAAACATGGACTCTTGAAAAAAAAATAGTCATGTCTAGTTCCATGTTTAAGACAACATGAATTTTCCTTGATCCCATCCTTGACCCTATTCCACATTATGTCCTATGAAAAACATTTCAAAAACTTGGTATGAACATAAAAAGCTCAGAAAGGGATACACAAAGAAGTAAAACTGTTAGTTTTTTAAAACAATATGTAATCCATGAATACTTTAACATAAGTAATAATTTTCACTTTTAGGAAGTAATAAATACTCTTCATGGAATAAAAGATCATTACTTACCCTTTTTTAACCATAATATTACCATAAAACCCACATAAAGAACACATAACATATAAAGGTTACTTGGGACATAAACATACTTAAATGGAATAACCATACAGTTGACTTCCACACATATCACTAAATGGAATATCCATATGGCCAACTTCTATACCCAATGAATTTTAGGTTATAACGTAACCACCCATCCTGGTATTCACGAAACCACTCGTCATTTGGTTTAACATGTAACCACCCGTCAAATGTCCAAGTAACAATATAAAATCATATCACATACAACAAATATAGAGGAAAAGAAACATTTCCATATTTCGATCAAAATACATCACTTAAATATATTGACATAACAAATCCATTTTCAAAACCCTTTTTAATACCAAAAATATGTAAAAGAGTATAAGATATTTATTTTCTTTTAAAAACCTTATGGCTTGTTGAGGAAGCCAACGATCAAATAATACTCGCAGCGGTGGAAAAGGTCATTGTCACCGCGTACGTTAAAAGAACCATTCTTTATTGTCATTTAGTGACAATATTAGTAGAAAAAGATTCCATATGAATGAAATGAAAAGTAAAAGGTTTTTATACATTGTATAAATGAAAATCTTGTATTAGAACAAAATATGACTCAATTAAAAGAGATTGAGATGAAGTCCCTTACCTCATGTACGACTTGAATTGATCGTTCTTTAATATCCTGAATAATAAAATAATGTTAATTTCTACTTGATTAAGAACCTTTCTCATGTTTATTATTCCTTTTATATCACTTATTACCATGTTATAAACATTATGCAATCATTTATGTTAATAACTTTCGTTTGGTTGATATTTGGCACTTGAGTAAAAAGTGAACACCTTATATTTACAAGTTGTCTATGTGGTCAATAGTCCATTATATCTAGATTTATATTCATGTTTTATATATAATATATATCATATATATCCAGTATATACTTCTATTTATAATATTAAATAACATTTAGTGGTAAGAAATGAAATGCACCGTTCATGGAGATGGTAAGCCGTGCGTATGCATGAACGCTACTTTCATTTATATTTCTTATTTTAATGGAAATAAAACATAATTATACCTAGGTATATTATAATTCTAGTATTATATCATATATAATATCATTAACACTATCCTTTATACATCCCACATAAGGGATTAATGAGTCACATTACTTTAAGGGGGCGGTAGTCCGTACTTCCTCAAATGAGATTATCGTATTTTCCCACTATGGAAACCATAATGAATTAATATAATTGGGAAGTATAGAAGCATAATTAAATCCTAGAAATAATATATATCATATATAAATATATTACCATCATAATGGCCACCATTAGAGGTGGTAAGATGTAATTGAACAATCATCGTTTCGTGAGGCGTTAGTTTTCCATCCACAGAAACATTATGTTCATCATCCATTAGATGGAGGTGTGTATAAGTGTAGTTCAAATCCTTCATCTAAAAACATCCTAGAATATTGAGGATAATGGTGTTGTTACAAAAGAAATAAATAAAAAGAGTTTATGGGTTGGAGAAGTAAAATAAATGAAAACAATTTAAGGGAACATGTTACCTATAATTTGGGTAACTACCATTGGTTTGAACCAAAGGACTTCTTGAAGTGTCTTCTGCCTAAGGTAAGGATTCTAGGAGGAGGAGAGGGACGTAGGGATATTAATTGGGCATATGTGGGATGAGCAAAATTGTAACGACCAAAATTTTTGAATAAATCTTGTTTCTTAATTTTGTGTGTTATTTTATTTTTTTATACTCAACAAAACTGTTTCATTTGATAACATGACTATAATTAAAATGAGACTGTTGGGTTTTGACTGTTATATGACCATTGGTCAATATGACCATTGGAAACTAAAACATTAAATATTTGTCTCTAAATACAAGGGATATTGGTTAATTAATATAGAAAAAAGATTCGATGGCCTCACCCAGTAGTCTTGGACCGATCGAAGCCCATCTAACAGAAATGTGAAGGAGGTATCACCACTGGGCTTTGCTCTGGACCACACCCAAACCGAACTTCATCGTGTGAAGCTAGAACAGAATCACCTTCACAAGAAGTTCAAACATTATAGAAATTACTACTCGTGCAATGTTGGCCGAGCCTCTCTCGGATTCTATCACCTTAGCACACCTTACACTTAGGTCCTATGCTGGTGTGATAATGGGCTATGTAAGGAGAATGTAACTGACTTGTGTAATCCTTTGTTTTAGAAAAAAATTTTGATTTATTATTATGATGAAGTTTATGAATTTTCGAATGTCCGGATAAATATATTATGCATATTTTTGGTGAATCATATAGAAAGGATATTTTAAAAAAATATTTAAGTAAACCTTAAATAATTAAAAATGTGTAATGATTTTCAAAAAATTGTCCTCTATAATTATGTTCAACATGAAATTTAGAGTCTAATAAGATTAACATAATTTTTGATGAATAGTAAATTATGAATAGTGATTTTATGCTTAGGATTAGTAATGTGACCAAATGTATTAGTAATCTCACATAAATAAAGTATTAATATAATCTAGGCACCTTGATTAAGTAATGTGATTCAATAAAATGGTTAAATAACGGTTTCATAAATTATTTGTCAAGTATTAGTTTTTTCAGGTGAATTGTATTTTTTAATTAAAAATTAAATTAAATATATTTAGAAAAGTATTTTTATAATATGGATTTCATTTTTGAACTCAGAGCATAGATATTATGTTAAGGTAATTTTTGGGAATTTTTCTGAAAAAATGAATTTTTAGTGAATAGTGTATTTATTTAAAAATTAAATTAACAATATTTAAAAAAATATTTTTATAAAATGGAGTACATTTTTTAAATCAGTTCTTCGATATTTGGTTAAAGTGAAATTTTGGGATTTTTCTAAGAAATTTGAATTCTCGATGAATAGTGAAAATACAGTTTTTAAGTTATGGGTGTTTAATGACATCATTAAATGATGTATTAAGTATGTAATCAATATGGTCAACTAATGAATAGTAATATAAGGTATGAGGTGTCCCAAGTGGCCAATACCATGGACAAATACCATGGGAAAGCCCATGGTTTTGCCAAAACCACCAATGAGGTGTCCCTTGGCCATTAATGCCTTGTCCCCTCACTTTCCCAATAAATACCAAGCCATCCACTAATTCATTCGACTCCCAAATCTCCCCCAATGAAGCTCTGGTCTCATTACCTCCCAATGAGTCCTCCCAAGGTGCCCCCAAGCCCTCAAGGTCCCAACATTTGAGTTTTAAGAGTTACGTTTTAAGGTAAGGGATCCAACCTCTCTATTTCTTTTCAAATACTCTCTTTTAAGTCATTTCCTTTATGCTCAATGTTCTTATGTTGGTGGATGTTCTTTTATATTTATCTTACTTCCATTTTTATGTTCATATGATGAGATATCCCATCTTACTCTCATCATTTCGTTTTATGAATGTTTAAGTGGCGCCGTTAGGCTGCCGAAAGTTTTGTAATAGATTCTTTCACCCTTCTCGTTTTCAAGATCTATTTTCTTGTCAAGTCTTTAAAATTCATTTTTATTATGTAGGGGTATGATCTATATATCTATCATACTGATATTTTATGTTAATATGATGAGATAACCTATTTTATCTCATCAATTGATTTTTTGATGTTTCAGTGACGCTGTTAGGCTGCCAAATTTTTAAGTGTTTCTCTCACCCTTCTCGTTTTCGAGATCTATTTTCATGTCAAGTCATTCAAGTTCATTTTTATTATTTTGGTGTATGATCTCTATATCAATAATACTTATCTTTTATGTTCATATGATGAGAGACCCTATTTTACCTCTTCAATTTATTTTTTTGATGTTTAAGTGACGTCGTTAGGCTGCCGGATTTTTAAGTGGTTCTTTCACCCTTCTCATTTTCAAGATCTATTTTCATGTAAAGTTTTTCAAGCTCCTTTTTATTATATTGGGGTATGATATCTATATCAATAATACTGATATTTTATGTTCATATGATGAGAGACCCTATTTGATCTCGTCAATTCATTTTTTTGAAGTTTAAGTGATGCCGTTTGGGTGCCGAATTTTTAAGGGATTCTTTCACCTTTCTAATTTTTAAGTTCTATTTTCTGGTCAAGTATTTAAAGTTACTTTTTATTATGTTGGGGGTATGATATCTATATCTGTTATAATGATAATTTATGTTCATATGATAAGAGACCCTATTTGATCTCGTCAATCCATTTTTGGAAGTTTTATGTGACGCCGTTAGGCTGCCGAATTCTCATAAGAGAAATATTTTTTTTTGTCGTCCTTTAAAGTTCTTCATTTCATATGGTATATCATTCAAATTTCATTACCCTGTTACTAAATATTTTAACTTCTGTTCCCCTACTTTTTCATGTATCATTTATGAGCGGGTGACCCATGCCCCTTCTCTTTTCAATGTTTTCTAAAACTATGTATCATAGTCGTTATGCTGCAGAATTTTCGTCTCAAAATGTCTGTCTCATTTTTCAAATTATTTTATTTTATTAAGTGAATACTCAAATATATTTCTTCTCTAGGGATATTCACATATGTATCAAAATGTTCTAGTTTAAATTATGGGATTTACATACATAAAACCAACTTTCCTTTTTCCGTGGGTTTAAAGTGACATAAAGATCACATTTTTAAAGCAGTATTCAAAATGCGATGACAATAAAATGAAACCCATTTCTTTTATGCTATATGGGTTATTTATGAAATGATTGATGATGATATATGTGGCTCACAAGATAATAAACGAAAATTTAAGGGTGCACCCTGATAGCGCTCTAATGCATTGGGTAAAGACTAAATCTCTATAGATGACCATTTTTAACGACGCCTTGGTGAATAAACTTGGTAATTTTTAATGACACCTTGGGGATGGAACTTGGTGAAAAATAAATTATTATCTATGTTAAATGTTTTAGCCACATCTTCAAGTTATGAAATACATTATTTTTATTATGATATGCCTCATGATTTTTTTCTCATGCCTTAAAGTTCTTTTTCATGACATTGTTGATGTATCTTAAGTTCACATGTTAAAAGTTTCCTTTTGTTTTCCTTACTGGGCCTTCTACTCAACATTTTGTTTGATATATTTCCCTAGGTTATGAGATGTAGTAATGAACCTAGGATGAACATAAGGAGAATCCTTTCATTTGTTTAAGAAGATTGTTTCATGTTTTCATGTTTTAAGTTCCTAGTTTCCCAGACACTAAACCTTAAAGATACTCAGTTTTGTAAAATTTAATGAAAGTTTATGTGATAAAAGGTTGGATTCTATACAAATGACTTGAGAGGTCTGAGGAATTGGATAGAAGTGGTCTCCTTTTATAAGGGGAATGAGGGATTCTTTAGGAAAGTGTGAAAATATTATTTTTTAATATAATGATATTCGATTTCTAATAATCCAAAAATCATTATAATCAAAGATAAGATGAGTAATGGTCAAAATAAAACCATCCAATCAGAATTGGACATGTTCTGGATAAGATTTTAATCATTATAATCTAATTTATTTAAATCATTTATTAATGAGATTAATACTTCATCGTTATTGTGTCATAATTAATTTAATTTATTTGATGTCTAAAAATTATAAACAAAATACCATGATATAGGAAATATTTTTATATTTCTAAAATAATCTTTATAGTAGAAAATAGGACTTATATAACACCATATAAAAATTAATTACTAAAAGATTTTCATTAATGTCAATTTTGTCTTCACATTTAATTAATTAATCTAAATTGTCATTATCACTCCCAAGTGGCTCAATGGGGTCCCAAAATCCGCCCAAAGATTCCCATGGTCCTAAATGACTCAACCAAAAATGTTTGGAAAAGTGTTAAGGTAATTTGGAATTATTATAATATTCTTTTTACCTTGAATTATCTTACTTACCTTTAATTGCGAGAAATAAAAGTCAAAAGTTACTATTCACCAAATATTATTTTAATCTTAATGAACCACATTTTAATTTTTGAGAACAACCATGTATGTCTGATTTTTTAAATTCAATTCACAGAAGTGGTAAAATTTCATTTAAATTAAAAAGTCAGTTTTTTATCTACCACTAAGTGGTTTCACTATTCATCAAAAATTGATGTTTTTTAGAAAAATACAAAAAATTCTGCCTAAGATATATTTGATATTCTGAATTCAAAAATGATGTATATTTTTCTAAATTCAAAACATTTAAGTTTAATTAAATAATTTTAAAACTAATACATGTTGTTAAAACAAATAGCGTGTTTTTAAGAAACAATATCTATCAAAAGATTGACACTTGTTTATGTAAAATTTCAAAGTGAAATTAATTCTAATGACCATCTTGTAATAAATGGTAAAAATATATTTTAATTTAACTGTAAAACCAACTAAAAAGATAATCTAACCATATAAATAAATTAGATAAAAAGGCACTTTTGAATTAAAATGCAATAATTTTCACTATTCATTAAAAAACGAACTTTATCAGAAAAATACCAAAAAATTACCCAAAGTAAAATCTGATGTCCCCATTCTAAAGAAGGATTTTATTTGGATAATTAGAATTTATTAGTGTGACCAAAACTATATTTATAGAGGGTTCTCTATTAAAAGGCGATAAATAGGCCTTTTAATGCAAATTATGCTTAAAATTAGATTCATTTACATTTTAAGCCTCTAAAATTTTACTGGATAATGTAAATACATTTAACAATCATGTATAATCATATTTTTGTTAGTTTTGTTCATTCCATCCAATAAAACGTCTTGGAGTTAACTACCATTTTAAATAATAATATTATATTATTAGTGTGCAACGTAAGATTCCAAAGAAACCCGTTGTTGCATATAGGGTACGCTATCGAAAATAGAACCCCCTTTAAAATTAAAATTAATATTTAAATAACAAATATTAATAAATATGAAATATATATTATTCTTCATTTACCTGGGATGTTACATCCTTCCCCCCTTTTGGTAATTGCGTCCTCGAAATTTTATTCACTTATAAAGATAAGTGGGGGTATTTATCCTTCATTGCATTTTCAGATTCCCACTTTGCCTCTTTAACCATATGGTTTTTCCACAAAACCATTACCTGGTAAATTACCTTATTCTGTAACACCTTCTCTCTACGGTCAAGAATCTGAATTGGTTGTTCATCATAAGAGATATTCTCTTCCAACTGAACTACCACTAGGCTCAATACATGAGATGGATCTAGAATACACTTTCTCAACATCGAAATATGAAAAACATTGTGTACCTAGGATAAACATAGAGGTAAAGACACTATATACGCAACTGATCTCACTTTCTCCAGAATTTCATAAGGTCCAATGAACCTCAGACTCATCTTTCCCTTTTTACCAAAACGCATCAAAATTTTCCATGGAGAAACATTGAGAAAGAAATGATCACCTACCTCAAAGGAAAGATCCTTCCTCATGTTATTGACATAAATTTTCTGTCTGCTCTAAGCTGTTGTCATGTGATTTTGAATCAACTGAACTTTATCTCCCATCTCTTCTACCAATTCTGGTCCCATCAGCTTACTTTCACCTACTTCATCCCAAAAAGTTGGAGTTCGACAACGATTTCCATATAAAATCTCAAATGGATCCATTTGTATACTAGAATACAAACTATTATTATAAGAATATTCAACCCAAGAAAGATGATGGTACCAAATTCCCTGATAATCCATCGAGCAAGTACATAACATATCCTCCAAGGTCTGAATTGTTCGTTCTGACTGCCATTCTATTTGAGGATGAAAAGCTGTACTAAAATTTAACTCAGTACCCAATGACTTTTGAAGGCCTTTCCAAAAGTTAGAAGTGAAACTAAGATCATGATCAGATACAATGGAGAGGGGAACTCCATGAAACCTGACTATCTCTTTAACATACAACTGAGAAAGTTGATCTAGAGTCAATGTATCTCGAATAGGAAGGAAATGAGTAGATTTAGTCAATCGGTCAACTATAACCCAGATTGCATTATTACCTAGAGATGTCATTGTTAATCCCACAACTATGTCCATGGATATATTTCCCATTTCCACTCTGGAACCGGTAGAGGCTGAAGCATCCCTTTCAGTAACTTCTACTCTGCATTAACCTGCTGGAAAGTCAAACCCTTCACAGTAAAATCAGCAATATCTCTTTTCATTCCATCCCACTAGTAATACTCCTGAAGATCTCTGTACATCTTAGTACTACCAGGATGACTGAAAACAGAGAACTAGGAGCTTCACATAATAACTCATTCTGCAACTGTGAATCACAAGGTACACATAATCTCTTCCCAAATATCAAAACACAATCATTATCAATGTTAAATTCAGGCAACTTACCCTTCTGAACCAACTCTACCATTTTCTTCAAATCACTGTCTTCTTTCTGTGCTTGATTTATTCTGTCTAAGATGGATGATCTCACTGACACCTGAAACAAAACAGAATAATTTCCTGCACCAATAACTAATATTCCAAATTTCATCAAATAAAAAAACCAATGGATCTCATTCCAAACATAGCATGGCTAATGAGACATTAATTTTTCGACTCAAAGCATCATCCACTTTATTTCCTTTTCCCGGATAGTAATGGATGGTGGAGTCATAATCCTTGATTAATTAGAACCATCTCCTCTGCCTCATGTTCAATTATTTATGAGTGAATATATACTTTAAAACTTTTTGTGATCAGTATATATTTCACACTTTACTCCATACAAATGATGCCTCCAAATTTTTAAAGCAAAAAACAATTACAGCTAATTCCAAATCATGTGTAGGGTAATTTAACTCATGAGGTTTGAAATGACGTGAAGCATAAGCAATTACCTGATCATTCTGCATTAATACATATCCCATTCCTTTCAACAAAGCATAACTGTAGATAACAAACTCACCATTTCTGAATGGCAGTGCCAAAATTGGAGCCTTTACCAATCTCCTTTTCAATTCCTGAAAACAATCATCACATTCTTTTTTCCAGATGAACATAACACCTTTTCGAGTTAACTTATTCCTTGGAATAGATAACCGTGCAAAATTTTCAACAAACCTCTGGTAATAACCTGCCAAACTATGAAAACTACGGATCTCGGTTATATTTGTGGGTCTTGGCCATTCTTCAATAACTTTTGATTTAGCTGGATCATGAGTTATGAAATTTTTTGAAACAATGTGACCATGAAATGAAATTTGTTGTAATCAAAACTCACACTTTCTAAAATTCCCTAATAGTTTCATTTCTTTTAAGGTTAGCCAGACAACCCTTAAATGACTTTCATGTTTCTCTTTAATTTTTGAATAAACCAAAATATCATCAATGAACACAACCACAAACGTATCCAAGAACTCACAGAAAATTCTATTCATAAGATCAATGAATACAGTAGGTGTATTGGTTAAACCAAAAGGAATAACTACAAATTCATAATGGCCATATCTAGTACGAAACTCAGTCTTTGGAACGTCTGCTTCCTTTACATTCAACTAATGGTACCCCGACCTCAAATAAATCTTCGAAAAATTCTCATCTCCATGAAGCTAATCAAAACAATCATCGATATGAGGTAATTGATAGTTATTCTGAACAGTAATGTTATTCAATGCTCTATAATCAATTAAAAGTCTCATTGAACCATCTTTCTTTTTAACAAACAAGACAGGATCACCGTATGATGATGTGCTAGGTCAAATGAAACCTTTATCTAATAACTCTTGAAATTGATTCTTTAACTCTAAAGGTTCAATTTGAGCCATTAGATAAGGGGGTTTTGAAATTTTCTTAGCATCATGAACTAAGTCAATAGTAAATTCAACTTCCTGATCAAGTATAATACCTGGAAAATCATCAGGAAAAACATCAATGTACTCATTTTCCACTAGAACGTCATTAATCTAAATAGTTCCTTTATTTTCAACAGTGTGTTCAAGGTAACATTCATTTCCATCTTTTACTAGTTTCTCGGCTTTTTGATATGTTATCAACAGCAAGGGTTCATTCTTGTACAAAAACTGAAAATATTTCTGAAAAGAAACCTCTTTAGCTTTGCAGTCAATCTTAGTATCATAAACAGAAAGACAATCCATGCCCAATATAATGTCAAACTCTACTAGAGGAAAAACAATAAGGTTTTCAAGTAGATTCTTTCCACACACAAGGATATGAATGTTCTTATGTTTTATTTTTGCCTCTACATTTCCTCCTAGTGTTTTTACCGTAAGTTCAGTATTCATACCATGAGATGGAATTTCTAATTTACTATAAATCTTCTATGAAATGAAAGAATGTGTAGACCCCGAATCAAACAACACATTCTTAAAATCTGAACAAATAAATAGTGTACCTGATACTACTTCATTTGATGGCCCAACATCTACTGTAGTAGCTGTGAAGGATTTCACCACCCCTTTCTTCTTGTAGCCCGACTGATTTCCCACAGTTGAGTTCTTCATTGGACACTCATTTTCATAATGACCTATTTCGTTACGCTTAAAACATCTTACCGATGGATTTTCATTGCCGGCTTGTTCATCCTCCTTACAGTTACGAGCAATATGACCAGACTTACCACACTAAAATCACTTGTAGTCTTTGATAAACATTCTCCAGGATGCTTTTTAGCACACTTCTCACAAGATGGATATTTAGTTTTCTTACCTCATGGCTTATTTGATGAATTCTTCCCCTTTTCCTACCAACTGGACCTCTTATTCTTTTGTTTGTCAAAGAACACTTGATCATCATCAAACTCCATTTCCACCTTCTCCGCACATCAAACATGTTTTTCATAGCTTTTGAACTCACAAGAGGCTAATTCTCTTCATTATCATGGTTTCAGTCTTGAGTAAAATCAATTTATCTTACGATCAAGATCTCGGATGAAATTTGGTGCATACCATGCTAGTCAAGTGAATTTTTCTTCATAAGTGTCCGTTGAGTCATACTCTTACCTCAATTAAAGGAATTGTTTTTCCATCCTAAGACGAACCACCTTAGGAAAATATTTCTCAAGAAACATACCTTTGAATTCATCCCATTCACGAGCATCAATATCCTCACTATCCCTGATATTTTTCACCATCGACCACCACTGATCAGCTTCACCTTCAAAATGGTAAACAGAGAGACTAACCTTTTGATGTTCTAAAGATCCCATAACATCGAAAATAATTTCCATTGCTTTAATCCACCCTTCTGCTAGCATAGGGTCAGATCATCCTCTGAATGATGGGGGATGTAGCCTCATGAAATGCTCCACTACTGACATGTTCATCTGCAGTTGATCAGGCTGATCTCGTTCATGAATACCACCACCATTTATAGCCTGAGTCAAATGTGTCATCACTGCAACAAACTGTTCAGTTCCGATTCCAACCATCCCAAGATTCTGATTTGGAAGGTTGTCTTCCTCCTGATGTCTTCCCAACATAGGTGCCCTATTTTCTCAGCAGAAAACCATTCTGAACACAGAAATATCATAGGTGAAGCAACATGGTAATCTGTAAATGATACATGATCTCGATATTAACATAAATAACTTTATGGATATTAATTTCACAATATCTTAACTCATAAAGTTATATAAAACAACCTATTATACTAACTATAAGGACCTGACCTTAAAACTTACTTAATATTGAATTAAATGAATAATTAACATTGAGTATCTTTTCAAGTTTAGAGTTTTAGAGAATTAGGCCATAACAATTACATTTCAAAAAAATTACAAAGTAGACACTTCCACCTAGTATCCATTTTTTTTACAAAACATGGACTCTTGAAAAAAAGAGTCATGTCTAGTTCCATGTATAAGACAGAATGAATTTTCCATGATCCCATCCTTGACCCTATTCCACATTATGTCCTGTGAAAAATGTTTCAAAAACTTGGGATGAGCATAAAAAGCTCAGTAAGAGATACACAAAGAAGTAAAACTGTTAGTTTTTCAAAACAACACGTAAACCATGAATACTTTAACATAAGTAATACTTTTCACCTTTATGAAGTAGTAAATACTCTTCACTAAATAAAAGATCATTACTTACACTTATTTAACCAAAATATTACCATAAAACCCATATAAAGAACACATAACATATAATGGTAACTTGGGACATAAACATACTTAAATGGAATAACCATACGGTTGACTTCCACTTATATCACTAAATGGAATAGCCATACAGCCAACATCCATACCTAATGCATTGGAGGTTATAATGTAACCATCCGTCCTGGTATTCACAGCACCACCCGTCATTTGGTTTATCATGTAACCACCCGTCAAATGTCCAAGTACCAATATAAAATCATATCACATACAACAAATATAGAGGAAAGGAAACATGTCCACATTTCGATCACAATATATCACTTAAATATATTGACATAACAAATACATTTTAAAAACCATTTTCAATACCAAAAATATGTAAAAGAGTATAAGTTATTTATTTTCTTTTAAAAACATTACGGATTGTTGAGGAAGCCAAAGATTAAATAATACTCGCGGCGGTGGAAAAGGTCGTTGTCACCGTGTACATTAAAAGAAACATTCTTTTTTTTGTAGTTTAGTAAAACACTTCATAGAAAAATAATCCCTTTTAATGAAATGAAAAGTCAATGGTTTTTATATAGTGTATAAAGAAAGTCTTGTATTAGAACAAAATATGCCTCAATGAAAAGAGATTGAGACGAAGTCCCTTACTTCGTGTCTGACTTGACTCGATCATTCTTTAATATCCTGAATAATAAAATAAAGTTAATTTATAATTGTTTAAGAATCTTTTTCAAGTTTATTATTCCTTTTATATCACTTATTATCATGTTATAAACATTATGTAATCATTTATGTTAATAACTTTCATTTTGACGATATTTGGCACCTGAGTAAAAAATGAACACCTTATATTTAAAAGTTGTCCATGTAGTCAAGAGTACACTACATCTAGAATGATATTCATGATTTAGATATCATATATATCATATATATCCAATATATACATGTATTTATAATATTACATAACATTTAGAGGTAAGAAATGAAATGCACCGTTCATGGAGACGGTAAGCCGTACGTATGCATGAACGTTGCTTTCATTTCTATTTCTCATTTAAATTGAAATACAACATAATTATACAAAGATATATAATAATTCCAGTATAATATCATATATAATATCATTAACACTATCCTTTATACATCCCACATAAGGCATTAACGAGTCACATCACTTTAAGGGGGTGGTAGTCTGTACTTTCTCAAATGAGATTATCGTATTTACCCACTATGGAAGCCTTAAAAGATTAATATAATTTGTAATTACAGAAGATTAATGATATCATAAACATAATATATATCATATATAAATACAGTCCCATCATAATGGCCACCATTGGAGGTGGTAATATGTAATTGAACAATCATCGTTTTGTGAGGCATTAGTTTTCCATCCACAGAAACATTATGTTATTCATCCATTAGATGGAGGTGTGTGTAAGTTTAGTTTGAATAATTATTATAACAACATCATAGTATATTTATGATAATGGTGTTGTTACAAAATAATGAAATAAAAAGAGTTTAGGGGTTGGAGAATTAAAATAAATGAAAACAATTTAAGAGAAACTGTTACCTTTAATTTGGGTAACTCCATATGGTTTGAACCAAAGGACTTCTTGAAGTGTCTTCTGCCTAAGGTAAGGCTTCTAGGTGGAGGAGAGGGATTTATGGAGCTTAATTGGGTAGAGTTTGGACGATAAAAATGGCTTGAGAGGTGTGAGGAATTGGTTATAAGTGGTCTCTTTTTATAAGGGGGATGGGGGGCTCTTTAGGAAAGTGTGAAAATATTATTTTATAATATAATGATATTCAGTTTCTAATGGTCCATAAATCATTATAGTCGAATATAAGATGCGTCATGGTCTAAATAAAATCATCCAATCATAATTGGACATGTATTGGAAAATATTTTAATCATTATAATCCTATTTATTTAAATCATTTAGTAATGAGATAAATACTGCATCATTATTGTGTCATAAATAATTAAATTTATTCGATGTCTAAAAATTATAAAAAAAATACCATGACATAGTAAATAATTATAGATTTTAAAATAATATTTATAGTAGAAAATAGAACTTATATAACACCATATAAAAATTAATTTCTGAAATATTTTCATTAATCTCAATTTTGTCTTCACATTAAATTAATTATTCTAAATTCTCATTATCACTCCCATGTGGCTCAATGGGGTCACAAAATTGACCCAATGATTCCCAAGGTCGTAAATGAGTCAACCAATAAGGTTTGGACAGGTGTTAAGGTAATTTTAAACTATTATAATATTCTTTTTACCTTGAATTACCTTATTTACCTTTAACCGCGGTAAATAAGTCAGATGTTACTATTCACCAAATATTATTTCCATATTAATGAACCATATTTTACTTCTTGATAACAACCTTGTATATCAGATTTTTTAAATTCAATTCACAGAAGTGGTAAAATTTTATTTAAATGAAAAAGTCAGTTTTTTAACTACCACTAAGTGGTTTCACTATACATAAAAAATTGATGTTTCTCAGAAAAATACAAATAATTCAGTATAAGCTATATTTGATATTCTGAATTCAAAAATGATGTCTATTTTTCAAAATTAAAAACATATGATTGTCATTAATTAATTTTTAAATTAATTCATGTTGTTAAAACAAATAGCGCGTTTTTATGAAATAATAACTATCAAAAGATTGATACTTTTTTATGTCCAATTTCAAAGTGAAATTAATTCCTATGACCAACATTGGATTAAATGGTAAAAATATATTTTAATTTCACATTAAATAGAAATAAAAATATAATAGAACCATATAAATAAATTGTATAAAAAGGCACTTTTGAATTAAAATGCAATATTTTTCACTATTCATTAAAAAATGAGGATTATCAGAAAAATACCAAAAAATTACCCAAAGTAAAATTTTATGTCCCCATTATAAAGAAAGATTTTATTTGGTTAATTATAATGTATTAAAGTGACCAAAACTATATTTAAATAGGGTTATCCAATAAAAGGTGATAAATTTACCTTTTAATGAAAATTATGCTTAAAATGAGATTCATTCACATTTTAAGCCGCTAAAATTTTATTGGATATTGTAAATACATTTAACAGTCATGTATAATCATATTGTTGTTATTTTTGTTCATTCCTGCCAATACAATTTCTAGGAGTTAACTACCATTTAAAATAATAATATTATATTATTAGTGTGCAACGTAAGATTCCAGAGAAACTAGTTGTTGCGTATCAGGTACGCTATCGAACATAGAAAACCCTTTAAAAGTAAAATTAATATTTAATTAAAAAATATTATTAAATATGAAATATTTCTTATTCTTCATTTACTTGGGTTGTTACAGCATAATCCCACTTCTTAAAAGATATTGGAAGATGCCTCTGATATTTCTCAATATTGATAGAAAAATGATCCTATCTCGGGTCATGTTACATTCTCACTTTGTAATCCTCATTCATGATGGGAGTTTGAGCCTGGTCCTATGAAATTGGAATATACAACCAGTCATTCTTGGATGAAGTATGATCCTACCCTAAGGCATGTTATACTATCACTTGTTGAGTCCTGGTTGGGAAAAGAGTATGAACATTGTCTGAATAAGAATTACCTATCAGAATGCCCTGATGTGACTTTTTAATGGGAGTAGGGATATGAGGCTCCAAATTTTATTTCCTCAGAATGATACTGGTTTAGTTGTCCATCATTAGAAGTAGGAATATACACGTCGATTCAGGGATCAACTAAAAAATTCTAGGCAGATTTACTGATAGGAATTTTATCTTGTCCTAAGTCTGGTTCCATTTCACATGGTTATACATTGCCAGAATTGGGATATATTTTTGATCCTGGTCCTTTAGAGTGTTCCACTAGACTTCATCAAATAGAATATGGACATTTCCTATGGCATTTTCCCATATCACTTGTTGAAACCCATTTAGAATAGAGATATGATCCCGATCCTAGGCATTTGGAATATTCCAATATTCATTTTCGATAGGAATGTTCCCTTTTCATAAGGCATCTATCACTCTCACCTGGTAAGCTCCAATTGTAATGAGATTAAGATCATGGTCTGACACATCTTCTTTTATCAGAACATGCCGATAATCCACCTAGGTAGGAGAATGAATGCATTCTTGCTCTAGCATAACCAAATGTTTGCAATGATTAGTGTGTTGAGTTTTCCTGGCTATAGGGATAAAAATATGCAAATGTCCCTTTATATATAATAGTGTGAGAATATGCTGGTGGATTTATTTATCTATTTATAAAATATTTTTAAATATTAGAAAAGTCTGTACATGCATATAATACTACACTTTTTAAGACTCCATTATGTGTTGGGAGATGTATTTTCTTAATGTAGGTATATACACCAAATTTTATCCTCCTTGTGCCACCAGAATATGCAGATGGACATCATTCATGGGGGTAAAAATTTTCACCAACCCCCAGGAATTATGTCGGAATATTAGCACATACATGATAAAAGTGAGCAGAGATATGATTCTTTATATCGGTTACTATTATAATATTTGGGAAGGCATCATTAGTATGAATGGGGGTTTGAGCCCTCTATAAGATATCCAACACCATCCCCATGTTATGTGCCTTCTTTATTTACCATGCATGGTCATCAAAGATGGCTATGTGTCAGGTGGTACCCTCATCAAGATTTTGGAAGGTATGCATGGGATGGTGTGAGTGATGGTGTTTGGTAGGTTACCTCCTCAATGGTAACCAGCACTAGAAGGGAGACGTATTTGGCTTCCTAGTCCACCTCTATTAGGTACTGAAGGAGTAAGTTGTCACACATGGGGGATAAGATCCCAAATTGGTTGGTTTTGGTGATATGTGCCACTAGATTAGCTGAAACATCCATAGGAAATTTATACTTTCTATTTTTCACACCTTTATACCACTATGTGAAGATTCTAGGGTTGGGATTTTACTATGTCAATGATACTACTAGACCATCATCTTCATAACCTAGCATGGCAGCGGTTGATAAGGTGAGATAATATTGCGACCCATGGGGGTTGAAACCATATTTGATTTATTGGAGAAATTTCTAAATGATGAAAAATATATCATGGATCATGAAACTCCAGATGAAATAAGTATCTACAGACATGAAGAAAATAATAAACAAGGTCACTAATTAGTGAAATATCATAGGAATGATTTTTCAATTACATAGAATGGAAAACAAAAGTTTCCTTTTTTTTATGATCTGGCCATTCTTCTGAAATGAAATTTTCAATTCGATGATAGTTATATTTTATAGGAACCCCAGTCACAGAGGATCAAATATAAGATACATTCATGGATTACAATCATTAATTGTGAGGAATATGAAAAAAAATTAGTACGACACATGATTAACCAAATAATTTTTGATATTTTAGAGATTCATGTTTGTTTCACTATTTTTGATTGTTTGAAGAATTTTTACCCAATCATTTTTTATTGGAGAGATTCCCATCAGGTTCACCATTTTTTCTTTCAAATCATGTGGAAAAATGGTCTAATGATTTATTTCCCAATTGTTTTATTAGTAGAGAGATTCAGATTGGGTTCACCATTTCTTTCTTAAAGTGGATGGAAAAATGGACCGACTGACAAAAACAGAATCATTTTTTATAGATATTTATGTTGGGTTCCCTATTTATGTTTTATGAGGAAAGGGTTAATCGCAGTGCCCATATATCATGGTCATAAGGTTGATTATAGTGGGTTCCTTTGTTCCACAATCATTTTTATTAATTTTAATTCTTAAAAAAACTCCTAATGATTCCATGATACATAACTGTTTATAGACGTACTTTCCAAAGGTAGGTGGTCAATTAGTCATTTAGAACTATTGACACTTGGTGAATATCAGTGGTCAAGATGACGTACGCTTTGGTTCATCACACCCATTTAAAGGGAATTGTTTCTTACTTCGAGACTCTATTATAGATTCATGAAATGTTAGAGAAACTCTTCTTAATCCCGATACAAGACATGTTACCTTAACAAAAAAATTGTTAATTTTTTTTGTTAAAAAAAGGGAGGATGTCATTATTGAATCCATCTATTTGTATCTGAGGTTCTTCATCCATTTCCCAATAACGAATATATTCTTTATATGATGAAGCCGCAAAACCAAATGATTCAGAATTCTATTCCACGTAGAAAGGCATTTACAATTACAAGGAGTAGATTTTTATATTTTGAGGCATTCTATGAATACCAAATATTACAGGAATCAAAACCCTCATATTTATTTAGACATATGCAATTAAATGTCATTAAGAGAGGACATATTTGTGGGAAGTTGGATGTCGGATATTTGAGATCGTGTCTCAAGGATACAACCTATGTATCCTTGTTATAGAAGGAAACATAGTTATCATATTCTGATCATTCCCTAGAAACTATCCCCAACGTACATTTCCTCATCTGGGATATTTTTATATCATAACACATGATGGGTCTTAAATGATGATATTTTCCAAGATGGTGGAAATTCAGTATTCCAATGAGATGATCATCGCAACTCTCTAGGATCATATGATCTATGCTTGATGTGAGGAATAATCATAATTGAGTAGTGAGCCTCACTTTATTTGGGTGTGGGTTTTATGTGCTGGTACTGCTATTAGATATTTTAATATGGATATCAGGCCCTAGGAAGGAATCCTACGTATCATTTTTATTGTAGGAATCAGGATCATTGTAGTTCAGTTGATAGGGGATTACAAAATAATATTTACCTTTTAGAGATAGTGGTTTATGAGGTGAATGAAATGATCATTAAAACTCCATAATCCCACTTGATCTATTCTCTGTGTGAGAAATAAGGGATGGAGAATAACAATTCTCATTACTTATGACTGTGATACTTTTGTGTTAGAACTACCCATATGGTGATTTAATATAGTTCTCCGGCCTTAGGAGGGCATCCTATGTATCCATGTTATGGAAGGAATTAAATGATTAGTTTATTGGGGATTATACACTGATGTTTCATTTGTGTGTAGGTCATATCATATTATGCTATTATTTGGAGATTACAAACTAACATTGACATTGTTTGTATGAAATATCATATTATGCCACTATTTGGAGCTCACACAATAATATTTCCACTATATATAGACATTATCATATAATTATTCTCTTTGGGACTTACAAACTAATGATTTCCTTTAGTTAGGGATTACATAAAAAGGGTGAACCATGTTATCAATCCTTGGGATGACCTACATAACATGTCCTACTTTCCCACATAACATGCATTGATAATCCACTCACCATGCCTTGATTTACTACTTGAAATATTAGAGAGTGTCTTCTTAACATGTCCAAATACAAATGTAAAATCTAGGTGACCTATCTAGATAAATTTTCACAATCTAGATGGCATGTTCGATGTTTGCAACATGAGTAAGGCTAACTTATCTGAAGGACATTGAGAGAACTAAATAGTTTTCTCTGGAAGCCAATGCACGATCCCAAATGGATGGTCCATGGGGTCTCGTACAATCTAGATAACTCTTCCGGGCATCATCGTGATAGATTGCTGAAACATATAGAGGATGTCATGAGTGTCAATACAAAATGTCTCAATGGGAATTGCATATACTAGATGACATGTTTTGAGGGAATCACATGATCTAGTTTACATGATTGATGGATACCATGTGACTGAGATTTTATTTACTTTTGCTTCCATATAGTTTAAGAGTCATGTATGAAGGGCACCATGAGGTCTAGGTTGTGATCCCGTTAGGCATAATGAGACATGGGTGGTGTTCCCTTGGGGCACAATGTGACTTGCATTAACACGTCCATAGGACTTTGAATGATCCAAATGAGATTCCCAAAATGTATTGTGAGATCTGGATGACATTCCATGGTGCTATCGTGTGTCTTTGATGGCTCATGCATAACGTGGGAGGATTAGTGTACTTTTCATTCACATAAGTCTCCCATTTTATTAGACTTTTTTCTATCCTTTTATCATGAGTTACATAGAATTTTATATATTATTTTATTTTACGTTTCACACGATCAAGTAGATGTGTGGGATATTCTTCACATGTCCTAACAAAAGTCCTTCACTGGGCCTATATGTGATCATGTGAGGTCTTTACAAATGTATCAAGATTTCTCCTTTGGCCAACTGGAATTTTACACAACAGAAATATTTTCTTGTATCAGAATCATCCGTTCAGATAAATCCTCTCTAGCACTAGTGCATATAAATTTGAAAAAAAGACACTGAATTTGAGAGTCCATTTGTGCATTTTTATTGATTGGGTGGGGGATTTATAGGCCTCGCCATCCCGGTTATTCACTTCGTTGCATGGGGTATCTCACGTGACTCTTGGATGAAACTGATGAAGGGATTACACAACTCGCATCATCACAAGTCTCTAATATGGATCACCCAGAGAGAATTGAAAAATTTGAAGCGACTGTGTGTACCTCCTGTTAATGTATCATTTATTGGATTACTTTGAATTAATGGGGACTTTTTTTCATTAAAAAAAATTCTAGGGGAATTTCACTTTTTCCAATTGACTTGTATGAGTTCCTTCATGAGATCATAGAACCTATCAAAAATCTATCATGTTGTCTCAAGGTACATATTTTGGAATTTCTGTGAGACAAGGATGGCTTGTCAAGGGGACTTCATGGGATCAATTCCATTTTCAATGGGGTCTTTCGAGACTGTGATATGGGAAGAATTATCTTGTTGAGAGAGTTTTATGCCCATGAGTGGCTCACACCTCCTTTTTTTGTTCCTTTGTTTTTTAAAAAAGGTTGGGTGTCATGAGAGATTGTATGAGTAATTTTGATGAAAATTACACTACCTCTTAGGGATTCATCATGTGAAAAATTAATATCCCATAGAGATTCGTGAACATTTTATGGAAAAAATTATCCATTTGTCCCTAGGGATACAATATGGGAGTGCAATATCACCTAGACATACCTGAGTATATTCTCATGATGAGGGTGATATGATAGTTGTGTTTTGAGAGATAAGGCATGCATTTCAATGGGGTCTGGCGATGACCTGGGGATAGCCTGGGGTGCACTCCATAACATTTTATTCCCATGAGAGTATTTTTCCTCCCTTATTTCTTATTTCTTTTGATATTGTTACAAAGACATATGAATATCTCTAGTTTTCTTAAATATTGTAAATGATAACTATTCTCTCTATAGGTGATGTGTCATGTGAGATTTTATAACCATAGGAGGCCTCGACCTTTTAGATATCTTTCTCAAGTCTTAAAATGATTGTCAAATTTTTTTCCAAGAGTCTTTTGGTAGAAAAGCTGCATGGCCCGGGGGAGTTTAACTGATTGTCACAACATGGTCAATGATTTTCTGGGGCACCTTCACTAAAGCAAACAGACTTACTAAAGAGGATTCATAGGATCTACTATACATTATGTGTAATGAATTCCCATTTGAATTACCCTATGTTGGTCATGATATCACATATCTATCAAGGGTTAACATGATATGTGAATCTAAACCACATTATCCTTATTTTTCCACTACGGGGAAAACGATACTGATATTCAGGAATTTATTCCTTTATAGATTTTCCAATTCTCATTTGGTGGGCATGAACAAACATGCAACATTATATAACTATTAAAATGTAGATGTGGAATTAGAGGAAAAAATAGTGGTAATCGCATAGTTAAATATATTTTTAAATAAAACAAAGAAAAAATTAATACTAATTCATAAATAATATTAAATTAATGTAGCTAAATAAGTAATAAAATAATTTTAGTATTAAAATTAATTTTTTTCTAAAATTTTCTTTTTTATGAACAATGCATTTTTATTTCAAGAAACTATAAATATTATGATTAAATTATAGAAAAATATATTGACATGAATAATATATTAACACAAATATAATTATAAATTTATTTAAAATAATAATAATCATTGAAATTATTTGAAGAATTCATATTCTGAAAAAAATATTTTTTGTTATTTTTTATAATTTCATTTAAAAGTTAAATTTTAAAATTCAAAAATTTATTTTTGAAAAATTTTATTTATTTTTGGATTTGGTATAATAATATTTTATTAGGATGATGTTTTTGGATTTTTTGTAATAGTTTATAGTTATACAAATAGTGAGAATATAGAGTATATACATATACCATTGCTGTTATAAATTATGCATGACTGTATAACACATAATTTTTTTTGAATCAATATATTATTTATATTTATTCATTTAAGAATGATATGTTAAATTTATAAAACCAATTTTTAAAATTTGAAAACATTTGTAATATTTCATTAAATAAACACTATATTTGGCCAGTTTATATTAATTATGTATCTAAAAGGGGATATTAGGTTTTTATTTCATTGAAAGAATCATAAATCAAATTTGTGTAACAAAAAACCAATTTGTGTCATTAAGATAAAAAACATTATTGATTTAATCTTAAACGTAATTTTTATGTTTAAAAGTACATTTTTCAAAAAATTGTTTATAAATGTTATGTGTGCTAAAAAAGAAAATTTTTATCTACCATATAAATTTTATTTTATATAATTAATTTACTATATATAATAATTATCTTAAAATTATATAACTAGTTTAATTTTATCTTTATGTATAAACAATAACATTCTATCTTAAAAATTAGTTACCAATGTAAAAACAAAAAATTGTAAAAATTTAAAACATAAGTGTAAAGAATAAAAAATGTTTAAAAAGGTCTAAAAATGAATTTTTGGGTTATGGGTCCACTAAATATTTTATCATCTTTATTATTTTCCATTTTGAGTCCACAATCATCATGAAAAATGTGATTCTTAAATATTAAGATATTATATTGAATAAAATGTCATTTCCACCACTTATAAAATACGCCTTCCACCAACCCAACAAGGTCGCTAAAAAATTATATTTCATTATTAAACTATTCCTTCACATCCAAAAAATCATTTTATAATTACTGATGAGTCCAGTCTGAATAACTTTTCATAAGTTTTCTATTTCCAAGAAGTGTTTCAAGGAAAAGTACAAATTCTAAACATAATTACTAATAAATATGTAATATTTTTACTTATATATATTTATCCTTAAATAAAATATTAACCATTAGAATAATATTAAATAATATTTATTAATATAAATAAATAAATATATATATAGAGAAAAAATATTACCTCCCATTCACCCTTTTCCCCATAGAAAAATGAAAAAAGTGGCGTGCATATGCATGGAAAACTGACTCCACGAACGATGCATTTTATTTTTCAACAATGCCATACATGTATGGTTAAAAAGGTTGTTGAATGAAATAATATTTTATTAATATCATTATTAATATTCTTTAAATGATAAACTATTTTATAACCTTCTACCATTATATAATAAATGAAAACATCAACTGTGTTTATGTGATGACTATTGCCTCTATGAAGTGTTTTATTTCATTCTAAACCTCTAAAATATTTTATTATATATTCAAATATATTATAATATTACTAAGAATCATTTAATAATTTAAATAATATCATTATTCTTTTATAATAATGACATTATTATAAAAGAATAACCTTCAAACCTGTACCCACCCATCGATTAGAGCATGTTCTTGTTAGGGTCAGTTTAATAACCTACATGAAAGACGCAATAATTAAAAATAACGGATGAATATGGAACCATAAATACTTTTATTATTATTAATTAACTTGAATATAATTTTTTGTTTATGTTTTCAGATTTCAGGATTTATATTTTAGTTTTATTGATGTTATTTCTTTTTCTCGATAAAAATTACAAAAATAAGATCTTAAACCGTTCCATTTTCAAAAATAATTAATAAAAAACTGATTGAATGGATTTATAAACAAATTAATTTTTCTAAAACTTATATTAAAAAAATTTAATGATAATATTGTATCTAAAAGAATTGGGATTGAAATCTTCTTTACAAAACCAATTCAATGAAATAAAATTCAAAAAACAATGATGATGAAAATTAACTGTAATAAAGTAATAAATATATAATAAATAATTATAATTTTAGTGTATATACCTTAGTAGATATGAATATTTTTTAAATGGTTTTCTAATATAATTATTTTCTTATATAAGAGGATAAATCAATTTTTTGGAAGCTAAGAATTAAGTTAAGTATTTTTTTATCTTAATTTGTGTTTATTTAGGCTTATGAAATATCTACCACTTATTTTATATTTTGTGGGTGTATATAATGATTATTTATGTCTTTTTACTAAATATTAATGAGTATTAATGTGACTAAAAATTCATGTAATTACTGTAATTCATGGAACTTGGTTCAAGGGTTAATGAAGATGTTAGGGTTTCATTTACCAATATTTCTTTAATGTTGAGATTAAATTTGAATGGTAATATATCTAACTAATTTGAATTAATTTTATCCTAAAATAAACTATTTTTATTTTCAACTAATTATTTTTGTTTTTTTACATTTTTTTCTCTAATTTTTCATTTCACATGGAATATTATTTATCCGATGTGACATTTTTCATGGAAACCGACCACCACATATTTTTTTACAGTTGAGAATGTTCCTACACTATATACATATTAATTTTATGAATTTATGTATCCTTGCATTAATAATTTATTAATATAGATTTTTTACTATTTTAATTTCTATAAAAAACTTTGAAGTTATTCTTTAATTATTTTCACCGTGAACATTTTTTATAAAATAACCCCTTTTAATGATTTTTTGTGAACAAATTACTTCCATGTCTTGGTAATTTTTATTTATGAAGACTTATTTTAATGTTTTCAAATGATATACCAAACTATTTGGTTTTTTAATGTTATTGAAAATAAAATTAATTGTTTTTATATTTTTTAAAAGTAAATTATTGACTATAAAAATTAATTCTTAATTTGTAAAATTGATTTTAAATGCTACTGTGTTTTTATAAATAAGTCTGAAATGTTTTTCATGTATTGTCAATGAATTATTTTCTATAATATTTATTTTATAATATTTTTTGAAAAACCATTTGTGTTTTGAAGTTTACTTTTTAAAATTATTTATCAAAATTAAATTATATAGTTTTATATAATATTTTTAATTGTTTTTTATCATTTTAAATGGGGATATTTATTCTCATATTTTATTGTAAACTATCCACTAATCATTAAAAGAGTGTTTCATATATATGTTATAATAATTTTAAATTCATTATGTTACACTTATTTATGTTCTTATGATACCATCCAAATAACTTATCTAGATGGAATGTAAAATTTTATATTGATGTTTTAATGAAACCCATAAGTTTTTCATAGGTTAATAAATTGATGTTTGAAATCTAAATTTTTTCTTGTTCCTTTGGAAGACATATATATGGTTAATATTTTCATGATGGGTGAACCCTATATATACTTCTAATTCATTGGGTAAAATATTTTATATCATGTGATAATTTTGGAAATCAAGTATTTATGCATCCATCACTATGGGAAATTAGAAGTGATGACTGCTGCTTTATGTTTATGGGAATCAATAAGTAATTCATTCCCCACTATTCTTATGGGAATTAGATAGTTTATCTTGTTGTAATATATTTATGAGAATCTAGTTGTGATTCTTTGTCTACTATGATCATGGGAATCAGGTAGTGACCCATGATCCACTATGTTATGGGAGTCGAGATGTGATTCCATCTTCACTATGTTTTGGGAACTAGTGAGAGATTCAAACAAAAATATTTTATGATTTCCATGCCTATATTTGTGACACATTAATATGTTTCACATATTACTCATGCTTTGTAGGATTACTTTTTTATATGTTAATTAGGACCTTGTTTTTTTGTTTCTTGATCCATATTTATTTGGGTATGATCACCTAATTTTATGTGCATAGACATTGATCTTTTCTTCATACTCACATTATTATCTTATTCTCACTTATTATCAACAAATATTATCTCTTATGTTTACCATTTTTGAGAAATTTAGTTCTCTCCTTTCTTATGATTTCATTCCACAGGCTATGAAGATGGTTATAATATTTAAGGAGTCTAGAAAAGTGTCTGGTGTGAATCGATTATGTTGAAAAATTCACATGTATCATAAAATATTTTTGTTATATTACTGATCATAAAATACACTAAACATTCAATTCATCGGTTTGTGTGATAATTTGGAGATGTAATATTTAAATTGATTAAATATAAGTATGTGTTTTTGGGATATATAACTTGGTATTGAGGCCAATGATAAATTATGTGTTTTTAGTAATGGACCTAAGAGTGTGGATATAGGGTTCCTTGGTTAGTATCAAAGTTATGTTTTGTTATTTTTTGGGATTAGATTAGTTATTTTGAGGATTAATATAATATAACTATTGTTAAATCCTAGTTATAATTCTATGTATAGGATAAAATAAATAAATTCTTGTAAAAGTAGAGATTATATTGATTTCGAGAAATGAAATCCCCATTTGGATACAAAAAAGTGCATGTAGTATATAGCACATATATACCTTGGGAAAATAACCCTAAAAATGTGGTTTGGGTATTCACTTGTTCCTCATCTAGTGTACATAGAATATTCATAACTATGAACCTTGTCGGAAATTCCCATTGATATTATTTGGGGATTCACATGCTGTTTATAAGCCATTATATAGGAATTGAGAAAACTATTATAGTATTTATAGGGAAACTGATAAGAATATAACCATGAATAACCTATATAGAAATGTAGATATTTCTTATATTTATTATACAAGTCATTTATGAGTAATTCCTTCTATGTTTACATTTTTCCTTTTATAATTTACAAATTTAATTATTGTTATACTACAACATTACATTATGAAATGTAATTGATTAATCCAAGATGAATTGAGTTAAAAATTGGGATTAAATGAAAGTTTCAAGATAACCTAATTGAGATCTCCCATGGGATTGAATTTGGTGTTAATAATTTAATAATCATGCTTTTCCAGCCATAATGAGTTATGATTAACAACCATAAACATAAAAATATTCTAGACTCACTAAAAAAGAGAAGGAATATGTGTTATAGATTTTTTAGGGATAAAAACCAAATAGTATTAAATATTCAACTTCCAACATGTCATTAATTAAAAAAATGTACATTAGGGAATTTCTAAATGGAATAAGAAAATGTTTAAATTGGGAAATTATTGAACCTTGATATCGGGATTGTCAAAGAGATATTGACAGGATGACCAATACAATGAAAGGTGTGAAGGACTTAACAAATCCCATGCCCACAATTCAATTCTTAAAAAAAGAATTTATAAATTATGATAATACAATGTAATAATTAAAGGGTTAAAAATGATAATAGGCATTAGAATCCTAAAAAAACTTGGGAATTTTTTTCTTTCAAAATATTATGGATTGTATCCCTAGGTTTAAAATACATGATTCATTATTCCTATAATGATTCAATTACTATGGAATTACATGATTTTACACTATTTTCACCATTATTTTTTCATTTGGAGAGATATGATATCTGAAATTTGATTGTGGGGGTTCTTAGTATGGTGGCACAATCATTCACACCGAGTTTACTACTATATTCTCTTATAGAAACTCCCAATGGTTCCCACATCCATAACTAGGTACAAACTTAATTTACATATACAGGTGATCATTTGGGGTTTCAAGACCAACAAAGCTTAAGAACTGACATTGGTTGAGAGGATGGGTGATCGGGATCATGACACACTCTTGGAGGGCATTATTTCCTATTCAGTGACTCTACTATAGATTTCATATATCTTCCCAAGTCTTTTAGAAATCCTGATATGAGACTTGTTGCCCTATAAAAATGATCAGGTGTTGAATCCTTGTATATGTAATGGGGTCCTATTTATGATACCATATATACATATATGAGGTTCTCTATCCATTTTCTATTATTACATAGCTATGGGTATCTATTTAAATTTTGAAGCTGTATAACCACACAATATGAAGAATACTACCATCCAAGGAGGTGAATGGTGATTCAAGGATTTGATTTAACCTAGATGTGGATTCCTTCATATCCTATTTATAATATAATTCAAAACACACATAGTTTATTTGATTCTCAATCGTTCAATTTAACATCATGTATAAAGGACATATATGAGGGATCATAAGAACTAGTTATGGATCTTATGCTTTAGGAAGGAATCCAATGTATCCTTCATATAGTCAGAATCAGTTTCATCTTAGTTCCATATGTGATCAACCAACTGACGGGTGGTGATAGATAATTAATTACCATGATTGTTATTTCTCCAGGGCTTACCAATATTGGAATGCAGTCAGGGCTTACACCAAGGTGGATGGACATTTATGTGGTAAATTGTATCATGTCACTGATGGGGGTGACACATTGAGGTTCCCTAGCTTTCCAAAATTTATGATGTGAGAAATATAATCACAAAAAATCCCTAACCCCATGTCAGTAATGCACAGTGTGGGAAAAAATGGATATCAAGTGACCAGACTCATCAGAAAGCTCATTGTGACAACTTGGTTGGTGACTTTGTGATCCTATGACGTCTTAGGATTGATGGAATTTTCCCTCAGCCAAAATGCATTCTTGTGTGTTCTGGGAAGACCTGCTTCCTAGATGTATCGAGATCAATGTGGATGGAGCCTCTAATGGAAATCTGGGTCCTGTAGGTTGTGGAGCTATATTTAGAGACTTTCGGGGACATTTCCATGGATGTTTATATGGAAGCTCTGGTGTCACCTCCTCCCTTGAAGCTGAGATGTTGGATATTATCCATGCCATTCAATTTCTTAAACAAAAATGCTCAAACACCATCTGGATTGAATGTGACCCCACCATAATTGTTCAGAAAATTTTGAAGGGGGTTGTTCATGTTTCATGGCCTCTTACTGTGAGTTGGAAGAACTGCCTTAACTCGCTTCAGGAGCTCGGATACATTTCCACTCATGCCTACCACGAAAGGAATATAGGGGCTGATGGTCTTGTTAACAACGAGAATCAACCAATCCATTACATGGACTGATGATTTTCTAGTTGACCTTCTCTCTTTTTATGAAAAGTATTGTAACAAAATTTCCTCTTTCAGACTCTTGTAATCACCTTGCTTGATTTTTATAAATTTTGTCTTGGTTGTCTAAAAAATATAGTGGTAAATATGCTTAAGTTGATTCCCAATTGGATATCAGATTTTAGGAACTTTTCCAATGTATCATGTTTAGGTAGTAATCAATGTTATCTTAGTTCAATATGGAGTATATATGAGTATGCATTCTGGAAAAAGTTTTCATGTCTTTGGGTGTCTTCCTGACATACTGGACATGTTAGAGGGTCCATTCTTAACCTGGTTGACATATCCTGAGTTTCTGTATGACATGGTTAACATATCCCAGGGTGATTCACATGGTTGAGTAAAACATATTGGATTCCATCCACATCGTATGTATGACATGACCAGATGACTATCACATGATTTGGTTGAACTTTCTGAGGGTCATCATGTGATTAATAATGACACATCTAAAGGTTTCATGTGATCAACACTGACATGTCATAATTCCATCTCATGGTCTGGCTAGCATGTTTTTTGGGCTTCACATGAATTTGATGATATGTTTGTGGGGTTTCATGTGATCACCATAGAAACAACTAAGTGTTTCACGTGATCAAGGATGAAATGTTGGAAGTATTTCACATGATATATAAGGAATGTCTAGAGGACTTCATATTACGTGGATGATACGTATGGGGTCCGTTGGGTGACTTAGCTAACATGTTCTAAGGACATATTGTGATCAATGTAGATATAAAGAAGTTTGTTGCATGATTAGGAGTAACATTTCAGGGGCTGTCACATGATCTGGATAGATCATGTGATGCACAAAATTCATTCACATGAAAATCAACATATCTGACTTCACATAAAGCTCCAATATTTTCAACAATTATTTAATATATGCACCAATAATTATCAAGAATTTTCCTATTGATGTTTCACATAAACAATTCAAAATATAGAAAATACTTAGCAAATTCTGGATTGAATGATGAAATTCCTTCACATTATTAGTTGGGTGATCACATGAAGTATATATACAATCATCATAATCCCTTAAATCATTCACTGGGTTTTACCTAGTGGAATACCTTTATGATTGTGTAGTTTTTGATTCTGAGAATTCTATTATCACTTATTTCCCCTCATGAGTGTGTCTTTCATTCCATTTTTTTACCGAGAGGTATGAATTTATATGCCTCACCACCCAGGATCTACACCTCTTTTCATAGGATTTATAAAAGAATTATGAGACTATATCAGTAGGGGGAAACCTCAATTTCTTAAAATTATCATTCCATGGGTCATACATGGCATCATCTATGGGTCACATGATAAACATTGAACATTATAAAAGTACATCATTACCATATTTATTGGTCTCATGGATTATCAAAGTGATTTCTCGTAATCATTTCAACATGCAAAGAGACTATATATGATCAATATGACATGTATGGGACTGATCATGAGGCCAATATTTCTGTCGAAGAGGAATTTGTATCATAAAGGGAGACTTGTATGTTGAACATCATGAGATAAATTTTCTTATCTGAGGCCATCCTAGAGATCAAGGTATCATGAAAATGATATTTGAATGACAAAACACCTATTAGTGATAATTGTTTTATCAATGGAGTCTTTTGTAGGGTCATTTGTGAGAAAAAAATTTCATTTTAAAGGGCCTTTGTGAGATTATGATTACTTGTTTGAGAATATTCTATAGACTATTATGCATTCTAAATAGGGTTTCAGATGATCAAGGGAACCATTGCGAGATAAATTTGGCTTGTTAGATGAACTTCATGATATCACGCTATCTTGTGAAAGGTCATTTTCATGATCGATGAGCTAATGACATGAATCACATAACCCCTTCACATTTAAATGTCTGTAATGTTTCTTCTCATGAGGATTCTGCATTTTACAGCTTTTATTCATTATTTTATAAGACATTCCAACATGGATTATATCGGGGAATCACATGATCTATACAAGATATCATGGATGTATGCAAGAATTATCATGGATAATCACACTTCTTATTTGAGATGGGTTACATGATTAGTGATGGATTCTGTAATGACATATGAGAATTATCATGGAAAGTCACCCCACATGCCTATGTATTTAGAGGGGCGTTCCATGATAAAACATATGTGTATGAGGGCCTTCACAATATGATGGTGAAATACAAACAGAGTTTTTACCAGCATGGTTTTCATTCACATAGGGATCTCAAATGATTGTTGAAATGATCACATGCGTCATATGATCCTTTCATGTAAAAATATTCATAACATCTATTGGATGAAGCCTCCAACATTTTATATTTATTTCATTATTTTTATGAATTATGACCTTTTCTTTCGTTTATCTGTCCGGGTGTTTCATGATCAATATGGTATTTTGAGAAGAAGTGAAATAATTGTCACAAATAGTTTATCTTCTTGCCTATGGTGCCTCATATGATTAGTGATGGATATTGAGATAGTGTGTGATCATTGTAATGGATTTTCACCCAACTTGTCTATGGATCCAGAGGGTCATTGCATGTTCTAATGGATGCATCTGATAGAATTTCCATGATCATGGGGGCCCATCACAATAGATTCATATGATCATGCATAGATCACATGAGGCATATGATTTATTTGCGATACCTACCTTGGATCATATGATCACATGTCTTTTTGGGGGTCAGGCTATCTGCATAACCAAGATGTCTGATCTACATGTATTAATGTTCTTCCTTCCTTCATATTTTGGAGAAACTAATACCAATTTTTTGGTTATTTATTTGAGGATGCTTTTTTTACGCTCGTTTAAAATGAAATGACAAATGAAAGCCCTTATAAGTGAGTTCCGTAGGGAAAAGGACTCAGTTCAAAGGAATAGAATTTCCCATCTAATTCCTTGAGGCTTCTACTAGTAGGTGTCCCAAGTGACTTTTGGTCTTCCATGTGACCTTTGGTATTCAATAGTCCATCTTATAAATAGGGTAGTGAGGGTGATTCTCAATCACTTGGGGAATCAAAATTCATTTCTATTTTAAATTTTTATCTTATGTTACTACTTCACAATATTTCCTCACAACAAACACATTTCATGAACCACTCCACAAGACCACTTCAGAAGATTTTATCACATGATATCTAATCACGAATTCCTCATATGATAAATTTTATTCATTATATGATAAATATATCCATGAACAAATTTATGGTAATTTTTTGGAACCTTAACACATGTATTAGTTGCATGGCCTTCCCATAAGCATTTAATGACATACCTGGTTTTTTCACCTGATCTCTAGATAGTTATGTGGTCTGCTTAACTAACTCATAGTCCCATGATCGTAAGTACTATAATGGGTCTTGAAATCATGAGAGCTATCATAGTATCAGAAATTTAAAAACATAGATAAATCTATGTTCAAAGAATATGGGCTATTTTACCTAGCATAGAAGTCTATACTTGATGTTGTTGCTGAGGTTGAAACATTTCAATGGACGTAACACCCCTAAATTGAAAAAGAATAAAATAAAATTAAATAAGACACGTGACATGAAACTTATAGATTAGAAGATAATGTTACCCTAAGAGTCTCTAAATTTTATTTATTTTAGAATAAATTTAATTTATTTGATATCCTAGGATAAAAACAATAACAAGTTTCTTCGATTGCTTGTGTTAAATGCAAGAATGTGTTTTACCAAAACATAATTTACTCTTAAAATTAATATTTAATATGATAGTTATTGCCTACCTAATAGAATTTAATATATTAGTTGGATTATCTAAATTATTAAAATATTTATTTTACTCATTTTAATTAGTTAACTATTTATTATTAATAAAATAATAATTATTTTAATGAAAAATAAATATGATCTAAAAACCAGTATTTTTTCAAATAGAATGTTTAATCATTCTTTTCAAACATTATGTTAAATTAATTATTACCACTTTCAAATAATTTATGTGATAAAATAAACTATATTTTTGAAATTGGAGTATAAAAATCATTTTAGGGTGATGTTTTGGGATTTTTTTAAAAGTTTTATTTTTTTTTCAATTCCACCTCCCAATATTAGGTATGATGACAGATATAATGTATATATATGAAATTTAAAATATTATTATACATATTTAATTATTATTTCATATATTCTTTTTTACATTCCAATATATAGTTGACTTGAGCACATGAACCTCAACCCACTTGGTGAGGACTCCTTATGTGCATCCAAGATACCCAGGATCAAATCCAGGTGGGGGATAATTTCTGGGATACTGTACTAGGAACTGTACCAGGTACTATAGCGGGAACTATAGCTGGCTCTGTTTGGCACTGTAGCAGCCAAGAATATGCCCCCATTTGGGCCTTCGGGCCAAGTATTTAGTCCTCAAGTCCTCTAAGGCCTTTGGGCCACCCAGGCCTTCGAGTCAGTAAGGACTTCAGTCCACCTTAAAGTGAATATGCAAACTAGAAAACCTACAAGGAACAAGCATCAAAAGGAGGTGGAGTAAAGAGCTTTCACCATAGTAGAAGATAAACATATCGCAAAAATGAGAGGGTATGACACCTGACATCGGAAAAAGCCTGAGCATGCATAGGAAAACCTAGCCGAATAGCCATGAAAAGGTGGAGAGCTGATTTCACGGTGAAGATGATGGGGATAAGTAGTTCCAAGTAGTTAGTATGGGTTGTATGTAATGTTTGAAGCCTACGGGCAATGAATTATTCTAAGGCCTACATGCCATGTAATGCTTACGCCTACGGGCCTTTTAAGGGTTCCACCTCACCCCTTGGAAGGTGAATTATAAAAAATCAATAAAAAATAAAGTCCTTTGGGCCATTGGAGGAGGTTGACATGATAACATCGCTCGTGTGTATGGCATACTTTCCCCTCACAAACCGATGTGGTTCATCTTTCACTAACTCTTTACATTGAAGGTGATAAGTAATAATGATAATGATTATATGTGATATCAAATAATTAATTGTTATATTAATGACATATTCATCATTTCATAAAGATAATATATCATTTTATATTTTTACACTTAAATATGATAACATTGCTCGTGTACGTGTGGACTATTGCCTTCAAAAAGTAACGTGGCTCTCTTTTCATCACCACACCAAATGGATTATATATATTTATATGAATATATTACTAAATAATATGGTATTTTTGATATTTTGATCATTAAAGAATGTTAATATATTACACACCACTTTTCCACAGTGATTATCAAAAAATGGAAACATAACTCATGTATACGTATATTCCACCATCTCTATGATCATAATGAACATCATTTTAATAATCGCAATCAATGATTTATTTGAAAAGTAAAATTGATGAAACATTATGATAATTATGCCATAATTATTATTCTAAATATGGTATTCCTATATAATATTTAAAATAATATGAGCATTCCTAACAAAACACACAAAAGAAAAATAAGGCAATTAACACTTGAAACGATGAAAATAATGAATGATTTTTAAAAAATACGTGATAATTTGTTATAAAAGGATAATATATGATGCCATAAATATTAATAATGGTATTAATAAGTTAATGAAACCTTTAAAACAACTATAAAACTTGCTAAATCCGGTCCAACAAAGAAAAATCATAAGGTAAAAGATTTAGTCTCAATTTACATACCATTGAGACTTATTTGTTATTGAGCACCAATTCACTTTTATATGGAGTCTGTACTACCCCATTGACAAATAATATCATTAATAATTAATCTAAACAGTTATTTTAAATTTTAATATTAATTATTTAATCTAATGGGATTTGAATAAAAAGTCACCAATTAGTAAAGAGTTTCATAACATAACTTCTTTTCGTTGGGTTGTATTACACCTTCTTTGTCTTTGATATGATAAGATTTTGTGTGTAATGGATTTATATTATCTATTATTGTATTTCCAAATTCTGTTTTTTTTATTTATATATTATACAAATAATATATTAGTTGATTAATTATCACTTCAATGTATTGATCATTTTAAGGGTTTATATCACAATCACATTTTAATCGAGATTGTTTATTGTTGAATTTTTGTTGAAGGAAATTATTTGATAATTGTGTGAATAAAACCAATTAATTTTATATCACACTTTTAATTCCAGATATTTTAATGTAATAGTACCATTTTCCACTCTTTAGTACTTAAAATGTTATATAAAATGTTTTATGTAAATACTATCTCACTTATCCTTAAGTCAGAAATATGTTTTCTACCAAAACCAAGTTTTAGAAAAATATTATAACAAATGTTTTTAACCCTTTAAAAATTATTTATCAATGAAATTTTAATTAATTTTACATATTTAAAAAATCATTTTAATGGAATCTTTTATCTTCATATAAACAATGCCTTTTTGAATCTTATTGAAAATGCAAAATGAACCGTCTTGTTTTTTTGTGAACAATGAACCATCCTAAAATTTTTATTGTGAAAAAGTATTTTATTTAATTTTATGGAATGAAAGTAATTCCATGTCATCGTCACTATAATTTCATTTAAGATTCCATTTCAATTTTATATGTATCTTTTTAATGAAAATGGTTTTAATTGTTATTTTCAAATAAATAGAATTTTAAATTATTTTTTAAAATATAAAGAATGTTTTCCTCAATAATTATTTTAGGGATTTTTTTGTATTTCCATTCATAAATTATGAAAACCCATTATTAAAACTCCAATGGTAATATGTTTTGTTGATATTGTCTTTAATATTTAACATGAGGATTTAGGATCATTTTGATAAAATACTGTATTGAAATTCATATCCTTAATCCATTTTTACAGTCAATAACATTACCAAAACATTTTTACCTTCCAATCATAATTATACATTAAATTTCCCCTAAAAATAAATATTATTTATCATGGATATGTTTCCTTTAAAAAAATATAAAATTTCTACATATGGTGTATTGCTTTGAATGAATTTTTTAACTAGGTAAATATTGATAAATATATTCTCTTTACATGATACGTATATTAGATAAAGAAAATTTCTTTTGAATTAAATCAATTATTTGAAATATTAATGATGATTGGAATATGTATAACATTGGTGGGTCCCTATAATAGATATCCTCTTGATGCATCAAAAAACTCACGGGACAAATCTGTTGGCTAGCATTAGTAATGTGGGGTTTTACCCAGTATGTTTTAAACAGTCTTGTGAAAGGTCATGATATTAAAGGTATTATGTACATAAAAAATTAAGTCCAATAGATATTAATTTATTTAATTATGTAGTTATTTATTACTACCCAGGAGAATTTCAATAGGATATTATCAATGGCTGCATTTCTTTATCAGTTTATCGATTAAATTGAATGTGTTTTTTGTTATATACCTTTAGATATTGATTATACCTCAACCAATTATGATAGTAATTTTATTGATTAAATGTAATATGTTTTTAGTTATTTAAATTCTCATATTTTTTATTATATATGATAATTTTACATTTATATTTTCTCTATATGTACACTATTTTTAGTTTATTGGTTACGAGGCATGTTTCTTCAGTTATTACCTTTATATATTGATTATTCTTATATTGACTCATGGATTCTTCTGTTTTACCTGATAGTTAATAATAATTTGAGATCACCCTTATTTTTTTCCTTTCTTAATGAATCCATTAAGTATACTAAAAAAATGAATGATTATACAAGAGGGAAAAAATATATAAAAAAACCATGTTGTAATTTTTGTTTTTTGTTGTAATTTGGGAATCATTTATATATCTAGTTTACCAAGAAAAATAAATTATTTAGTTCTTTAAGATCAAATTCCTTGTATGTTATGCCAATGTAATAATTTTGGCATCAACTCCATGCTACTGGGGTTGAGGTCACTACAATGAATTTTATAGGTAGAAATTGAATTTTTTGATCAATTGTTCCAATCTATGGCCTCTCAAGAGATGGTGTTTTCATTGGTGAACGAATCCACTTTGGACATTCAATAATTTGACTATAGTTTCATGAGCCTCCATTTATTTTTGGATTATTGTGAGAGACTTTGGAATGTGTAGATTTATATGTCTTTTATACATTATGAATAAGTCTTATGAACATTACATGTCATTGTCTAACATTATTTATTTCATGTTGTACATGAAATTTCATTATTATTATTATTATTATATAAATCATAAAATATACAAATATATTTCATAATACCAGGTAAAACCAAACTCTTGGATTTTAATTCTTGAATCACAATATATTTTTGTTAATAATTTCTCATGAATGTCTATTGCGATGAGATTCCTCATTGATGTATCTTCTCCAGTTTTATAAAGATCACATTGTTTAAATGGAAAATTTTGGTGAAATATATGTAATGGATTGAGATAATCAGATTTATGTGCATGTTAGTGGAATTAGTCATCATATATTGACTTCTTATAGGTACAAGTAAAAATCCATACATGCATTGTATATTTTAGTTATATATCCATAACATTTTCTGAGTATTTATATCAGATAAATTTATGTGTCAATAGAAATTATTTTTTATCAGGACACCCTATTACAGTTTTTAAACATTAAAATTTTATACCTTTTCCATTTTATGAGTGATAGATACTTCTTAGATCACAAAAAATACATATCCAAAGAGTAGAGACTTGCACATGAGCCTCATCCAATTTGGTGAGGTATCCTTAAGTGCCTCCACAAGACCCAGGTTTAAAACCAGGTGAGGCATATTTATGGTACTATAGCAGTTCTGTAGCAGTATTATACACTATGTGGTACTATAGTAGAATTTCACACTGTACAAGTACTGTTGCATAACTGTACACTGTGCGGGTACTGTAGTAGGCATTGTAGTAGTTACTGTAGTAGGTACTATTCGGTACTGTAGCAGTTGGAACAATTCATCATGGCCCATCTGTTTGGGCATGGATTCCTTAAGGCTATCAGGCCACCTAGGATTTCTGGTCAGTAAGAATTTTGGACCACCTTTAAGGCCTTCGGGCCACCGCAAGGCCTTGGAGCCACATGTAGTTGCCCCAGACACACTACAAAAAGAAGCAGCCCCAGAAGAGGATTCAGTGCAAAAGCACTCACCATAGTAGAGCCAAATAGAATTTTCAGAATTAGAGGGTATGTCTATGCCATCAGGACCAGCCTATGCTTGCATGAGAAGCCTATCCAGATGACCATATTAAGGTGGAGAGCTACTATCATGATGCAGATGCTTGGGAGGGATAGTTCCTTGTAGATAGTCTGGTTGAATTCCCTAAGACCTTCGGGTCATGTAATCTCCTAAGCCTACATGCCATGTAATATCTTAGACTATGGACCTTTTAAGGGTCCCCCCTCATCCGCTGAAAGGGGGGTTATCAAAAATCATTAAAAATTAAGGCCTTTGGGACATTCAAGCAAAGAGCAGAGACTCGAATTTTTCCAGGGGTTCCCTTTTCAGGATTTCAACCTAGTGAGAATTGTGTCTCTTTAAATTTTCTATTTTATGGTTTTATAAACCAGACCATTATTTTATTTTAGGATCTTTTAGAACATACCTTACACTATTTTAGATTAAATTATTCTAGTATATTACATTTATTCCTATAATTGGGGACTTCTATCTCAGACCATATTTTTTATAGTTTAGGGTCTTCTATCTCATACATTTTACTGCTAGTTGTTTAATGTTTTCTAGCTCAGACCATCTATTTTTATAGTTTTGGGTATTGCTTCTCATACCTTAGGTTTTTGAAATTTATGAACATCTATCTCAGACCTATTATTGGTAGTGAAGGATGGGTATTCATGAAGGGTTTGAGGAACCCACAACCTTAAGAATGAGTGTTCATGAAGGGTCATTACACCCTGAACTCTTAGTTGATAATCTAAAAAATTAATGTTCATAGAGGGTTATATCACCCCACCTTCTTGAATAGAACATGATTGATGAATTCCCATGCCTGGTTGGGTCATCCTAAATCCTCATTGATATTCATTTTTAAGTTCTGTGAAATATTAAGGATATCATGTCAACATAGTTGGATAGAATATGGCTTGTGTATGTTATATCTTATAAGTTTGAACTGATGAATATGGAATAGGGAAGACATGTCGAGGATGACCCCAAATAACCCAAAGGTGCTGAGTTTCTCTATGGTGTGTTCAAGGATCATGAGGATTGGAAGAAATTTTCTATACGGAGGAGAAATAACTAGCAGGTGAGTTAGATGACCTTATGCATGAACCCATAGAGATTACATTCATGGTAAAGAAAAGGGGTCCCCAATATTTTACAACGACCATGAAATATTTGTGAGGATTCAATCATCTAGATGTTGAAGCTGGAAGTGTAAAAATAGAAATCCAAGAATTGTTATGCCACCCAAGGGAAGTTTATTTTCTATTATGGAGGGTCATGCCCTAATTCATGTTATTTTAAGTCATGTGGTGTGGTCCATAAAAAGGATCAAGAATCCAATATCCAATTATATATTAAATAATGGGAATAATACATGGTGAAATAAAATTATAAAGGTAATAGATTCTTGAACAGTATGGTTATAGATACGGTATAGAATATCTGACATAACAATGGGTGGAAACAGGTGGGTACATGACAACCATTTGTAATAGTATAAGTCCATATTCAACATGTATAGAAATTTAAATCCTTTATTTTGGTGGTGGATGTTTGAGACCGAACATCTTCCAGGAATAAGCTCTTTGGAATGGTGAAATTCTCCAAAAAATACATGCATGATCCTTTTAGATTATCTAATCACTATTACCATTTTCTCTATAGGGATGAACCATGAAAAAGGAATCCCATGGTCCATGTTGTTCCATGATAAGGATACCAACTCAAGGAATTATGTGAGTTAGCTCAAACTATATGGAATTGAAGGTCATTTGTGGAAATCATAATATTCATGAAGGGTTGGATCACCCTAAGAGTTCTGTCTCCTCCTAGTGAACACATTATCATAGCTATGACATGTTAAAAATCATTACCCAAATTTTCTTTTCTAGGATTGGGAGTGTAGTCAGAACAAATCAAATTTTACTAGGGAAACAAATTGGGCATTAAGAGCTTTATGTATTTTATATTTAGGCTATAACTTTTTTCTAAAATTTAGAGATAATTGTTTTAGAAAGAAGATACATTAATGTTTCTTAGAAAATCATTTTTGGATTTTTCATCCTGACAAGTTATTTTTCTCTATCACTATTAGTTTAGGGTATTTTGTTTTGGATTTTTAAAGGATAAAGTTTATTGTTATATAAAATTAAACAATGTGAAATAAATTTAAGGTCATGAAGCATGTGGAACTAGTATGAGTTGAATATTACACAATAGTCTAATTAGGAATCCTAGGATAAAGATTACTCTAACATAATTTTGAGCGGGATGTGAATTTTTTTGTATATCATGTCTCAATGTACATAGGTCATGAGTAATGGTATGATGAAATCATTTCAAAAAATACCATGAATAACTCTAAGGAGAAAGGCTTCAGAACAATGATTTCAGGGATCACAGGGATTATAATCCCTTTTTTCAAGTTAATGACACATATTGTTGATTAATTAGAGATCATATGATGGAAACAAGGGTATACATAAATAGATAATCAAATGAGTCCCTTGAAAAGAGTTTCAATTTTTAAAGGCCATGGTAGGTTTGTGGAAACCCGTGGGAGTCAATATATGAAGTGTGTTATTTGGTTTAAGGGGATTTAATGATGATGGAAGCACCATGTACTCAGTTTGAACATGGTCAGTCTTTTGTGGTCCTTTGATAAGTATTGTATATGGGTTGTGGTCAATATATTTTAACATTATGCAGTGAGAAAATCTTTATGGTGTAGTTTAATGTAATTACATACGGGCATTTCTATGTGGCTTAATGTTTGGTGGTAAGGACATATAAACCAACATGAAAGCGTGAAAGATATACTTGTGGCTACATTATACTGGTTAAGTGAATTTAAATGTGGGAGGAACATTTTTTTCTATGAACATGATTATTGGAACGTATCCATGTGATGAATCTCTTCAACCACATGTTTATCTCATGTGTAATAATGTTTTATCTTGATTTGAATCATACTTAGTCAGAATGAGATAGTATGAATATGACCAATTCAAATAGAGGTGTAAGATATATTTATTTTCATGTTTCCCTTGGTTTCCCAATACACATTGTAAGAAAATTAATCATGCCTTAATAATCTTCATTAAAGAAATATCATTACTGAGATCTGACTCATATTTAGGGAAGATGTGAATTTATTTTTCTTCCTTCAATGAGTCTAGAAATCATGGTATACTAAGTGGACCTCTACATAGATCTAGCTCATTCACAAGGATCAGTAATTTTCATATTTTTTTATTAAGGTGAAAAATAATTCACTAAAAAAGATTCAAGGATATGATGGCCCACTTTGAGAAATTTTTGGTATTGTAGTGTAGAAATTATGTTAATTAGTTTAATGAAATTCAACAAGTAGATTGTCATATAGTTTTATTTCATGAAACTAGGATGTGTGAATGTAGTTTAACATCATATTACTAGGATATTTTTGTGCATTTTAACATCATGTATCTAAGACGTTTCATCAAAAGGAATAACTAACTCATGGAAATTGGGTCTCTATAGAATACACATACCCCAAAATGGAAGGTTATAAGGACTATATGTATTAATTTTTCTTTTACAATGCACACGATGTACAAATGTGTAACATCAAGAATATCTAACTCTACTTGAATAGTTTGGTTATAGAAGGTGTGAATCATTCCACAAAATATATGAGTTAACTAGTGTTGGAAACTAATGGGTATAAGTCGACCATTGATAATGGAGGAATCCCATATTCTATGTGGTCTAGAAAATAAATATTGTATTTAAGGGGGAAATCATCTCTTAGACCATGAATCATCTAGTAACATGCTCTTTGGAAGGGTATAAATAATACAGTGAGTCCTAACAGGGTCAGTTTGTATTATACATTTCTTTTACCAATTTTTTAAAAGGAATAACTAACAGAAAGGGATCAAAAGGTCCTTGGGGTTCCAAGAGAAGGATACCAACATGAGGAATCAGTTATTACAACTCAAGTATTAAAATATATGATGTAGATTTATAGATAATGAAAAATTCAAGAAGGGTTAGATCACCCTCAATTCAATTCTAGTGTTTATTGAAAACATCATGAGGAAAAAGGATAAAAATGTGATTCTTGAGTACACAATAAAATGATGGGATGATCTATTCAATGTGAATACCTCTTTTCGTGTAGTTTAACATCATGTGGATATAATGTGAGTGTATATTTTAAAGCCATTTTAACTGGATATGGTTCCATTCATAATAAATATCTTAGTTTTTCTGATCACAGTGGACTTATGCATTCCCTAATCTCACATTATCAATGATCAGTATTATAAACATGGATAATTGGGAAGTCAATTTAGCTGAGCGAGAGTATGTGATATGGTATATGTATAGGTATTAATTTTTTTTGTATTATGACCTCCACAAAGATCTATCTTTCTGGAGGGAAATAGTTAAGAGTGGTAAAAACCCATGGTTGGTCCTGAAATAGAGGATACAAGCCTCACTAAATATACTATTATTGTTGTATTCAATCCAAACATATTTCAAAATTAGTTCTGTACAATAGATCATCCCATATGTGGGAGGGGGTGCATTTTTATCATTCTATAAATTGTAGATGAAATAAGGATTGGATATTCCAGCACCACTGTATATCCTTTAGTAATAAAAATCAACCCATGAATAGTTCTATGTTGGAAAACTCTTCATACAAGTATGAATCAAATGAATCAGGATGTTTTTTTATGTTTATATTGTGGCCTAAACTTGTATTTGAGATCTGTATGTTAGTACATATCCTATTTTGGAAAGAATAAAGCCACATATTTTTCTTAAATGGAAAACACTCTACACAGGTCTAACCCATACATATAAGGGGTAACAGTTTCTATTTCTATTGTGTCTGGACCCATGATTGGATATCAAATCATCACTACATATGTTATGATGGATGTAATCGAGTAAAAAGTAGTTCTTGAATGAAAAACTTTCTATGTGGGTCTTAAACATATAAAAAGAGGTCATTTTATACATTTATTATGTCTTTGGAACTAGTATTTTAGATCTATGAGTCACTCTATATCCTTTTATGAAAGGCATCAAGATATAAATAGTTCATCAGTGGAAAACTCTCTACATAGGTCTAATCCTTACATGGAAGTTGGAATTTGTTTAAATTTATGTCATGGTTTGACCTAGTAATGAAGATACATGTGTCAATATGTATCCTATGATGACATGAATATATCCACAAGTAGTTATTGAGTGGATTTTTGGTGATAGGTCATCATCAAGGGTAATTTTCCTCTCATAGAAAGGCATGAGCAATGCATATTTTTATTTCATGCTATAGATGTTAAACATTCATCTTAACATCACTTGGTTATGAAATATGGTGTACCTTTTATAGTCTTGCATCCAAGACTATGACAAACTTTATTTGAACTAATATGTATTGATCTTATGTATAAGAAATTACCAAAAATCCTAAGCCCATGTGATCTATTTTCAACCTAATAAACAAGGAATGAAAAAGGTTTCTTTCAGAGATTATGGGCAATTAACAAAAAGTATGTGGACGATTTTATCATGCGGTCGATTGAATTAGATATAAGATCTATGAACCACTATTTATCTTGTAGATATGGGAATCAATTCACATGATATTATTGAATGGAATAATCAATATATAGGTGTGACCCATATGTAGAGGGGGACAATTTGTATTTTTATATTGTTTATGGACATGAGATTTTAGATTTGGGAAACAATACATATCAAGAGATAGTAGAAATCAAGACACATGCCATTCTTGAGTGCTTAGATTTATTATGTGGACCTCAGTTACACAGAGTGATGAGATTGCTTTATTTTTCTTTTTCAGAGATCTACCTAATGTACAGTTACCCATCCACCTCCATGAATATTAACATCATGTGCTATAGATAAAATATGTTTTTTAGTTTAATGCCTTTCTTCCAAGACTTAGGAGGATGTGTAGTTTAAATTCATGATGTCATTACATCATTTGTGTAGTTTAACACCATATAGTAAGAATGTCAAATGCTATGTAGTTTAAAATAATAATTTTGGGACTTCTTTCAGGATGTTTAATGTCATATGGAATGGACATTTGATGATGTGTAGTTTAATGTCCTCTTTTAGGACTTTGGATATTGTGTAGTTTATGTCTTTCTACTAGGACATATTCAATATTGTTTAGCATCATGTGATATTGATTTAAAAAACATTGAAATTTAACTTATTACAACTAGGACTCCTCTCAGATATCTTATAATCAAGGGAAAATGATTTAAAATGGTATAACGTTTGAATTATTTCTTCCAGGACTTATTCCATGATGTTTAACATCATGCAGTAAGGATATAAAACTCAATGAAGTTTAATGTCTTGCTACTAGGAATTATTTTGTGCAGAATAATGTCAAACATTAAAGATGGGAAACACTATTTAATTTATTTTCCTTATTGTAGGACATCTTCCATGTAGCTTATCATCATTTGGTGAGGATATAAGATATCGAATGGTAGCTATGCAATGTAAGGTTTGAGAAACATTTCATTGGTGGTGGGGGTATGTGTTTCATATCCATCTATGGCTGATGAATAAGCTCAATTGGAATACAAATTATTGTTGAAATATGGATCTTATTATCTTGGTTCTATAATCAGAGGTTTCATTCCAAGAATAATTATTGTTATAAGACCCAATACCAGTTTTCATTGAAGAAAATAGAAGATATGAAACTTTTTATTAAAGTCTCATGTGATCCTATTCTGACTAACTTTATGGATGTTCAGTGTACATGAACATTTCTCATCATTAAATTATATCACATATATCCTATTTTAGGATAGTTCATTATATGATATTTTTTCATTGATATACAATTATTGAAAGGGGAACTATAATTCAATGGTAAACACTACCTCTGTTCTATAAACTAGAAAATATGGTGTCGCTTTTGTAGACATCCACATAAAGGTATAGTTATCCTATAAAGCATGAAAAAGCATGTCCATCCAGGATTTATTTTCCTTTTACACAATATTTTGTAGTATATTTGATATAGTCACATATATGGCCTCTATTTTTCCATTTTACACTACATAATAGGTGGATAAATGGTTGAATTCAATATTTTAATCTTGGTATAGTTTATTTAATTTGGTAGAATATATGTTTTTTTTGTTTTCCATCAATATTGTTCAAGGGACTTCAAATCAAGTGATGATATTGCAATTTATATAGGTAATGACATTCTTCATCTTGAATTCTATGTGGGGTATTACCTCAGACCATTTGTTAAATAAGTTTGTAGCAGTGAGGATATACATAAAATTATTTGTTCTGACTGGGGGATATGTCATCATCATGTATATTCCTCATAATGAAAATGGACATATATATTAAGTAAAATATAGAAACTATGGTTTTTTATGGATAATGTTTTAATGTATTTTGAATAAATGAATTTTTTTTATAATTCTACACAATCTTATATGATTATTTTTTAGTAGAAACCAAACCTCCTATTTTTTGGGATTCTCTCATACAGGGATGATGAGTGTGAAAATATCCTGCATGGAATTCTTACATTATAGAGAAAATCTCCCCATAAATAGTGCATCTGAGGATGATTCCATTGGAAACTTATTTATAGAGGGATGTTTTACCATTTGACCTATCTTGAAGGGTAAAGTTCACTACATGGGATTGAGTTTATTCCCATTCAGATTAATCTAATTGGACGGTCCATTTTGGATTTACTACACTATCAGATCCATCCATCCATTGATGTATATCATTTTATCATGTTATGGGGTATTGTTGAAAAGATTTATTTCCTCTATGTCACATGCGACAATTGATGATACAATCCTTTGGAGTGTGATATAGAAAAAAACGTCATCCAAATCTAGATTATCTTGGACTATAGCTATGTTATATAGTGTGTTGACTTGAGAATTTTGTGATAGAGGTACATGATGAAACATTCTTTTAAAAGGAAATTATATCATATGTCCTATGACATAACTGATTATATGGGTCAATTGTTTATTCTTTGTGAAATATTTTATATTTATTTTTTGATCACTAGCTCTAAATCCCCTTTGATGTCTATATAGTCTATATGTAGATAAAGGAAATTTTTTAAGCTAGAAATATGAAGTATATATGAGTATGTATTCTAGAAAAAGTTATCATGTCTTGGGGTGTCTTCTTGACATACTTCGCATGTTATAGGGTCTATTCTTAACCTAGTTGACATGTCTTGAGTTTCTGTATGACATGGTTAACATATCCCAGGGCGATTCACATGATTGAGTAAAAAATGTTGGATGTCATCCACATCGTATGGATGACATGACCGGTTGACTATCGCATGATTTAGTTGACCTGTCTGAGGGTCTTCATGTGATTAATAATGACACATCTAAAGGTTTCATGTGATCAACGCTGACATGTCATAATTAAATCGCATGGTCTGGCTAGCATGTTTTTGGGGCTTCACATGACTTGGATGATATGTTTGTGGGGTTTCGTGTGATCACCATAGAAACAACTAAGTGTTTCACGTGATCAAGGATTACATGTTGGAAGTATGTCACATGATATATAATAAATGTCTGGTGGACTTCAACTTACGTGGATGATATGTTTGGGCTCTTTTGTGCGACTTAGCTAACATGTTCTAAGGACATGTTGTGATCAATGTAGATATAAAGAAGCGTGTTGCATGATTAGGAGTAACATTTCAGGGGCTGTCACGTGATTTGGATAGATCATGTGAAGCACATAATTCCTTCACATGAAAATCAACATATCTGACTTCACATAACGCTCCAATATTTTCAACATTTATTTCATATATGCACCAATAATTATCAGGAATTTTCCTATTGATGTTTCACATAAACAATTAAACATATAGAAAATAATTATCAAATTTTGGATTGAAATATGAAATTCCTTCACATTATTAGTTGGGTGATCACATGAAGTATATATACAGTCATCATAATCCCTTAAATCATTCACTGGGTTTTACCTAGTGGAATACCTTTATGAATGTGTAGTTTTTGATTCTTAGAATTCTATTATCACTTATTTCCTCTCATGAGTGTGTCTTTAATTCCATTTTGTTTAGAGAGAGGGATGAATTTATATGCCTCACCACCCAGGATCTACACCTCCATTCATAGGATGTATAAAAGAATTATGAGACAATGTCAGTAGGGGTAACTTCAATTTCTTAACATGATCATTCCATGGGTCATACATGCCATCATCTATGTGTCACATGATAAACATTGAACATTAGAATATTACATCATTACCATATTTATTGGACTCATGGATTATCAATGGGATTTATTGTCATCATTTCAACATGAAAAGAAACTTTATATGATCAATATGACATGTATGGGAGTCATCATGGGGCCAATATATCAGTCGAAGAGGAATTTGTATGATCAAGGGAGACTTGTATGTTGAACTTCATGAGATGAATTTTCTTATCAGAGGCCATCCTAGAGATCAATCAATCATGAAAAGGTTATTTGAATGACCAGAACAACTATTAGTGATAATTTTTTATTATCAATGGAGACTTTTGTAGGGCCATTTGTGAGAAAAAATTGTCACTTTAAAGGGCCTTTATGAGATTATGATTACTTGTTTGAGAATATTCTATAGACTAGTATGCATTCTAAATAGGGTTTCAGAAGATCAAGGGAGCCATTACGAGATAAATTTGGCTTGTTAGATGAACTTCATGATATCACGCTATCTTGTGAAAGGTTATTTTCATGATCAATAAGCTGATGACATGAAGCACATAACCCCTTCACTTTTAAATGTGTGTAATGTTTCTTCTAATGAGGATTCCACATTTTACAGCTTTTATTCATCATTTTACAAGACATTCCAACATGGTTTATATCGAGGAATCACATGATCAATACAAGATATCATGGAAGTATGATGGAATTATCATGGATAGTCACACTTCTTATTTGAGATGAGTTACATGATTAGTGATGGATTCTGTAATGACATCTGAGAATTATCATGGAAAGTCACCCACTTGCCTATGTATTTGGAGGGGCGTTGCATGATAAAACATATGTGTATGAGAGCCTTCACAATATGATGTTGAAATACAAAAAGAGTTTTTACCAGCATTGTTTTCATTCACATAGGGATCAAAAATGATTGTTGAAATGATCACATGAGTCATATGATCCTTTCATGTAAAAATCTGCATAACCTCTATTGCATGAAGCCTCCAAAATTTTATATTTATTTCATTATTTTTATGAATTATGACCTTTTCTTTCATTTTTCTCTCAGGTTGTTTCATGATCAATATTGTATTTTGAAAAGAAGTGAAATAATTGTCACAAATAGTTTATCTTCTTGCCTATGGTTCCTTATATGATTGGTGATGGATCTTGAGATAGTGTGTGATAATTGTTATGAATTTTCACCCATCTTGTCTATGGATCTAGAGGGTCATTGCATGTTCCAATGGATGTATCTGATGGAATTTCCATTATCATGGGGGCCCATCATAATGGATTCATATGATCATACATAGATCAAATGAGGTATATGATTTATTTGCGTTACCTACCTTGGATCATATGATCGCATGTATTTTTGGGGGTCAGGCTATCTGCATAACCAAGATATCTGATCTCCGTGAATTCATGTTCTTCCTTACTTCATATTTTAGAGAAACTAATACCTATTATTTGGTTATTTATTTGAGGATACATTTTTTGATGGTCGTTTATTAGGAACTGACCAATGAAAGCCCTTATAAGTGAGTTCCGTAAGGAAAATGACTCAGTTCAACCGAATGTAATTTCCTATCTAATTCCTTGAGGCTTCTACTAGTAGGTGTCCCAAGTGACTTTTGGTGTTCCATGTGTCCTTTGGTATTCAAAGGTACATCAAATAAATAGGGCAGTGAGGGTGATTCTCATTCACTTGAGGAATCAAAATTCATTTCTCTTTTAATTTTTTATCTTATGTTACTACTTTACAATATTTCCTCACAACAGACACATTCCATGAACCACTTCACAAGGCCACTTCAAAAGATTTTATCACATGATCTATAATCACGAATTCCTCACATGATAAATTTTCTTCAGCATATGATCAATAGATCCATGAAAAAAATTATGATAATTTTTTGGAACATTAACACATGTATTAGTTTCATGGCCTTCCCATAAGCATATAATCACATACCAGTTTTGTCACCTGATCTCTAGATAGTTTTGTGGTCTACTTAACTATCTCATAGTCCCATGATCGTAAGTACTATAATGGGTCATGAGATCATGATAGCTATCTCGGTATCAGAAATTTAAAAACATAGATAAAGCTATGTTCGAAAAATATGGGCTATTTTACCTAGGATAGAAGTCTATACTTGATGTTGTTGTTAGGGTTGAAACATTTCAACGGATGTAACACCCCTAAATTAAAAAATAATAAAATTAAATTAAATAAGATATGTGACATGAAACATCTAGATTATAAGATAATATAACCCTCCGAGACTCTAAATTTTATTTATATTAGAATAAATTTAATTTCTTTGATATCTGAGGATAAACACAATAACAAGTTTCTTCGATTTCTTGTGTTAAATGCAAGAATGTGTTTTACCAAAACATAATTTACTCTTAAAATTTAATTTAATATGATAGTTATTACCCACCTAGTATAATGTAATATATATGCAAGATTATCTAAATTATTTAAATATTTATTTTACTAATTTTTTTAGTTAACTATTTATTATTAATAAAATAATAATAATTTTATTGAAAAATAAATATGATCTAAAAACCAGTATTTTTTCAAAAATAATATTTAATCATTCTTCTCAACCATTATTTTAAATTAATTCTTACCACTTTAAAATAATTTATATGATAAAATAAACTATATTTTTGAAATCGGAGTATATAAATCATTTTAGGGTGATGTTTTGGGATTTTTTAAAAGTTTCATTTTATTTTTTCAATTCCACCTCACTATATTGGGTATGATGACAGATATAATGTATATATATGAATTTTAAAATATTATTATACATATTTAATTATTATTTCATATATTCTGTTTTACATTCCAATATATAGTTGACTTGAGGAGATGAGCCTCAGCCCAGTTGGTGAGGACTCTTTATGTGCATCCAAGAGACCCAGGATCAAATACAGGTGGGGGATAATTTTTGGGATACTGTAGCGGGCACTATAGCAGTACTGTAGCGATAACTGTCGCCGACATTGTTTGACACTGTAGCAGCCAGGAATATGCCCCCATTTGGGCCTTCGGGCCAACGATTTGGTCCTCGAGTCCTTTAAGGCCTTCGGGCAACCCATGCCTTCAGGTCAGTAAGGCCTTCAGGCCACCTCAAGGCATTCAAGCCACCTTAAAATGAAGATGCAAACCAAACAACCTACAAGGAACAAGTTTCAGAAGGAGGAGGAGCAAGGAGCTTTCACCATAGCAGAAGCTAAACAGATTGCAAGAATGAGGGGGTATGGCACCTGCCATAGGGACAAGCCTGTGTATGCACGAGAAAGCCTAGCCGAATAGCCATGAGAAGGTGGAGAGCTGATTTCACGTTGAAGATGATGGGGATGAGCAGTTTCAAGTAGTTAGTATGGGTTGTATGTATTGTTTGAAGCCTACGGGAAATGAATTATTCTAAGGCCTATGGGCCATGTAATTATTACGCCTACAGGGCTTGTAAGGTTTCCACCTCACCCCTTGGAAGGTGGATTATCAAAAATAAATAAAAAAGGATGGCCTTCGGGCCATTGGAGGAGGTTGACTTGATAACATCGCTCGAGTGTATGGCATACTTCCCCCTCACAAACCGATATGGTTCATCTTTTGCTAACTCTTTACATTGAAGGTTATAAGTAATAATGATAATGATTATATGAAATATAAAATAATTAATTATTATCTTAATTACATATTCATCATTTCATAAAGATAATATATCATTATATTTGTTTACACTTAAATATGATAACATTGTTCGTGTACATGTGGACTATTGCCTTCAAAAAGTGATGTGGCTCTCTTTTCATCACCGTACCAAATGGATTATATATATATATATATGAATATTTTACTAAATAATATGGTATTTTTTATATTTTTATCATTAAATAATGTTAATATATTACATACCACTTTTCCACAATGATCATCAAAAAATGGAAACATAACACATGTATATGTATATTCTACCGTCTCTATGATCATAACGAACATCATTTTAATAATCACAATAAATGATTTATTTAAAAAGTAAAATTAATGAAACATTATGATAATTATGTCATAATTATTATTCTAAATATGATATACCTATATAATATTTAAAATAACATGAGCATTTGTAACAAAACACACATAAGAAAAATAAGTCAATTAACACTCGAAACGATGAAAATAATGAATGATTTTTAAAAAATCATGATAATTTGTTATAAAAGGATAATATATGATTCCATAAATATTAATAAGGGTTTTAATAAGTTAATGAAATTTTTAAAACAACTATAAAATATGCTAAATCATTTCCAACAAAGAACAATCATAATGTAAAATATTTTGTCTCAATTTACATACCATTGAGAATTATTTGTTATTGAGCACCAATTCACTTTTATATGGACTCTATACTACCCCATTGACACATAATATCATTAATAATTAATATATCCTGTTAATTTAAATTTTATTATGAATTATTTAATCTAATGGGATTTTAATTAAAATTCACCAATTGGTAAAGAGTTTCATAACATAACATCTTTTCGTTGGGTTATATTACACATTCTTTGACTCTGATATGATAAGTTTTTTTGTGTAATGGATTTATATTATCTATTATAGTATTTACAAATTCTGTTTTTTGTATTTATATATTATACAAATAATATATTAGTTGATTAATTATCACATCAATGTATTGATCATTTTAAGGGTTTATATCACAATCACATTTTAATCGAGATTGGTTATTGTTGAATTTTAGTTAAAGGAACTTATTTGATAATTGTGTGAATAAAACCAATTTATTTTATATCACACATTTAATTCCAGATAATTTAATGTAATAGTACCATTTTCCACTCCTTGGTACTTAAAATGTTATATAAAATGTTTTTATGTAAATACTACCTCACTTATCCTTTAGTCGGAAATATGGTTCCTTCTAGAACCATGTTTTAGAAAAATATTATAACAAATGTTTTTAACCCTTAAAAAATTATTTATCAATGAAATTTTTATTAATTTTACTTATTTAAAAAATCATTTTAATGGAATCTCTTATCTTTTTATAAACAATGCCTTTTTTAATCTTACTGAAAATGTGAAATGAACCATCTTGTTGTTTTGTGAACAAGGAACAATCCTGAAATTTTTACAGTGAAAAAGGATTTTTTTTAATTTTATGTAATGAAAATAATTCCATGAAATCATCACTATAATTTCATTTATGTTTCAATTTCAATTTTATATGTATGTTTTTAATGAAAATGGTTTTAATTGTGATTTTCAAATAAATGGAATTTTAAATTATTTTTTAAAATATAAATAATTTTTTCCTCAATAATTATTTTAGGGAATTATTTTTGTATTTACATTCATCAATGAAGAAAATCCATTATTCGTACTCCAAATGGAATATGTTTTATTGATATTGTATTTATTATTTAACATGATGATTTAGGATCATTTTGATAAAATACTGTATTGAAATTCATGTCCTTAATCCATTTTTTACAGTCAATAACATTACCATTACATTTTTACCTTCCCATCATAATTAAGAATTAAATTTCCACTAAAAATAAATATTATTTATCATTCATATGTTTCCTTTTTAAAAAATATAAAATTTCTACATATGCTGTATTTCTTTGAATGATTTTTTAACTAGGAAAATATTGATAAATATATACCCATTACATGATACATATATTGGATAAACATTTTTTTTTGAATTAAATCAATTATTTAAAATATTAAGGATGATTTGAATATGTATAAAATGGGTGGGTCCCTCTAATCGATATCCTCTTGATGCATCAAAAAACTAACGGGACAAATCAGTTGGCGAGCATTAGTAAAGTAGGGTTTTACCATGTATGTTTTAAACAGTCTTGTGAAAGGTCATGATAGTAAAGGTATTATGTACATAGAAAATGAATTCCAAAAAATATTTATTTATTAATTATGTAGTTAGTTATTACTACCCAAGAAAATTTCACTATGATATTATCAATGGCTGAATTTCTTTATCAGTTTATAGATTAAATTGAATGTGTTTTTTGTTACATACCTTTAAATGTTGATTATACTTTACCCAATTATAATAGTCATTTTATTGATTAAATGTAATATGTTTTTAGTTATTTAAATTCTCATATTTTTTATTATATATGATAATTTTACATTTATATTTTCTCTATATGTACACTATTTTTAGTTTATTGATTATGAGGGATGTTTGTTCAATTATTAGATTTATATATTGATTATTCATATATTGGCACACAGATTCTTCTATTTTACTTGATAGTTAATAATAATTTGAGCTCACCCATTTATTTTTCCTTTCCTGATGAATCAATTGAGTATACTACAAAATAATGCAAGATTATACAATAGGTAAAAATTATATTAAAAAAACCATGTTGCAATTTGGGAATTATTTATATAACTAGTTTACCGAGACAACAAAATTATTTATCTCTTTAATATGATATTCCTTGTATGTTATGACAATGTAATAATTTTGGAATCGACTCCATGCTACTGGGGTCGAGGTCAGTACAATGAATTTTATAAGTAGAAACTGAATCTGTTGATTAATTATTATAATCTATGGCCTCCCAGGAGAATGTGTTTTCATTGGTGAAGGAATCCACTTTGGACAGTCAATAATTTGTCTATAGTTTCATGAGCCTCCATTTATTTGTGTATTATTGAGAGAGACTTTGGAATGTGTAGATTCATATGTCTTTTATACATTATGAATAAGTCTTATGAATATTACATGTCATTGTCCAACATTATTTATTTCATTATGTACATGAAATTTAATTTATTTATTATTATATAAATCATAAAATATAAAAATATATTTCATAATACCAGGTAAAACCGAACACCTAGATTTTAATTCTTGAGTCACAGTATATTTCTATTAATAATTTCTCTTGAATATCTATTGCGATGAGATTCCTCATTAATGTATCTTTTCCAGTTTTAAAAGGATCACATTGTTTAAATGGATAATTTTTGTGAAATATATTTAATGGATTGAGATCAATCAAATTTATGTGCATGTTAGTGGAATTAGTCATCATAGATTGACTTCTTATAGGTACAAGTAAAAATACATACATGCATTGTATATTTTAGTTATATATCCATAACATTTTCCTAATATTTATATCAGATAAATTTATGTGTCAATAGACATTATTTTTTATCCAGACACCCTCTTACAGTTTTTAAATATAAAATTTTTATACCTTTTCCATTTTATGAGTGATAAATACTTCTTCGATCACACAAAATACATATCCAAAGAGTAGATACCTGCACATGAGCCTCAGCCCAGTTGGTGTGGTATCCTTAAGTTACTCCACAAGACCGAGGTTCAAAACCAGGTGAGGCATATTTCTGGTACTGTAGCAGTTTTGTAGCAATACTATACACTATATGGTATTGTAGTAGAACTGCAGAATGTACAAGTACTGTAGCACAACTGTACACTGTGCAGGTACTGTAGTAGGCATTGTAGCAGTTACTGTAGTAGGTACTGTTTGGTACTGTAGCAGCTGGAACAATTCATCTTGGGCCACCGGTTTGGGCTTGGAGTCCTTAAGGCTTTCAGGCCACCTAGGATTTAAGGTCAGTAGGGATTTTTGGCCACCATTAAGACCTTTGGGCCACTTCAAGGCCTTTGAGCCACATGCAGTTTCCCCAGACACACTACAAAAAGAAGCATCACCAGAAGAGGATTCAGAGCAGAAGCACTCGCCACAGTAGAGCCAATGGATTTTTCATAATTTGAGGGTATGTCAATGACATTGGTACTAGCCTGTGTTTGAATGAGAAGCTAATCTAGATGACCATGCGAAGGTGGAGAGCTACTATCATGATGTAGATGCTTGGAAGGGGTAGTTCCTTGTAGATAGTCTGGTTGAATTTCCGATGACCTTCGGGTCATGTAACCTCCTGATCCTATAGGCCATGTAATATCTTAGCCTATGGGCCTTTTAAGGGTTCCCCCTCATCCCTTTAAAGGGGGGGGGGGTATCCAAAATCATTAAAAATTAAGGCCTTCGGGACATTCAGGCAATGATCAGAGACTCGAATTTTTCTCGAGGTTCCCTTTTCAGGATTTTAACCTAGTGAGAATTGTGTCTCTTTAAATATTCTATTTAATGGTTTTATAAACCAGAACATTATTTCATTTTAAGATCTTTTATAACATACCTTACAATATTTCAGATTAAATTATTCTTGTTTATAACATATATTGCTATATTTGGGGACTTCTATCTCAGACAATATTTTTTATAGTTTAGGGTCTGCTATCTCAGACCTTTTAGTGCTAGTTGTTTAATGATTTCTTGCTCAGAACATCTATTTTTATAGTTTTCGGTATTCCTTCTCATACCATAGGTTGTTGTAATTTAAGAACATCTCTCTCAGAACTATTATTGGTAGTGAAGTATGGGTATTCATGAAGGGTTTGAGGAACCCCTACACATAAGAAGGAGTGTTCATGAAGGGTTATTACACCTTGAACTCTTAATTGATAATCTAAACAATTAATGTTTATAGAGGGTTATATCACCCCACGTTCTTGAATAGATCATGATTGATGAATTCTCATGGTTGGTTGGGTCATCCTAAATCCTCATTGATATTCATTTTTATGTTCCGTGAAATATTAAGGATATCATGTTAACATAGTTGGATAGAATATGGTTTGTGTATGTTATATCTTTTATGTTTGAGCTGATGAATTTGGAATGGGGAAGACATGTCAAGGATGACCCCAAATAACCCAAAGGTGCTGATTTTCACTATGGTGTGTTCAAGGCTCATGAGGATTGGAAGTAATTTCCTATACGGAAGAGAAATAACTAGTAGGTGAGTTAGATGCCCCTATGCATGAACCCATAGAGATTACATTCATGGTAAAGAAAAGGTGTCGCCAATATTTTCCAAGGGCCATGAAATATTTGTGAGGATTCAATCATCTAAAGGTTGATGCTGGAAGCGTGAAAATAGAAATCCAAAAATAGTTATGCCACCCTAGGGAAGTTTATTTTCTATTATGGACAGTCATTCCCTAATTCTTGTGATTTTAAGTCATGTAGAGTGATCCATAAAAAGGATCAAGAAGCTAATATCACATTATATATTTGAGAATGGGAATAATACATGGTGAAATAAAATTATAAAGGTAAAATATTCTTGAACAGTCTTGTTATAGATACGGTATAGAATATCTGATTTAACAATGGGTGGAAACAGGTGGGTACATGTCAACCTATTGTAATAGTATAAGTCCATATTCAACATGTATAGAAAAATAAATCATTTATTTTGAGGATGGATGTTTGAGACCAAACATATTCTAGGAATAAGCTCTTTGGAATGGTTAAATTCTCCAAAAAATACATTCATGAACCTTTTGGATTATCTAATACCTATTACCATTTTTTCTATTTGGATGAACCCTGAAAAAGGGATCCCAAGGTCCATGTTGATCCATGATAAGGATACCAACTCAAGGATTTATGTGAGTTAGCTCAAATTATAGAGAATTGAAGGTCTTTTGTGGAAATCATAATATTCATGAAGGGTTGGATCACCCAAAAAGTTGTGTATCCTCCTAGTGAACATGTTATCATAGCTATGATATGTTAAGAATAATTACCCAAATTTTTTTCTAGGATTGGGAGTGTAGTGAGAACAGATCAAATTTTACTAGGGACAGAAATTGGGCTTTAAGAGCTTTATGCATTTTTTATTTTGGATATAACTTTTTTCTAAAATGTAGAGATAATTTTTTTAGAAAGAAGATACATTAATGTTTCTTAGAAAATCGTTTTGGGGTTTTTCATCCCAAAAAGTTATTTTTCTCTATATATATTAGTTTAGGGTATTTTTTTGGATTGTTAAAGGATAAAGTTTATGGTTATATAAAATTAAACAATGTGAATGAAATTTATGGTCATGAAGGATGTGGAACTAGTATGAGTGGAATATTACACAATATTCTAAATAGGAATACTAGGATAAAGATTACTCTAACATAATTTTGAGCGGGATGTGAAATTTTTGTATATCATGTCTCAATTTTCATAGGTCATGAGTAATGGTATGATGAAATAATGTAAAAAAATACCATGAATAACTCTAAGGTGATAGGATTCACAACAATTATGTTAGGGATCACATGAATTATAATCCCTTTTTCATGTTAATGACACATATTGTTGATTAATGGGAGATCATATAATGGAAACAAGGGTATACAAGAATAGATAAACAAATGAGACCCTTGAATAAAAGTTTCAATTTTTAAAGGCCATGGTAGGAATGTGGAAACCCGTGGCAGTCAATATATGAAGTGTGTTTTTTGGTTTAAGGGGATTTAATGATGATGGAAGCACCATGTACTCAGTTTGAACATGGTCAGTCTCTTGTGGTCCTTTGATAAGTATTGAATATGGGTTAGGGTCAATATATTTTAACATTGTGTAGTGAGAAAATATTTATGGTGTAGTTTAATGTAATGAAATAATGAAATTTCTATGTGGTTTAATGTCATGCGGCAGGGACATATGAACCGACATGAAATCGTGAAAGATATAAGTGTGGCTACATTAGACTCGTTAAGGGAATTTAAATGTGGGAGGAACCTTTTCTCTATGAACTTGATTATTGGAAGGTATCCATGTGATGAAGCTCTTCAAACACAGGTTTATCTCATGTGTAATAATGTTTTATCTTGATTTGAATAATTCTTAGTCAGAATGAGACTGTATGAATATGACCAATTTAAATAGAGGTGTAAGATATATTTATTTTCAATGTTCCCTTGGCTTCCCAATACACATTTTAAGAAAATTAATCATGCCTTAATAATATTCATTAAAGAAATTTCGTTACCATGATTTGACTCATATGTAGGGGAGATGCGAATTTATTTTTCTTCCTTCAATGAGTCTAGAAATCAAGGTCTGCTAAGCGGACCTCTACATAGATCTAGCTCATACATAAAGATTGTTAATTTTCATATTTTATTTTTTTATTGTGGTGAAAAATACTTCCCTAAAAAATATTCAAGGATATGATGGACGACATGAAGAAGTTTTTGGTATTGTAGGGTAGAAATTATGTTAATTAGTTTAATGAAATTCAACCAGTAGATTGTCATATAGTTTTATTTCATAAAACTTGGATGTGTGAATGTATTTTAACATCATATTACTAGGATATTGGTGTGTATTTTAACATCATGTAACTAGGACGTATCATCAAAAGGAATAACTAACTAATGGAAATTGGATCTTTATAGAATTCCCATACCCCAAAATGGAAGGTTATAAGGATAATATGTATTAATTTTTCTTTTAAAGTGCACACCATGGACAAATGTGTAACATCAAGTGTATCTAATTCTACAAGAATAGTTTGGTTATAGAAGGTGTGAATCATTCCCAAAAATATATGATTTAACTTGTGTTGGAAACTAATGGGTATAAGTCGACCATTGATAATGATAGAATCCCATATTCTATGTGGTCTAGAAAATAAATCTTGGATTTAAGGGGGGAATCTTCTCTTAGACATTTAATCCTCTAGTAACATGCTCTTTGGAAGGGTATAAATAATATAGTGAGTCCTAATAGGGTCATTTTGTATTATACATTTTGTTTTACCAATTTTCGAAAATGAATAACTAACAAAAAGGGATCAAAAGGTCCTTGGGGTTCCAAGAGAAGGATACCAACTTGAGGAATCAGATATTACAACTCAAGTATTAAAATATATGATGTAGATTCATATATAATAAAAAATTCAAGAAGGGTTCAATCACCCTCAATTCTATTCTAGTGTTTATTGAACACATCATGTGGAAAAAGTATAAAAATGTGATTCTTGAGTACACAATAAAAATATGGGATGATCTATTCAATGTGAATAACTCTTGTCGTGTAGTTTAACATCACATGAATATAATGTGGTTGTGTTGTTTAAAGTCATTTGAACTGGATGTGGTTCCATTCCTAATAAATATCTTAGTTTTTTTTATCAGAGTGGACTTATGGGTTCCCTATGCTCACATTATCCATGATCGGTATTATAAACATGGATAATTGGGAAGTCAATTTAGCTGAGCGAGAGTATGTGATATGGAATATGTATAGGTGTTAATTTTTTTTGGATTATGACCTCTACATAAATCAATCTCTCTGGAGGGAAATAGTTAGGAGTGGTGAAAACCCATGGTTGGTCCTGAAATAGAGGATACAATCCTCACTAAATATACTAATATTGTTGTATTCAGGCCAAACATATTTCACAATTAGTTCTCTACAATTGTTCATCCCATATGTGGGAGGGGTGCATTTTTATCATTCTATATATATTAGATGAAATAATTTTTGGAGATTCCAACACCACTGTATATTCTTTAGTTATAAAAATCAACCCATGAATAGTTCCATGTTGGAAAACACTTTATAAAAGTATGAATCAAATGAATCATTAGGTTTTATTATGTTTATGTTGTGGCCTAAACTTGTTTTTGAGATCTGGGTGTCAGTACATATCCTATGTTGGAAAGAATAAATCCACATATATTTCTTGAATGGAAAACACTCTACACAGGTCTAACCCATACATATAAGGGGTAATAGTTTTTTGTATGTTCTGTCTAGACCCATGATTGGTTATCAAATAGTCACTACATATCTTATGATGGATGTAATCGAGTAAAAAGTAGTTCTTGAATGAAACACTTTCTACTTGGGTCTTAAACATATGAAAAGAGGTCATTTTATACATTTATGATGTCTCAGGAACTATTAATTGAGATCTAGGAGTCACTATATATCCATTTATGAAAGGTATCAGGATATAGATAGTTCTTCAGTGGAAAACTCTCTACATAATTCTAATCCTTAAATGGAAGTAGGAATTTGATTCCATTTATGTCATGGGTTGACCTAGTAATGGAGATACATGTGTCAATATGTATCCTATGATGACACAAATATAGCCACATGTAGTTATTGAGTGGATTTTTTGTGATAGGTCATCATCAGGGGTAATTTTCCTCTCAAGTAAATACATGATAAATGCATAGTTTTTTTCATGCTATAGATGTTAACCATTCATCTTGACATCACTTATTTAATAAATTTGGTATACCTTTTATAGTCTTTCATTCAAGACTATGATAAACTTGATTTGAACTAATATGTATTGATAATGTTTAGAAGACATTACCAAAAATCCTAACCCCATGTGTGTTATTCTCAACCTGATAAACAAGGAATGAAAAAGGTTTCTTTTAGAGTTTAGGGGTAATTAACAAAAATTATATGGAATATTTTATCATGTGGTGGATTGAATGAGATATAAGATCTAAGAACCACTATGTATATTGTAGATATGGGAATCAATTCACATGATTTTATTGAATGGAATAATCAATATATAGGTGTGACCCATATGTAGAGGGGGGAAATTTGTATTTTTATATTGTGTATGGACATGAGATTTTAGATTTGGGAAACAATACATATCAAGAGACAGTAGAAATCAATAAAAATGCCATTCTTGAGTGCATAGATTTACTATGTGGATCTCAGTTACATAGAGTGATGAGATTGCTTTATTTTTTTTAGATATCTACCTCATGTACAGTGACCCATCCACCTCCATGAATATTAACATCATGTGCTATGGATAAAATATGTTTTTTAGATTAATGTATTTCTTCCAAGAATTAGGAGGATGTGTAGTTAAAATTCATGATGCCATTACATCTTCTATGTAGTCTAACACCATATAGTAAGAATGTAAAATTCTAAGTAATTTAAAATAATAATTTTTGAACTTCTTTCATGATGTTTAATGTCATATAGAATGGACATTTGACGATGTGTAGTTTAATGTCCTCTATTAGGACTTTGGATATTGTGTAGTTTATGTGTTGCTACTAGGACATCTTTAATGTTGTTTAGAATCATGTGTTATTGATATAAAAAACATTGAAATTTAAATTATTACAACTAGGACTCATTCTAGATAGATTTTAATCAAGATAAAATAATTTAAAATGGTATAACATTTGAATTATTTCTTCCAGGACTTATTCCATGATATTTAACATCATGCAGTAAGGATGTAAAACGCAATGCAGTTTAATATCTTGCTACTAGGAATTATTTTGTGTAGCATAATGTCAAACATTAAGGATGGGAAACACTATTTAATTTATTTTCTTTATTTTAGAACATCTTCCATGTAGCTTATAATCATGTGATGAGGATATAAGATATCGAATGGTAGCTATGAAAAGTAAGTTTTGAGAAAAATTTCATTGGTGTTGGGGGTATGTGTTGCACATCCATTTGTGGCCGATTCATAAGCTCAAGTAGAATAGGAATTATTGTTGAAATTAGGATATTATTTTTTTGGTTCAAGAATTGGAGGTTTCTTTCCTAGAATAATTATGGTTCTAAGACCCAATACCAGTTTTCCTCGAAGAAAATAGAATATATGAACTTTTTTATTAAAGTCTCATGCAATCCTATTCTGACGAACTTTATGGATGTGCAGTGTACATGAACATTTCTCATCATTAAATTATATCACATCCATCCTATTTTAGGATTGATCATTAAATGATATTTTTTCATTGATATACATTTATTGAAAGGGGAACTATAATTCAATGGTAAACACTACCTCTGTTCTATAAACCATAAAATATGGTATCGCTTGTGTAGACATCCACATAGTGGTACAGTTAGCCTATAAAGCATGAAGAAGCATGTCCATCTAGGATTTTTTATCCATGTAAAAAAATTTTAGTAGTATATTTGAAAGAGTCACATATAAGACCCCTATTTTTCTATTTTACACTACATAATAGGTGGATAAATGGTTGCATTCAATGTTTTAATCTTGGTATAGTTTATTTAATTTTGTAGAATACATGTTTTTGTTGCTTTCCATCAATATCGTTCAAGGGACTTCAAATCAAGTGATGATATTATATTTAATACAGGTAATGATATTCTTCATCTTGAATTCTGTGAGGGATATTACCTAAGCCCATTTAGAAAAGAAGTTTGCTGAAATAAGGATATACATAAAATGATTAGTTCTGACTGGGGATATGTCCTTATGATGTGTATTCCTCATAAAGAAAATAGACAGATATATTAAGTAATATGTAGAAACTATGGTTGTTTATGGATGATGTTTTAATGAATTTTGAATGAATGAAATTTTCTGTATAATTCTACATAATCTTATATGATTATTTTTAGTAGTAACAAATCCTCTTATTTTTTGGGATTCTCTCATCCAGGAATGATGAGTGTCAAAATATCCTACATGGAATTCTTACATTATAGTGAAAATCTCCCCATAAATAGGGCATCTAAGGATGATTCCATTGGAAACATGTTTATAGAGGGATGGTTTCTCATTTGACCCATCTTGAAGGGTAAAGTTCACTACTTCGGATTGAGTTTATTCCCATTCAGATTAATGTATTTAGACGGTCCATTTTTGATTTACTGCACTATGGGATCCATCCATCCATTGATGTATATAATTTTATCAAGTTATGGTGTATTGTTGAAAATATTGATTTCATCTATGTCACATGCGACAATTGATGATACAATCCTTTGGAGTGTGATATAGAAAAAAACATCGTCCAAATAAGAATTATCTTGGACTGTAGCTATGTTATCTAGTGTGTTGACTTGATCATTTTTTGATAGAGGTACATGATGATACATTATTTTAAAAGGATGTTATATCGTATGTCGTATGAAATAACTGATTATATGGGTCAATTGTTTATTCCTTATGCAATATTTTCTATTTAATTTTTGATCACTAGCTCTGAATCCCCTTTGATGTATATGTAGTCTATATGTAGATAAAGGAAATTTTTTAAGCTAGCATTGATGGTTTGGTTCCATTCTCATTATCAATCCGTCATTCATAAGGGGATAAGTAATAGGGAAAATTCCTTTGTCTGGAGAAACAAATACAAGACCTAGACCCATTTGATTGAGTATAAGAGTTTCCATCCTCTTTAAAATATGACTTAAGGTGGCACCATAGAAATACATATGCCATCTTTATTGATTATTATAGGCATAATAAAAATATTTATTTGGAATTTTGGGGTCCACTAGTGTGATTTTAGGGTTGATATGCACTACAAAGAAAATCATCTAGGTCTTACCCTTTCACTCCCTTATGTGACATGAACTGGATGTCATATTTTTGTAGAATAACCACATATGAGGCCAAACACATGGTCAATATAGGGAATCCAAGGATATACTGGAGAGGGTCAATATTATATAATAGGTTTACCACATGATGAGACAATTAATGTATCATATTTTACACATCAAATATGAGTGTGAGATAGTTATTTTTTATATCAGAATATTGGGTATTAATACATAACGTCATTCAAATGTGGTAGCAGATGGTATTTTCATTCCCCGAATCATTTTTCTATGTGATAATATCCCTGAGAGTTCATTCCATGGAGGACCCAAATAATATAAGCAACCTTTCTTCTATCAGTGTCATCATGACCGGTGGGTTTTATTAGAACTATTTGTGATTCTCAAAATCTTCTTAGCATTCCTTATCCCATCTATATGAAACTCCCGTCTTAATTAACATGGTAATGGGGAGATATTTTCTGGCCATGATAGTAATGAAAAAACTAATATATGTGAAGTTCCATAGGATCCCCATAGTTCATTGAGATTTGGAGGAGGTGAAATTTATTGGATTACAAAATAATTTTATACATGAAACTCATTTCTATTGTGGTGTACCACATAACCATGAAATTCACATGAAATTACCCATAAATATAGCTTCAATGGATTAATCTTCAAACTAGGAAAACACAACTTGATAAAGATTTTTTGAATACCCAAGAGGTAATAACATCACTATCGATAATCTTCCACTAGGTCAGTGAAATAGTATTATGTTATTCATACCTATAAGGGCTTAAATATGTGAGTCATGGAACATTCATAAGTATCTTCGATGTTATTTAATCCAAAGAATATTAAATATTAGAAAATATACATTGATGTGCTTTTAAGGTGGTGGAATCTTCGTCTTTAGGGGCCCATGTTTATTTAATTTCATACAATATATCCATCCCTAAATAAAATGGCTTGAGTGATCGTAGTTTCATCGATTAAAATTGTAATGATCGGTAATGGGAAATCATCCTTCGAACTATGTCTATTATGGTCTCTAAAATTGATGAAAACCCTAATATGTCGATTACTTTTCTTGATCGGGATGATTTTGGTGATTTATTTTGGGTACTACATTTCTTTCAAAAATGTTATATTAGATTAATTTTTATAACTTTGAATCTTAATTATTATCATGAGAGGGGTGAATCCTCATATCTACTTTATTGAAAACTCGTTAGTTAGTGGGAATGCATAGTATATGTGGATCCACAAATGGATTAACCTGGTAAATATGAGATTATTCTAAGTGAACAGTTTTTTATCTTTCTTTAGAAATAATATATATATATATATATATATATCTTATTCTCCTCTAGAGGAATGGAAATAATAATCAACATAGGATTTATGTCTTCTTCTATTCCAAGATTCACCTGGCTGAGCTCATCAATTTCTTTGAAGATTCATTCCTCAAATGTGGGAGGGGAATTCTGTAGGTCATTTTCTTCTTCTAGCATCCTTTAGTTTGTGGAGTAATTTTCTAACATGGTCGGTAATCTAAGGGAATCTCTTTCACCTTCGATGTAAGAGAGTCCATGGGAAGAGACATTGTCACCCTAAACTACCAAAGTCCTTATATAGAGATTTAATAGTTTCTATTTTTTATACAAAATCTATGGGTAGGAGGATTCTAAACATATATGATTAAGTCTCATTCCTCAGTCAGGCTTATGGGTAGCACATAATCATGGTATAAAATATTGTAGGTATTTATAGGGTGTTCCCCAATACATTAGGTGATATAATCTCCATATAGTCATCCACCATGGGTTTTTTACCTTCGTTTGGAAATATACCATAGAATATATTTCCATATGAGACTTGAAGGGAGAAAAATCTACATGTAGTATGCTGAGCTTCCAATCGATGAGGTATTTCAACCATTGATGAAATGTTGAATGCGTCGCTATATAGCTATGCGGACATGTTTTTACAAACTGGATATTATGTGGTATGTCTTATTTGATATCCAAAAATTATGCATTATATAATAGATCCCCATACTAATCTTTGAACATATTATTCCTAGTAGGAATTTTCTTACTTTTATTATACCCACAAATGGTTATTTTTGTAAGAGATACATCTACCTTTAAATATCACAAACATCAGAGGGTACAAATCGAGATGATGTTGATCCAAAATCCATTTTCAATTAGAACCCATTGGATATAGAAATTTTCATGTAAACATGAAAAAATTTGGGTATGATATTTCCCATGATAAATATTTTCTGATCCTATTATTTGAATTTGATAGTGACATGGATTTCTAATAGAATAGTTTTCACTCGATAAACCTTCGATGTATTGATTTATGTCTCAGACTCCTATAGAATTTGGAGGACTTTGATGAGGTACACTCTATGTTCTTTGAAATTATGGAGAGAATCTAGGATTGATATTTTGGTTGTTAAAAATGCCAACTATTTCAAAATTTCATACTTTTAATCTAGAGATATATACTACTTGAGGTGGCGGTGTGACATATTATGTGGATTATGAGATGTTGTTTTTAGGTGGATGGGTCAGGAGGTTGAGAAAATGTTTAGGAAGAATATTATATATGTAGTTAAGGTCACAATGGATATCCCCTTTTCCTTGGAAGAATAGACAATCATACATTCTCAATTCAATCTTGTAAAATGACTGGACATGATTGATCGTTAGAGGGATCTAATGAATCTCCATTCTTATGTTGGGATTTATGGAGTTCTCATCTATGGGTATCAACATTATATATGGATTCCATAGTTTTGTGATCAAAATATTGAGTTCAAACACACCCACTCCATCCCTTGTTTCCTTGACTTCTGCATCCTCAGCCTATGGATCCCCCATTAGGTTTTGGGAACTCATACTTAGAGGAATATTATTCATTTCAAAAGAGATATTTTAAGTGAACTATGATAAAAAAAATTATCTCTTCCTCGGATGACATTTTCATTCGGTGGGGTGGTTCCCCTTATTCATATGTTCGAGGAAACAAGATTGTGACATTCATATCTTGTGTGGGAGTTGGATGCGACTCTTTCTTTTGTTTCTTTTTCTGTGTCTAGCGATTTCATTTTCCACCAACTATTGTTGTCAATGCCACCTCCCAAGGTGAAATGATATTTTTTATTTTCTACTATATGTTCTTATGGAATAATGAGATTGATCCATTGTCTTTCAGGTTATCTAATTATTATACTTTTGTGCACACCAAGCTAGATTTTATTTCTAGTCACCGTTTTCCTCATGTGAAGCGATGAGAAAACATGTCACTTGTTCCAATGAATTCTACATCATTTCCTATCTAGATTCATCCATGATTTGGAGAATTTATTTTATGAAAATGATGTCCTTGATGATGTTAACCAACCTCCTATGGAAAGGGAAGTATTAAAGATGATTAGTGATGTTGGCATTATTGGGTTTCTTTGGATATACTAGAATATGTTGGTTATTTTTTATTGATAAAAGAAGATAATTGGGGACCTAATCATTTCAAATGGATTACAATTTAATCATCCATTCCTCATATCATGGAAGACCATAATCTTCATTTCTTTCTAATTGAGGGTAATTTTTCTACTTCTTCTTATCATCCCCCAAATCTGGATGATTCAAGGCCTCCCTAAGTACTTGAACATGAACTACTACTACTATGAGGGTCAATGTAGAAGTTTTTACCTATCTAATATTTTTCACTATGTTGGATTCATAGGATGAGATTTATCTCATGTTACCTAATTGGAATCATCGAGACATTATTTCTTTTTTATGTACTCATGGAACTGACCTAGGTACTTCCTTAGGATCCATGGTTTTTTAGATCATCTCAATTATTTTCAGTATAGAGTTCCATTAATTTATCTTATAAGATATAGATGCCGAGTCAATGTGTTAAACCATTTCATCTAGAAATGAAATTAGAAAACCTATTAGTTTTAATTTTTTTCATTTTTTCAGGTTAATTTTTTTCCCAATGTGGTGATGAACTAATAAGGGAATTGAAGAAAAAATTATTTCTATCCCATAATAAATCTTACTGGAAGTCTATTATACCAAACGAAGGCCGGCCGCAACATTTTTATTCAAAACACCACAACTCGATCACCTCTTATTCATCTCGAGGGCCTTTCATCGAGATGCATTGGGACATGAAGTCTGTGATATATTTTTCTAGATCTCCTAAGCTCTAAATGTTTGAGAAGGTAGGATTGACAAAGCTGGGTGTAGAAAAAGTGTCATCCATCTATTTAGGATATGGATTCATTTATATATTCAAGGTTATGTGCTTCCCTTCTATGGCTTCCATTCAAGTAGCTAGGGATTTAATGGAATTGATATGTTCTAGAGGTATCACTATTTGGACCACCTCCCCCCCTTCTATAGGGTATAGGAATGGATTTATTATGTTGCCCAATTTTTATATCCCAATAATTATCAATCTGTAATTGGAATAAATGATCTCTCTAATAGGGAAAGACTCACTCACTATAATAATGGAATATCACAGTCAACCTCAACTTCCACATTTACATATACCAGTTTTCATGTTCCAGAGTCAAACAAACACCAATATTCCACTATTTTAAGAGGTCTCATATTCTCTTGATATGTTGGAGGAGGGATATTCATCTGTTTCTAATGATTATATATAGTGGTAATTTCCCCCTCAGTAGTTACTCATTGTTTTGTATGATATTGTATACCTCATTCTTATATTGTTCCATCCATTCTTCAGAGTCGGGGATTTCAGCACCTCTTGGTGGTGAGTGGGATTTATCCACACATTTCCCTTTATCATTGGTGGGGTTAATCTAAAGAGAATAGAATAACGTTTTTGGAGGTGTCTTGTTATGGGTCCTTCTTCAATTCCATATACATGAAACGTCAGTTGGTGTATCCAAATCTCTCTCATATTAAGGTATGACTTCTACATTTCATCCTAATGAATTTTTATCTTGGTCCACATAATTTATTTTGTTTATGGTTATGAAATTCACTGAGGTGTATCGTTCAATGGTAATCATCCCATTACTCTCAACCCAATTGGGTGATATTGCACTAGTTTCTCCTTTATTGAGGGTTGCATCAGGTTCATTTATTGAAGACCAAGTAATATTGAACCAGTTTGAATTATGATTCTTATGAGGTTTTATTGACATAACCATACATTAATTCTATCACCTTCTATGAATAGTGACCTTATGATACTTTCTAATTGTTCTTACTGAATGGGAACTAAAAAGAAAATGTGGGTCTCTCAATGAGAGGAGTAGATGGGATATCAGTTATCAATATTTACATCCCAAACTAGAGAATACTGATTCTTTATGCGGAGATGATGATGATGTAAATTCCCCCATCCTTATAGGTGGGGGACAATTTTAGTCTTCTATTAGAACATGTTGATCGTATTTTTCATGTATTTGATGATTATAATCACAAAACTAATTTATTATAAGAGGGAAATTAAAATATAAATTCCCCAAATCCTATAGGATGGGGTTGATCTAATACCTCCATTGATTTCTCTAGGACCATATTGGGGTGTGATGAACCTAATGAGTACAATTTAGTTTGAAATTACCCCAACCTTACTGGATGGTGTTGATCTGAAACTGCTAGCTATATTTCTTGTATCCTCTTAGGGTTTGATTATTAGGTGGGTGTAGGTTGTGGTAAAAACTATTCATAAAAATGTGCTAGTATCACTCTTAGAAAGTTGTTATAGTAGATTCTATTGTAATTATTTTGATTTGGAACAATTTTTCTTGAATATGAGTTGGGTTAAATGGACATCTATGAAAAGAGAAATTATATATTTGAAGCTTTCTGGTAGTCCACAAATTTGGCTTCCATGTCAAAAATGCATTCTCTATGTTTTTAGGGGGCTAACATAATTGTATTTTGAAAACCGTCACCCACTATTCGTGGAACATTTGTGCCTTTAAAGCATGGAAATCTCATTGTATCCACCAAGAAGATCATGTGTTACCCAGTCCCATAATTTCTTCTATGGATATGACAATACATTATGCTATATCTTGGGTGTTTTTTGGTTTTTTGTATGAGGTGATATGAAACTCCACATACATTCCCCATCATTGGATATTAATATATTAAGAGGCCTTGAAGATCAGTTTCTAAAGAGTTGTGGTGCAATGGTAGCAAGCGTTTCGTATATTTTCAATATACTTTTAGGGTCTCGAGTCCTGGGTCACATAGATAGTATCATTGTCTATTTGAAAATAGAGGATGTCTATGATCTGATGGTGTCCCTAAAATCCTACACAGGGGAGGTGTCTAGCCTTCAACCTCTTATGAGTCACCCAAATGTTTTATAATAGGTAATATATGAAATCCTTCCCTATCTCATATATGATCTCACAGTTGGATGTGGGAATGGGACAAGACATCATTGAGATGTTGTTTTTTTCTATCTCTACCTCTCTATATATCCATGTAATTCTCTTTTTAATCAAATTTATATTCCTTTAACAAGTTAGATAAAAAGGATTCTTTTAGAGGTTTTTTCCTAACTATAATGAAGTGATATTGATAGTTTATGGGGGAAATATATACGGTTAACCCTAGGGTCTCAAGAAACACTCTATATGAAGGTGTTTGATTTTTTAGAACCTCTCTATATGATGGTTTCCAGGAAGGGGTTTGATTTTCTTTGACAAGAGTGACATCACCTTTGCGAGGTTTAATATAGTAGTTGTTAGGATTATAGTCCTATGATCCATATATAAACTAATATGAGGAGGAATATCGAGGTAATGATAAACTTCTACTTCGGTTGGGGAGCCAAATGACCCTTAAGTTGTTGATGATGTAATGGCCCGAACCTAGTTTCCAAAATTCGGTGCATTATTACATAACATTGACATGATCACAATAAAGATAAAATCATGAAATATCGATTAGTTTAATAGCCTTAGAATTAATATATACATTCATAAAGTTTACATTACATCATTTAGTAAAAAACTACAAAAATATCGTGTCCCCTTTGAATACAATTATCCCTTAGATTATCCATCCTGGTTAGTCATAATATACTTGTTCACATCCTGGGAAAAATAAAATATAGAAAGGGGTGAGCTCAGATGCTCAGTATGGATAACAATATAGTGGAAACTTTCTTAAATAAGCATAAACATTTAAGTCAATGTATAAATAAAAAAAAGTCTTTTAAGCTTGAACTTCAGCATAATATGGCAAAGATAAAATGAAATAATTCCATTTACTTATCCACATGGATATTCCACTAATCGAATAATCACATTCAATATCAATAACCACATTCAGAATAAGGGAATACATAATGCCAAACTATCATAACCAGATAGTAAAGGGCTTGTACCAAGACTACAAAAAAGATTTTCTCAAGGCCTTGGGCCAAGACACTTACTTGTCTCATGATACCTATTGATGCATCGAGGATATATAGCGGGCTCCACCAGTCACTTACTAAGTCTAATGCATTCCTCATATGACTAGGTTTAAACATAACATAAACATTCGTATTAAAACTAGCATACAAAATTTCAATACTTTCTTCATAAACCATGAATGGTTTAAAAAATAACACATCCACAGTCAAACATATCACAAAACTTTCAATACAATATGAAAGTTTTGTATCATAATAAATCAATTTTAGATAAACTTAAAATCCATCCAAGGATGTTGACATAGATGAAATCAAAACTATTTGAGAGAAATATCTCTTTTTTTAAATCATTTAAAAGTCACATAATTATATAAGAATACATTTAATTTGAAAATATTCTTATAAGAATGTAAGAGATGCTCCGATGATTTTTTAATGGTGGAAAATAGCCTCACCCATCGTATAAGTTAAAAAATACATTCTTACCTTAATTCTGTCAAAAAGGCTAAAAAGGACCTTGTTTGGAAAACGACGGAAAGATTCATTTATAAAAATCTTATAAAAAGTAAAACAAAGGTATAAATGACTTTAACCCATATTATATAAAATAGTAATAATTTTTTTCAATACATTTTTAATATACATGGATGTTGATGATAAAGAGGTCCCAGTAGATAATTACATACAAACAACCTCAGATAAAGAAGAGATTGTGAAATTAACCCTTAACTTGTTCTTTTCTTTAGTCGATGGTATGTTAAAATACTGTATAATATTGAAAACATTGTTATTTAATTATACACAAATCATATACATCAATAAAAATCATATATGATCTTCTAATATTGCTTTGTTAATAATATTTTAGTATTATTGTCGTTTCAGGTGTTAACTTACTCGTTTTGTTTTATATGATTTGTTACATAAGATATGTTTGTTACGGATAGGTTGTATCTTATTCATATTCATAATGATATCAATTACTTAAACATTATTTTAAAATCATCAAATGAAATTTAGTCTTGAATGGATACGATGGGGAATGAATCTCATCGCATTCGTGGAGACAGTAGTCCGTACGTACGCACGAGCGACAAAATCCTTCTTTTGATATTAAAATAGTATATAATTGAATGTTATATCATATATAAAGAATAATTATAATGTTATATTTATTATCTACATCAGTTATAATCATTATTATACCCATCCAAATGATGAAATGTTTGAATAACAAACTACGCCACGACGTGGAGACGATAAGTCGTACGTACGCACGTATGGTGACATGTCATTCAAAGGATGGATATAATATTGAATATGGTTGTACCATATTTATAATAACATCAAATTATATACAATATACTGGAGTAATTATTTTAGAATGTTAATAACAAATAAAGAGGAAGTGGAAGAAGAAAGGAACTTGAAAAAGGGTGGTGAAAACCTTACCTCTTCTCAGGGTTCTTCTTTTTAAATTGATCAAAAGTGCTACTTAGGTTGTATTTATGATCAAAATAAGGCCTCTAGGAGGAATTGAGGGACGTTTAGAGGGTATTTGAAAAGATTTTGGCTGAGCCAAAAGGCTTTTAAGGTATGAATGTTAGAGAAGGGGGGGGGGGTTCCCTTTTATAAGAGGTGTGAGGGGATCCTTAGAAAAAACATAAAATATTATTTTATAATAAATTCATATTCGGTTTATAATTTCTTCAAAGTTACTTATTTCAAGGATAAGGTTGGTATGGGTATAAATCCTTTCAACCAATATATTTTAGATAGGTTTGGGTCACTAAATTAACCTTATCATTTATATTTAACTATTAGTTAAATAGTTTGACATTTACCATGTCTCTATGTATTTTTATATTATATGGTTAATAATCATACTATATACATCCAAGAGAGCCCCAAGTGGTCCATTAATGATACAACTATCATTATATAAGTCCTCTGGCCGAACCGTAGATTTTTAGGAATAGAATATCAATTAATAATATAATATTTGTTTTAAAAACTCTTTTATGTCAATTTTGAAACTATTTGGTATTTTGTTTTTTCTAAATTCTTAACAGAATTATTACTTCAAAAGAAATTTCATCTAACAAACTCTAATATGAAATATTAAGCTTTTAAATTAGTGTAATTTATAAAAATTCTCAAATTTCATTTATTTTGATATTTATAATATCAATTATTTTAATATTTCAATAATTAGGTAATTACAGAGTCACCATTGTGTCATAAATAAATTAAATTATTTAATGTTTAAAAATTATAAATAAAATAAAATTATGTAGGAAATCATTTTATCTTTCTAATGAATTTTTATAATCTAATTTATCATAAGAATAACTTTATATTTAAATTGTTATATTTATTAAACTTTGATTTTAACTCTTTTAACTCTTCTTTGAATTAAATAATAATAAATATCCAAATATAATCCATGTGGACAAAAAAGTTTCATATTTTATTCCTAAGGTTGTAATTGGTCATATTATACTTAGGAAATAGAATTAGGACATGTGTTAGGGTAATAATAATATAATTTTTACCCATAATTACCCTATTTACATTTAACCGTGGAAAATAAAAGTAAAAAGATACTATTCACCAAAAATTATTTTTATCTTATTAAAAAACATTTTACTCTTTGATATAAACCGTGTCTCTTGGAATTTTGAAATTACACTCACAGAAGCCGTAAAATTATGTTTTATGTGAAATTGTAAATTCTCCTATGAGGTGGGTAAAACACGGTGAAAATTTCAATTAAATATATATATATATATATATAATTATTCTAAACTAAATTAAATTAATTACATTGAACTTATATAGGTATTTTGTATCTATTTTGACATTAATTCAATTTAAATAAAATAAAAAATTATTTAAATAAAAATTTAGTTTTAAACTATAACTCGGTGTTTTTTCACTGTTCATCAAAATTTGAATGTTTTCAAAAAAATACAAAAAATTCACCCAAAGATAATTTTGATATTCTGAATCCAAAAATGAAGCCCATTTTTAAAGATAATATTTATAAGATCTCAAAAGGTGGGTATTACTATTCATAACTGCTAGTTTGATTGGTTGTGGTGTGTGTTAGAACTCGAAGTTGCGTACAACACACGCTACTGTATTATTCAAAGAGAAGTGTACCGTTGAAGCTTGGGGTGTTATAGATGATATGTGTCAAACAACCTCAAGTAAACTAGAATTTAAAAGAAAACGGATATAAGCTTCATGTTACATCATTGATGGAATACAAAAAACGATCATCTGGGGTTTATTAGGAATGTGATCCTACTATATCAAAATTGGTAGAATATATAGGCAATTGTTTAGTTCTATGGGAATTTGATCCTATTTTTTAGAATAAGTTGGAGTATGATAGTGAGATACTATATTATTGTAGAAATATGAGTTTTCCAATGTGTGGTTTCCAGAATATTGCATTCAATCCTAAAAAAACCAAATATATGAGCCTAGTTCAAACATGAATTCCCTATCAAAATATGCCTTCATACCTTTGGAAAGGTAGAAGTGATATGATCCATCTCTTGTAATGTATATGATGGATTTTGGAGATATTTTTTAATAGAAGAAGTAGGGATATGATCTTGGATTCCACAAGTTGATAGCATATGATGAGTAGCTTCATTGGAAGGGATATGCACATGATATGAGGTTATTTCCATATTATCCTAGAAAACATTACTGGAAAGATGTTACGAGTCTAGTCATATGTCTTTGGAGTATGAAATTTGTTTTTTTTATAGGAATATATTTCTTCCCCATGCCATATTCCAACCAACATGGTGATCCCTATTAGAAATGAGGATATGAGCCCGATCGTGTGCCATTGGAATATTTCGCTAGTGTTTTCTGATAGGAATGTGTGTCTATCCTAAGGCATGTGTCAAACTAAGTTGGTGAGCACTAGTTGGAATAAGAATATGATCCCGGTCCTGTTCCTTGTCCTTTACTAGAGTACACAGATAATCCTCATGGATGGTAGTAAGAATATTTTCTTTCTCTGATGTATCCACTTATTCATAATGATTATAGTAATGTGCTTCTACAGATATTAGGATAGAAATATCTGACTATACCTTTATCTATAGCATTTCTAAAATATGTCAATAAAGATATTTCTATATTTATATAATGTATTGGAACATTAGAAATATTTTTGATGGAATATAGACATTTACATTCTAATTATTCAATATATACTAGAAGAGGTCTTCAATTGAATTAGTGATATAATCCCACTCATGTGATTTTTATTGCAAAATAATATGCTGATGGGGTTCAAGAATGGGGGAAGGTATATGTGCCCCCACCATGCTTACTATAAGAGTATGCATGAAGACTTGATGTGAGTGAGAATGTATATAAGCCAATACATGCATTACCACCAAAATATGATGGGGGGATTCATCAATGAATGTGGGGGATATGGGACCTTATTAGATCTCAAATTTTTCTCGAGGAATATAACATTTTGTTTTTTGTTTTTTTTCATTTATTTTTTCTTAATAAAATTTCATAATGAGGTTTCTAAGGAAATTAGGGTGTTCAGATTTTGTTTTAATCCCAATGCCCTGAATTTTGGAGGTAACAAATAGGGTATATTATTAGATGAAACTGTGTTTCTTGGTTGGAATAGTTAGAAAAATCAATGTGGAGTGATCCTGTATATTTTTATGATTCCCAAGCTGTGATAAAATAATAAAATTGAGCTTCAAATCCATTCATGGGTATGTCTTATCATGAACATGGGTGGCACATGGATTTTTTAATCGTGCACTACAAGAATTTCAAGTGGTGTCTTGGGATAGATTTAGATGCATGTTTGGTCTATGTTTTTGCCAACTGTGTGGCTAAATTGTGAGAATCTAAAATTTTGGGATCGAAAAACCATTTTTCACTCCACTGTTTTAGTGTGTCTAACCCTCTTTCTCATTTTTGTTACAAGAAAAATAAAAATTCTTTTATTTATGTTGAGATCTCATCCAAGACTAAAGATAGGATTTGAAGTTATTCTTCCATCCATGAACCCATTATAATGCTTTCTATCTCATTGGATATCCACTAGTAATATCTTCATTCCTATAGTTCCATTCATCATTTTTATTCCTGTTGAAAAAGATATTTTTTCGTGAGCTCATATTCCCTATTTTCAGTGAATTGGTATTTTTTGTTGTTTTCTTCTAATCTGGACAAAACCAATGACTGATACAAGATAATTCTTCCTCTATAGAAATACGTTATGTGGTCTAGTAACTATCCCTCAAGTATTGTTTCTCTATTTTATAAGTCATGATTCCATCTTCTATATATCCCATGATTTACCTTAACAATAAACACAAACCTTGTTTAATTTGTTATTATTGATACAAATGATCTAGTTTCCCCTTTTTCTTGTTTGGTTAGGTCCATATAGACTATTCATATCCCTTAATGTGTGCCTATAGAATTTCTATTTCATTTATATACATGTATGTGACCAAACCATCTTCTATATGGTTTTGGATTGACTCTTAAATGTAATGACCATGATGAATTAAATAGTAAGTGAGTTGTCTGGCCACGTCCTGTGTTTTTATATAAACAATGCTTATTACCTTATTAAATTTGAATATTAATAATTTATAAAAACTATTTTACTCCTATGAATTGTGATACTCGAGAATGGAATCCCATATACTTGTGATTGTCAGGAATGATGTCCCTCATACTTGTGATACTTTGGAATGGAGCCCCTTATACTTGTGATACTCATGTACAGAGTCCCTTACACATGTGATACTTGGGAATGGAATCCCTTACACCTATAATAATCGACCATGAAATCCGTTATGCTTGTGATACTCCGGAATGTAATCCCTTACACCTATGATACTTGAGAATGGTGAAACATATGACTTATCATTCTCATCCATGGAATCCCCAACATCTTTATGAGACACTAAGGACATTCCATGGACACCTGAGTTAAGCCTTTGGTCCTGGTTAACACCACGTATGTAAATACATTTCTATATAATTAATTATGCATATAGAACATATATATACATACATGAATAAACACTTACGAATATATGTTCATGGTTTCATCTAATTAGTTGTTTTCCTAGAACGGGTGGAAGTAGTTAGTGTCACGTTGCAGTCCATCAATTACCAGATCCAACCCTTTATAGTTTATTTTATTTCTTTTCCATTATTATATCTGCACACATCTCATATTATATTCACTGGAGGAATACTCATATAAACTGTTGGGGGTTTCTGATTTAGTATATCTCAGTACCTATAAGTCCCACTATTTTGTGCCAATACAGACTTCATGGATTATGTTTGGATAGGGGGAACCAACAGTTTTTGATTATTTATTTCATCATAACATCGGATCAGGAAAAATATGACCGAGCTATGAATGGTGAGGCTATCTGGATATAGCCCCTTTTGGTCTTTTTGGTTAATTTGGAACACCAATATGTTTATGTATCTGCTACCATTATTGAAAATTATTTCTTTTTAGAGGCATAACATTACATCACATTGTATATGGAAATATATATTACAATTGATGGATTTTAATTATTATTATTTGTATATTTTACTTCTTTTATTATAGATTTCATTTATCATGTTTTTTAAATTTTGATATTTATTACACAACTGTGATAATATGATTATGAGGGTATAGTATCCCCACATTACCACCTTGAAATCCCACTATTAGTGGATAACAACTAGTATAGTGGGATGTGCTCTTGAGGCCACGTGATCGACCATGTTAGGTTACTTATGAGTGAACCGAGACCGGGATGTTATAAATTTGTATTGGACAATTTTTTTATTTTTATTACACTTTTGTGATGGTAGAAAGGTTAATATGATATATCAGTTTTTGGTAATGATATTGTTCCTAGGAGTAGCTAACCCACATATGGGAGAAAATACAAATTTCTTGGAATGGGATTTTTTGTCATGGATATGACTGTTATAGTTGTTTTGATTTCACTATTCGGTGAAAACCATGATATGTGATGGATATAATTATCATCAAGGATTCCATTTTACACTTATTAAATGCAATAATTAAGTGTTGTCTCATGCATCATTAAAGTAATTTATAGATTAACATGTAATGAATTATGTCACGCTATATAGGTGAATCCCATTTCTTGAAATGACTATTATTTTTATGAGCAATTTCACCCTTTTTTTATTTAAATAGAATTGTGAATAAGTATTTTGGAGGGGAATGAGATACAAAATTGGTTACCAAAAGATTCTTCAATAACCAAATTTTTTTTGTATATATTGATGATGACACCTTGAGTGGTCAATTATTTCATGTTGATTCATGGACAGTTTGTCACTTGGGGTGGAATGTGTTTATTGTTAGAAATAACTAGACACCATATATTATTTTATAAAGTGTATGAGACTTTATATATTGAAAGTGGTGATCTATATATTTCATCCATTAAAATGTTTCTATATAAAAAAATAATAATTTAAATTTAAAATGTAAAATCAAACAATCACTATTAAATGGATATTTTAATTGAAACATAATGGGTGTTTCCTATATAACTTGTAATTAACACTCTATTTACTGGGGATCCTCACTTATAACAGAGAACATGACCCTAAACTGACCATATTACTAGGTATTAGGTATTGTATCTTGTAATCCTTGTGATTTTTACATCACCAAAACCCAAATTAAAGAGTAGGTAGAGGGGTTGTATATTTATATTGAAAGAATTTCTACCAGTTCTATTATTATGCATGTGGATTATACCACTATTAAAATAAAATATGAGGTATGTTCATAAAATCTGTGTATCTATGACACCATGATATCCTCTATTCATGAAGTAGGCGAGTAGTGATGAATATGCTATTGAGGTGGTGGACCCCAGGAAACTAGAGTTACGTACAGTAACACCACATGTGTCACATGCTCTTATACTTGAAATGGGTGTAATGCCCATTTTCATGAGGGTTTTATATTACTTATGTAGACTATTTATGGATATTTGAGGCTTTCCATTACTTTAGAAGATATGATATAATAATTCCAGTTGTAGCATCAACCCACGATATTGAGGGATGTTATCACTCAGGCTACAGATTCAATGTTGGAGTCCATATTGACTGTCTTTGATAATTTTGACACATCTTTTGAAAGGAGATTTAATCCATCGACATATATTATTCAATATTATACCATGAGATGGTGGAATGTTATCACACAAGAAAATTTTCATCAGGGTATAACATGGGCTGGTTTTCAGACTATCTTGTTGGGCTATTTTCTTCCTTGTATACAAATAGTGAATCTATCTAGAGATTTTATGCATATAAAACAAGGTACATGGTCTATAATGGACTATTATTCTTGGTTCATATAGCTCTATCTATTTTCACTAACCCACTCTAGTTATACATTGGTGATAGTGTGACATGGTAAGGATATGCTCGTATACACTGTCCAATATCAACCAAAATGACATTCAGTTGAGCACCTTTTCAAAAATATTAAAACTACCCCTCATCATTGATAAAAACCTAATGGAATCTAAAGGTGGGGGCCATGAAATTTTAGAACCAAGATAGGGAATTGGTATGACTAAATGATGAAAACTTCAATTAGAGACTGTATGTTGGAGAAGTGATACTCAGAAGACACCCACTAATAGTTACATTGTTTTTCACTAGACAAGGATGTTAGGGTATAAGAGGTCCCAGTGTCCTAGCGACTACATTGAGTGCTGAGGCCATGGTATGTTAGAGAATTATAAATGTTTTTGTAGGAACATCCCATCTGGGCCAAGTGGGAGAGTATCCATATTATCTCTGACTTCGGGAGGAATATTAGTAGCTCTGAATTAGGTAGGAAGTTAGTCTACCACTGGAAATATCGGTAGTGGAGTTGTACTTGGCTATGGTTATTAATATTTATATACATAGGATGTACATATTAAAGTCACATAGGGTAGTTATTTTATAGTAAAAGGATGTAGACGATACTGATTTTATAGAGTGCATCCCATACTCGAAGATCAAGTTTCCAAACAACATACAATATGTGGTATTATTCTAGTAGACTTGAATATTGATTATTCCATATTAGATATGGGTTCATCAAATTATTTTTTCTATCTAGATACTTTATAAATCCTTGGGATTGATATTATATATCTCTTTGGTGTGATGAAACTTGATAATACATTGGGTTTCCGACCGAAGAGAGTGTTCCAGTGTAAGGAATTCCCCCTTTTTGTAGGAAACTATCATTTCCTATTGTACTTATTTTTCCTTCATATTAAATAATTTTAGGTCATTATAAAAATAGAATATATGGTCCCCTATCATGATTATGTGGATGTATATCATGAAAGGGTTTCTTTTACATCACTAGATGGAGATATTTATCTTCATAAGGGTGAATGGAATTCCAGGGTAGGTAGGAATGAACCTGAGCATCATGGAATTGGTGGACTGATAGACCATATTGGTGGTCTTTTCTAGAGGATCATGGAATGCATCAGACGAATTTTCCTCCAACTATAGATCATATTAGGGATGTATTCCCGAATCATTTTTCTGGTTTAAATCCTCATTAAGAGATGGATTACTCTGTTAATTGAGGTCAAAGAGCTCCACTGGTGTCCATTACTCCTCAAAGGGTTACTACTACTTAGTTTCAGGGGCTCAAGGGAAGAATATAGGATTTGAAAGATAATAGTTTCATTTGACTCAACACTTCACCATGGGGTTCAGAGGTCCTTTTATCAAAAAATGTGGATGGTACCCTTAAAATATTCTTATATTACCATTAGTTGAATCTAGTTATGATCAATAATATATATTTTATTTTCTTATATAGATGAACTCTTTGACTTGTTATGAGGAGTGGGGATTTTATCAAATATTAATTTGATGTCACAGTGTCACATGGTGTATATTTTTACAAATTAAATACCTTTTACTGAGTTATATATAATATATGGTCAATATGAGTATTTTTTTATTATTCAGCCTCATGAATGTGCCTATAGTTTTCATGGATATGATTAGTCATGTTTTATATAAATATTATGTTTCTTTTCATGAATATTTAATAGACTATATATTATGGGATTATTATACTCGAAATGGACTTGAAAAATATCTTGAGAACATTCTAAATAAACTAAGTGAGAACCATATATATTCTAAGATAACTAAATTACACATTTGGATTGATATAGTACACCTCATGGGACATTTATGATAGAGGCCATAGTGTTTTTTATCTATAGATGGAGAGTGAAGTAGTTACATAGAAGAGACCCAAAAACATCTTTTATATATGAAGTTTCTTGGGACTAGATTGAAATTACATGTTCTTTATTCAGTAATTGTCATACCTTATAGTACCTCTGATGTATTTGACTAAAAATGGTGTGAAGTTTAAATTTTTAGAAGCTTGTATGACATTCTCTCTGCAGATGAAAGGGATATTGAATTTAGTGTTGATCATAATTCTTCCTAATCTAGGAAGAAGCTATAAAATCTATTGTGGCATATCTCGTATCAGGGTAGGAGTAGTTCTGATGTAGGATGATTGAGTTCTAGAATGCAACTGTTGTTAGTTGAGACCACAAGGGTTGAATTACCCAACACATGATCTAGATTTGTTGGTAGTGGTTCACACCTTGCATTGTTGGAGGCATTACCAACTGGTAGAGTGTTTTGTGGGGTTTAAAGGCCAAAAAACCCTTTGGTATATTTTCACAGGGCATGAACTAGACCTTAGGTAGGGAAGGTGAGTTAAATACCTTCAATATGTATTTTAGACATTGACTATATGCCTGAGAAATGAAATACTGAAGTAGATTATCTGAGCCGAAGGACTCTTACATAGGAGGGTTTAGAGGCTAGTTATAAAGACAAGTTCTGGCCTTATTTTTGTAAATGCACTTGGTGGTTCAGGAAAATCATAGACAATGCGTATTTATACCATTAATAGTGACCTTTCACTTATAGAGAGAGTGAATATGAGGAAGTTATTATATCTCGATGAATTTCCTCTAAAAAAATATTTTAGGTAATGACCCACCTATAGGGTTGGTTCATGGATGAGGATGAGATATTACACATCTGTGGATGCATCTAGGTTCCTAAAGACTTCTAGGAGGATTTTATGTGAGTGTATCATGCTTCTAAATTGGAAATTTCACCCTAGGATTACACAGATATGTCATGATCTACATGACCACTATTTATTCCTTGTTATGAAGAATGAGGTAATTGGTTTTTTGACTCAGTGTTCGACCTATCAGTAGGTGAAGGCAGAACAATAATGGAAAACATAGATTCTATAGCAATTTCACATCAATTGGTGAAATAGGGACAACGTCACAATGGATTTTATGACTGACTTACTGAGATCCCATCAAACCAGTGATGTAGTATGGGTGATCGTCAACAGGATCATGAAGGTCATTATCTTATTACTTATCAAAGATATCATCAGTGTGGATGAGATGGGGAGACTGTGTTTCTATAATATTGTGGGACTCTATATGGTTTATTATACAATCATTTATGATAGGTATTAAAATATCATATCGAGGTTCTGGAAGGGGATACCAAAATATTTGGGTACCCAGTTGCTTTTGGGAAGGTCCTTCCACTCTCAGACTGATGTTCAGTCAGAACAGATGATATAGGTACTATAAAAAATGCTCCTATCATGCATCCTTGGTTTATGTGGTTAGAAGAAGAAACATGTACCACATATTGAGTCCACCTATAATAAATTATTTAAGGATATAATAAATATATCTACCTTTGAGTCCTTACATGGTAGGCCATGAAGTTTACATTTGTGCTGGTTGGAGATTGGTGAGGCTTCCCTTCTTGGAAATCTTCTCAATCTAGATATATCTAAGTAGGTTCTGCTGATCGGTAAGTAAATGGATGTCTCTATGTCATGATATAATTCTTATGTTGGTAATTTCTATTTACCACTGAATATCGAGGATGAATATTGGGTATTCATATGAGTGTAAATTAGAATGCGGCATCAATAGTTTATATGAAAATGGAATCTTTCACCTCAGTTTGTTGGAATTTTTGATGTTGTGGAGAGGGTTGGTATGGTATCCTATTGGATATAGTTGCATCGAAGGTAACAGGTTGTGGAGGATTTATTCCCTGATTCATAGATTCTATTTTACTATCCAGCTACATATTATATCTTTTATCATAATAATGTTCAGTTAGAGGTAGATGCATCCTATGAGGATCATCCTATCCATATTATATACTTGAAAATGAATTCTATCACAGGAATGTCAATTCCTCTAGTATGGGTGCTATGATAGAAAGGTAGTGTATAGTACTAGACCTAGGAGTGAGAGGTCAACATATATTCTTAATGGACATAGTTATTCTCAAATAATGTTTTACCACCCTCAAAATGGAAACTTAGGGATGGGTTGCATTAAAGTGGGAATACTATAACATCCGTAATTTTCATCATGGTACGAAAATTATCAATATTAGTTTTTTATGTTTCTTTATTCTTAATGTATATTCCTAATGAATATTTAGAGGAAACAATGGTGAAAAAGGATTTTTATCAAACTTGGAGACCCATCTTATGGAGGAAATAACGAGACCATATGGTTAGTAGTAACCATTCCAACATGTCTAATGAATTATAATACATCATGTGGGGTGATACTATGCACTATAAAGGTTCACATGGCTTGAAAAAACCATGAGACTAGACCACACGGCCATTTAAGGATAAGGTAGTTGTTCAGATGGGCTACACATGGTTTTTCTAACTGTGCACTACAAGCTGTGTTGGGGGTCTCTTGAGGAATACTTGGGTGCAGGATTAGTGAACAATTTGACCAATAGTTTGGAAAACCATGAGTATCACAATATTTCTTTCTAGAATAAAATTTCCATTCTTTTTTAAAAGAGGATAAACCTCTTTTTTCCTTTTTGTAATGGACAACAACACTTTCCCCATAATGATTAGATATTCTCCAAACCTATATATAAGTGTTGAAGATTTTATTAAATATAGAATCTATTTACAACACTATAAGTGGAATTGGATAGAAAATATTGTTCTCTCATTTCTTTAGATCCATTTTTCAATCTTTTTTCTATCTATGGAGTCGTTTTGGTGTGATCTCAAATGCCTTATTCGTAATTCATTTGTCTATTTTTTCAATTTTCTTCTGATATGGACCACACCAATGGTCGACACTGGATTTCTATTTCTCTATGGAATAAGTTATTTGGTCTAGTAATTATCCATTAAGTATTATTTCATGATTTTATGCATCATCATGCCACATTGAAAATTACCCATGTGTTGCATTAAAAATACACATAACCCTAGTTTTATTTGTTTTTATTCGTAGAAATGATCTTATATATCCTAGTTCATTCTATGTTAGGTCCCCATTGAATATTTCCACCCATTGAGGTGTAACTATTGAATTTTCCATTGTATTATATATTATTATTTTAAAAAATAGTATTTTATATGGTTTCAGATTTAATCATAAATTTAATGACATGGATAAATTAAATAGTTTGTGATTTGTGTGACCATGCAACATGTTTTTTAATATAAAATGGTTAAACTCTTGTTAAATTAGAACATTAATAATTTATAAATGATATTTTAATACCAAAACATGTGATACTCAGGCTTGGATTTCCTTATTTGTTTGATACTATGTCATGGAATCCCTCTTACTTGTGATAGTCAAGCATGGAGTCCCATATAATTATGATAATCAGGCATGACATCCTATACACCTGTGATAATTAGGAAGGGAGTCCCATAAAACTATGATACATAGGAATGTAGTCAATTATAATTGTGATACAGATGCATGGGATCCCATTCACCTATGATAATTATACATGGATACCCTTTTGTCTTTTAATTCTTAGGCATGGAACCCCCTAATACATTATGGGAATTTAGTGACTTGACTAGGATTTTAGAGTTGTGCCTTGAGTCCCAAATGGTACTATGTATTTAAATATATGGCTATAAGTATCATTATGTATATAGTGAATATTTTTAAATATATTCATAAATTAATATATGAAAATTTTCACAGTGACACTTGTTGAAATGTTTTCCCAAAATGGGTCGATGTAGGTAGTTTCATCTGGGTGTCCTTTAGGAACTAGAGTTGAACCTTAAAAGTATAATTTAATACCTTACCATTATTATATAAAAACATTGTTCTTATTTTTTTCATTGGATGAATACTCATTTAAATAATTAATGTTGGCCTATGGATAATATCTAACACCCTGTTTGGGCCTCTATTCGGTACTTGTAAAGAATTCATGGATTTACATAGGGATAGGGGAAATCATTAGTTTGTGATGCTGGATTTTATTATAGCATGGGAGAAAGAAAAATAGGACTGAGATGTGGATTATGATTCTATATAGATATGTTTCCTTTTGGTCTTTTTTGGTTCATTATGTATACTGATATTTATGCATTTCAGCTTCTATGTTTTTCTATTCTTTCTATTTAGATACATGAAATTTCATTAAGTTTTATATAAAACTAAATATTTAAATTAATGGATTATTTATTATTATTACATGGTTGTTTTCCTTATACTGGTATAGATTTCATTTATAATTATTATGATATTATTGAGTTTATTACACCATTGTGATACTATGATTATGAGGGTATATTATTTCAAATATACCATATTAGACCCTCACTGGTAGTCGGTAGACTTTGGAGTATATGGATTCATTATTGAGGCCTTGCGACTGACTGTGTTCGGTTACTTATTAGGGTACTAGGTTCGGGACACTACAACCCAATCCCATTTATCCAAATATTTTTGTTCCAAGTGATACTTATTTGGTACATGTTAATGAGTGTCCAGGATGTCAATTTATTTGTTGGTTCTCTCACCATGATAGTAAGTGGCACTAGTGGGATAAGGATGTCGAGGAAGGCTAATAAGAGACCTCCTCAAAAAAACCCAAACTATAATGGATTTTTATTTGACTCCTTGTACCACCTTCCTAAGATATCATCGGTCTCAATTTCCACACTATGGGGATAATATTTCGAAGAGATTAGTTGTGGTGATATGTGACACAAGTTTCATTGCAAATTTCCCCAAATGAGATGTAATTTTCATCTTCATCATATATAGACCTATAAAACCCTGAAAACTAATGTAATAATCTTGTGTTCGAAAGCATGTATGAAAAATGACATAAAGTGTGTAAGGTAATATAATATCTGTATACTTTATGATATATTTACTATTTAAAAAATATTCTATATATTTATATGCATGAAACACTGGGTTAACATGGAATGAACATGAAAATCCGTTACAATACGTTATATGTGAAAAAACAAACTTCCTATATAACTTGTGTTACACGCAAACATGACTTTATTTGATGGCATGCACTATACGCAATACCGAGTCTTACTAAGAAATAATATATTATTAAAACATAATTATTTATTATAAAACGAAATACACTAGATATTATGAATAGTAATATCCAACATATGAAAATATACAGTTTAGACAACTAAATTCTTTGTATCAAAAAATCAGAAATGAATATAAGAACGAATTGAATATTAAAAGGATATTTTTAGAGAAAACTATTTTAATGATCACAAATATGTTTTACAATAATAAGTAAAATTAATTACAATTAGTTATCTATATTAACAGAATAAATTTTTTATATATTCTTAATAATATTTTCTATATTCATCCACTAGTTTTGATAATTATAATATAATATCAAACCTAATATTTTACATAAAACCTATATTTTTATAAAGGCAGTTTTACTGACTTTTAATAGAGAACCCATTTTAAATATTAATTTTTATAGTATTATAAATTAAATATGATAAAATAAATGTTATATTTTAATGTATAAGGTAAAAAGTTTCTTATTATTGATATTTGAGATTTTTTAGTGAAAATTCATTTTTAGAGAATAAAGAAAAATAATTCATTTTAGTTAAAAACTAACTTTTCATTTAAATAATTATTAATGTTAAATTATATTATAAATTTATTTTGTCAAATTTAATCATTTATAAATTTATTAAGATAATTTAGTTCATTATAATAAATATAACTTTTATATTTAATATAAAAACATAGCAATCTTTTGAACATTTTCCTACTAAAACCAGTTAATCCGTCTGTTTGTGAGATTTGAATTAATCTTAATTTTTCCACATATATGGTTGGAATTTTTAAAATACAACATAAACTATTGTAATAAATATAATAATTTTTTTATAAGTTTAAATTAATTTTGAAAAATAATAATTAGTGAAAGTGATTAAAATTAATTATAGTGATGAATGTGTAATTAGGCTTAAAATGGACTAAATCCCTAACTTTAAAAAACCAAATGACCTATTTCCCTATCCAAACCAATTGGATGGACTTATTTTTTCTATTAACATTACATTCATGTATTTTGGGGGGTTTTTTATGACTTTTATTATGTAAGAACTTGTGCACAACTAGCTTCTTTTCAAGAATACCATGTGGGTCTTCTTCCTTCCCTCCAAAGCCCACCAAATCTACCCATTCCTCATACATCTTAAACCACGTAATTTAAAAAAGATCTGACAAAATAGTTTCATAACATTCATAATCTATACCTAGATTAATCCCTTTGAGAATTAATCATTCCAAAAAAGCCTTTTGGTTCAATCCAAAATAAGTTACCCGACTAAAAGGAAATGTCTTTTCTCAATCTCTCTGGTTTCATTTCCATTCTATGACCCCTAAACTCCCTTTATTAAATTATTGAATAACCAAAACCTTATATTAAATATACTAGGATTTTATTAGGTAGATATTTTCACCTACATATACACACACCAACATATAATGGGTAATGAACTCAATGGTTCTGTGTACGGCAAACTACTGCCTCACAAAACTCTGATTGGTCATTTTTTCCCAACCGCATCTCATGGGGGCAATTGTGATGGATAATATATCAATATATATTATATATGATATTTATTCAGTTTTAATATTTCTCTAATACTTTTATTACACATAACTTTTACACTTTCCATTTTACATTAATATTATAACATCGTTTGAAGAAGTGTGGACTACCACCCCCTCAAAGCATTGTGATTGGGTCACACTAAACATGGAACGTATAAAAGATGGTTTTAATTAAAAATATGATAAATAACATAAATATTTATGATATTAATTACATAATTAAATTTTTGGATCTATATATACATATATCATTTTCTTTATTACCCCTTCACACCTAAAATAGTGATAACGTTATTCGTGGACTTGTAGACTACCGCCTCCTCGACATGATGTGATTACATTTACAGAAAAATATAATACATATAAATATATGTGACTAAATAATGTTTTATTCATTACTTAACTATAATTATGGAATGATTTTAGTTACTTACCATCTTTCTACAATGGTCATTTAAAAATTAGAATGTTATTATTGCGTACGTATGATCGACCATATCCATGATTTTAACATATTCTCATTTTCATAACGATATTTAATGATGGATTTTAAAAGTATAATTGATGTCAATAAATTATAATTATTTCATTTTTATTATTCTGGAGAAGTTATATAATGAACTCTATGACCATATTTGACCAACAATAGTTGTTTAGACACAGTAACTGAATTTGATAAAAAACACATGATGTAAACTTCATTGTTCGAGTAATTTTATAAAAAATAATAATAAGTGAAATCAGAATAATTATAAACATGAAAAATTTTCAGAATCAAGTAGAAATTTAACATCAATTTATTATACATGAATTTAATGGATGTTCACCTGAAATGAAATGCAAGGTAAGTGATTATTGTCTCATTTTCATTACGTGAGGCATACTTAATAGTTGTACACCTAATTTCATATATATGGTGTACATAATACCATATTTATATATAATATCATGATTAATATTATATTCATGGTATTTAATTATTTTATTTAAGGATTTTTACCTTTCGGTTTTCCAACCAATTTTTACTACATTATTAAGGATTTCCATCTTAATTTTTACATCCGTGAGATAAATGTAATTTTGAACACTTTCTTTTTTGGTGTGGTGTACCTACTTCCTATTTTGATATATTATATCATAAATTAATTTTTCTTCATGTTATTTAATGATTCCATTTAATTTTATTATTTAACCAGGTTTATGATTAAAAAATATATCAAAGTGGTATGGGGTACTTTGGAATGTTTAAAGATTATTTTCCATAAGACTAATCCTCATGATAATTCAATGTAATTTCAATTATAGGAAATTATATAACCATTGATCAATAATAAATTAAATTATTCTTTGGTTATCGAGGACCATTTTCAATTTTTAGTAAAAATTTCCAGTCTTTAGTACTCAATATTTTTTAAATGTTTTTATGAAAACTCAACTTTATTTCTCTCTCTAGTCAGAGGACATGTTTTCTTTTAAAAACCATGTTATATTAAAATGTCTTGAAAATTTATTTTAAAATTACTTGGTAAAACTCTTTTTCCCTTTTTTTCTTTTACTAATCTATTATAATGAATCTTCTTGTCTCTTTCCAAACAAAAAATTTTATAACCTTTTTCTATACAAAAGGAATATTCCTTTTACCTTGTACAAAATATACAGATTTATCCACCGTCATTTCTTTGAATCCTCAACGTCAATGTTTTTAAATATGGATTTTAGATTAAAAAATTATTTTCAAAAGAAAAGGTTATTTTCTTAATTAATATTTTTAAAAGTTAATATTTTATTTAATAAATGAAAATAACTAACTATTTTAGATCACATATGATTTTTTATATTGATACCATCATTATTTTTCATCTGGATGGTATATTAATGATTTGTCCTAGGATTTCATTCAAATTCAATTCCGTGATTTATTTTTTAGTATGATTGAAATATTCAATCCCTCATGAAAATTAAACATTGAATTTCCACTAAATTATTATTTTTATTTATCATGGATACTATATTTTCCTAAACCGCATACCATTTTACATATGGTTTTCATTTTTACATTTATTTGATTATTTGGAGGAATATTTATAATACTATATACTTTATTCAATAAAGATATTTTATAAGGATCATTATTTATATGATATATGAGAAATGCTTTGGACATGCAATACACGAGTTTGGGACCAGTGAATGAAATCCCCTCGATACATCGATAGTCTCTTGTGATGAATTAGTTTTGGAAATTAGAATGGTTAAAATATCTTTTGAAAGTAAATGTATCATTTTACTAAGAAACAAGACAATTTATAGATAGGTATTGAATTTATTTATAATTTAGTTATTATTTATCCTTGATATTTTACGTTGACATATCTATGGATACATTTCATATTCATTCATCTAGATAGCATGTGTTTCAATTTCATACCTTTACATATTTATTTTTCCTTATCTAGTTATTTAAATAGAATGTGTGTTTAGTAATTACCTTTTCAAATTTCATACATTCATACATTATGTTTAGTGATTTCATGGAATTTGGGTTCGGTTATTTACCTTTCCAAATTGATTATTCTCATTTATTCATTATCGTTTCTACTATATATTTTCCCTTACTGAGAATTTGGTCTCACCCATATTATGTTTATTTCATCAATAATCCAAGAAGATTACTATATAAGAAATTAAGAAACAAACTAGATGGATTATAGTTATCATGAAGCTGTTTATTTGTTTTGAGTAAATAAAATATGTTGTAATTAGTATATTAATTTTTAACAAAATATTCATTTATGTATCTAGTTTACTGAGATAACTAAATAAATCGTTCCTTAGGGAGTTGTTCCCTAGTAATTACGCCAATGTATTGTGTAGAAGACACTGTCTCTGGGCTATCGGGGGATGGGTCATTAAATTTGGTATTAGAGAATGTTTAGTAGAAAACATGAGAACTTGATATAGGAAAAATTAGGATAATGATCATAACCCTAAGATACAATTTGACTATAAGTATAGTTGAAACCCCTAGATTTTTTTGAATGTAGAGATTATGTGGCTATTTCTAGAAATACATCTGTGTCTGGATACTACCAGTAGATGTGGTTCAACAAGAGATGTACCTAGGAGTAACAACTCTGAAAAGATGTTCCAGGTATGACTTAGAGTATACTAGTACACAACAACGAGCCTTACTACTGACATAGTTTGACACTAATTTGGGGATATGCTTCAGATAATTCACATTTTCATTATAAGTTATTATGATAAATTTGAATTAATTTTGATAATTAATAAACTAGGTTAATCCTAAGGTATTTTAGATTTTAATATAAGGTGTAATGATTTCGAAATCTTGGAAATCATATTATAAAAAACCCTAGGCCAAGGAAGGTCTTATGTAGAAATAAAATGGATGAGGTATTTATTTATAGAGGTTTTATTGAAAACATTAGTTAGAATGATATTTATAGATTAACATAATTTCAAGGATGTCCATTATATTAATATTTTGAAGTTATATTAATATGGTTTTAAGAAAAGGAAAACTTATTAGCTGGGTGAAAACCAATCAAATCTGCAAGTCCCTGGGTCTTGAACCCATGAATTATTGATGATAAGGGTTTCAATCCAACCACTGATCTATGCAATGTCATTGTTAATTTTCATTGTTTATAGTTAAAAAATTTTAAAATTAATTTTTAATAATAAACCAATAGTGACACATTTGAGGATTATAATTTAATCTATTCAACATATTTATTTTCGGAGATATTTAAAGACAAATAGTAATACTTTTCACTATTATTTAGGCTTTGGAAACCTATAAATTTTACTTTTAGTGCTTTAAGAACAAATAAAAATAGTTTATGTTGGTAATTAATTTTTTTGGAGTAAAGGGGTGAATTATAATTTGGTTGAATCACAACGAAAATCTAGGATTGTTCAAAATATAATGAAACCAATCAAGTAAGAATATTTAATTATATTATTGTTGAGTAAAATTATTACCAATCATTATGAAAATGAATTATAAATAAAAATGTTTTACTAATATGTAAATTTCCAATAAATCAATGGATTTTTAAATCATAAAAGATTTATGGCATCAAGTCTCAAAACTTTCAAATGATCATTCACTTGTTTGTGATTGATGACCGTAGTCAATCCATATAAATATTTTCATTTTCCCCCAGAAAAATATCTCTACTTTTTACTGATGTTTTCATACTATGAGAATTAGATGCATGGTATTCCATGTGACCATTGTACTTTCGATTCACTTTTTTATAGAAGAATATATATGAACCATTATCACAATATGGTATTTCAAACATAGGATGTATCAAACAATATATCACCATTATCGATTTTAATATGAAAGGATGAAATTTAAATACGGTGGGTAGAATATGAATCCTGAAAAAACTAACATAATAATCTAGTGTTTGATGACGTGTATAACATGTGATAGAAAGCACACAAGGTAATATAATATTTGTATACATTATGATTATTTACTATTTTAAACATATTCTATATATATCAATGACCGTAACACCGGGTCAGTTTGTAATTCACAAGAAAATTGGATAACATACATCATACAAAATAATGACCTTCCTCTATAGAAAACCTTACATGAAAAAATGACCTTCTTTAATGGCTTGCAATATACGAACTAGAGATTCTTATAGAGAAACAATATATAATTAAAACATTATTATTTAATATAATAAGATATAGACTATCCATTATGAATAGTATAAAATAACTTATGAAAATACATGGTTTAGAAAACTAATTTTTGGTTATAAAAAAATTATAAATGAATACAAGAACCAATTGAATATTAAAATGATATTTGGATAGAAAACTATTTTTATACTCATGATCCTTTTTACCATAATAAATGAAAGTAATTACATTTAGTTAATTATTATAATGTAATATAAAATTTTTATATTCAATAAAATATTTATCATATTCATCAATTATATTTGGTAATAATAAGATAAGAGTAAACCCAATATGTCACATAAAACCTTATATTTTTATAAAGGTAATTTTACCATCTTTTATGGAAGAACCCATTTTAAATAATAATTTTGACATTATTATGGATTTAATTTGATAAAATAAAAATTATTATTTAATAAATAATATCAAAATTATCTTATTATGAATTTTTGGGATTTTTTCTGAGAAACGTCAATGTTTAGTAAATAGTAAAAAATACTATGTTTTCGTTAAAAATAGCATTTTCATTAAATGAATTATTGATGTTAAATTATATTAAAAATTATTATTTTAAAATTAAATCAATTATACATATATTAATATAATTTTTTTCATTACAATCAATATATCTTTTAAATTTAATATAAAAATATAAAAAACGTTTGAATATTTTTCTACTAAAACTAATTAATATGTATATTTGGGAGATTAGAATTAATCTTAATTTGGATGCTTTTGTGATTTAAAGTATGAAAATACAACCTAAACCATGTAATAAATATAATATTTTTTTTCTAATATTATCAACTGAATTTTTTTGACAAAAATGATTATGGAAAGTGATTAAAATTTATTATAGTGATTATGGTGTAATTAGGCATAAAAATTGACTAAAACCCTATGTTTAAGACCCCAATGACATGTAAACTTGTACAACACCCATTTTATGAACATATATCGGTCACTAACCATCCATTGATAGGATTTGGTCGTTTATATGACTTTAATTTGGTAATAACATGTGCACATCTAACTTCTTTTCAAGAATACCAAGTGTGTAATTTTCTTTTCTAATATAAGGCCACAACCTATAACCATTCATCACACCACTAAAACCTATTTTGGTCTACCATGATCATACCAAATAGTCTCCCAAAAACCTTAAAATATTCCTATATTCATCTTTTTTGGCAGTATCCCTTCCGAAAAAAACCTTTAGATTCAAACGAAATGAAGTTGCCCAATAAAAAGGTAATGTCATTTCTCAATCTGTCTAGTTTCATTACTATTATTCAACACCTAAAACCTCCTAATTATATTATTTTATTACAAAACTAGTATAATAAATATAATAATTTGTTTTAATTTATATTTTTATACGTACACATACAAACACCACCATCTAATGGGTAACGAATAAAATGATTCTGTGTACAACGAACTACTTCCTCACGAAACAATGATTGTTCATTTCTTCCATACCACTTATCATTATGGCCATTATGATGGAAAATATATTTATATATGTTATATGTGATATTTATTGTGTCTTTATATTTCTTTAATACTTTTTTACACCTACCTTTAATACTTTACATTTTAGGATAATATAATAAAATCATTTGAGGAAGTGTGGACTACCACTCCCTCAAAGCGTTGTGATTAATTCACCCAAAACATGGAATTTATAAATAGAAGGTTCTAATTAAAAATACGAGACATAAAAATAATCTATTTGATATTCATGAAATAATTAAATTTATGGACATATATATATATATATATATCATTTTCTAAATTAATCATTCAAACACATAAAATGTGATAACGTTATTCATGGATGCGTGGTCTACCGCCTCCTGGACATGATGTGATTCGTTATACACCACATAATTATATATATAAGTATATGTGATTAAATAATTTTATAATTATTATATAATTATCATTATGAATATATTTCAGTTAATTGAAATCGTTACACAATGATCATTTAAAAATTTGAATGTTACTCATGTGTACGTAAGACCTAGTAGGACCATGATTTTAACATTTTATCATTTTCAATACCATATTTAATGAATGATTTTAAAATTATAATTTATGTAAAAATATGATAATTATGTCATGGTTATTATTCTATATATGTTATATAATTAACCTTATGACCATAGTTGAACAACAATAGTTGTTTTGACACACAAACTGAAGTTGGTAAAAAAACCCATGTAAACTTAATTGTTTGATTAGTTTTAAACAACATGATAATAAGTGAAATAAAAGTATTTATAAACATGAAAGAGTTTATTAATAAAGTATAAAAATCACTTAAATTTATTATATATTAAGTGAAAGGACATTGACCTGAAACCAAACACTAGATAAGGGATTCTCGTCTCATTTTCATTACATGATTCATAATGAATTATTGTACACCTAATTTCTTATATATTGTGTACATACTTAAAAATTTACATATAATATCATTAATTATATTATATTCATGGTATTTAAGTATTTTATTGAAGGATTATTACATTTGGGATTTCCAATCAATTTGTTACTACATTAGTAAAGATTTCTATCTCACTTTTTACATCTGAAAGGAAAATGCCATTTTCACTACTTACTTATTTTGTGTGGTGTACCAAATTCCCATTTTGATATATTATATAATTAATTATTTTTCCCTTAATGGTATTTAATACATTAATTTAATATAATTTGTCCATGGGGATTATGATTTAGAAATGTTTCAAAGTGGTATGAGACACTTTGGAACGTTTAAAGATTATTTTCCTCGTGACTAATCCTAATGATATTTTAATGGAGTATTCATTCTAGAAATTTATATAATTAAATTTTCAATAATAAATTTAATTATTATTAGAATATACATGACCATTGTCATATATTTTTACCATTTTTTCAATATTTGGTACTCAATGTATTCCAAAAAGGTTTTTAATAAAAACCGACTTTATTTATCTCTTTAGTTGAAGAACATTTTTTCTTCTAAAAACCATGTTTTATTAAATTTTTTAAAAAATTATCTTAAAATGATTTTGTAAAAAAACTTTTATCATTTTTTATTTCACTAATCTCTTAGAGGTAATCTTCTTAATGTTTTCCAAATGATTAATTTTCCATCATATTTCCGTAGAAAAGGAATATTTTCATTACCTCATTCAACATATACAAATTTATCAGTCATCATTGCTTTGATGCCTCCTTCTAAATGTTTTTTAAAAGGGATTTTCAATTTACAAAATATTTTCAAAATCAAAGGATATTTTTTCCAGTAATATTTTTAAAATTTAAACATTTATTTCATCAATGACAACAACCCTCTATTTTACTTTACATGGAATTTCTTGTATTGATACCATCCTTATATTTCCTAAAGATTTTTTATTATTTATATGGTCAAGGATAGTATTCACATTCACTTACTTGATTTATTTTTTAGTATTATTGAAATATTCAATCTCTCATGGTAAATAAAAATTTAATTTCCCCTAAATTATCCATTTCATTTATCATGGATATTATTATTGTATAATCTTTATACCATTTTACATACAATGTCTACTTTGAAATTAATTTTATTTTTCGTGGAAATATTGATAAATATATATACTTTATTCAATATGGATATTTTCTAATTCTCATTATGTTTTTGATATATAAGGAATGCTTTTGACATGTAATACACGGTTTGGGGATCGATGAATAGAATCCCCTCGATTCAACGATAGTCTCATGTGATGAATTAGTGGTGAAAATTAGATTAGTTAAATTTTCCTTCAATGGTAATGGTTTAATGTGTATGGAAAAAAAGACATCCTATGAAAAATAACTTTTTTTATATATAATTTAGTTATTTTTTATCAATTAGATTTTACATTGATAAATATATGGATACTTTTTATTATCATTTATCTAGATGGAATGATTTTTAGATTCTTACTATCTTGTATTTATTTTTCCTTATCTAGTTATTTATATCGATTGGGTTTTTAGTAATTAAATTGAAAATATTTCATATGTTATTACATTCAGTTTATTGATTACATGGAATTTTTGTTAAATTATTTACCTTTCCATATTGACTATTCTCATTGATTCATTATTGCTTCCTCTGTATTTTTTCCTATACTAAGAATTTGAGCACACCCTTATTATGTTTCTTCCTCTAGGAATCCAGGAATATTAATATGAAACAAATGAAACAATTTAAAAAGATGTATTAGAGATATCCTAAAGATGTTTATTTTTTGGAGAAAAAAATCTATTTATTAATTTGGGTATCCATTTGTAATGAAATACTCATTTATGTATCTAGTTTTCCAATACTAAAAAACTGATTGGTCATGCAGGACATGATTCCTTGTAACCATGTCATTGTATTTATTAGCAGAAACTATCACTTGGTTATCTTGGGGTTGGTTCCTACAGAACATTAAATTAATCCTTGAGGGTTGGGATCATACGATGTCAGTGGTATTCACAATCTATGGTGTTCTCTACTGGAAGAAAAAGGTGTTTGGTGGATGATGTTATTCTACAACCCACAAGGGGTAATATTATATATAAGGTTCTAATGTATTAACTTGATGAATTCATGAACTCTGATCATGATTTTTATAAGAGTAGTTTCTGTATTCATAATGACTACAAGTAATAATGTCACTTATAAGTGCATTGTCACATGTGTGAAACATGTTCTATCATCCATGCATGGGTAACAGAATTGTGTTAATTTTTTTGTAGTTATTATATTCTGATAACATGAAATTATTATAATGTAAATGAAATTATATCACAAGAACATTTTTATTGAGGATTTCACATTGATCATACCATATTTTGTTTTTGTGGGAGGAAAACAAAAATTCAATGCATGGTCAACCCATCATTTTTATTATTTGATAGATTCAAATTGGGTTCATCGTATTGTTTTCATTGAAAGATGATGGATAATATCAATTGGATTAGAAGACATGATGTCTGATTCCTATAATGATTTATTTATTCTATCATTACATGATTTTATACCGAGGTCATCATTATTTTTTTCTTTCATGGAGATATGATTTCAGATGAGAGATTATGGCGGGTGTAGGTATGACATCATAATAATTCATATCAACTATACCATTTCCATCTCTCATAGAAAATCCTAATGGTTCCCACATACATATTTAGGTATAGACCAAACTTCCAATAGTATTCTATCATTTGGGGTTTCCAATCCAATGGTGGTTTGGATCTTACATTATTAAAGAGGATGGGAGGATGGGATCGTCACATATTGGGGGGGGGGGAAATTACTTATTTTGATACTCGATTATATATTTAAGATATATTCAATAATCTCTACAAAATCCCGATATAGGACTAGTTACCCTAGTAAAATGATCAAGTGCTTAATCCTTTTATGTGTAAAGGGGGTCTTATTAATGATACAGTCTATATGTATTCAAGGTTCTCCATATATTTCCAAATATTTTATAGAAATTAGTTGCTTTTTATATTTTGAATCCATAAAACCAGGAACAATAGATTTTACTTTTTTCCTCGTAGGTGATATGTTTTTTTAAGATGTGATTTAACCTTCATAAGGAATCTTACATATCCTATTTATAAAATGTATCAAAACCATGTAGTTTGGTTGGGTAAAAGTCATGTAGTTTAATGTCAGGATCAATGGAAATATATGTGGGCACTTAAGCACTTATTATGGTGCCCCATACTTAATATATAATCTTATTTATCCAACTTATTGAATTAATCAAATTCATCATCGTCCGATCTATTCTCAATAAAATAATGGGAAGTTATAGATAATTAATGCTCATGAGGTTTATTTCTCAAGGGTTTAAAAATATTGGAATTCATTTGGGACATACACAGTGGTGGAATCGATTTAATGGGGAAATCATATCATGTATCTAAAATGGGATTACCCAATAAGGTTTTTATGACTTGGGGAAATTCATCATGAGAGTGATAATATTGGTTCAAATCATTAAGCCCAAACGAGTCATGATTTGTGTGGGAAAAAAGGGGAAAAATTATCAAACTCATCATATATGGATTTGAGACATATATAGTCGGATATTCCTAGAGGAGTGATTGATATAGAGCTCAAGACTTAAGAAGAAATCACTTGTAACTTCCTTATAATAGGAATATGAGTCCTCGTAGTTTCAAATCATCTCAATAGTCTAATAGATTAGAATGAATGATAATCCCATAGAAGAGTTTGGGTCCCATGGGTTATAGTTTTTGAAATATTGAGGGACTTACACTAAGGTGGATTCCCAAATGGTTCTTCAGGTTTAATAAGGAATGTTACATATCCTATTTCGGAAGGAATAAGAGATTTCATAGATCAATTTTGTGTACGCCTGAGTGTGTCTTCTAGAAAAACTTATCATGTCTTGGGGTTTCTTCCTTACATGATTGAAATGTAGGAGGGTATATTACTGACATGGTTGACATGTTGTAGGTGTCTTTATGAAACGTCTTTCATGTTCCTGGGTGCTTCAAATCATTTTTCATGAAATGTTAGAGATTTTCCACATGATGTGGTTGAAAAGTCTATGGGATTTTCACATGATTCAGAAGTCATGTACGAGTGTATTTACATGGGACATGCAAAAATGTCCAAATGTGTCATGTGAATAAGGATTATGTGTGAACATTAAATCACATGATCCAGTCGACATGACATGAAGAATTCCTATGACTTAGAAAATATATATGGTGCCTTCATGTGAATAACATAGACATTAACATTGGTTTCCCATGATCAATGCTGACATGTAAAAAGTTTACCGCATGATTTGGCTTGAATGTTTATAGGACATCACATAACATAACCAATATGCATGGGTTTCTTTACATCACATCGATTACACATCTGAAGGACTTCACATGATCGACAAAAACATGCCTAGGGGTGTCACAAGATCTGTATTGACCCATGGAAGGGTCTTTATGTGTTTTATATAGGTTATGCAAAGTTCCTGACAACATCAAATAAATATTTACATATTCTTCTTCTCATAAATATCTAATATTTTTCATCCTTAATTACATATTTACCTCATCTTTTTTAGGAATTGATTCGTTGAGGTTTTGAGTGATGGAGTTGACATGTAGAAGATCATTAACATAATCTAGTTGGTACATTATAAATTCGTCATGTGATCAATAGGGTGACCATGAAAAGTGTATATACATTCCATATAATTCATTAAATTATTCCCATGGTTTTAAATTGAAGTGCCCAGATCAGTGAGAATCCCTGAGAGGGGGAGGGGGTGAATCAGTGATCCCTTAAAACTTTTTACTAATTGATTCTTATCAATTAAACCTCTATGGCTGGTTAAAGCCTCGATCCACTCTTCTTGTATCTCTCAACCTTTCCCGAATGATGCAGCAATGAAAAGGCACAGGACACAAGGATTTACAAGGTTCGGCACCAAAGGCCTACATCCTTGCCATGCTCTCCCAGCATGGATTCTCCATTATAACATGTTAAAATTACAATGGTCGATACAGAGTCCCACTGTATCTCACCTGAGTCCCACAGGAGGGTCTTTATACTGTGTCCCACAGTGTTACCAGAGTCCCACTGGCCTGCTCCAGAATCCCACTGAAGACTTCCTCCACCCTGAGTCTCACAGGGGTCTTCTCCTGGCTCCTCGAGTCACACGAGTAGCTCTTCTTCTTGTTCAGCTCTTCAAGTATCTTCAACAGCCTGGGATAAAGGCATCTGGCCTTGCTCTTCTCTTCTGATCACTTGTGGTTGATCAGGGCTTCTCGACTAGCTCAGGATTTATCTCCTTCTTCTAAGGATGACCTGGCTCCTCTCTCTTCAAGAATCTCCAACAGCCTCTGAAAAGGTCTGTTGGTCTTGCTCAGCATCTTCTGATCACTTCTGTTGATCAGGATCTTCTCAATCTACTGCAAACTCAGACAAACAATATCTTTCACTTCAGTCTGGCTCAGTCTCACATCACTTTAACTTCATGCACTGAGTGCATGTCAACTCTGTCTCTTCATGCAGTGATTGCATGGCCTTCTCAAAATATTCTTCAAGAACTTTCAGTCTTGGTCAACTCAAACGCACACTCACTGATTTGAACTTTGATTACGTGCGCATGTGCATGCATGCATGCATGCACTTTCCCTTTCCTCTTCTTGGTGCAGTAGACCTACAAAGGGTGTAGTCAATTATAGCACACACCTTCTTCACAATATTCACACACTTAATTCAATTTGTTTACACACTTAGAGTGTGTTCTACTTTAGTGTGGGTCACTCCTTATTTCTTCTAAGTGCATACACACTTCTTAGTGCACACACTTAGGTTCGGCCAACTTGTCTCCTTACACACACTTGTTTCATTTTGCACACACTTCAAACTTGGCCTATTCTCCTCTTCTTGTTGCACACACTCACTTTAGTGTTCTTTTAATTTGTTCTTCGAAGTGTGCACACACAAGGTCACAACCCTCGGCCTCTTCAAATGCACACACTTAAAGTGTGTTCCTCTTTGTTCGAATGCACAACCAAGACTATGGATTATTCAATTCTTACACACACACAAAGTGTGGTCTTCCACTTCACTTGGCACACACCACTTGGTGTTGTTCTTTGTGCACACACATGGCCTCAGGTTCTTCTTCTCCACTTGGCACACACACGAGGAAAGGCCTCGGCCTTCTTTGGCACACACACAAAGTGTGGTCTTCCACTTCACTTGGCACACAAGACACTAAGGCTCGGCCTTCTCTTTCTCACACCCGAACACCAACCCAAAGAAGTGCGCAAGTGGTGCAGCCCTCCTCTTCATTCCCACTATCGCGCAAGTCCTCAAGCACTTGAGTGCAAGGAGGCTCGGGTGCGCAAGTGCCACTGCCACAAGGGCGTGCAAGTGTGCACTGGCCGCGGGTCACGCAAGCCACAGGTGAAAAATACCGCGGGCGTGCAAGTGTGTCAAGGACACCTTGGCCGCGCTAGTGCAAACCGCGCAGGAGGCACGATGCACAGAGGGAGCGCACAACTTTGTGCTGCCCAACCTCCACTTCTTGTCGCGCAAAGGGGTTGCGCGCAAGGGACTCCAGCCACGCAAGGTACTTGCGTGGGGCTTCTACTTCGCGAGGCAGAGGCACACGTGGGACTCCAAGTTTTCAATAATTCACCAAGCTTCTTTGGAGCCTTGGGCTCTTCTTTTATAGGCGAGGCAGAGAAACACCTCTGTCCATCCGCGTGTTGAATCTTGAATCACCGAAGATTTCGGATCTTCAAAAATCTTTCAAATCTTTATTTTTATCCTCTGTTTCACGCGGGCTCATTTAATTTTTGTTCCTCTATGTGCATGCGACTCAGAACGCATGCACGGCCTTCGGTTTAGGTCCAAACCATGCAAACCACCAACCACGTGGCCTCGGCAGCTTTGCATGCCTCGGCCGAACATCGAAAATCTTCATTTGTTGCATGCAGGCTCATTTTAAACCATGGACGAGTTCCATAGGGCCAGACGATCTCAATGGACCCTTCAGCTTGATCAGAGGTGGCCGGGAGCTCGAAAACCATCGTCGGGATGCCTCTGGTTCAGCGGCTGCTCGCGGGAGGGCTCTGCATGGCCGAAGGTGGGAGACAATGCTGGGGCCTTCGGATCATATCTTCAACAGCCTGGATCAGATCGCCTCTCCGCGGGATTAGATGAGCGGCTCGGATCGGGCGCGCGATGAGATGGACGGCCAGAATTAACTCTCGGTGAATTTTTCCGCGTCCCACATCGAAACGGGGCGCGGTTTTTCCGCGGTTTATCAATATGCCGCTCCCCCAGCCCCCTCAATTGAATTCTCTCCCTCCACGGTGCCGCCCCGCACCGTGTTCTCCCTGCGGGCGCGCTCTGCTCCCACTCTGCTCCCGGCGGGCGCGCTCCTAGCGCCCACTATGCACACACGGGCGCGCTATGCGCCCACCATGCGCTCCTCCGGGCGTGCCCCAGCACCTCTGCGGTGTCTTGGGTGCGTCCTGCCGCCCTGGGCTCGCCCCACGGGTTCCCCCTTGGGCGTGGCGCCTTAGGACCACATGTGCCTTGGGGTTGAACCCTCAAGGTGTCCACGGGCTGGCCATATTTTTTGGCAAAGTATGGAAATAAGACTTTGTTAAAAACAAAGTTCCTCATAACTTTAAGCCATATCAAATGCCAAATCCACTTTAAGCCTTCTTCTTCCCATCTCTATTCTTCTTCATAAGAATTCTTCCAATCTCCTCTTCCATATGTGTTCAATACTTAGGAGGGAATTCTTCAACCGAGCTCCTGAATCAATTAAATCTTCAATGTGCTTCATTGATCCAATTAGAGATCAATTGGATCTTCTTCATGTTCACATGCACTAAGTGATAGTGCATGGACTTCATTAAACCACTTCATCCACTTAGAAGTAGTGAATGGATCTTCTTCAGCTCCTCATGCATTGTCAATACAATCCATGGTCTTCAAACAATGTTGTGACTTTGTATCCAGTTGATACAAGTTCTATGAACTTAAAGATCAGCTCAACAATCGTCAGATGTTCATGGAGAATTTCAACCACAATTTCCAATACCACTTAGTGAATCTCCTAAGTGACATGCATCTTAGTACCATGGCCATTCTCCTTCATCACCATCACCATCACATCCTTTGACATTCACATCTTGACTCCTTGACATCCATTCATTCCAAGACAACTTCATGCCTCATTGACAACAAATGCAACACAATGCACTTCAATCTCCCCCTTTGTATTTGTTGTCAATACACTCTTTCAGCACATATGAATGGGTCAATATGTGTGCCAATATTTCTCCCCCTTATTGGCAATCAAATGAAAAGGTGTGGTGTGGTTCACTTTCAAAAAATCTCTTCCTCCCTTATAAAAGTATTTTCTTGAAAAACACTGAGAGAGGGATGATGTCACATGTTCTCTTTAGCAAAGAACCTTTAGTAAATCAGCTCTAAGTCTACTTGGGCTAACCCGGTGTAGAAAACAAGAGTGATATGACCAAGGAATTCAAAGCTGTCCATAATTCTCTACACATGTGAGATCATGCTTAGGGGTTTGAAATTTTTCATATATAACAATGAATTGCTAAATCCTGCACATACTCCACAAAACTCATTAGAAAGTTCAGTGCAAAGATAAAGCTCCCCCATTCATCCATTTTCCTTCAATCCATACTCCCCCTTAATTGACAAGATAAACTCAATTAAGAAACAAGGGATGAAAGTATGATTGGAATACCTTCACTTTTATCAAGATGGTATTAATCTAAGAATCACATCTTCTTCAGATTGGCTCCCCCACAAGGGGTGCACTCCATTCTTTCCAAACCATCCTCCAGTTGAGAATGATCATCATCTTCAATTCCATGCAATGTTAGCACATGTAAATACAAGTGTATAAGGGAATAAGATGGAACCTCCTTGGTTCATCAATGTGAACAACAAGGTTGAGAAGATTATCTCAACCGAGATGTCCCATTTTCACCATTCTTCATACTTGCACATTTGATCTTCAATGATGTTGGTGCTGGTGTGGATATCAATACATCTTCATGTGAAATATTCTTCTTCCTTCTTGCCTTAGCAATTGCCAGAACTTCATCTTCAGCTCTTTTCAGATCTTTGGCAAGTTGCAACTGATTTGGCCGTATGACTAGTAAGTCACTTGGAAGTGTGGCCTCAGTTCTGGATATTCCACATAGTTCCTTTGATTCTGTCAAGCTACCTCTCTTAGGCAACTTGTTTTCAATCAATCCCTTCATCTTCTGGATTGATTGTCTTTTGGAGTTCAGTCTGCTTCTATTTAGTTTCATGTCTTCTTTACAAAGGTCCATGATGTGTCCTTTCTTTCCACAGTAGAAGCATGTCTTCTTGGTGGTCCTTCTGGATGCATCACCCTTCTTGGACTCAGACTCCAAGGACTTCTCTTTATTCTTCAAACTCTTCTTGGGAGCATCTTTTACTTTCTTCTTGCTTCCCAAGGAATCTCTCTTAGCCAGGTTCTGTGATCTTCTCTTCTTTTGAGCTCTGGATACAGTTGGAGATTGACATGTATCTATTTGACCACTTTTGCAATCATCCCAGATGTTGTCAAGTAATCCAAATCTATTTGCAGTAAACAGATGTCTCTGGACCTGTGGATGCTGCTTCTTTTCCTCTGGCTTGCTCCCCCTTGGCATGGGCTTCCTCTGTGCTTTGGCATTCAGTGGATTGTACCAACAATCCTTTGCACAATGCCCATACTTGTTACAACACCAACATTGACCCACAAATCTTGACCTCTTGTGTACTTCTGATTGCTGGGTACTTTTCTTGACAAGTTGTGTTGTTTCAGGAGAGCTCTCTTTTGTCTTCATCCATACTTGTTTGGAGTTATTCTTCCATCCTGCACTTTTTGTGGAAACATATTTAGAGGCATGAGTACAAGATGGGATGGATGGTACCTTCTTTTTAGAAGTTGTTGCCCTTTTATTAGAGGATGTCTTTCTTTTAGAATCATCCTGCTCAATGCTCACTTGAGTAGCAACATTTCTTCTTTCAGCTGACTGGGAGGCTTCAGCTTTGGGTGATTGCAGATTTGTTAATTTCACCTCTAGTTCTAAGCACTTCATGTTAAGGGAGTTCTTCTCATCCTCAACAGCTCTTAGCTTTCCTTCCCAACTTTCTTTCAGCTGATTCATCTGGTCATCATGCACTGTCTTCAATTCAAGCAATGAATTGTCAAGCTCCTTCACCCTTTTTGCTTTGTCTTCAAGTTGAGCATCTTTGACCACCATTGAAACTCTGTGTCTCTTTTCCAGTGCACGGAAAACATCTTTGATCAATATCATAAAGAATTCTTTCTCAGAAAGGCTCCTTTGCAATTCTTCAGCAGTGTCTTCATATCTTTCATTGCAAAGAGAAACGGTTTCATCTTTGGCCTTCACCAGCTTTCTGAGAGTGTTGGTTATGCCAACCCTTTTTGCCAATTGGATTTCCAGAGAATTGGCTTCATCTTCTAGCTGTAATTTTTCTTCTTGAAGATCAAGGAGGCCTGTATCTATACACATTGCAACTTCCTTGGGGACTCTCTTCTGAAGATATTTGATTGCATTTAGAAGATCATTGTTTCTTCCATCTTCATCACAGCTAGAGCAGGCTTCATCAGAAGAATGATAAAAGGAATTGTCATCTGATGTGACTTTCACATTTCTTTCCATAGAAGGAGTTTCTCTGATTTCACCAGCCTTCTTCTTCATCTTCTTTTCATGTTTCTTCATTCTGTTTTTCAGAGTCTTGGCAGATATCTCCATTTGAGGCTGTTCTTTCATTTCCTCAAATCTGCACTCCATATAGACTCCCTTGGATCTTTTAGAGGGAACCTCCCTCTGATACCAATTGAAGTGCCCAGATCAGTGAGAATCACTGAGAGGGGGAGGGGGTGAATCAGTGATCCCTTAAAACTTTTTACTAATTTATTCTTATCAATTAAACCTCTATGGCTGGTTAAAGCCTCGATCCACTCTTCTTGTATCTCTCAACCTTTCCCTAATGATGCAGTAATGAAAAGGCACAGGACACAAGGATTTACAAGGTTCGGCACCAAAGGCCTACATCCTTGCCATGCTCTCCCAGCATGGATTCTCCATTATAACCTGTTAAAATTACAATGGTCGATACAGAGTCCCACTGTATCTCTCCTGAGTCCCACAGGAGGGTCTTTATACTACGTCCCACAGTGTTACCAGAGTCCCACTGGCCTGTTCCAGAATCCCACTGAAGACTTCCTCCACCCTAAGTCTCACAGGGGTCTTCTCCTGGCTCCTCGAGTCACACGAGTAGCTCTTCTTCTTGTTCAGCTCTTCAAGTATCTTCAGCAGCCTGGGATAAAGGCTGCTGGCCTTGCTTTTCTCTTCTGATCACTTGTGGTTGATCAGGGCTTCTCGTCTAGCTCAGGATTTATCTCCTTCTTCTAAGGATGACCTGGCTCCTCTCTCTTCAAGAATCTTCAACAGCCTCTGAAAAGGTCTGTTGGTCTTGCTCAGCAACTTCTGATCACTTCTGTTGATCAGGATCTTCTCAATCTACTGCAAACTCAGACAAACAATATCTTTCACTTCAGTCTGGCTCTGTCTCACATCACTTTAACTTCATGCACTGAGTGCATGGCAACTCTGTCTCTTCATGCAGTGATTGCATGGCCTTCTCAAAATATTCTTCAAGAACTTTCAGTCTTGGTCAACTCAAACGCACACTCACTGATTTGAACTTTGATTACGTGCGCATGTGCATGCATGCATGCATGCACTTCCCCTTTCCTCTTCTTGGTGCAGTAGACCTACAAAGGGTGTAGTCAATTATAGCACACACCTTCTTCACAATCTTCACACACTTAATTCAATTTGTTTACACACTTAGAGTGTGTTCTACTTTAGTGTGGGTCACTCCTTATTTCTTCTAAGTGCATACACACTTCTTAGTGCACACACTTAGGTTCGGCCAACTTGTCTCCTTACACACACTTGTTTCATTTTGCACACACTTGAAACTTGGCCTATTCTCCTCTTCTTGTTGCACACACTCACTTTAGTGTTCTTTTAATTTGTTATTCGAAGTGTGCACACACAAGGTCACAACCCTCGACCTCTTCAAATGCACACACATAAAGTGTGTTCCTCTTTGTTCAAATGCACAACCAAGACTATGGATTATTCAATTCTTACACACACACAAAGTGTGGTCTTCCACTTCACTTGGCACACACCACTTGGTGTTGTTCTTTGTGCACACACATGGCCTCAGGTTCTTCTTCTCCACTTGGCACACACACGAGGCAAGGCCTCGGCCTTCTTTGGAACACACACAAAGTGTGGTCTTCCACTTCACTTGGCACACAAGACACTAAGGCTCGGCCTTCTCTTGCTCACACTCGAACACCAACCCAAAGAAGCGCGCAAGTGGTGCAGCCCTCCTCTTCTTTCCCACTATCGCGCAAGTCCTCAAGCACTTGAGTGCCAGGAGGCTCGGGTGCGCAAGTGCCACTGCCACAAGGGCGTGCAAGTGTGCACTGGCCGCGGGTCGCGCAAGCCACAGGTGAAAAATACCGCGGGCGTGCAAGTGTGTCAAGGACACCTTGGCCGCGCTAGTGCAAACCGCGCAACAGGCACGATGCACAGAGGGAGCGCACAACTTTGTGCTGCCCAACCTCCACTTCTTGTCGCGCAAAGGGGTTGCGCGCAAGGGACTCCAGCCACGCAAGGTACTTGCGTGGGGCTTCTACTTCGCGAGGCAGAGGCACACGCGGGACTCCAAGTTTTCAATAATTCAGCAAGCTTATTTGGAGCCTTGGGCTCTTCTTTTATAGGCGAGGCAGAGAAACACCTCTGTCCATCCGCATGTTGAATCTTGAATCACCGAAGATTTAGGATCCTCAAAAATCTTTCAAATCTTTATTTTTATCCTCTGTTTCACGCGGGCTCATTTAATTTTTGTTCCTCTACGTGCATGCGACTCAGAACGCATGCACGGACTTCGGTTTAGGTCCAAACCATGCAAACCACCAACCACGTGGCCTCGGCAGCTTTGCTTGCCTCGGCCGAACATCGAAAATCTTCATTTGTTGCATGCAGGCTCATTTTAAACCATGGACGAGTTCCATAGGGCCAGACGATCTCAATGGACCCTTCAGCTTGATCAGAGGTGGCTGGGAGCTCGAAAACCATCGTCGGGATGCCTCTGGTTCAACGGCTGCTCGCGGGAGGGCTCTGCATGGCCGAAGGTGGGAGACAATGCCGGGACCGTCGGATCAGATCTTCAACGGCCTGGATCAGATCGCCTCGCCGCGGGATTAGATGAGCGGCTCGGATCGGGCGCGCGATGAGATGGACGGCCAGAATTCACTCCCGGTGAATTTTTCCGCGTCCCACATCGAAACGGGGCGCGGTTTTTCCGCGGTTTATCAATATGCCGCTCCCCCAGCCCCCTCAATTGAATTCTCTCCCTCCACGGTGCCGCCCCGCACCGTGTTCTCCCTGCGGGCGCACTCTGCGCCCACTCTGCTCCCTGCAGGCGCACTCCTAGTGCCCACTATGCACACACGGGCGCGCTATGCGCCCACCATGCGCTCCTCCGGGCGTGCCCCAGCACCTCTGCGGTGTCTTGGGTGCGTCCTGCGGCCCTGGGCTCGCCCCACGGGTTCCCCCTTGGGCGTGGCGCCTTAGGCCCACATGTGCCTTGGGGTTGAACCCTCAAGGTGTCCACGGGCTGGCCATATTTTTTGGCAAAGTATGGAAATAAGACTTTGTTAAAAACAAAGTTCCTCATAACTTTAAGCCATATCAAATGCCAAATCCACTTTAAGCCTTCTTCTTCCCATCTCTATTCTTCTTCATAAGAATTCTTCCAATCTCCTCTTCCATATGTGTTCAATACTTAGGAGGGACTTCTTCAACCGAGCTCCTGAATCAATTAAATCTTCAATGTGCTTTATTGATCCAATTAGAGATCAATTGGATCTTCTTCATGTTCACATGCACTAAGTGATAGTGCATGGACTTTATTAAACCACTTCATCCACTTAGAAGTAGTGAATGGATCTTCTTCAGCTCCTCATGCATTGTCAATACAATGCATGGTCTTCAAACAATGTTGTGACTTTGTATCCAGTTGATACAAGTTCTATGAACTTAAAGATCAGCTCAACAATCGTCAGATGTTCATGGAGAATTTCAACCACAATTTCCAATACCACTTAGTGAATCTCCTAAGTGACATGCATCTTAGTACCATGGCCATTCTCCTTCATCACCATCACCATCACATCCTTTGACATTCACATCTTGACTCCTTGACATCCATTCATTCCAAGGAAACTTCATGCATCATTGACAACAAATGCAACACAATGCACTTCATAAATACTATAAAATCCTTGATATTGAAAGAAATTATTTTTTGAGATGTTTTCCCTCACTTATATTCTCCCATTGGTATGTCATACATGTCCTTTTTCCCATGATGGAGGAATTCAAAGACCTCACCACCCCGAATGTACATCATCTTTAATGGTGTGAATATTTATTTTTCTAAAGAATTATAAAAGAGATTTTTCATAATGATGTTGAAGTTTTATAGATCCTTTAAATGATCAAGTTGTCATATTTGGGAGTCTCTGTGTGATTAGAAATCCTATCAAAGAGGATTTCATATGACCAATGGATACTTGTCTAAGGTTGTTCCTGATATCAAGTTGTTATATTGGTATCCATCAGTGAGATTAAGATAGAATGATAAATAATATTTCTATGACTATGACACCTACGGAAGAGTATTTCACATGATCATGGGATACATGTTTGGGGCCCTCTACGATATAAATTAGGCATGTAAAAAGGCCTTCATGGGATTAGGATGAGATATCATGGAGTGTTTTTTAGACCTGGATTGCCATTGAAGAGTATATTCCATGATCATGGGAGTATTTGTGATATCAAGTTGTCTTGTTGGATTCCATTCATGATATCAATCTGTCATCACAAAAGGACATTACATGATCAATGAGATACTCAAATGATTCACACAAAACCATTGGATGAAAAAAAATCATTTCCTTGAATGAGACTTCCAAATTTTTCATCGTTCATTATTTATTTTACAATAATATCCCATTAGGTGTCCATCTGGGCATCAAATCATCAATACTGGATCCCATGATTGTATTTTATCATTGTCATGGTCAAATGATCAACTTTTCTATGGCATGTTTCTTGAAAATTGATGTAGTTTACAACAACAGGATAACATTGTCAAGGGCAGTCACCCCACTTACCTGTAGATTTAGAGCATCGTCAAACAATCCAATGGATGTGTCTGTTGGTCATCACATGATGAAGGTGAGATACCCAAATCATTTTCAAGGAACTTATAAAACACCAAAAGGGGTATCTCATTATATTTAAACATATCATCTAAGTCATATGATCCCTTTATAAGAAAACCAATGTGACTTTGATCGCACAAAACCTGTACCTTTTTCATATTTAAATCACTAGTTTAAAATAATTATGAATTTTTCCTATATTTTTTCTATTAGAGTGTTTCATGGTCAACAATATATATCATAATGAAATGAAAAACTATCAATGACAATCGTTCAACATATCTGTGGTGCAACGCATGATCAATGATGGATCATATGATTTCATATGTGTATTGTCATGAACAGTCACCACATATGTCTATAGATCTGGAGGGGTTTCATAAAATATATTGGATGTGTCCAAGGTCCATTTTGTGATCATAATTTCATATAATAGGGGATTCACATGGTCATCAATATATCATGCGAAGTGCATGATTCGTCTGTTTGACATTCCCAGGGTAATACAATTGTGTGTATTATCAAGGGTAATAGATGGTCATATCTTCTGTGAAACATATCTTCATGATCTCCATATAGCCTTGTTTCTCCTTATTTATTTTTCTATATAATGTAATACCTATTATTTAGGTATTTTTTTGATCATGATGTTATCAATGCCCATTTGTAGGGCATCAATGGGAACAAGGAAAGGATGACTCAGTCATCATAAATGATGTAGGTTGTTATAAGAAATAGAATTTTGATAATTAAGGAATACTTATCCTCCATAATGTATTTGTGGATATATCATTATATTTTCATTCTATAATCATTTTTTATCTAGGATATTTTCCAAAAATATTAAATCACCAGTCAGATTATTTTATTATTGAAGAAAACTTATAGTTGAATGGATCTTGTATCCCAAGACAATGTTTATAGGAATATGCGTCGTATAAATCATAAATTAATTTGATGATATTTTTGAAATTGAATGTCCATCTTCCCATAAATACCATATTATATACCAAAATAATTGTATTTATATCAAATGATTGAAAAAAACACAATTTTAGAGATATGACTATTATAATGGAAAATACGATTGTTTAGACTCTCCAAAGATAGTGCGGATGATATCTCATTAGAAGCATTATTTTATGACATGCCTACCTTATAGATACCCTTAACTATTTTTACTAATTACATGATAATATAAATTGTGCGGACACATTGTATTTAATAGGGAATAATATAACACTTTTAAATTTTAAATTATATTTAGAAGAAACCAAATCAATAAAATAAATTCTTCATATAAAGCACTAAACAAAAAAATAGTGTAACATTATATAAGCATCAAAATATATCCAATGGTTTGGAAGGTAAAATTAGTAGAAGCAACATTATGAAATATAGGTATAAATAAAATAAAGTTAATATTTAATAATAAATCATTGGAAAAATTCAATTAATTTATAAAAATAACCAATAAGATCATTTTATTCTTAAATAAGTATTTTTGTAAAGTATTGGGGTTTTATGCCTAATAATGTTTTAGTTCAAGAAAATGAGAATATTTTTATTAAATAATAATAAAATATATTTACATTAATAATAGTTTAACATTATTAAAAATATAAATTGGTAAGAAATAATAAGATGATGACTTATTTATTGAAATAGTCACCTTCTTTTAAAAATATAATTCCATTATATTTTATGATTTTTAAAAATATAAATTATCAAATATTAGAATTTGAATTTTATAAAATAAAATTATTTTCTAGATTAATCATAATAGTATTATCTTGGGACTATTGTTTTTATGTTATTTTTTAGAAATAAATAATATTTAGTTGAACAGTGAAACATATAGTTTATACATAATCCATTGATTTTATAAAATACTTATTTGAAATTTTTAATACATTTTATTGAAAAATAATTTAATTAAAATAATTTAAAAAAAATAGTATTGAGTTTAGAGGACTAATGATTAATATTTTCGAACATAATTTATATTTATTTTAATTAAAACCAGTTTTCATTACTTTCTTTTAATTAAGTATCCATAATATGGAATTATGTTTTATATTTATTTAGAAGTAAAATAAATATTATTTGTGTATGATATTAGAAACTAAGTAAATTTTAATAAATAAATTGAAAATTTTATCGTAAATATAACATTTATTCTAAAATGTACACTTTTTCAAAAAAATGGTTTTTATCTGTTATGTGCGCTAAAATTAAAATTAATTTTTGTCACACTTAGAAATTTTGTTTGATATAATTTGTTTCTTATATGAAATCATTAAGTATAAATAATGTAACTTGGTCCATTTTATTTTATTGTATAAAAAATAATTTACATAAGAAAAAATTAGTTAGCTTAGTAAAAATTTAAATTTGTAAAAGTGTAAAATATATTAGAAAAGAACATAAAAATCACAAAAAAATGGATTAAAATGAATGATTTTAGTGTTTATTGATCACTCCTTATCTATTATTCCTTATTTCAAATATTTTATTTCACCTTTCAATTGAATCATGTGTTCCTTTTATATTAAGAGGTTTTGTTTTAAAAAATAAAATTTCCTCCACTTATAAAAGTGGAATTCATCCCAATCTCCAATTCCCCTAAAAAAATATTTCTTATTTAGAAAATTCCTATTTTACTTATACTATAATCTAATTTCACAATACTAATACTCTAGTCAAAACATGCCGGCCTATGTCCTACCGTTATAAGAATCACATAAAAAGAAAGTTCATTTTCTCAATATAAGTACACATCACGCCATAAACATCGTTTTAACTTTATTTCTGCACAAAAATAAAATTAAACCTTAAAAAATGATGAAAAAATTACTATTTATATACCGATATGTTTTAGTATTTAAGGAATAAACATTATAGGGCTTTGAAACATTTTCTATAGATAAATGAAAACAACATCATGCATATGTGTAGACTACAACCCCCATGAATGATGTCTTTTATTATTCTTTACCAAAATACATGGATGGTTTAGATAAGATATTTAATGATATATTATATTATTTATATCATGATTATTATTCTATAAAATATATTAAAAAATCTTAACCTTCTTCTACTTTATATAAAATCAAAACATCATCTATAATTACATGTTGACTACCGCCTCCATGAAGTGATATTTTTTTCACCTATTTTTTGTTTATTATTTATATAAATCTATAAAAATATTATCAAACACCTTATAAATTAAAAAATATATTCATTCTTCTATAATATTCCATATATTAAAAAATAACCACTTTATTAAACATTCCCACCCATCTATTATACAAGTTCTTTTTTGGGTCTATTTAACCACCTACATGAACAATGTCATAAATTTATATAATGGATTGATATGAAACTAAAATACTTGTATTAATAGAAATTAATGATTATATAATTTTTTTATGTTTATTTATCATTCATATTAATATTTTTTTGTTATTAATATAAAATCGTTCGCTCCTTAAAAATTACCAAAATAATCTCATCATAGATTCCATATTCAAGAATCATAAATAAAAAATTCATGAAATAAATTTATAAATTTATAAAATATTATAACATATCTAATACAAGTAAATTTATTTCTATGGTAACAGTGAAATTTTATCTAATATATTAATGATTTACATCATTGATACTACACACATTAGTAGAACACCTAATAACTAACATCTGATGTTGAAAATAAACTATAACTAACGATCTAATGTATAATAAATGATTATAATTAAATAGTTTAAATTAAAATATATATGAATATAGTAATAAAATGAGTTTTTTAGATACTTATTTCTAATACATGTGGTTATTGTAATTTCATGGAATCCAAGAATTACGGTATGGGTTTTCTCATCTAAATTTTTGTTCATTAAAACATATTAAATATCCGACACTTAATTTATTTTATGTGTTTTACATGCAACCCCTGAATGTAACTTTATAATAGACTAATTTATTAGTAATTTCATTACATATCCTAATTATATACAATATTTCAGTTAATTTTGGTCCAAGGATTACTTAAGTTGTAAGTGTTTAATTACTAATATCATTTTAGAATCTAGATTTCTTTGGAATGATATCACATATTGGGAATTTGAATGATATTTCTCATTAAAACTCTAACAATTTTCTTTTACTCTTATTATAATTTAATTTCTTTATTTCCATTATCTATTTTTATATCTATTAGATAATGATTTACCCAATTTATTTTTGTGATAGGAACTGAACCCCACCTCATATTTAAGGTTGAAAAAATCCTCATCTTTTTACACATTAATTTTATATATTTTCATATCCATACATAAATAATTTATTTAGTTCATTTTATATTATTTTATGTTTTTATAATTGTCTATAAATAATTTTTTTATCCTTTCCATACGTATCTTTCTGAATAACGAATATTTTTAACTCATTCCTTGTGAACAAATTGTTTTTGGGTCATATGTATCCTTATTTATGAATCATTATTTGAATTTTTTGAAATATTCTTCCATGTTATTTTGAATCATAATTATTTTGATTATAAAACAAAAAATTTATATTTTGTTCAAAAGTTAATTTTTTATTTCAAAAAGTAATTATTAACTTTGAAAAGGTATTTTAATAAAAAAAATTAGGTTTAAGGTGTCTTTGTATTTTATGTATTATTGAAAAATGTTTTTGGAAGGTTTTTTATTTTATAATTTCTTTCTGAATTTTTTTTAAGGAATAATTTTTATTTTTTTATCAAATTCAATGAGTTTATTTTTAATGAAATCAATTTTAATGAATCTCTATGAATTTAAAAAAAGTGGCTATTTCATATGAGTTTTGAAATTAAACTTTCCAATAATCATGAATTTTCTTCACATATATGTCAAAATTGTGTAGAATTTCATATGTTACACTTATATTTTCCCTTATTATTCCATCCAACTTCTTTCTTGGGATGACCTATGAAATGTTCTACTAAATATTTCATAACATCCATCATTTATTACTTAAGTTTATTTAGGAATGTTTAATATATCAATGATTCATTTTCTATTTAAAAATATATGTATGGTTTTATAATTATGTAATTGGTGGTCTCTATATATGGCTCCAATGCATTTGGTAATGTTTTTTTATCACATGATTTAATTATTTGAAATGAATATTGATTCTTTCTTTGCTATGAGAATCAATAAGTGATTCTTATCCACTATGTCTGTAGGAATTGGGTTGTAATTCACACACAACTATGTTTATTGGAAACAAGATTTGAAGCCTCTTTCATAATGTTTATGGGAATCAGGTGGTGATACCCTCTCTAGTTTGTCTATAGGAATCCGAAAATCATTCTAGATCCACTATGTTATTGGAATAATAAAGTGATGCCTACTCCACCATGTTAAGGGAAATGGTTAGTGATTATAAATGTACTAGTTTATAATTTTTATGTCTAAATTTTCTCTAAAGTAATATTTTTTTCATCATAATCATAATATGTTAAATTATATATTATTTTATGATAAAATCCCTTATTTATATCTTACGATCAATTTATATTTTTTGTATGATATCCTACAGTAATATTTTTAGTATTTTTTTATATTCTCTTACCCATATTCATATCTTATGATCACTTCTAATAATCTATTATTGTCACTTATATATACTCATACCAAGATTCTAATATCACCCCTTTCATATATTACCATTTTCCCTAGTTATAAAGGAGAGTATAACTTATAAGGAGTCTATAATGATGTCTAGTGTGGTTAACTTATAGATAAATGTTCACACGTATCCTAAAATAAACTAATTTTTTAGGTGATCCTAAAAGACACTAATCCATAAATTCTTGTGATTGTTTGATAATTATGATATTTGACATTTAAATTGTCGATATATATATTATTAGTTTTGGAAATTTCACTTGGTATCATATAAATTTGTCTATTATATATTTTTTTCATATAAACTAGGAGTGTGGGTCGGGGGAACGTCAGTTCACACCATAATTTATCTCATGTAATATAAATATTTTTGTGATTGAAAGTGAAATTACACTAAGAGGTAACAGAACATGTCATTATATAACCATGGATGATTAAATTAGAATATATGTAATGCGATTTTATGGATATATAAGAATCATTCAATCCCATAGATTATTAACTGATAACATATGACAATGTTATAAGTTAAATCATTCCATAATTGAGCTACATCAGATTATATTGTTCGTGTGGTTGGCATCATGAGTAATGATTCATGTTGTGAATGTGTTCCCATGAATATTAATTATAAGATTATTTGGAACTAGATGTATGTCTTTTCTATGGATGATGGATTCCCCCCCATGAGTAATATTTTATGAGAATAATTCAAAATCATTAAAGAAATATCCAATAATTTTATGTTGGAAATCATGATGTTATGGCTGTTGTTGTACCATCACGAATAGAAGATGAAATTATTTGATCTACCCTAAAGGGAAAAAATGTATTAGAAAGGGTGGAATAATTTTTTATGCATCCGTCAAAATAGATTCATGAGTTTTTTACCACGTTATGAATATAGGAGTATGATCTATGAATCCAGGAGGAGAAGGATTTACATCCTAATAAAGGGGAATTTCTCCTAGGGATATATAATTTATTAGTAGCATAAATAAGTGTTTTTGAGAGATGGAAGGCATTAAATTGGTAAGAAGATGAACATTTCACAATAGTTTCGAGTCATAAAAAATATCTATAATTCAATGTAATAATCTTTTTAGGATTTAGTGTAACTTATTTTAGAGAAATTTCCCTCAAAACTAAATGAAGGTTCTATTTAATTTTCAATCCTAATTAATTTGTATTTACAATTAATTAATGTGTAAACATTGTGATAATATCTTGGTATGGGATATATATTTATTTATAAAAAGGGTGGTTCATGAATCTATGATATTTGGTGTTCCAGTTCTATATTGTAAATAATAATAGAATAAAGGATTGTATTATAGGAGTCTAACTCACTGGATAGGGAAGTATTTTAATTACCTCGATGTATGAAGATCTCATTGATACACCATTGAAGGAGAAATCTCATTATTGGGTTGTTAGGACCAATAAATTTCAATTAGTTTATCTATGAGATTTTGGAGAGAATCTATAAAATGAGTTATCTACATTATAATGTTTATAAACCTAGAAGTTTAGTGTGAATACTGGAAATTCTGAAGAACAAATAAGTTTTATTAGGTAATTTTTATACATCAACACATCAATATTTTATGATCTTTGATTTATCACAGTTTGGGTGAAAAAAGTAAAAATTTCTTGTGACCCACTTTAATTACTTTTTTATTTCATATTTTTTGTAATAGGGAGTGGTTTTCCTATTAGAAAATGGAAAAAGATCATTATCAAGGGGTTTTTAAAGAAATTGACATACCTTGATTACCCCTTCATATGAAATTTACCTCGCTTTGAAAAAAATAAAATTCTAGGTGGGGTGGTACTGAAAAGCTACCAAAGATTAAGTGGGTTCCACTAGAATTCTGATGGATCCTCCAGTAGAAATTTAAATTTACACTAGAGTCCAGTTAATAATTTTTTATGAGGGACCCAATTGAATGTTTGAAATTATATCATAAAAAACACTAATTATTGGCCACCAAACATTATCATCCATAGCTCCAAAATACTCCATGGGTACTCCTCCATGGATATCTTCTTCAACCTTCTTCTTAAGGGATCAGGATTATTTAAAGTGGGTTCTTCCATCAATTTATAGTACAATCCATCCCTCAGATTTTCCCTATTTTTCTATTCCAGTCTGGTTTCTTATTTTTTTTTTGGGGATTTGAGATGGGGTTTCACCAAATCATGGTGAAAACCATCATTGATCCTGTGAATTCTTCATCTATTTATTAAATGAGGATATTAGGGGTTCTATGCTACCTATTTTTCATTTTTTTGGGATGTGACTAAGGAATTGTTTTCCCTTAGTTTTATATAAATACAAGGTGTAATTTTTTGGAATTATTAATGGAAATTATTTTATGATTTAGGCTATGATAATTTTCAGATTTTTTCTGGAGTAGATTTAAATATTTCTCTATTAGGATTTTTTGGTTAATTTTTTAATGAGGTTTTTAATTAGTTATCAGTGGTAATGGGATTTTGTTAGGTGAATCCTTGTTTTTCCTTAGTAATTTTGATGATAGTCAAATGTCACAAAAATTTACTATAGCCGGTATTGACCCATTGAGTGATTCAAAAGATATAATTGAAACCATATTTACTTAAATTTTTCTAATACTCATAATAAGTTATTCTTTATATTCTTAAAATACTAATAGATGGGTTTCCACTGGTATTTTTGTGTAAAAACAAATTTTTTCACTAGATTCATTTGGGAGTAGGAAGAGGTATTAATTACCTATTTTTTATTTTATGATCTCTATTATTTTAGTTTATATGATTCCACACAAATATTTTTCTTCTTTATATATTCCATTTACATATGAATAGATTAACCCATGTTTATGTTATATCATATAACTATTTTTTCTGAAACGAGTTATACACATTCTTTTTAGATTAATTGGGGATAAAATTTAATTATTAGGGATCTCTTTGAGTTGGCCTACATTGGGAACACCATGTAAGTTTAGAGTTTTCATGTTTCATAATTCATCACATTTCATGGAAATATAGATAATTTTTTATTCTTTGTGTCTTAATTATGTTTTATAACTTAAATCACCTCTTACCAAATAAATTTGAATGAATTATAAATTAATGAACCAAAATTAACCCATGGTTAACAGAATGATTCGGTAGTGATGTGGTGTTTGGCGTTTCTAATTGATAAGAAGTTATTTTTTATAAATATCCATTGGGTATAGGGTTTACAAAAATAACTAAATTATGATAAATTAACATGTTTATCATTAGGGTTTTTAAGTGGGGATGTTTTTTTCATAAAAATAAAATTTTAAATTATTTTAAAACACTCTCTTGGTTGGTTTTTTTCATTCTTTTGAATATTTTTTCAAAACATGTTTTCAAATGTAGCAACCTAATCTCTTCTGAACCATAACGTCCTAGTACAAAATGAAACACTAAAATGTAATGGTAAATAACAATACATGTTTCGAATTTTATTTTTATGCCTTTTCCCATTATATTTGAAGAACTGTCATGAACCGACCCGGGTCGACCCTGAACCAGTAAACCGAGCCGATCCACAGCAATGCCCGAGAGAAATTCCTGATCCTCCTAGGATAGAGACAAGTGCCAGGGAATCAATAGAGAGTTAGTGGGAACGATTTCTCCCAGTGAAAAAAAAGTAGTAAGAATAATGTAGAATGACGAAATATAAATAATGGACACTTAAATGAAAGAAAGACCAACAAAACACACTAACCAGATCTTGACCAAAAAATCCTCATAACCTCGAGAGTCACTCTCCAAAATACAACCCACTCTTGTCCATGGGGAGAAAGATCGAGTCAAACCTTCAATAAAAACTAATAAACTACAAAACACTATAGGTGTGAGTATTAAAACTCAATAGGCATGCCCAACAACCTATCCCCTAATAACAACATCTTTATAAAGAATTTACTAATTCTAGTTTTGAACTAAATTATATGAAATATAGGTTTCCACATAAACATACATATTTTAAACAAGTAATAGTCCATTTCACTTTTAAATTAAAAAAACAAGATTAATTTTTGAAGTGAAAAGGTAAATTACATTTTGAAACCATTTTTGCAAACAATTTAGTAATCCAAATTTTGGTTGTTAGTTAAGTGAAAAACCACACATGACACAGAACATAGAATAAGGGAAATGGGAAAGTATCAAACAAGGACCAGAAACCAAACTAGGAATCTCAATAGTCCGCCACATACAGATAAACACTAAATAAAACGTGGGTCGAACCTCGCAGCTCATGAACAATCTAGAACGTACTGTACATGTGACTCATCCTAAAGTAATTACCTACTCAATGATTCCATAATTCCCTAATTCCTGGTGTTTCCCTATATTCCTTAACCGAAGGGCCTAATCCCTATATCAGAGAAAAGTCCATACTAAGGGCCATTAGCCAGTTCTTAATCTAAAATGGTGCAAAAATTGTTCTCAGAAGATTCACACACTATGATATGTTCCAATTTCAACATGTATAATAAATAGGGGTGAGTCAACAATTTCAAACAACCAACCAATTACAATGCACAAAAATCACACATAAAAATATCACACAATCGACGAACACAAAAAGATCACCCTTGAGTCATCCCAAAGAAGATTTTTCAAAATAATTTATTTTATTAAAGTGCCAAGCGACCCTTATTAAAAATTTAATAGAAACATAATTTATCAAGTGAAATAGTTAAATTTTCTCACATGCTAGAAGAAAAAGTTTACCATCAAACCAGAACCCCACTTGAAAATCCATGAATTATATTCAAAGGCCAAATTTGCATTCTTTCACTATTATATGTCTATTAACCAAGAAAATGTTTCAAGTGTCATGTATAAAATATATAACTGCATCTACGTCAATTAATTTTTCCAAAAATAATTATCTAATATTATTTCTCATTTAATGAAAATTAATGAAATATCAAGAAATTAATAAATTATAATTTTAAAGGCGAGTTCAGTGGGGAACCTACCTCAACATGTTGTCCAAATGCAATGGCACATCATTACTCACACAGACACACAAACATGCTCAAGTTAATGACCATAGTATCGTGAGTTTTTCTCTCTAACACGCTGTAAAAACTGCACAACTAAAATGCATAAACATGGACCTAAAACAATTCAAATGAAAAAACAGATCAAAAACCACCTTGACATGTTTTCAAAACACAAATTTCACTATTAACATTACTTAATAAACCATATTAAAATTTATAAAACAATTTTAAAAGAGAATACCATGTCTTTTAACAAAAAAAACCGCCTCTCAAAAACTATTTTAAATCCACATCATGAAAAAAACTAATTAATAACACCTTTCATACCATTCATACAATTTATAAAATTACATACACAATTTATAAAATACACTCAGAGGGCATAATAAAGTGGTACACTTTTATTCCAACGAATTTATTATTAGAAAAACAAATTTTAATCCACACACACCCCAAATACATTTTTAATCATTCTTCACTTTACTCACATCCTTTATCAATAACCTTACACACATTTATAAGAAACAATTTAAAATAACAATCATGGGTTCACACAAGATACACAACCCATCTCAAAAAAACACTTTTCCATAGGCTCTCATCTTACCCCCTTTCAAAAACACATCTTACACCTCATATACAACCCCTAGAATGTAAACAAGAAGAAATAAAAACATACTAAAATCACTAAACAATTTCATGGTTAACTACTTAATCCTCAAGAAACAAGGAACTGTAAGAGATCAATGATGTTAAAAATTTAAAGGGAAATGCAAAGGGTTATTACCTAAAATGATGAAGAAGGACTAATAATGGTGCAAAACCCCATGCACACCTCAAACGCATATGAAAAGAAGCTGAATTTGACCAAAAACACTAAAATTGGTAACACCATTTAATAATTTGCATACAAAAAATAATCCCTAACCAAGAAATAACCGTACATCAATGGAAGGAGGAAAAAAATACAAAAAAGGGGATGACTTTAGAGAGGTGAAACCAGACGAGAGTTTGGAGGTCCACTGGCAGAGGGCGCGACCCAACTGGGAGAGTGTGTGGTATCCTAACAGTGCTTGGGAGGGACTTGAACAGAAGAGAGATGCTGTGCGAGCAGGTCGAATAACACTGGCGAGGGCTCGACCGGATGAAAGGTAGTTCGTGGGCAGGATGGATGGTGTTGGTGAGGGGTGTAGTTTGAGGAGGATGGATCACGAAGTGGGGGCGTGGGTATGGCGACCTTCGAGAGTGCGTAACAAGGGCTGGAAGTGGCCTAGCTAGAAGTTGTAGGCGAGCGTGGAGGGGGCTAGTGGTCTAGTCAGCAGGAAGGTGGCGTAGAAGGAGGGAAGAGGGTGAGATCGGATGGGTTTGAGAGGTGAGGTACCTAGGGTGAGTGTGGAGGGCCAAATCCGGAGAAGGCGAGAGTGGTAGGGGCGAAGTGTAGCGTTCCTGCGCAAGGGGGGTTCAGTGTCTGGAACAATGGGTGGGGGGGGGAGCTATGAAGGGCCTATAGTGCGGAACGAGGGGGATATGGTTTTAGGGTTCCTTTGGTTTTGTTTTTTGTCATATTTATTAGATGTGATAATAATAATACAAATAATAATAATAATAATAATAATAATAATATAAACAGTAATAAAAATAATAATCATAATACACATAATAATAATAATAATAAAGATAATAATAATAATAATAATAATAATAATATGAATATTTACAATTATATTTACTATAACATAGATAATAATAATAATAAACTAATAATAATAACAAAATAATAATAACAATAATAATAATAATTATTAATATTATTATTATAATATTAATAATAATCATAATAATAATAAAAATAACAATGTAATTATTATTATAATCCATCATTCTTTTTCACTTCTAATCCATTTATTTATCTTACTCTGAAAACAGGATCACTACCCACTCGTCGCACAGCTTAATAAACCGCACGCATGTTTTACATCTCAACTCAGAACACTTGGGCATTCAAAAAATCATCTGGGGTGATTTCTTGGCTATTTCCCACCATATGTTGACCGTACACGGGCTTGAAACTCACTAAAAATGTTAAACAACAAAAATTTTAATCCGGGACCCAGCCATGACCTTTAGGTGAGTAAATGGAGCCAGCAATTAATTAAACAAAAATTAATTTAAATATAAAGGTGTGATAATTCTCCCCACCACAGACACATTATGTGGAAGAAAAGTCACCCAGCTGAACAATAGACAAACAAGAATCCATTCCCGATTGAAACTGAAAGATTCCACAACAATAGAGAATGGGAGAACACGAGAGGGTTCTCCCCACCACAAGAACTCAACTAAAGAGGAAACATAACAGCCAAATACACCACCCTAGAAGGGGGAGGGGCGAATCGGGATCACCCAACCGATCCAAACTAACATTTATTCCACGAGAGAACAATAATTTTTAGGAATATTGAAACTCTTGACCTGGAAAAACTCAAAATATTGGAGGAAAACCCCTAAGAAGAACATAACTTAAACATTGAAGCTAATTATAACCACAAGAATCGATTCATAAACAAGAACATAAATGTCCAAAAAAACATAGCAACACTGATATCAACCAATACAAGGGTCAAACACACTTTTAAGAAAAATAGATGATTCATAAAACCATAATTTGACAAACAAAACAGTTGTATTACAATCGAACATGTATATTATAACTCCACGATGAAGCAATAGTCTTATAACCACATCAAAATATTTATGGAAGGAAAATAAATAATGAACAGACTTTAATTGTTCCACCACCAACATGGAACAGAAATCCTGAACTGAGGCTTCACACCCTCAGAAACTCTTTATTTCACGCGAGATTCACCCCATGACCTCTGGGTAGGGCTCTGATGGGTGAAGCAACTCCTACCACATTGTTAGGCAATCAAATCCCTTGGTCAAAACATCTTCTTTAGGATACACTTCTTATAAAACATCTCTAGATGACCTAGACATCCATAATGATGGCATGACTTTGAAGGGATGCAACATGATGGATTCATGTGCCCGAACCTGCCACACTGGTGGTAGACCACTAAATGGTCGGATGAACTAGAAGATGAAACCACTATAGATGATTTTTTTGAAATATGTCCCTTTTACACACCATTATCACCAAATAGTAAACCTTCATGCATAACTGGATACACTGGTTTTCCAACTATCTGCACTCCAGAGACCCTCTCAGCTAAGAACACCTCATCCACCAGATTCTCAAAACAATGGTCCATAGAAGGGAGGACCTACTCCATGATCTCTGGACGAAGATCCCTGATGAAGAGAGAAGTCTTCATCAGATCTTGTAACTATTCCTCTAGAGAAAAGAACACAAGCTTCCTAAAAAGGTCAACATAAGTCATCACTACATGTTGTCATTATTGAATGTGCATGAGCTCTTTTATTCTCTTCGTCATCACCTTTTTGGGTATAAAAAATCAGATGAAGAATGATTTAAAGACATATATTATCATACGAAAATGTGTTGATAGTGGGGCAATAATCTCCCATTTTTTCAGAGATAGACCTTTAAAAAACCCAAAACAGCATGCACTCTGACAGCTTTGGGAGTTCCCAATACACTGAAGACGTGTTCGACCTCTTCAAGCCACTCCACTACTTCTAATGGACCCCATTCACCATCAAGGATAAAAAATTTCTGAGAGGGACCAAAAACATAGCATGACTTATCAGAAACCTTGATGACCTTTCAGGCTGGCATTTTCTGAACAACCTAAAAAAATACAGTGCCAAAACCAATATCAGGATGAAGCAATATCAATGAAAATGCTTTCATCCAAAAAATGTCAACTCAAAAATCAATCAAATACGACTACAACCCAGAAATTTATTTTTTATTTTAAATTTCAAAACCACAATTCTTCAAGGACACTTCCCAAATACCGACCCCACTTTTCAAAAAAAATTCAATATTCCCAAAATCATTTCACCATTTTAATGCCACTTTAGAAAAACAAGGTCAAGCCTTTAATTCTATGTTCACACCCCAGTAATCCCATGAACCGTTGCACATGTCTTCATAGAAATTCATCCATACACACCAACACACACTTCACATGAATTCCCCCACATGTTAATACATTCATAAAGAGTACCTGAGCTGCACCCAAACAAAATCACTACCAGTTCAAAGATAACATTTGATTTTTAGATGAAGAGCTTTCAGTTTTAAAAATCCATTTAAAACTTTAAATCCATTTAAAATAAATTAGTCTCATTTCAAAAACATTTTTTTATTTTCAAAATTCCACTAACACCAATCCGAAACAATAAGACACTTTATAGGAATTAAACTACTAGAGTGATGGACTAGTAGTCTTACTTAACCTAGAGACATGGTTGTAAGCCATGCCCCAAGTAATTGTTAACAACTAGGAGAAACTTAAACCATTTACTATGACTCCACATGGGTCACTAATCCATGTAAAATCGGGATATAACATCATCTTGCCTCAATCTTTATCCTTCAATCCAAAACATATCTGAACGAGACAAGGACTCAATTACCAGACTAACCCTAGCGACTCGAGGTTCGAAACAAGAGAGGGTTAATGATGCCCTTCCTCTACCTACCTGTAAAGTCCCAAAAATCCTAATCTCCATCTACCGAGCACTCCAAATAAAAAGATTCTACTATGATAACAATTTTTCATGATCCAACCCAGGTTAACGTTGAACCGATCACCCGAGCCGATCCACATCAAGGCTTGAGATGCATTCCCAATCTTCCCGGGCTGGTGACAAGTGGCAAGGCATCAACTGAGAGAAATGTGGGAATGATTTCGCAAAATGAAAAAAACTAAGAAGCGGGAAAAATGTAGAATGACATAGATTAAATAACTAACACTAAAAAGAAAACAAGAAGAACAAATCACACTAACCAGATCTTGACCAAAAACTCCTCGTAACCTTGATGGTTAGTCTCCAAAACATAGCCAACTCTAGCCCATGATGAGCAAGCTCAATTCAAACCTGTAACAAAATATAAAAACAAGAAAACACTATAGGAATGAGTATTAAAACTCAGTTGGAATTCCAAAAAAAAATTTAAAAATCACTACCTATAAATAAAGAATTTACTAAGTCTAGGTTTGAATTTTGTTTTATAAAATATGGGCTTCCACACACAATTACATTTAAAAAACAAGTAACAATCCATTTCCCTTTTAAATTTAAAAACCAAAGTTTAATGTTTGATGGGAAAATGTGCATTACATTTTGAAACCATTTTTTTGAACAATTTATAAATCGAAATGTTGGTTGTTTGTTAACAGAAAAACCACACATGACACACAACACGGAATAAGGGCAATGGGAAAGCAGTAAACATGGACCAGAAACCAAACTAGGCCCCTCAATAGTCAACCACATAAAAATAAATACTAAATAAAACATGGTAAAAACCTAGGAGCTCATGAATAATATAGAATGTACTATACATGTGACTCATCATGAAAGAATGCTCCTCTAAATGATGTCTTAACACCCTAATACCCGGTGTTTCCATACATGTCCATACTGAGGGGTACATTCCCCTAGTAGATAAATTTACATACTAAGGGCCACTATCCACTGCATAATATAAACTAGTGCAATAATCATTCTTGGAAGATTCACTCACTGTGATAGGTTCCCATAACAACAGATATAATTAACAGGGGTGACTCAACAATGTCAAAAAAGTAACCACTTCCAATGCACAAAAATCACACACAATAATCTCACATAATCGATGAACACAACAAGACCATCCCCCGAGTCACCAAAAGAAGATTTTTCAAAATAATTTATTTTATTATTGTTCCGAGAGGGCCTTATGAAACATTAAAAAAACACCATTTCTCAAGTGAAACCGAAAAATTTTGTCAGACGCCAGAAGAAAACATTTACCATCAATTAAAAACCACACTTGAAAATATGTGAATTATGATCAAATGATTAATGGGAATTCATTCACTACTATGCATCAATTCACCAAGAAACTATTTCAAGTGTCTTGTTAAAAATAAATACATGCTTCTATAAGAATTAATTATTCTAAAAATAATTATCTAATACTATTTATCATTTACTTAAAATTAATGAGATATCAAGGAATTAATAAATTCTAAATTTAAAGGAAAGTGCATTGGGGGACCTACCTTGGCTCACTGTCCAAACATAATGGCGCATCATGCCTCATAGAGACGCATAAACATGCGCAGGTTGACGACCTCAGTATCTCGGGTTTTCCTCTCTGACACCCTACAACTACTGCATAGTTAAAATGCATAAACACAGACTTAAAATAATTAAAACAAACAAACAACACAAACACCACCTAGAAATGATTTCAAAACACAACTCGCACCATCTACATTATTTAATAAATCATGTTAAAATTTATAAAAAAAATTCAATGAAAAACCCATGTCTTTACACACCCAAAAACCCCTCTCAAAACCCATTTTAAATACAAAGCATGAAAAAAATTAATTAGAAACACTTTTTATACCATTCACACAATTTATAAATTCACATACACAATTTATAAAATACACTCAGAGGGAATAATAAAGGGATACACATAAAATAAAAAACATTTATTTTTAGAAAACAATTTTTTAAGCCACAGACACCACAAATCCATTTCAAATCATTCTCCACATTACTCACATCTTTTATCAAAAACCTTTCACCACTTTATAAGACACAATTTAAGAGACCCATCACGTGTTCACACATGATACACAACCCATCTCCCAAAAATCACTTTTCAACACACGGTTATCTTACACCCCTTTAGAAACACATCTTTATCCTCATATAAAACCCCTGTCATGTTTACAAGAAGTAAAACCAACATACTAAAATCACTAAACAATGTCATGGGTAACTACTTAATCCTCTAGAAACAACCAACCTTAAGAGATCAATGAAGTTATCAATTTAATGGGAAAGAAAAAGGGATCTTAAATCAAATGTTGAAGAATTCCTAAAAATGGTGGAAAACCCCATGTGCACCTCAAACTCATCCGTGAGACGTTGAATTTGAACCAACAAACCGAAATTGGCAACAACATTTAAGATTTTCACAGAAAAATTAAACCCTATGCATGAAATAACTATACATCAAAGGAAGGGGGAAAAATACCAAAAAGGGGAGGCTGTCAGAGAGGTGAAATCGGATGGGAGTTTGGAAGTCCACCGGCAGAGGGCGCGACCCGGATGGGAGAGCATGTCGCGGCCGAAAAGTACTGGCGAGAGACTTGACTAGACTAGATGTGGTGTACGGGCAGGCCAGACTGTGCTGGGGAGGGCTCAGATGGATAGAAGGTGGTGCATGGTCAGGTCGGATGGTGCTAGCGAGGGTTGGGGTTTGAGGAGGCTGAAGCACGAAGTGAGGGCCTGGGAGTGGCGCCCAGTTGGAGTGCAGAACGAGGGCTGGAAATGGACTCACCGGGAGACGAAGGTGAGCGCGGAGGGCGCTTGGGGTATGGTCCGTAGGCAAGTGGCATGGAAGTATGGGAGTGGGAGAGAATATATTGGGGTTGAGAGGTTAGGCACCTGGGGTGAGCACTTAGGGAAATGTAAGAGAAGGTGAGGGCGATAGGGGCGAAGTGCAGCGTCACTGCGCAAGGGGGGTTTGGCGGTGGAATAACAGGTAAAGGGGGGAATCGAGGAGGGGCATGCAATACAGAACGAGGGGGGGGGGACGGGTTTAGGGTTCCATTTGTTTTTTTAATTTTATAGAATGTGATAATAATAATAATAATAATATAAATGACAACAACCACAATTATAATAATACACATAATAATAATAATAATAATAATAATATGAAGATTAACAATTATATTTACAATAACATAGAGAATAATAATAATAAACTAATAATAATAATACAACAACAATAATAATAATAATATTAATATTATTATCACTCTTAAGAATACTCTTAATAATAAAAAGAATAACAACATAATAATTATTATTATTATCGAATATTGTTTTTAAAATTTAGTTTGTTTATTTATCTTACTCTAAAATTCAGATCACCGTGCACTCATCCCACAACATAATAAACCACACAAAAGTTTTGCGCCTCAACTCAGACCACTTGGGCATTCACACAAGCACCTGGGTTGATCACGTGGCTACCACCCACCGTGTAGTGACTGTATACGGGCCTAAAACCCACTAAAAATATTAAACGACCAAAATTTTAATCTTGGACCCAGCCCGGACCATGGCGCGAGAACTCGTAGCCAATAATTAATAAAATAAAAATTAATTTAAAATTACAGGTGTGGAAAGAACATTTATGTGTACACACTAGTTAGATCCTTGTTTTTCAATTCTTTATATGGATGGGATGTTTATTGGGTAATAACCTCTGCTTCATTTAGTACAACACCAACTTTTTTAACTTCTATAATATTAAAAAAATTTCTCAAATTATCCTACTAACATTTCCATTATTAAATTATTTAATGGTCACAATTATTCAAGTATGTTATAATATTATTAAGGACATATAGTTTGTCTATAACATAAAAACAATGTACTTTTTTCTTAAAAAATTCAATCAAATAAAATCATTATTATATCATGAACTTTAATTGATTAAGTTAGTAATGTTTCTTTGATCTAGTCTGCCACATTGATAAAGAGTATGTTTACCTATATTATTATTATAACATATCATTGGAATAACAGACTTCTTATCCTCAGTTACATTCCCTGTTAGTTTTTATCTTGTGCATATGATTTATGGTTACGTGTCTTATGAATGTCTATAATTTAAATATGATAAGAATTTTATTTCACTAGTATATAAAAAACATTGATTTTCATGTCATGTAGGTATTTTAGATGTTGTACTATATTCTTGTAATAAAAGTTTCTAGGAACAACTATTACTAGAAAAAATTATAATGGAATTGGATGGGAGAACAATGCCTTGATACTTTAATAAAACTTTCTCATACCCTGAATATGAAAAATAGTTCATCTATCCAAACTATTATATACATGATCTCATTTCCCCACAAATAAGATGGGTGTTGTATCCTAATAGTTGTTTATCACTCATATCAAATACCCAATAATATACCATCATTCATTGTAATGTTTTAGAACCTCCTATTATAAATAGATTTGGGTTATAGTCTGTATGAATCCATATATTCAATTTCCATTGGATATACTACTACATTTTGTTTATGGATGAAAAAAATATTTTAATTTGCATGCATATAAATATGAATAAATGTTCATTAATATACCTTTTTATCAACTTGTTATCCAAGACAACATTAGATGTTCCCTACTGAGTATTTATGTTTACACCCTACATAAAAACTTTGAGGGAAATGAAACTTCACTTACAACATTTCAAGTATCTATAGGTATTCAAGTAGTTTTTTGATAAATTTTAATGTTTCTTATTCTCACTAATAGAGGGACGGCTATTCCCACCTTAAATTTAGAGATGTTAGTTAGATTTGTGGAGGTCATGTCCAATATTCTATATGTTGGTCCCCATTTAGACTTGACTTCCAATTTTGTCAATTGATTTTTTTATATTCATTTTTTTAATTTTGATATGATTTCCTATATAGTGTTTTTTATTTTTTACATTTTGGTTTATTCTCTTACGACTTGTTTTGTTTCATGATTTATTTTTGGAATGTCCTACATAAGGCTAAATTTGGATATAATTTTTATAGAACCTAGCCATAAAAAAATACACAATAATAGCAGATAAATCATTCAAAAAAATTTATATTGAGACCACTAATTCTAGTAACTATGACACAGGGAATGAGTAGAACTCCTGTGGATAAAAATGATTTTATTTAGGTTTTATTAATGAATATAGGTTATGGTATTTATAGGTGGTATTAGGGTGACATTAGGATGGATGTGGTTTTTATTTTTCATAGATCATAGTTAGAGTGGTTAAGACTTCCTAAGTAACCCATACAAAGCAATTAAAAACCACTTTATAAAGGATGATCAGGTTACCAGGGTATCTAAACAAACTCATTAGAAAAAATAGATTCTAGTGGGGTCTTTTATGTTTGTATCACATATGATGGAATATTACTCAAGAAGTCTATTTGGGGATCTCTTAAGATTTGATATCTCTTTTCATTGATCCATCATGTTAGGCATTGATATATATGAACACATTGAATTTAATTCAATATATAATGATTTCTTATGGTTCTTTATATTAAAATTATAATTATTTAGAGGTTTTAATTTATTTAAACATCACAAAAAACTTAATAGTGTTTTCATATTTATATATTGTAAATGATTAGATTAACATGAATCAATGATAAATTTTATTGATTGGGATGAATATTTTTAATTGTATTGATATTTAGACTCAACTGGTTAATTTTATATTACTAGTAATTCACATTATTTCTTTTGTATACTCTATTTATTATAATTTGATTTACTTAATCTTTAGCATTACCTATTAAACAAGATAATGGTATTCAAGTTGTCATATATTAAAAGAATGGAAATTTTTTCATTTAATTTTATATTTATGTGATTGATATTAGTTTCTTATTAGTAATATCAATTGATCATGATAACTATTTATAATTTCTATTAAAAAAATCATGTCGATATCATATTATAGAGAATAATTGTTCCCTTTTTTCATAGTAATAATTTATTTTAATTTTTTATAGAGACTATGCACAGAGTCATGTTAGTCATTCTCTCATTATCATGTCTAAATAGAGATAGAGTTACCAGTTTATGAAATTACATGAATTATATTAATATTTTTATGTTTATGAATTTATATTATAAATTAATGTTTTATAATTTTAAGGAAATGATTTTATCTAAATTTAATCATTTAAAACTTGTTCGTCCATATCATAATCTATAATAAGGAAGTCATGGTGTTTCTGAAATTAAATTTCAGTATTGAATTTTAAAAATGTAATGGCTTGGTGAAAATTCAATGACCATATTTTTAATGGGAAAAATATATTTTGGAAGTTATTTTATTTTGAGTATAAAATTAAATGAAATTAGATGTGTGATTATTTTATAATCTATATTTCTAGGGTTTCAGATTTTAAAAATGTATGTTGGGAATAATTTTCTCAAATAATATTTTTATAATTGCATAGTTTGGTAAAACACTGTATTTTAAAAAATGAGTCGGTATTTGATTTCTAGAATATATAATTGGTTCTTATAAAACTTTTGATATGTTAATATTTTTTAAATATTATAATTCTATTTTTAGGTAGGAATAGAATGTTTTTATTGTAATTTTATGGTTGGGATTAACTGATATTATATTTAAATTATCATAAAGTTGTGGGTATATCCATTAGGGTTGATATCTTATAGTTTTATGGTGTATTATTATGGTGCTAATATTCTCTTATCAAAATCATGGTGAGTAATTGGGGTTCACTTTGGTTTAAGGACAATAGATATAGATTTTTTGGGTTTATTTTTGTGATTTTGAGAATATTATAGAATATGAATTTGAAATTAGTTGTAAAATTTGAAATATATTATGAAATATGTTTTAGGTTGCGTATATGACTTATGGGTATGGTTTGAAGTTCTTGGATATTATATTATTGGGATTTTTTTATTTGAAATGAATTGTGTGTTGTGAATCATGGAATTTTCGTGGATACCTACTAGTATGGATTAGAATGTCAAGGTTAATGAATCCTTTGGTAATTGTATCCCATGAATTCTTGTGGATAATAAGTTTTTTGGTGGTGAGTTTGTAAAAAAACCATGTCCTTAATGAATTTATATAAGTGTAAAATAGATCGTTTGGTTATAATTTAACCTACTAAATCATTAACACATTTGAATTATTGGATTAAAAATAAGGAACCTCTTTCTTTAGGGATTAAAATAAGTAATTGGACGTTTGACGATGAAAATATAGGTTTTCTTTGGTGTGGAATAAGGTTTGGGATCCTAGGTAGATATTTAGGGGTTCTTGTTAATGTAAATTAAATGGTGGGGTTATTTCCAAAGGCTACCAGAGTTTTGAGGGATTCCACTGGATGTCTAGTGGAGCCTCTAGTAACATACTAGACTACCGTTGGTGTTTTAGTGAATCATAGAAGAGTTTTAGCGGAGTTAAGAAAATAATTTTTTTAAATGTTGAAAATGGTCTTTTTAACCTAAATCCTTTAAAACCCTTTTATGGGGACCCCAAACTTCATTTTCCCTAGACCCTATAAGCACCTTTGTAAATCCTCAATGGATATATCATTTCCCAAACCTCTTACCCAAGGTTCATTGGTGTTTCACGTAGTTTGTTCTACTAGTTTGAGGTATGATCCATTCCTTCCTTCTCATATTCCATCTTCTTCTGTCCAATTATAATTTATCCTTCATTGGATGTTAATTTTATATTAGGATGCCAAAAATCATGGTGAAATCCATCCAAGATCATAGAGATTCCACTTCTATTATATGAAGGACATGTGTGTGGTGCCTTAGATATCTATTCTTCATTTTTTTGTTAGAGATTACTATGACATAGTTTTTCTATATTTTTTATATAAAGTTTAATTTTATATAATGATTAATTAATGTTATTTATTTATTAGGTTATTCTATTTTAGGGAGTATATATCGAGTTGATCACGTTGGTTTTCACTATGAAATTTTTGGTTCATTTTCTGTAGACTTTATATTATTTGATTTCAATATTCATTGGACTTTATTTGTTGAATCTTAGGACATATTTTGTGATCCCATGGATTGATAAGGATCACATAAATTTAGGATTGGTGGTCTCAACTATCTATGTTATTCACGAGATATATCTATAACATGCCACCCTTATATTTTCTATGATTAATTATGAATCATACATTTAAATTTAAAAATATGAATGGATAACATTTGAAAAGTATTTTTGTATAATAACTAAAGTGTTTAAAATGGTTTAATTCAGTACTATCTTGATTTAGTCATTTTCTCTTATTTATTTTTTGATCTTTATTATACGAGTTTATATTTTATTGACTGCTTATAAATCCTTATATTTTTTTAGAGTCATCCATGAAATAGTAATGAAGAAACCCATGTTTAAGTTATATCATATTACCTTGTAGTATTAAAGTGCCAAAATATTTTTATATGATTAATATGGGATTAAATAATTTCCTTAGGTTTCTCTCTGATTCAACCCATATTGAGGATAACATATAAGTTAACAGTTTTGTCTTGTATAAATTAATATGGATTTATAGTAATATAGATAATGTGATTTTCCTTGTATATAAATTATATTTTATAATGGAAACAACCTTTTACTAATAAAACATAAATGAAATATCTATTGATGGACCATCATTAAAATTGTATCATAGGGGTTATAAGGTTTGAATATTTTATAAAAAAATCAATTTTAATAGTGGTTCACTTGAAAACACCATCTTATTTCAGTTTCTTTTTTCTTGATATTTCTTTCTCAAAGACTACATTCAAAGGAAATAACCATTATTCTTTTGAATCATAGTGTCTTGTGTATAAAATATAATCCATAAAATATATTAGTGAATATTAATATATTTTTTCACCTACTATTTTGTTATAACTCTCCCATGTTATTTAAAGCACTACATTGAGTATTCCCTAGATATTGACTTCTTTGAAATATTTCTAATATTTGTTAGAAGTGGGGATGGTCATACCCGGTGATTTACTTTAACCAAGACCAGAATGTCTTACTAGTATATCAGTGTGTTGTATAAATAAATCATCCTACCAAATTTTCCATAAGTACATTCCATATTGGTAATAATTATGAATATATGTTTTTTTAAGGTATATTTATCATGAAAATAACATAAATAAATTAATCATATTGTTATTTAATTGTTTCAGACATGTCATTAAATTTTTGTATCAATCATGCTGATTTATTATGTTTGTAATGTTTTTAGGACCTTGTATACCACATTGAAATTTTTCGACCTGAGGTGAGTGTTTGGTGAAAACAAAATGGTCCGACGAGTGACACTCGTTTATATGATATTATAGAGAATTTAATTTCAGATTCACCACTTTTGATTCAACCTAGTGTGGGAATTTTGGAAAATAACTGTCTGATGGGTGAAAAGAATGTTTCTGTTATTATAGATAATTTCACATTGGGTTCTTCCTTTTTTTGACCATATTCACATCATTATAATTTTGTGGGAATTGGATTGACCCTGCAAGGACTGAGCATTTGTGTATTAGGAAGGAGCTTCCACAATCCGATGGTCTAGGTAGGAGATTATATGGGTTATGTATTGGTGAAATCGGTCCTCTTAGGATATGATTTCCTCATATGGTCTCCAATGAGTTCATTCAGGGTGACTGAAACACCCAATGATCCTTCTATACATGATTCATATACCTAATTTCCAAATGAAAACATGTTTTTGATAGATTTTCCCACAACACATGGGGATTATATTTGTCCATAGGATGGGAGGTCAAGTTCATCATACCCTTTTGGGGGGAATTATTATCTACATCAGGACACTGTTATAGATTTAAGCATGTTCATATGTTTTTGAATCCTCAATTCATTCAAAAATAGTGCATCCATAGGTTACCCTTGGGTTGTAGGATCATCATGAATATATGTAGATTCGGCACTATGGAGACAATATAGAATTAAGACATGAAATGAGGCAATCTAGAGTTTAAAATCATACCTGGGGGATGGGGGTGGTTTGATGTTGGGTTAGGACCCATAACATGGGCTTCCTTCATATCCTCATGAGAGTAACTAGAGACCATGTAGTTCAGTGTCGGTTAATAGGACCCATCACATTTTATGGTCATATGACGGGGACCCATCCATGCAGTTTAACATCATACGATAAGGATATCTTGGTGAAATTATCCAAGTAATGGATTGGTGAGGGGATTAATCCATAGAGGCCTGAGGGTCCCATGAATATATGATCTTCTAGATGAACATGAACCTACTATGGATTTATCTAAGAGAACATTATGGTTTATTTCAGAGTCAGATTTGGTCCTCAGGGAGTCATCCTACATATCCTAGTGATATGGGGAAACAATATCAGCGTAGTTCCATTATCGGGACATACACATATAATGGAGCCCCTTTGAATTTTTTGGAACATTTTATTAACTTTGAACTCCGAGTAAAATGTCCCTTGAGCACAAGCATTGGATTGATTTCTTATGAATTATGATTATAGTAGAAATCAGAGTCCTCAATGTTTTTTATGAGTTGTGACTTGATGGGGGCTTACTTATTGGAGCTTCCCATCTGAGTGAATCAAATTGAGAGATACTCTTAGAGAGGATGCGCTTTTTTGGGATGAACCTTTTGAAGAAGTTTACATCTTTGAGCTCATACATAAAGCATGCATCCTACATATCCCAATTATGGTGGGAATAAATGTTCTCATAGTTTATTTATAGGTTATTCCCATGTAATATCATCAAAGACCTATAAGACCATGTGATTCATGATCAGTGTGAGAAACCAAAGGATGTGAAATAGTCAACAAGAGTTCACATTCTCTTCTCCCCGAATGGAAAAGGAGGATGACAACAGAAAAAGAGGTCTTGGATATGAACCCAATGAGAGAGGGAAAGGGGGGATTTGAATGCATAGACCCGCACCCATGTTTATATGTAGGATAGTCACATCTTGTGGTATATTTGGACATATCCCGAGCTAAGGTGAAGTGGGTGAAGAGTGGCACCTCTGATGAATGGCTACGTACATTCCTCAAGAGAAGTTCCCTTGAGATTTCTTATGGAGAATACTATAGTTTAAAGTCATACATCTTGGATTATGGCAACACATTTTAATGTTGTGTTGCAAGGATGAGTTCCATAAAGTTTAACAATATGTGGATATGACTATTTTGGGTCTTATAGATTTGGGTCGTTGGATGAGGTAAACTATACTGAAATGCCTTAAACAAGAGAGGGGTGGAATGCATAAACCATTATTTTAAAGGATTTTGGTCTAGGAAAAATGATATGAGCCCTAAAAGCCATTGAGGCATACAGAGGTAGGACAAGGCTCTCCAGAGGATGAATTTATCTCTAGTTACTATTCCATTTTTATGCAACATATGAATAATCATTGTATAATTGTGTGCAAATTCAACCAGAGGTATTTTCAGGACATTGGCCATGAATTTTTATGGTCGGGGGTATATATGAAGATACAAAATTGCCATGTATACTATAGTTCAAATTTATATAGATTGGATGATGGAATCAGAATTTAATATCAGTTTTCATGGACGATTACCATAATATTTAATGTCATGTGGATAGGTTTATAACTCATAGTTTATGGTTATATAGTTTGGAATGATAGTAATAGAATCCATGATTAGCTAGAGGATAATTCTGTTAGAACATTTTGAAATGCCTCAAACGTGAGAGGGAAGGAGAGTGTAAACCATGACTCTAGAGATGCCCTGATTAAGATATATGATACGAGACATGGAAACCATTACGTGAACCAAAGTAGGAGAAGCCTTTCTTGATGACAAATTTTTTTTTGGTTGATCGACCAATTTTGGTTGGCAACATAGGTAGAGCCATTGGGGAATGATATACATATAAAAGAAGGAGTATGTAGGACCCTGGTTATCCATTTCTGATGGCCATGGTTGTTTATGATGATCTGGAATATCCTAATACATAGATATTGATAGATGAAAAGGATGTGTCTTGGTATTTATGAAAAATTTACGATGTGATTGTCCATGGAGTTATAAGTCAACCTAGAATATAAGGTAGGTGATAGGGTTTTCCGGAGGTGCATGAGGAATGTATATTCTTATGGTATTTAAGGGACAGGTGTTTGAGCGGTATAAGGGAACAGTGTGTAATGTTGTCGAATAATCCCAAAAAGTTCATAGTTTGACCCCCCATTTTTCATGCGGGTCAGTGACGGTGGAGAAGGGACCTGACCAAAGGGCTAGGACCGTATCCCAGCACTGATCCCATGTAGGGGAGTGGGGGCACAGCTACCGCAGTATAGACCGATGAGTGAAAATGGTTTTACACATTGGGTTGTCCACATAGGATCATTCCATGTAGGAGCATTCACTTAGGATTTGATGGTGAACTATTAGTTCATAAAGGAGGCTATTTGTAATGGATCTTGACATGTAGAATGGTATACAGACTCTTTTTAGCATAGGGGATTTTGCGAACCATTGGCTAGATAAGAGCTGGCCATGAACTATTTTATGTAAATGGAAATCTTCATACTATCTTCTGCATAGGTATTTCATCAATGATGTATCCTGCATAGGAGTATCCACAAACAATTTTTATTATATTTTTTATCTATTTTCATGTTTGATGGGATGGTTCTTCCAAATATGGTCAGTGGGAAGGAATTAAAAGAACTTATTTTTGCATATTGTTTGTAGGATGAGTCTTAAAACTGCTTTGGAGAGGGCCAGAGTCCCAGGAATAGCATTAGGCAAGGGAAACATTTCTCCAACAACCTCTATGTTCATCAAAAACTTTACACCCATCCCACAACTCTTCTCCATTTGGGAGATATTTCCCCTCTTATTCAACAGTCCTTTTTTAGTTCTCTTGTAGGTCCTTTTATAGAGTGACCTGAACATGTATATGCGATTAACATGTATGCTTTTGTAGAATCCCATGGTGGAAATATATCTTGATAATGAATCTGTCAGCTGTGGTATGTGGATATAAAATGCATAGGGCACCAATGACTACTCCTCATCCGAGAACTACTTAGTTCCTGGGGATAGTATGCAGGGCCTCCCTCAATTATATTTTCACCTGTGAAAATAGTTCATGGTTTATTTAGTTCACAAGTGCAAATTCACTCCGAAAAGCATCATTCACTAGAAAACACCTCAAGATCCATCATCTTATAGGCCATCTACATACTGGTGGTTTGTAGTTTATGCCCTCCAAAAACCATTCCTGGTAATCGGCATACAGCTAGGCCAGCTCCCATTTCAAATTTTATTTCTTCAAGTTTCTTTCCTATTTGTTTAATCCAACATGTATTTCATTGATTCGACCAACATGCAGTAGTATTGTCTTTCAATTTTCAGAATTTTTGGGACCCTACATACATATAACACTCCTCACAGTAACATTATTATAATGTATCATTGGAGTAGTTTATTTCTTAACCTCTATTACATACCATAGTTGTTTTTATCATGAGTATATGATATTATTCTTTTCTAGAGACCCAGAATTTTCTTTAAAGAAACGTAATTTATTATTATGTTTCAAATATTAGGTTAATTTAATTGGTTAAAAATATTAATTTACCCTATTAATTGACCCTTGAATAATTTAATGATTGTTAGGTTCATTTTGGAACATGATATTTACCCATGGGTTAAATTTGGGTAATTTTCTCAGATACATTAGTTTTATAGAATAATTAATATTTATTAACAAATAAATATAATTCTTGGGAGTGTGAAGTGTTCTAAATTGAAGTGGAAACCCCTAGTAAAATTATAACTCTAAGGATTTTTCTAAAATGATTGTTTTTACTAATGAATAGGTATAATTATAATGACAGGACGTTAATCCTTAAGAATGAGAATTTTTTATAATTTTTCCGAACAAAAATATATTTATAATTTTATTCTAATGTGAACAGATACATGATAGTGATATGGAAATTTGATTCGACAAGGTAATGACAAGAACATATTGAAAGATATTCATAAAACATTTTACTTTCCAATAATGATGGATTTAATTTTTGTTTAAGTGGGTTAATTGAAAGATTAATTTAATGGGGTTATGATAAATAATTCAATTTTTTTTATCTAAATATATTCCTAATTGGAATGTGAAGAGAGAAATTCTTATCCTTTCATCATGTATTCCATTAGTGTAATGAACATCCCAGAGAAATTTTTATATCTCTCATTTCAATGCTGAATAAAGAATACCATATTTTTTCCTCATTTTATTGGTGGGAATAAATATGGACTGATAAGGAAAGATTAATTTAATTTCTATACACCACCAATATAGGAAAAGTTTAATAAAACCTCATGTCTCGGTTTTTTGTTTGGTTTATTATTTTTCTTCTCAAAATCATACCAATTGAATTTCTATAATTATTAAATGGATAAAATTATTAAAGTATTACAATAATATTAATGAAAAATATTTTATGGTAATATAGTAAATTGTTATTAAAAATTAATAATCAAGATAACTTTAAAAGGGAAAATATTTGTTTCAATATATTTTAAAAATTCAATAATTTTAGTGGTGATTAAAGAAATTTATTCTTCTTTTCAAATAATTTGATACCAAGATATTTTTTACAATGAGGAACTAGATTAAAAAAACATTCTACATGAAATATTAAAAAAAATTAAAAAAATAATAAAATAATAACATATTATTATTTCTATTTATTGGTTATCACAACATAGATAATTTTATTTATTCAAAATTTTTTTATCATAGCTATGGTAAGTAAAGAATAACAATAACATCCAACAGATATGGATAAATGAATATTAAATTAAATATTTTATTTGTTATATTTTATTAATTCATAAAAACATATTTTATTATAATGTGAATATATTTTCTTATATATTCATACTTGTTTGAATATTAAATCATTTAATTCCTATAATTGAATAGACCAGGGGATGAATCCTCAATATTTACTTATAATTTTATTTTGAAAATAATCCTTGGGTAATTTCTCTAATGGGGTTTGTTTTTTGTGATTCATAATAATATTATAATTTATCTTTGCTAAAAATATTTTTTTGATAAATAATATATCATTGAAATATTTGGAACACTTAGATATTATTTTCATTATGAATAGAAATTTTTTATTACCATATAATCTTATTTTTCATTTAACATGTACACACCCAATTCATGGGTGGTCATGAATTCCATTGACCACCACCCACTATATTATTGATCATTCATTTATCTCATTGATTTAGTTTCATTATATCATGCCGCTATAACGGTGGATAAAAATATAACAATTGGTTATGGTGTAAGGGAATGGGATAAAATTGGTTTCTAGAATGATTAGAAGAACATATGGGAAGAAATCGATGTGATAATGATTGTTAGAAAAAAAATCATCCCTATAAGGTGTGATGGACGACATATGGGCATTGGAATTGGCCAAAACTTGTGTTGGGACAGAATACATAGGTGAAAATATATTTCATAAATTTCTATGCCCTGGTGATTCTATATTCCTTACTACAATTCATGTTAACATTTATATTGCATGATGTGTAGTTCAGGAGTTATGGTGAAAAGGTTTCACTATCTTATAAATATCCCATGTTGTGTGAGTAAGGGTCCCACATAGCGTATCCCGATATCATTTTCCACAAAATATATTCCATATACATACCATGTTATCTATTGTAGAAGAACATTTATCTAACATTGATATGAACCAAACTAAAAGAAATTCAGGGGGGATAAGAAAGGCTAAACATTAAATAATTTGATTTTATAAGAATTTTATTATCAGGGAACATTGATTATAATACCCTAAAAGTAAAAAACCACATTTACACTAATAAAGACCCTCACTGAAATGTATGATAAGATAAATAAAATAAATAAGGTTTTCCTTTTATGGAGGATATTCAACATGAGGATTTTAAAAGGTAATCTAATAGATAATATCAACAATGACATTAAAAAGATAAAGAGTCAATTGGAAACAATGAAGAAAATATTATATATTTGGAGTGGGAATTATTATAATTTTCATCCTTCAAATAGTCATAGGATTCTATGGTTATCACTACAAAAAAAACTAATGCGGTAATACTAAAATCATGTTTACGGATGCTAGAGACATGATATTCAATTAAAAAAAACATCGGGAGGAGATTCATACATCATAAGAAATATATATTGTCATAGGGTGAGGGTAATTAATCAATTGGGAGAATATATAGAAAAGGAAAAAAAGATAAATTATGAGTAGGATTATCTCAATAAAAAAAGGTATGATGATTTGGAACTATAAAATAAATTTAACAAGGATTACAATGAGTGGATAGTGGATTCTAAATGTAGAACTTATATAATTTGGTCTATAATTATTTTGTTGAAATATAATAATGGACTACAATTTAGAGCCACTAATTACATTAATTAATGTATTATAGACTCTAGAGAATAAATTCACTCAATATCTAATAGGGGGAGTATAATGTCTTGTACCTCTAAATGATACTTCAATATTTTCTTTTAGAAAATTAGTTATTGTAATTTTATGAAATGGTGGTAAATAAATATATAAAAGGAATGGGGTTTTTATAGAGTTTGAATTTGTGTTGAACATCCTAGGGTTAAGGAAGAACATAATTTATATTTCACATTTACAAGATTAATTTCTATAAGAAACATTCTTATACGGTGAATGGAAAACAATGAAAGGTTCCATTTATGTGAAAAAATTGATTGAAGGATGAGTTTTTTTACCTCTTAAGAAAATATGAAGGTATTATTCATACCGATCAAGTAACGTTAACAAAGTTATGGATTGATCATTTAATTTAAATTAGTGGGAAATGGATGAAAATCCTCTCTATTAATGGAATGATAAATATCAATAGAACAATGCATAAGATAAGTGATGATGGAATATTTGAAAATACAAGGTATATTTCTTTTTAATTGAAGGATAATTAGAAGATAATCAGAATTTGGTGTTGGTACATGTAGATGTGTAGGAGATATATCTAGTTTATTCTCACAAAGGGTAATTTTTTATATAACCTTCATCGATTGAGTGAAATAGAAATAATGTGTGTTCTTTATCAAGAACAAGGCTAAAGTGTTCAGAGCCTTCATCCTATGGAAATCCATAGTGGAAAAAGAGACTACTTATAATATAATGTTCTTTAGGTATTAAAGTGACGGGGATTATGGAATCATGGTGTCCTAGATTTTCTGAGGGAGGAATGTCATATTATTTGGAAATACCACATAATGTAATCTGATATATAATTAATTTATATAGAGGTTAAATTCAGTTTTGGTTTAAAATTAAATAATTATGACTATTAACATGATTTTACCTATGTTATTTTTGGTGGATGTAAGGAATTATGTTTCACACTTGATCGACACGAGACTCTCTTCACAATTAAGAAGGAGTTCTTGGAAGTATGTTAGTTGGGAATGAATATTCACTCCAAATTTCACAAAAATCTACAGCGAACTCACAAATTTCCATTTTGATACCATGGAGGGGGATAAAACTTTATTTATGAGTAAAGATCATGGATTTGAAACATAGGACCAATGAAATTTCAATAAAACATGGATTGGAAACATGTAAATGAAAATAAGGTAAACATAAAACCATAGTATAAGAAATTATAACATATCTGGAACATGTAATATCATCAAAAAAATTTATATATTGAAAATAAATCATCACTATTGAAAAATAAGTGTCACAACCATCAGTATAGATTAACATAACGTAGTGGAGTTAGCTTCACTACAAGATTCACAAAACATATTAGAGTAGAAATCACAACCTGATTCCTATAAAATAGCAAAGAAAGAATCACAACTATATTCCAATAGTGGTGTAGGCAACACTACTTAATTCTTATAGTGGAGTGAACTTTACATACCAAATTCAAACAATGAAGCTGTCATCAGTACATGATTCCCATAGCTAGTAATTGATTACTTAATCAATTACTATAGTTATCTCATGATATATACAACCTTAACAATTAATTAGTTGGATATATTTGTCCCCACATTTCATAATCCATAAATATGAGAGTCTCATTAAATAAAAATCATTTGTCTTATCATATATAATTCATGGAAATATAATTGGTTTCATAACTTTTTAAAATAGTTTCAAATACAAAAAGATGTTTATTTTTTACGAAGAAAATTAAAACCCCCAAATGGTTATGTAAAAAGGTAACATATAGAGTGACTTATGAATCGTCATTATATGAGAGAAAAATCCTTAGAAAATAGAAGACAACCCAAAAAAAGTTTTTTTTCGAAAAAAAAGCATTTCTTAAAATTTCCTTAAAAGGATATAATTTTCAAATTAAATTCTTAGAAACATTTTCCTAAAGATGGGGTGAAATATTATTTAAAATGAATTATAAAAAAATTATAATAAATATACATGAATATAATATAAAAAATATTTTAAAATGTTAATTATAATTGAATAATATTATATTATGACCATTAATATCCTTTTAAATGTTTTAAAATAACCTTAATTAGAACTCACATTATTAAAAGTATAAAAAAATGTTATTTTAAAACCAATATGGTGAAGGTAAAGAATCATTTTAGATAAATATGTTTGAGTTTCTAATAAGAAAATTAGAATATTTTTTGGTAGTAAAAACATGGATATTGAACTAACATCTATTAATTTAAATGAGAATTATTCTTACCAAAATTACATTCTTTATAAAATAATAGATTCATTTAAGAAGGAGACATTAGTATGAAACATTATTTTCATAAAAAAGAATATGGATGTAAAAAATAACATCTTCATGTTGAAGGAAAATTAAATCTACAATGATTATAATTGAGGTGAAGTGATAATGACTAATTAAAAATATTTTGGTAAAAAAACAACTTATAACATGTGGAGAATTTAATTAAAAACTTATTGAAATATACATTTAAATTAGTCTTAAATAATAATTAATAAAATGTATTTCATTATTTAATATCTCAAATTGGAATCATAAAATCCACATAAATGAAACAAGGTTTATAAAATAAAACAATATCTCATGTAGAGTAATTTTTAGTTGAAACCCATCAAATTAGTTATCTCTTAGTTGAATGTGCTATAACATTATTATGAGGCCGAGTTATCACTATGAAATATCTTTAAAAATTTTGGAATCAATAAAAATAATGGTTACTATCTAAATATATAAGTGGAATAGGGTTATATTTGGAATAAAATGTAAGATTTTAATGGGGAATTTATAAGTTATGTATGTTCTATAAGGTGGGGTAAGTGAGTCACATTTATAATTAAACAAATGAAAACATATGTGAAAATTGACTACATTAAATGACATAATTACGCTATTAAAAGGTTATTAAATCCAATATTTAGATATATTTGTGTGTGGGGTATCCTTGTTCTATGAAAGCAACAACCATCAATTTTAGCACGTGTTTTAAATATCATTTATCATATTTAGTATTAGATTTTACATTTTCTCATTTTAGTTTTTTACCTTGGTAACAAGTCTTTAAATAAGTACTTTATATTTTGTTATAAATATATTTTAACCCAGATTACCAAATTTTGGTCTGATAATACAAAATTTAGAATATTTTTATTTCAACTCAATTTCTAAATATAATAAAAAATATCATTTAAATGAAATAATATAATATATATAGAAAAATTTTTTTTTTGTTGAAAATGATGTTTTCACAATAAAATTTTCCTAATCATATTTTTTATTAATTAATAAATGTATGAATGTTAATACATTTATATATAGGTTTAGAAAATTTTAATAAATTATTAATTTATTTCATTATTTAACAATTATACAGTGATAATTTCAGAAATACATTGTACCATTGTCACAATAATTATCTTTAATCCTCTTAAACATATTTTTATGAATAATAACAAAATAGTCCTTACTATATAATTAAAATTACTAAATATAAATATGAAATCCATTTTTTCAGAATCAATTTATTAATTTATTAAAATTAAATTTTAGAATAATATATCTATAATGTATTAAAATTATTTGTCAGAAAAATATATCTTGGGTTCTAAAATATCAATCTTAGTTCTTTAAAATAATATAAATATTTTAAAATGTATAATTTAAATTATTTAATTCATATTTTTTCAAAAAAATGGTTTCGTAAATTTACATGTCATACTTATATATTAAAAATAGAATTAAATTCATAATATTAGTATAAAGCTCATATTTCACTAGTCATGTAAAAATAGAATATCTCATAAAAATTACAAATGTTAAGCATTAGTTAATTTTAATAGATGTAATTAAAAAATAATTTTAAATTTTTCACATAAAAATCATAAAATTTAAAAATTTAAATTTTAAATACAAATATAAATATATAATAAAGAATGTTTTTATAAGAAAATAACATTTCAATGTATTAACAATTCTAATTAATTAGTACTATAAATTAATAATTAAATTAGTATTATTATATTATAAATATAAATAAATATATATATATATAAGTCTATATAAATCATTTCAAAATAATCATTCTCTATAATATATTTAGTTTTTTATAATAATAAACAAAAAATTATAATTTTTGATAAAATAAATTCTTATCCATATTGGTTATATAATATTTTGTGGTTTATTTTGGCTCAGTTTTGTGTGTAATGTTAGATTTGAAACACATTATATTTTAAGGGAATATAGAATTTAAATCTCAAGTTGTTATATTCTCCCACTATAAATTAATTAGTCTAGTTAAATTTTAATTATCGCATGCCAATAGGAACAATTAATGGAATCTAAATTATAGAGATGAAATCAGATATAATTTATATAGAGATATCAACCACACCAACATGGGAAACACATCCCTTTATATAGAATAAGATTATCCAAAATATAATGATTTATTCAACTATATGGTTCAAACGTTTACCATTATTTGGTATCAATGACTAGATTATATAATTTATTTCTATAGATTTATTATTGTAATATATTCATTAATATAATATCATATGTTAATATAAACTGTTTTTCCTTACTCTAGATATTTTCTCCACTATGGGGAGGGAACCAATATGTCACTACAATCTTGTAAAATTTACACAATATAAATATAATAAGATTTTTAGAAGAAAATGTTTTATAAACATAAAATTTAAATTTAATTATCATACCTCTATAATTTCTTTTAAATAATAAAATCATCACGGTTATGATGAATAGATCTTGTAAAATGTTTTAGATATACTATAGTTCCAAAAATAAAATTCCACCAAGGCATCTACAACTCAATATTAGAGGGTATGTGTTACTAAAATGTCATGATTCACTTAAAGAGTGGTGATTAAATAGTTATTTAATTATCCTCTTGGTATTTTAGTTTGGTGATGCTTATCATCTTTATTATACCTTATATTAGTGAATTTAATTTGATAATTTCCATGTTTTTCCCACGGAAGACATTAAATAATTAATGACCCCAGAGGGTGTAATCTGTTTCTTTCAATTTTGTTAATGAATCTTTCTATTTCTATTAAAAATATTTATGACTGATTAAACACTCTTAAATAATTAATGAATCTTCTAGTACCCTTGAGAATGTTACCATATTGTTTCATTCCAAATTTTAGACATATAAGAAATTGATAATTCTTTCCTTCATCATATTCTTCACCGAATATTTCATGACACACCATTCTTATCTATTTTAGTTAATTTAGGAATTTTATCATGTTTACATTGTCAATCATATTGTATTATATATTTTATGGAATAATAAAAAATCTCCTCACCCCATATCCCATTTAATGGGGTTTTCATTGAAGTAATAACTTAATTAACCCTCAAAACCATGGTTCCTTCTAGTTCCAACCAATATTAAAACCAAAAGGCTTTTATATAGTAATGAAACATTAACAATACAAATTAATTATAATAACCATATTATTAATTCATAGTAGAATTCATTGTCATTTTATATTATGTTATTAACCTATAGTTAATTTTGTTCAACATTAATCGATCTTTGTATAACAAAAGTTTTTTTTTCAATTTTGTTATGTTATAATTCTCAACATAATTTTTAAAAGTAAACTAGGAATAAATATAATATGATCAACAAAATAATATCCCCTAGGAGTTTCTATCCTTATGTGTAGTATTAATCCCCCATATCATTCATCGAGGTGATAAATGAGTAAATTATCAACTATACATTTTGGGTTTGATTACTTCTAAGTGAATTTATGCCAAAAATAAATCCACTTTCCTATATTTAGATATGGTTTTATTACAATGAAAACCACTTACTCAATACTTTAGAAACATTTTAGTATAACATACCACACATAGAGTCATATCTAGTGTTTTCATTAAGGTTATCTAACCATTATACCGAAGGTAACTAAATTAATATCCAAAAATAAATAAACCATACTATAATACCAATTATGGTACATGAATCTAAAAACATAAATATTACATTAATTACAATTTTTAGTTAATATATATCATAACAATTTACACAACCCAATGACCAAAAGTTTTAATATCGAGGATAATTTCTGCATAAACATCTTATTTTTAATTTATTAACATTTCCCCATAAACATAAGTTTCTAGAACTTATTCATGACTTGCCTTATGATATAATTCTATTCATAACATTGTGAATAAAAAATTGAAAATTTGGTGATCTCAACTGATCAATAATGGAAACATATAAACTAATCATAACAATTATATCATAAACACACTGAAAAACATGAGAAAGTGTGAAATATCATATAAAAAGCTAAACAGATCATAAGTTACAATCTTAAAACCAGATTGAGTATTAAGTGTTATGGAATGGAAACTTAACACCAGTGAAAGGAAATAGAAAGGTATTATAAACACATATAAAATCTTGAAAAGTATGAAATAATGACGTTAAGAAGGTATACCATATTTAGAAAATGGATTATCATAAAAATTTCACATAACATAAAAATGAATCATCTCTTTGGTTAAATTTTTGTAATAATAAAATAATAGGTAAAAATAACAAAGTGCAGTATGTTTCACCACCTGGTTACCATAACATAGTGGAGTTATCTCCACCACATTATTCCTATAAAATATTTAATTAGGTATAAAAATTTATTACAAAATTGTAACAGGAATCACCACCAATTTCCCATAGTGGAGAAAACATTCCTCACTTGATTATTGTACTATAGAATTCATTAGAACCTGACTCCCAATGTTTAGAGAACATTCTATAATTGATTCCTGGATTTATATTATGAAATTTAAAAATATAACCAATGCACTGGATGAAGATATGGGAACCCACCCATCACCATCCATACCATTGAGTTCTACTAAAAATCAAAATCATTTATCTTATAAAAAATAAATCATGGGATGAAAATTAATTTCATTACTTTTCCAAATTGTATCATACAAAAAAACATGATCAAATGATGCCAAAAACATCATCACACAAATTTTTATATTTAATAATAGAAAATTCAATGTGATTTATAAACTATTACTTTTTTGGGTAAAAATAATCTGAAAATGGGAGATTAATAAGGTATTTTTCTTACAAAAAATTTATTAAGATCACCTACAAAATAAATTATTTTATAGTCACTTAAAAACATATTTTTAAATATGAAGATAAAAGTTATTAAAAAATAATTAAAAAATAATGAAAAAGTGAGTTTAATAGGTTATAAAACATATGTAAAAATGTGAATAATAATAGAATAATATGACACCATCAAAATGGAAATCCATATAACAATTTTAAAATAGATTTATCGAAAACCAACATTGTTTAAATGATAATAAAACTTTTTTTAAATGAATATAGAAAGGTTAAATGATCATTGGAGATAAATTTTTTTCTTTTAATAGGGGTAAATGTGAACAAATATGGGATGTAAAAACATGTATATGAAAAAAATTCATTAAATGATATGCAAATTATTCTTAATTTTTTTTATTTTTTACAAAATAATAGATTCATCAAAGAAGAATATTTTTGTTTGAATCATAATTTACCTATAAATTATGATATAAGGAAAATTTAACTTAATTATAGTGTGGTAAAATTTAACCATTAAATATTATAAAATAATTTTATTGGTTTTGTCTCTTAAAAAAATATTTTACAATAAAATACCTAATATCCCGATGAGAATATAAATAAAAACCAATTAAAAGGGTAAGATTCAAATTGGAATTAATTTAGAATGAATAAAATGTATTTCATGATATAATATCTCAAATTTGAATCATATAAACCTTATAAATTAAATTAGGTTCATAATTTTGAAATATATATCAATTGAAGATAAATGGAGATGAAAACCCTTACATTTAATCCCACTTTGTCGAATACACTATATCCATATTGAGAGCATGAGTTTTATCTTACAAATATCGTTTTAAAAGGATGCCTAAAACAAACTAATGTTGATTGGTTGACTAATAAAGTGTAATAGGGTTTTTAAGGACACAAATATAAAATTTTAATTAATTAATGTGAAGGGATAAGTTTGGAATAAAATGGATGAAGTGAACCCCTTTATAAGTGATGAAAATGTCTCTTTTGAAATAACACTTTTTTTATAATGATATAATTAGCCTATTTAAATTTTAATCACTAATTTTTTTTTAAATAATAGATTTTGGGGTTCTTTGGGTCGATAAATTCTCATCCAATGATTTTCACATATTTTTTTAACATGTTTTTAGATATTTACTATTATATATTTACATTTTTCATTTTAGTTTTTTCCTCAGTAAAATGTTTTTAACAAATTATTCTATATTTTAATATTAATATAATGAAACCCATATTAAATAATATAGGTGTTATAAACCTAATTTTTTCATCACATTATTCCTATTCGAATTATAAAATTAATAAAATTAATATTTAAATTAAATCATACAATATATAGAAAAACTGTTTTTGTATAAAATGAGTTTTTCACAATTTGGTCTTACTAATAAAATTTATAATTGATTAAAAATGAATGATTGTTTATATATTAATATATATATATATATATACATTTTTATTCCCAATTTATAAATTATTAATTTATTTAATTTCATAAAAATTATATAATGTTAATAAAACAATTCAATGAGAACTTTTTTACCATTATCAATGTAATTATATTTAATCCACATAGTCATATTTTAAAAACTGAAAATAAAATCATATGTATTTTATAATATTAAAATAATGATTCTAAATATAAAATTAATTTTTTCAAATTAAATTTCTATATTTTTAAAAATTTAATTTTAACATAATAAATCAATAATATATTTACCCTATTATTGTGGAAAATATTACTTGAGCTCTAAAATATCAATAATTGTTTTATAAAATATAATAAATATTTTACAATTATTAATTATACTATAAAGTAAATATTTTTTCTATAAAATGGGTTCTTAAAATAATAATTCAAACTTATATACTAATAGTTTCATGGATGTATATTGCAACACATGACTATACACAGTATATCCCACTTCTTACTTAAAAATATTTTTTTTATAAATAAAAAAATACTAAATGTAATTTTTATTTATAGAAATAATAAAATATTTTAATTTAGCCAAGTAAAAATTAATACATTTGATTATTTAACTATTATAGAAAAAATAACATAAAATGGAAACATATTTTTATAATAAAATAACTAATCAAAGTGTAAGATATTCAAAATTATCCCCTATGAGTTGATAATAAAATTATTTTTAATAAATAATTTGTATGAAAATATATATTATTCATATAAAACCTATTTATTTTATATAACATATTTACATTATTAAAATAAAACTCAACAAAGGAAATTTATAAAAACACATTTTAACCCTATGGTGATCATATATGTTATCTTGCTATACTAAAAGCATCATCTTCATTTCTAATTATATTTCATAAATTAATTATCTATATTAATTTCACCATGTTAATGGATACAGTTTAATGGTTTTTATAATGTTATATGATTTTTTATTAAATGTTGTGTGTAAACAAATCTATCGAACAAATAAGTTTTCAAAGGGATATATATTTTAAAATAGTAGGGTGTTATATAGAGGGACAATATTAATGTAATTTATTGAGTTAATTAAATTATTGTATATGAAGATGAGGATTTTTTTTTCTATTGTGGGAAAGAAACCTCAGAAAGGCTGTTGAAATTTAAAATGGTAACTGCAATTAATTAGTACTAATGAACGAATATAATATATTATAGTATTTTGATATGAGAAAATTATCATAAAAGGATAAATTTTAAAGAAATTTATGTTTCAATGTTAAACATTTTATTTGGAATTCAAAAATTTCATTTGTAACTTAAAAATGAAACCATTTGGAACTCATTGATGTACCGAGGAACAATATAGTTTTCCGAAGAGGGGGAGATAGAGGTGAATATGTGAATGATTGTAGGGTCCCGAAAAATCCTCAAAGGAGAATGGGAATCCCCATTAATTTGAGAAATGAGTCATCCAATTTACCTAAATGAATTAGACAAAAATATAAAGAATACTCATTATTGGAAAATGATCGGCCAGTCCGCGTACCAGTCGAACATTGATGGTATGCGGCCGGTTCAAAATGTTTCCCCCTCCGCGGACAAGATTCATTCGTGAAACGGAGGCAGGAACACCTCCTCGTGTGTGAAGCAGGATGGGCACCAGGCCGTTCTACCGTCACGAACTGCCCCAGCCCTGAAACGTGCCAACCAGCCCAGAACGAACGCGCTATCGCTTCGTGGAACAGAGGCAGAGAACTGCGCGGCTGAAAAGCACCCACTGAACCAATTTGGTTTTTGGATGATGTGCATTCAATGCCCCCGCTAGTTGTGGATTGACCAAGTCATCTGTAAACCGGGTTTTCAGTCATGGGCCTCCAGAAAAGGTTCTGTATGACCACATATACATCTATTTCCCCCTCTATAAAAGTACATTTCGGGGGAGAAGAGAGGGGATCAATCAGATTCGGCTGGAAGGGTTCAGAGATCGGGGGATCGATTGATCAGACTCCATCGATGAGAAGGTATAGAGATCGACTTCTGAAGGAAGGATTCTGGAGGAAGTATATTAGGATTCCACGAATAGTGAAGTTTTAATTATTGAACTAGAACAGGTATAAAATTGTAAACGAATTGATAAGGAACTGAAAAAACACATAACAAATTGGGGAACCACAACCATAAAATAAAAAACCGAAAGCCGTGGCCCCGCCACGGATGTACTCCCCGCTGACCAGGGAGTTTATGCCCATTCTTCCATCCAATGCACCACATAGAACCCTCCTGTGCGGGCGAAACCCTGACCGACGAACCCCCGACATGTGTCGCCCCTGGCTGCTGCTGCTCTCACGGACTCCACCACGTACCAACCTGGTATGCAGGCCGAACCCGAATCTGCGTACCGCCCTAGTACACGGGATGCCTATCAGTCCACATACCACCCTGGTATGCAGCCGAACTCTCCAGCCACGTAGCGCCCCCCTACGCATTGGGCACCACTCCTCATGCACCCATACGGCCCACCAACTCCAATTTCCAGGATTGAGGGACCCCGATCACATTTCAATTTGACGAGAAATAGTGGTGAGCACATATCCCATCTCTTGAGAGTAGCTGGGCATCGCTCCTAGAGTAAGCCCCACACCATCCTCGCTAGAATCCAATGGCCCTTCCCCTATCATCACGGAAGGTTCATTGCTCCACTGCGCGACTCCTACCTCCCTCTATCATCAGGGATAAGGAGAGTCTAGTGGACACGGACTTCACCTCCTCTTATCATTTTCCTCTCCTTCCCTCTATAGGAATAATGTGAGAGGATTTCCAAGTTTGTTGCATTCTATTGTTTCTCACACCATGCATGACTCACGTGGGCTTAGAGATTTTTGATGGTCACGACGTCCTCACAACGATGGCATGAAAAATAAACTATGTGGGTTTTGATCCCTGTTTCCTAAACAAGGTACATAGGACGCCTCCCTGAGGTTCAATCCCAATTCGGGCCACTAACCATGTGTAAGTCCCAATCATGCCCCTCAAAATGAACTACGTGGATTTTGATCCCTACTTCCAAAAGAGGGTACGTAGGAAGCCTCCCCGAGGTTCAATCCCAACAACAAGAAACTCTCACGTGTAAGCACTAATCTCCCAGAACAATGTGGACTTTGATCCATGGCCAACCGAGATATGTGTGAAACCTCCCCGAGGTGCATGCCTGATATCTGAGTCTGATACACATCCGTAATTTTCAGACCATGTCTTCATGACCCCATCAAGACCGTATCTAGGCCCAGAAAATCGCTTCCTGTGGGTCTTCTGGGCCGCTTCAGTGTAAGTCACGCACCGACATTGATCGACCATCTCACACTCGGGTGTCCTTTCCACAAGACGTTAAACTGTACGGTTGGGTCCTCGTCACACGACCTTAAAAGGTTATGTGTCCCATCAAGTGGCATCGAACTAAGTGGATTTTGATTCCTCTCATGAGGATATGTAAAAATCCTGTATCATGAGTTCGATCCAAACACTCAAGTCGTTATCTGTCCCCCCTGGATGATAATAAACTTCAGAGTGCCCATTTTTTGGCTTCAAGCCAATGTCCTATCAATGAGTCCCAAAATCGTCGGAGTCATTAATCCAATAAGGTATGGTAAACCATGAGCCTAAATGATCTTGAATCCCTGCGTTCGGCTGACAATTTCCAACTAGGAGTAATCCGTAGATACAATACTTGGGTATAAACCAAAGATTCGCGAACATATGAATACATCTTAAATCTATAAGAGAGTCCCAGAACAGGAAATAATTTAGCCAAAAAGGGTGTGATGAGCCTGACTTCTCATCCTCTCGATCAACGTGAGTTCTTAAGCATCACTATCCAAATCACACAGCGAGCGCCTGCCTTTGGAAATAAGGTCCACATATCGTTCGATATGGAACCTTTGGGTGTTTCAAAATGAAAATAGTGCACCTGATATGAGTGATTATGTAGAACCCAACCTTCTCTAATCAACCATCGGGCATTACACACGTTTTCCCCTCGGTCGAAACAAAAATGGTGAACCCGACGTGAATCTTTAACCAAGCATGACATATTTAACCTTATCCCACTTTGTGCCCCATTATACTTTCAAGGAGGTCCAAGAAAGGTCATTAATTAGGAATGGGATCACTAGATGCTGCTTTGACTGGTTTTATGTTTGTATTTGTTAAACGTTTTTACAGGTACCAATCAGAACTCCCTTCGATCCAACGAAATCACAGAGGAAATCACAGACACGTACTTCAAGCAACACAATGACCAGACATCCTCACCAATGAAGGACCCCTTCACCCACTCAGCTTCTTCAACGCTGGGTCTCGGATGCGTTGATCCGAGAGTAACACTTGAACGGTACTCTCCCAACGGTGGAGGGGTACATGCAAGCCCTCCAATCCACCAAGACTCGTCGGTCGCCTGCCAAGCAGTGGCCGCGAAAGCAAATCCAGACGGCACCTGTTGCCGTCTCAAATCATTTCGGGATTCTATCCATGGAATGAGACAACGCGTACATCCCTTATCTCAGGGAGGCAGATGAGGTCGATGCTGGGGAATTCATCCCTGCTAAATGAGGGTTCCACTCTAAGGCCTCTGTTGAAAGACGTCGTTGTGGTTAGGCCACGACTCAATATCCTCACGCTAAGGAGGATGTCGCCCCAATGATCCTGGACCACGCTCCCCGAGCTCCGGCCCCTCGGACCACCCGATGAGGGTGGAAAACGTACGACCAAGGACCGGTCGTCAACCATGTCGCAGAGGAGGAGCTCTGCTACCCAGTCACATACACATATTGCGAGTAGGCACATACACTTGTCCGCTCCTCCAAATTCCACCATCCAGATATGGTGACAACATAGGAGTAGGCGTGCATCCCTACCGAGCTCCATCAAACCTATCACTCACACAGAACGACACCTACCCGGCATGCACCTCTCCATGCCCAGGGTCATGAATCCCACCAACCAGACGTGGTGGAAACCTAGTGCCTATAGGACCAGTTCCTAGTAGATGCTGCTGACGCTTACCATCCCGAGGTGGTGGCGATCAACAAAGCCTTCCATCCAGATGTGGCGGCAATTAATAGTCGGGCCCATCTCCTTTAAAACCAAGTCCACCGACTCGATACGGTGGGGATCCAACATATGCATGGCCATCTCCATGCGGATGGAAGTAAAGTACGCCATCCCGATGTGGCCAAAAACGGAGAGATAAACCGGAATATTCCAGCATAAGGGAAGACTCGTTCACCTACCCCGACACAGGAGAATTGTCAGTACCCACTAACCAACCGAGGACCGAAGCAGGATATTCCTACTCCGATACCGGAATGGGACTTCATACCTGTTCCATCCAAATATGTCTCTCTGCATATCGAGGCAATGATGGAGGAGCGGGTATCAATCCCAGATCATATATTACAGAATTTCCAGAATGTAATTGCATCATCGGCAACAACAAGGACTCGGGCACATGAGCCCGTCTCCCCAATTTATGGGACTCATCTAAAGGATGAGATAGCCGCCTCAGAGAAGATATGCATCCCTACTTACACCAGGTGGGTCCTCGGCCATATTTCGTGATACAAGGGGAACCAGATCAATCAGCTTCACTCATTCCAACTAGGGGACACCTGTCCATCACGGTGGATGCTATAGAGTAGGCATATATCCCTACTAAAAGTCCAGATGTTCGTCGGCATATCCCGACAGCATCACGAGACCCAATTAGAAAGGGACCCAAAGGAGAAGGCTATTTTCAACAGCAAACGGTCCCCGCTGCCCACAAGATAGAGCCCTGAACGTGCCGAAGGCAGCCAGAAAATAAAGAGTGGGTTCAGGACTCAGCTCTTCTAGAAGCTGGGGTTCCCAATGCCGCTATGTACATATCGAAGGATCAGAACCCTACCCACCAAATACCATATTATGGGAGTGGAAGTAGCACTTGTGAAGGTCCTCTGCTCAATGTCCCTACCAGTAGCTCTGAAGGTCCTCCCCAGAGCACCCGTAGGGGCCTTCCCCACTGGAATATAATGGGCTATCACGAGGGATTCTCTTTTGATGTGAGTCATGGAATCCCTCCATGTGACTAGAAGATCAAGTAGAAAGAATGGCCTCCACTTACTGCGGTCCACCCTGAAGGACCTCCTCTGTGTGTACACTGAAAACACTCTTCGTGCAGTGCGACCAAAGATTAAAATAGTAGTCCTCGCTATCGTAGTTGCAACTGTAGAGGCCCTCCCCACAGTGACGTCTCCTCATGACAAGAAGGTACTCCCCTTGTCATGGATAGCCATGAAGGTCCTCCCCAGGGGTTACGTTGCAACGACACTCCATGCAGCCATGCATCATATCACAATGGTAGTCCTCGCCACTATGATAACGAAGGTCCTCCCTATAGAGATGTCAAGTAACGAGAAGGCCCTACCCTCGTTGCGGTATATTCTGAAGGCCCTCCCTAGGTTGTACCCTATAGACATTTTCCATGCGGCAGCTCTGATGGTAGTCCTCGGCACCACGACCGCCATTGTGAAGGTCCTCCCCACAATGGCCACAAGCAAAAAGAAGGTCCTCCCCTTGTCACAGTGTGTCTTGAAGGTCCTCCCCAGGATACACATCGAACATCAAACCATGATGGTCATCCTCACCATTAAGGTAGTTGTTTCCAATGTCCTCCCCTTAACAATGCTACACAGCTAGAAGATCCTCCCCTTGTTATGACACACCTCAGAGGTCCTCCCCAAGGTATACACTACAAAATTACTCTATGCAGTGAGGCATTAAGAAGTAATGGTAGACCTTTCCATTATGATAAGGGTAGTAGAGGCCCTCCCCGTCTAGACACAAATCAATGAGAAGGCCCTCCACTCATTGTGGTACATTCTGAAGGCCCTCCCCAGGGTGTACCCTGCAGTTTCTCTCCTTGCGGCAGCTGTAATGGTAGTCCTCGCCATTGCGAAGGTCCTCCCAGTAGTGACATATCATATCAACAGGAAGGTACCCCCTGCCAAACCAAGTATAGAAAATCCCTCATATGCTGAGGCACTAAGAAAGACAGGATCAAGCATGTCATATTCCCATCTAGTCGCCAATGACTCCATTCTTCAATCAAGAGATGGTCCGGGGCCACGTTCATCTTCTGAACCACCTCGGAACCACTCACATGATAATTCAATACCTACCAGCCTCACTGCCTTCGGCCACACTATCGGTGAGTGTCTCAGTTGGGCCGACCAGGTACAGGAATCACTAGCAGAGGAGTATGCTGACATGTTGAACCTGAGGAAATGACAGCCCATCGGTGATGTACCAGTTATGTTTTGGCCCATGACCACCTCTCAATTCGACATACCCAGAACGTTTCCAGAAGAATGTGTGCACGACATCCACTCCAATATATTGGCAACCCTCCACCGGCTGAAATCAAGCTCCCTTCCCCAATGATGGGTATGTATACCATGTCAAGACAATAAGAAACCTCCTTCGTCACATCGACCTCGAAGCTCTTCCTTCGGCGTGACAACCGTGACTTGAGAGGCATAAAGGAAATCTTGAGTTAGCCTACCTCTGTGCACTGCACCAGTTGCACTTCCTCATTGGTGACGCTCTGATTGGATTCCATATCAGAGGATGGGGAGAATATATATCTCTTTATATCACTCTGCTCCCCACCCAGAAGAACCTGTTTCAGATAATGTCTTGAAACGTCATCACCTCAAGACAAAAATAGATTGGGGTCCCTGTTCAGGAACAGTGACACACCCAACAGAGATAGGCCTTGAGTAAGTCACAGAAGCATCAGGATAAAAAAGAATAAGACATTCACAAACTCCTGAATCTGTCCACCAAAAGCATACAACAAGCTTCTCACCTAAGAGAGGACAATCAGCAGTCATTGGTTGCCTCCCCAGATTGGATTGATTCATAGGTGAACTCAGCATTAGATCCAGTTCAACCCCGAATGGGGGCATGAAAGATCAGGAAGGTAGTGATAGCAGCATCCACTTCTGCAATCCAGGGTCAACAGGATCCTGTAGGGTAGGGGGCATTTTTAACAACAAATGCCCCAGTAAGACCAATAAAGACGGGAACAGACTCAATGTCCAAGGAATGGATCCAACCCCATCCCTTAGGGATAGGGGCATTTTTACCACCTCACTGACAACCTCCCCCATGAGAATCAATATTCTCTCATCTAGGGAGGATAGTCAGAAGAGGAGGTTCCTGCCCTATCCAATCCTTTGAATCATCATCCTCTTCAAGAGGGATGCATATCGTAAGGTCGCTTCAAATAACTCTCCGCATCACACTTCGTCAAGGAGTCCGAAAGTAATACTGGGACAATAAGGGGAAGACCAATAAAAGGTACGGGATATCCTCTTCATATATGGAAGATAAAATATCCTCTACCCCGTGTTATTCATCCATCAACGCCATAGAAGTTAACCCCATGTGTGACACCGAAGATGATGCAAATCTGGATGGATCGGGAGAAGATGGTTCTGTTCAGGCTGTGATTCAAAATGAACCATCAGGTGTGCACAACTGTAACCAGAGGGCTGCCCTAAATATGGCCACCCCTCCAGCTAACCCTCTTCTATATACCCTGTGAGTTTCAAACAAGGATAAGAACAAAGGACCGGTTACCCTTAACCCCCCTACTTCACAAAGAGATATTCTCTTGACAGGAAGAGGAAATGAAATAATTGAGGTGGCTTAAAGCCGAGATACTCCAGAGGAACTGTCTTATTGAAAGCACTTCCCAAGAATAGCCACACCTTGAACTCCCAGCAAATGCACCTCAAAGACCAAGGTTTTCCTTGGAAAACGAAGGGCTGTCAGGGCCGCCACCCAATGCGGGGCCCTACCAATCCAACTACCATAACATGGATTCAGATTAATACCAAGACTTCCATCTACTCAGAATGAAACCGAAGTGAGTACGTCTGAACCCTCTGAAGGTGTCACAAACGGCATATACACCTTTGGTGTAGGCCGAGCCGGATCCTCAAGCAATGCCTCGAGCTACACCTACCCAAGACCGGGCCCAATAGGATGTAAAACAGGGTCTCTCCAACACCATCGAGGCACTAACAGCTCAATTGGAAACAATAGAACGTCGACGTGCTCTGGTACAACCAAAGTGAAAGCCCTACCCAGATTGGGTTAGCAACACGCCTCCTCCACCTAATTTTGGGATCCCTGTATTCTGTATTTTTAATGGATCATGCGATCCTGAACAACATTTTATGCACTATGAATCTTATTGCGACCCTATGATGAGAACTCCGGATAAACAAGAAGAAGTGAAACTCAGATGCTTCGTGTGGACCTTGTAAGGATTTTCCTTCGTCAGATATATGAGTCTGCCAGCTCAGTTGATAAAAAGCTGGGAAGACCTTTAGTAGCTGTTCCTATTCTACTTCAGCTCAACGCTGCATGAAACAATGGAGTGTGACCTCATGAATTGCAAACAGAGGGAGAATAAGAGGGTCTCATATTTCATTGCTAGATGGAAGGGACTGACCTAATCTCTGAACATGAAAATTCCCCAAGATGAGATGCTTCCCATATGCATCGATAACCTCCGAGATGATCTGCGAACACCGCTCATACCAGTGAATTGCACCACTGGCATCTGCAATATCTTTTTCATTTACCATAGAATTGAAGACTCCCTAATGTGGATTAATATGAAGTCCCGAATAGCCTCACAGGATCTTGCAAAGAGAGAAGTTAGAGATGAAGCGTCTTCTGTCACGCTCAAGCCATCCCCTATGCCTGCTCCACCGCCTAGGCCTCCCCCAAATCATCAAAGGCCCCCTGTATATCAGTGGCTGCATCTGCCCACGTGGGACGATTAGAGAGGATCGAAGCAGAACCAGTTAGAGGAACAAAGACAGAAAGTATACTCATTCCGAGAAGACCAAGTCTGTGGCTACTTCATCACCACCACGAATTGAAATTTTCTCCACCTCCCAGAGCCACGGAAGCCCGAAGAATTCAGCCACAATGACAGGCCAGATTAATGTCCCTATCATCGATTGTTGGGGAACAATATCTAAGAATAATTCATCTTCAAATTCCTCCTACAAAGGATGGTAGACCCCGGGAAGGTCGAGCTAGGACCACCTCCAGCACATGTGACATATATTTATACCACTGACTCCGACAAAGGGGAGGGGTGGAAGGGAGTCACTAGAAAGAAGGGACAGAAATTTGAGGACTGGATGACTCGGAAGACTATCAGTCGAGCTTAGGGCATACTCTGAGCTCAACTACAATAGCTGGTGTTTCCACTAACAACCCCTAATGCCACACATCCGACAATATCATCCTCACAACCCTCCACAAGCCTGTCATCCTGCTGTAATCGAAAAGGGAGGAAACACGTGCAAGAGGATCAGTCTGCAAAAAGGCCAAAGTTAGCCCTGAAACTATCAGATGTTATGCCCTCAAACATGGCACCACTGGAACCGACCCACCAAATGGCACCATCAGGGACAACCGACCAGGTTGACCAGTCACAGGACGAGGAGCTAATCTTCGGTTCCATTAACATTGACCATCTAATGGAATCATTCCCTGACGAAGGGTATGTTTACGAACCTGAGTTCCCAACACAAGGGACTGAGAGGAGGACTCACAGAAGCAGGGGATACCAGGGGAGGCGCAGTCACGGCCAAAACCAACCCTATGGTTTTACCCCAGTCCAAACCGTTAATATTGCAGAAACCCATGGGAGAGCCCTTAAACAAACTCAGTAGATGAATGAATATCCCTCCACCTCCACAAGCAGTCACTCTGGCCCCGTTATTCTACGGTACCCATCAGAGGAAGAACAAGTGTCTCGCCGCCTAGTGCGCACAAACAGACTGGGACGACTGAGTCCCCAGGACGTGGGAACACCGTAGAAATCCAACCCCATGGCTGGTCCCTCCTCCTCCCATACTCTAGCTCCCAAAGTCCCTGCTAAAAGTCTCCCTTCAATAGAGAAGCGTCAGTCACTGGAGCAGAAATACGATATCCTTAAGCAGCTGGCATCAGTACCAGCCAAACTGTCAATCCTGGATGCCCTGAGTTTGTCAGTAGATATCAGGGAGGCGCTTATAGAATCCTTGCTCATCCCCCATGAGTTTCAATCTGAGGAAGCCACCACCGATATTTACCAGACATAGACTTGCCAAGCTGAATGCAATGTGGTGATTTCCTTCACCGATCCGGGTGAAGATTCCCCCATGAAAGGACACATCAAGCCACTATATGTGACTGGTACACTAAATGAAGTTGAGATCAAGAAAGTCTTTATTGACAACGGCCCTTGAGTTAACCTCCTTCCCATACGAACACTCCGTAAGTCATGCTATAGTGAGGATGATTTAATACCCCCAAATAAAACTTTGTTGGGTTATGAAAAAATTGAATAGAATCCAATATGACAGATCAAGCTAAAAACCCATTTTGGCAACCTTGTCGCCTACTCGGAATTCATGGTGGTCTGAAAAAACGCAGCATTCAACGCCATGCTGGGAAGGCCGTGGCTCCATAAGAACATGGCCATTACTTCATCCTACCACTAGTGTATTTTTTATTGCATCAATGGAAAAGGTAGAACATTTCACTCTTACAAGGCCCCTTTCAAGCTCTCCGAGTCACACTACATTGATGTCGGGTTTTATGAGTAAAAGAAGAATTGGCCTTTGATCGATGGTATCGACTGGATATACACTTCAAATGGCTTGAAATGGTTCCAGATAACCCCCTAAAAAGCGTGGTGAAGACTACATATTCCCATCAACCATGTTGAGAGCAAGAGTACATGTCTGGACACGTACTCAGCTATCCTCATGACTTCATCCTTGACGCCTGAGCATAGCAGTGCAGAAACGACTACTAACCCTCAATTTGGGGGAGAATACTTGAGCGAGGATGACCACAATGCCTCACCTCCGGACTCCCAAGATCCCATGCCGTGAACATTCCCCCCGTTGGATCAAGAATGTGAGAATGTGGGGGAAGAAGAGGAGGAACATCTTAGGGATACACCTCCCTCATTTGAGGAAGGTATCTCCACCACTGTGGACGAGCTCAGGGAAATAAACCTGGGTACAAAGGACGACCTGAGGCCCACTCTCATTAGTACAACCATGTCTCTCAAGAAGCATGAGGTATATACCTATTTCATGAGGAAACATCGAGATGTTTTTTCCTGGAATTACACAGAAATGCCGGGACTCGATCCCAAAGTGGCGACGCACCACTTAGGTCTTCCAGAAGACCACTGGGGCTATAAACAAGCTACCAGAAGGACGCATCCCACACATGCTACCAAAATAAATGATGAAGTGGATAAGCTTATTAAATAGGGATTCATTCGAGAGGTCCAATACCCCATCAGGCTAGCCCACATTTTCCCCGTTAAGAAAATGAACAGAAAAATCCGCGTCTGCGTCGATTTCAGAGATCTCAATTGGCATTGCCTGAAAGATGACTTCTCGGTCCCGATCACCGAGTTATTAATCGACGCAATGGCCGGGTATGAGCCTCTCTCCATCATGGGTGGCTATTCTGGGTATAATCAAATCAGGATGGCTAGAGAACACGAAAAATCCACTACCTTCAGGTCCCCTCAAGAAGTATTCTATTATAGTGTCTTGCCCTTTGATCTCAAAAACGCTGGCGCCACATATCAATGCGCCTTGCATCGTATCATTAATCCATTCATGGGGAGATTTGTCGAATGCTACATGGATGACTTGGTGGTAAAATCAAGATAGAAATCAGATCACCTATCATACCTTGAAATCGTCTGCAACAAACTTCTACAACATAGCCTAAAGATGAACCCCTTGAAATGAGCCTTCTGGGTTACCTTAGGGAAATTTCATGGCTTCATCGTACGCCATCGCGGCATCGAAGTCGAACTTGAAAAGACAAAGGCTATCCTTGGTTTACCACCTCCCCACAATATCACCGAGTTGAGAGGATTCCAAGTACACTTGGCCTACATTAAGAGGTTCATAGCCAACCTGGTAGGTAAATACTTGCCCTTCACCAGGTTAATGAAAAAGGGGGTTACGTACCAATGGATAGATGATTTACCAGAGGCATTCGACAGCCTAAAGATGTACCTATTAAGCCCACCAGTGTGCATGCCCCCAGTTGAAGGAGGACCTCTTATCCTATACATAAAATCCCTAGAGCGGTCACTGGGAGGCTTCCTCATGCAGAAAAATGATCTCAGTAGTGAAAACAGTCTCTATTACCTCATCCAAACCATGATCGATGCTGAAACTCAATTCTAAAATATCGAGAAGAGTTGTTTGGCCTTGTTCTTCACAGTTAAAAAATTCTGACATTATCTACAGCATCATGATGTCCATTTGGTCTTGCATAGTAACCCGCTCAAGTACATCCTCAGCCACCCGATGCTGACCGGGCACCTATCCCGATGGGAAGTCATCTTGCAATAGTTTCAAATCTGGTTTGTGCCTCAGAAATCCATCAATGGCCAGAAATTAGCAGATTTGTCTAGCAGAGCACCCCTCGACATGGACCACTAGACCGGACATCAAGCTACCTAATGAAGACATCTTCTCAGTTCAAGAGGAATCCCCAACATGGGAAATATATTTCGACGGTGTATCCTGAAGCCCGACAGGGAAGAGGATGGAGGATCCCATTTTTAACAAAGAGGGTTTAGGGATCATACTCATGTCCCCAGAAAAGGCAGTCTTTCCGAATTCCTTCCTCCTATTATAAGGATGAATGAACAATGAGGTGGAGTATCAATCCCTCATTGCAAGCCTCGAGCTCTCTCTCCAGGCATAGGTGCAACACCTTAAGGTAAAAGGTGGGTCAAAACTGTTCATCAACCAAGTAAATGGTGACTATGCTATTGAAAAGGAGGACCTGATTCCCCTGTTTGACCTTGTCTGAGGGGTAATGGTGGAATTCTCCACAAAACCAACATTGACCTATATTCCTCGATATTAGAATGCCCAGGCCGATGCTTTAGCTAATGCGTCCATAACCCTAGCTAACCCGGACCGAGATGAAACAATTATCAGTATTGCTCATCATCGAATGGTCTTTCCATTTGATCACATTAATACGGAAGAAATCAATGAAGTTAGTCTTGTCCCTAATCCATATGCTCCTACCACGGGCCGGATGACCCACCTTTAAAACTACCTTCAAAGGGGAGAAATTACATCAGACAGGGCTAAAGAAGATCAAATATAGAGATGTGAAATCAAATTGGTCCTATATGGCATCACAGGTTAGCAAGAGGTCCTCTACAAATGAGGCCTCGGTGGAGTCCTCCTCAGATGCATTGATGGATAAGAAACCGATGTTGTCATAAATAAAGTACATTCTAGAGTATGTGGAGTAGATTAGTCAGGGTATAATCTTTCCCATCAGGTTCAAAGGCTTGGGTACTATTGGCCCACCATGGAAAAATATTGTGAGAACTTTACCACAAAATTTCGCTCCTTCCAAATTTATGCCATCTTCATTCACCAAACCCCAGAGTTACTTCATCAGGACAAGTACTCCTGGCCATTTTCCATTTTGGGAATGGAAGTTGTGGGACCATATCGTCCCTCCATGGCCAAACAACTGAAGTATATCATCACAACAACCAAATTCTTTTCAAAATGGGTAGAAGTTGTACACCTCAAGGAGGTAGTGGAAAGAAACATTTTCACATTTTTGAAAGCCAATATCATCACCAGATTTGGCATCCCTCATACCATATTGACAGATAATGGCACTAACTTCTGCTCTTCTGAATTTGAGAAACTATACTGAGAATATGGTATCAAGGCTAACCACTCATCCTGCTACCATGCAGCAGCCAACATAAAGATAGAGGCTTTCAACAAGACCCTATCCAACATTACCTAGAAAATGGTGGGAAAGGACAAGAAATCATGCCTGGATAAACTCCTTCATACATTGTGGGCTCATCGAACCACAATCTGCACCGCTACTCGGGCCACTCCGTACACATTGGTATATAGAACAAAACCAGTCCTACCCATTGAGCTCCTATTTCCCTTTCTCTGTGTTTCCTTTTATTATCAGTTATCCAACGATGAGCAATCAGAAAAAATGCTAGCTGAATTGGAACAGCTTGATGAGAAGCAGTTGCACACTTTGCATCATCTGGATGTATATCAGAACCAGATCGCACGAGCCTTCAATTAAAATGTTTGTCTTCGGACTTTCTTGGAAGGAGAATTGGTGTTGGTCCTTCAGACCACAATTATACATGTAAAGGAACCTCCAAAGCTGGATACCAAGTGGAAGGGACCAAATGTTATACACAAGGTCTACTCCAATGGAGTATATTCCCTCATCTCTATAGACGGGCAATTCACTACCGCTCCTACAAATGCGATATTTCTGAAGAAATATTTCGCATAACCAATAGAAGTTCTCGTTCGTTCTGTAGGACATTAAAATGTCAGGACCTAAGGGTCCAAACTCTATGACCATAAATTAAGAGTAATTCATCCTCACCACATGATGTTAAACTGCATGGAACTCAGAAAACTATGTACGGCTTGATTCCTTCCCTTGTAGGATACATAGCGACACCTGGATTCTGTATCCTGGCCCAGCCATCCCCAAATGAAGTTAAAATTTCACTTTCCCCCCGTGTATGGACCAACCCTGCACAGTGTGTATCCCTTTAAGAGAACTACATACAACTTGATTTATACCCTCGCAGGATACGTAGTGACGCCAGAATTTCACATCCTGGCCCAGCCACCCCCAAATGAAATAAAAAAAATCCCTTTTTCCCCCGTGTATGGACCAAACCTGCACGGGTGTGTGGTATCTTGTAAATAACTATGTAAGAGTTTATTCCTACTATCGCAGGATACATAGTGACAACAGAATTCCATGACGTGACCTAGCCACCCCAAATGAAGCTAGAAAAACCCCTTTCCCCCATGTAAGGATTAGACCTGCATGGGGTGTATTCCTCGTCCTTGTCGCACAGCGTTAAACCACACAGATAAGAAAGAAAGAAAAATTTCCCCTTTCCCCCATATAGACCAGACCTGTACGGGGTGTATTCCCCAAAATAACTACATATGGCTGGATTCCTTCCCTCGCAGGATACATAGCGACGCCGAGATCTTATTTCCTAGCCCAGCCACCGATAAAAGAAAACACATGTATATATACCCCTCATCCTTACCGCATGAATTTAAATTGTATGAAATCCCCTTTTCACGTCAATTAATATTCTCCCTCACTGCATGACATTAAAATTGCATGGACTTCGTCCTTACCGCACGACATTAAAACTGCACGGAATTTGTCCTCATCTCAGGATGTTAAAAATGCACAGAATTCATCCTCACTGCACGACGTTAATCTGCACGTACTTTGTCACGACCCACACAAGATATACGGTGAAACAGGATGGGAATACTCCTTGCACATTTGTATTCATCCTCTCCATATGTCAGACTCTGCGACCCGAATAATTGCGGATCTTTATAACCACCCATGGCCATCAGAAGTGGAAAGTAATCGACCCGAGGACACCTTTGTATGACTATGCATACCATGCCCTCAACGGCATTGCATATTGATAACCCCTGGCCCTTCTAACAAAGGCAAGATTTCCTCAGGCGATACACTTCCTATCTCTATACGCTTACTATCCTCAGAGGCCTTATATCATATCTCTCGATCCAAAAATTTATGTAGTAGTGGTTTACAAGTTTTTTCCCCTCTCACATCCAAATGTTGCCAGTGTATCCCTACCTAGTTAGCCTATGTATCCACTCCTGGTTCACATGATGATCTACATCTACAAACATTAAGCCAGGGCTAGGTTACTTTGACTCAACGGGAAATTGTGGGAAAGATGTTTCTTGTGTGCATGGACACCATTATCCCCATATGCTAAACTCTGTGCTATGAGAAATCACGGATTTTCATAATCATCCATGGCCATCGGAAGTGGAAAGTCATCGAACCATGGATTCCTTTGCATGACTATGCATACCATGCCCTTAGCGGCTCTACATATTCACTACCCCTGGCCCGTTTACGAAAGGTAAGATTTCCTCAGGCAATTCTCTTCCTAACTTTGTACGCTTACCGGCCTCAGAGCCCTACACCATATTTCCTGATCCGAGAAACCCAAAAGTTATAGTTTGAACCATCATTCCCTCACATTTGTTCAGAGTACACTAGAACAACCCACCTAAATTTCCCTCTTGGTGATTTTATCAATAGTCACCCAACAGTCCGAACTCTATGACCGTTTAACTAAGAGTACATTGTCCTTAACGCACGACCATAAACTACATGGATTAGAGGTACACCACATGTGTAAGATAAATTAGTGAAGGGAACTCTTTGAGAATTAACAGCAACCAGGGATGAGCATCCCCAACATATCCGGATATTTCCTTACCCAATGACAAACTTTGTGGCTCGAATAATTGTAGATACTCATAATCATTCATGGACATAAGAAGTGGAAATTTATTGACCTGTGGACATATTTGAAAGACTATGAATACCATGCCCTCATCGGCTCTGCATATTGATTTCCCCTGGCCTGTATACCAGAGGCATGATTTTTTCAGGTGATACTCTTCCTATCCCCGTATTCTTACCGACCTCAGAGCCCCTATATCATATCTCCTGATCCAAGAAGCCCCAGAACCATGGTTTACACCATCATCCCCTCTCCATGTCTTAGACATTCCATGATATTCGAGCCCAGTTACATTTTAATCAAGAGTTTCGTTTGCAACTATGTCCTTACCGCATGACGATTAAAACTGTAGGGAACATGTCTTTGCCGCTAGGCGTGAAGCTGTGAAGACTAAGCATTAAACATCCAGGGAAATTCCTCCAACTACAAGCATTTTCACGGATCTAAAAATGCCTTCTGTCCTCGCTGTATGATGTTAAACTGCACAATATCTTTAATAATGCTCCCTGTTTTTACTAAATGATGTTAAAACTGTAGGGAAGCCGTCCTTACAGCCTGATGTTAAACTGCACGGAAATTAAAATTCCCTTCTTCCTTGTCGCATGACGCTAAACTGCACAGATTTAGTAATAATAACAATTACCTTCATCCTTCCCACATGACGTTAAACTGCAAGGTCAAACTCTTCATGGGTTCAGTCAAGAATGTAGGCTTTCCTCTATCTCTCAGTGCACGGGCCAGACCTGCAAAAACCACCGTCTCACACCAGCATGAGAAGGGATGACTTCACTCATTCCCAGAATGTTTAGCCTAAATGTTTATCCCATATCCAGGAAACCACTTTTAATAAACCATACACTGTACTCAGAAAAAGCCAAACTCTTTCAAGCCACCCCTAGTGGTTATGAATCAAAACATCCCGAAAGTTTCTCGGCTATCAGGAGAATAAAATCATTGACCTAAGGACACATTTTCATGACTAGGAATACCATTCCCTCAGTGGATCTTCATATTGATCACCCCTAGCCCATCTACCAAAGGCAAGATTTCCTTAGGAAATGCTTGTCTCCGTACGCCTCTTGGCCTCTGAGCCCCCATATCCATCCCATGATTCAGAAACCCTCTGAGCTGCAGTTTACCAACCTCTTTCACAACCCTATCTGGATATGGTGGATGTCTCTGATGAGATTACCAAAAACCAAGAGAATCCATTCCATTTTAAGAAATTTCCCAGGTGCATGACATTAAACTATGACAAGCTCCATCCATCCTTCACGCTAGGTAAATGTGTAGGACAGGGACCCTTCGTCCACACTCTTGATTAATACATATGTTCCAAAAACCGTTCAGATGTCACATAACCTTTCCTAGCCACCCCTACTGGTTTTCATAATTCTCTAAACCACCCATGGTGGTTCCCACAATCCGGACCTCGATGAAGTCCTTAGGCCATCATAAATGGATAGTAATTGACTTAAGGAAACATTTTCATGACTATGCATTCCATGACCTTAGCGTCTCTGCATATTGATCACCCCTGTCCTATCTAACAAAGGAAAGTCTTCCTTAGGTGATTCTTTTCCTACCTCTCCACGCCGATACGACTCCCACGTGCGTTTGAAAACAATTGAAACATATTTTAATCAACCAAACCTCATCGGGGCCTTCACCCTACCATATATGGTCAAATCTATTCGACCTAAAACATCAGTAATGATAGTATTGTCAGTGAGACTTTAAACCGCTCACAAAAAGAGGCGCAAATCCTGTTAGGCCAAAAACCCGAAATGGGCGACCTAAGGAAAATCCAAGACATACCTGATGGGTCCACAGCAAATGGACCCAGGAAAAATTAAGGTATTGATGAAAAAGACAAAAGGTTTTTGGGGGTTTTTTCTGTAAAATCCTAGAAAAATTCAAACTACGCTCGCTGGATCCGTTGGTCCAGGCCAATAGAAAATAGAGCTCATTTCTATTTTATCATCTTCCTAAACTATGATTACTTCTAATTCAGTGAGTTGTTATTTATACAATATTACTCCAAATAACAATAAAATTTTATAGAAATGAATGATTGACCACAGATTGTATTACATTTTCACAAAAAGGGAAGACGTCCACAAGCCTAAGTCTCTCCTTCGCAGCAACAAAAGTGGTTAAACCGAGTGTACAGAAATGGATCTCACAATCAAAAAGGATCCGGGCTCGCTCTCTCCATCAGATCAGCAACCGTGCAGTGAAGATTATTACATTTTTGATCTAGCACGACCTTCTCCCTAGCCTCAACATCGAACGCCTAATGAGTATGCCTCACCATCATTTAGAGTTCATTTATCCCTTTCCTGGTAGCTTCAAGGTCACCAGTCAAAGATGACAAATGATCCCTCCACATCACTGCTCGATATTCGCATTCTTGAAGCTCAGATGATAGGGTGGTCACCTGATCTTGAGAGCTCGCCTCTAGTGTTATCAGCTGATGGAGCTTCATCATAGCTTCCTCAAAAGCTCAGGTCCCACAATGAGAGGCAGAATGGTGAGAAAGGTTTTGTTCACTAGCAGCAACCTCCCCACGAGCAATGATAACCTGGCAGGCGAGAAAATGAAGTTAGCGATAGTCGAATCCACCTAATCCCAAAACTAGAAAGAGTTGCTGAAGGTATTCACTCACTACTATCAATACGTTTTTTATCAACGCTAAATATGGCCTTTATTAGTGCTAGAAAAGTACTAATAAAGCCATCGATGATAAAGGGGGGTCCCCATTATGAGTGCTCGGAAAAGTGCTGATAAAAGGGTCATTTATCAGCGCTTTGTTTTAAAGCTGATAAAATACCCATATATTAGCACTTCCTTTATCAGCACTTTCGTTTTAGTATTGATAAAAGGTAAAAAAAATAAAAAATGTAAAAAAATTTTAAAAATTTTATAAAAATTTTAAAAAATTTAAAATATACTGCCAATCGGGGGAGATTTTATAGTGCTTGAGCCCCCCTTTTACAGTGCTTTTCTGCCCCTATACAGTGCCCCACACACACCCCTTCACCCTTTAACAGCACTTGCTCCCATATTCCCCCATGCACACGTGCCCCTACCTCCACTAGTATTTGAACTCGAGACCTCCCCCCATGCACACCTAAGCCTTTACAACTACTCTATTTTGATTTGTCTTCCAATTCATGATATCTATATATATATATTTATATATTTAGTTATAGTTATTCATATAGTAATATATATTTATATTAATATATATATATTGTTATATTATAATATATATATATAGTTATATTAATATATATCTATATATATATATTTAGTTATATTTATTCGTATAATAATATATATTTATATTAATATATATATAGTTATATTAACATATATATATAGTTATATTAACATATATATAGTTATATTAATATATATATAGTTATTAGATTAAAATATATATAGCTAGATTAATATATATATATATATATATAGTTAGATTAATATATAGGTATATAAATATTCATATATTTGTATTTTAAATAAAATGCATGTTAGTTATTATTTAGATAAATGTAATATATTTTATATGTAAATATATTTTATTATTTATATTTATAATTAAATTTTTATGTGTGGATATATAAAAAATATGTATATATTGTTATATATTTGATTATAAAAAGAACTGAATTATAATAAATGAGGAAATTTTAAATACATAATATCAATATAAATGTAATACCTTGGAATAAATTCAGTCCCCACCCAAAAAGCCTATAATACCCCCTTAAACGAGGCTGAAAATCCAAAAAATGTTAAAAAATCGGGGTACCCCGACAAAAAACTCATCTTTGGAGGCCTTATGGGACTCTATTGGCTTCGAAAGTCCCTTGAGATGGGTTTCCCCAGTCACAGAAATGTAGAGCTCATTGCAGGATTCAATTTTATATGTGGTAGAGCTCAAACGGACACCCGAATCAAAAGTTATGGCCATTTGAAGTTTGTGTTGCGTTTTCAACATATTTTGGACCTTTTTATAATTTTTATTAGTTTTTTTATTCTTCAAATTGTTATTAAATGAATATTACTCCATAATAATTATCAAATTATTAATTAAAAATATTTTTATAATTTTTTATAAGCCATTTTCACTAAATATCTTATATATTAATTATATTATAAGTGTAAATGTACATTTATACTTATCAAAAATATATTTTAAAATTATATATTATATTTATATCAATATAACTATATTTATATATTAATATATTAATATATTAATTTAATTTTTTTTGAAGTCGAACCTTTATCAGCGCTACTAAACAGGCACAGATAAAGGGGGTCCCTTTATCAGCGCTAAAAAAAGAGCTGATAAAGGGGGGGGGGGGGCTACGAAAAACAGTTTTTGTGGTAGTGACTTTTAGTCACCATCTCAGCCAGAGGAGTTTCAGCAACAATATCACAGATCTGGGGCTAGGCCCACCATCGCACTACTCAGTGGTCCTCCATGACACAAGGTTATTTGGTATCCTCACTAGATAACACATGAGTGAAGTCTAGCATTGCAGTCAGTGCAAACATGTGCGCACTAGAAGATGGTTCCAAGACTGGAGGGTCTGAAGCTTCCAGCCCTAGTTCAAGCTTTGGAGTTGAGTTGGTAAGTCCTATATCGACCGACGGAGCTTCGGGAATTACATCATGGGGGGCCCAAAGTCACAGGGTCATCCACAATTAAATCCAAAAGGGTTGGATCTGTCAAATCTTCATCCACAGAGGGAAGGAAGAGGAAGCTCCCACGAGCCACATCGACATGCGAGCCACATAAGGGATACCTTGAGTTGCATGCATCCAAACTGGTGAGAAATACGATATAGGGCTTATAATTCAAATAGAGAAACCCCATAAATCTATGTAGATAAAAACCCATCCCACAGTGAAATCATGTAAGAATGCTCTTCTAAGATACCCCTACTGTCATCAACCACGACTCCATAAGGAGAGGGATGGGAGTGAAAGAGAACTGGGAAATGTCACTCAGAAGCTTGACGACTTCATAACAGCTGAGGGACTTCCGGTGAACTCCAGCTATATCAAGCATGGTAGGCTGAAGAGTAGGAAGCGAAATGACTTTGTTATGATGATACTCATGAAAACAACAATTATCCGCTACCCAGCCATATAAGAATTAAAATGGCCCTCTCAGACGATAGGGTGACCCTCCCTCCTTCATGTGGATCAGTAATTCATAAATACGAGCCAAAGTGGGTGCTACCAGATTCACCGTGCGACCTCCCTCCAGCTCAGCTTCCATCATCATGGTGCAAGCCCTGACACCTGGGTTGATATCACAAGATGGGTATAGACACCCGCTAAAAAACATGGCGAAAAGACCTGCCACACTGAGCATAGGAGGCACACTGGGGCGCACCTCATAACCCCATGAAAGATAGTCTCCCGTCTCCAGAACCACCTAGTAGGAACCTGAGATAGTTTTTTATTGTTGAGAAGGGTGAGTCCTGGGGCACTTGACCTTCGGCACAGGACCAGTGGCCTCCAAAAATAACCATATACAGGTGCTGTAGTGAATAAGAGAGAGGGCGTGCAAAGGCCGACCCAGTGACCACTCCATCATAACCAGCAGATCCCTCGCTAATGAAGGAACTCGTTTGACATCGTACCATGCGTCAAGAGTGGACAAAAACTCGTCATACATCTCACCAATGATCAGAAGCCCTCACAGTTGGTAGATGTACCATAAACTAATACTAACATCACCCTGGTCTAGGTGGAATGTGTTAGTGCTTGAACACCAGCGACTAAGCAGGTCAGGCATGATTGAAGATGGTGAGTAAACAAAAAACTGGGAAGCCCACACTACAGAGTACAGATTTACCGCTTCTAGTGACTTGGGAAATTTTTGGCAATGATAATGGACCCAGATGGATTAGGACCATTCATTTGAGGAAATCCCACCAGACTGAAGATCCCATTGGGGAATCCATCCCGTGTCAGGATCCACTCGAGCAAGGTTGATCAAGGAGGGGAATCTTGTGAGTACGACCTCTTGGGAATGTCTTGATTGTACAGATCACTTTGAGTTCAAACAGATCCTCTCAAAATAAAAGTTTCTTTCGGATCAGGATCAGAGATCATCTCTACTGACTGAGCGAGGTTTGCTTGAGCACACTTCAGAAACACTTCTAAACAAGGGGATGGAAGACCTAAGAAGCCTAGGGGGAAATAGACGTTGTTTTGAAGGCCAAAACCATAAAGTGGAATATGATTCAATAATATATAGCCCAGAAGTTCAAGAGAGAGCAAGTCCTTCAAAACACCATCGTCGGGAATGATGGGCGGGCTAGGGTCTTCTTCGATGCTCTAAGTTCTAGGGATCATATCAAGACATCTCCATGGACCAATCGGAAGTGGTTTAGCAATAGGCCTAATTGAAGGTTGAAGAGGAACCATATTTTCTCCCTACATCATGGGAATTATACAAATAGTTAGCCCGGAATAATAAAATCTGGACAAAATACCAAGTATTTGACAAAGGACTCTCAAGGAGCCTTCGTGATAAAATCCACACGCTGGCCTCAAAAGGTGGTTTGCGACAGCTGCATCCCGCGAACCAGCCCTACTCAAAAGAAGCCTACGATACTCTGGACCGTGGAGCATTGGACAAAAATCCGTGAACTAGGATACCCCGCAGAATCTTCGAATTTAAGTGTTTAAGTTAGGAACATTTAAAATATTTTCAATTTCTGGATGATTTTTGGTCGGCGAACCATCCAAAACCACATAGTGATTTCCTACGTGGCCAATCGTGACTTACTTTTTAATTGATCAAAAGGTTTATTTCACATCAGGGAGATTGGTCCGTGGGTGAAGGCAAGCGCGAATGAGGAATGGTTCACGGAAACAGAAGCTGGTTCGCGGACAAGGAGATTCGTGAAGGAGAAGGCACATAGAGATAAAAAGAGAGCTCCATTTTCATGAAGAATTCGGTAATATACAAGGGTAGGGGGACCCTGATTTATAAGAGTGGTCCCTACTGGGACAACTCCTCTACCGCAAACTATTCATGTTTCAGGATGACTCTACATTGGAATAGTCTCCTCTTCATTCTGATCAGACCCCATTCCGATGGGGGGAATTTGTAGGGTCATAAAAAATCCTCAAAAGAAAATGGTAATCTCCCTTAATTTGAGAACGGATTCTACACAATTTCCATCAATGAATTGGATAAAAATATGAAGAATAGTCATGATTGGAAATGGACCGGCCGGTCCGTGTACCAGTCTAACATTGATGGTATGTGGTCGGTTCAATAAGTCGCCCCATCCATAGACCAGTGTTGTTCACGAAATGGAGAAGGGAACCCCTCCGTGGGGGCAAAGCAGGACGGGCACCATGTTGGTCCACCATCATGAACCGCCCCAGCCGCGAAACCCCCGAATTGTCTCATACCGCACGTGCTATCGTTTCGCGGAACAGAGGTGGAGCCCTGCACGGCTGCAATGCACCCCCGAATCGATTTGGTTCAGAGATGAGGTGAATTCATTTCCCCCCATAAGTTTTGGATTGACCAAGTCATTTGTAAACTGGGTTTTCTGTCATGGGCCCCTGCAAAAGGTGCCACATGACCACAAATTTATTTCATTCCCCCTTTATAAAAGGACTTTGAGGGGGAGAAGAGAAGGGATCAATTGGATTTGGGTGGAAGGGTTCACAGATCAGGGGATCAATTGATAAGACTCCATCAACTAGAAGGTTTGGAGATCAACTTATTGCGGAAGGATTCTATAGGAAGGTGTTTAATATTTCATGAACAGTGAAGTTCCAATTCGCGAACCGGAACAGGTATAAAACTGGAAACTATGTGATAAGGAACTGAAAAACACATAAAAAATTGGGGAACCCCGAACATAAAATAAAAACACTGAGCCATGGCCCCTCCGCGGATGTACTCCCTGCGTACGAGGGAGTTTATGTCAATTTTTTGATCCGATGCACCGCATAGCACCCTCCTACACAGGCGAAGCCCTGGCTGGAGAACCCCCGACCGACGTCGCCCCTGGCTGCCGCTTCACGTGCAGAATCTACAGCTTACCAACCTGGTACATGGGATGAACCCAAAGCCACATACCACCATGGTATGCAGGATGCCTATAAGTCTGCGTACCACACTGGTACAGGGACAACCTCTCTAGCGACATAGAACCCCCCTACGTGAAGGGCGCCCCTCTTCATGAACCCATGTGGCCCGCCAACTCCATATATATTCCCATTCCCCGATCTAGAAAAAACCCTTTTAATCCAGCCCGATCTTCTGCAATCCCTTCATTGGCCTATTCATAGGCCCTGAGCCAAGGCCTCTACCGAAGCCACCAGACCCATATGATGAAACCATCAGGCGCATCAGCGTGCCACTATGAGTTCACATACCCACGGTAGGCGAGGAAAAAGGGGTTTCCATGGATCTTGAGTGGATTCCCAAAGCATTCATGGGTTCACATTCCCAAGGTAGTGCAGGGTCCGAGCCCAGGAGTTCCCTTTGTGCCTCTCCTCTTGCCATGATTGAGGGACCCCTCTCACTTTTCCTTTTGACGAGCGACATCGGTGAGCACTTTTTCCCTCTCCTGAGAGTGGTTGGGCATCCCTCCTGGAGTAATCCCCACACCATCCTTGCCATAGTCCAATGGCCCTTCCCCTCTCATCACGGAAGGTTCATTTCTCCACTGTGCGACTCCAAACTCCCTCCAACATTAGAGCGAAGGAGAGTCCAGTGGTCCTGACCTCGTCCTCCACTCGTCGTCTTCCTCCCCTTCCCTCGGTAAAAAGATTGTGTGCGACTTTCCAAGTCTGTTTCATTCTTTCATTTCTCAAACTGAACATGAGTCTCATGGGCTTAGAGATTTGCGATGGTCACAAAGTCCTCACAACGACAACCCTCAAAATGAACTACATGGGTTTTGATCCATGTTTCCTAAACAGGGTATGTAGGATGACTCCTCGAGGTTCAATCCCAATTCGGGCCACTAACCATGTGTAAGTCCCAATCATGCCCCTCAAAACGAACTACGAGGGTTCTAATCCCTGATTCCTAAACAGGGTACGTAGGATGCCTCCACGAGGTTCAATCCCAATAACAGGAAACTCTCACATGTAAGCCCTAATCTCCCAGAACTACATGGACATTAATCCCCGACCAAATGAGATACGTAGGAAACCTCCCTGACTTGAAATCATGATATCTAAGTCTGATACACATCTGTCACTTTCAGACCATGTCCTCATGAAACTAGAAGGACCACATCTAGGCCTAGGACATCGCTTCCTGTGGGTCCTCCAGGCCGCTTTAGTGTAAGTCCCGCACCCACTTTCACTGGGAATCTCTTGCCCGGGAGACCATTCCACAAGATGTTAAACTGTATGGATGGGTCCTTGTCGCATGACCTTAAAAGGTGATGTGTCCCATCAAGTGGCATCTAACTATGTGGATTCTGATTCCTCTCACAAGGATACATAGGAATCCGGTATCACAGGCTCGTTCAAAATTCTCATGTCGTTATCTGTCCCCCCTGGATGGAAATAAACTCTAGAGCGCCCAATTAGGAGGCTTCAAACTAGTGTCATCTCAATGAGTCCCAAACTCCTCAGAGTCATTAATCCAATGAGGGATGGTAAGCCTCGGGACTAAATGATTCTTAATCCATGCGTTCAGCTGACCATTTCCCACCAGGAGTAATCCGTGGATACTATGCTTGGGTATAAACCAAAGATTCGTGAACATATGAATACATCTTAAATATATAAGAGAGTCCCGGAATAGGGAATAATTCCCCCAAAAAAGGTGTGATGAGCCCGACTTCCCATCCTCTCGACCAATGTGAATTCTTATGCATCGCTGGCCAAATCATCCAGCGAATGCCTGCCTTTGGAAAGCAGGTCCACGTATCGTTGGATATTGAAACTTTAAGAATTTAGAAATGAAAATAGTGCACTAATCTAAGTGATTAAGCAGAAACCAGCCATCTCTAATCAACCATCGGACATTGCACACGTTTTCCCCTCAGTCAAAAAAATGATGGTCCTATTTTATTTTTTATAGTTTCTTATGAATTCACATTAATCACTTCACAGAGTAAGTCTAATCACCATTTAACTTACACAAAAAATGGTAGAAAAAATGACATTGGATGTACAAGGTTTACTATATATAATAAATAGTAAATCACTAGCATGATCGAGACACACCCAAGACTATAAAATCCACAAAAATCACTATTTAAGATTAAAATGATTTGGTGATATCCTAAAATTCAATTATATAATAAATTTTTCACATACATCTCCTGAATTTTTTTCCAAAAAATATGAACTAATATCAGGAATGTTCATAATGTATGAATTATTCTTATACTATGATAATTATCTCAAAAAAAAAAAGTTTTCCACACATCATTTTTTAATAGTAACTTTCATAATCCTTCATCTCATTCTGACGTATACTTCACTTCACTGAAATCTAATTTCTTATTTATCTTCCTCTATATTTATTACTACAAGACTTCTTCTTTCTATGAATGCTGAACTACACATCACATTAATTATCACTATTGAATAATAATATCAATTACTCTTTTATCATTACAATACACAATATTCATCCCCTTTCCTTTCCATGAAAGATTGTGTTCGAATATATCATTAAAAATAAAAGTAGTAGCACCTTTATTTTTTAATTTAATATTAAAAGTAAAATATATAACTTCTCCACAAATAAGCGTAAAATCATATTCTTCTTCTTGATTCATTGATTTTGTTTTATTAATAATTTTATATATCTAGGTGACTCATGGTGCAATAGCATGCATCACGATATGAAAAAACTAGATCTTTAACTAATTGTCCTATATTTTTTTTGTTTGTAGAACAAATAAATTATTCAAAAAGTGAACCTAGATTTTTTTTTCAAAATAGTAAAAAAATAATTTTCTCATGGATATTCATCATCGTGAAAATATCTTTTTTATATTTTCAATCCCACATTGTTATGGTGTAATAAATTTTCCATAACACTAAATTTATTTATTAAAAATATTGAATCATTAATTCCCTATGTGATATTTAATTCATGAAAATCATATTCAATATCATATAATATAAATTAAAATTTTCAAAATTTTTACTCAGGGAAATGTAGAATACAATCCCTTCAAAATTATCAAATGCATCTATATATATAAACAATCACAATATAACTAATATCTTGGATGTCATAGTGTAAGGACCTATTATATTACACACTTTTCATTCCTTTTCCATATTCTAAGGATTATTTAATAAATATATCATGTGTAAAAAATATCATATGTATCAATTGAATCCTAATGAATTTGTTATATTTTATTTTCCTCTGGAGTTATAAGTTCTACATTAATCAAGAACATGATATGTATCAGAACAAATTTTATAAATGTTCCCCCATTGCAATTATCTTCCTGCTATAGAGAAAATAAATTTTGTACCATCACCTTTTCGAATAGTAATCACTATATAAGATAATATATATTGTATATTCCTGATAATATCATACATATATTTAGAACCATTAATAATATTCCATTCTCCACTCTAGTAAATATAATTTATAGTGTCTAAGGCATAGAGAAATCTTCTAGAAAAGATATTTTTATCTCCAAAATTATTAAAATAATTATAAACCAATCTAAATAAATCTAAACACATTAGTAATATTGAAATAAAATTAAGATTTTATAAAAAATTTAATTTTATATTTTTTTTGGAATAATTTATGCATTGAAAATAAAATCCAACAGATTAAATTTATCAACTCTATATCATTAATTATTCTTCTCTATAAAAGATACCCAATTAAAAAGGAATCATCCACAACTAAAAAAACTAAAAACATTATTTTGGTTATAAAAAATCTTCCCAAGTTCTGAAAATTTCCCAAAACCTCTCTTGGGATCAATAATCTCTACATTATATTATTTAGCTATAAAGTACCATAAATTACATTCAAACAAAATATAATAAGAAATTTATCATTATTTTACAATTTTTATTCTATGTGTAACAAATTGGGGTAGGAAACATGATCAATGAAAAATAATACACACTATAGATATGAATAAATAATGATATGAATATTTTCAAAAATTTTAATCCTCTTTGATTCTAATTAAATAATTGAGTTTTCTTTTATATTGATACCACATGAGGTGTCACATGAAAATAAAACATTAATTTTCTCAAAAAAATTTCATAAAATATATGAATATTATTACCAACATTCATGATCATAAAAAATGTTTTAAAATTTCTCAAACTTACATAACACATACACCTTGATAAAGTCACAAAATTAAACTTTTAATATATCAATTTACATATATTCTCCCTTTGAATAAACAATCTTTCCCAAATAGGTAGAACTCATATAAATAGACACCCTCTAAAATAGTTCTCTCCAACCTTATAAATAAATATAATAAATAAATAAAGGAATAAAAAATATATTTATGTTTCCATTCCTCTAATTGAACAACATTTTTGAATGAATAATATGAGTGTGTGGATGTATTTCATTACCTTATAATTTTGTTTATAAAAGAGTAGAATTATTCTTCATCCTATGGGAAATGGAAAAAAATTCCCCCTTTGACTGATTGGTACTTTAATTTACCAATTTATTCATCAAATACCATTTTATAATAGGGTTAGTATTCTTAATTTTAACAGCGACAATGTTACATGATAAAGACAATTTTTTCATTCTACTATTCAATTATTTATTTTCAGGAAATTTATATTATTTTCTAGAAATTTTAACACATTCTTATTCAATAATTATCTGTTCTATTCTTCTTGTGATCCCACATTCAATTTTATTTTTTATTAGATTGGTTTTTTTACCCATTATAAACAAAATAATCTCAAATGTTTTTTCAAAATGTTTGTTTTTCTCAAAAGGAATATTATTCTTCATACTTTCCATAACATGACAAAAATTACCCCAAGTAAACTATCCTATAATGATTATAAAAATGTCTTTCAAAACCTTTATAAAAAATTCAGTCCTATAAAATAACACTTTATTGTTCTTTTCAAAAATTTTAGACACACATAATAAATTGTGTTTCAACTCATCAATAAATAATGTGTTCTTAAATTCATGACTGTATTTTCCCATGATTGATGGACCAATTCCTCTAATATGTAGTGTCCCACTAATACCAAAACTTATCAGTGATTTCTTTCACATCTTGACATAAATTAATAGAATTATATATCCTGTAATATAATTCGAGAATCCACTATAAAATATCTATAGAATACATCATCTTTGATGTTTTGTGTATAACTGCAATAATCAACCTCTTATTATTTACATTCACTTTATTTATTTATATTATAGATAATTAATAATCACACTCAAATGTGATAAATTATCCATAGACATGAACCATATGATTCAGTGTTCTAGGAATTTCTTCTAATTTTTAATATTTATTCCAAACATTCAATCTAAAATTATTATTTTGATTTTAAAAATTCTCCCTTGAGTAAGATGAGACCTCCACAAACACTATCTTTTATAAAGATTTTAATAAAATGATATTTATGATTTGAAAAATATATTCTTTATAATATCCAAAAACATCAATTATTTCAACAACATACATAAAATCAATTTATACCATTGAAAATAGTTTTCTAAATAGACTTTGACACATGAAATTCTTTCATCCCCTAACCATTGATTCTATATCATTTTTTTGTGAAATTTTTATTTTAGACTTCCAAAAATAACTTCTTAATTTTATACATTATTCAAAACATTTTCAAATCACCATTACAAACAATTTTCTATTTCAAATTTGTAATCATTGTACTTACATATTTCATAGATGCATCATAATTTTCTAACAATATAAATTTTTTCCTGTAAAAATGAATCTGAAATTTTATAACTCGATTATGATATTTATTGAACACTAAATTTTATATTTTTATAAAAACATTGATATGATCATCTTATGAGATATAAAATTATTTCAAAGTATTCTCCAATTATATTTCCCCAACATCATATATAGAATTTGGAATATGTTATTTGTACCCATCCAATTACTTTTCCATCTTTTTTAAATTATATCAGTAAATCTCATGATCCATATTATTTTCATAGATAGTCAATTTCATGTCAATTTCATATTTCTTTTATTCATCTAGTTATTTCTTTAAATCTATAATTTTACTAGTCTACATATATTACTTATTAATTTTTAAGAGGTAATTTATGACAAATAGATGAGATCCCTTATTTAATATTTTTTTCTCTTTTTTCAAGTGATAAATATCTATGACAAACTCTTTAATCTACAATTTGAACATGAACTGTATATAAACATATTCTTCACTTTAATTGTGGTTTCACAAAACCAAACTTATGGGTTTAATTCTAATGACACAAACTTTTACCAATTAACGTTGATACCAAGTGAGATTATCCATTCTAACATGAACAAATTTTACATTATTATTACATATCATGACAATATCACACTACTAAAACAAAATTTTTGGTTTTTTGTCTTTGAGTAATATATATATATAATAAACATATAGAAACATTTAACCATAACCTAACTCCACTTAAATCCCTTTTAGACTTCCCATAAGTTACACTTATACCTATTTCATGGGGAAAGTAAAACATATGAAAGGGGTGACCACAAATGACTAGTAATAGAAAACTATAAACATTTTATTAAGTTTTAAATCATAATAATATGACAGAACATGGATATGCGGTAAATTTATTATTACAATTACATGAAATTGTAATAATTATCTATAATTCATGATAAATGAACATGTAATATCAAATGAAAAAAATTTAATCTGGAATAATCATACAATGTATGGGGACATTAAAAAATATTCAAAGATAATAATT